>WAHA01000006.1:1200000-2400000 GCA_008973685.1 Trametes sanguinea
AGGGACTTTGATCTTCCGGCCAAGCCACATAAGTAATGCCTGCATCATTCGGTACAGGCAAGAGCTTCGCCCTAGTTTCCTCAAAAGCTGGTGTGAGAATTGAGATATTAGCTCGGACATCTCCATACTCGTCCTTGGCAGGCCGAATGATGAGGAGGAGAGGGCGCTCTGATAGATGCCAGTGAGAGCCGGAGATGTTAGCAAAGTAGGCGGCGCTGGCACCCGGTTCGGCTATGTATGCCGAAGCACCTAGAGCGTGTAATGTCTGTGCAAGAGTGTCCTGGCGCTGAACAAAGGAGCGGGCAGGAATGGGCGGTATATGAGCACAGTGCTCGGCGAGATAAGCGAAGTCGGGAGTAGTATCGGGAGCATCAGCATCCACACTGAAGGTCTGCCAAAGCAGATAGAGCATGCATGCCATCAAGAAGTATTGCGCAACATATGTGGACTGCGAATCCGTGTCAGCGATAGAGTCCCGTACCCATGATCTAGCATAACGGGCCTACCCATGATCGACGAGGTTTCTGCGCCGCGGTTGAAGCTCCGTTGATCAACGCAGCGTTTCTCGGGGCTAGAGGAGTGGCCTCCGTCCTGAGAGGGAGAATATCCGCCCTGGTCTTCCTCGTCGTCATGTCTGCGTCCGACATGGTCGTCCTGTAGAAAGAGGCTCAAGGGAATCTCCCACTGTGAATGCCCGGGAATAGCTGCAGCCGGCATTGGTCGGCATCTAGGTCTCTGATGTGTCTTTCGAATCACGTGCGCGTGTTTAAACGCGTCGTGAACGCATGCAGAGCGCAGCGCGACCAAGGTGAGATGAAAAAGAAGTACAACTGGGTCTTCATGTGTAGTATTTTGCACGACATTTTAACGGTTGCTGCAGCAAGACTGCAAGGATGGTACAACACTGCGACAGGTGGAGAGGACTCAGCCACAGACGCGTTTGTGTCACGTGCTTGTACCCTCTACTACGCGTTGTTGACGAGACGCGCTCTGATCGCTCTAACATCACTCTTGTCTTCGCCACCGTCTACCACAGTTCAGCAACGTCGTCGAGACCACTTCGCATCACTCGTTTGCTGTTGGAGCCGACGGTCTTGCAGTCTTCCGATGGTCTATCTCCCTCCCCCTCACCTCGCTTCCGCCTCCCGTCCATCCTATGGGGAAGCCTACGCCAAGATTCTTGCGGCGCACCGACGCTCACCGAAGACCGCTGCGTCTTCTGTAATCATGCTTGTTGCCCCCGATGTTGACGCGCTATGCGCCTCGAAGATGCTAGCGGACCTCTTCAAACAAGACGACGTCATGCACAGAATCATACCCTGTATCAGGCCACGCCGAGCTCGAGCGAATTCGGGACGAGCTTACAACATATTCAGACGTGAGTTATTCGGCAATCAGCTGATGATTCTTCAGCTAACCTTGAGTGTAGCTTCATACCCTCATAATGTTCAACATGGGTGCCATCCTTGACCTCCTTCCTCCGAGTGGTTTGGCGACTTCCCGACAAGCCTCACTGTCCACGTTATCGACTCTTCACGGCCTCAGAATCTGTCAAGCGTTTTTGGTGGCGGAGAAAATGGAGACAGGATAGTTATATGGGATGACGGTGGGGTGGAAGATCTGCAGGAAGAACGGAAAGCATGGGAGGTGCTCACGGTAAGTACTACCTGCGCCTTGCGCGCATTATAATATGCTCATCTAGACCATAGTATGCTCCCGAGGACGACTCAGACGAGGACAATTCCGATTTTGACTCTGATGAGGAGGCAGAAGAGGATGAGGAGGAGAATGAGGATGAAGATGACTACGAAGATGGTACTGGTACGCCATCAAGGAAGCGGCGATCATTAGGGGAGAGCGGGAGGAAAGAGGGCAAACGGCGGAAAGTCGATGTAAGTGCCCCTCTCCACTCTTAGGCGCGCTCTGACCTTTCCTGCAGCCACCCAACCGAATATCGCGCGAAGAGCGAATGCAGCACGAAGCTAGGCTCATCAAGTACTATAGGTCTGGTACATGGCACGGCCAGAGTGCGTCAGGGACTATGTATATCCTTGCCACCGTTCTCGAGCGTGTCGATAACGACCTCCTATGGTATGACTTGTCTTGCTTTTCGCTCTACATTGTTCACTGACCGGAACGCGTAGGCTCGCAATCCTAGGCCTCACATACCAATACGTTACTTCTCGCATTTCGCGAGAAGAGTACGACAAGTACCAGTCCATATACCACGATGAAGTTGCACGTCTAAATCCCGCTCCACCATCCGCACTTGGCGAGGACTTCAAGTCGCAAAATCCGGATGACAACTCCGTCTATGCATCGGAAGAATTGCGGTTCATGATGTTCCGTCACTGGAACTTGTACGACGCGATGTATCATTCCAGTTACGTCGCGAGCAAGCTGGGTATCTGGAAGGAACGTGGTCGGAAACGACTGACGGGCCTTCTGGCAAAGATGGGGTATGTGTCCCATCTCTCTGGACCCCTAGTAACCAGGGCTTAATTGTCGTCAGTTTTTCAATAACCGACACACAACAACCCTATTCTCACATGGCGAAAGATCTGAAGCTATCTCTACGACAAAAGCTTGACCAACTCGCCCCCGAATATGGTCTTGTCGAATTGGCCTACCCGTCCTTCATGCGTTGTTACGGCTACCGCTCACAACCTCTGTCAGCTGGTGATGCAGTAGAAGCACTCTCTGCTCTGCTCGATATCGCAGGCGGGACTCGTATAGAGGTCGAAGTAGAAGGCACTCGCAACGGCGGCGAGTGGTTCGGTGGCGGGAAGCTTTGGGAAGGCGGGAAGGAGGGACGTTTTAGGGATGACGAGAGGGAAAATATTCCCCCTGGAGTCCTCGCGAATGTCGTCAAGGCACAGGTACAAGCCCAAGCGGATGCGGAGGGCAAGGAGAACGGCGAAGGTGGGGAGGTCCAGTGGTGGGTCAAGAATTTCTGGGCAGCCTATGATGCCCTCAGCGAGTGGGTGTTCTTGCACATTACAGTCATCTTTCCGGTATTGACCGTATTGG
The DNA here is from genome assembly GCA_008973685.1 of Trametes sanguinea. Taxonomy (NCBI): domain Eukaryota; kingdom Fungi; phylum Basidiomycota; class Agaricomycetes; order Polyporales; family Polyporaceae; genus Trametes; species Trametes sanguinea. The sequence continues at coordinate 1,203,031 of WAHA01000006.1, forward strand.
TTGCCAGCATCGAGCGGTTGCGAGAAGCGATCTCATTGTCCATGGCTTTGCACCGAGCAATTATTCGCCAGGGCTCATCCATCATTGATAAGCAGGACATCAAGACCCTTCGTGGACACCGTGTTGTTGTGCTCACCCAGGGGCCGGATCTCCCGCTCTTCGTGCATCCAGGCATTCTCGCTCGCCTCGCCCTCTGGCTGGTGGATGCGCTACGCGACCGTGTCGAGCCTACCGCCCCGGTATATGCCCGGAGCAAACGCAAAGCCTTGCCCTTCGTTCTAGCATGTCTGAATGAGAAGACTGGGACGTACATCGTTGTTGGTGTTACAGGAGCACCAGACTTCGATGACGTACGGAAGAAGTGAGTGCATCCTGTTTGTCACCTCTGCATTCAGCAGGAGACTGATGCCCTTGCAGCGAGTTTGGCCTGGCCTTCCTTGACGCGAAGGAACGATGCAATGCTCGCACACGGCACGGCACATTCGACACAAGCGTTCTCGAGATCAATAAGGATGACCTTAAGGTCTTCCTGGAGACGCTCTGTGAAGGCGGCGAGCGCTACTGAAGTGCTCTCCCCTCCCACATTGCACCCTCTATCTCACCTCTGCATTCTTCCGCCCTGGCATACTGGTCACACCTCGCACTTGCTTTCATCCCGGTTTATGTATCACTAGGTTATTGTAATGTCTAGGTCACCTATGATGGATATCCTTGCATGGCTAGTATCTCGGCGATAGACTGTCCCACATTGACCAAGGCTAAGTACAGTACAACAGCGATTCCTACGCGCATTTTACAGCCTCTGGGCCTCTGCCATCAATTACAACAAATCACAGTACGCCCTTCGTGCTGGGAACGTCATCCCCGCCGGTCCGTTCAATCGCTTGGCGGATGGCGAGGGCGAGTGCCTTGAAAGCCGACTCCGCCCTGCATACACATTGACCGCGATTAGCTCTCGTGAGATGAGCAAATTGGTTAACTACCTACCTGTGGTGATCATTCTCGCCACGGAGAACATCGATGTGCAGGGTTACACCTGCTGCGATTGAGAACGAGTAGAAGATGTGCGGGAACATCTCCGTCGAGAGGTCACCGATCTTTTCGCGCTTCAGCCCGAGGTCCGTAACGCAGTACGGTCGGGAGCAAATGTCGATAACCGCGCGCGACAGAGCCTGCATGCACGATCAGTAGTCAATATAGTCGTGAGAGACCCAGCAAGAGAAGCGATTGAACCTCATCGAGAGGCGCGAAGCCAGTGCCGTATCTGCGGATGCCGCGCACTTCTCCGAGGGCCTGCTTGAACGCCGTGCCGAGCGCTATCGCGCTGTCCTGTAGAGATCCACCAAGATGTCAGTGTCGAGTGTCCATTGGGTATTCGTTGGAAAAAGACATATCTGCAGAGTGGTGGTCGTCGATATGCAAGTCGCCCTTACAGATCAACTTCAGAGACATGCCAGAGTGCTTGGCGAGCGCATGGAACATCTATATCAGAACGTCATTCGTCAGCATGCGTTTTTACATGTAATCAGTGGAGGACCGCGCCCTTAACATACGTGATCGAGGAAGCCAATTCCGGTAGAGACCTCGATCTCTTGTTTGTTCCCGGACCCGGGCTGGCAGTCGAGATTGATCGCGACATAGATCTCGGTCTCGGCCGTCTTTCGCTCTACTACAGCTGTTCTTGCTTGCATCTTTGTCGGGTATACGGACCTTGCAGTAGTGTGTGGGTGGTGGTGATAACGGTATGAGTCAGATTGCGCTGGAGTTCTCATCCACTGCTTTGCAAACTTGTATTACCTTTTATGGTAAGAGGTGTATTCGCGCGCGAAGATGCAATACTCCCGGCGAATGGGAGTCAAGGAATTAGTCCCCTGTATGCCTGCAACTATCGTTGCACCGCTCACGCAGCATGGACCAAAGATCCCACAGCTATATAGCCAACTATGAAGTTGTCTGGACATCCATGGCAGCTACATCGCCGACAAACGGCCCCCGGCCTTCCGCTTTCACATCCATTACCTTCCAGTACCCACAGCCCTTCCCATCGTTCTGCGCTCCCGCATAACAAGTCCACCAATACTTCGCTACCATAGTCTTGATTCCTGGCTTCCTCGACGTTGGCGAACCTTTGCTGCCAGACGCATCGGCAATGCTGGCCGCTCGTGGCGCGCTTGGCAGTTCCTCGTAACGATTCTTCATGTCAGGGCGGAGAATGCAAGGAACACCGCACTTGCACCTCGGCGTTTGGCTGGAGTGGAAGTCAGGTCGGTAGAAGCGGAAGGTGATGTTTATTCGCGCGTTCGACGCCTCTTGCAATCGAGCCAAAACCTCCTGGTCGTCTGTGAGCTCAGGCGGTGGAGGGTATGGTGGGTGAAACATGTCGATGCTGTTTTGCGGTGGCACGGCATGCTTGAATACTTCTTGTGTTGAAGCATGCATGACAATGAGCTGAGGATGATAAAACGCGACGTGAATACCAATTCGTTACACCTGCGGAAGGCACCTACAGAGTTGTGTCTTAGAGGTATGTTGTACGTCCTGGCAGCCCGTTCGTCCCTATCTTCCAATGGCACCACCTCTCGCAGGCGAAATACACGGCTTACACCTAAGCATACAGACAATTGACACCTTGGCCTAGGGTTTCGCGACAATAATGCTCACCGAGGCTGAGGCTGGCAATCGTCGGATATGGCCCGAGGTAGGTGAGCTGATCTGAGTGGAAGCCAACGCTCTCCTTCGCACCGGCGTAGCAATTCGATGCTGCGACGTTGGCGCGCCATAGTACAGGCTCTTCTCCTTCATTGGCGGGGTACCCGCCCCATTCCAATGGGAAGCGCTTGCGCTTGTGCATCTCGGCGTTGACCACTTGCTCAATGATCTGACATGCTTCTTCCATCGGAGGAGGAAAGGTCGGCGGTGCCTCGGTAGGACGACCATTGTACCTGAATTGAGGGGTCAAGCAGGGGTGCTTGTTAGCAGCAACATGACGTACCAATACTGCGCTGCTTCCTTCATGTCGTCCGCACCGTCCCCATCATGAGCAGCCCGTTTGTAGAAGAACGAGCTATGTGAGCTTTCCACTATTCGATCAACTAGCCACCACTTTGTACGCTGCCAGTCGCGGCTTGCAAATAACAACGTGTAGTACAGCCTAGACCAGATATTCGCCTTCAGATGCTTTACACTTGACTCACCAATACACCACAACTTACCGACACGCGAGTTCGGGCGGTAGGACGGAATGGTGCATAGTACATGGCGTATGTTCCGCCACCAATTCTGGAGTCGTCAGCGTAAGAGGGGGCAATGTCGGAACCTTGGCTTTCGAGGTTGTAAGTGTTGGAGGAGTTTGCAGGTCGGAGCATTGCCATGAGCTCGGTATTGCTCATGGTTTTGACCTTGGAAGTCGGTTTCTTCGGGAACGTAGGTTGTGAATCAGACTTTGTAGCAGCTTCGTTAAGCCTTCTCAGGGGTGTTGCTTCGGCTGGGCTTCTGAGGGCTATTTCCCTTGGACCCCCTTGGTGATTTGGGTCCATGCTCCGAGGCCTTAGTTTCGATGGAGGCGTTACTGGGACCAGCCACTGAGCTGGGCAGTGAGTCTCTCCCTTTCAGCCACCCATCTATGCTGATCCTGTCCGAGACCCTTCGACGCTTCTTGGGAGGCTTAGACTGCAACGACTTGGCTGCAGCGTCGATGTCGCCCTTTGACTTCACGAGTGCGTCTAGGAGCATGTCAGGATCGAACTCTTGAGGATGCAGTAAGCTCGAGAGCATGACGAGCATAGTCTCCGTATCCATCTCAGAGTCTTCCATTGTACAAGAACAGGATGGCAAGTCAGACAGTGGTGGTGGTTACCGGTTACCGCTCAAGTTGACTCTGACCATCCTGACCTCATCGAGACCCGCGCGTAACGCGTCGGGCACGGGCACATGACCCGCGCGTCACGCATACTTACCCAGGCTACCGTGATTCGAACGGACTCCCCTCTTGTGTCCCTCAAGGAATATGAGGGTTCTTCGGTAACCCGTACGACAGCGAGCGGTGACGGTGTAGTATATGCTCTAAGATAAGGGCTTTATAATATATCGCACTATAGTGGTAGCCAACTCGACTTCTCCCGCACGTCCCTCCTCTTGCCGCGGATGCCCCAAATGCCCCAGTTCGTCTTGACCATCACCCTCGGGTCAAAGTCCGCAACCTCCCACTTCTCACTCCCGAACGCGTTCGGGCCGGGAGTGATCACCCAATCGAACTCGCCCGCGACCTCAGGGCGCGCTCGAGAGGCTCTTCACGTCGCGCTCGACGTCCGCGGGCGAGAACCCGGTGACGAAGATCGGACACTTGCTCGCGAGGAGCAGCGGGATGACCGGGCCCCACTCCGTCGGGGAGGCAATCTGCAGGTACGGCTCGCCGGTGGCCTCGTTGATGGAGCTGGGCGAGGGGAAGCCGAACCCGGGGGAGAAGAGGAAGAAGCAGTCTGTGTAGGGGTCGAACGTCTCCTGGAACTGCGCGTGCACGTCCATGTAGTTCGCCTGCATGCCCGTGATGGTCAGCTGCGGCGTGTATGGAACTGTATATGACGGGACGCCGTATTGCTCGATGGAGTTGCGGGTGCGCTTGAGGGGCATGATGGGTGCAGGCGTCGGGGGCTGGTAGACGTTAGGCACATAGACCGGCTTCTCCTCCTCCTGCGCCTTCGGCTCTTCCGACGTCGTGGTCTCGTTCGCGGATGGCTCCGCAGTGGCAGACGACTTCGTCCCCGGCGAGGCGTCGCCAGAAGGCTCTGCGGAAGCGGTCTTGCTCTTGGGACCCTTGTTGAGCTCGTGGATTGGCTTCGGCAACGAAACCTGGGGACCAATGAAGTACAGGTGGAACAGGGCGGACGGGAACAGCATGCAAAGTTGTTCCCAGACGTGCGGCGGCAGCGCAGACTCGGCTCGGGCACCCAAGATGAAGATCCTCATCTGTGGCTTCGTGGCGGCAGCCTCAGGAGTCTCCGGCGCTCCCGGTGGCACATGCAGATTTGTCCGAAGTGCTGTAAGCCATGCATCGTATGAGCTACGGCATATCTTCCCTAAACGAATTACTTACCAGCTAATGAACGACTGCCCTCCGGCGTCAGCCTTTGGTTGCTCAAAGTGAGATTGCTGAACTGGTGCAGGACAGGAGCCAATTGTGATGGGGTAGGTCAGGATTTTACTTGCATGTCTCCGGGACCGCTCAGTGTCCATGGACGGGAATTCGCGGGTATACCAGAAGACATCCCAGTTCGCAAAGGAGATTGCTGCTTCAGAGTCCTGAGGGCCTATCATAGCATAGATGTTAGTAATGCTTTATGTACGTCACAGGAACTAACGCACCAGGGAGCTCGAACTCGCGCATTCTCCTGCCACTCCTGAGATCATGCTCGTCCTCATTAACCTCCCTCAGGCGCGAACAGTACTTTTGGTGTTCCTCGTCGGCGGCCCAGTGCTCTTCTGAGCAATGCGTCGGCCAGCCACAGTCAGGGCACTCGAATGCGACCGCCTTGGGCTGGGCCTTGGTATGTGCATGCACGGCGTGGTGTTCCGAGGCGCATACGGGACAGGGCGCGAGCTGGCGGATTGCCTCTCCGCGTGCACGGATAGCGGGGAAAGGCGACTTTGAGAACGGGTGGAAGAGGTTGTCCTCGGTGAGTACAGGCTGCTTGTCTTTGAGTGCCTGAGCCGAGCCAGGCTTAGGTTTGCTCTTGAACCAGCTGAGGAAGGTGCGGGTGCTCGCGGGTGCAGCGAGGCGGCTACGAGGAAGTAGACATGGTGCTGAGCGAGTGGAGAGGAGAAGGCGAGTGCACGTCCTGCGAGGCAAAGTGGAAAGCATGGCCGTTGGCCGTGCTAAGACTTGCAATCAATGCCCTGCAGCCCGCGTGGAGAGCAGCAAACGCAGCGAGCGAGAGCACAGACGAGCGGACAAGCGGCAGAGGGGAGATCGAGACGCGCCGATTTGCCGCGTCCGCGTTCCGGGCACGCGCGCTTCCAGCTCTGACCTCATTTCTATCCGACCTCCAGCCACCACGCTCGCTTTCCCTCCGACTACCACTACGCTGCATTGATGACCTGCTAGAACCTCTGTCATGCTGTCTCTGAGGGCAATCTCCAGGTTTTCTCCGCGAATAGTCAACTCAACTGTACGTTCGTCCCCGTGTGCACCCGCACTATGGACGCGCACATACGCCTTCTCGCGCTTTGAGAAACCTCGTCCCGGCGTAGGACGCGAACGTCCCAAAGTTTATCCACGAAAGCATGTAGGCCCAACTCCTGAGCCTGAGACCGAACCTCCCCCACCGCCTTTTGGATTCTGGCCTTTCCAGAGTGCATCAAGTGCATCCTCCACCGGACCCCTTCCACGCGAAGAGCAGCCTTCGACTGAAGCAGTCACCCCTCTGGGAGGGCAGCATGCGCACCCCCAGCAGTAACCCAGAGGAGGGTCTTACGACTCTACTAATGAGTAACAGCAAGCTCGTGGTAACTCGGTACGTTCTCTGGGCATGATGTGGCTTTGCCCGGATTGCGAACTGACGATAGATAGGCAGATCGAGATGCTCAACATATTCATGGGGTTCGAGCAAGCTAACCGCTATGTGATCAGTGAGTGGCTTTCCCTTTACTGCTAGATGCTTCGCGCTGAGGCTGCTTTCAGCGAACTGAGCTTGGTGATACCCTCGGATATATTGCAGAGGAACCTAGGGGGTTGCTATCAACATTCTCCCGGCAGATATTCCGCACACATCGACCCTTCCGAGCCATCGTTATGGACGCTGCCGGTTCGCCTATCCTTTGGGTGCGTCTGCTATAAATCATTCGCATGACGATTGTGCTGAAGCTCCTCGCAGTTACGCCGCCCCTTCGCGTTCATAAACTCCAGAATGTACGTTCAGAGGTTGAAGGATTTTGACGCATACACTCCAGAAGGTGAACCGATCTTGGACACTTTTGCGGAGGTACAACAACGCTGGCATCCATGGCGGAGGAAATATGATTTGTTCCTCAGGTATACCTTGGCAGTGATGTCCATGAAGGCCGCAAGTTCACCAGATTTTATGCTCTCATCATAGGGACACGCCGCATCGTATCTTGTCAGTTCTGAACGAGCCTCAGCCTGAGCCCGAACCGGTGCAGTTCACCCAATTCGCGAAGATTGACGAAGGGTTACTCGCTTGGCACTTCACGCTACGAGATGCGCTGGGCCAGCCCATTGCCAACGTTAATCGTGCGTTCCGTGGATTCGGTCGTGAGGTAGGCATGGCATTGGTTCGCGCTCGGGGCACGTTGTATTGATCTGGAATTTGCAGCTGTTCACAGACACTGGTAGGTGGCCATGAAGCCGGTTCATATCTAGGCGACCTAATGGGCGATCCTGGATTGTAGGTCAATACTTCATCAACTTCGATGCATTGGCGGCGAGTGAGGAAAGCGACGCGATACAACAACCGATTCTCATTCGCAACCTCTCCATTGAGGAGCGCGCGGTATGTGGTCTTGACGTACCGACCAATCGTGCGTGTATATTGATCACTGACCCGTTTCAAAAGCTCGTCCTAGCCACAGCCAGTAAGCTTCTTCTGTTCTCCACTCATGGTACATCAGCTCACGTAGCGATGCAGTCAACATCGACTTCGACTATTTCTCAAGACATTCGGGAGCAGGGTAAGCCACATGCAAATACTGTTCGCGCAAATGTTGGATCTGACCGGTTTGCAGGGGGGGCATCTTCCTGTTTTCGACTGTAGAATGAAGTGCCCCGTTACTTGGGCCTGAAGGAGATCTGCACATAGGTACCTCATTTGCTTGGATTCACAACGACACGCCATCACTCGCATGATTCAACAACAGCGATCTCCCGCGCGTGATCGATGGTGTAGTGTAATGCTCTGCTATGTGAATGTAGCAATGTGGCTTACGCCCACGTCTGGAGGACGTGCTCGGCCATCTCCCACGTATTGCCACGCACGCCCCACCATTGTCCTTCCCCGGCGCCCCACGTCCCATTATCCCACTTCTCGCCAATCGCGAGCATCGTGCTCGTCACGAGCGTCGAGTTGTACACCTCGCCCTTCTTCTTCGTCTCCACCAGATAATCCACGAACGTCTCCCATCGCGGTTTGTAGTACGTCCCGACGAGGCCCGCCCAAGCCTTGGATGCGTAGTCGTTGATCTCGCCGTCCGGGCCCCAGAGGGTGATTTGGTTCCGCGCGTTGTACTCGAGGTACGCGCCGTACGTCTTGGAACCATGGGACCATTTGCGCGCGTCGGCGATCCAGTTGCTGAGTAGGAAGTGCTCGTTGGTGTAGAGAAGCGCGTCGAGGTCACAAAGCAAGTTAAGAAGCGGCCGTCCGGCGGCTTTCACCGAGTCCGCGGTAGCATCAGACGCGTTATACGCGTCGACTGAGGACGGTGTACAGGTCCACGAAGCGATTGGTGAGGAGCTGGCGCGCGACATCGACAACGTCGTACGCGAACTCGGGCACCGCAGCGAGCGCAGGGGTGCTGCGCCTTGGCTTCGAGCAGCGCCTTCAGAGCGGGTAGAATGCTCGTGTCCGTATCGTACGGAATGGCGGTGGGGTGATGGCCGGTGCGATTCGTCAAGCCTGTCAGGGCCGGGGCCAGCTCGTAGATGCTCTTGATGGTCGCTTGCGTGCTCGGGTCTTGGTTGTTGTACACGGTGGTGGACAGGATACGCCATGCTCCCGCGGCTGCTGAGGGCAGAGGCTTGACGGGGTACCGACGTGCGACCCAACTGTCGACGTAGCTGCTGACGTTCAGAGGGGTGGACGACCATGCCTGGTCCAGTAAGATGTCGTAGACGATCTCGTTTCCCTCTTGCCCTTCCATCGCCAGCCCCACGCCCTTCATGCTACTGCCGGGGCTGTGCAACGCAGCAAGCGGGTCGTGGGTAAGCTCGCCCAAGTTCCCTTCGAAACCCATGTTCCCGCCATAGTCGTGCAGCTCGCACCAGACCCACTGCTTGCCGTAGTACGACTTCGTCCTGTTCCACTGCGGGGCCGCCTCGGAATAGAGGTCGAGGATGATCATGCTGTCGTTGCCGGGCACGCCCCCGAGGTACGCCTCGATGCGCTCGTCCGTCCAGAAGGACTCGCTGGAGAAGAAGAGCCAGCCCTGCATGAGCCAGACCGCGTCCGGGTCCGCGTCGCGGAGGCTCGCGAACGTGCCCGCGGTGACGTTGCGGAGGTACGCGGGGTCGCCGCTGAAGGGGTCGTTCTCGTTGTACTGGTCGAGCGTGTAAATGTGCGAGACGTTTCGAGCCGTAGGCGGCCTGCTGCTTGGAGATGAACGACCTCTGGAGCGTGGCGAAGAGCGGGTCGGAGGGCTCCAGGAAGGAGTCGTTCGTGAGCGAGGTAGGGAAAGCCGGACCATTGGCTGCCCGTCACGATCGACGCGTTCGGGTAGAGCGTCGAGAGCGCGCGGGGAACGAAGCCAGTGAAAGAGGGCAGGACGGGGGTCATCCCGAGCTCGGCCATGCGTTTGATCAGCCGCTTCTGCAGCGCGAACTGGTCATTGACCCAGTCCATGGGGAGCTCCCCGCCCCAGCTACCCTGGATGTTCCCGAAACGGTTCCACGCCTGGAAGGCAGGCCCGGAGAGGAAGTCCGCAATGTCCGCGTCGGAGAGGCCGACCTCGCGGAAGGTCTCGATGAGGATGTACTCGTATCCGACCCAGGCAAGCGGGAGGTTGACGCCGCGGAGAGCAAGCCAGTCGAGCTCGAGCTCCCACTGGCTGAAGTTCCAGAAGGCGGCGGTGTAGTCGAAGGTGACGGTGTTGAAGTGGTACCGGTATGGAACGATGGCTTGCCCTTTGACGGGTTGCCCCACTGTTGGCAAGTGAGATGGAAGCTCGTTCAGTCGAGAACCGGTCCACCAAATGTCGACGCCGCCGTGCTGGGTGAGGTACCTTCACGTAGCAGGTTAGCTAGATCCATGACATGTCATAGTGCGCGACCTACGTGTAGTATCCGCGGGCACATGCAGACACGGTGGTGCACTCTACGTGTATTCCCGTTTCCGCGCGTCGCTGATCGTGAACGCGTCGGATTCACCCTCGACGAGTGCAAAGGAGAACGCGTTCGCGTGAGCCGGAGTGCGCCGCTTGACCAGCGCGTAAATGCCTTGCAGTTCCTCGACCGAGCTCTTTGCAGGCGCATGCGACTTCGAGCCCGAGGGCTAGGACGGTCAGGAGCCCTCTGCGAAGGAACATGGGGTCAGACGTCAGACGAGGTCAAGGCGAGCAGTGTACCCGAACGCACGTTCTTATGTATGCGCTGGCGTCACGGGTAACAGTACATCATCGACGGTCCCGGTCCGCGGGGTGGGCTGGTGGTGGTTGAAGACGTTCCTTGTGGCTTCGCATCATGACGGAGATAAGGCCGCACCGATCAGGAACAAGCGAGCAGCACACCGTCTGGAGACATGAATCGCGCCGCAAGACGGCCATTGCAGATGGTTTGTGAGCGATAGTCCCACTTAGGACGTTCGACGGTCGCAAGTGTGCACATGCTCTTGCGAGGACTCGGACTCCGAGCCGGATGAGCGTCGCGCTGTGATACTTGGTGCACAGCCACTTCCACGACGTCAGGAGCACACGGCCACGTGCTCGGTGGCCAATACGGGCGTCTCTGGTGGCGTCGCAATGGGCCGCGAGGGCGCGAGGTGCGCGCAACCATCCGTCCGACAGCCACAACCGTGCACCGTTCCCCGTCCTCCTCGCCTCCTGCCGTCCACAGCATGGCGGACGACTCTAGAGCACCGCGGCCGTCGACAGACGAAGGCAAGTCCCTCCTCGCACGCTGCGCCATGTCTCTGCTAATGTCGCCCGATGTCACATATCCAGAGACCGCCCCGCTCTTGCAGAATGTCTCGCATCCGGACGATAATCCTGAGCCCCAGGAACACCAACCTTCCTTCTTTGAACGTGTTGCGGCCGTGGTGCAAGAGCCCCTGTCTCCTCTTACAAAGATTCTGCTTGTAGCCACCCTCGTTTTCCTGCTCCTCAGCTCTATCTTCATCGGCTTGTTTGCCGGAGCCCAGCACAAGCTGAACTCTGGCAAAGGCGGTCAGACCACAACCGTAATCGTTACAGCCACCGAGACTAGTACTGCAGCAATCCACGACTACTGCTGTTGCAACCACTACAGTGTCTATTCCCGCTCCAAGCCCCACCTCTCCGCCTGAAGAGGTGAGTAATCAATCTGAACTTGCCTTGGTCTCAGACCTTGTAACCTTCCCCGTGATCAGCCTGTATGCCTCAGCCCATCGTGTATCAACCTCGCCTCGTCTGTTCTATCATCACTTGACGAGTCTCAAGACCCATGCGAGAACTTCTACGACTTCGCCAGTAAGCCCTTTCCCATATCAAGGCCGCTCAGTAATTCACCAGATCCAATCCGCGCTTTCCCCTCAACTTAGACGGGGGTTGGCTCAAGGCGCATCCTATTCCCTCTGACAAAGGCAGCTTCGGGAACTTCGAAGCCCTCGCGCAGCAGAACCGGCGCCTCCTTCAGCAAATCCTCTCGGAAGACTCCTCCGCCCGGTTCACTGCGGCATCTGCCTCGGACTATGACGAGCAGATTTTGAAGAAGCTCCGCGGGCTGTACCACTCCTGCATGGCCGAGGACCAGTTAAACGAGACTGGCGAGAAGCCTCTCAGGGACATGGCCCAAAAGATCCGGGACTTGTTCCGAGGCAAGACCACGGTAATTGATTCGCTTGAGCACAGAGAGGAGAGGGAGAGAGCGAGGTTGACTGCGACTGTCGCTTACCTACACTCACGAGGTTTGTGCTTGAGCCGAGAATGCGACGCTCTCTCAATAGTTAACGTCTTTGGCAGCGATTGATGTGCTCTTCTCCTACGACATTGACGGAGATGTTGGGAGCGACCCGAATCTCATGACGCTCTGGATCAGCCAGCCTGACCTCGGTCTGCCCTCAAAGGTGATATCTGCCAAGGTTCCATGCAGCTCTCCTAACTCATCCACTCGTATAGGAATACTACGAGGAGGAATCGATCGTTGACCTATATCAGAACGTTCTTGAACGTCTGTTGCTTACCCTCGATGAGGAAGAGGAAGAATCGCAGTCTCAAGCCAGCGAGCCCTCTAAACTAGTTGTCCACGAAGAGCGCCTGCGAGTGTGGCCTCCTTGGCCCTGGCCGCCATGGGGCGACGATGGCAATGACCACGACGAGCCGCTCAATCGGACTGAGCGTGCGCGTAAGTATGCGAAGGAAATTGTGACCTTCGAGAAGAAGATTGCAAACGCGAGTTTGGACCTGTACGTCACTCCTATGTCAGCCTGTGAAGGGTCTTACTCATGGCCGTGGCTCTACAGCGACGTCCTTTTCCAGGACCCTATTGCGACTTACAACCCGGTCTCGTTCAAGAACGTCAGCGAGCAACTCCCCCAATTTGACTTCGCGACGTACTTCTCGGCCTTCGCCCCTCGCAATTTCCCCTCTACCATCGTCCTCACCTCTACCACGTACCTGTCGTCGCTCTCATCGATTTTGAACGAAACAGACTCGAACACGCTCGAGGCGTACTTCGTCACGCGTGCTGGCCTCGCATATGCCTCGTACCTCGGTCTTGATACTGAGGCATGGAAGGCCACACGCAGCCTGGAGGAGGTCCTGAGGGGTATCAAGAAAGGCGCCGTTGGTAGATCGAGCGGAGTACTGCGTTGCACGTGTGGAAAGCGCGATGGGATTCGCTGCGGGTAGGTACTTCGTGAATGAGACCTTCGGTGGGGAGTCGAAGGAGAAGGCGACAAAGGTCATCACCGGTAAGCTATCGTCTTATCCCAGCCATTACCCTTCGTGCATCCTCATATATGCATGCTCTGGACAGATATCATCGAGGCTTTCAAGGAATCGCTGCATCACCTGGACTGGATGGATAAGAAGAGCGCCAAAGCTGCCGCCGAGAAGGCGGACGCAATCCGCGTCAAGGTCGGCTTCCCGCTCTCGCCAAACACGCTGGATCCCCGCTCTGTCGCGAACTACTACTCGCGTGTGAAGATCCATGAAGACACGTTCTTTGACAACATGCTCAGTGCACGGTCAGTGTTCGCATCTAGCTTAGATAGAGGCAAGGCTGTTGACAGAGAACACACAGAGTCGCGGACGAGGTCCGCAGATGGTTGAAACTCGGAAAGCAGCGCGACCCGGAGGAGTGGGAGATGTACCCCTCCATGGTCAATGCGTACTTCAATCCACCGGCCAACGAGATTGTGTTCCCGGCCGGTATTCTTCAGCCACCCTTCTTCTCTCAGGATTGGTAGCTATCGTTCATGCGAGCTGTAGGGAGCTGCTGCTAATAATTCTATTGCAGGCCAGGCTACATGTCATATGGCTCATTCGGTCAAGTCGCCGCGCATGAGCTCACGGTGCGTGCCTTTTGGTATCCCTTCTCTCTACACGCTGACGGTGTTCTTGTAGCATGCCTTTGACTCGGCGGGGCGTTTGTACAACCAACAGGGCAAGCTGGAGCAGTGGTGGACAAACAAGACGAGCGAAGGTTTCAATGAGAGGCAGAAGTGCATCGTCGACCAATACTCCAGTACGATCGTCATGCATCATCCCTGCTGCGAACACCTTTGCTAACCTGTGCCCGTAGACTATACTATTGATGACGGCAAAGGTGGCAAGATTCATGTCAATGTGCGTTGTTGTCTCATCTCTGTCCATTGCTCAATCATGCTAACATGAACTCTGTAGGGCAATCTGTGAGTTGTTTGGGCGCTGGTCCTCCGAGGCAAGGATTGACAGTCAATTTAGCACTTCCGGTGAGAACATCGGGGACAGCGGTATCATTCAGGCGTATCGCGCTTGGCAGGCACAGTACGATGAGGGTGTTGAGAATGGGACGGAGTTCCTTCTTCCCGGACTGAACTACACTCGGTACGAACCCCTACTTTCCTTCCTACCGCTCTCTGTGGTGGCTAACGGTTATACCGTTTCACAGTGACCAGCTATTCTTCATCTCGTTTGCGCGTGCGTGGGCGCAGAACATCAAGCCTGAGTCTGCTGTGAGTCGCGAGTGTCCTGCCATTAGAGACTTGCCTAACATCCAAATGTTCGAAGGTTGCCCGTGTCCGCACCGACCCCCACTCGCCGAACCGGTACCGCGTCGAGGGCACTGTCTCAAACATGCCCGAGTTCGCGAAGGCGTTCAAGTGCTCGCCCCGTGCTAAGGTATGCCTGTGAATTTTGCTGTTGGGGACTACATTGCTGATGTATCCGCCCTCAGCTGAACCCTCCGCAGGAGAAGCGGTGCATTTTCTGGTAGAGTGTGAGGGATCGGAGGAGGAATGTGTATAACACCGTATAGGGAATATTTATGACCTTTCTGTGATTGGGCATGCGATGCCGAACTGAAGGCGACTGTGCTCTATGTGCAAGTGCATGGTTCTGTTCGTCCGAGGAGGCGCGTGGGGAAACCAAGCCCTGAGCGGCCTACTGAGGGCTGACATGCATGACATTCCGTTATAGCGCCCGGACCAGCAATACTACGTCATGGCTCGGTGCAGCTCTGGTTAAACCGTCGATGTCCTCTGAACCTCACCTCCTCCGCTCTTTCCGTTCACTATGGAACTTTGCGCTTCGGCTTATCACTGATCCAAGATGCTTCGCGACGCTTGCTTTGCTCGTCATCCTGGGCGATGCTGTCCTAACGCAGCTCATTATACGCTTCGTACCATGTCCGACTACTCGCACACTCGCACGACGCGCGTTCTGAAGCACGCTCTTTGTAGATACGGAGATTGACTGGGAGACGTATATGTACCAGCTCGAGCTGTACTTGAAGGGTGAGCGGGACTACGCGCTCATATCCGGCCCAACGGGCCCCATCGTGTACGTGGCATTGGCGTATTCTGTGCTGCCATTCGAACTGACGACGAGGTCATCTCCTTGACCAGATACCCAGCGGGACATGTATACATTCACCACCTGCTGTATACCCTCACAAACTCGGGAACAGACTTGTGGAAAGCGCAAGAAATATACGCTGTGCTCTATGTCGCTTCTCTTGCTCTCACCGCATGCACCTACAAGCGAGCTGGCAGCGTACCGAATTGGGTCCTCCTGCTCCTCCCGCTGAGCAAACGATTGCACTCCATATATGTGCTTCAGGCTTTTTAATGACTGCTGGGCTGTCTTTGCTGCGCAAGGAGCCGTCTTTGCCTTCGCAAGCGGGTGGGATGCTGTCGGCATACTGCTGCTTGGGTACGCTCCTTTCTCATAAGTTGTGGGTCGCAGATCTCATTCCGTGAGTCGTCACCGCAGCGGGGCGCTTTCAGTGAAGATGTGCGTACTGCTATATGTACCAGGACTCCTGGTCGTTCTCTTCCGGCGCCGCGGCCTGCTCTCCACATTCCTCCACATGGTCCTTCTTCGGGGCGACCCAGGTGCTCATAGGGTCGCCTTTCCTGCGGCAATATCCTTGGTCGTACCTCAAGAACTCCTACGAGTTCTCCAGAGTCTTCCTCTTCAAGTGGACGGTCAACTGGCGATTCCTTGGTGAAGAGCTGTTCCTGAACCCCGTCTGGGCCAAAGGCCTTCTTGCCGCGCATGTCTTAACACTGGCCCTCTTTGGCCTGTTCAAGTGGTGCAGGAGCGACGGCGGCGTATGGCGCGTCCTTGACCGAGGTCTGCGGAAGCCGAAGCAACCCCCAAGCACCGTCCATCTTACAGCAGATTGTACGCTGCGGCTGTTCTCAATGAATTTGCAGGGTTGGCTGACGTCCTTCGATAGACGTGGTCACCGTGCTCTTCACGTCCAATCTGATTGGTATCCTCTTCGCCAGATCCCTGCACTATCAGTTCTACTCCTGGTACGCGATGCAGCTGCCCTTCCTAGCGTGGAGGACGAAGTATCCGATCCCATTGCGGTAAGTTTGACTGCCTGTGAGCCATATCTTAAGCATGACCTAACAAACCTACCTAGCCTTGCGCTGCTGGTCGCTATCGAATACGCATGGAATGTATACCCATCAACATCGTTCTCCTCAGGCGTACTGGTCGCTGCGAACGCCGCCCTCGTGTTGGGCATCTGGTTTGGCTATCCCGAAGGCTTAGCTCCCACTCAGACGCACGCTTCGAAAATCGAGTAATGGTATTGGTGTAATATCTGAGAAGCAGGATATATAAATTATTGTACATACAACAAGCGGACACATATACGAGTAGCAATGAGTTATCTCGGTTCAGACTCGATGTCTCCACTTCCTCCACAGCATCAATGCAGAGCAGCAGGCGACGAGAGATGTCGCTGTGCTGATCCAAAAAGTAGATTGCCAACATCCCACACCGATGCATGCGTTCTCCCCCGGAGGTACGTGCCGCTCCGCGATGAAGGCATAGATGTAGGAGAAGATGGTCGTGCCGAAAAACGCGGTGTAAGAGATGATACCGAAGTTGCGACCGAGATTGGGAAGTCCCCATATTGAGGATAGAACTCCGGGGCTGTAATGGTTCATGATCAGTCAAGGATCACTACACCGGGGAAACATATGGCGTACAGCACCGTGAATGTGGAGCCGTATGCTATGCCGACGCCGACGCTGCGATGTCGTTCAATGAGATTCAGTATGCATACCGAGTCTACCGGCTGCCAAGACTAACCTCAGCGGCCAAACTGCCTCTTGCGTCCGGACTCCAACCTCTACCCACGCGAATGTGATAGCGAGAATCAAGGATGTCGTGACCAGGAATACGACTCTGCTCAGATGCCGCCGACGGGTGAATGACCACACGCCCTCAAAGTAGGACGCGACGGGCGCAAGCACATCAGCGAGGGGTCCCATGAGGAGGCGGGAAGACGTGTTGAAGAAGGAGAGCAGGCGGACTTGGCGGGAGACGTTTGCAGTTGTGTCCGAAGAGCTCGCGGAGGGGAGGGTCAGGACGATGGAGCCAAGGTTGGAGACGACCATCTCAGCCTGAAGAAACATACTGATAAGAGCCAACTCTACACAGATGATGAGAAATGGCCACCCACCGCGCCAACTACAAGGAGCATCCAAACGCACAGCACCCAAAAGTATGGATCTTTGAGGAGGTCGAGCGTGCTACCATGCTGCGGTTCCTGAACAGGCACCACATGCACTGTCGCAGGATCCTTGGGCTTTGGACCGCTGTCTTGTCCGAGGAGGGGCTCCGCCTCCTCCAGAGCACCAACAGGCTCTGATGCTCCCGCACTCGTACCCGGGTCTTCGGAATGTTCGCTCCCGCTCGAGCTCTCCTGTGGGATGGGAGTGGTGCGGAAGACCAGCGCGCTTACAACATGCACACATCCTGTGAGCACCGCCATGAACGTGAAGAAGTTGGCTATGTCGAGCGTCTGCCCTGGAGGTGTGAAGTACCTCGACGCGACGAGGGACAGAACGAACGGCGATAGGCCGAATATAGACATGCTTGTGCCAGATGCAATTCCGATGTATTGCGGGAATGTCTTCGTAGCCGCGAACACGAGCGAGAAATATCTGAAGCAGAGGAGATCAGTTAACTGGTTGGTTGACGATGGGTTAGCTACTTACGAGCAGACCGTGGCGAGGCCGATCATACCAAAGTAGAGGACGAGGAGACGGAATGATGCTTGAGATGCTTGCGGGAGATCTGCGGAAGTGTGTGCAACTTCACTCGCGAAGAGGCCGAAGCCTAGAGCGTAGAGGATCGAAGCGGCGAGCGAGCACGACCAAGGACCATAACGGTCTATGGCTTTGCCGACAATGGCGGCGAAGGGATACTGGCCTGCCATGCCTCTGTTATTCAGGACGCTCTAGTTAGTAATATTCATTCTGAGAAGTTATGATGTTCTGCGTACACAAGTGCAATGGTCGTGAGCTGTGGTTGGGTGAGTCTCAACTTCTCCACCAATGCTGGCGCTATGAGAGGGAAGCTATACACGCCGCCTGCGCATAACCTAGAGCAAACGTTTACAAAGTTAACAACTAGTTCAAATACTCTTGTGACATATGACAGGTTGGACGAACGCGTTTGCAGCTACAGCGCAGCATATCAGGATAAGGTCGCGTCCGAAGTGAGCCTGTGTTCGTTCGCATCTTCAAGTGTTTCGTAGGTCCCAATCTACAATGAGCTGTGCCGAAGGAGGTTTCGATCACAAGCCCGCTGCGTATGATCAAGACTCAGGCTTGGTATAGGATTGGAGATACTTACCCCGACCTAGGAGTCTGAATACGGCAGAGAAGACGAGGAAAGGAATGGCGCTGTGGCGTTTGACTTGTGCGATGTGGGGGATGCCGGCGGTCCGGCATTCAAGATAAACGCCGCATCAGAGGCCTCGGTCTGCCAGGACTCTCCAGACTCCCTCACTTGGCCACATACTCGTTGACCCAATATCGTGAACTTGCACCAGTTATTGCGCCTCTCAGCGGAGCATCCGTTTACAGGTACAGGAAAATGACGCCTCAACGAATTTGAACCTTCGGATGCATTGCTTGTATGCTTTGCGCGCGGATGGCGCTTTGCCCTACATCAGCATCAAGCGGGCCACACCGCCCGCATCGTCCGCTTCAACACCAGGGAAGCATCCCTAGAGATGTCGGGGCATCCCATCAGATCGAGGGTGTGTACAGCGACCATGATGTCCCCAATGCGGCTTGATTGAGGTAGCTGAAGCGTAGATGGCTTGATGACGGGGTGATGATTTGCGCATGTGAATAGGAAGCACAGAAGCCTTCATTTCCGCCAAGCAGTGAGAGATGCAGTCAGTAATTACAATGTCGACCATGCACACATGCGTTGCTTCCAAGAAGACTCGGTAAAGCTCGTTACTACTTACGCCCGCGCGGCCAGACCGAGGAAGGTCAAGCGTGCGACGTGAAATGGCCATAGTAACGAATTGATCGACTTGGTCGTCAACGAATGTTTCAGGCAGATACGTAAGCGCGGCCTTGCACAGGTACGAGGCCGAATGCATATAGGTTCGCTTGGGGCGGTTTGTCCTCGAGCTTCCTGCTTTGCCCATTCTTTTGTCCTTCTCACTCCTTTCTTTTCCCTTTTCCTTTTCTTCCTCCGGGCCACTTGCTTGACGCATTGTCGGACAGGATTCCGGACACGGGAGCTGGTACTTATACTCGTGTTGGCCCAAACATCCGATCTACGAACGTTCAATCGCTACCGTCGACCGGTTTCCAATCCCTCTCACCACTCTGCGCTCTGCTCGTTGCCCGGCATGGCCAACTCTCTTTCAGTGTATCGTTATTCTTCTTTTGGTATGTGCATGAGCGAGTCATGAATGGAATGGGATGGCAGAATAACCACCACTCCCAATCATTAGGTCTTTTCATTCTCTGCAACGCTGTCATATGCTGCGTGTCTGTATGGAATCTCGCTCTTGCCGAAGCAATTGGCTGGAATCGTAAGGGTCACTGATGTCATACAATGACCGTCAATTGCTGAATGATGTCTCTAGCTCTCATCGACGCGTACATGATAGCGATCAGCGCACTCGGGCTCCTGTTCATCTTCCCTGTGTAAGTGTAGAGCCTCGACTTAGTTCATCGACCAGAGACTCACGCGCGACCTACCTACAGTATGTGCATCGACCTATTGCGCAAAAACTCACTAGTGGGTCGCGTATGGTTCGAATGCGTATGGCTTGGCCTGTTCTGGCTATTAGAATTGGGTGAGTACACGCACTCTCCAGTATAACCATAGAGCTGACATCCTGTGTAGCCGGTGCGGCTGCCATCACCGCTATCTTGCCCAATATGCTGTGTAGTGTTGCAGGTAAGCACACCTATATCGGACGTGACGAACATTGGCTTACTCTTCACAGCTGATATCCTTCCATCATCTTGTACCTCGACCAAGGTGCTCCTCGCGTTCGCATGGATCGCTGCCGTCAATCGTAAGTGAACATCGCAATCAGTTGTGGACGTCCACATTTATCATCACGCAGTTCTGGTCTACTTTTGTATATTGATGGTATCTGCCATCATACACATGAATGACGACTCTCAAGTTTGGCGAGCGAATACGCGATTGTACCCTTGGTACAACGTGCGCCAAGCTCTTCCGAGCCCTCGAAAGCCATCACCCCTGAAGACGTGGTCGAAGCCCATGGTCGCCTCGGCCGCACCACAGATCCGTCTGCCGTCAGATCTACGGTCTTCACGGATGCCCAAGAGCTCGACGTTTGACGACGAGAAACTCTCTGCTGTTCCAAAGAAGACACCTATGACTTCCAACAAATCGGCACGGATTCTTCAGAGCGCGTGGATATCTGCGACGGTCACCCCGGCGTCACCACCCTCAGACGACTCGGAGGAGTACGGCACGTCCTCGTCGGACCTCACGTCAACGCCGACTGGTATTCCTGCTTCAGCGCACTACGTGCCGTATTCGTCAACAATCAAGCCGTCGCCTCTCGGAACAGGCCCACCTCCCCGCTCGAGCTCGCTCTCCGCCACGTTCGGCCAACCGCCAGTGAGCGCCGTCTCCCAGACGCCTTCGCGAAAGGGAGGCCTACGCTCGGCGCTGCCTTCGCCTCAGCCGCTCTCTGTACCACGGAAACAAGTTCCTTCTTCTGCTACGCGGTCAAAATCGAAGCGGAAGTCGAACCGTCCACCGCCGTTGGACATGACCCGGCTACACAGCACGTATGGGCGATAGTGAGGAGTCCTGGTGGCGCGGGGACCTGGCTGGGGTATAGCGGGGTCGCCGCGCGATCCTGTGCCGCTCTCTCACTTGATTACAAGCTGTCGGTCTTGTTGTACTACTATGGCGCTGTGATGATGTGTAAGGGATGTTTTGGATTTGCAATATATATGTCTCCCGTCCTCTACGAACCTTCAACTTGAGAGCGTCCACACCTCCCTGATACTGATAGACCATTGAGGCTTCGAAGCTGCCAGCTCCACTCGCAAATTATGTTAATGGATGTAGTGACAGTACACACATCGTCCAAGGTCAGTAATCACGGCAAGACCAGCCATATGTGCGGACGGTAGATTTGTTCGAGCGTACTGTGCACTCTCACCGCTCTGCAGTATCGGTTCGAAGGAGCAAAATAAATATTGAGACCCGTAGGTCTACCACTCCGGGAAAGCGTGTCATCCTTGTGCAGGGGCCATGCTAATCTTCTCTGTATCGTTCCAATTTTTTCGTATGTCACCCCGAAGGGGACATCATGATGGAGAGGAGAGTCTGCTGTCAGGGAACACTTGCGACTATTGCTCTGGTCGCGGGTGGCCAGCGGTGGCCAAACACATACAAGCGGACGGCGCGCGGACGAGGCTGTGGCAGGACACAAGTCGCGTCGCGTCGCTGCTCCGAGTCGCTCGGACGTGACCTCCCTCCTCATCATCATACCACTTACACCTCTCCAACGATAGCCTATCCTTGTCAGCTCTGTACTGCGGTGAATACGGCACCGGCAAGAATACAGTAATGAGGCAATCGCTTCAGAAAGGAATACAAGGCACCGGCGCCTGGCTGTGGATTTGCCCACCGACCGTTAATAGCAGCTTTATTGTTCTTACCCGAGCCATTGTCCTCGGTCTCCCGCCTAACTCCTGTTAAAAGAGCTATGTGCGCCCTTCCCGCCTGCTTTGTGGCCCCGGCGGTCCATCGACTGCATATAGACTGCTGCTGCTGCTTTGCACCTTGACTTGTGGGTTCTCATAGACGGGACTTTGCTCTTTCCTCGACGCTTTAGAAACGACACCTTTAACTGGGCTCTCTGTCTTCAATCTTTGGCCCTTTCCCATACGCTCAAACAACTGACGTGCACTCGACCTTGGTTCTGCAGGCCTGCGTCCTGTTCTTGCTTGCGCTCACTCTTCTACGCTCAAATCCACGACTTCCTGACGTTCCCCGTACTTGTGCAATCAGCGCATTCCGTCTTTCGCTACCTGCGATTATGTTTGAACGTCTTCCTACGCCGTCTTCCGGCTTGCGGAATCCGTTCATCGTCCTACGTTTCGTGTTGTTCGGTGAGTAACGTCGAGCTTCACTCCGATAGCTTACGCCACATACTAACCAAAACCTTGCTCTAGCTATACTACTATACGTTAATCTGCTCACGATCGGATTCGCCGTGTGGAATATCTCTGTGCTAAGAAGCCTGAAGGCTGCATGTAAGTGTCCTACAGACATTATGAGGAGTACGCAGTCTTGACTCGCCCTTCTTCGACTCAGCACTAGGAGCGCCGACTTTTGTCATCTTCAACGCGTGTCTCCTGCTCACTCTGTTGGCAGTGTGCGTATGGAACCCTTGTGTGGCCCTGTCACAATTCTGATGTGCGTTGCCTTTCAGCTGCCTTGCGTCATCGTGGTACTCGCATGCAGCCTTCAGCAAGGTCCGCTACGAGTGCGCGTGGACCGGCCTATTGTCCGCTCTTCAGCTGGCAAGCTCGATCGACGTGACTGTCAACGGTCCTCCTGCGCTTTGCCAGGGCATCAGCATCACCGCGTGCGCGTCTTCATCACTCATGGTAGCTCTCTCGTGGATCTCCAGCACTATGTGTACGTTCTTGACACACACACCCATCAATCGTGTGCGCTGACAATATCGCAGTGCTTCTGTACTCTTTCTCCCTTTTGACGACGACTATCACGCACATGAGTGTCGTGCCCGACATATGGACTTCATCCGTGCATGCCGTCCCATGGTTCATCGTTCCCTCAGACGCCGTCGAGGCTCGGATGCCCTCTGAGGTCAAGCCTCGATACTCCGACGTCGTTGACATCAAGAGGTCCTCTCTCCACTTCCCGACGCCCATCTTCGAACAGCATGCCAAGGCTCTTCCCCTCTCGCCCAAGTCTGCGGAGTCCCCTACGACACCGCCAATCTGGCAAGCACGCAGGAGCTCTATCCCGGCAGCCGAAGCTCCCTCGTCGAAGCGGACGACGTGGACGAACCGCATCGTGAGCGGCGCGACGACTCTCACCTACAAGCGCAGCGTGGAGAGCATGCGGCCGAGTTGGGCGAAGCGCGCCGAGGGCCGTCGGGGTGTCGACCATCCGTTCTCCGTGCCGCGTCCTGCGCCGAAGCCAGTGGCGATCAGGCCCCTCCGCACATTGAAGCTCAAGTCGTGCTGGAGCCAGTCTACGCTATCCTCGCACCGGCAAACGACCTTCTCCGCGATTGGGTCCCCGCGTTCTCCCCCCGCGTTGCCTCCAAAGGCACGCGTCGCAGGCGCAGCGCCTCCGCACCTTTCGGGGGCACCGCTGTCTCCGTCGAGCACGTTCTACATCGACTTGGAGCAAAACGCAGTTGTGCCCGTGGGTGCGGTGCGTCCGGTGTCGTATGGGATGTTCCCCGAGGACGTCGTCGACCCGGACGTGCCCATCACGCGCTCGCAGCCTTCCGAATGGGTTCGCGCTGATAGTCCCGCGTCGTCGCGGTGAGTGCCTGCGGCATTCTTTCTACTTCTCTTTCCCTCGTAAGCCTGCACGCGTGAGCGCGCGAGGCTGTGAGGGTGGACGCTTGCCATTCCGTTCCAGACGCTGTGCCGCGCACGCCCTCTCATTTTCGAATACTTGAATCACACATCGCTAGTCGAGTTTGGACATAGCTGGACTGCACTGTAGATTATATCGTACATCATGTAGCAAGTAGTGGTATCGATGACGCACTGTGGCGTCAAGCACGTTGTATCCGTTTACACTGTATATATCACCGTAATACTATCTGGGATCCTGAGCTCCTCTGGTCCTACCTAGCCATCTTGCCTAACCAAGAAGATCGTGCGGGGATATATCTCCAGCGAACTTCGTACGCGCAGGAAGCCTACAACTCGTCTCGTGCAGCGCCTTCCTCTTGCAATGCTGCAAGCCGAACTCGAAGCTCCTGGTTCTCTTGGCGAAGGCTCTGTAGGGACATGAGTGCCTCCTGTAGCTTGTGACGGGTCTCAGAGAGCTCCTCGGCTTGTCGTTCATCGATCTCGCCTGCGCTGACGGCGATACCTGTGGGAGGCGGTTATCAGCACGCATATCTGCACGCTAGGGACACGTTCCCTACCTTGCACGAGTTTGACCAGTCGCCAGAGACGCAGGATGACGAGCAGCGATGCGAGCTCTCGTTCACGTCCGCGCAGGCCGACCTCCAAGACGAACGTGGTCAGGATGACCGCCGCATCGAAGAAGTGGAGAACGCCGTGAGTGACTGGTCCGACAGGGTTGTAGTACCGCAAGCCGAGCGCCCAGATCGTAACCGGTATCTCAACGAGGAAGAGGGTGGTGATCATGAGGGAGATGTTAGCGAGGATGTTGAGCCATAGTGGTGTGTCGGGCCCTTCGATGGGCGTGCAGTCCTCGGAGAGGAAGGTATAAGCTAGGTCAGCGAGTACACAGACCGAGTCGATGAGAACCTATATACATGCATGTGTTAGCCCAGTGAATGTCGAGTACTCGAGCGTGGCATTACGAACGAGCGCGATGACCGTGTAGTGGAGCGGGGTCGATTCGAGGACCTCAGCGGTGCGGATTTTGCACCGCTCGTAGGTGCTTTTCGAGTCCAAGTCTTGGGCCTCTGCGGAGTCTCCATCAGCGTAGTTTGTTGCTGACGGAAGAAGAGGGTCTTGTTCTGACATATTCGCGCGCGAGCGAACGTTGTGCTGTCGAGGACGTAGATTGTGGCTGCTGCTGTGCAGTGCTTCATGCAGGCGTGTAGCGACGTCACCGAAATAGCGATCAAGTGTGACAGGTCGTGTTAGGGAGACGTGACCACACGCGTCAATCCGTTTCTGCGTCGGCGCCTGCTGGAGTCCGCCCTTGGTCAATGGTCGCGTACCGCGAGGTGGTATGACGCTCAAGGAGATATGCGAGCCGGAGTCTGTCCGCTGACCGTCGCTCTCAACTCGTGAACATTGATTGCGCAACATGTCGCGCCCGCTGAGAATGTCGCCGCCCATGCCTCTTCGTGCACCGGAGGCTGAGTACAAGGCAGTCACGACTGTCTCCGCTGTCATACACGCCTGATTCCAGGTGCCACGAAGCTGACGTTTTGTTCCCTCCCTCGTCTCTCAAATACAGCCATGCCCACAGATGACCGTCCCCGGCCTCGCACCCTTTGTTCCCGGGCATTGACTGGGTCAGTCCCTCTCTTTCTTCGACTTTCTCAGTCCCTGGTGGGCACTTGACTTCAAGTCTTCTTCGTTCCGTTCAACGCCTGGCCTCTCTTTTGATCTGCATTCGCTGTATGACTCGATGGACTGGTGGTCTTTATTCCGCAAAGTCAGGAGGGTCGTATTTGGTGAGTGGAGGCGAGGCACCCTCCTGTTGCTGCTATGCTGAAGTGCCGAAGCCTTCATTGCCATAGCTAGCCTCATATGGTCTGTCATTCTGTCTCTTTACTTGTCGAAGGAATGGCCGCATTCTTCAGTCTTGCAACGTGAGTACTCCGTCGTCACATAGTCATTTCTTCGCTCATTCAGAAGGGCATAGGTGCTATCATCTTGACTTTGATTGGCGTCAACGCGTTCACCTCTCTGCTGCTGTATCTCATGTGCGTAAGAGGCTGAATGCGAACGGATAGCTGTGTTGACGAGCGTAACTCCCAGGATTGTTGTTGTATTCCGGATGTGGAAAGAGCTACTGCGAATGCTCTTTCTCCTATGCATACATATCGGTAGGTCGCCCGCATTCTAACACTCGCGAAGCCTTGGCGCATGGTACTCACATCATGGACCGGTAACCTCAGCTCCCGCAGTACTGTTCACCTTGTACGGGATCACATTCTCCTGTCAGATCTTCGGTAAGTGCGCGCGATCCTCTGTTGCTAAGCACATCTCCTCAAGCCGTGTATCTTCTCAGATTCCATGAACACATGCAAACTCGTTGATCTAATCTTCCTCGCGAGCACATGGTCGATCTCCGGCCTTCGTCAGTTGCTTCTAACTGCTCATCGCGACTGGGCTGACGGCGGCATCCTCTACAGTTCTTGGCTATACTGTATATCTATGCATAATGTCCCGCGTCCCTCGGCCATTCCCACTCATCACACCCAACGACCTCTTGGACACCCCGATTCGAACCAGGCCTTTCTCTACAACCTCAATTCGCTCCACAACGGGCTTGCTCTCCCGCCCTAACTACCGGCCTCCGATGCGCTCTGCAAGCCCGGCTTCTGTCTATTCTCACCGCTCTGCCGGCACTCGCACAGTGCCCAAGAAGCAGTTCGTAGCTAACACCGGAGGGAAGTCCCACGTTGATGAGAGGTCACGCCTAGGGCCATTCTATGGAACTACGACAGCCCAGGACGAGCGGTCTCCTTCACAGTCACGCTTCTCCATGTCGACCATCGGAAGTGTTGAGGACGACTCTCCCATGTCTCCGCTCAAGAAGCTCATCAAGCTGCGGACTCCTCAGCATTCCCGTAATCCCTTCGGCTGCTTCTCAGCCGCAGATCGTGCAGCACCAACCTCCTCCGAGGCCACCCCCGCGCCCTCTGTTGCTCAACCCCAACTCATTTAGGGACCCGCTTTCCCGCGATGGTACCCCGGAGACGGCGTTCTCGGGATCGACGTTCGTGTCTAGGCCTGGAAGCGTGAATACGGCACACATGGCACCCGGACCCTTCGTTCATCGAGGTTACACCAATCCGTTCATGCAGTATATGACCGGCGTGCCGGCTGCAGACGCAACTTCAGTCCGGTTCGCAGGCCTATGTCTCAGGCAACGCATCACCGTACGTAGGTCCACATACCTACCACGCCTGTGCCTACAAGCTATTACCCATGGCGCGCCTGTAACACCGCAGAAGGCTCATTCGGCGAATTCGAGTGCTTCGTCTATCCACTCGATGGCGCCTAGCATCCACTTCACCGACGCATCTGGGCACACATACGTTCACCCCGCCGTCCTCACGCCATCTCACCCTTCCAACGGAAACGCCGCTGCACATTTCCCGCCCGTGGCGCACCTCCGTAGCGCAAACAATCCCTTCTTCCGCTCGTACAGCACCGAACCTTGCGTCCGCACGCTCGATGTCAATGACGACGTCGCGCTACCGAGCCAATACGCGCGTGTAGGAGAGATTCGACGGTACGGCAGCGTCCCGCACGTACGCAGCGGCAGTTTTGCTGGGCGCGACCCGTACGTCGCACATCGCCAGGGGGACAGGTACAGGCGCTGGTGCTCAGCTGAAGGACATTGAGTATGGTGTCCGGGCGCCGTACGATAGGAGTTGGATGGAGGCTGTGATGAAGGCAGCATGGCAAGGCTAGGTGCTTTCGGTAGGATCCGAAACGCCGAGCCTGGGTTTTTCTTTCGCTTGGGTATCGAAGGACAGTCGTTCGTCCCATGGACTCTCGGGGGCGCTATTCTATTCACGGGGTGGTCACACTAGAACGCAAGTCAGATGTGCGTATCGACACGTTACGTCGCACGTCGCAACGCGTGCATTAGCGCCAGCGTCGCGATGCGGGAGAGTGAACTTCAAGCCTGAGGTTGGCAACTGGAATGTCGTGGCTTCAGCATGACACCGCGGTAATGAACTTTGGTGTGAGTAGTTCTCGTCGTCAGCGGACTGGTCGGCCTTTCGCTTTCATTACTGAACTGTGATCCCCGATAGGTGTGCACTATGCTACCTGGTTGTACGAGGCTCTGTTCAGACGAATGGTGAGGGTATGTAGTATGGCCCTTGGGGCGATATGAAGCGGTACCGTGGCAGTGCGACAGCTGACAGAGGGCGGGACAGTGCTCTTCATCATCTCTACGCGAGACCTTCCCGTCAATGGTAATCGCGGGACCTGCACGGCCAAACAGCACGGTATATGTCGCATCGCTGCTGCAGCATCTGCATCCGTCAAGGCAGACGAGGTTGCCCTGACGCTTGGGACGTACTGGTAGCTCGTATACATCCTAGCGACCATTGACTCTTAGCACGGAGTCAGGCTTAGCGAAACAACGTATTCTTGAACCGTCGGTAATAACATATGGTACGCAGAGCATTGGGAAGCAACTACACGAACGGTCAAAAGCGAAGATGTACGAGGTCGTGCGTACGGTCCTTCATGACTCACTCGGACCCCTGGGTTGTTTCGAAGTCGTCGCATGCCATGCTCTCCAAGTCCACCGTCGGTTGTCGGAAGGACATCATCCTCGAGCTGTACTGGCCGGTGGTCTCCCAGGCCTCGGGGCGAGTCGCGCCAAATTCACCTCCGATACGCCGGCCACGCTGCAGAGTGGGATCTCGCAAGTTCAACATCAGGCGCGATGTGAGCGTCACGGAAAGCCTGAGGGCGCGGGTTTGACATTTAATCCATGAAGAAGAGAACTGAGGTGATTGATTGCAGAGACGTACACATTCGTCATAGTCGTGGCCATCCCCTTCATTGGAGTGTTCGGCTACGCAATCTCCTGTTAATCAAGCTATCAAGGACGGCATATGAGATTGACGTACGGGTGTTTTCTAGGAGAGGAAATGAGCGAGGGTGGCGAGTCAATATGCGCATGACATACCAAAAAAGTAATGATGTTGACCATGTTGACCGCGACAAGAATCCTAGGACATCCAGGGCGCTTAGCTCCAGCGATACCATGTATGTGACGGGCATACCCGTAGTAGATGGTTCCTAGCAGGTGGTATGAGCAGCTGAACTCCCAAGCGCATTCCAACGTGAACGACTGACCATCCCTGAACAGAATCTCGAGTAGGCTGCCCGCTAGCTCTTTCCGCATTTGTAGAGCCTTGTAAAGCGTGAGCAGGAATATAATGGTATCGAACCACAGCATAGCGCTCCACGCCAGCGCCAGATCTGCGGTCGAACGTATGAGACCGCACTCTACGAGAAAGACGTCCGAATTACTCACGAACACCCCTAATCACAATGACCAGATCGTACTGTGTCAGGTCTCGTAGATACAAGGAATTCCATAGGCTTACTGGTCGTCGGAGAGGGCCAGGTTGCAGCGTGAGTACCGGAAGCCGAGGTGGATATCCGTGGATAGTGGGCTCTTGCTCGTCAAAACTGCCGACTACGAGAGGCAAGAACATACATGTAAGCAGGTGTCGAGGAGTTCACATAGGGAAGCGAGACATACCAGACAGTGAATGGCGCCTCCAAAGTGCATGCTAATCAGCAACGCGAGCATTCGTTTGTTGCAGTTGTACAGCGCATATGTTCGCAAAATCAAAACGACTGTGGCTGGTCAGCTGTAAACTTCTACCTAGGAAAACGCGGAACATACTAGCTACAAGCGCTTGACTCATCATGGCGAAGGCTTGATGGTATAATTGGAGGTGACGACATCTGTAAGGCATCCGAACAGTCAACATTGGCGACCCGTGCCACAAATGCTGCGAGCTGAGCTGACCGCTATATCAAGGATGAGATCACTACACTAACATATGATAGGAACGGATATCTACTTACGCTTTCCGAAGTCTCAAGGAAGTATTCGAAGAAGACCGGTATAGGGCCGAGCAGTCCGATGTATCGATTCACTGCGAAAAGGAGGAAAATTCACTGACGGTACCGGAGGACTCCAATAGTACTGGAGCTCGGATAAGACTGTCACGGCGTAGTCATAGTACAGAATAGCTGCCGATGCAATGGTCCTCGATCAGACATTGAATAGATAGTCATTTGAGTCGCTACTCACTCAACGCCGAGAGGGTGAGGGACGTGTCCCATCGCACAGAATTCGTGCTAGGCCGTTACATGTCAGGTTGAATATATGTCGAGATGGGGCAGAACGACGTACAAAAAGGCTGCGTCGGCTTGGGCTTGCACAGTGGCCATGGGACACCAAAGGCTCTAACGCTTGCCGGTGAGTCTGAAAACCGTCAGGTGGAACGAGCAGAGTATGTTGCGTAACTGCTGCCTGTGGCCCTGCCAGTGTCTGCTGGGGGAGTGCGGACATAGGTGGGCTGTTTTCGTGTCCTTAAGGCCTGCGAGCAGTATCAGAACTCCGGCGACAAACACATATCAGTCAAGCTCCTCTATGGACTAGTATGGAACCGAACGACAAGAAACGAAGCCGTGCGTGGTAGCGCCTCGAGCATATGCGGCACTACGAACTCTAAGCCACCGGCCATGCCGATCTCCGGTCGAATCCCACACAGGTCTGGGACTGCTGCCGCAAGGGGAGTCAGGGCTCGGCAACCTAGAATAGCATGATTGCAGCCGAGACAGGGCAGGCGACGAGTACGGTGCTCTGTGCACTATGTATGTGCTGGGTCGGTTCTGAGGGAGTTGCAGCGGCTGTCGATCAGGTCAGAAGGCAAACCAGATTGACATATGAATTCTGCACATGCCGTTCGCACAAAGAGCCGACATGCTCGCGGATCGTCGCACACTGTGCTCCGGCGGGATCGCCGAGCCTCACGTTCCACGGGCAAATTCCTAAACGCCATGACAGACGCCTACTTGACGACAAGGGCTGTGAGGTAGGCAAGATGATGACTCCGAGTCCTCATTTTCTGGCCTAGGTGTGTCGTCTGATTGCACTGCAACTTCGGCACGCTGAGGGCGTGCCTGCGTCGAACACAGTTGGGCAATCTGAACTCTGTCCCACTGCCAGTGCTTTGTATGATTAACATTATGCCTTGTAAGCCTATGTAATTAGCCCAATTCCGTCAATAAACACGATGATCATACTCACAGTGGTGTGAAGAGTGCATCGCATATTGCTACTCTAGAACCCAAGAGCCGGGTGAGAAATGACCATGGGATGCGAGTGTGAGACTATACGCACATACAAATGCTCCCGTGAGAAGCGGATGAGAGCTGAAATGGCCTTGCCGGCTTTCGCGGTCATACTCCCTCTTCGCCACCACTGTGCTGCGTTTCCGGGAGTGTGAGCACCTCGGTCAGTATCGCATTGAAGCTTATTGGCCTCGATATAGGAGGAACGCTCGTTATGTTCCATGCGCTCGGGCGCCGGTTGTTCTCCGAGTCATCTATGCGACGAGGTCGCTGTAACCTAGGGTCCCTCAAGTTCAGGATGAGCCTTGAGGTGAGGGTCGTTGATAATCTGGAGGCGCATTAGCACTGATCGGGCTCGGATTTGTTGCTTTACAATCACGCACACGTTCGTAAGCGTTGTATCTAGGCCCTTCATGGGTGAACCGGGCTGCTGCATTCGTCAGGGCAGTTCCAATCTCCGGCCAGGATTCTCGCTCACTGGAGTGATCTGTAACAAGCTATCAGCATCTGATGCACAGCGACGTGAGGAATGGGCTACCAAGAACGTGATCGTATTTGATACATTAGCGACTACCATTATGCTGTCAAACGATAGTCAGTGCCGTTATCTCCGATACGTTAATGGCCTGCAAGCACCCACCCATAATATACGGTCCCTGGTATATGTCATCAGAACACGGTGTCAGAATCTGTTTGCAGAATGAGACGAACCATCTCGGAACATGATTTCAAGGAGGCCACCTGGAAGATGGCGTCGCATCCGTAGCGCCCGTAGCAAAGTCAGGACAAATATCGTAGTGTCAAACCAGAGCATAGCACCCCATGCCAGGGCGAGATCTATTCGACGACTGATCAAGTTTCGATACAGATGACAAATCCGTAGAAGCGTACGAATGCCCCTGTATACAGAAGTGCATCAGTAGCCGATACGACTCGGACAACCAAGTCGTCAACATACTGTTCGTTAGTGAGCCCCAGATTACAACCCTTGAATGAAAATGGTATTGTAATTGACGTTTTCACTGGACTCGTGTTGGTGACAATAGAGATCTATCGTACAATGTCAGTGCACGATCTCGGACCGCCAGTACTGGGTACTACCGACCAGACAGAATATCCCTCCACCAACATGGGTCACTATTAGCAATGCGAGGATCCTCTTGTTTCGTTCATACAGAGCATATGTGCGAATGACCAGCATAACTAGGAACATCGTCAGTCCCATCCCGTGGGAACGAATGAACGAGGACGTACTAGCCACGATAGCCTGGCTAGCTATAGCATATGCCTGGTGATATGTTTCGAGGCGTCGACATCTGCATATGATAGTCAGTCTTTCGCGCCACACTGGCAGCGAGCAAAGCCGCACGTCTAACGAAGGCTGATTAGCTCTAGCTCATGGTCGCAATCATGGATCTCAGACGATTACGTACTATCTCCGAGAGGTCTGCGAAGTATTCAATGGCGACGGGAATTGGCGCAAGCAGACCCAGGTATCGGATGATCACAAACAACACGGAGACAAGCGTGACATTTGATGATCTCCAGAAAAATTCGATCTCATCGAACAGAGTAAGCAGGTAGTCGTAGTAGAGAATTGCTGCATGCATGGTCAACATTTGCCGCGCGAGGCACTAAGTAAACGTTGCATACTGAGGCCTGCAAGGGAGAAATCATTCTTGAAGCGCACGCTATGCGCCCTGAAGAGCAAGGTCATCAGTGTGGTGACGATGTGGAAAGGAGGTGAGCGCGTACCAATGCAGCGCGAACGATTGTACGGATTCAGACCACATAATGTAGAGTTCGAGGGCTCGGAGGTCACTTTCGGAAAGGCTTCGGGGCGCTTTCAATAGCTATATATGCTTACTGTGTTGCACTGGAATGAGGTCTTTCAGGCGTAGACTGCTTGCACCTGCATCTCCAACAGTCAGAGCGTGAAGCAACGGCTGGAGTAAGTTTACTTACCGAGGCCGTGGAAGTGGACATGCAGCGCTCTGCAGCTACCGACGTGCATCAAGCTGTCACTCATCCGAGTCTGTGTGGCTTATCGTCTTGCCGTTATAGGCATGCTGTGCGTCTCCACTACACAGGAAGCCTGATCTCGGAGCGAGTGTAGGTCGATAGGATCTACGCTGCGACCGCTGGCGCGCGCCTGTGAAAGCAGGGTCTCGAAGGCAGTCGCATCGAGATAGGGCAATCATGACATGCCAACCCTAGGCGGTGCTCTATACATGTATATAGCCACTTCCACCTACAGTGCGGCAAAGGTACAATGGCATAGCTGCAGCCTGAGGATAGCAGGCCATGGCACTACTAGTAGCACTCAGTCGATATGCGCGCCATGAAATCCATAAGCGAATGTGTACTCACCGGCAGTTCATGCCCATCTTGTAAAATCTTGTGCGATGGTATTATGGGGTCATCCTAGCCTTGATACTATTCAGTAGAAGATCTGCCATCTCCAATGCTACCTGATCTTCGCGCAAATGGCAAGGCAACGCCATGACAACATCGCGATGCGTACTACGGGCTCGCCGTGCATCACACTTTGTTCTCTTCCTCTCGGACCAGAAATACCTAGTAACTATACTCCCTCATATGCTATCGCGTATATAAATTCGATGCAATGGAGTACGCGTTTCTGTTATCGAGGGAGGCGGCGGGATCTGACAGCCGGTGCCAGCGAGATTTTGAAGTAGCAGGAGAGTTTGCGATCTCACTACGGCCATAGTACAATGCATGCCGGTAACGCAAGGGCCTGTATGTCAAAGCGAACATGACGGGTATTTTATGAGACCCGCAAATCGTGAAAGCGGACGACCCGTGGTATTGGCGAGAAGTGAAGTTCGCCAACGCCATAGGCGCTCGTGAAAGTGCATATAGCCGAGATCTCTTCGGAGTGCAGACTCCACAGCGACAACGTCGCAGGGATGCATCAAGTTGCGTTCTAGTCCCACACTCCTCGAAATAGTTGTGTTTGTATTATCCAGGGCAGTACCACGGCATGCATCGTGCGCTTCAGGCGGGTGATACAAATCAACTGACACCGTATCGTAGATCGAAACCCTGGCCAGTAATAAGCGCTACATTGGTTACAGAAACTTGCTGAACGAGTTGCATGAGGTCCATCGACAGGTGTCCCCCTCTCAAGCTTTCGGTCCTAGCACTCAGCTCTGCCTGCGCCATGATGCATGACGTCTGCGACCTCGGCTCCATTAAGTGATAATCCCTGTATGATTATGTTGATGTCTGAGGAACATCTGTGATCAACCCGGATTCGCCAATGGACAAGGTGATTATGCTCACGATTGGCTTAGTTGCGCACTAGTATTGTGTATTGCTGTCTTGAAGGGCATAGATCGATGAGCAAAGGAATGAAATGCAAGTGAAAGGAGTCATGAATACTGACAAGCTTGATGCGAGAAGGGAATCCGGGAGGCTCACAGAGCCCCGCGCGCCGGCTTCCACGTTCACACACCACTGGCCCCGTCACTCTGCCATGTCTCCACTTCAAGTGTGAGTACCTCGGTCAGCATCCCGTCGAAGGTCATCGGCCTCGATAGCGGAGGCACGCTCGTCACATCCCATGCGCTCGGGTGACAATTCGAAGAGTCGTCTATACGACGAGGTCGCTGCAAATCA
Source organism: Trametes sanguinea (assembly GCA_008973685.1). Lineage (NCBI taxonomy): Eukaryota > Fungi > Basidiomycota > Agaricomycetes > Polyporales > Polyporaceae > Trametes > Trametes sanguinea. The sequence continues at coordinate 1,237,335 of WAHA01000006.1, forward strand.
GGATGCCGCAAATTCAAGATGAGCCGCGAGGTAAGCGTTGTCGACAGCCTGTATGTGCATCAGCAAAATATGAACCGCGCTGTCACCATTTGCGGCCACGTACACGTTCGTCAGCGTCGTGCTCATGCCCTTCATCGGCGAACCGGACTGAGACGGATTGGTTAGGAAAGTGCCGGTCGTGGGACGGTGCAAGTCTCACCGGAGTAATCTGTAAAGAGAACATCAGCATCTGCACCACAGCGACGCGAAGGATGATCTACCAAGAAGGTGATTGTGTTCGTTACGTTGGCCGCTACCATAATGCTGCCGAGCCACAGTCAATGTCGCTATCGCAGCCGCGCGCTATACGTCTCAGGAATACGTACCCATAATATATTGTGCCTGAGATATGTATGTCATCAGTATGAGATGTCAAGAGACATGCATGGAATGTGACGAACCGTCTCGGAACATCGTCTCAAGAAGCCCACCAGGAAGATGGCGTCGCATCCGCAGCGCTCGTACGAAAGTCAGCACGAAGATTGTAGTATCAAACCACAACATGGCGCCCCACGCTAGCGCGAGGTCTGTCACGGACGCTTGTGAGGTCGGAATGAATGATGAATGCAGGGAAACGTACGGATGCCCCTGTCGAGATGCATGCATAAGCAGTGAGTCTGGTCATTGAAAGAATCGCAAACGTACTGTTGATCGGTGAGCGACAGGTCGCAGCCGCTGAACGTGAACGGTAGTGGAATCGTCGTCTTTGCCGGACTGAGGTTGGTGACAATGGAGATCTAGGGCACTGCTTTGAGTAGCGGACAGATGTAGGCATGGCGAGAGACTCACGAGACAGAAAATCCCTCCGCCAACGTGTGTCACGATGAGTAGAAAGAGGATCCTCTTATTCCGTTCATACAGAGCATATGTGCGGAAGACGAGCATGACTAGAAGGGCATAAATTCCGCACTATCATCTAGAGGATGAGGGGACATACTAGCCACAATAGCCTGGCTGGCAATAGCATATGCTTGATGGTAGGTTTGCAACGTTCGGCATCTGCGTGTATTTTGAGTGATATGAGTCATGGAAGGCTTCAAATGGCACGCACGTCTAAGTAGAAGTGGTCAGAGCATATTCGGATTCAGTCTCGGCAGGAGCGCGTACGTTTTCTGGAAGATGTCCAAAATACTCAAGGACAAAAGGAACAGGCCCAAGCAGTCCCAAGTAGCGGATGATTACGAACAACACAGAGACAGCTGAGACCCTTGCTGATTTCCAGAAGTATTCCACCTCATCGAACAGGGTCAACAGGTAGTCGTAGTATAGCACAGCTGCGTGGCGTGGTTAGCATTTGCGGGAGCATTACATTGTGCATGCGCGTACTAAAGGCTACAATGACGAGGCTGTTTTCAAAACGCACGCCGTTCGTCCTATGAGGCAAGTAGGTTCGTAAGCGAGACGTCAATATGACAACGAAGGAAGCGTATGCATACCAATCTACCGCAGTCGCTTGGGCAGATCCCGACCACATCGACGTAGAGTTGGAGGGGATCGGAGCTAGCGGAGGTACTGGACCCGGCTATGGCTTCGCTCGCTATATATGATAATGTGTGGTGAGAGCGCTGCACAGCAGCACAAGTCTCTTGTGGTCAGGAAGGCTTTCGTCGGTATCTCCACCGATCAGCGCTATTGAATGACGGCGGGAGAGTGTTGACTAACCGAGGCCGTGCAAGTGAGGATGCAGAGCTTGCCGCTATTGACGCGCATCAAGCTGTCATTCCCATTCGTTTGGCTTACCGTCGCTCTGTTACGATTATCCTGTGCGTCCGGAAGGCGCAAAAAGCCTCTCGTGAGAGCAAACAGTGGGTGGCAGGATCAACGCTACGCCGCCTCGCCCAGCACGCGTGTCAGGGCAGAGCCCGAGCCTGCGCACATCGAGGTACGCTGACCGTGGCATGCGGTGCTCTGCATCGATACACCCTTCTGCTGTAGAGCCGCCAGGGTAAAAGATAGCTATGTACTTAATAGACCAGTCATGACGCTCAGTCCAATGCGATTCCGTAACATTCAGAGATGATGAAGTTTGCTTACCATGAGCCCGTTCATATCGTACCGGCTCTCGTACCACCCGCCGAGTGGTACAAAGCGAGCCGCGCATCTTGCACACCCCCTTGGCCTGGCCTCGATCTTCTGGAGGAGAAGATCTGTCATTCGCGAGTGCTACCTGATATCTGCAGCTGACAAGGCAACATCAGGGCAGCATCAATGTCGACCTCCGAAGCTAGCTCTCACGGGCCACAACGAAGTGACACGGTCTGCGAGCGCCGCTCCGATTGTACCCAGGAAACCATCCTGACCATTCTAAACCTCTTAGGTGCGGCAGCATACTGCATGGGAACGAAGATGAGAAAGCCGCGCCTCCCGTAAAAACGTAGTTGTCCAATGCTTGACGAAGGCGAAGTTGTAGGCTTCGCCTTGCCATTGGCAGTATGTGCAGGGATCAATCAAGTCCCAGAGCTGGCCGTTGTTGCAACATTCAGCACATGCCAGAACTTGCCAGTAGCAGTGACTTTGCGGGTCAAGATGTGCATACAGCCAATGGCCAGAAACGACACATAGTGGTGTATGGTATGAAGAGAGGTGTGTACAGTGCTTCGAGAGAACGCGATGCACGGGATGTCAGGGCGCCTCTTTGTTTTACTTCACGCCACAATGATCTCCGACGCATGTGTTCAATCCCGCGCACTACAATTCTCTGTGTAAGAGTTGTAAGACTCACATGGGGTAAAGCTACATGACATACCCTGACAGCGTAGGCTGTGTCTGGCCGACGGTGCTGACGAGCAGGAGCAAACGTCGCGACGCCATTGCCTTGCAAGAGCGCAGATGCCTCAAATGACGACGTTACTCGGCTTGCCGAAGCATGACCATGTGCACCTCCATTCATGGACGGGCCTCCAGGTCCACGTACGTATCGAATCATCCACCTCCTGCCTTGCACCATCACCACCACCACCACCACCACCACCACCGCCGAACAGTGCGCGTTCATCCTGTAGCTACGCCAAACTGGCACTCAGCAAACCGCTCTTCTTCGCCCTCACAGCCTTCATCGGCGCATACATCCTCTTCTTCCGCAGCGCATCTATCCGATTCGGCTCTACCAATCGCCTCGAGGATCAGCTTCCAATGTCGACCACATCTGCCCAAGGCTGGCATGCTCGCGCTCATCCGCACCCCTCGAGCGCCACCTTCGTCCCTGCGCGCGACAAGCTCGTGTTCGCAGTGCTCTTGAACGCCCCGGCAGATCCGGAGGGCTTCACCATGGCACTCTTCCGCCCAGACGTCGCGGTGGACGCTCGCGGTCGGATCTTACAGGTCCAACCTGACGATTTCGCAGCGCTCGCGGACCTCGCGGAGCAAGTCAATCGCCTCCCGGAGACAGGATCGTTCATGAACGCCTGGCGCGTTGCCCTACGATCGCACAGACCAGCCGATTGACAGGCTGTTCGTGCCAAGCTCAGGCGGCAACGAGATCAAGCAAACCAGCGTGCAGGGCTGGCACCCGGACAAGAAGGAGCTCAAAACTCCGGTCGCCGACTACAATGAACTACCGTCCGCGCTGCACGAGCTCTTTGGGCGCATACAGGAAGGCCGGACAGATTATCAACGCGGGCGTGAAGAGAACAAGGACCTGATTGAGCGGATCAAGGGCATAGTGCAAGGAGAGTAGCAGATTGCGCGGCTTGTGAGTACTTTCCGATCCATGTCAAACCAGTTAATGTCACCATACTAAATCCTGCTGGGCGATAGTATACTGTATGATACCAAGGGGGAGGACAAGTCCAATACATTGAACGTTGAGAAATTGGATGTAATATACAGTGAAGAGTCCGTTTGCAACGATGGTTCAGCCGATGCGCAGGCCGAGTGTGAATCCAGCGACAAAGGACGCACGCTGCTGGAAGTCAGCGGTAAGGAAGTCGATGATCCATCGGAAGAGCGAGCCGACATTCGGCGGCCTCTTCGCCCCAGTCGCGTCCGTGGTATAGAACAGGTTTTCGAAACGGGTCGCCGCAGCGGCTCCAATCCACACGCAAGAGAGAAAGCGAGCCCAGGTACTGTACAGCATGTCAATAATCAGTTTCTACAATAGATTGGCACTCGTGAGTGCGTTCATAGTACCGACCTGCAGGAGGACGAAGACACCGCCCATGACGAAAGCAACTGCCTTAGCGCCCTTTTTGACAAACACTCCGGCACATACTCCGCAGACGGTGCCAAATGTCAGCTCGTAGAAGTTGACGCTCGATGATGGAGGCGGCGGAGGAGGCGGTTGGACAGGCGCAGCCGTGCCTTGAGTAGGCGGGAGCACAGTTGCGGGAGCGGGCTTGGATGTCACAGCTGGCGCATGAGTCAGTAGGTGGCGCGCAAAGGACTCATAAACTGCAGAGCAACATACGATCGCAATAAATCATCGGTGCTGCGAGGACCGAGAGTCCAAGGCCGACGCTCACGGCCCCATACTTGAAGAAGACAGTAAGCATAGACCACCTGAACTCCTCTTTGATCTCTTTTCCAATCTCAGTCCGCTTTGCCATCTCCATGTGCTGATAGCGAGCTGCCCCATAGGTGGATTTTGGGATGAAGAAGCGGCTGTTCACGGGGCGCACTTTGGGGAAAGCGTTGCAGAGCTGGCGAGAAACCAGGGAAGGGAGTGGAAACGGAGGCATTTTTGAATGAATGCGGCTGAGAGTGTCGCGTCTCTGAGCAAATACTACTGCAGATGTATGGTACCGGTAAAGAGTGCGAGAGCTGAACGCGGGGCTCGGAAGAGGCGCAGGAGGAGCAGGAGGCAGGAGAAGGAGTGGTAGATAAGTAAGTAAGTAGTCGTCGTGAGTCGTGACCCCGCAGAATGCTATGGACGGTCCAACCTCCGAAACTGATGCGGTTCATATAGCGTCTGATGTCATTCTACTGACACACGCCCTTGGGTTAGGGTTCTGCAGCAAGGAGGCAGGCCAAACAAGGCCATACAGAACAGTCGATCGCTCTTGCCATCTTCGGGTTTACACCGGGCGCTTGAAATTTCTGTGTCTGCAGCTCGTCCCGCGGTAGCCCTCTCTCTCAACGCTCGAACCCGTCTTCCTCCTCTCCTTACTCTCCAACAATGGGTCGGCGCGCGAAAAACAAGCAGGGAGACCCATCCCCCTATTGTCGACGCACAAGAAAACGGTGGTCGGCCCTCTCAAAAGAAGCTCGGCAAGCGCAAAGCAGACGATGTCGAGACTACCGCGAAGCGGCCTGCGAAGAAGCCTAGGGAGAGCGAGGGCAAGGCTGCTAAATCTCCTGCGGCGAAGGGCAAGGAGAAGGGTGCTGCTAAGGGCGCGCTGAAGTCCAAGTCCCGATAAGCCCAAACCGAAGCAGCAAAAGCAGGCTCGGTTTGAAGACGAGGACGAGGGCGCGGGGAGCAGTGAAGGATGGGAAGACGTCGAAGACGACGAAGACCTCCAAGCTCAGGCCAAGTGAGTCATGCTTCTACTCTCTAGGATGCTAGGTGCCTGACGTTACAAAATGAAGGTCCCTCTTCCACAATAGCGATGATGAGGACTTCGTCGGATTTGAGGGCGAACTGAACGACCTTGATGCGGACGAGATGGACCAAGAGTACGCCAGTTCGCCTTGATAATTGCAAATTTCTACTAACTCCTGCATTTCCCTAGCGATGACATGTTCCGTGGCCCTGTGCAAGAGCTTGACCTAGGTTCTGACGACGAGGACGAACCGGAGCTGCCCATCAAGGGCAAGAAATCTAAGCAACACGAGCGTCCACTCAAAATCATTCCCACTGGTTCGGACGCGTCGTCTGACGACAGCGACGAAGACGAAGACGACGAGGATGGTCCTATCACTATCAAGAACATGGAGGCGCGGTCACGCGCGCTGGACGCGAAAGCTGCAAGAGAAGCTGAGCTTGATGCGGAGGAGTTGAGGCAGGCGGAGCTCGCTGGCGCGGAGAGCGATGATGACCTGGCGGACCTCGATGATGTGGACATGGACGAGGAGGGCGAGGGTAACGAAGAAGGCGAAGAGGGCTTCGTACTACCTACCGCGGAAGAGCTCGAGGAAGAGAAGAAGAGAGGAGGCCCGGACGTGCACACCGTTCAGCGACGGATGCGCGAGTGTGTTCGCGTACTCGGCAACTTCAAGCGTTACGCAGCGAAGGGCAGGTGCGTGCAATCATGGTGCCCGAAGCAGTTTCATCTTCTCACCTTCGTGCCAAACATTTACAGGTCAAGATCGGAATACGTCCAGACGCTCATCTCCGACATTGCAAGCTATTACGGCTACAATGAGTTCCTGGCTGAGAAGCTCTTCCAGCTCTTCCCTGTTGCGGAGGTTTGTTGCTCGGTCCCTCGGTCGGTCTCTCTCTCGCTCATCATCTATAATCTTAGGCTATCGAGTTCTTTGAGGCGAATGAGGTTCCCAGACCGGTCACGATCCGGACGAACACGCTGCGCACCCGCCGACGCGACCTTGCGCAAGCGCTCATTAACCGTGGCGTGAACCTCGAGCCTATCGGCAAGTGGACGAACGTCGGCCTACAGGTGTTCGAGAGTAGCGTACCTATTGGCGCGACGCCCGAGTACCTTGCCGGCCACTACATGCTCCAAGCCGCCTCTTCTTTCTTACCCGTGATCGCCCTATCGCCCCAGCCCGAGGAGCGCGTCTTGGATATGGCTTCCGCACCCGGCGGTAAGACCACGCACATGGCCGCGCTCATGCAGAACACTGGTGTCATCTTCGCGAACGACGCTAACAAGGCCCGGACAATGAGTCTGACCGCGAATATCCACCGCCTGGGCTGTAAGAATGTCGTGGTGTGCTCCTACGACGGCCGGGAGTTCCCCAAGGTCATCGGCGGTTTCGACAGGGTCTTGTTGGACGCGCCGTGCAGTGGTACCGGCGTCATCAGCAAGGATGCGAGCGTAAAGACGAACAAGGTAAGCGACCGCTTTTTTACTTCACTATACCCTGACAACTGATTGATCTGTGCACTGTTCTCAGTCAGAGCGCGACTTCACCCTCCTCTCCCACCTCCAAAAGCAGCTCATCCTCTGCGCGATCGACAGCGTCCGCGCAGACTCAAAGACGGGCGGCTACCTCGTCTACTCGACATGTTCCGTCACCGTCGACGAGAACGAGGCCGTCGTGGACTACGCACTGCGCAAGCGGCCGAACGTGAAGCTAGTCGAGACGGGACTCGAGTTCGGGCGCCCGGGCTTCACGAGCTACCGCGGGAAGACGTTCAGCGACAAGCTGAGCCTCACGCGCCGCTTCTACCCGCACGTGCACAACATGGACGGGTTCTACGTCGCAAAGTTCAAGGTCGAGAAGCGCACGAAGGTCAAGGCTGCCCAGGACGAGCCTGAGGCGGACGGCGTCGGCGCGGACGCTGAGGGTACGTCCGTTGCGTTCGACGAGGAGGAGGACAAGCCGTATCTCGAGGGTGAGTGCACGCCCCGATGTGCCCATGCGGTGGCGTCGCATCTTGCGAATCCTGCTGCTGATCACATCGCCATTCACAGAGATGAAGCGCAAGCGCATGAAGCAGAAGGGCCTGAAGCCACCTCCCCGGAACAAGCCCGCCCCTGCCGCCGCGGCGCAGAATCAGCCAGCCACTGCAGCCGCCGCCGCATAATCGCAAGCCAGGACTGCCATTGCCACGCCATGGCGTTCGAGGTTCCCGCGGGGGGCGACCGTAGCTCCCAGCCGGGCGGGAGAGCTCCCTCCTTCGGGTCTTCTCCTGGTCCGGCGGAACCTCTAGGCACGCCATATATGTCATCCGGTGCGCGCATATCGTGTACATTCGTACAGGGCCTGTTGTGTGTGTACTGTCCACTGCTCAGGGGAAAAACACGGGTGGTTCTTTTTCGTTTCGTGTCGTCATCGGGGGCGCGCTCGCGTGCGCGCGTGATGCGTTCGCGCGAATCGCTCGAGATCGCTTTCGTGGATGCTTGGGAAGCTCGGGGAAGGTAGGCGTTCGGACCGAGTGCTGTGAGATCGGAACGTGCGCTTGGCACTCTATGGTCACAGTGCTGAGTGGGCAGCGCGGGCCTGAGACGGGTGCATGTGGCCCGCCGCTCGCGGCTGCCAGTGGCAGGGATTCAGAAGGCTCTCGAGCTCTTCGCGCAGTTGGCGCAATTGTATCTGAATGCGGCGGATGCCATATGACGGTGCCGGGTCCGACAATGATACGTCGGGGAGCTATGCATGCTTATCAGACCGCGGCGGGTGCTCTGGTCAAGTAGCGGCTCGAGTCAGTGCGTGCATCGATAGTGTCTTGCGGCGCAGGGGCAAGGAACGTTCCGATCCCGCTAAGTAAGGGCTTGTCGTGTTCCAGACACAAGTGTATTGGTAAATGGTATATGATTCGAAGCGTTCCGAGTGTACATCGACCTGCGGTCACGAATAATGAGGCCAAAAAAGGGTCCAAGAAGTAGAGATACAGCGATGATGTCTACGGCACCGGTGTGGTTGTGTGATCCGGTTAGCATACAGTACAGCAAGGCAACACCGATGTCGTATAGCAGTGAGGCACGATAGAAGAGACGAGAAAACGTACAACACAAGCAAAGCACAAATACAAGACTCCGGGCCAGGGAGCATGTCCAACAATCACCGGTTTAACATCTCCAGGAGCAGAGGAAGGGAAGAGTAATACAACAGTCCATGTGGCGCCCATCACTCGGGTATCATCGTCCGCCTGAGAATCAGACTGCAGTCGGCGGCGAAGGAGAAGCCGTCAGAGAGGTTTCTGTCGGAAGATTCAGTAGTAGTATCTCCCGTCGGCGGCTTGTTTCCTGCGAAGTGATAATGAGCAGGGGACTTCAGAAATAGTTGCATGGGCGAAAAGCTACCTCCTGAAGCGCCGTCCGAAAGCGCAGACACCTGCGCAGTCGCTGACGATGGAGCACCAGAGGGCGATAGTCGCTCCGAGGGCGAGCCACACCTGTACACAGGCAGAGCAATCGTTAGCTTCGAGTTGCCAGTAAGGCGGGCTGGCTTCGGGCTGAACGGTCCTGAACCCAAAGTCCGAAAGGTGGTAGTTGGCCAGAAGACAATCGGTGATCGTTCACCCTCAAGCGAATGCAGCTTGACTCGGAGCTAACGATTCGTCTGGCACGTGAGTTCAGAGCGGCAGCGCCATTCTGCGACCGGTTGCCACAGCATCACAGCTGCATTGCGCTCCTCACCGTCCGATCGGTCCTGTTGCCATCGAAGTCTCTTACAGCTACTATTTGTCGAGGAGCACTGGCAGCATCATGATCTACATTTCATAGTATTTCCATGTATTATACACACATTCTCTCGAGTCTCCATGCGCAAGCCCAGGTCCCTGTAATCGCTGCCACCCGGTATGCAAATCACTCGGATTTTCTTATACAATGTAGCTACTAAAGATTGACGGTCAGAGAGGCCCTGAAACATGTCAGTTGCGCATGCCGTGATAATCACTCATTAACATGTTGTGCAGGGTTTGGCCAACAGGAGGGGGCCAACAGGAGGGAAGAAAGGCCGATTTCACAAGCAGGCACTCGGGGGATGATGGAGGGAAGTTGTAACGAGCAGAACGACTTCGACTGGCTTCTTAAGGGAGTTGGGGGATGAAACCTCCTTGCCGGGAATGCTGAACGCCACTGACGAGCGATGACGGTCATGGGGAGTCAGGAAGATCATGTGTATATAGAAAGCACGACTGCCCCGAGCGAACGACTCCAGCAGTTGGATAAAGGTTGATTGGACATTTCAGCGAGAGGTTCAACCACCATTCGTTCAACTTCGAGTGGAACTGCTTTAGATTCAGGCGAAATTATTCCGGATTGGCTCAGATTCAATCCGCGGTTCGCCTTGGGCTAACTGAGGCTCTGGCGGTGTAACAAAAGCCACGGAGCAAAGATGATCAGTTGCACTGTGATGAAATCACGCAGGCGCCATGAAGGGAAGGCCGAGACATACCGCATTGCCCCAGCTGAGATGCAGGTCACCATTCGCTTCGTTATCGACTTTGTGGCGAACGACTGCAACAAAGATGACGTCGAGCAGAAAGCTGATGGTCGTCAGCACCGCTGCAAGGAGCGCGACGCCCATCGTCGCGAGCGCCGCTGGGCGGGAGACGGTATCAGGAGAGTGCCGTCTGGTGATGAAGAGCGAAGTGACAAGCGCCACAAACGTCAGAGCGCAGGCTAAATCGCGGGGTGATTGCGCGGGCTCAGAAGATGATTTACGGTCTAGTGACCGGGAGGATGACACACCTATGGGGTGGAGAACGAGCACCGCGCTCAATGCCCGTGAAATGGCGTTCGTGAGGTCTTCTACGTGGAGCGCATTGGCAACGTCGGAGTCGAACTGGTAACCCAGGTGCGGGCTTGAGCACTTGCCAGCGGTTTCATGGTCGATGCCGATTACTCTAGAATGTCATAGGACGAGTGTTGGACAGCGGTTACGTGCGAACGAAATACGACGGTGAATTGATGTGTCGTGACGCGATATCGGGCCGCACTCACTCAACAGTGATGGCGGAGATGCAATATCCCCACACGCCGAAGCGGACTTGGCCACTGGCCGAGGAATCCAAGAAGGAAGCAGAGGCGTCGGCAGCTAGCTGGAAGAGGAAGATGCTCTTGATGATAGGCAGTGAGAGGGATACGAGGAGGAGCAGGAGGAATGCTACGAAGAGAAAGAAGGGCGTGATCGAAGGTAGAGCCATGGCAGATGTCAAGCGGTGGTCAGCAAGTGGTATCGAGAGACAGCGGGAGCAGAATGAGACTGCAGAACTAGGGACAGCAGAGCAGCGAGCAGGCCGAGCATCTTAAGGTGGGCTGGAGGTGGAGTGCGTTAGAGTGTGTCGCCATAGTGGAGGCCTCGTGTATAGTGGATAGACCATTCATGAGCTCTTTGTTCTCAAGCGCAAGAATAAGGGCGCAGCGCGCAGTCAGAGTTGTGCTGAATGACTGAAGGATGTGTCTGAATAACACGAGCGAGCACGGGCTATGGTGAATAGGCGTGATGGGGACGCGAGAGAGTCGGAGGGTGGCTGCACGCAGAGGACGCCGAGGGACGCGAGGAGGATATGGTCTACCCGTGGGAACTGGATCCCGCCGTGTATTTCCTCTTCCAGTCGTTACGTAGAGACGGCGGGGTTTCCAGAAATCCTGGAAAGCGGGACACGTGGGTAAAAGCGAGCATTTGTTGGATGTGAAACAACCCTTCACGCGGAGTCACACCCACGGTCAGTCCAGAACGCCCATCCGACGCTTACCCGCAATAGAACAGAAGCACTAATACAGCCGAGCGACCAATGCCATGGCCAAGCTCCCTCCCTCCTGTCCTGTCCTGTCCTCCTCAGCTCACGGTTCCCTGCTCGCTCCTCCGCGACATCCCAGCCACCAACGCCAGCTCCGTCTCCCATCGATGCGCGGGCTCTCTCTGGCTCGCACAAGGCGGGAAAATGCATAGCAGGATGGGTACCTTGTGAGACTGCTGCACGTCGCAGAACGACATGATTCCCGATCGTCGCTAGCCCACCGGAACGCGAACTGGACGCTTCCTTCTTTCGGCTCGACCCTCAGATTGATCAATACATTTTTTGTCACCTTGTGAACCGGATTCCCACGTTCGCCCGACCATTTTGCCCGCGAGAGATGCGCCGTCCAAGTCGCACACTTCTGCGCTGCCGTGCCCGCGAGAGAGCGTTGGAGGGAACGGAGGGACGCGTTTGTGACGAGCGCGCGACGCGAGAGGGCCAAGGTTCGGGTGAAAGAACAAGAGACTGACTAGTGATCGAACGGTTGCAGCAGAACGAGACGCGTGGCCGGCATTTGGCAGGGATGGACATGGGCTGGCCAAATTTAGTTTAGCCTTGTTTGTTCGGACTCTGTTTAAGGATAAGAAGGGCGCCGTGTTCAGAGCTTATTCTCTCCCTATCTCTCTTTCTCTCTCGTTCCTCCTCCTTCGTGCCAGGTAGCCAGGCCACAGAGCCCTCGCTCTCTTCCCATATACCATTATTGTACGTCTTTCGCTCTCTCATTGCTCCCCATCCTTTCCAGCGCACTCCTTCGCCCCGTCGCGAAGGCCTTTCTCTTTGTTCTCGGCCCTCTTAAAGTCGCGTCGTCGTCTGACCACGTCTCCTTCAACTTACAGCTCACGACCCCCTAAGTCTTCCATAATGTCTGAGACCGCCGCTGCTGCCCCCGTCGTCCCCGTCGAGGAGACCAAGCCTGTCGAGGCGCCTGCCGCCGAGGCCACCCCCGCTCCCGAGACCACCACTGAGGCGCCTGCCGCTGCTGCTGTAAGTCTAGCGATCAGTCGTAATCAGCGCGTCTTCCTCACCCTTCTTCAATAGGAGGCTCCCAAGGAGGAGACCAAGGCCGAGGTACGTATATCTGCGTTTGGTTGATATGCAGCCTAGCTGATGTGTGTCTCACAGGCCGCTGCTGCTCCTGCCACCGAGGCCGAGCCCGCCGCTGAGGCTGCTCCTGCCACTGAAGCTGCCCCGGCTGCCACCGAGGCTGCGCCTGCTGCCGCTGAGGAGGCCAAGCCTGTAAGTCCCCGTTGCCGTTGTTACGGGTCGTTCAGCGTCTAACGTTCGCTCTCTGATAGGCCGAGGCTTCCACTGAGGCCAAGAAGGAGGAGCGCCCCAAGAGCCCCTCCCTCCTCGCCAAGCTCCTTGCCCCCTTCAAGGGCGACAAGAAGGAGAAGGCTGAGAAGAAGCCCAAGGAGAAGGCCCACAAGAAGACTGAGAAGAAGGAGGAGGTATGTCCATCTGCTGTTTGCTCTGATGAATCACGTCTGATAAATACAATCAGACTGCTCCCGCCACTGAGGAGGCTCCCAAGGAGCCCGCAGCCGAGGCTGCCCCTGAGGCTGCCAAGACGGAGGAGACTCCTGCTGCTGAGCCCGTGAAGGAGACGTAAGTTCATCAACAGTACTAGTAGCGTAGTCACATGAGCTTATGGCCATATCATAGCGAGACCGCTCCTGCTACCTGAGGCGCCTGCTGCCGAGGCTGCCCCTGCTGAGGCTGCTGCGGAGACCGAGGTCCCCAAGGAAGAGAAGGTATGCTCGCTTGGACCCTATGACCGTATGTCATCGGCTGACCCTTCATGACTAGAAGGAGGAGAAGAAGGAAGAGAAGAAGGAGGAGAAGGAGGAGAAGAAGTCTCCCAAGGTCGGCCGTCGTCTGTCGGCCCGCGTTGGCGAGTTCTTCAAGCCCAAGCCCAGGGCTGAGCACAGCACTCCCCCCAAGGTCGAGGAGAACCCCCCGAAGATTGAGGAGCCCACCCCCGTTGCGCCCCTTGAGAACCCCGCTGCCGAGTCCGCACCTGCGGAGTCCGCGCCCGCTGCGGCGCCTGCCGCAGAGGAGCCCAAGGTTGAGGCCCCCCCGGCTGCCCCCGTGGTCGCGGCGGCTGCGTGAGCGTCGTCTTCAAAACTCTCCTGATACATTATTACGACCGTGACGAGCTGTGCAACTTCTAATGTCTCCTCTCCTCTCTCCGCCCCTCCTGGGTACCCCCATCCCGCCTTCCCCCCATCCATGATAATGGATTCCATTCCCCTGTTCGCTCTTTCTTTCTGGTAATCTACGACGCGGATCTGGTTTTTGCTTGTTCTCCTCACGAGTTACGCCTCATACCTACATCGTCTCGATCCGCTGTTACTCAGCCTAATGTCGATCTTCGGATACGCGATATCCTCATACCCACTTTCATTCCTGTCATCGGATCGTGCTCGCGTGTGTGTGTCTATGGCTTCGTGTAATCATGAACTGTTTCCTTTGCTCTTCGGTTACAGAACACGATGCGGCGATGAGCTACCACTCATGTTCTATGTAGGAGCTGCGATTGTCCTCTCTTTTGCAATATATACATCAGCTCGTCTATACATCTCGGTGTATGACTGTTTGAGTGATGAGTTGCTCTCCCAACGTGCATTGAGGACCTTGGATAAGTAGGCGTTGTGGTGGCTGAATTTCACGGTGATCGAGGCGGTCGAGTCACCTTGCTGGAGGACGCGCCTTGTCTGCAAGCGCCGGACTTGCTTCTCTCTGAATACACCACCAGGCACACTTTCCTGCATCTCACTATGCCTCCCAAATCATCATCAGGCAAAGACAAAGACATCACGGACGAGGACGAGGTCTTGCAGGCCGTCATCCTCGCCGACAGCTTCAACAAACGCTTCAAGCCACTCACCGTCGGCAAACCAAGGGTGCGTCCTCCAAAAGCCTCGGTATGCATCCGCGCACTGATGGCGGCTTGCGGATAGTGCCTTTTGCCTATATGCAATGCGACCCTGCTCGACTGGACGTTCGAGAGCCTTGCGCTTGCCGGCGTGCAGGAGATTTTTGTCATCTGTAGATCGTACGCCGACCAGGTCAAGGCCGCTATACGGTGCGTCCGCACTTCCCTGCTTTTCACCCGTACCCTTCCTGACACCCTTCTCTTCCTCCCTCGCTCACTCGCTCCCTCTACCCGCCTATACCCATACACGCCATCTGCGACACCGCGCCTGCCCCGCCCCAGCGACTCGAAATGGTCGAAGCCGAGCTCGGGGCTGAAGATCGTGCCGATCGTGACCGCGAAGGAGACGTTCTCGCCGGGCGACGCCGATGCGCGACATCTACACGCACGGGATCATCACGTCCGACTTTGTGCTCGTCACGGGCGACCTCGTGAGCAACGTGCGCATCGACGAGGTCGTGCGCGCGCACAAGGAGCGCAGGCGCGCGAACCCGAATGCGCTCATGACTATGGTCGTGAAGGAGGGCGGCGCCGCACACCGTACGAGGTGAGTGTGCTTGGCCTGTTCGACGGCGGACGTGGCGTGCCGGGTTGTACGTGCACGACGCGGGGCTGTACGCCGTCGACAGAGGTCTTGCGTTGCTCATTAGCGCTGTTTTAGGTCAAGAGGCGAATCTGGCGTCTTCGTGCTCGACCCGAATACTTCAGAATGCTTGCACTACGAACCTGTGATCGGATACCCACCCACTCCCCTCATCAAAATCCCCCGCGAGATCCTGGACGAGCATCCCGAGGTGGAGATCCGGAACGACCTCATCGACTGTTCGATAGACGTCTGCTCCGTCGAGGTCAGTCTTGGCCGTGCATCCGTACTGCTACCGTGCTGAGCGGCGCTGTGGATAGGTGCCTTCGCTGTTCCAGGACAACTTCGACTACGCCGACATCCGGCGAGACTTCGTGTACGGAGTGCTCACGTCCGATTTGCTCATGAAAAACATCTACTGTTACGTCGCGAAGGACGGGTACGCCGCGCGTGTGGCGGACACTCGCAGCTACGACTCAGTGAGGTACGTTGCTCGTGGCTCTTGTGTACAATATGGATCACGAATTGGCCATTCCTGTGATGCGTCTTGCAGCAAAGACATCTTGTCAAGATGGACGTTCCCGCTAGTGCCGGACGACAATCATCCAGGCGGACACGCTTACGAGCACCTCCGCGGAAACAAGTACATCGCAAAAGATAACTCCGTCGTTCTCTCAAGGTATGCATCTCTCTCCTATGAGCACAAGCACCACTGACCGACCCGCCTCGAAACCAAAGAACATGTAAAGTGGGTAACAACACGCTGATCGGGTCTCACACCACAATCGAAGCGAACGCAACCGTCCACGCATCGGTCATCGGCCAGCGGTGCACGATCGGGCCCGGCGCCGTCCTGCGCAACGCGTACATCTTCGACGACACGCACATCGGCGCGGGCTGCGTCGTCGAGGGCAGCATCGTCGGTGCGCGGGTGCGCCTTGGGGACCGCTGCAGCGTGCCCAGAGGGTGCCTCATCGCCGACGGCGTCGTCATCGGGGAGGGCGCGAAGTTGCGCAAGTTTGAGCGCGTGTCGAGGAAGCGCGAAGCGTTGAAAGCCGAGCAGCCCTGAAGATGCCGATGAGGAAGACGAGGAGGAGGATTCGGACTTGGAGGAGGTCGAGGCTCGTACGTGCACGTTCCTTGATATGGGTGGTGCGTTGCATGCTCAGGTCCGTATTGCTGCAGATCAAGACGGTGCCGAGGAGATCCTGGGTCAGGGATCGAATGCTCTCATCTGGCCTCAGGGCGCTCCAGACGATGAGGAAGAAGAACTGGATGAGCGAGAATCAGTATAGCAACCAGAGGCTCATGCGGATAGGTACGCGTTCACGAGAACACCTCGCAGCGACTAGCACTGAATCATTATACGTCCGCACCCACTAGGCGACACCGCGTCGGACCTCGAGCTCGTCAGACGAAGGCTCGACGAACAGACGAAGATGACGACGCGAGCGACACCGAGTCCTCCTACTCCTTCCGCTCGCGCGCCTCCTCCATGACCTCCGCCTCCGGCGGCCCCTCCCTCTCGCTCAACCTCTCCAACCTCGCCGACCCGAGCGCGCACGGCGCGTCCGCCATCCACACGCTCTCCTCCGCCGCCGGCCGAGACCGAGTTCCGGTCCGAGGTCGCGCAGTCGCTCGAGCGCGCGTTCGCAGAGGGCCACTCGGTCGAGAACGCCGCGGTCGAGCTCAAGACGCTGCGCATGGCGTCGAACGTGCCGCTCCGGCGCGTGCGCGAGGCCGTCGTCGGCGCGATCGTCGACCGCGTCCCGCTCGTGCCCGGGGACCCCGCCGCGCAGCGCGCGGAGATCGCGGCGTTCGTGCGCCGCTGGGGCCCGCTCATCGACCAGATCGGCGGCGTCGACCCCGTCGAGACCGTCGAGGTGCTCCAGTACCACTGCGCGCAGGCGGGCCCGCGCCAGGGCCTGTTCGCGCAGGTGCTCGCGGCGCTGTACCAGCAGGACCTCGTGGAGGAGGACGACATCCGCGCGTGGCACCTTGTCGGCGGCGGCGCGCGGGGAGGGGCTGAAGCCCGGCTCGGCGCTCGCGGAGGGCGTGCGCAAGTGTTGGGCGGTGGGCGCGAAGATGATCGAGCAGTTCGATGCGGAGAGCGAGGAGGAGGAGAGCGAGGAAGAGAGCGAAGAGGAGAGCGAGGACGAGCAACCGGCGAAGCAGAAGACTGCTGCCCCTGCTCCTGGCAAGCCAGCTGCCAGGCAGGCGAGCGGGAGCGAAGAGGACTCGAGCGAAGAGGAAAGCGATGAGGAGGGCAGCGAGGAGGGCGCGCCCGCCAAGCAGCCCTCCGCTGCCGCCGCAACTCGTGGCGCGTCCGCAGCCACGTCCAAGACCCCTCGCTCGTCCGGCGACGACGATAGCGAAGAGGAGTCCGGGACCGACTAGAGCGAACCCAAGCCTTCGGCGGCCAAGCCGGGAAGTGCATCGGCTGCTAACACGGCATGACACATCGCTCGAGCCAAGCGGGTGGGCTCCTGTGGCTGCTCGCGCACAGGTCATCCGTATGCCCGCATATCCCCCTCCTATGCCGAACGTGGGTGGGATGTGCGACGGGGGGGGGATTGTCCGAGGTAGGCCGGGAGACGGAAAGGAGTAGATGGGTCGGGCGAGGCTCGCATCCCCGTTTTCGCCACATCGCCACATGCTACATGTCGGGGACGTATCTGAGTGCCCACGGAGAGGTTAGAAGTTAGAACACATACATGTTGTACAACATACGAATACACATCCGTACGCACTCACACTGGCGAAATCGGCGTTGTGGCTTCGCGAAGCGTTCGGCCGCAGAAATTTTGCTGAAGCGTGTGCAGGTTTCAAACCTGGTTGGATACACGCGACGACTTGGACGTTTCGCCACTCGCTGGCTCGGACACGAGAGGAGAGCACAAAGGGTATCGATTACATGGAAGAGCGTAAAGGACACATCTACTATACGCAAGTAGATAAGAAGATTATACAGACATCAAAAGTACAGGTCCCGTCCATGAGGAAACGTGCGAGTCGTGAACGGCATGAAGGAGCGCAGTGCCGCCGCATGTCGGGGGCAGCGAACGACACTAGTACTTTAGAATGATGTATAGGGCGTGGATGATACCGGGACTGTGAAGGTTTGTCAGCGACGGACCGCGCCGGGGGTGATGGAACGTTTGAGACGTACATGTAACCCAGGATGGTCTGTGGGGCTCGTTAGGATCGTACGGTGTGGCGAAGGGGCGCGAAGGAACTCACCAAGAGGATGTTGATGAGAAAGTCAACATTGCAGCCACGCTCGAGGAATACTCCGAGAGGTGGGAGTAGGATCGCGAAGCTGGTGGGTCGGGCGGGTCAGGAGGGGGCTGCGGCGAGGCGTGTGGTGGGATAACACTTACATGATCTGCGGAGATGATGTGAGAATGGTACGAGGTGGGTGAGCGGGTGGTGGTGGGACGTACCTTGCAGATGTCTGAACCGGTGAAGGGCATGGTGGATGTATGCGTGAAGGATGGAGAGTGAGGGAGGGAGGGAGAGAGCGCGCGGGGGGCCCCCGGTTATAAAGGCAGGCCCTGGCAGGGGAGGTTTCGGCTGAGATGACGTCACGGACCTTGCGTCAAACCACGACTCGGGATGGAGATCGCGTACGGCCCTCACCCTGCTCACCGTCTGGACTACTACTGCCCCGCCAGTAATAGCATTAATAACAATCAGCAGCATGCTCTCATCGTATTCGTCCACGGCGGTGCCTGGCGCTCGTACGTCCTCCCTGTCCCACTCCGTAGCATACCACTGATTACTCCCTGCCACAGCGAAGACAAGGCTGACCACGCCGCCCTCGCCCGTGCTCTCCTCGACCGCACCGGCTGCGCAGTCGCCGTCCCCAACTACCGTCTCACCACTCCTGACAATCCCATTCAACACCCCTCCCACTCCCAGGACGTCCTCCGCTCTCTCCACTTCCTATCCACATGGTCCGGTCCGGAGCCCTCCAAACCACTGCCCCATCCCTCCCGCCTCTACCTCCTAGGTCATAGCTGCTCAGCCCACATCCTCGCGTCTATTTTTCTCAACTCGCCCTATGACGAGCTGACGCCTTCTCCCGAGCTCCTCGCGGCCACTCGCGGCATCGCATGCTCGGAGGGTATTTACGACATCGACCGCCTCCTGCACTCCTTCCCCACCTACAAGGAGTGGTTCATCGCGCCAGCCTTTGGGAACAAGGAAGACTTCTCACACGCCAACGTCGCGTCCTACCCCCTCCGCAGGGGCGGCGAGCACATCCGTTGGCTCATCATCCACTCCGATGCGGATACGCTCGTCGACAAGCTGCAAAGCCAGACCATGTACGACCACTTGTGCACTCTCGCCGCCGGATCCTCCAGTCCTGCGACGCGAATAGAGAAAAACTTCGACGAACTCAAGGAAGAGCACAACGACCTCTTGAAAGGCGAGGTCTATCCCCGCATCATCGCCGACTTTGTCAAGCACGATCTCGCGGAGGCGGAGGCCTCTGCAGCGTGAACAGATGAAGCTCGCCGCGGACGCTCCGCCTCCGTCGTCCGATCGACGTCTGGCACACACTCTTCGTCGTCAAACGACTATCTGACGTCCGGATCTCTCGATCGCTGTGGCGGTCCTCCTGCTCCACCCTCTTCACAAATGATACTAATCGCTCCCTCCGGCACTGATACCAGACGCACAGAAGCTGTACTTGTACCTGAACCTGTACGGTCCGCCTATACGCCCCAAGCAGCTACGTGAATACCAGGTGTTGGAGTTACGTATCAACCCCATTGCCTGATGCGAGGGCAGTCGCAGCGCTGCATGTCCAAGTCTCGCGCTGCTCGACTACAGGTGAGGACATTATGCGTGAGAGCTTGGGACCAGCCGACAATTCTTCAGGGAGAGGTCAATGGAGGATCGTTCACTTTCCGTCCCCCAGGGACGCGACCGTTGGCTGATACCCCATCCCTTCTGCTGATGCTTGCATGCGCGCTACTAGTACGAAGCTCTCTCTTCGGCGCTTACCATTGTGCGTGCAAACATACGGAACACATCCTCTATTCGATTGGCTGCAACATTCAAGCAACCACTCTAGCTTTCCACCTCCCTTTGCTCAGCGTAGCGAAGCTCTGGTCAGTGCCCCAGAGAGCCTGGCAGGAGGTCTGGAGCCGAGACTAAGGGGGTCCAATTCCGTGCAGCAGTGCTGCATGTGATTGCGGCACACCCTAATCAGGGAGACACCCCCGCTGGATATAGGACGAGGGAGAAGAGGGCCCTCAACGGGATCAACGCTCTCTGCACATTATCACTCTCGTCGACCAGGATGGCCTCAAAAACAACAACCACCCTCGTATCCCAGACCACACGCGACTCAGACAAGCGTCGGCGACACATCCCGCTCCGCACCTCAGGCTCATTTTTAAACAACCTCTTGCGGCGCATCTTTCACCTCCCTGCTCCTATAGCTCACCCAAATTCCATCTTCCCTGGTGCCTTTGAATCTAGCCGAATTGTCCTCAATGTGGATGCTCTGCCTGCCTATCTGCAACGATGCTATCGTTCTGACGCCGCAACCAGTATCCCTTTCAGGGACCAGCCGGATCACGCTCGCATCCGTCGTATCGACTTCATGAAGCACGCCAACGGATCACAGCATGAGTATCTGCTGGCATACGTCACACATGATGGTGCTCCATGGCAAGAAGCACCCATCGGGGTGGTAGCCTGCGAGCGCAACGTGGAGGCAGCGCATGATGGGAACATTGCTCACCTTCAGGATATATCCTCAGGTGCTATGGGCGGTTCCTGTACCTCTGCCGCTGTCGCAATCCCTGCGCTCGATGAATTCACCTTCTACCCCCCGACGTTTCGGCCATCTACTACCGACAAGACGGTCTTTACCTTGTGAATACTATGGCGACCCTTCGAGTGCCACCCACAACCCCTTTCTTACCTCTACAACCATTGATAAACTGGCGCTTGAGGGCTTCCAACCGCTACCCCGGCCTCCAAAGCCGAGCCGTACAGCACCGGCGCCCACCTTATATGAGCTGGACCGCCACTGCCATAGCCATTCACAAACATTCTAGCGAGTATCATCTGCTCACAAGGAATTGTTACTGGTTTGCTGCCATGATGTTCTACGCCCTCGGCGGCGATACCAACCAACCCTTCAAGTTTTCTCAGGAACTCTTCTTTGAAGCAGAGCATCTTCCTGCACCCCTTGGCGGTATGTCACTGCAGACTTCTCTTTGGTTCATTATCCAATGTCTGACTATATGTCACCGTGCTATATAGATAAACCGTCAACTTGCCGCTCTGTCTCAATCAAAACCGGCACCCTCCACTCAATTTTTACGCTAGTCACGAGAAAGCACATTGCTGATCTCTATGCCCAAATCAACCTCCGTCAACGCATCCACCATGAGACTGTTGAGATCTTCGAAATGCTCCGGGAAGCAGTTCAAAGTGGTGCTGGAATCAGCAATGCCCCGCAGAGGGCAGTCGAGCAGGAGCGCAGGGCGGATGAACATGAACGCAGGGCAAATGAACAGGAGCGCAGGGCGGATGAACAGGAGCGCAGGGCCGATGACAGGAGCGCAGGGCGGATGAACTGTGCAGACGAAGCTGAGAGGACTGTGTTGTTGCAGGAAAGACTTCAAGGATTAGGCCGCGTTGCCAGTGTTAGGCAAGTTGATCAAGACCTGCCAAGTCAGTCTGCTGCTCCCCCATCGCATGTTGTGGCTTGGCGCAATGAGTGAGTAAGTCCTCATCACTATGGTAGTATCCATGTTATCTCTTTGCCGAGAAAGTTCACTCATTCATTGCAAATCACAGTCACTGCGAAACCTTCAGCGATGACTGTTGGCGCCGTCCGGCGGTCACGGATATGATTCACCACGTCAGCGAATGTCGATGTCTCCTTTTGAGTCTCATGTAGAAATATGTGAATCGGTGTATTTTGTTTGATATGTATACTTGACCAGTCCTCAACCATCTCTTGTATCGGCTTCCTCCTCGCGCTGTGACTGCTCGAAGGAACGAGAGACGTTCATCGCATCGCTTAACCTCGCTGCTTTCCAGCTATTGGCAGTAGAAACCTGTCTCTCCCAGCTAACCCAGGAACCCGCTCCTCCATCCCACAGCCTCGCACAGCACGAGCTGACGTGCACCGTCCAGTTGCTAAGTTCCTTACCTAAGGCAGCTCCAACGTCCTCTACGACCTCCGCTTCCCAGATCTCCGCCCCGGACATTGCCCACTGGGTCCTCCGCATCCCCTCGCCGCCCGGACCTGGATCGCCCTCGCCGCGCGGCACATGCACCATGACATCGTCGCGCAGCAGCACATCGCCGCGCGCACCGCCGTGCTCCTCCCGCGCATCCACGCCTTCGCGTGCGGCGCGCTCGGGGTGCCGTACGTGCTCGTGGACTTTGTGGAGAGCACGCGTCTGCTGGACGTGTGGAACGAGCGGGGGGTGTGGAGGGATGGCAGGACGCATGAGCGGACGCTCGAGTCGCTTGCGCAAGTCATGGTCGAGCTCGCTACGCTCGAGTTTCTCGCAGATCGGATGCGTCGAACTCCCTGCGTCTCCCGGCGAGCCGCACCGCATCGTTCCCTTCCCCTCTCTGCTCGACCCCGACGCACACCCGTCAAATTCAGGTGAAGACAGCGGGGGATGACCTCGGGCCCTTCACCTTCACGGACGCCTACCTCTCCGCTCTCCTCGCCGCGACGCGCGCGCGCCGGGACGACCCCCGCTCGCCCTCCTCCAGCTCCTCCTCTCCGCGCTCCCCCTCGCGCACCTACGATCGCGCGCCGCCCTTCACGCTCGGGCACCCCGACTTCGACGCGCAGAACGTCCTCCTCGACGCACGCACCGGCGCCGTGCGCGCGTTCGTCGACTGGGACGGGCTCGCAGCGGTCCCGCGCGAGCTCGGCGCGCTCACGTACCCGATGTGGCTCACCGTCGACTGGGACCCGTTCGCGTACGCGGGGTACCGGGCGTATCAGGCGCACTGCGACGACGAGGAGACGTTGCGGGCGCTGAGGCGGATCTATGCGGAGGCGGTGGATCGGGCGTCGGGGGAGGGGAGGAGGTGGGGGCGGGTGACGCGGAACTCGCATTTGGTGTCGACGCTTGAGATTGGGATCACGAATGAGCTGTCGAGGTTGGAGGTCGTGTATCGCCTGGGAAAGTATGTGTTTGGGTCGGGGAGGCTGGTTTTGGAGATGCTAGAGGGCATTGAGCATTGTGCGTGGTATAATCGCAGGGAGGAGGATGTGGCGGAGGTCATAGGTAAGTGGACATATGCTGTTTCTACCAGATCTGAGACTGGCCGCCTTGATTTTGGTCGACCAGAATGTGACTGGTACAAGGAGCATGAGAAAGACCACGAGACCGCTGAGAGCGACTCAGAGGATGACTGCGAGGCGGGATCTGCGAGTCAAGGGCAAAGAGCTTCACCACCCCACTCGAGATCCGAACAGCCGACACCAACATAGCTCATGGCTGTTGCACTTCGTCAAATACTTCTACACATGCATAGGCCTGTATGCTCGGTTCAGTAGACTATTGGACAGCTGCTAAACCTGCTGCCTTCACAAGCCTGATGAGTCGAAGGGTCATCTATAGTCCACACACATACCCAACAGACAATAAGACAGCACCCAAGCAGTTATACATACACCCCGTTTCTTTTTCCAAGCAGGCAGCACATAAGCTGGCCTCTAGGCTTTGGCGGGAAGACCCTCCTTGGCGACCGCCTCCATCGCCTCGTCCAGCACCTTTACCGCGCGCTCGACGTCCTCAAAGGTGTTGTACAGCGCCGCAGGCGCAATCCGGATAACGTCCGGCTTCCTCGAGTCGCCCACGACGCCGCGCGCCTCGAGCTGCTTGAGCACCTTCGGCATCACGCCCCGCCCGAGCGGCAGGAACGCGAGCGAGAGCTGCGCGCCGCGCTCCGCGGGGTTCGCGGGCGTGATGATTGTGAACTTGAGCTCCGCGCCGTCGCGGAAGAACGCTTCGGGCGGCGCGTAGAACTTGCTCTGCTTGAGGAGCGCCTCGAGGTAGCCCGTGAGGCGCAGCGAGCGCGCGCGAATGGCTTGCATGCCCCCTGCGGCGTCGAAGACCTGCAGAGAGCCGAGGAGGGAGACGATGGAGAGCACAGAGGGGTTGGATTGCTGGAAGCCTTGTGCGCCGCGAATCGCCTTGAAGGTGGGGGGCATGTCGAAGCGCGTCGCCGGGTCGTGACCCCACCAGCCGGCCTCCCTATAGGCAGAGCACAATCAGTGCGGGTGGATATGATCATGAGAATAGAGGCTCACTGGACGGGCAAGTCTGCGTGACGATCATGCACGTAGAGACCAGCGATACCACCAGGTCCGGAGTTGAGGTACTTGTAGCTACACCACACCGCGAAGTCGACGTCCCAGTCGTGCAAAGAGAGCGGCACGTTGCCCACCGCGTGCGCGAGGTCCCAGCCACACACGCAGCCCTATGAAGATGGTATGAGGGACGGTACCCGAGCTGACAGAGATTGCTCGCACCTCGGCTTTCGCAGCGGCAGTGATCTCGGGGATCTGGAATAGCTGGCCGGTGTAGAACTGCAGGCCGGCGAAGAGAACCAGAGCGATACTGGAGCCCTCGCGCTTGATCGTGTCAATGATATCCTCCGTCCGGAGGGTGTGCTCGCCCTTGCGTGGCTTGAGCTGGATGATGACTTCATCGGGGTTCATTCCCCGCGCGGCGACCTGGGTTGCCATCGCGTACTGTTCACCAGAAGATTAAGGTCAGGATGTGATCTCTGAACGACTAATGGCCATACGCGCTGACCTGATCCGAGGGGAATGCCCTGGCTTCGCAGAGAATCTTGTACCGCCCTGCCGTCGGCTTGTAGAAGACGTTGAGCATCAAGTGGAGGTTGGCCGTGAGCGTGCCCATGCACGCGACCTCGGATTCGCTCGCTCCTGTTCAACGTAAAATGCGACGCCCACTTGAGCGGTGTGGATGGGATGGACACTGGGTACCGGCGACGTACCTACGAGCTTTGCGAGGTATGGGTGTACCGTATCCGCGATCCACATCCATCCACGACCATATGGATGATCAAAGTGCGCTTCTACCGCTCTGTAGTTCGAGGCCACATGTCCTCTTCAGTTGTCTGCACCGGAGAGCCAAAGGGTTTAGTGTGCGCACTTTGAAGCCCAGACCTCGAGCTCCTCCTCGACGAGCTTCTTTGAGCGCTTGGCGAGCAGGCCAAGCGAGTTTCCGCAGAGGTAGGTCACCGGTTGGTCCGCTGAACATGCTCAAATCAAGCACAGAAGATCCAAATTGGCCGTTGAATGAGTTGGAGACAGAAGGGTTGACATGATGTACGTGAGCGAGAGGGCACATATCGCGCGCACGGAAGGAGACGCACCAATCTCAGCGGGCACCGCGGACGCGTTCATCTGACGGAAGGTCGGGATGACGAACTCATCCCTGTACTTGAGCAGGGTGTCTTCCTTCGCGGGGATCTTGAATTGTGTGGTCATGGCTTTCGGCACTGCGCGGGAGTAACGTGGGAGGTGGAGGGCGCGGGTTGAGTGACATGCCCAGAGTTCATTGGCAGATATATGCGCTCGGGGTCGGCCCAGGGGAGTGGCTTGCATGCTCGAAGACGCGCCATTGTGGGTACATCGACGGTTGCGACGTGTGTAATTCCTAAACACACCGGTGTGGGCGGAGGGACGGATATTGTGAGTGGCTGTTGGGAGTATACCGGACGCTGGACCCACAGCGCCGCCGACTGCTCCGTGGGATGCACCGACCACGTACCGACCTCGTACGTTGTGGCACATCAAGAATGGCACATTGTATACAAATCACTCGGGTACTGGTATGATTGCAGGGGACTGCATCGGAACAGATTACGATTAAGCATGAAGGCAAAAGTACAGCAAGTGGTATATTAGACGAAACATGGAGTAGCAGATACGTCGTGTAATCGTCCAGAACTGTCCTCGTCGGCTCGCCCATGAGCGCGCCAACAAGTAACAATCGTCGTAAACAAATCGGCCTCGTCGGGATCGTCCAGAAACATGACAGTGTGAGGATAGCCGGGCATACGTAACATGCAAAGCTCCGAGGACGATTACTTGCTCCCACCCGTGTTGCGCAAGCCGAAGTACAGACCAAGGACCAAGGCGAGGATGGCAATGATGGTGATGAAAAGTCCGAAGCAGATCCAGCGCTTGCGTCTCGCCGAGCGGGCGTGCTCCACCGCCTTCTCCGTCTGTTGGAGGCTGGATACATATGCCCATAAGTATAGGCAAAGAAGGAATCGATGCGAGGCACGCACCCTGCGCGAGTATCAGCTTCTACACTACCAGCCCGAGACTGGATTTGATCGATGGCCTCGTCCTGCTGTGCAACTAATACGGACATCTACAGAAAACCCAGGGTCAATCTGCCATAGAGGCTGCAGGTGAATCTGTGACCCACATCGTTGAACAGCTGCGCGAGTTCCTCTAGCGTGCGCTCAATCCTCTTGATATCATTGTGCCGCTCTAGGACTTCCCGGTGAACTATGCGCGATTCACCATACCGTGTTGATGATGTGAGCTAGCACAATGTGATATGAGCATGCGAATCTGCGATGTGATGGGTGACCTACAGCTTGAGTGAAGATTTGGGCACCAGCGCCTTCCGTGTCATTGACTACGGCCGCGACTTCTTCAGGCGTTGCATCGGGTTTTACTGAGCGTACATTAGAACGGTATACCAATATAAAATCCGAGGTGCACTCACCGATTCTGAACTGTCGTTCTACTCGCTGCCTATACTTCACCCTGTAGTCTCTTTCCACTTGCTGGTAATTCTGTAGCACCTCGACAAACTTCTGGCGCAAGAGAGCGGTCTAGAGCAGCTATGTGAGAGAAGCAGATCACAACGTAGACGACAAGGCATACCTGGTTCTTGCGAATTACTTGGTCTTGGGCACGGGTGACAGGGTAGGCTGCGAGGGCTTGTATCCGCTCCTTCAGCTCGTTGCTCAACTGACGCGTTTGGCCAACAAGGTCATCCAAGAGCTCCTCATTATGACGGCCAGAGCCTTCGTCGGTGCTGCTGAGCGTGCGAGCATGCAAATCGGCAATACGTGAAACATTGCTGCTGAATTGGCCAATGCCGTCTTGAATGGAGGTGACCTAGCGCAACATTTACGCGCGTTCAACATCTCCGTCTTTGGATGTGTAGGAGGAGGCAGTAGGGGGCGCACCTGGTTGTAAAAGTTTGCCATTGGGTCTGCGGCCCCATTCCCTGACCCAGTTCCATTCTGCGGCGTCGTCGGGGACGCGTAGCCCCCACCTCCAATAGGTGTCATCTCATGAGCCTGCCCGGCCGGTTGCTGCTGCTGTTGCTGCTGCTGGCGAGCCTGCGCTACCGCGAGGCACGGTCAGCCTCTGAATGCCCTGCGCGCGATACCAGTGCTGCGCGCAAAGCGAATGACGCACCCTATGTTGCGCAAGTCTGTCGCGTTGCATGATACAAGAACGGGTATATCAAAGCAAGAAAGAAAGAGGTGAGATTTTGAGGTGACGCGGGAGCAATCAGAGGTGGAACGGTGTGGCTACTGGTGCTGCCGCATCGAAGACAAGGAGGAGATCGCACCGGACGCTCTTGGCTTGCATTCCGGGCTTCGCGCACGTGCTACTGACCGCCGCCTGTGAGTGTGACCTTGGCGCCCGCGTCTTCTGCTCATCCACTGCGTACTCACTGCCTCCTACCTGACTCAATTACTCGTCCTGCTGCGTACCAGCAGGGCCGCAGTGCCAATCAACTTCGCTCGAGCTCACGGGGCACAGGATTGAACCTGTGCTTGAAAAGGCTGTTGTTCATGACGAAGAGAGCCGTCCACGCGTACGGTAGGACCCAGTACTGAACGGCTCGGCTGGCAATACTAGTAGGACCGGCGATGTCCTCCTTCATCAATGAACAGATTATCGCAGCCTCGGGACCCTCCCAACAAGTCTGTACTCGTTGATTTTTTCTTCCTGGCTCAAGAGCATACTCTAGATAGCGAGCATCACGGATGCCTCAGTCAGCTTGTTTGGCTACTTGGTCATAATCAGCGGTCATCGTCGGCAACGGCCCAGTGCTTCGCGCGTCTCGCGACGGCATACGAGCCGTCTTCACTTCGCAAGTCCTCATGCATGCGACAACCATGCAGGTATGCAGCAGATCCCTAGACATATGCTGTCCACGCCTTCCACTACCTTGAGCCACACTAAACTCCGAGATCGACACCACTTGTACAGCTGATTGGGGCCAGCCAGCTAGACTTCTCACGTCTACCGCAAGTTTTTGCGCACCCGCGTGGGCGGCGTCCAACACCAAGTCAAGGACCATGACTACCCTATTGGATATTGAGGCTTGAAGGTTCGAAGGATGCACCACATTACTACCGGCAGCTGCAGGGCCTATGACCTAAGTGCCTTCTTTGCCTTCGCTTGAGACCCACTAGTATAAAAGCCTTCGATTCAGCAGTCTCAGGCTTCTTCACTCGTTCTCTCTCACTCGGTATATCACTAGTACTATACTTCCCCGCCCGCTGTATCCCTCTTGTAGTCACGAACAATGGTCGCCATAAAGACTGCTAAGCTCGGGGGTACGGCTTCCGACATCGTCGTCGGCAAAGTTGCCGTACGTACTCATTGTTGGAATCTACATTAGGCCACAAGGAGCTGACGGCCTACACCCCGTCTAGCATGGCTTGATGATGATGACGTTTGTTACCGCTCCTACTAGTTGGCCTCGTATCCACTCATTCATCTGGAACGTTTAGATGGAGGGACCCCAATGTACCTCTTCCAGATGAAGAAGCATTTGAGGCCATCCAGGCTGGTGTGGATGCCATGCCTTCCGGCGTGAAAATGTTCCTCAACAGCGGTACGTGTCATCTGGAAGTAGGCTCTGACAACGTGTCGTTAAAGGCCCATCCTCTGCTCAGGTGAATTCTACGGACCTAACTCGTCCCCCGCAAACCTGGAGCTTCTTGCGCGATTCTACGACAAGTACCCAGAGTACGCCGACCGCACGTTCCTGTCGGTGAAGGTGTGGATCCTGCGCCTTCTGCTGCTACGTAAAGGCCAGACGTGTTGACTTGCTTCCTCGCAGGGAGGGAACCAAGAGAACAACCTGAATCCCGACTCCTCGTGAGCCCGTCTCGTCGTGAACACGCTGAGAAATGACTTCTGATCATCTCGTCTCACTGGTAGGCCCGAGAATCTGAGGCGCAGTGTCGACAGGATTAATGCCGTCCTGCGCGGCACTAAGCGTGTCGACTTGTTCGAGTGTGCCCGTGTAGCTAGGAATGTCCCGGTCGAGGATGCCATCAAGACGCTTGTCCAGCTCAAGAACGAGGGCAAGTTCGACCACATCGGGATGTCTGAGTGCAGTGCAGCTACGCTGAGAAGGGGCAACGCCGTGAGTGTCCGTCACTGTGGCTCGGTCTATTTGACGCTGAAGCAGACCATGGCTAGGTGCACCCGATCGCTGCGGTGGAGATTGAAGTCAGCCTGTGGTCTTATGAGGAAGAGACGAAGAAGGGTAGGTGTTCCTCTATGTCTGAAAGATCTGATGGGGGTACTTAGAATCCCATATGAAGTGATTGAGACGGCGAAAGAGCTCGGAATCGCGGTGATTGCCTATTCGTGAGTGCAAGTCCATCCGTAGTCGCAGAGACATCAACTGAGTGCGCCCAAAGGCCCCTGGGGAAAGGCTTCCTGACTGGCGCCGTCAAGAGCCCGAAAGATCTGCCTTGTGAGTACCGTTCAACGTATACAGAGCGTCAGACTCACATATAATCGATCAGCGGGTGACATTCGCCATAATATGGCGCGCTTCCAAGAGGAGGTTCGTCGATTTCTCTAGTTGAGAAATGAGAGGGCTGGCTGACAGTGGTATCCGCAGAACTTCAAGCAAAACTTGGCAATTGTAGATGCCGTGAAGGCTCATTGCGGCAAAGAAGAACATTACGCCGGCTCAACTGTGCATTGCCTGGGTAGCTTCTCGCGGACCTCACGTTATTCCCCTTCCTGGTTCCTCGTAAGTTACTCGTTGGCCGCAATGCATCCCTTCGATGTTCCGTGTTGAATTTATGGTCGTAGCTCCAAGAACCGGAACTTGGAGAACATCTCTGGTGGGAGCGTGGAGCTTACGCAGGGGGACCTGTCTGAGATCGACGAGATCCTGGCGAAGCATCCAGGTAAAGGGCGGACGCTACAGCGACGACGTTGACCCTGCCGTCCTCCATCTGTGGGGCTGAGTATGATGTTCTGTTGGCAGAGATTTGTAGATACGAACGGAATGTAGAATATCATTGTCCTACGTTTGCGTTATTTCCTTCGTACATGGCCTTCGCCTCCAGCGCGGCCTTCGTGACCTTTTGAGTTGCCGCTCGCATATCTGCAATACCGTTCATGCAAGAAATATGACCATGCAGTCGTCCCACAAAGTGATCAAAGTCGCACAGGTGAACAGCCCGCAACAGTTGCAAAGACCTCGGCGGTCCAAATGGCCCTGCCGTAGATTTCCATAGATACTACACGGGTCCGTCACGATGAGCACTGCAAGTTCTTGGCTGCGAGCACGATGTCAGCCGTTATTGTCAACTCGCTTCTCATCAACGGTCATCAGCGGTCACGGAGAGCACTCAGGCTGCGTACGCGTCTCAACGGCATAGGGATTCTGACTTGAGCAGTCACTGAAGAACCATCAAGAGGGAGGGGTTATGCGCTATCTGCGCTTCCTCTACTACGGTGACCCACATCCAACTCCGAGATCTACACAAGTCGCAGCACAGCTGATCGCGGCAAGCCTCATCCACTACTCGCTGGACCAGTCCTGTCCAGTACTTGCACAGACGCTCTCACTAGGGCAGGGACCTGCACCACGGCTAGCAAATATGCATGACGATTGTTGTCGGCGAGATCTGCACGTATTCTCGAAAGGCTGCACAGTATTCCCGATCGGGGACTATGACATAGCTGTCTTTCGTGCCTTTCACGCGGGACCGGTTTAGTATAAATAGGCCTCCCGTTCACGAGCTTTCTACGCTTGTCCTTGCTCACATATCGCACACAACTCCAAGCACATACCCTCGCAAGTCGCGTAGCTGTTACAACGATGGTCGCTGTCAAGACTGCAAAGCTCGGAGGCACGGCCTCTGACGTCGTGGTCGGCAAAGTTGCGGTGAGTACCGTGAGGGACGTTCCCAAACGCACATTTATCTGACAACCTACGATCCTCTAGCATGGCCTCATGATGATGACGTCTGTAACCTCGTTTGCAGATAATCTGGGCTCGCACTGACGCAGGCGACTTTGCAGATGGAGGGACCCCAATGTACCTCTTCCCGACGAAGAGGCATTCGAAGCCATTAAGGCCGGTGTGGACGCCATGCCTCCCGGCGTGAAAATGTTCCTCAACAGCGGTACGCGAAATTGGTTTGTGTGGCTCTGAGAACATGACACTGATGCTTCTCTTGCCCAGGTGAATTTTATGGACCCAATGCGTCGACCGCCAATCTGGAACTTCTCGCGCGATTCTATGAGAAGTACCCAGAGTACGCAGAGCGCACGTTCCTCTCAGTCAAGGTACAGATCCTCATCCCCTACGTCACCCTGCAAACATATTGGCTGACATCTCTGCAGGGAGGAACCAAGGAAAACGCTTTAATTCCCGACGCCTCGTAAGCCGACGCCACGTTGAATGGCTCATCGCCAGATCGTTGATATTTCCGTCTTGCAGACCCGAGAATTTGAGACGTAGCGTTGACAAGATCAACGCGGTTTTGCGTGGCACTAAGCGCGTTGACCTGTTCGAATGTGCTCGAGTAGCAAAGAACGTTCCTGTCGAGGATGCCATCAAGACACTTGTCCAGCTCAAGGAAGAGGGCAAGTTCGACCACATCGGCATGTCCGAGTGCAGCGCGGCGACCCTCAGGAGGGCGAATGCGGTCCACCCAATCGCTGCTGTGGAGATCGAAGTCAGTGTATGGTCGTATGAGGAGGAGGCCAGGAAGGGTAGGTTCACGTTCCCCTCAACGTAACTTCGCAGGGATGCTGACACGCACAAAGTTATCGAAACGGCCAAGGAGCTTGGAATTGCGGTGATCGCTTATTCGTGAGTATCATTCTTGCACAACACCATGTCACCAGCTAACGTTCTGTACGATATAGTCCTCTAGGACGAGGATTCCTTACTGGTGCAATCAAGGACCCGAACGATCTGCCTGGTAAGCTCTGATGTTGCCAGTTTCTTGTACGCAGGCTTACAGGAGTACGTTATAGCGGGTGACATGCGCCGCCACTTCTCTCGTTTCCAAGGAGAGGTTCGTGGACTCATAATCCGCGTAAGAGACCGACTCACTAAAATCTCGTGCACAGAACTTCAAGCACAACATGGCTATCGTCGAGGCTATGAAGGCCATCGCGGCCAGGAAAAATATTACGCCTGCACAGCTGTGCATTGCCTGGGTTGCTTCGCGCGGTCCTCATGTCATTCCGCTTCCTGGTTCTTCGTGAGTTGACCGTCCGTCGTGCATTCCCCGCTGGCTGCTGACATTCCGCTACAGATCCAAGAAGCGGAACTTGGAGAACATTGCCGGTGGCAACATCGAACTCACGGAGGCGGACTTGGCTGAGATCGACGAGATTCTTGCGAAGTACCCAGTCAAGGGCGGACGTTACAGGGACGACGTCGATCCTAGCGTCCTGCACCTGTGGGGCTGAACGTCTTGAGCTTGTCCTGCGAGAGGGAAATTGGAAGTGGTCGAGTTAGCTCATTTGTACTATACCGCTGCTATGTGAAGGCCTCAAAGTGATATCCTCTTCCACAGCGATTGCACCCTTCGTGCTGAGGCAAAGGGACCCTTCATCTGCTGCTGCTCATGTGGCCTACGCAGTTCCGAGGGGTGCGGATTCCGATGCATGTCCGACGTACTGTATAGTGAGCATTGATAGGAGGAATATCGAGAAAACACCTATGTGCCCTATGCGCTGGCAAGTCAAGCTGAGTACAAATGCTCGCGCTCAGTTTGCAGGCGCTGTTGTCGCCGTTGGTTTGTCGGAGGAAGTGGGAGAGGATGACCAGGGCTCGGAGGCGGAGGCTCGGAAAAGCGAGGGCAGATCCGTCGCGATCTAGATTGGCGGGGTAACGAGAGCGGGGTTATCTAATCTGGGCGATAGATTCGGTGACTTCGACCGCCAAGCAAGCAGATAATGAAAACCTGATAAACAGAGGGCCCTGTTCCGAGTCATTGCCCCGGCTCTGCATCCTAGTCACTGCGCTCGTCCAGCAGCTTGCAGACAACTTTCTTCTTCTCTGAACCTCTCGCTGCCTGCCCGACACTTCACCAAAAGACACCAGAACAGGACGCGACATGTGCGGTATCGTGATTGCACACGGAATAGACAACCCCGCGGCGGAGCGGCCCCGTCTCATCGCCTGCTCGAAGAAAATCCGCCATCGCGGCCCTGACTGGTCGGGATGCTACAGCGGCAAGCAGACCATCCTCGCGCACGAACGTCTCGCGATCGTTGGTGTCGGTGAGTAACGTTGCGCGTATGAGAGCGGATGGATGTGAATTTAACTTTTGTATACCAGACACCGGCGCGCAGCCCCTTGTTAGCACCGATGGTAAAATCATCCTCGCCGTGAACGGCGAGATCTACAACCACCACAAGCTGCGCACGCAGCTGAAGCACCAGTACAAGTTCAAGACCCACTCTGATTGTGAGGTCATCATCCCCTTGGTAAGTCCGCCGACGTTCATCGGGTGGGCGCCCGTCCGTTGACATCGAGTTACGCACATAGTACCAGGAGATGGACAAGGAGCTGTGCGATCGCCTCGACGGCATGTTCTCTTTCGTATTGCTCGACGAGTCCGTAACGCCGTCGCGCATCATCGCCGCACGCGACCCCATCGGTATCACGACGCTCTACCAGGGCTGGAGCTCACAACGTCCCGGCGCGACCTTCTTCGCGTCCGAACTCAAGGCGCTGACCGACATGTGCGACAAAATCATCTCCTTCCCTCCCGGACACGTCTACGACAGCCGCGACCAGTCCACGACGCGCTTATTACAAGGCCCTCATGGTGGAACGGCGACCTCGGACGGCCCGGAGGCCGTCATCCCCACCAAGCCTGCTGACCTGACGCTTCTCCGCGAGTCGCTTGAGGAGGCGGTTCGGCAAACGTCTGATGTCGGAAGTCCCGTACGGTGTGCTCCTGAGCGGTGGTCTTGATAGCAGCCTGATTGCTTCTATCGCGGCACGCGAGACGGAGAAGGTTGCCCAGGCTCAGGCCGAGGCCAGGAGACGGAAACTCGCTGAGTCGAGGAGCGGTCCGCCCACCCCCGGAGAGCACGACGTTGATGAGACTGGTATGTGTCCTCCAGGCAGGCCAGTCTGCATGAACGATGCTGACTTGTTAGTGTCTACAGTTACCATCACCTCTTGGCCTCAGCTGCACTCGTTCTCAATCGGCCTCGAGAACTCGCCGGATTTGCTGGCGGCGAGAAAGGCAGCGCACTTCCTGGGTACCGTGCATCATGAGTACACGTTCACTGTGCAGGAGGGTCTCGATGCCATTCCGGACGTCATCTACCATCTCGAGACGTTCGATGTCACGACGGTCCGCGCGAGTACGCCCATGTACCTTCTCAGTCCGCAAGATCAAGGCCATGGGCGTGAAGATGGTACTCAGTGGTGAGGGCAGCGACGAGATCTTTGGCGGTAAGTTTTCCCTCGAAACTCAGCATTTAGCCTTCGCTCTGACACCCCAATGCAGGTTACCTCTACTTCCACGCCGCGCCGGATCCCAGATCATTCCACCAGGAGTGTGTCAAGCGCGTCAAGAACCTGCACACCGCCGACTGTCTCCGTGCCAACAAGTGAGTGCATTCTCCCGGGCCTTCATGATATGTTCAGATCGCTCAACGACGGCAGGTCAACGATGGCATGGGGACTCGAGGCTCGTGTGCCCTTCCTGGACAAGGCTTTCCTGGAGGTTGCCATGAACATCGACCCGAAGGAGAAGATGTTCAGCAAGGGCTCCGAGCAAGAACTCGACGCGGACGGTTGCCCGAAGATGGAGAAGGTGCGTGCGGATCAACTCACCACGCGCGCCGCTGCTCATGCCCCCATCTCCCCACCTTGCAGTACATCCTCCGTAAAGCGTTCGACTGCTCGCCGGACGGCAAGGTCAGCCCCGTTTCCCATCGTCTCCCAGCGCCCAACGTAGTCATCTCACCCTCGCTTGATTTTCCTCCGTCCAGCCTTATCTCCCTCGGTCTATCCTCTGGCGCCAGAAGGAGCAATTCTCCGACGGCGTGGGCTACTCCTGGATCGACGGGTACGTTGTTCCCTCCGAGCCGCCTGCTGGCTCCCTGCCCGCTCGCGCGCGTACCTGACGCGTTCTCTCCCCCGTTCTGTATAGCATGAAGGACCACGCCGCGTCCGTCGTCTCCGACGAGGCGTTCGCGAAGCGCGCCGAGCGCTGGCCCGAGAACACGCCCGACACGAAGGAGGGCTACTTCATCCGGGACATCTTCGACAGTGCGTCGCGTTTCTCTCTGTGCTTCTGAGCTGCAACGAACATCATCTGACCGCTTTGCGCCGCCGTGCGCCGTCGCAGGCTTGTTCCCGCCGGCTGCAGCTGAGACCGTCGTCAGGTACGTACATGGCCGCGCGGGTCTATCGTCCTCGCAGGGAGGCTGATCATCATCAGTCTATCTCGCCAGGTGGATACCGCGTGCGGACTGGGGCTGCTCCTCTGATCCCAGCGGCCGGAGCGTCAGCATACATCAGGCCGCGTATACCGCCCCGCCGAGTTAACGGGCGGGCGAACGAGCGGGCGAACAGCCGGGTATCTATGCGTCGTCGTCGTCGAGGGGGGGTAGCAGTATTAGAAAAGGGAAAGCGATTGGAAGTTGTACCACTGATACATGTTGAATCTAGACCCGTATTTAGCAGAGTATCGAACAGGCGGGCAAACGAATGTGGACTTGGGTGGGATGCTAAGAGGTAACCGGACGACGGGCGAACGGGCGGGCGTGCGGCGGGTGTCCGTATGCGTGAGGCGTACTGCCGGAACGGAGCGAAGCGGGTGAGCGAGAGAGCCAGGTTGAAGCCAGTTCTACTACCGGGAGTGCCGAGACCGAGGCCGGAGCCGTGCATGCATATTGCATCTGCATCTGGGGACATGTGTAAGCTGAGAGCTGTGTAACGAGTGTGGTCGCGACGGTGACGATGGATGAGACGATGAGGTTAGAGGCTAAGATGAACAGCACAACGAGGGTGAGCGCGCGGCTCGGGTCTGGTGGTTGGTTGGGTGGCAGATAGAGGGGCAAATTAGCTGGAAGACCGAGGCGCATGCGTGAATAAAGAAAATAAGGAGTGATACGGTATCATCGACTATGGGTACTCAGAGTGGACAATGGGTGGACAATGGACAGTGGAGATCAAGGTGGGCAGGTAGAGATAGAGAGAGAGGTGGAGAGATGTGAGAACAGCATATATGGCAGCGCGAGAGAAACATGGGGAGGAGGAG
This sequence comes from Trametes sanguinea, assembly GCA_008973685.1. Taxonomy (NCBI): domain Eukaryota; kingdom Fungi; phylum Basidiomycota; class Agaricomycetes; order Polyporales; family Polyporaceae; genus Trametes; species Trametes sanguinea. The sequence goes on from WAHA01000006.1 coordinate 1,273,785, forward strand.
GCCGATGCGCGGGCGGGGAGAGTGAGAGATCATAGAGATGGAACAGAGTTGGTCGTAAAGTATTCCCGTATGGAAGCGTGAAAGAAACGTGAAAGTACGTGAAACAGATGGACAATGCGGACGGGGGAATCGTGGGCGGTTGTGAGTGGGTGGCTGAGATAGAGAGTAGAGAGATGGGAGATGATGAGGATAGGTATGGAGAGCCAAGCCAATGTCTATTGGATGAGACGGTTGAGAGACGGGTCCTGGGTGACCATGTTGCGGATGAAGCCGATCCCAGGAATCTTCGGACGGCGCAGGCGAGCCGAGGTTCTTGCCCGTCGCGGTCGTCATTGCGGTCGGCGTCGTCGTCACCCGCGTCGCCGCGCTCGTCTGCGACGTATGCCGGGGCCGCTTCGGCACAGGCGTCGTCGACGTCGCGCGCGTGCTGCTGTCCCACCCCGGGCGGTGGTCCCTCGTCACGGTGACCTTCATCGAGTGCCCCTCGTCCGAGTGCGGCGTCACCTTGCGGTTCACGGGCGTCGCCTGCGTGCGGCGGCTCGCGGGGCGCGCCGCGTGCGGGACTTCTGTGGAGACGAGGCGCGTGCCAAACTTGGCGTTAGCAGAGGACTCGCGTGCGTATGCGGTGGTCGCGCCTGGTATGGGCCGGCGGGCGCCGTTCGCGGCGGGTACCTTGGGCTTCACGACGACCGGCTTCTGCAGCGTCACCTTGTCCGCGCCCCAGTACGAGAAGCTCATCTTGCTCTTCCGGTCCGAGTCGTCGGACTCCCCGCCCTCGTCGTCGTCCTCGGGCATGGGCACGATGCGGGGCTGCACGCCCGAGTGCGCCTGCTGTCGTGACTTGACGACCCTGCGCCCGGAATACCCGTCAGCACTCCCACGAAGCAGGTACAACGTAGAGGCAAGAATGACATACTCTTCCATGGCGACGACGCCCTCCCGAGGCTGCACGACATCCCCGATGGCCCACGTCTCGATCTGGGGGAAAACCAAGCACACATGAGATCCGCGGCCGTCCGGTCCTCCCACTCGCGCTCACCTTTATGAATTTGTACAGATTTCGGGGCTTCGTGTGTGCGCTCCTCCGGCCCGTGGTGGCGTACTTCGCCTTGCCCTGCAGCTCCGGCAGCGAGTTCACCCTCGAGTTCGTCGCAGACACGAGCGGCAGCGAGGTCGTGCCCGTGCGCTGACAACGCAACACGACGTCGTTGAAGACGACCAGCCAGAGGTCCTTCTTCCCGCCGACGCCCGCCGTGCCTGCCTGCAACACGTCGCTCAGGCGCTTGAACGACGTCTTGCCCTTCACGTTCTTCGCGTTCTGCGAGGTGGGTGGGGGTGACGGCCTCGACGCGCCGCCTGCGCTCGTGTGGCTGCTCGAGTTGCCTTCGAGCGAGAGCGGGTTCACGCCCGTCAACGGGCGTTCCTCCACGAGCACGCGGGACGGCTTGGGGACCATGAGCTGCTTGACCTTGTCGAGGCCCTCGATGCGCGCAAACACGTCGCGCGTCTTGTCGCGCTCCTCCTTCTGGATCTTCTCGTCCTCGATCGAGCGCACGATCGTCTCGACCTCCGCTACCATCTGCAGCGTGCTCTCGTATTCAAACGTGCTAGGGTCGGTGTGGTAGAGCAGGTTCTGGAAGAGGAGCGGGTACTTGAGCAGCCGCTGGAACGGCTTCGAGAGCGAGATCGCGAGCCCCGTCTCGCCCTTCTCGGACGCGGTCACCTCGAGCTTTTGCAGGTACTGGCACACTTTGAGCCATTGGTCTGCATCTTGCTTCTTCGGCTTCTTGCTGGCGCTGGCGGTGGAGAGCGCGTTGTCGACTTGCTCCAGAGCACGCTCCAAGTGCAAGACGTAAGTCGCGTAGCCGTGCAGGATGTGCGCCTGTGATGGTTGAGTATGCGCGCTACATAGCTTACCATTGCGATTGACTCACATTCGAGACGAAGACGTCCGCCAGGGACCTGACGAGAGGATATTGCTCCTCGTACCTCTTCCGTAAACCATCACTAAGCCGGATATGGCCATCCAGGATCCCGTCCTCTATGACCTCCAGGCATTTCCGCAAATCCTCTGGCAATTGCGCGGGCGGCACGGCACCGGGGATGAGCACGTCCGTCTTCGGGTCGCTCTTCCTGAACTTCTTGAGCACCCTTGTCGTCCCCGTCCCCGTCGTCCGCATGGACGGCGCGTGGCTATCCGCGATCAACGACTGCCGCCCGAGCGACTGCGTCGATGATGCCATTGCGTTCGCCCTCGGCGGGGGCGGGAGGCTCTGGTGCGATCGCGAAGGGAACGGTACGGACACGCCGTACTTGCTCGGGCCTGAACGCGCCGCGGTCGTGCCGTAAGGCGAGCGCGGGTGGTTGTGCTTGGCCGCGAGGGACATGGCAACCGTCTTCTGGCGCGAGGTCTGAAAGGACGCGCCCATGCGGTCGTCCGCCTCGTCCTCGTCCGCCGAATCGACGGACTCGCCGTCGATGTTCGGGTGGTTGGCAGTTGTCGTCTTTTCGGTGTGCTTGCTGCTGCGGGGTCAGAGGCACTGGCGACTCGGAGCGCTCGCCAGTGGGAGATCCCAGGAAGCGGGCGGCAATGGGGAGGTGCTCGAGCGATTCTCGGGGGGTATCTGAGCGCGGGAAGTCGTCGAACTCGAGCAGAGGCGTTGGTGACGATATCGGGGAGGACACGTATGGATGGAGGAGAGGCTCAATGAACGTCTCCTTCATTTTCAGCAGCTCGTTCACGTATCTGGAGAGCGTTCAGCAACCGTCGCTTTTGCGAAGATGCGACTGGGTACGAACCGTTCTTCGCTAGCTACGATTTCCCAGAGGACCTCTTGTCGTGTCCGTTCTCGCTGGCCGAGGTTTGACACGAGATCCTCCTCCGCACCTTCACTCCATGATTGTACGGCAAGGATACGGCTGCCGGCGTTGCTCATTGACGAGTATGGGGTTCCTGAGCGTAACGACTGGTGCAAAGAGGCTGTCTCGGCGCCGTAGCCCTTGCCAGGATACGGGGATGTCGCTGTCCGCGTGGAAGCGGCCTTGTTTGACTTGAGGGTGGAAGCGACATCTGTGCGTGAAGACGCAGCTGTGGACGTGGATCCACGCGAATCCTTGCCGTGAGCGGCGTGGAAACGGGATACTGTGGACTTTACGGTTGGGGCAGGCGGTGTGGACGTGTCTGCGCTGGGCAGTTCGCGATCTGAGAGGGGGGCAGGGGTGGGAGGAGGGGAGATGAAGGCGACTTTCTTGTGCGCGTCTGTGCCGGTGGAGGTCCCGTTCGCGTTCTTGCGCGAGCTGCGGCCAGTGGAGTCGTGTTCTGAGCGGGATGAGTGGGATGGGGTATTGGCGGCTGATGGGGCGGGTACGTTTTCCTTGGTGTCCGGGGCGGGGAGGGGCTGATTAGCAGGGACGGGGGTGTTGTTCAGGGAGGAGTCGGTGGACGAGGACGAAGGTTCTTCGATGGGCGGGAGAGGGCGGGGAGCGATCTCTGGGAGGGGTTTGAGAGAATTTACAGAGGGAGTGGTGGAGGGGGCGCGAGGGGGCCAATCTGGGAGGGGCGGGAGCTGGGGTATCTTTTCCTTCTGGAGGGCGGCATCCTTGTCTCTGTCTCTGTCTTTCTCTTTGCTGCCTGCGAGGCCGCGGTTGAGACGGTTGAGGAAGGCCTTCATGGGCTTGGGAGGGACGGCTGGCGTGGGTGGGCAGCCAGCTTGACGGAACGAGCAGGGACGGCTGCGGGAGGGTGAAGAGTGGGCGCAGGACGGGGGCAGTCCAGAGCAGAGCAGAGCAGAGCAGGTGCAGCTCGAGCTGGCGCAGGAGCAGGCGCAGGAGCAAGAGCAAGAGACAGACGACAGACGCAGACGCAGACGCAGGACGAACGCAGCTGAGCAGCGAGTGACCTGACAGACTAGCGAGTGACGGTGCTGTGACTGCGACGTCCTCCTCTCCACTGGCCAACGTCTCTCCGCGGCAACCTTTGTCACACCCCCGGTCACACTCCTGCTCCTGCTCCTGCCCGTTGCCTCGTGCCCATCCATCGATCCCTCCTGCCCTTGGCTTCCTCGAGCTCTCTCTCCCTTGCCCATGAGCTCCGCTACTGCCACCGCCCCCCTCCGACTGCGTCCCCGTCCCGCTCACGAAACAAAGCACATCCCCGTCCTCCACTATCCCTTCTTCTCCCACTCTTTCCACCTCGCCCAGCTTGACAACGGCGCAACAAACGGCACCGCCCTCTGGCTCGGTGCACAATGTCTCTCCCTCTATCTCGCAGACCATCTCAAGCCAAAGCCTTCCCCATCCCCATCCACGGCCCTCTTGTCCGGTGGGAACCCTAGCCCTGTCCGCTCTCCGGCCCCCAGAGCGATTGAGCTTGGAAGCGGCATCGGCCTCTCTGCGTGCGTCTTCACCGCCGCTTCTTCCCTCTGCGTACTGCCGCCGACCCTCCTTCTCCCTCCGTTCCGCCTCTCCTCCCCGGTCCGCTCTTATCCAGCCTCGCCCTCGCATCCATGGGCTGGGACGTCATAGCCACAGACCTCCCGGACGTCGTCTCCTCTGTCCTCGCTCGCAACATCTCCCACAACCTCCCTCAGCTCCCGCCTCACTCTCGCAACGTCCAAGTTCGCGTCTTCGACTGGTCCGTCTCTCCCGATCACTGGACCTGGGATGACCCTCGTGCCATCGCCTCGCCTCAGCCCGAGAAGCTGGACCCTGTGGCACAGCAAACCTCTCTTCTAGCTCCTCCGTTCGACCTCGTTATCACGTCCGATACCATCTATCTAGCGGAACTGGTCATGCCTCTTTTGCGCGCTCTCCATGGCATCTGCAAAGCCTCCCTCGCTGCATCTCCCACAGCCCGGGCTCCACCTGCTTACATCTGTCTAGAGCGCAGAGATCCTGCTCTAGTAGACACCGCGATATCACAGGCAAAGGATATCTGGAACTTCAAGGTAGAGCGCGTCCCTTACAAGAAGCTCGCCAAGGCCATGGACAAGGCCGGCTTTCAATGGGACAAGAGTGATTGGGAAGGCGTCGAGATTTGGAAGCTCACCCTCCGCTCATGACGCTATGATGGGAACCGTTGGTGTAGTCGTTCAGATTATGCGGATAACACTGTCTACTTCGTGCTTGGGTATACTTGTAAATGGATGTAACATTGGCAGGTCGTTGGCTTCATGCTCTTCGTGATATAATGTGGTGCGTTGCGGAAACGGGCCCCATCCTTGGAACTGAGCCAAGGAGGGTATCGACAAAGGTAATCACGGTCTACGCAAGGTTCTGATCAGGTTCAGCAATCTCTGCGAGGCGTTACACGCTACTCACGAGGACGCTGGGGCAGAACGAGGGTCAGCTTCCGCATCCTCTCGTCTCGAGGTGACCAGTCGTAACGATCTGTCGAACCCATGCGCAGACTACAAAGGCGATCAGTCGACATCCGCTCTACCACTGGATGTGATACTCACGAGATCTCTCCATGTCTCCTCCTCATCGTTCTCCGTCTGCAGCTGATACACCTGCATGAAACCCTTGAACCTATCCCACACAAGAACCCCCATCCACAAGTCAGCATCCTCACAACCGAGCGCAAAACACAAACCACAGTCGGACTCACGTCAGGCCGCCGTCCTCGGTCACGTCCATGAACTCCAAGATCTCCTCCTTCGTCGCCTCGTCAAACGGCGCGCCGTTCGTGTCCCGCGCCCACGCGTCCAGCCCCTCCGACGTCAGGTACGCACCCTCCGGCGGCTCGAGCAGCCCCCCGTGCCCCGCGGCGGCGGCCGCAGGGGCCTTCGGCGTGCAGTACTTTGCGAAGATGTGCTTCAGGCACTGCTCTAGCTGTTCGCACTCGCACGCGTGAGATCCCAAGTCTCGCACAACAACACGAGGGCACGCGCACCGGTATGGAGATGGCGCCGTCGTCGTCGAGCAGCTGCACGCCCGCCTCGGGCGGGTTCCGCCTGCCCTGCCTCGAGTCCGGCTCTGGCGTCTCGGGGCGCGGCGACTGCGTGCGGAGCTCCTCGATGTCGCGGTGCAGTTTGGACATTTCTAGCTTGCTTGTGCGGGGTTGGGCCTGTGGTGGTTCCAAGGGTGATAGGACGTGGTGAAGATGAGAGACTCCCCTGAAGAGCTCAGCAAGGGCGGGAGTGGCAAAACACTGCAGCGCCATAAACGAACGTCTTTTTTCCCGAAATGGTATGCGGTTACTGCATGTAGCAGCGGCACGTGGCCATGATGCACGCGCGCTCTCGCTGAGGCGTCGAGCCCCAGACCTCAGCGCACCTTGCTTCTCGACGTCCACCACACTCTGACACCGCTGAGACTGTCGCTCATGGCGTCTGGAAGAGCGGAACCGCTGTCCATTGAGTCCTTGCTGCAGAAGCAGAAGGCGGAGAAGGAGGCTGCAGCGAAGGTACGCGTCCTTCTTGGTGCAAGCGCCATCCGAGCGTCCTCATTGACCTCCCCTTCGCGTTTTCGTGCAGCCGAGGTTCCTTACGAAGGAGCAGCGCGCGCAGCTTGCGATTCAAAAGCGTGAGCAGGAGATCAGGGAACAGAAGGAGAAGGAGGAGCGCGCGAGGCGGGACCGGGAGGCTCTCGAGCGAGAGGCGGAGGAGCTGAGGCAGAGAGAGAGGGAGCGCGAGAGGGCGTCGAGGTACGGGCACGATGGTGGAGGCCGCAGTGAGTGAATTATTCTCTTATGTATGCTTAGTGTCTTGGCTGAAGGTTGCGTGTGCGTAGATGACGACCGGTACGGCAGGGATGGACGAGACAGGGATAGGGATGGAGGCCGATACGGACACGGCAGACGCGGAGACCGGGATAGGAACCACGGCCGCAACCACGACCGCGACCGCCCCAACGAGCGGGACCAGGACAGGAGGTCTCAAGATGACCGTCGGGGAGGCTCATACCAAGGCGTCCCAACAGGACCTCGCGCAGACCGCGGTCAAGCAACCCCCAATGGCCCCGCCTCGTCCTCCTCCTCCATGCCGCCTCCACCGCCTCCCTCTGGCTCTTCCAACGGCGGCACGCACACCTCGCCGATCGAGCAAGTGTCCGAGCCGTACGCGCCCCCGATGAACGAGGACGACCTGCACGCGATCCGGTCGCGGTACCTCGGCGTCGACAAGAAGAAGCGGCGTACCCGGAAGACGAACGACCGCAAGTTCGTGTTCGACTGGGACGAGCAGGACGACACGTACAACGCGGAGACGCCCGCCGCGATCGGCAGCCAGCGCCAGGGCGGCGGGGTGATGTTCGGGCGCGGGCATATCGCGGGCATGGACGATGGCGGGGGCGCGATCGTGCCCGGCAGGAAGGGCGGAGATGGGATGGTGCTGGCGGACCCGTTGGAGAGGCGGAGGGCGGCGAAGGCGGGTATTGATGAGAGGCATTGGTCCGAGAAGCCGCTGGAGGAGATGAAGGAGCGCGACTGGCGTATCTTCCGCGAGGACTTCAGCATCGCCGCGAGAGGTGCGCGGTTTTTCTGTGACGTCTTGAATAGCTTTGACTCACGAGAATGGACGATGCGCAGGTGGACAAATCCCACATCCCATCCGCTCGTGGAGAGAGTCCGACATTCCCGTCGAGATTCTCGATGTCATTGACCAGATCGGATACAAGGAGCCCTCGCCCATCCAGCGACAGGCCATTCCCATCGGTCTCCAAAACCGAGACATCATTGGTATCGCAGAGACAGGTGCGTACTCGTGCTATACGAGGTTGCTGCATTTTGCTGATCTATTATGGCTGCAGGTTCCGGTAAGACGGCCGCCTTCGTCATTCCGATGTTGGCATTCATCTCCAAGCTGCCGCCGTTCACCGATGACAATAGACATTTGGGTCCTTATGCGCTCATCATGGCACCCACGCGTGAGTTGGCGCAGCAGATTGAGTCAGAGACCAAGAAGTTCGCTGGCCCGCTGGGCTTCACTTGTGTTTCCATTGTCGGAGGTGTACGTATACAGCCGTCCTCTCCAGTCTCATTGTGCTGATCCATCTCTGTATACAGCGTTCCGTCGAAGAGCAGCAGTTCAACCTTCGGTCTGGTGCAGAGATCATCATCGCGACGCCAGGTCGTCTGAAGGACGTCATCGAGCGGCACGTCATCGTCCTCTCCCAATGTCGGTACATCGTCATGGACGAAGCCGACCGCATGGTGAACCTCGGTTTCGAGGCCGACCTGACCTTCATCCTCGACAAACTGCCGTCGGACACGATGGAGGGCGAGGACCAGGGCATGCAGATGGACGTCGACGGCGAGACGATGATCAAGAAGGGCCGCACGCGCGTCACGACGCTGTTCTCGGCGACGATGCCGCCCCCGGTCGAGCGGCTCGCGAAGAAGTACCTCCGGAAGCCTGCGATCATCACCATCGGCGAGGCCGGCCGTGCCGTCGACACCGTCGAGCAGAAAGTCGAGTTCGTCAACGGAGACGAGAAGAAGAAGTGCGTCTGTTGCTGCCTTGGAGGCGAACGATGGTGTGATGCTAACGGGATCGTTGCAGGCAGCGCATGCTGGAGATTCTCAACAGCAACGAGTACGCGCCGCCTATCATCGTGTTCGTCAACCAGAAAAAGACCGCGGACATGGTCGCGAGAGACCTCCAGAGGGCTGGGGTGAGTATCGTTTTGCGACGCTCGTTGTGATGTGCTTACTCAGCTTCGCATGCAGTGGAGCGCTGCAACGTTGCACTCGGGCAAGAACCAGGAACAGCGAGAGGCCGCGCTGCAATCGCTGCGCACTGGCGACGCAGATATCCTGGTCGCCACAGATCTTGCCGGCCGTGGTATCGACGTGCAGGACGTCAGTCTCGTTATCAACTACCAGATGGCGAACACGATCGAGGCATACGTGCATCGTATCGGTGCGTGCCACACCCTCCGACCGCCGGTGTACCTGTTCGTGCTGATCGCGTTCCGGTTTTCCAGGTCGTACTGGTCGTGCTGGCAAGCAAGGAACTGCAATCACGTTCCTCACCAATGACGACGACGAAGTCATGTACGTAGCCCCTACACGCCTATCGCTTTCATTCGTTATCATGCTCTCGCACGAGCGTCGCATGCATTGCATGTGCTTGCGCGCCTCTTCTCGCTTCCATCGTTTCCCACCACTTCAGATGATGTCGTACTGATACCTTCTCTTTCCATTTGGCAGGTACGATCTCAGAAACGGTGCGTTTGGTCGCGGTGCGATGTCTGTCATCATCGCCGTACTGACCCTTCCGCCCCACAGAGATCGCCAAGAGCCCAGTGTCGAAGGTGCCTATCGAGCTGGCGCGGCACGAGGCAGCCCAGCACAAGGTCTCAAGAGAGATGAAGAGGAAGAGGGACGCGGACGACCTAGGCTGATCCTCCGCTTGTTTCTAATCGGACATGTTCTACACCGTCCTTGGCTTGCGCTTGGTGCGTCTTGGGTGTCTCTCGTTGTCGACCGTGCAGCATCCGTGTATTGTATAGCTATACTAGATTTGTGATGGACAAACGTGTGCTATCGAACCCTTGGCGACAGACTTTTTCGCGAGCCGTTTGTCTTCCTGAAGATCCGACTGACTGCAGAGTTTCTCTCCCCCATTTTGTCGTATCCCAAGAACTTGGCGGAGCTTGTCTGCAAAGACCCATCACCTGTGATCACCGTGGCGTCGTCCCCAACGTGAGTTTTTTCCATCGTCTCCTGAGCCGCTACAGTAGGCCGCGTTTACGTCCATCGACGCAGCCAGAACTCGTCAACTCGCCGAAATGAACGCCGACGTTCTTCCCGTAGTACGTCCACTGAACTCCACCTCGCAGATCCCCCTGCTCGACGCTCGCCGTACAGTAGCCTCGTGGACCGTGGTTCTGCCCCAACGGCGGCACGGTGCCTTATCGTCGCTCTACAAATCGACTTGACCTCACCCGAGGCGTTCCATACGACCAAACACTTCCCGCGACTGCCACTATCGCTCGGCGCGAGCCTCTCCTGCCTTGCTGACCGCACGGTGGGCGCGCTTGGCCGGCACCAGCGCTAATAGCAGCCAGCCAAGCCGTGCCGTGCCACTGACACCTCCGGAGACGCTCCGAGGGTCTCGGAGTGGCCGGGGCGGGGCGCAGGCGCCCCGAGTGTGTTGGCAGGGCCCAGGGGATGACGCACAGCGCGATCGGGCGATCGAGCTCCGAGTCCGAAGCCGGGAAATGTCAGGAACGATGCGTGCGACTGCTTCCGACTGGATCCTGGCTCAACGCTCTTCAACGCCTCCGCCCACAGACCCGCCTCCGGACCCGTCCGTGCTCACGCCAGTGACTGGCTGGCGCGCGCGCGCGCGGCGTATGTAGTGCGTCGGCATCTGTGTACGTAGCACGTCGACGGTGCGAGCCGCCATGGCTGACTGTGTACAGCGGGCAACCTGGCCCGCTGCGGCGCGCGCACCGCGCGGTGGCTGGTCAGGTTGCTGACAGGTCGAGGCCGCGACCCAGGAGGCTGAAACGATATGTGGGGTGCCACTTTGCGCGAAAAATCCTGCACGGCGTAGAGCACTGCTGCTGAGGCAATGATGAGGCATGAGACATGTCCGAGAAATCAAGCGTCAGCGGGCAGCCTGGCTCATTGTAAAGCTGGAGGTGCAGCGGAATAATCGAGAGCATTTGCATCTGCATCGCGGCAAAAGATTTGCGGCCGCCATGCCACGCATTGCGAAACCAAGAGGATGATCTGCGCGGCTCAGCAGCTCCCCTGTCAGATACCACTTTGCTTTCTAAGGCAGAACGCTAGCACATCATAGCAGCTGCGCGTTTTCCCGAATGCGACGCCGTCGTATCGATGAATACCGCCGGCGCCATGTTGCTGGGACGCGTACGCTGGAGTCCGCATACAGTAAAGAACTGTATGTATGTGGCGTGTGCGCTTAGCGGCGTGCTGCAGTGTGGACAGGCACCAGGGCTGCGTTCACCGGGCGTAGTATGCCCCTACAACCTACCTGGATCACTCGGCATTCAACTCAGTGGCTCACAGTATCTCTTCTGGGGCCACAGTACTTATCTCGTTTGGCGTCGCAGATCAGGCAGATGAAGCGCTACGGTCCAGTACGTTCAAACTTGAACAGCTTTCGAAGCGACCGCTTGAGACCAAGCTCCTGCGCATTGCGCAACAGTTGGGTGCGTTCCAACGATGTCCGTAAGGTCTACGTGGTTTGGGTGGGCCATGGCCTGCCTGGTCGTGTCGTTTACAGCACCGCGGGGGCGATTCAGTTACGTCGACGCAGCAACCAACCCTTCTTGACGCGTTAACGTTATGCGACCCGGCCTGTTGCTCACGGCATGCTGCGAGAGAAGCGCAGATGCTTCAGTGGCCAGTATCACCTGCTGATTTGTCAGAGCGACGTAGAAGCCAGGCAACGTTCCTTCCATCGACCACCTGACGATGGCGCACGCAAGGCCGACAAGAAGCCTGCCGTGTATGTCATGTAAGAAACCGTCCAGCGTCGCGCGCGTGGGCCTCTCACATACACATAAGTACAGCAGGCTGCGTCTCGTTCTCTCGACTGATCTTCGATGCACAGGTCTGTAGACGGACCATATAAAGCATCCTATGGCCGACTAGGGGAGCCAGGGCGAATACGAATACGTACGACAGAGCCAACAACGGCAACTGCCTCGACCTCCGCGGCCGCTGCGTCGTGAACGCATCGCGGTGCCGTACACGTATCTGAGCGCAGCGCACAAGACCCCCAGCCTCTGCGTCGCCGCGTCGGCAAGCGAACCTTGAGGAGAGCTTCCCTCGGCAGCGGTCGTCGACCCAGCTCCCTCGTTCGGCACTCCGGTCTCCCAACCCGAGCCAGAAGCAAGCCGCTTCGCTGCAGCGGACTGCCCAGACCACGCATGTCCGAGCATTTGGCCAACCAATGTCGAGCGCCGGAGCGTGTAGTACGATTCTGGCCCCGGACTCGAGGCCTGCGGTGAGGGTGCAGCTTTCACGACCTGCGTACCGTACGCATCGCGCGTGGGCTCAGCGAGGATCAGAATGCCGGTGTTTCTGTTCGCTGTGGGCGTTCGAGGCAGCCGTACCTCAGGCTCGGGCGGGTACACCGTATGTACGTCATGACAGTCGACGGTCGCGATGGAGCTGCACACAATGGGTAACCCCCACGTTTGTTTTGGATGGTCCAGGGTCCTCAGTGCTATGTACGGAGGAGGAATCAGGCGTGGAAAGCGTCGTGTGGCACGGTCCATTGAACGCATGTACCATCTAGTCGTTAGGTCCTGGTTTCTTGTGAGTTTATGAGTGGTTCGAGGAGTCGAGCTCTCACCATACAGTCCAGCTACTGTAATCGAGGGCGATGAAAGTCGACATGTGCTCAGCGAAGCGCACTACTCCGTCAAGGCGCTGTCGGCGACTCACCGGCCACCTCCCAGAATAGACATCATGCAACATACCGCACCACCTCCCGCCCGGTGCACAGCCGATACAGTACTTACCGTACTGTACATACATGTCACTTACTCATCATAATGATTGACGACGCGCAGCTCCGTCTCTGGCAACGCGCCCGTCGACTCGGCACCCAGCTGTGATGATGCGTATGATGGTCGGTCTGAGTACCGGTGCTCAGCGGAGCGGTCCTGCCAACCAGCAACGAGCCCATACATAGCTGAAACGCACCCCCGAGTGCGGCGCGCCGCGTGTATCAGACCATCGAGATGTGCTCGAACGGAGAGAAGAAGTCTCGACGCACGCCTCGTTCGTCACAGCCGAGCTTAGTACTGTACATATACACGAGTGGGCGTGGGCGTGTGGCCAGGCAGCGGCGGTAGGTACGCGTCAATCATGCGCTAACTGGAGAAGGTGTCGGCGGATTGACAGGGCTGATTGGTGCTGTGTGATGTGATATTTGGGTTGGGCTGCTAATGATGATGATAGTGATATATCACTCGGAGTGAGCATGGCGAGCGTGTCCTCGACAATATAGCAGACGTAGATTCTGTGTACTGCAGCACCGACGGTAGCGCAGAGACTCACTAATGGCACGACAGCCGCAGCTCAGCTCTCAGCGCTCACCGGCACCTCGCACGGCGCAGTGCACACGACCCTTGCTGCTTCAGCACCCGCTCCGCACCTCCCGCGCCCCCGGGATCCGGAGCGGAAGAGGACGCCCTGCGCACGCTTCGGTCGTGGGCGTGGGCTGGGCGTGGGCGTGGGCGTGGGCGCGATGCGGGGCAGGCCCGCTAAGCTGAGTCGCTTGTGGGCGCCGAGATGGCGTGGATCTGGGGGCCTAGAAGCCTGCCCGGAGCTCAGGGCTGGGAGGATGGGGCTCGCAGCCTCGCCTCGATGGGGGTGGGAGCCGTCGTCGGGTGGTCCGGCGCGGGCCCGGGGTTCCTGGGCTGTGTGTGCTTTGCTTGGCTTTACATGGGGCGCTGCAAGTATCGCGGCTGAGAGCTGCGTGGATGTCCATGTCCTGGAGCGTGGCGACTGTAGGAACGAATGAGCGTGAATGGGGATATTTGGGCTTTGTTGGAATGGTGTCGCGTCGCCACAGGGTATGCCCTGTGGCATAACAATCGTCGCATTCGCCATTGACCGCGACCGACATACATACGTACAATCGCGCTCTGTATCCTCGGCGATGGGTCGTCATGAGAGCACCACTCACGTGCGCCGCTGGAACAGAACCCGAGCTCTGCTACAATTGCTCCTGGCAAGCGACGTCACTTTGGGACGCGCTGCTCATCGAATGCCTCTCAATCATGACGAGGAGGAGGAAGCCCAATAGCAGCCGGCAAAAGGCATCACATCATCATCACGCTCTATGGACCTTCGGACGTACCTGAGCACACGACCTGGCGAATAATCGCGCCGACTTGATTGAACGCAGGGAAGTCGATTCACAGCGCGCTCGTGCGCGCGCGCGGGGCACGCACATGCCCTCGCGTCCCGGGATTGAACGACGCGGGCATCGTGCTGCAACACTGCGCCGCGTCCAGCCACCAAGAATGCAAGAATCAGTCAGCCCGGCGGCCACCGCCTGTCCACGCCCAACGCGCCTCTAGGCACAAAAGCGCGCGAAGCGTGGTTGTGGCTGTATCCCTGTTAACCTGAGGCACGCTCCGGCAGTTTGCCTGGCGCGCGCTAGCCAGGCCTGCGGCATGCGGATATCCACTGCCAGGACCCTCGGGTTACTAACGGGCATGGGGACGGAAGCTAATGCCCAGGTTCGGATAGGCAACGGACACCGTCGTCGTCGGACGGCCGAGCGTTATGGCCCCATGCCGCCCCAGAGACAGCGGCATTCCGCACAAAGGCCGCTGCGCGAGAATACCGTACCGTACGCACGCAAGCACGCCGTGCGGAGAAACGCGTTTCTCCATCGGACCATCGGGCGGTGCCACTGGCGAGCGAGGAGCCCATGACTACGTGACTGGGCGGAGGCCCGCAGCACGAACTGGCGGACGTGCGACACGCCGCGCTGATAGACTCGCGGTGCTCCAGAGGGACGGCGTCCAAACCGGCGTGCTGAGATTAGCGAGAACCCAGGCGTGGCTGAGTGGGTGGGAGCGGCGGTCAGATCGAGCGAGAGGACGATCGCGCAGGGTCCCACGGAGGTGCTCAGCGGACGCGTCTAGAAGGCAAGCCCGAGAGTGCAGAGCCGTCCAAGAGACTGCTGAGAGTGCGATGAGACGAGCATGCCCTGGACCGAATGCTTCGCCGAAGGGCTTGTTCGACTGGTGTTCCACGGCAGTGGGCATGGCCACTGCACCCAAGACCTTGGCGGAGGGCTTGGAGAGCGCGCGATGGTCTGTTCGTGTGCTCGGCGGCGTAAGTTCAATGCAAGCGCAGCAGAGGAGTAACACGAACGAGGTGAGAGGTGGGTCGGGAGGAAGAACGTGCGAGGAATGCTAAGCATCGGAGAAGGCTAGGATGGGCGGATTAGCAAGTTTGAGCCACACTTGGCACAGCCGTGGACCAACCGCAGGCGGAGGTCATGCACACACACAAGCTCAAGTCATGGATGGGCGCCTGTGAGGTAGCAGGTACGGGCGGGGAGTGGGGACGATTTGGGGAAAGCGATTGGATGCGAAGGGGAGATCGGATTGATGGACGAGGAAGAGGAAGAGGGCGAAGCCGATTGGAGGAGGGGTTCGGCAGGGGGGAAGAGGAGAGCTTGGATTGGCTGCAGATATGGCGGGAGGGCGGGGAAATTGTTCAACGCGCAGAACTAGGCGGAGATCGGAGGGACGTTCTGTTTTTCTGAGTGGATGTGTCTGTCTGAGTCTGAGCAGATGACGCGGTGGAGAGGATTTGGATTTGGGCGGTCGGACCAAATAAGCTCGAGGGGCTTTGTCGCGTAGACGGGCACGATTGACAAGCGGCGGACCGAGATGAGGCTGAGGAGAGGAGAGCGAGAGAGAGGACGGAGAGGGAAAGAAAAGAGGGTTGTTTGTTGCGCGTGGGGGAGGATGTGGCGGGTGGGAGTGTGGTTCGGCAGGGAGTGCCGAAGGATGATGAAGAGATGGTGGTGAATGACCGATGGGGACCGATGACGTATCGGAGGCGGGGCGGCGCAGCGTCTGTTGTGGCCGTCGGTATGTGCGTGTGTGTGTCTATGATTTTACGAGAAAGGGAGAGAAAGGGGGACGAATGGGAGGAGAGGAAGAGCAGCGGAAGATGGGAGTGGCTTTGTTGAGGACCCGATGGGTTGCTTAGAGAGCGAATAGAGAAGACGTATTACACTGTAGCGTGAGGTTTGGAGAGAGGAGGGTGAGGCCGACGGGAGAGGACGTATCGGCAGGCCGAGAGAGGAAAAGAACCGGACCGGTGAGATCTGAGATGGGGCCGAGATGATGCGCGCCGCCCCACTATGCGGAGGGGAGACTGTAAGCGCTCGATGGCCGGAGAGCGGTGAGCGGAGAGAGAGAGAGCGCGAGACGCAAGCGTTCGTTCGTTCGTTGGTCAGAGCACGCAGGCCCACTCCTCGCCTCAGGCAGCAGAGGTCCGAGTCGCGTCTGCTGCTCTCCTCTCGCGGCTACTGTAATCCGTCTGACTAGCCTGCTCTCTCCGCTCCTCCACTCCTCCCTCTCCCTCTCTCCTTCCTTCCTTCCTCTCCTCATCTTCCCTCGCCAGCGCCAGCCTCTCCTTCTCCCTTCCTCTCCCCTCCACATCCCATCCTATACTCCTCGGCTGCTGTCCACCATCATGCTCTCCACAAAGCCCATCCAACCCCTCGACCTCTCCCTCCCCGCCTCCCATCCTCCTTCCCGCCTCTCTCCCGCCAACCTCTCTCCCAAGTCCGACGCTCCCCCTCCCGCCGCCCTCGCTCCTCCCTCCCCCACCATCGACGTCCAGTCGCCCTCTCCAAAGCCAGATGAGCTCGCTTTCCCAACCGCGTCCTCAAGCAGCAGCACCGCTGCACACACAGCTACGACTGCTACTCAGCAGTCGCAACCCAAGGAGCAGGTCTGTATCGCTTAATACCTTTCTCCCCCTCCCCCTCCCGCTCTATCCGTTCCTTTCCTTATTTATCGCTTTTGATCCCTGCCTTCCGACGTCTTGCTTACCCCGTCCATCCGACTCTTTCCTATCCCTCTACAGGCTCCCACCCCCTCCAGGCGTCCTTCCCGCTTCCTATCCACATCCTTCGGCAGACGGAGATCCCCTTCACCATCCCGCTCCTCAGACATGCCCTCCTCACAGCAGCAGCCCACCAACCCTCCCCCATCCTCCTCCTCGCGATCCCTCTTCTCAAGCCGCAAGTCCAGCACCCCGCTGCCTTCGTCATTACCCAGCCCCACAGGCTCCCCGACGCGCTCTTCCCCTGATCGTGAAGCGCCTCCTTCTGCCCTGCCGTCCGCTTCTGTCCCTCCACATCCTCCAGCCACGCCGGCCACACCTATCACGCCTGTGCCAAAGAGCGCAAAGCACTCGCATAACCCACTTCATGACCTAAAGCGTTTCCTCAACAACCATATACCCCATTCCCACTCAGGGTCGCCTATATCCACCGGCTTCGCTACGCCAGCGGAACACAGTGTGCCGGATCTGCGACGAACCGCCATCCTCGAATCCACAGCCCATCTCGATGTTCCTCCCGGTGCCGTCACGCCGTCCTCGTTGCCCCCTGGCACACCTCAGACCGCGTCAAGCTCGGCTTCAGCCAATGGTTCGACCGATATGCTCTCGACGGCCGGTGACGGGAAGCATAAAGAGAGCCGATTTTCAGTGCTGCTGCGTGGTCACAAGGACAAGGATAAGGGAAAGCATGACGATGACAGGGCGCATGGTAAGGAGCACGTTGCCAAGACGCCCTCTCCCGGGGCAGCCTTCCGCGAAGAGCGGTTCGGGCTCCCCTCCGCACTCTATGAACTCCCGCGGGAGTCAATGCTCAGACAGGTACTACTCCCGCAACGTCCGCCGCGCCCTCAAACGCCTCCACAAAACACGATGACCACCACCACGATAGCCACCATCGCCACAACAAGAAAAGCTCAACGGCCGCGGCGTACACCGTGCCGTCACTATCGTCAGCGACTCAAGTGCAGATGTCGAAGAAGTACGGCAAGTGGGGGCGGGTGCTCGGCTCCGGTGCGGGCGGTACCGTGCGGTTGATCAAGGCCTCAAGCAAGAACGGCGGTACGATCTTCGCTGTGAAGGAGTTCAGGCCGAAGCGTCAGGGCGAGTCCGAACGGGAGTACCAGAAGAAGGTCACCGCCGAATTCTGCGTGGGCAGCACGCTCAAGCACCCGAACATCATCGAGACCGTCGATATCGTGAACCGACCACGGCCACTTCTACGAGGTACGTACTCTGGATGGACTCAGCTGCGGCGGGAGCACATCACTGATGGTGGCGCTCGACCTGTTTCCCCGTCCCGTCTGCCGCGCGACGCATCGCACGACGCACAGGTCATGGAGTATGCCCCGTACGACCTGTTCAGCGTGGTGATGTCGGGCAACATGACGCGGCCTGAGATCTACTGCGTCTTCCGCCAGATCTGCGACGGCGTCGAGTACCTGCACTCGCTAGGGCTCGCGCACCGCGACCTGAAGCTGGACAACTGCGTGATGACGAAGGACAACGTCGTGAAGCTGATCGACTTTGGCACCGCGACCGTGTTCCATTACCCGGGCAAGAAGACGACGCTCGCGACGGGCATCGTCGGCAGCGACCCGTACCTCGCCCCCGAGGTGCTCTCGCAGGACAAGTACGACCCGCGCAAGACGGACGTGTGGAGCGTCGCGATCATCTTCATGTGCATGGTCCTCCGCCGGTTCCCGTGGAAGATCCCGGATCCGAAGAGTGACCCGAGCTTCCGCGCGTTCGTGAACGCGCACCCGGACCTGTCGGTCAAGCCCTCGCCAAGGAAGCAGATTGAGGCCCCCAAGCAGGACGAGACGAAGGTCAAGGTGAACGGCACGGACAAGGTGTCGGACGATGCCAAGTCAATAGCGGAGCCCGCGCCTTCAAACGCCTCTGCGCTCTCGACGACCGACTTCGCACGCACCGTCGACGCTGCCCGAGAGCTCAGCCGTCTCGTCCATCTTCGACGGCGAAGCCTCGGAACGCGCCTCCGTCGCCGCCTCGTCCAGCACCGAAAGCACAGAGCTCACCGCGCCCTCGACGACCGCCGGCCTCAGCCTAGAAGAGCTCGACTGAGCGCGAGCGCATCCTCAGGCGCAACCGCGTCCGCGCGTCGCTGCACGCCGGCGGCATCTCGCAGTCCACCGCGACGCTGCCCGCGCTCTTCAGCGAGATGGATCCGATCTCGCACTCGAGCAGCCCGCAGGACCTTGACCCGTCCGTACTCACCTACCCTCGCCCCGGCTCGTCCACCGAGTCCCTCCCCGCGTCGCCCACGCTCAGCCCGGCGGACTTCATCAAGCGCCCGCATCTTGGCCCGTCGCACCGCTCTAACACCGTGCATGTGCTCTCGCCGACCGTGAAGCCTGTCGAGATCAAGCACGAGCCGGCGGCGGAAGCCGCGGAGAAGCCGCAGGAGCCGGTCGGCGGCAGCCCGGTCAAGACGCGCGACTTTGCGCTTCAGGAGGACAAGGCGAAGGTGCTCGCCAAGGTCGAGGCCGTCCAGCAAAAGGTCACAGAGGCGGAGAAGCTGAAGGCAGAGAAGGAACAGGAGAAGGAGAAGGCAGAGTCCAGTGCCGCTGCTGCGTCTGCGTCGCCCGCCTCTAGCTCGACGGCCACCGTCGCTTCCACGTCGACCGCCACGCCCGCGCGTCCGAAGCCCGAGGCGAAGGAGTCGAACTCGACCGTCCGCCGCCCACGCCCGCGCACGAGCAGCGTCACGTCCGTCGCGACCTTCTCGACAGGCGGCGCAGAGTCGATCTTCCGTCTCCTCCCGCGCGAGTCGCGCCCCGCGATCCGGCGGATGCTCTTCGTGGAGCCGTCCGCGCGGTGCACGCTCACGGACCTGCTCAAGGGCAAGGGCAAGTCGAACGACCTCCTCTGCGGGTGCAACAGCCACGACAAGGACAGCCCGCGCTGCCAGGACCACGCCCACGCGCCGGAGGACGAGGACGAGGGCGACGAGTGGCTGAAGAGCATCGTGCCGTGCTCGGTCCCCGGGCACACCCCCAACCACGCGCACATCAAGGTCGAGACGGACGAGAAGCACCACAAGAGGCGGTTCTTTTAGTAGCCGTGCCCTCCGCGGGGACGGGCGCGAACGCGCTGCCTCTGTCTCTGCTCGACCGGGGTTCGTTCGGTTTCGGGCTGGTCGATCGTCCGCTGTCCACTGTCTCGGCTGTCCAGTATCATCTCGCCGTCACGCCCATGCATGCATCCTACGCACGACCCTATCTCGCCCACACACATCCACATCCGCATCTCCGCATCAGCTTCTGGTCCCGGTGCTTTATATATCTATTATCTTCTACCCTTCGCCGCTGCGTTCTAACCCGCGCGCTCTATTTCCTTGGCTATGTGCATAGAGAGACCACGACGGTGAACATCTTCTTCTTCTGCTCCTTCTCGCTTCCTTTGATCTTATTGTTGCTTGATCTTCGATATGTTTCTATGCCCCGCCCCCGCCTCGTTCGTTCTCCATGGACAGCTTCGTTCTGCGCGCGCGCGTACGTGGGGTGGCCACCACCGGTGTCCGTGGCGACATCTGCTCCCTCTCTTTCCTTCTGCTTCTCGCGCTCGTCGCCTCTTGCATCTCCGCTGCGGCGTCTGCGCTGTCCACCTTCCTTTGCTTCCGTGCCTCCTCTCTTCTTCTTTCCCTTCTCCTCTTATTTCCAATCTTCCTTCTACCTTTCCCCAGCGCCCTTACTTGATCACGAACAATGGCCGGCGCGCCCGTGTCGCCACGTACGCGCAGGCCAGGTCACGACGACGACCGAAAAAGAAAGAGCCCAAAAACCAAGAGCCAACTAACTAAGAACGAGAGCCGTTTCGCGCTGTACAGTTGTTTCCCTCCCTACCTCTCTCTCTCTCCTACGATAGAAAGCGCGCTCGTGTAATTGTACGCGTACATCTCCACCGCAATATAACACCACATATTGTTTCTGTCTCTGTCGCTGTTTCTGTCGCTGTCGGTCCCCGACCCGTGCGTGTGTGCTATTGTCGCAGCGTGTCCCTTCCAACGGGTGAGCTCATGGGATCCTACAGTAGGTCCTGCCAAGTCTCTTCCTCCCAAGATGATATCAGGTCATTTGTGTGCGCTGGCCGTTGCGCTCCGTGTGCGGTTCGCCCGACGCGGAGCAAGGGTTCACCCGCGGAGGTCCCAGCGCAGGCGGTCTTCCATCTCGGCGTTGGCCACTCACGAAGACGACGACAACTGCGCCCGGGGAGGGAGACGTGTTTCGAGGGCAGGCGTTCAGCACGTCTGCCCGATCTGACGATTCCAGAATCCAGCAAGCACAAATGATGGTACACGCATGCAGAGACGCAGAATCGGACAACGGACAACAGAAGCCAGCGTGCGGTGTCGCCTGCGGCAACGGCTATCTCGTGTCGCCAGGCGAGCTCCGCGGACTGGTACAGTAAGTAGGAACAAGCGGACGTCCTCGTCTGGGTGCCGACGCCCATGGCCCATGGGGTCCAAGCCAGCGACGTGGCTATGCCGTCAGAGCTCGTCACGGCGCTTCTTGGGAGGTGTGCCTCCTCCTCTCTCGCGTCTCTCCGCCGCATCGCGCCCGTCCGACTCATCCTCTGCGCCGCGGCCTCGTGTGTTCGTCTTCGGGGGCTGCTTGATGTCGTATCCAGCAGCGCGCAGGATATCGTGCAGCCGGCCCTCGAACTCGGCCCCGGCCGCCCTCCTCCATACCGTCCACCCAGACCTCCTCGTCGACGTAGTCCTCGGCGTACACCTCCCCGTCCCCATCCATGCCCTCGGGCAGCTCGATGTCGACGAACTCGATGAGGAGCTCGCCCTCGCCGTCGGGCAGCTGCTCGACGACGACGTGCGTGTCCGCACCGCCGCCCTGGTTCTGCCGCGCGAGGAGACGCTGCAGCGCCCGGCGGAGGAGCTCTCCGTGGGGGTCCGCAGGACCAGTAGCGGCCTTGCCCGTCGCTCCATCCTTACCCCGTGCATCTGCGGCAGGCGGTGGCGGCGGAGACGCGATGACCTTCTTCTGCGGGCGGACAAACCGGAAGGGGTGGGAAGCCTCTGGGAGCGAGCGGTCGGCGCTGTTGTACTGCTCGGCGTCGAGGACTTCGCGGCAGCGGATGGGGTGCTCCTCCGCAGAGTCGACGCGCGAGCGGAAGCCGGGCTCACCACAGAGGCGGGGAGTGGCGATGTGGACGACGTAGTGGCACGTCTGGGTCTCCTTCACGAAGAGGATGGTATCGGTCATCGTCATCGAGCAGTGGAACTATATAACGGCATCGGGGAGTTAATTCCACGCAAAGAACGCGGGCCGCGAGCGAGCGGGAGACTTGCCTGGATCTCTACGTCGCGTTTGCGGCCGGTTTTATCGCAGTATGTGCCGTCGCCCCATCGCTGGACGAGGTATCGCGAGCCGGCGCCTCTGGCCAGCTCGAGGTTGGCGGCAGCTGCTGCTTCGGCGGTGGTGAGCTCGGCTCCGGCTTCCAGGGTGGCAGGAGCCCTTCCGAGAGTATATGCTTCCCACTGGGGGCACGGGACGTCAGCTCGAGATAGGCAGGGAATGCGGAGGAGCAGTCACGGGGCTGCGCTTACTTCCGGATCCTCTTCAGGCTTGTACTCGCCTGGAAGGAACGGCACGGATCGGTTAGCAGATAAATTACTCGGGTCGTCGACCGGGCGGGGAAGCGATCGTCACCTGTGGGGGGTATGTGCTGATGGTGCAGCTCGTGGAACTGGCGGACGTGCGAATTGTGGCAGTAGGAGTATGTGAACCAGCCTTGCCTGTGCTGTGGGCATGTTATCGGCGGTGCGAGCCGGGCGAGAGTCGGGCGGGACTCACGTAGAGACACTTGCCGGACAAGGGCTGCAGGAGCGACCAGCTGTGTACGGGAGTGGAGACGTCTGTCGGGGTGTCTTCGACCGCGGGCGGCTCCTGTGGTGGAGGAGGAATTAAACAGACGAATGAGGATTTCGGGCCCATCTTCATGTGTTGCAGCGTGTAATTGGGCCTCTGGCCAGAGGCTGCCTGAGCACAGGAACTATGAGCGCACGAGGCGAGAAGCAGGAGGAAGACACGTTGTGACAGACATCAGAGGGCGCGCTATCGTCGCCAGCTTCGATGCTCTTTCTTTGGGTGGCATGCCATTGCGACTCTTGCCAAGGCTCGTCGAGAAACTCGAGCTCTCCTCCGCGGAGGCCGTCTCGTAGCCAGCGCTCGGCTGTTTCGTTGAGGACCGGCAGACCGTGGAGGAAGGAGACGCTGTACTTTGGGAACGCGTACGGGTCTTCTGGGACGCGCGAGTGGTGAACGCGGGCAGAGACGAGGAGCGCGAGAGACAGAGGGATAGAAAGCGCGAAAGGGAACATGACCGGAGTTGAGCAGTGCGGTTTGAAGACGTGGCTGTATACTAGCAAGGGGACATATGGCCACAGTATGATGTAGCACCAGACCTCGAACTGGACGGTCGCTGACGGTTTGAAGGAACACGTTGCTGGGTGCTAATTGAATAGACGCCGGCGAGAAGGATGGATAGGCGCCCGGCTGGTGGCGGGAATTAGGGCGGAGTTCGCTTATCTTCCGCGATGGTGAACTTGCCTGATTGGGGTGAAAGACCAACGTGGTTCCTGCGTCCCTGCCAGTGCACGATACTGTACACACACACTACACTTGCCTTCTCGTCCAAGTGACTGCCCAGCGTCTGCAGCTCCATCTCAGGTACGTACCATCCGTCCATCAAACGGCTGCTCTTTGCGGCGCCCAGACAGACACACTCGCATCCTCGCATTCCTTTTTCTCTCACCTCCCAACTGATGGAGCCACGACGCGGACTCGGACCACTCGGACGCGGGCCCTGCCAGCCGGTCGGCTCCTGCAGGGGGTTACCACAGTGCCCACAAGGATTGCATGTGAGCCGATGTTATCTGATTTTTGGTCTGGCCTCCTCGACCGCCCTCTCATCAGCGTGATTCGCATGCAGGTGCGGACGCTTTAGTGACAGTCGACGGCTGTCGGTAATTCCTCTGCCTTGCTGACAATACAATATTGGTATTGCCTTTTTCCCTTGGCCTGGCTCGCAGCGTGCACCTTGACGTCGGACGAGCGCCTCCCTCGTGCTAGTGCGTGGCTACGACCAGTGCAGCTCGGGTCGGAGCAGCGTGCTACGGTGCGCATGCGCGCGGATGCGCCGGTGGCTGGCGAGCTCGAGAGGAGAGGGTGGCCTACCTTTTCTGAATATTGGCCAGTGAGACGTAAATTACGTACAGAGCGAGAATTCGAGGATGATGATTCCTTCTGGACGTTCTCTGAGAGAGCTCAGATATAATAAAGCCCTCTTTTGGGCGTTCTGCACGCGAGAATTCCTACTCGCCCATTTCCTCATTAAAACGCGCGGGCTTGTCGCGTTTTTCCTCCCCTTCCCCTCCATCCTACCCTCCCCGTCCCTCCCTCCCCGCGCGTCGGCCAGCCGATCATGTCTGACTCGCCCGAGCCCAAGGCACACGACGACGACGCAAAGGTCGACGAGATCGACGAAGGCTCCGGCGAGCCAGAGACAGGTAATGTCCCTTACTAACTCCGGTTCCGCTCCTGCCTCCCCGCACAGCAAGCGCCGTACTCACTCCAGCCTCCTGTTGATCTTGCGATCTTAGGCACCCAGGGCGAGACCCAGCCTAAACGCAGGCGGGGTCGGCCCAAGGGCAGTAAGAACAAGAAAACCCTTCAGGCTCAAGCCGCGGCAGCCGCAGCAGGCTCGTCCACTGCGGAAGCTCCCCGCAGACCCAGAGGAAGGCCCCCGAAGGTCAGCACGCTTGTCCATCTGACCGTTTGTTGTATTCTTACCAAGATATTATTATAATATTCGGCCGCTTCGCGTGCACACAGAGGCCCAAAGAAGAGGAGCAGAAGGCCGAGGGCGGGGAGCCCTCCGAGCCTCCCCCTAAGCGAAAGCGCGGTCGTCCCCGCAAAAATCCCCTACCGGAATCATCGGGAGCGGACGGAGGAGAGCCAAGCTCCGCTGGCGACGCGCCTCCCGCAAAGAAGAAGCGGGGACGCCCTCCCAAGAACGCCAGTTGAACGGTCGCAACCGCTGCCATCGCCATCCCGCACGCCTGTCCATATCGCAGCGACCGCTCGCACACGCTCATATTCCATCCACGCTGCATCCCCTTCATCCGAAAGCTTCTTTGTATAGTATATTTATTGCCGACACTCATGACTCTGCACGATCTTGCCTATGAACCATCCCCGTCCCTGTTCAACTTCCATTAGTGCTCCCCTATTGGTCGAACTATGCTATGATGACACCGTTACTGCTCTCGATCCGTCCATCCATGCATTCCCTTTCCCACCGCGCATCTGTGAAGCAGACGGGTAGCTTCATATGTGACGAACGAGGCGACTTCACAAGCCGTTTGGATCTCTTCCGTCTGCCCAGTTCCGCTGAACGCAACAGACTCCGTACCGTGGGCGCACAGTATAGGGGCAGGCGTGCCTACCTCTGCTCCCGCCTATCCCTTGTCCACCCGCTACCGCCCCGGGCCGCGTCTACACGCCCCTTGCAGGCCACCTGCGCGGGCTGATGTCGCTAAAAATTATCCGAAAATCCCACAAAATGTCCAGGTGGAACCCACACGTCCGGCGCGCTGACGCCTGGACATAAGCTTGGGCTCGCCAGGAGGAGATCGCCATCGCCGCGACGGGGGCGAGTTTCCCGCGGTCGCGACTATTACGACATTTTCATTAACAGGGCTCATGTTCGGCACTCGGGAGAACAATGAGGGACTCTATGAGGGGGTTGTTGATCATTCACGGCCGGTTGTACAGCCGTTGCCAGAGAGTAATACATGTGATGCCCGCCATCCCTGCAATTGTCGCAGCTCCAGTGTACCACGCTGCCGCCTCCAGAATCTCCGACTGCCTCTTGTGCTTTCTCACAACGGTAGAGTAGCTGATGTCCGGCCTGAAGGTGACCATGGTGTACAGCGGGAGCCAGCCGCGCACCGAGGTCGAGAACGTCTTGTTGGACAAGGCAGGTACGACGTCCTTCGCGGTGACGTGTCGGAAGTTCAGAGAATAGAGCAGGTTGTCGAGTGCCTTGCGGAAGCGGTACGACAGGGTCGTGACCGAGTGCCGCATCTCCACGCTAGCAGCACGCACAAGGTCGCACGCCACCGTTAGCTCGATGAACTCCTCAAGGAAATGAGACGGCGAGAACGGGGAGACGCACTAGTTGTTCATCGCGAGGTCGGAAATGGCGACCAGATCCTCGTGGCGGGTCTCAGAGTACTTGGCGAGGGCGGCTGCGAGCCGGCTGTCTTCCTTGCCTTCCGGTACCTGAGAAGTAGGGTCTACTTGCGCCTCGCGAAGCAGGAATGTCCAGGACCCGGACGTCTTCTAGCCCACAGTTGAGGCCCTGGCCGTAGAATGGAACCATAGCGTGCGCCGCGTCGCCCAGGATGACGGCACGGTCCTTGTAATGGTACGGCTTTGCCTGCTCGTCGTCATGGTAGAGAGCACAAAAGCATTCACGAGCGTGATGAACACGGTACGGTCAGCGAGCCATCGTGCGGTGGAGACGAACAAAGAGTGACGAAAGGACCCGTACCTTGATTGACATAAGCGAACTGCGCGGGTTCCGATGGAAGTCGTCCAGCAGCGCCTGTTCGCCGATGAGAGGCAGCGCGTCAGGGAAATTGGCCTTGAACCATTTGAGAATAGTCTCGTCCGAATCGAGACGGTCGAAGTCGGCAGGTGGGTGCAAAGAGCGTGCAGGTGAAGGTTTTGTCCTAGAACACGCGTTTCTCGTGAGCACGACCATGGGGAGGAATCAGGCGCGGGAGGCACGGATTGGTTAACCTTATTGGGAAGCGCAATAAGCATGAAAGTGTGACGCGGCCAAATGTGCAGGTGGTCTGGGTCGAGCAAATACGTAGGATCGCCGCCGCGCTCTTTCGGTGGTCCAGCCGGCATCTTCAGCTCAATATAGTCATGCGGAATGTACCATTGCTGATAGTCCATCCTGTGGGAGCCACCATGGCACAAGAACGAATCAGCTCGGGTCCAAATACGTCCCAGATGCAGGAAGCAGGGGAAATTCATGGGTGATAGGGTATACGTACCGGACGACCCTCATCAGCTGACGCCGGACCACAGAGTAGCTTCCGTCTGCGCCGACGCAGAAGTCAAACTGGACGTCCACGTCCTCCCCCGTCGCGGCGTTGCGCGCGGAGAGTTTCTTGCGGTCGAAGTCGATCGAATTGATCTTGTGCTCGAAAAATACGCGGATGTTCGGGACGGCGAGGGCTTCCTTGAGGAGATCCTCGTTGAGGTAGGCGCGGCTGATGGAGTTGATACACTACGATTGCCATGCGAGGGAGCGCGACCAGGGCGGCGGCGGAAGGCGGAAATGGGAAGCAGGATTATATTGTGGGTATCGCATAAAACCTTGCGAAGCGGCAGCAGAGCTCACCTGCCCGTCTCGATCGTACGGCTGACTCTCGAGACGTCCTTTGGCATCGTGTATCATCCGGCCGCGCATGGGAATGACAGTACTCAAAAAACGGTCCTGCTGCACCAGGGTCTATCGCCTGTATCGCAGCGAGCCCGCGGGCGGATATGGCTAGATTAATAGAACGCTGCTGGGCGGCAGCTTTGGACGAGGGAAGACGCATGTCTTCGTGGTGGAACACGCATATTGAATAGGGGTTTTCCTGGGAAGCACCGGAAACGGGGCATACCTGGACGGCCTTCGTAAATGTCCACGGACCAGCCGATCTTGGCCAGGGACATGGCTGCGAGGCATCCCACAGGACCTGCGCCTACGACGACCGCTTTGCGCCTATTGTAGCCGGATGAGTTCATTTCGAAGGAATGTGTTTTCGCGGGCGGCTGTCGCGGAGAAATGCTGGAGAGCAGTGATGCGAGTGAGTGTTCTGTGGTTGGACTTGGCTCGTGCACGATCACCGAGATCAAGGGTGCACACTCACTCTATGGAGAGCAGAAACGAGTGCCAGCGTAGAAGTGGGGGAAGAAACGGAACGACAAGAGGGACTGCTGTGGCAATTAGTACCTCGCCCGGTATTAGTAGATTGACGCACTGCTGCAGAGGCGCAGACAACTCCGACTGACACTGACAGCTACGAGCAAGTCGGAACGACTGTGGATGCCACGAAAGATCGGGTCCTCGTCGGCATCATCCATGTGGGTCCACCGCTCGATCTGGGCGCGTCCTAGCGCGACGCTGACGCCCGTCCCCGCAACAAACCCCCCGCCTCAGCGGTTTCACCTCCCCGCTTCCGGTCGGACGTCCTTGATCGCACTCACGGTAATCGCTACTGTCCTCACAGCGTTCGGAGATGGCAGCGGGGAATATATAAGTGGAACGACGCGGACCCATACCTGTCTCCGACTGCCCGGCCGCAACGCGGCGTCTCACACATCTCGCAAGGCCTAATTTACGTCAGTTAAAGGCCAGATCATAGCCCAACGCTGCGAATCATGGCAGTTCAGCGGCACAATGCTGGATACAGTACACTGCGATGGCGCAATGTCTCTGCGCTCAGTAGCATGTCCCCCCTTGTCCGCGCATCCATATACAAACTGTCTGATACTACAAGCATTCACCGTGCCTGTTCGTGCATATCCCCGGGGGCTTGCGTGGATCTCCACCACAGCGCCGCACTCCGGATAACTCACATCATCAGATAAGTCCTCAAGTGCTATGGTCCTGACCTTGCCCAGAATACCCTATTGCCAAGGACAGGCCGTCCGATGACCTTTGAATACAGCGTCTAGTCACTTGTGGATGACTGCGGTTTTCTCACTCCGTACAGCAAATTCACATGTATTCGCGGAGCAAGACCTACGAGCGCAAGTCAGCAGGAGCAACGCTTCGCAGTGAAGTATTTATAACGCACCACATCTGCGGACTAGCTCCAGCACCTGCGACACAGCGACCTATTCGAGTTATCTGTGCCTTGGTGTAATCATGATGATATGCAAGAGATTTCAAGACCCTTGTCGTTACTCTACCTCTCAACCGACGTACGCGCAGTATGACTGGGCCTGGAAGAAGAAAGGAGGCTGGCAATGAGGGCTTGGGATACCTGTGTTGGTTCAGAATTCTGTCAAATATGGGATTCGGCATCCCACGAGGCGGACTGCGAATGGAGCATCAAACGTCTTCATCAGTTCCGGGACATACATGACTTCTTAAGGCTAGTGAGCTACTCACATACAGCACTACAGTAGGGGTCTAAGACGCGCCCACAGAAGATCGACACGGTGTACACCTGGAGGTCCCACTGCTACATAGGATAACCCCCCGTCGCCACCTTGACGTGTGCACAAACATCAATCATACGTTGAATGCGATTCATAGCACGGCTCTGCTCAGTGTAGCGCTATGGCATGACCTAGCCGCCTGTAGTGCGCGACTATGTCCTTCCTGGTACCGGTGGGCTAGTTTGCCTCCCCGAGAGTTCAAGTCGTGATTCCCTTCTCGACAACCTTGATGGTGGGCTGTCGGGACTGACGTCCGCTCAGTTGCTGTATATATGCTGAGTAGCGGAGTCATCCATCAGAAGTCGGGCGGCACGTAAGGACTTCAATCCCATGAGGTGACCAGGTGGTGGTTAGTCGACAAGCCTGAAGCGCGACTCGGGCTGGTGGCGGGCGGAGCACAAGATGTGACCGAGCCGTGACGATTGCGTGACAAGCGTGTTTCGGACGCTTGGAAGCGCCCAAGAAGGGGCCGTGCCGCTCGGCGCGAGTGTACAAATCCTCCTTACTACGTGGGCCGCACCGCTCTCTTCTGCAACGCTCACCATGTCCAAGCACAACGGTCCTGCAACGTCGCTGGCGAGAAGGAGGGCTTCCATCGACGTCGTCGATGCAAAGGTCGCCGTGGACCTCGCGACGGCCCAGACATATTCGGAGAATGTCTTCCTCTTCGTGCCCAACCTTATCGGTACGTCGGCTCCTCGTCCTTCGCGCGTCCCCGCATAACAAATTATCGCTCTCCTAGGCTACTCGCGAATCATCCTTGCAGCTCTGTCTCTTCACTACATGAGCTACCACCCCAAGTACTGCACGGTGTTGTACTGTATCTCGTGTTTATTGGATGCGTTCGACGGTCATGCCGCAAGGGCTCTGGGACAAGCCTCCAAGTTTGGTGCAGTCTTGGACATGGTCACAGATCGGTGAGTGCAAGCTCCTTGCGCGTTGTGGGTGCTCTGTGCTGACCTATGTTTTGAAGCTGTACAACAACATCTCTCCTGTGCTACCTTACCTCTGCATACCCGGACCATGCGCTGTTCTTCCAATTCCTGATTGCGCTTGACTTCAGCAGCCACTATATGCACATGAACAGGTACGTATATCTGCGTTCATAGATACGGAGTGAATCTGACGCGTTTTCCCTCCAGCTCCTTGGTGACGGGCTCGAAAAGCCACAAACAGGTTGACAGTGACGTCAGCCGTCTGCTGCGGGCATACTACAACCCTGTAAGTGAACTCAACTTACGGCAAACCTTCCAAGGGCTCAAATACTGGTACAGACCACGCTCTTCATTGTTTGTGCTGGGAACGAGCTGTTCTACATCTCCCTCTACCTGATGAAGTGGGTACACACACCCCTATCGGAGTCTTTCGGCATCACTGGGTACTTCGCGACGTGGACCTGGCCAGAGCTGATGGCTGCCGTCTCTGCGCCTGTCTGCTTCTACAAGAATTTCGTCAATGTCGTCCAGCTGTGGAAGGCATCGAAGATCCTTGTCGGCGTCGATTTGGCGGAGCGTGCAAAAGCAAGAGAAGAGGAGTACATGCGCGGAAAGCAGGATTGATTGGAAGGCTTGGGGATCTCTGCTGCTATGATTTCATTATTACGCTACGTATGGCTCTCCATAGACACTCGTACCCACCCAAAGCCTTAGTAAATATAGGCTTCTAATTCACAACCTCAGTCGCGCGCCGAGGACACCGACGTTGTTGTGTACGGGCGCTTGTCGTGTCACGAAATCTTGCTCGCGTTTCGCTGATCGAGATGGGCGTCTAATCAACAGGCGCACTTGCTTCAGGCTTGTGTGTTTGTCTGGCTCACTCTTGTCCTTGTCTTCTTCCTCGACCTCTCGGGTCTCGCTCTGCCTCGCGCTAGGCGCATTTCTGGTTTGTTTGGATGCGGACCCATCTTCTTGCTCGCAGAACGCGGTCGCTGGTCAAGACCCTACCCAACTACCCACGCGCCCAGCTTTCGTCCACTCAAGCCCTCCGCTATCCTCGCAAAGGTCGCCCGACATCCCAACCCGCGCCTCGTCTCGACCGACGTGCTATTTCGTCCGAACCGTACCCTACAGAGCATACGGACAGCTCGAGCTGTGAACCGCCTGCTGCGCCAAATCCGAGTGCAGCCGTAGATGCACCCCCGCCGGAAGATGTCGAGGAGAAGTCGAAACGCCGAACCCGTCTCTCTTCTGTGAAGGAGACGGACACTGTCCCTCTTCCGACAGACCTGGACATCCTATGGACCCCGGACGATGGACCGAATGAATCGAGCGCGCCAGGCGCCCAGAATACTACGCTGCCACCGCCGGAGATCTTCAATGAGGTGTTGCACAATCTACATGTTGTGCTCCACCCTCAGACGCAACATCGGGCCACGTATTCGACGAATGGATCCCCTCTAGTTGAACCCACACTGGCACTTTACTGTCCTATCGAAGGTGGCGATTACGTCGTGGATGCTACGGTGAGGGAGATGGCGCGGCAGACGGGCGCGGACGTAGTGGTCCTGGATGCCGTCCATCTAGCAGCCGGAGAATGTGGACACTTTGGTAAAGGTACGTTAGCGACATACTCCATCATTGTATGTTGTGCATAGGCTTACAACCGTGCCGAATAGCTGCATCTGTCCTTCAAATACCGAACAACCCGCTACAGCTCCAGGCCTCTCCCCAAGAAGCTGCCCGTTCGATGTCGCAGCGAGACACTGAGGAGGAAGAGGAAGACTCTTCCCCGCAGTACGCCATGTCTCCGATGACTGTCCACGTAATGACCGCAGTGCCAAGAAGACCAACCCGGGTGCTCGAGCCGGCCAGAAGCACGCCTTCAATGCGGTTGAGAGCTTTCTTCGACGACATTATCAACATCCGTAGTATTGCCTCAGCTAACGGCAACGACAACGAACCGCAAAGTGCACCGCCCCGACGCCCACGTATCATCTATGTGCGGGACTACTCTACGCTGGCCGCCTCTTCATCGGTTTGGTACCCCGCACTACTTGCATCTGTTCGGCAGCGTAGGCAAGGCGCGATCTCGCGACCGAGTTCGCCTGTCCTGAATCCTACCGCCATTGTGTTCGGTATCACCCCTTCTTTCATAGTTCCTGAGCAGCCGTCCTCTTCCATGGCCCCCTCCGGTATCCCCGGTCTACACCTGATGTCCTCAAGGTCCTCGGACACACAGTCAGGCTCTGCCGCCTCAAAGCCCCCCAAATTCGAGTTCGGCGAAGACAGCAGCAGCGAGAAGGCACGGGAGAAACGCGTACAGCGCCGTTTGAAACGGTGGGCCAGGGGTAATTCGGAGGACCTGCCGCGCCTACACGCTGTGAACGAAGACCACAATGATAGTGACGGATCTAAAGGGCGCTCCAATGTCGTCGTTTTGGGCCAACAAAGCTTTCCGGGCCTGTCTCCGTTCCTGGGCAACTCATTCTCTCGCGCGTTAGCGGGACGCAGTCAGGGGACCCCAGAGTCTGACAGCAGGCTTGGGTTCTTCCGGACGTCCCTCGTGTTCCCCACTCTGCGCTCTCTGCCATTGGAGAGGGAAAGCCGCATGAACCGCCGGCGGGAAATCAACCAGCTCGTTATGCGCATGGCTGTTGCCCGGGTCGGCGGTGTGCTTGACAAGTTGGACGAGATCCCCGAGGCGGACCTATCGTCTATGGAAGGCGATGATCTCGAGCGGGCAACGTTGCAGCTATGGGAGCACTGGGGACAGACCGTGGAAGTCTGGCCCAATGTGCAGCGTATCGCTGACAGAGCGGTGGGCAGCGTCGTGGCAGCTAACCAGGTGTACCTGCCGTCCAATCGCTCTCTCGAACCCACGCCTGTCCCGTGGTCTGCGGTTTTCGACGCTTGGGCCGCCGATAGGTCAACTCAGATGATGTGGAAGACCCTTCTTTCTACGCCCCCATCGGGGAAGACACACCGCGAGAACGACGAGGACGAGCGGGCCGAAGTCGAGGAGGCGGACGTTGACGAAATTGTCGAGAAACTCAAGCGAAATCCTGATCTGGACGAGCATGAGCAGCGATTATTGGGCTGTATTGTTGATACAGGTGTGTGCATTTTTCCGCCGCATTTGCGACCGTCCGTTGACCGCTAAATTTGAACATAGCGTCAATCACTACCACGTTCAATCAGGTCCATCTGCCCCCGCACACGATCGACTCCATACGGACCATGGTCTCGCTGCCGCTCCTACACCCGAGCGCGTTCCAGCAGGGCATCCTCAAAGAACACAGCATGACTGGCTGTCTTCTCTTCGGGCCTCCAGGGACCGGCAAGACGTTGGTTGTCCGTGCGCTCGCTAAGGAGGCCGGCTGTAGGATGCTCGTCGTCTCTCCCTCGGACATTATGGATATGGTACGATCGACCACCCGATGCTTCGTCACTTGACTAATTTTCTTGTACGCTAGTACGTCGGCGAAGGCGAGAAGCTCGTCCGTGCAGTCTTTTCGCTCGCACGCCGCCTGTCACCCTGCGTAGTCTTCATTGACGAGCTTGATGCCTTGTTCGGGGCACGCTTGTCCAGGGAATCCGGCAACTCCCTTGCGCATCGCGGAGTGATCACGGAATTCATGCAGGAAATGGATGGCCTCAAGTCCTCCAAGGAGAGCAATGTCATTGTCATTGGCGCGACGAACCGGCCGTTCGACCTCGACGACGCCGTGCTCCGCCGCTTGCCTCGTCGGCTCCTCGTGGACCTCCCTGGGGAGAAGGAGCGGGAAGGTTCGTGCCCTGCGCAATTATCCCATTACTGGCTCGTGTTGCTCACTAGCTCGCCGGTGCGCGCGTCCTGCAGAGATTCTCAAGATTCTGCTTCGCGACGAGACGCTTGCGGATGACGTTGACCTCAAGCAGCTCGCGAAGAAGACCGAGAGTTTCTCCGGCTCGGACTTGAAGCGTGCGTGTCCCATTCTAGCCCTTCCCCTCCCGAGGTTCTGCGGTCGCTGACATTGTTCCGTATAGACTTGTGTGTGAGCGCCGCGCTCGATGCGGTCAAAGAGCGGGTGCCCGTTCCCTGGCGGCAGCCTACTTCCCAGTCCCCGGACGTCCAGTCCAAGGAAAAGGGTTCAGATCCTGCTCTCGAGCCCTCGGCTGCGCCCGAGCCTGCTACAACAGCCGAGGCCTCGGGAACAAACTCCCCTGAGCATCCTGCGGATGAGAGCGCTGCCAGCGCAGCGGAGCAGCCGTCTTCTGGGACCCCGCACATTCGCTCCCTGCACTGGCGGAACTTCGAGCAGGCTCTCAAGGAGATCACGCCGTCCGCGTCTGAGGCTCTGGGCAGCCTCGCAGAATTGCGCAAGTGGAACGAGGAGTTCGGGGAGGGCCGCAAGTCGAAGAAGAGGCAGGTGTGGGGCAAGGACCGGTTTGGCTTCTCGATACCGGTCGAAGAGCGGCCCTTGGAGGTGAAGGTGGACCCTGCAACCGTTACGACAGCGAGCCCCAGCGTCCCTTCATCTGATTCCCCGGCGAACACGTAATGTATCTCAGGGAATATGTGTGCTTCAGTTATGATATACGTAGATACAATATAATAGCGACATATGATGTACAGCGGGACCGTGTGAGAGCGATCGACTTGATCCAGGTATGCAAGATCAGCGTCTGGATGACCTCCGTCGTTGCGTTTGGGGCGGAGGGGACGCATCGTCACCATCCACATCCATGCTCTCTTCGCGGGTGGCTTTTCGCTTCCCTTTGCCTTTCGTCTGTTGCGTCGGCTCAGGCTTGACCTGGACATCATCCTCAGCATCCCCGTCATCCTGCGCCTCCTCCTGCTCCTCATCTTCGTCTTCGTCACCCTCGCCATCCTCCGAAGACTTGCGACGAGCTCGACGGCGATTGAGGTCCTGGCCTTCCTTGTACGCAGCCTCGCCCACAGGGCGCAGCTTGCTGAGGTCGGCACCTGCCCAGCTCTGCTTGCATGACGGGCACTGGCGGTCGCGCCGCTTGTAGTTGTTGTAACAGTACGTGTGCAACCGCGCCTTGCATTGTGGAGTGTAGCAGGCGATCCCTCGCGTGACGAGCTATGTAACAATTGTTCAGCAGATGAGAATGAGGCTTCCACACAGACATAAGACGGTCGCAGCCTACCTCAAAGCAGATTGTGCACTCAAGGACCTCGTTATCGTAGGTTGTCCGCAGGTATGTTTGAAGCTCCAGCATCGTGCGCATAGATAACGAGTAGCGGCCTCGTCTGTTGCGGATATAAGAACTTCTTCTAGCGGTCGAGGGTCGACATGAAAACCCGCACCTGCTCTTTAGTAGCCACCCCTTGGCCACGAAGCTGTTGAGCGTCGCTTCCGCCTGGGACTTCGTCATAGTGGACTTGAGCGAGTTGACCTCGCGCAGTGCGGCGAGCGAGGACACGCAGTACGACTCGTTGGGCGCGAGCATGATTTGCTCAAGCTGAAGAAAAGGCTGGCGTTCAGGCGGGGCATGACGGACGAACAGGGGTGCACATACCACCGCCTTGAAGTATGTGATCTCGAGCGGAGTATACTCGGTGGCCATTTGCGCAATCTCATCTCCTTTGCGGTTGACCTGCATCATCGAAGTCGACGGCCTGGTTAACGGAGGATTCTACATCGAGGCTGCAACAAGCAGGACGCACCACCGCATACATTTCCTTGCCGGTCACTTCATCGTGCAAGTGCGCGAACTCCAGATCGAGCGGATTGAGCGCATCGTTCACGCTAGCGACGAAGGCGTCCCAGGACGCCCTATCGGGGCGATAGTCGATTTGAAGAGTCTCGTTGGCCTCTACGCGATAACGGGAGAAATAAGTGGGTATGAAGGACAGACGCGCGCGGTGGCTAAGCAAGCACCTTTCACCGCCTCGATGCATTTCTCCCATATTTTTGCGGCGAGCTTTTGTGACAGGATGCGCCGCGTAAGAATAGCTTGTAGGAACAGACGTTGGACGTCGGACGAAGAGATCATGATCCTGTGGGCTATGTAGGAGTGAGGGGTCGCGGTGCAAGACGCGTTTGCAGCGCGACGCGACGCGTTCTCCGATTCCCACGCTGACATTTGGCCGCACAGCGAGCGCAAGTGGCACACAAACTTGGATGAACGCAGCCCAGCATCGCATTCAAGCGTGATGGGGGCGTGTGTTGTCTAGTGTATTCCATTCAAACTAGAGTAGCGAGGTTCGTCCACGGGTCGTAACAATCGTTCGTAACCAAAGCATCACCGCCACTTCCCTACATATTACTTCGAGCATTACGTTCTCGAGCGAGCCGTCCCACCGCGCAGCGCCCTAGCCTAGATTTTTGGTACGCGCAGCGTCTTGCTGACCATCGCGGCCGCCCAAAGTCCGAACACGATACTGAAGGTGTGGAGCTCGCCGTCGCCGCCGGGCTTGCCCCACAGCGTCATCGTGCCCCACGGGATGCCCTGCTTGCCCTCAATCCAGCCCTGCTTCGTCCAGTAGGAGAGAATGCCAACGAGGCCGAGGGACGAAGGGATGGGGAGGCCTTCAAAGTAATGGGCTTTGCCTTTTGCATCCTTGGGAATTGATGCGACCGTTGCATTGAACCGCGCGAGGCGTGCGAGACCGCAGCAGATGAAGCCTGTGAGCACGACAGTGTCGAGGTATGTGCGGAAGCCCACGACGAAGGCAAGTAGCGCAGGCGCGACGCCGAACGAAATCTACGCGCACGCGACGAGGTGAGAGCTTATGAGTCAAAATCCTGGTGTAATCACATGCCGAGAGGCGACGTACGAGGTCGGCAAGACTGTCCAGTTCTTGGCCTATCATACTGGACTCGTTGCGCCACCGCGCGACTTTGCCGTCGAGGAAGTCGAAGATGAGACCCGCGAGGGGGAACACCAATGCGGACCAGAGGTAGTCCTCGTCATTTGTGATGAGGTACTTGGCGGACATGAATATCGAGAAGGAGCCACATATGCCGTTCGCGATGGTCACAAGATCTGCGAGGCGGAAGTTTCTGCAAGCCAGCCATCAGTTGAGGTCGTCGAGAATGCGAAGGAGTGCACATACCTGACGAGCGAGAAATGGCCCTCCGTCATCTGGTATTCCGCCATTGCGGCACGTTTGTGGTCGTCCATGTTGTTTTGCTGACCATTAGGTTCGTTTGAAACGGGCTTTCGTAAACTCATGTCAAGCGATTTGGGTGGGCGAGTGAAGTGAGAGAGAGGAGGATGGCAGTAGTGGCAGACGAGCAAGAGGCGAGTGGATCCTGGACGTCGACGTCGCTGCCACAAGCACGCACCCTCCCTGCGTCACGCGACATCATAGGCTAGGGTTAGGGTCTTCGTGGCTGCTCGACGCTGTAACTTGTTTAATTCACTCAAATTCCACCCATTGTCAAACCACGTTGGGCGTATGTAGGAGAAAGTGTGATAGCGATACATCATCAGAGCAGAGTACATGGAATAACACAGCGATGAACGATCCGAAACCAAGTACTAGTCCCCCGCCTACGCGCCTTGCATCATCACATCACCATCCCCGTCCTTCCCCTCGGCCTTCTTCTCCAGTTCACGGCTCCGCGCTGCGTACTGGTTCGGGATGCGTCACGCTCTCTCCGCCTCCCACGCCCTCGCCCTTCTTCACGCCCTGTCTGGCATGCGTAATCTCGAAGACGCGTGTGCACGCGACGTGGTAGTGGCCCGCCTTCACGGTGGCCATGATCTCGGGCATGTCCGCAGACGTGAGCCCGTGCTCGCCGTACATCGTCAACAGGGCGGATTGTAGGTTATCTGCCGAAAAGTGTCTGTACGGACAGCCGTGCGAGTCGCCCGGTCCAGGTTGGTCTGACATAAGGATTTGCTGGCAACTGTGCCAGTCATCAGTACGTCAAGGTTATCGGGCAGTACGCAGCCACAGACCTCTTCGCCGCGTAGTTTGCACGTTTCCCCTCCAGGCCGTAAGAGTGACGGATGTTGTATCTGTACTCTTTGTTGAATTTGTCGTCTTGGATCTTGCTGAACGCCTTCCGCCAGAATACCGAGTGCCTCATCTATAGACAGCCCGAGCACCTGAAGGGAGGTTCTAGACATGAACAGCTGCCAGACGCGTCGTACACATGCCATCAGCGCACCTTCAGGAACAGGCCGTACTGCAGGCGACCAAAGTGCTTCAGGTGCTTGTCTCTTCGCAGACACATATGCAAATTGCGCATGCACGCTGGGAAGTGCTTGTATGCCATCTCGTCGATCATGTCAGCCGTCAACGCGTCGCCCGCCGCGGCAGACGCGTTGTTCCATTCTGACGAGACGCCAGCGAGGAAGCCCTTCGAGAGATTGTCCAGAATGGGTACGATTCGCGTGTCCTCGTCTAGCCGGGGGAGGGCTTTGGCGGTCATCTGTGTAAAGCGCACTCGATCAGTTTGACCACAGGAACGGTCGAGGACGGGCGGACCTCCAGATCCTTCTCCAAATGTGACTGGAACTCCTGTAGTACGATGCTGGCTTGTTCTGACGCAGGGGACATAGGCCATGCCGCCTTTGAGGACAACCCGTCGCTTCTCGACAAGGTCTGGCACCCGTGTCCACTTCACCTATGGGGCGGGTCAACACACGGCGTTCGTTCGCGTAGAGTTCGGCACGCACTTTGTAGTATCGACCAGGAGCCTCGCCGCTCGTCGAAGGGAATCAACTCTTGGATTTCCTCGGGCGCTGGCCTACAGCACAAGTCAGATCGAATGTCGTGCTACGAATGACTACTGCTAGAGACTTACCAGAACCCAGTCAAAGTTCCTCGAGCTCAAGAACGCTTCCCTCTCCGCCGTATCGTCCGACGCATACCTCAGCCTAAACAGCGTCGTCTCCGCCTTCACAAACCTCCGCCTCAGATCCTCTCTGCCCACAGCCCCTCAGTCACCGTCCAGCACAAACGCACCGAAGCACTCACGATCGACAGAACGCCAGCCGGAGCACAAAGTGTCCGACGTGGTCCTTTCTCCGCTCCGCATCGCGGTTGACGGTCTCGGCGGTGTTGCTGTTCAGCGGGAGGTACTTCTTGCAGATCGGCTCCATGACCTCGGTCAGCTCCTTGAACGTCCGGTTCCGCGCGTATGAGGACTCGATCTCGGCCAGCACGCGTAGGCGGTCCAGTGCGCACGTCTCGAACTCTTCGATCGTAATATCCTCAATAGGCGGCTTGTCGTAGCTATGTCGAGCACGGATGGGTATAACATGACGGCGCCAGTGAGGGCAACGGACTCACAAGTTCAGTCGGAAGGGGTATTTGAGGTGAGAATGGGTCTCCACGATCCCATCCTTCCTGTCTTTAAGAGCAGATCTCCTGTATTCACTCCTGCTCAGCATCTTGCTTATCAATGGGTATCGAAAGGTCTGTCGACAGTCTAGGTGATCGTAGAGACGCAAGCAAAGAGCAGGAAGGCACGGTAAAGACGCGTCTCAGCCACAAGCTCTCATCCGAACGCGTGTTGTCACGCGTGACTGACGCGTCGTCACAGACAGCTGCGCTGCTCTCTCAGTCACGGCTCCTGCAGCCTGGCAACCTCACATCGGCCGCTGTCGTATGTCGGCTCATTTTGCACCACCAGCACGAGTAAGTGAGACAGGAAGGGGTGTATACTACGGGAGACATCATGTACTGTATAGAAAGTGAGAACACAGTCAAGTTAACAGACAAGGCGAGACGAGACGATCCGCGGACAAAACAGAGCCGAGCGAGGGTGAAAACGGAGGAGGAACGGGGGGTGGCCCGGGCACAAAGGAACAACGGATGGGTGGAACGGACGGATGGATATAGGCCGCGGGCCAGCGGGCTCCACGGGTACAGGCACAGAGGGAATGTAGTGACTACACTAGTAGCAGCAGCAGCAACAGCGTGAGACGGGGCGCGAGAGCCATGGGAGGGGGTGTGAGAGGGGATGGATGTATGCGGGGCGGGAAGAATGAGAGGATGAGAGAAATGAATAACGTCCGGCGTGGTGGGATCAAGCACTGCTGCCCTGTTTGAATGTGGATGGATATCGCGTCTCGCCGCTTGGCCTCGCGATTTACGAGCCGCCCGCGGCCGGTCCGCGTGTCGGGACGGCGTCCTCGAGACTTCGGTGGGCTTGCAAGTCTCGCAAGACCGTGGGGTCCGCTGCAGGGTGGTCAGACAAAGCGCCCGCATATTAGCATCGACATGTCAGCGATGACGTACCAGGTAATGCACTCTTCCGCCTCGAGTGTAGCCCGCCCGGTGAGTGCTCGACGCCAACCTCAGGGTATGGATGCTACAGGTAATCGATCGTGGTGGGAGAAGGGGGGACCTTTGTCAATACAAGTAATCCTCGGATCACGCATCATACCCCAAAGACAATCGTACGCACATCCAGCCCAGGGTCGGCCATCGGCACGCGCTCAATGCCCGACTCGTCCAGCTCGCTCAGAGGCACCTCGGCGTCGATCGACACCGCATTCAGGTCAAGAGAGAGGTCCATGATGTCGAGATCCTCCACTGGTGGAGGTGGCGGGGTGGGCTCCTGATCTTCGTAACCCTCGGGTAGCTTCCCCTTGCAATTCTGCCGCGCTTTCTCCCGGACCTTTTGCCACTCCTCGTAACGCCGAACGGCATGATCCCGCTCGCTGGAAACACGTCAGACACGGTAATTGGCTCGTGAGACGTGAAAACTTACGCCATCTTCCGCTGCTTGTACTGCTGCATAACCTCATCGAATAGATCAGGGTTGATCTCCATGAACAGCTTCAGAGCGTTGTAAACCAAAGCATGGATCGTCCTGTAGTAAAGCGAGCGTCAAGATTATACCGAATGA
The DNA here is from genome assembly GCA_008973685.1 of Trametes sanguinea. Lineage (NCBI taxonomy): Eukaryota > Fungi > Basidiomycota > Agaricomycetes > Polyporales > Polyporaceae > Trametes > Trametes sanguinea. The sequence continues at coordinate 1,314,343 of WAHA01000006.1, forward strand.
ACTGCGGATTAGCACTGACCGGTTCCAATGCGATCTTGAGTTCTGGTACAGCGCCGGGAAGACGATGGGGAGAATGACAGATAGGTTGTCGCTCATCAGGTTCACGATGTACTCGTTGTTCCAGTACATCAACGCGCGTTCGGCCACCTGGAAATGTTGACTGTTGATGCATCGTGCAAGCTGTTGGAAGAGGGGCTCCTGGATCTTTTGGAATTCCGCCGGATCGATGACATCCAGCACCTCCTCCATCTCGCTCAGGAACATGACCTCCTTCGGCGAATTGACCTTAGGCCAGTATTTGAGGAGCCCGAGAACGACATCCTCGGCCAACGACGCATCCTTCTCCAGGAATTGGACAACACAGTACGCGAGTTGCGGGTGATACATCGACAGACTCTTGACCTTGTGGAGTGGGATTAGCACTCGCATGAGGAAGGTCTTGTGCTCTTCCTTGAGCGGCAGTGCAAAGCCGTTGATGATGGACCCCAGGATCTCCAGGAGCTCGGCAATGCCGTTGTGCCGTTCAGTCTCGTAAATAAAGTGGAAGAACACGTTGTTGATGCTGCGCCGAATGGGGGCGCGCAAGTTCAGGAATTTGCCGTATATCCGATGCAGCGTCGTCTTGAGGAAGTCGCGCTCGCGCGGGTCTTCAGAGTCGAAGAGCTCGAGCAAGTTTAGGACGAAGTTCTGATCGATATACCGCTTGGCGAGGTTCGTGCTGAAGTCCTGGGCTCTCGACAAAACGGAGGAAAAACTCGTAAACGATCTTGAGATGGGGCCAGGCCAGCTCAAGTACGGGTTCATCTTCTTCGGGATCGAACGCGTCTCCAGTCGGATTCACTGGAGGGGGTATAGAGCGGAAGAGATTGGTGGCGAACTGTGGGGCTTCAGTTGATGGTCCGATTCAGGAGAGAGCCTGCCACGCACCATCTTGACCACCTCGGGGTATATTTCCTCAGTAATCACGCCCCGTTGTTTCATGATGTAGTCGAGGATTTCATGCAGTGTTTGCGTCTTGATCTGTTTACCCTTCAGTTCTGAGTTGGCGTCGTTGAAGTCGAAGACGACGGAGCATTGGTGCAGCTTCTTGATGAAGAGCTGCGTGCGTTCGCTTTGAGGGATTTCTGTCGCCGCAGATAAGGGGGATGTTCCTCCGAATAAGAAACGGTGTACGCACCCTCGAATGCTGGCAGCCTCTCGATCTCGACTTTCTCGTTTACGACAAAACGGCTGCTGCGCTGCTTACGCGGGGGCTTGCCCGTGATTGGAATCGTGTCCTTAGGGGCCGGGCGGAGTCCCCTCGTCGCGAGTGAGACCGCCCTGGGTGGAGTGAGCGGACCACCGCCATTCTCGCCAGCGTGTCCCAGTCGGTCCTGGTCAGCCGAGGCGTCCGGGCTCACGACGACGATTGGGGGAGCGGCGCCAGCCCTATCGGGATTCGCGAATCTGCGGTCTGAGCCAGTAGAGCCGACACTGATACGATTGGCGGCAGCAGAGGCGGATGAGCCATTGGTGGTGGGGAGAGCGTGACTGCTGGTGTTTGGGAGATGGCTGCCCGGCACTGTTGGTTGGGGGAGAGGTTTGGCTGTATTCGGGGGCGGCGGTGGAGGTGCAGCCGCGGCGGCAGCAGCAGCGGCGGATGCCTTTGATTCTTTGCTCTTTGAGGAGGATGTGGAATCGGTAGAATTCTTTCTACCGAGCTAATTGGAGGGGTGAGAGGGTGAGCGTGGAGTGCGATAGCGGTACGAGACGGACCAGGCTGACCTTCATCTTGAGACCCTTCATGGCTGGGGTGCTGGGTCGACGACGGGGCTAAAAGAGAGAGAGGGGCGTCGACTGGAAAGCTCGGACGGGGATTGAGAGGAAGAGGAGGACGAGGTGGAGGACGCTGGGAAGGCGTTCGAGTCGCTGCCACTGGCTGAATCGATGAGCAGCGAACCTGCTGTGACCGTACGTGACGCGACGAAGATCACGCGCCGCGGCGGGTGTGACTGGGCGAGATGGCAAGTCACGGGTGTCCTCGAGTGTCGACTAGCTAGTGTGCTGTGTCCGAGTCCCAGCTGCCCTAGTAGTGTGTGTGTGTCCTGTGCTTGCTTGCCAGTGCTTGTCTTGTACATCTCTTCTCTTAAGGTCCGCCCAAGCCAGCCCTCGCTCCCTTTCCATTCTCTCCTCCTCCCGCCATCTCCCCGCCCGGCTCCCCTCCGCCTCCGTCTGCATGGCAGGTAAGCCCTCGCTCACCCTCATCCGCTCGCCCCGTCCTCATCGGTCTCCACAGCAATCTATACCGTCTACACCTCCCCCACCCACCCGCCCATACCTAACCACCTCCCAACCCTCATAGTAACCCCGCATGGTACGCATCCTCTCCCTCCTCGACCGCAAAGGCGAGACTGGGCTCACGTCCTCTACAGGCCAACCCACCAATATCCTCTACTCCTACCTCCATACCAACTTCGTACGCGATCCATTCATCAGTCCCGTTTCTTGCAGCCCGCTCACCGTTACCTCCCCCCTCCAGAACGCAGAGAACTATCTGTTGACACCCTCGCCCCAGGGTGACCTCTGCGTTGCCAAGCTCTTCCCCCCTCGTCCGAACGCCGCTAATGGCAAGGCTACCGCGTCCGATCCCGGTCACGCCTCCTCCTCTTCCTCCAAGGTCGTCCGCTGCGAAGCCTCACGCAACCTGAAATGGACAATCACCAACACTGGCGTTCTCTCCCCCATCTACAAGCTCGCGCTGCCCTCTCCCGACCAGGGCGACCTCCCGCTCTTCCAGATCTCCAAGCCCAACCCGAACGCGCAGTTCTGGTCCATGTTCTATTTTGCCTACGCCGGCCATAACATCCCGCCCAAGCGGATCGAGTTCGGTAAAATTCCAAAAGAACCCGCCAGGACCGAACGGGGGAGGCACCCGCATAAGCATCACCGGTAAGACTCCCGAGGAGAAGGCGGTATGGCAGACATTGGGCGAGGGGAACGAAGATTGCGTCGAATGGGTCGTCCTCTGCGCTGCCCTCAACCTCCTAGAGTACGTTCATATCATACTCGCGTCTCCGCTCCTACAGCTCTGGAACTCACCATATCACCCTTCGCGACCACAGTGATGAGATTATCAAGGCCGCAGAGAAGAACCCTCCGCCACCCTCCACGCCTGGTGCTCCCGTCCCCGCTCCTGGTGCTCCTGGTCCCCGCCCTGGCCCGACGCCCGTGTCTCTCCGCGATCCAGGTGTAGCATCGCCTGGTCCCAATGGCCCACCCCGCTCAGCCACCGCGCCCATCCCCCAGCAGCGCGGCCCACCGCCCCCAGGCCCGCACATGCAGTCTCCTCCGCCAGGCGCTGGCCCCATCCCTCGAGGACCCCCACCACCCATGCAGCAGGGCTTCCCGCCACAAGGCGGCCCTCCGCCAGGCATGCCCCCGCAAGGCATGCCCCCGCACGGTGTTCCCCGCCCGCCCGGTGCGCCTGGTTTCGGGGGACCACCGCCTCCGCAAGGGTACGGTCCACCTGGTCCTGGTCAGGGATACCCGCCGCCGGGCCCTCCTGGTCCTGGACAGCCGCGCCCGGGCATGGTCCCGCCGAACGTGTACCCGCCTGGTGCTTACCCACCGCCCGGTCCTGGCGGGCGCCCTGGCCTGCCGCCACAGGCGCAGGCTCCGCGCCGATTCTAGTCGCTAGTAGCTGAACGGAGCGGGCGATCTTTGCCCTCTCCTCTAGGACTTTTTCGTCGTCTCCGTCTTTGACTTGCGTCTGGGCTTTCTGGGACACCTGTAAATATGTGCGTGCCTGCGTTTTATTGACTCGTCTGGTCTCTTCCTCCCTCTTCTCTCTCTCTCCCTCCCTTTGTGTCGTAGTGTTCTGTCTTCCTCGATGTACAACAGGCGCGTCCATTCGTCCTGCCGGTAGGTATGGTGGTCGCGCTTCCGATATCCCTTCCTTTCCCATCTCCCTGACGTTTCCACGTTCCTCCATCCGTACATACTGCGTAGTGTTGATATTTGCGTCTCCCTCCTCCGAACCTCCCTCTTTATGTCTCTTATCTCCAACTCATCCGGTCCTACGCCGTGGACGTTCACGCCCTCCCTGCCTCCTCTACCTCTAGTTGACGTTTGCAGCAAATAGCACTTTCTCGGCCTGAAAGAACGCACAGCGATGTACAGTAAATCGAAGCGACGCGACGAGATCGCTATCATACATATCCGAACCGGCCTCGCGACCGGTAGTCGTACTGTACATCCGGCCGCCGTCGCGACGACGGACGGCGCTACGTTGTGGTTGTGCATGGTGCATGGTATCCAGTACCGAACGAATCCTCCGCTCCGAACTTTCCAAGTTCCCAACTTAGCTTCGACAACCCCGACGCCTGCTTCGCAACAGCGCTGACGCACCGAACTCCGATCCTCGTGAGCCCCGACGCGCGCATGCAGGGAGAAGAGAAGAGATGGTCGCTAGGCGATGCGCTGCGATCGCGATCAGCGTCCAGAGCGTTCACTGCTTGATCAGCTTCTCGATCGCGTCCATCGACAGTGCTGAGGATATCGGTCAGTTCTCCGTCATGTTAGTGGAAGAGATATGATGCAATTGAACTTACACTTCGGCCGCTCGATGGGCAAGCCAAGGGCTGCGTTGATACAAGTCAGACGTAGGTGTCAGGAGAGGACAGATCTAATGCGAGCTGGCTTTGCGCCCAACTCTACAGGTCGCACGTACCTCTGGACCACACATACTGCGTGAGACAGCCGAGCGCTGCAGAGAGCCGACCATCAGCAGGTGGTACAAAAGACATACAGGTGAGTTACGTACCTCTCGAAACGCCGAAGATAACGGTATAATACTACAGGATGGGCATACAAAGTCATGGTTGGTTCGAACTAGGAGACGGCTGTGTGACTTGCCTTGAACTGCGTAAGACCGTAGTGATACAAGACACAGCCTGCGAGGAGGGTTGCCGTCAATATCTGCGAGGAAGCGGCGAGACGCTCTCTATGTAGTACCTGAGGCGGCGTCCACGTTGGGGTACGGGTTCTTGGTCTAGCATAGGTGGTCAGTGCCGTCAGGCTGGTGCGACTGTGGTTCAATCTCTCACCTTGCCATGCTCCTTCAGGACAGCGGGAGCGACCTCATAAGTCTACGAATACGTAAGTACTCGACGCATGTATGTAACGCAAAATTCTGACTATACCTTCTTGACCAGCTGCACGATGGGATCCTGGAGCAACTGCCTGGCCGGGTGTCGCAGAATTGCTGGAGCGCCATGAAGCGGGGGTCGGGGTTTCGGAGAACACCGTGACCGTACCTACAAAGGCCGGTCAGTATCTAACTCAGGTGCATTGTCGGAGAGTTGCATACCCTGGAACAACCTGGCCGCTCTTCAAGGTCTTCCACAGGAACTCCTTGATAGACTCGTGAGTGATGTTGCCGCCCAACTCCTTCTGCATATTCATCTGCCACCTCAGGACCTCCTGGTTCGCAAGGCTACACAATAGCGTGAGCAAAGAGGATTGCCACATTGCAGATGTAACCTACCCGTGAAGGGGACCAGCGAGCGCATAAAGTCCGGCAGCATAGGCGAGGTATGGGTCGGCCAGAGTCGAACCAACGAGATCTGTCCTTCCATGAGCATACAATTGAAGTCAACTTTTCTGTCGACCTACGGGAAGTATGGGCAGACGCATTGCCACCCTCAGTGATCTCCGTGAATGGCAATGTAGAGACGCAAGTACTCGGTAAGGTCATGATTGTCTCCGTACCCCAGCATGTTCACGTAGTTGCCTGGTACACGGGCAAGTCAGCCTGTGGCCATTGGCCTAGAATACATGATATCACTGACCGACAAGATCAAGGTCTTTGTTGATCTTGGGTAGGGGCTTGCCCGGGTTGTAAATATTCCGGTAGATGCGAGCGGCGAGTGCGGGCAACTTGGCGAGAAGGTCAAGCGAATCCTCGAGCGCATAGGTCCAGTACTCGCTCTTCTTTATACCGCGTTCGTACGCTTGCTGGAACTTGCTCTCATGGTTCAGAGCAGCTACACCCATACCCAGCTGCGTCATAGGGTGCAGCGTTGAAGGAAGGCTGGACGCAAGCTGTTGGCTCTCCTGGGCGCGCAATAGAAGTTGAAGGACGGCTCACGAATCAATGAGCTTCTCGATGTACTCGGGAAGCTCTCCCTTCTCTGCCAGCTCACGGGAGAGCTGGCGCGTCTCCACTTCCGTAGGGATCTTTCCGGTGAGGAGAAGCCAGAGCATACTCTCCGCGATGATCTCCTTGCCACCGGGAGCGGCAGGCAGGACCTTCTGGCAGTCAGCAATGCTGAGGCCATGGAATCGGATACCCTTGAGCGGAGTGAGCGATTGGCATTTCGGGGTGTTGGGTGCAGATGGGATACCTCGATGGGGTCCAGGACAGAGGCCTCCCAGAGCATCGCTTTCAAACCTCTCATTCCACCGACGACATGCTCGACCTGTTGACAGATGTTGGCGAGCAGCACGGTATTCGTTCACACTGTGATCCGTACCTTCACGTCACCGAGGACGGCCTGGCCATGCTCGGTTTTCTGGCACCTCACTCAGTCTGAGAATTCAGAGCTCCACGTAGCAGCAAACTCACAAGCTGCTTGAGCTGAAGCTGCTTTTTGGGAACGACCTCCTCCAACACCTCTCGTACAGTCTGTGGGCTTCGATGAGCTGCACTGGACCAGTCTTCGGTGAGGGATGCGAAGAGGACCTTGGTGGACGCGAACCGTCTCTGCGCGCACGCCCTGGAGACGTATCGGGCTGTCGCTGAGGAGGAGCTCCTGAACATTGCGAGGCTGCTTTGTTGAACGCGGGGTAGGATGTGGGGAAGGGGGGGCAGGAGGCGGGTGAGGATTAGCCTTCCCCGCATCCCCCGCACTTTTCATATGTCCTCGACGCGACTGGCCTAGAGCCGCCCGTGAGCGCCCTTGGCGCACGCGACTGCCCGTCCCCGTGACCGGCCGTGACCCGATGCGGCATTTGAGCGGAACACCCACCGGCCGGCTCTCGGGCGGCCCTCCCGGACACCGGCTACCCGACCGGCCGTGAAGATGAGGTAAGGCCTGACTGCCTGATTGGGGTTGAGAGCCACGCGACCGAAGAGTGCGTGTCAGCGACTCTTGACTCTGAGTTTGCCAGCAGATCGCGTTCATTCGCAAGCCACCCAGCTTGTCTGTCCTCCTTACTCTCTCTTGGTCTCTCCGTCCATCGCCCGCCGCCGCGATGGCGTCCGTCCTCATCCCCGTTCTCTACGTCTTAATCGTCTTTGGCAGTCTTCTCGTCTTCAGTTACTTCTACCGTCGCAGGAACGCGCGTCAGTACAGCTCATCTCTTGACGCGAATGGGCTAATTCACAGATCGCGTCTCTTCCCCAGGCAAGGTCTATGAGCCGTACTTCCCCCCTCACCATGAACGCGATGTATACTTCTCTCTCATGCAAATGACCGATCCTCCTGCTCCTGAGACTCTCTTGAAAGCCGCTCTCGTTCGCCGCGCCATGACTGACGTGACTCGTATCATCCGCCTCCGAGAGGACAAACCCGCTCTCCAGAACCTCCTACAGAAAGGCTCCATCGGCGACGACCTCTGGAACAGTTTCCTTGCGGCGGAGAAGGAGATGGAGACCGAGATCCTCGAAGTGGCTGCAGAGGCAAACGCTTACGTCGAGGGCTGGGGCAGTGTCATCTTCCAAACCGCGACCGAGATGATGCACAATGAGAAAATGCGCACTCCTTGTCGAACAAATCCCGTCCATTCGCGCCGAAGCTGGTAAGCCATCGTGACGATGGGTATGCTATGCTATGATGCTTACGGTCACATAGAGCGCAAGTACGGTAAAGCCGCCCTTCCTAAGCTCAATGTCGAGCCCGCACCTCCAGCACCGTCGTCTCCTCAAACTGCTGCTGCGCCATCCACACCGTCGACGCCGGCGCGTCCAGTGACGCCCTCATCCGCCAAGTCAGCAAACGGGCTGGCTCCCCCGAGCGCTGGTGCTGATAGCGGCACCTTCAGCGACAGCGACCGCTCTGTGTCGTCGCCCTCATCGCCACGGTCGCCTTCTAAATCTGTAGGCCACCTACGTCCCCCGCCAGAACCACATATACTGATGTCATTGCCAGTCTTCGTCGAAGAAGTCGAAGAAGCGAAAGTAGCCGTACAGACGATATTATTTCCTTGTTCGATGTTCCTACCGTGGGCAATACGATTGGGAATGGTGTACACTCATCTGCGGAATGGATGGGTGATCGTTATACAGTGAGAAACGCTAGAAGTCAACAGAAGTACATGTGAAGGAAACCGAGAATGCAGTTGTTGGGAGACAACAGGGCCAAGGTACCGCAAAACACACGGGGCAGACAAAGTCCGTCCATCATCCGCGGATGACGATCGCCTTCTCTCCCGCACCTGTGCGAGTCTTTCCTGACTTGTCTACGTGGTCGAGACCAAGGACGTCCTCGGGAGCGAACTTGTGATCGTAGATCGTGTCCTCTGCGGGTGGTGCATTGAGCGATGAATCGCAGTTGACGAGAGTGGAAATCAACCTACCGTCCTCGATATATGATGGTTGCTTGAACGTGGCGTGCTGGATCAGCGCGAAGCGGTACTTCGCGAAGTCCTTGTCGGACACGCCTATGCGAGCTTGCAGACGCTTCTTGGTCTCCGAGAACTTCTCGTTCTGCGAGAGACAGCGGAGTATCAGCAAAGTTCGCAATGGCAACAAGGGAAGACTACGTACCGGCTTGACGACGAAGCGGAACGGCACGCCGTGCGTCCTTGACACCTCCTTCGAGAAGTGGAAGACGTTGATCACCTTGTCCGCATCGTCCGCCTCGAGCTCCTCCCGAGGGATTTCCTAACGCGCAAGACACGTCAACATCGCCACCCCTCAAGAAACAAGACACGCCTCGATGACCCACCTCCGCATAGAGCTCGACCGGGTCCGGAATGTTGCCGATCATCTCAGAGTACGTGAACTCCTTCTGGCTCTTGCCGTCCTTCGACACCTCGAAGAAGCGGATCTTGCCCGTGCCGCCGGGCGTGAGCTTGACCTGCTTGGACAGCTCGACCGCGAGGTCGTGCACTGAGCTCGTCTTGGGTAGGAGGAAGGGATGTGTCGACTCCTCCTTGTTGTGGATGCCGGTCCAGATGACCTTGAGCGAGCGCTTCGTCTCGAGCTCCACGATGCTCACGTCGAGCTTCTCGTACAGGATGACCGTCGTCTGCGGGCTGACGTACGCAGGCTGCATAATCTCTTGTATGCTCTGGTTAAGGGAGCGCTTGAGGACCTGCTTGGGCGTGCCATTCGAGTGTGTCGTCGTGAAGCGGAGCTTGATCGGGTCCCAGTTCAACCTCTCGCCGACCTTGGCAGACATCTACGGGGCCATCTGCGTCAGCGACCCTGTCCATCGTTGACGACCAGAGATTTCTTCACACATACCACATCATAGTTCTGCTTCTTGCTCAACGTCAGGTGGAACTCGGGATGCTCGGCGTCGGTTTCCTCGAACTTCGGCTTGAAGAGGATCATGACACGGTTCTGCAGGAAGTCGTAGTACTGTACGGGGTTCGAGTACATGCCTTGCGCCTCGAAGTCGTGCAGCCTTTGCCGCAACAGTCAGCAAAAATTTCTGCAAACAGCTGCGATGATCACTCACTCCTTCTCGTTCATGTCGACCTGGAAGCAGATGATGTCGCCGTCCTGGATCTCGCTCTGGGTGAACGTGAGCTTGGGCTTCATGAGCTCGATCATGCCGGGCTTAATCTCCTCATAGAGCTTCAGGGGCGTGTCGGGTGTCCACCGCATGCGCTCGTTGATGATGGGGATGAGGTCGGACACTTTGCTCGACCGAGGCACGTAGACCTTCCCGACGCCAGTGAGCCTCTGGTTGGCGATGTCGAAGTGCTTGAGGAAGATCATGATCGAGCCAGGAGGAATCTCGGGCTAGCAGCCTAGGGGTTAGTGCTGCAGGGGATGAGCTGAACGGAATAGTGCATACGTGACTGGGATCGGGGATGATGTCGAGGTACAGGCGGAGGTCGTTCTGTTGCCGCACGGCCATAGTGTTACGGATGGCCTCGACAGCTACTCACGTATTTAGTACGGCAACTCAGTACAACTTGAGCATCAAACTTACTGAGCTGGGGCTCGTTCTCCGGGATGTGCGTGTCTGGCCGGACGGTCTTGTTTTGTCTGTTAACGAGGACCCAAAGCCTGATCTGGTTCTCCGGGTAGTTGAAGTGCTGCGCGACGCGGGACTTGAAGGTGCTGTACGGCTCGTTCTTCAGCACGCGGAAGCTGGGCAGATCGGTGGCGGGCCAGTTCCTCTCGTCGAAACTGGCCAGGTCGAAGCCCTCATGGTCCGCGAACGTCTGGTCAGTGATGACCTTGGCAGTGAGGTAGAGGTGCTGCTCCTCCCTCTCGCGCTTCTTGGCCTCCATCTGCAGACGCTCCTCTTCAAGGCGGCGTTCTGCGAAGTCATAGCTTAGCATCAGTCAGAACGAACGCACGCAGATAAGTGACGCACTGAGATGAGCAGGCGTGTCCTCATCCTTCCAGGGCGCCAAGACCTCGTCGATGGCGCTCTCACGGATGTACACAAGCATGTACGCGTTCGTGAACCGCTTCATCGCGCGGACCTGGTTACGCTGCATCGGCGGGAAGCCGTTGGTCATCACCTCGCCGCCATAGTTCTCCTCGAGGACCTCCCGATCAGTAACGGGGGTGACGCGGTCGTCGTCGAACTTGAGCCATCTTGTCTCGCGGTCGGGCTTGATCAGCGCGAAGTAATGGCCGCCGTGGAGGTCGCCGGAGTGGACGAGCACACCGTGGAGCTTGTACACCCAGGGCTGCGAACGGTCCGCAGTCTCGTCCAGGAACTCGCCGAGGTCAATTTCGAAGGGGAACTCGTGGCGATCATTGATCTGGACTCGTGTTAGGCTTTGATGTGGTACCGTACCTGAATGTGGACATACCTTGACCATGGCGTCACGCTGAATGTCATACTCGAAACGCTTGAGCTGGAGGTGGAGAACAGGAGGGAACGATTGGAAGATGATGCCCTTCTTGGCCTCCTGCAGGCCATACCCTTCGGCCATGTACTTGTTCTCGCCATCCAAAGTCTCGACGGCGACGTAGTCCTTGAAAGACTCGTAAAGGTTCTTCATGCCCTTCACATTGAGCTGGATGTCTACAGGAGCTGACTTGAGCACTGCCGCAGCAACGGAAGCGAAATGATCGCACCATTGAACTCCTCAATACGGGACGACTCGAAATCGACGTTGACACATTTGATGTAACTCTTCATCTTGCCAACGAACAGCTTCTGGATAGCGCCCTCTGCTTTCGTACCCTGACTAGATGTTAGATCTGCGCAGTCATGGATAAATGACAAACCACCATACCTTCATCTTGGACTCAAGTTTATCCTGGAGAACACGGTTGAACTCCTGAACATCATGTTGTAGGAAGGAGTCCAGTGACTTCCACCCGAAGGACTTGGTCAGCTCGGTAGGTACCTATGCCGAAGTCAACCCTCCTGCGACGTCACGTATTCATTCACAGCCGCACTCACCGACTGGCTGGTCCGATGTCTGAAGGTGGTAGAACACGCGCTGAAGAGCCAACGGTACGCTTTCTGTTGGGTGGTCGTCCTCCGTGGGAATTTGGTATACAGCCTAAGGATGTGCTTAGCAATGGAAGAAACATGAGTATGATCACGTCATTGCCTACCTTGCGGAAGTAGCGCGTGCAGAACAAGGACTGCAGGAGAGAGTTCATATAGCAAGTGGCACCCTGGTTCTTGAGGCCGACATAGCCCGTTTCCTTCTTCGAGTCGTAGCTGAAATTGCAATGAGATCACCTTGAGAGTCGGTTCCAGGGAGAGTCTGACTTACTTGACGAAGTTGTGCCAAAGCACACCGGTAGGATCCTCCAGGACACGTACAAAGACGCTCACGTCCGCGGACTCATCCTCAATTGTGGGGCGGGTGTGGCCATCCTGCACACTGAACAGCTTCCGCAGCTCGCTGAACCGCGTGAAGCCCCAGTCGCATTCCTCCGCAATGAATCGATGGTGCGCATCTACAACGTGGCGTGAACAACGCTCGCAGATAAGAAAGGGCGATCACGTACGGCTAACAGTGTAAATGGTGGGGTCATGAATGTTCGAGATGACCAACGCGAACTGGGCACACGCATGCCAGCCTTCCGGTGCGCGTTTGGGGTCGGCATAGTCGAGGTAGACGGATACCGTGTCGTTTGGTGGGGCGTTAGAGTTGCCGAAGGGGAAGAGGAGGATCCGCCTGTACGCCACAAAGGGATTAGGACGGCAGTCGCAAGGGACGGCGGCTCATAGAACAAACCATCTGTGGCCTCCACACTCGAACTCGGGACTTGTCAGCTTCTTCTCGAGCTTCTTCCAGTTCGTGAGTCTCCAGGTGAAGACCTTGAAATCCTTGACTTCATGGCCGAGGTCGGGCATGTGCTTGGCTGCGAACGCCTCATCTGCGGAGAGGAGAGATTAGACATGGAGGGAGGATCAGGCGAGTGTCTTTGATGATGCGTACGATCATGGACAGAGACTATCTCCTCTACCTCCATCGGCGGGCCACCGTTGACCTTCTCATCAAGTGCATCCATAGTATCGCTCTATAACGCGTCCCACCAAGTCAGCTCGCACGAAGAACAGGGCGGCAACACGACCGACCATGATTACGGAGGAAAGGATTGCAGTCCTCAGTTAACGATGAGAGCAGGTCTGCTGAGAAAGAGCGTCGGAATAAGAGTACGAGGACGCAGAGAGGCAAGATGATACGCAATGGGAGGTGCACTGGTCCTGCCTCCGCGTGCGGACGAGATTCTGGCCGACGGACCCGTGGGAACCCCTTCCCCTTCTTAGTCATCGCCTATAAAGAGCCCTTTGCACGCGCAAATTTGGGCTCTCGTCCTCCGACTCGACGTCCTCGAGCTCGCCTTCCTCGTCGAGGAGCACCAGTTGCACCGCCAGCTGGCTGAAAGCATGCTAGAAGCCTCCTCGCTGCAGTCTTCCCGTCTGTTTTCCGCCTGCTGTCTCTGTGCACTCGTCGCCGCTCTCGCGTCCTGAGCTCTGACTGACTACACCACACGATCCTTAAATTGTCTCGACAGGGAGGTCTCTTGACCTCCGCCAGCCTTTCCGCTGTCTACTGTCGTGTAATGAGTCAAAATCGTGTAAGAACAAGCCACGCAGGCGATGGTCGCCGCTCTTCTCTGTTCTTGAGTCGAGTGGTTGGGTTCACGCCCCCATTGCCGGTGGTAGCGCAGGAGGTTACTCATTGACTGCGTCGACCTATACTACAAGGCGCAGTCGTGCCGTCCTCATTGCACACAGTCTCCGTTGCCATAGTCGACCTTGTATTTGTAGACGACTTGTTGTAGCTGAGGTCTCTCGAATGGTATTACGTTGTTCCGCATGTCCTCTGCATCGCCCAGTGCACCTCGAGTGATAGTCCAGACCGCGAGATGAACTCATGGCAGCGTTTGCGCCACCCAGGTTGCGAAGGTGGAGGAACCCTGCACCCCAAGGCCCGACGGTTATTAGCGCGGTGGTAGACTGAGACTCTCATGCAGAGCTTGGAAGCAGTGGACACGAAGGGGGAGTATGACGGAGTGCGGGACGGGAAATGAAGGGGATGTGAGAGCCGGGGATTGAGAGCGTTGCAGAGGCGGTACGTAAGGGACCGCAAGTGGAATTCTGGTTGAACAAGTCCGGCTGCCTCTCCTGCCTCATGGCCACACGCCTTGCCCTCCTTCTCCATTCTCCTCCGGCCACCTCCCCTCCATATTAATTCGGCCCCTCGACCCGCCCCGGGCCCTTTCTACTTCACGCTCTCCTATGAACACTCATGTCTACCCGTCAGCGCACCGCAGCCACTTCCAGGAAGGATCCCCCACGGCCTCTGGCGTCCAAGCGACTCAGACTCTGACAGACCTCATCAGACAATGGCCTCCTCGCAGCGCCACCACGTAGACAAGACGGCGGTCGCGGAGGGTTCCAGGAAACACCGCAGCTCGCGGCGAGCCGACCCCTCAGACCCCGCACCAGTCCAGCATCATCATCACAAGTCTTCTAGCAAGGAACGAACGTCCGCGACCCAGCAGTCATCTTCCTACGGCGTGCCGCAGGCCCCACAGCCCTCATCTCATCGCACGCAGGATGTTTATGGCGATGCGTACAGTTTGCGCGCGTATATCAAGAAGAAGACTGACAAGCGTAGTCCTCGATCCTCAAACGAGAAGTTTCCCGTCAACGACGACCCATACGGATCGTACTCAGGATACCCCTCTCGCCAAGACTACGCGACCGCAGCGTCGTACGCGCAGCCACCCGCATCCACGAATTACTACACGACACCGGCAGACCATAAGTCGCGTGATCCAACATCATCCTCCCGACACCATCGCGAGCGGGATAAGGACAGGGAGAAATCAAGTAGGCGCGATGCAGAGAGGTCGAGCACACGAGACCGTCCCGTCGAGACAAGCGAGGAGCGCAGGCGGCGGAAGGAGAAGGAGAAAGAGGCTGCGCGAGAGAAAGGAGCGTTCGAGCAAGGACCGCGATAGACGTAAGGAGAAGGAAAGGTCCAAGACTCGAGAAACACGAACAGCGGTAGACCACAGGCAACCAGATGCGGCCACTTCTATATCAGACATATGCCCAGCCAGCGGCCGCCTGCTCAGAGGTCTGCGGATAGGCTGCCCTCTGCGTATCCTGTACGTGTAACCATCCTATACCAAGATCGATTCGGCTGAACACGAAGCAGGATTATGGTCGTGCGCAACAGCCTCAGGCTGTTCAAGCTACCCCTGCTGCTGCCGCTTCCGCGCCGTGGGCGGGACTTACCGCCGGAGGGCAGGGCAGCGTCTACACATACCCCCTGCGCCTGCTGGCGAGTCTGGTTACCCCTCAGCATCCGATCGAGAAGACCCACCGTTACCCATTCCCCCTCCGGGTCACCGACGCGACCGATCGGATTCTAGGACGCATCGCTCGCGTCACCAAGTCCTCGCTCAGCAGGCCGCGCAAGATTCTGGTATTTCCAGCAGCGAGCAAGAGCAGTCAGGGATGGAGCGCGTAAGTGCCATTATTCACACTGAGTGTCCGCACATTCTGAGATTGATCTTCAGGCGAGACGCTATGCAAGTCGTGGGGAGCAGGCCAGCACTTTGGGACGAGGACATTCCTCTGGGCCATCGGGCAGTGAGAACGAGAGACCCCCCACCATCCAGAAGGAGCGCGTAAGTATTTCAAGCTCAGTGCCGTACTGTTCACTCAATCACGATGTAAATCACGGTGCATAGCGCAAACACAGGACTCATGGAGAATCATCGCGACACAAATCCAGGACGACTCACACCGATGGCCAACAATCGTCTGGCCCCACCAGTAGCCAGGAGATAGCTTCGGCTTGGTACCAGCGAGTGAGTTGTCAAGCGCAATTGAATGTCCAGACGCTCGCTCACCATGTGTACCTTGGGGGCAGCATGTACGTGATGGATCTTCGAGCAAGCAAGCTCAAGCATCTGGAGACGTTCCGTCACGTCCGCCTACGACTGCGCCTCATGACCCTGTGTCTGCACAGAGCGCTATGCCTCCCACAGGCAAGCCTACTCCATACGTAGGTCTGACCCCATCTCACCGTCCTACGCCTCAAATAGTCAGCATTCGGGCTGGACAGGGCCCATCTGACCCGCATGCGGGCACCATGCTACCCAAGATTCCTAGTTCGACGTCTGTGGCTCGTCAGGGAGAGCTTCAGGCATCGGACCGCGGATACGACGGTACCTCTCGTTCACAAGCTGCAGCGCAGTACTACCAGCAGTCCGCGGGCCGACAACAGGACAGTGCCCTCCGGTCAAACGACACACACGCCTGCCACCCACGAGTCTTCGAGGGCTTACCAGCAGCAAGCCTATGCCACCCAAAGCGCCACGCGTGGCCAGCTGGCACCAACCCAAGGCTATCCCCCCACCGCGTCACACTCGCGACACGCGGAAGCCAACGGAGTGACCGCGTCAGCGATGCAGGGAACCCAGCCTCTGCCTGATGTCGTGGTTCGACCCCCATCAGCTGCTCCTACGTATCAAGATCCATATGCCTCGCGAGATACTGCTGGTGCTGCTCACCCTCATCTCG
Source organism: Trametes sanguinea (assembly GCA_008973685.1). Classification (NCBI taxonomy): domain Eukaryota; kingdom Fungi; phylum Basidiomycota; class Agaricomycetes; order Polyporales; family Polyporaceae; genus Trametes; species Trametes sanguinea. The sequence goes on from WAHA01000006.1 coordinate 1,330,527, forward strand.
GGGTGCAATCCGGGGGAAGGCTGCAGGTACCTCCGGGCGACTCTCGCTCGCGGTCCACTCCCGCTCCGTCACAGCCAGCTGGATATTCCCATGCTACACAGGCGAACGTCCAGCAAGCGTCGCATCCGCATACCTATGGTTCGTCTCAGCAAGCGGATGCCAGCGCATATCGCCCACCTACGGCGAACACTTCCGGGGGTGCTTACTATGGATCCTCTCACACAAAGGCTGCCTCCCAGGACTTGCACTCAAGGTTTCCGGTTTATGAGGACGGGACGGCGCACGTGCAGTCCACGCCTGCCGCAGGCTACGGCACCCAGCATACTGGAGTCGCATATCCCTCGGCGACGCAAGCGTCTTATTCAAGGCCAAGCGCTTCTACAACGCAGGGACAGCCTTCTGCCTCTCCGAAGAGGAACTTGACCTTTCCCGGTGCCACGGCCCCTCCTCGGCCACCCTCGGTGCACATCAACCCCTCTAACTACCAGGGTGCAGGGAGTTATGACCCGAGGTCGCCGAAACCGCCGTCTATGGCCACTATCACCGCTGACGCGCCGTCAGGGTCGGTCTCACGCTCACGGTGCTCACGGACGGGAGTCGTCCGGACAGAGCACGCACCGTCCTTCTCCACGCTACGAACAGGGTGCCCAACTTGCTGCGGACTGCCGGGCAGGCGTATGCCACGGGCCATTCACCTTCTCGCCATCACCTTCCTGATCCGGGTCGTTCACCCGCTGCTGGTCACGCCGTGTCCTGCTGGTTCAGTCTCGGGGACACCCAGGCATTCTCCCTCCGGTCGACTGCAGTCTCATCGCAATGGCTCTAACGACACCATCACCCACGCTGCTCCTACGAAACCTTCTCCCAGTAGTACTCACCACCAGCAGCTTCCCGCGCAAAACGCTACTACCACGAATCTCCAAGCTCACGCCGCGACACGACCTGATAACGCTTCTGCTTCTCGTCAGCCTAACGCCTCGTCCGGATACCCCGATCACGTTAGATACCGCTCTCCTGCTCCTCCAGGATACCCGACTGCACAGCCTCCCTCGACCGTTCCCAATGGAGCGGGCACCAGTCATTCTCAGTCCTATAGCACCCAGACGCCTAATGACTATCAGTATGGACGTGCGCCTGCTTCAGCCTCGGCTGCCCAAACGACCTATACCTCGCAATATCAGCAGCCTCCAACCCAGACGCATGCGCGTACAGCTCAAGCGGGCGAATATGGTAATCGCGTCCAAGATCCCCCTCACTCGGCTCCTCCAACGTCCACTGCCATGCCCGTGCCGAGCCAGCGAGCTCCGCCTCGTACTGCTGCTTCACCTGCTCCCACTGTTAGACCGACACGGCTGACCGCCGTGTCGTCACCTCCAGGCAAGGCACCTATGCCTCTGCAATCCGCCCCTCCACAGCCAACCCGCCATCAAACGTACCCAGCCCCCGCTCCTCCTGCCCACTCGCGGACGGTCTCCGATCCGCAATATGCTGGCAAGGCGGATTATTCCACGTATCCCTCGGCGAGCCTCGGCTCCAGAGCGCAGGGACAGCCGAAGGCTGCTCCTGGCTCTGCACCTCCGCAGCCTGACGTTCTCCTCACACCCTCGTCGCTTGCACCGTCAATGCTGCCTCAAGTCACTCCGACCGTGCCCTTAGATCGTACCACGTCCAAGACGTCGGTCAAGGATAAGGACAAGGATAAGCGCAAGGGCTTCTTCGGCATCAGTCTGTTCCGTTCCAGATCATCACCGCCGAAGCCAAGAGAGGTCGAGCCTCCTCCCTCTGCGGCCGTCAGGGAGAAGCGTCAGCGTAACGTCTCGCAGCCGAGCCAACCCTCGTCGTACATGCAAGCCCCCGCTGTGGGCGTGAAGTCGCCCATTGCTGGTACTGCTGCGCCCCAGGTTGCCGTAGCTGCTGCCGTGTCTATCCCGGCCACCTCCCAGCCCCAGCATCAACCCCCATCGCAACCGCAGACCCATACTTACACCCACGCTCAGACCCATCCTCAGGCCCATCCACAAGCCCATTCGCAGTCTCAACTTCCACCTCAGCCTCAGCCTCAACCGCAACATCAGCCTCAGCATCCGCCGCCGTCTCAATACCAGCATCGTCCTCAACATCAGCGCGGGAATAACTCTCTCCAAGTGCCTATTGCCGCGCCGCGACCTATCGCCGTCTCTGGCGAACGTAGCCCGACCGGCAAGATGTTCACGCCCTTCAGGCTGTTGTCCAGGAAGCATCGCACGGTCTCTGCTGCGTCCGTCGAAGCGGTAGAGGGCACAGTGGTATGTAATCATTGTCCTAGTGACTTCGGACTTGAGTTAACGCCAGATTCACAGATCAATGCGATGCTGACGGGCGGAGACTCGACTAGGAGCTCAACAGTGGGACGCCCCTCCCCTCCCCTCCGTGATCCGCTGACCGCTGCCTACGAGTGGCGGAATCGGGAGGAGTACGATCAGCAACTCCGCGGTACGGTGCGTCGACGCCGTCCTGGAGTGACGTTCGATGTCGGAGAGGAGGTGCCGGAGGATGGGCGGGTGCCTGTGCAGAAATCGCTGAAGGCCAATCTGGAGGAATATGAGGCGACGCTTGTCCCGGTTCAGCCAAGTAGGCAGGCGACGGCTTAGAAGGGAGGGAGGGGAGCTGCTGGGAATCGTAACTTCGGTGACTAGGCGGGTGTCCGATGTGTATCGACTACTTTGAACTGCTGCTTTTTCTTCATAGAATCGTCGTGTTATCTATGTATGCACCCTGCTTTGTACATGTATCCCTATGTCGTCGCTATATCCCTCGCTAGTGCAGGATGTACTATATCCGGTGATAATGGATGTGTCGCTATCGCAGTGTGGTACAATACTGGTACAATAGATGCGACGTCGAGACATGCAACTGCGAGAGGAATGCTGTTTGATAATGCCTATCCATGCGAGCTCGAGCTATGCAGTTCGCCACATAAGAAGCGAGCTACTACGGTAGCTAAGTACACATGCTGTACACATGTATGCTTGCGGCACTGGAGTGCAAGTTCAGGATTGTAAGTGAGCTTCCGCCATCAGAACTCTGAAGCTCAAGTTGTAAATGTGTCTTGTGCCTTACATGGTTCGATGGTGTAGTTGGTTATCACGTCTGTCTCACATTGGGTACACAGGAGGTCTCCGGTTCGAGCCCGGATCGAACCACTTTTTGTCCCTCATGGGAGTCGGGATATTTGCAGGTATGAAGTTCGTGTACTTTACGCACCGTGATTTCTTGGTGTGAATTGGGAGACATGACGTATAGTGCGGATGAAGTCGGTCATTCGGGAGTGCGCAAGCCGCATAGTATGGGGGGATCCCGTGGACAATAGTCTTAAGAACTTCGAGCGAAGGCTTGGGTGCGCTTACTTGGGGTTAGAACATTTGTTCTAATCTCGGACTATTGCTTGGATTTCGGAGATTGAACTCAGAACAGAGTTTCGACTTCGAGTTTCGATTTCAAGCGGGCGTCTAATGCGGGCGCTACGGAGGGGCTTCACTGTATTCACCCTCCACGGCCGGCCACTCCGAAGCCATATGCCAGTTATCGTCGTTCTACATACAGAGACTCTTCTTCCAGCTACTTTCGTGTGGGGAACATGTGTTGTGTAATATACTGAGGAGGAACTGTGCTAGTATGAGGGCAGCACCCGCAAGCGGGCATGCATTGACATAATGCTTACTAGAGTAGTAGGACTTTCTTACTACTCCTTCGGGCAACTCGCAGGATCATATATGCATTGCTGGGCTTAGTCCACTGCAGGTATCGTCATAAGCTTCTTAACATCAATGGCAAGGCATAGCATTAGAATGTACTGTATGTGGTAAACAATGCTTATTATGTCCATTGGCAGTTATTAGTACTGGGCCTCCGTGGACTATTCAGCCGTACTTATACTGTCTGGCCTCAGCGCCGAGAGAGCAGACCCGGGCCGGTTTGAAGTGGGCGTTTGAGAACGAAACTCAATATTCAAATCAAACTCCGAAAGCGAGAGTCTGCTAGGAAGCTCAAGTCGTTCCTCCAAGTCGATATGCGAAACCCAAGTCATCGTTTGAAGTGCTTTTCCTTTTGTCCACGGGATCCCCCCATAGGACAATAGTCTTAAGAACTTCGAGCGAAGGCTTGGGTGCGCTTACTTGGGGTTAGAACATTTGTTCTAATCTCGGACTATTGCTTGGATTTCGGAGATTGAACTCAGAACAGAGTTTCGACTTCGAGTTTCGATTTCAAGCGGGCGTCTAATGCGGGCGCTACGGAGGGGCTTCACTGTATTCACCCTCCACGGCCGGCCACTCCGAAGCCATATGCCAGTTATCGTCGTTCTACATACAGAGACTCTTCTTCCAGCTACTTTCGTGTGGGGAACATGTGTTGTGTAATATACTGAGGAGGAACTGTGCTAGTATGAGGGCAGCACCCGCAAGCGGGCATGCATTGACATAATGCTTACTAGAGTAGTAGGACTTTCTTACTACTCCTTCGGGCAACTCGCAGGATCATATATGCATTGCTGGGCTTAGTCCACTGCAGGTATCGTCATAAGCTTCTTAACATCAATGGCAAGGCATAGCATTAGAATGTACTGTATGTGGTAAACAATGCTTATTATGTCCATTGGCAGTTATTAGTACTGGGCCTCCGTGGACTATTCAGCCGTACTTATACTGTCTGGCCTCAGCGCCGAGAGAGCAGACCCGGGCCGGTTTGAAGTGGGCGTTTGAGAACGAAACTCAATATTCAAATCAAACTCCGAAAGCGAGAGTCTGCTAGGAAGCTCAAGTCGTTCCTCCAAGTCGATATGCGAAACCCAAGTCATCGTTTGAAGTGCTTTTCCTTTTGTCCACGGGATCCCCCCATAGGACAATAGTCTTAAGAACTTCGAGCGAAGGCTTGGGTGCGCTTACTTGGGGTTAGAACATTTGTTCTAATCTCGGACTATTGCTTGGATTTCGGAGATTGAACTCAGAACAGAGTTTCGACTTCGAGTTTCGATTTCAAGCGGGCGTCTAATGCGGGCGCTACGGAGGGGCTTCACTGTATTCACCCTCCACGGCCGGCCACTCCGAAGCCATATGCCAGTTATCGTCGTTCTACATACAGAGACTCTTCTTCCAGCTACTTTCGTGTGGGGAACATGTGTTGTGTAATATACTGAGGAGGAACTGTGCTAGTATGAGGGCAGCACCCGCAAGCGGGCATGCATTGACATAATGCTTACTAGAGTAGTAGGACTTTCTTACTACTCCTTCGGGCAACTCGCAGGATCATATATGCATTGCTGGGCTTAGTCCACTGCAGGTATCGTCATAAGCTTCTTAACATCAATGGCAAGGCATAGCATTAGAATGTACTGTATGTGGTAAACAATGCTTATTATGTCCATTGGCAGTTATTAGTACTGGGCCTCCGTGGACTATTCAGCCGTACTTATACTGTCTGGCCTCAGCGCCGAGAGAGCAGACCCGGGCCGGTTTGAAGTGGGCGTTTGAGAACGAAACTCAATATTCAAATCAAACTCCGAAAGCGAGAGTCTGCTAGGAAGCTCAAGTCGTTCCTCCAAGTCGATATGCGAAACCCAAGTCATCGTTTGAAGTGCTTTTCCTTTTGTCCACGGGATCCCCCCATAGCATAGTCCGGTTCACAGTTCCAGTGGGAATGCCGGTACAGAGTTCTGAAAGAGCACTCGAAGGCAGCACCCGGCGAAGTGCGCCGTGCTTATTTCGAGCCCGTCCATCGGCTCCGCGAATTAAGCGTATGCGCCCGTTCATGCGCTGTTTTTCCACGCAACTCTTACTGTGAGAGACTAGATGTATCCATTGTCTGGTGCTCGTCTGAATCGCTGCAGATGATTGAGGAGGGAGAGATGAATGGATGGGAGCTTACAGTAACGTCCGGGGTTGGCAAGGTACATTTCAAGCTGATGAGCGCAGCAGAGGCGGTATAGACGCCCGAGGATACACTCGTTCACCGTGATCGTGCCGCGCTCGCAGCTCTCTCCCCGCTCTCTCTCTCTTTCCTTCATACTCCCATCCCTCCCATCCCTCTCCTTCCCTCCTTTCCCAGCACCCGTTTACCTCATACGTAGCCTCTCAGAGGCTCGCCGCCGTCGCCCAAGATGATGACGCCTATGCGTTATGTGGTATTGGTGCTGGCCATCATTGTAAGCTACCTCCTCATTCCGCAGCATGTCCGCCTTCTGAACGCCCTTTGGCCACGTAGATCAGTTTGCACTTTATCCTCAGCTTCTCGCATGAAGAATATGGACGCGCAACTTCCCTCTCGCACCTATCCGAGCAGCTCACCGGCTCGAAACCACACCCGCCCTACCAGGACGGCGTACCCGAGGAATACTATACTTCACCCACCGCCCCTGCACAAGGCCGGAGGGCGAACGCGACATTCGTCTTCTTGGCTCGTAATGGCGACCTCAGCGGAGTAGTCATGAGTATGAAGCAAGTCGGTAAGTGTCTCAGGTGTCGATCATGGTCTCCACTCATCAGGATGCTAGAGGATCGCTTCAACAAGGAGTTTCAATACCCTTACGTCTTCCTGAACGAGGAGCCCTTCTCAGACGAGTTCAAGGAGTATGTTTGCGCTATTCTACTTGCTACCATCATGCTAACGACAAAGCTAGGCGCGTGCAGACTCTCACGGACTCGAAGATCGAGTTCGGCCTTATTCCGAGGGAGAACTGGGTTCAGCCGGAGTGGATAGATGAAGATCGCGCTTCTGAAGCGCGAAAAAAGATGATTCAAGACAAGGTCATCTATGGAGGCAGCGTTCCCTACCGGAATATGTGCCGCTTCAACTCAGGCGTTAGTGATGGATACGGCGCGCATAGGCGGAGGATTAACAATCACACAGTTCTTCTACAGGCACGAGCTTCTGCAGAAGTACAAGTACTACTGGCGTGTGGAGTAAGATCTCGCCTCCTTGCACGGCTGCCGACTTACTGACTTTGTGCAGGCCTGACGTCAACTTCTTCTGCGACTTGCATTACGACGTACGCTCTGAGTTATGGCTAAGAATGGCACGGGTGCTGACAGATGTCCTTTTCCAGCCGCTGTTGCTTATGCAGGATCAGAAGAAGGTCTATGGTCGGTGCACCAACACCGTGCAAGCTCCAGTGCACAGCGTACTGATTGTGACTGCCAGGTTTCACAATCTCTCTGTACGAGTATCCTGCTACCATCCCCACGCTGTGGGAGTCTGTGAAAGGTATGTCATCCCAACCACACTCTCACCCGGCATTCACTGACGTGACGTAGAATTCATCGACGAGAACCCCGATCTCGTTGAGCCGGAGAACGCCATGCGCTTCATCTCGGATGATGGAGGCGAGAGCTACAACAACTGCCACTGTGCGTATCTCATCATTCGCCCAGTCCGCATTTACTGATCTGACCGTTTGCCCTGTGCAGTCTGGAGCAACTTCGAGATTGGCGATCTTGACTTCTGGCGTGGTGAGGCGTACTCCAAGTTCTTCGACTTCCTTGACAAGAAGGGTGGCTTCTACTACGAGGTGAGCCGCAGCACAATCATGGGCATCGGATGTTCGAGTTGTTCATCAACTGCTGTAGCGATGGGGAGATGCGCCTGTACACAGCATTGGCGCAGCGCTTTTCGCCAAGAAGGACCAGATCCATTTCTTCAACGACATCGGTACGTGGATTGCCGCCATTGGTTTGCGTGAACGCCTCGTCCTGACTTTTCGGCGTTTCCGCCAGGATACCGCCACAACCCGTTCCAGCACTGTCCGCAAGGCGAGCTGCACAAGAAGGGCAAGTGCTGGTGCGACCCCAAGGACAACTTCGGTGAGTTGCAAACTCTTTCCGCTCGTGGTTGTGGTATACCTCCGAGTGCTGACATTACGCTATTACTACAGATTACGAGTGGTACAGCTGTCTCAAGCGCTACGACGCCCTCTTCGCCTGAGTTACATACGTGCTCCCGGCGTGTTCCCCGTGTATGCACATCCGTACAGTATTTATTCCCTCTTGCTTCGTGTCATCACGACGCGTCTCGGAGTGCTGGAAGAGCATGATGGAGGGCAGCAGCTCTCCTGGAAGCCATCTAGAGGTAGGCCAGCCAAGTGTGGGCTAAAGCGCGCGGCGAGAGGACGGCCGCAGCGCGGCAGATACCCCATGAACACTGCTAGCACGAAGTGGCCATGGAACAACTGTCATAGGATAGACTGCGAATAATACTGATACTGTTTCGCATTCGGATCCGTGCATTAGCGGATATGTGCAGTGGATGGTCAGCATAGACACTTACAGAATCGTACAACCTAGTCCAGTTGGATCCCAACGAGGTATCGATGAGCCGCTGTACGTGCTCCTCGACTGCCGCCTGCGTGAGGCCTTGCTGGAAGCGATCGCGTAGCATCGACGCCGTCTGCTCGCCAAACGCGGCGAAGCAAGGTAGTGTCGAGTCTTTCTGCATAAGCTCCACCAAAGCTGGCCCAGGCCGTCAATACGGGCCGTAGGGAAGAGCACTATCCTGCAATACTCACTGACGATCCGGTCGCAGTGCTTGCGCGCCGCCTCGAAGCCCTCTTTGAACAGCTTCCTGAATTCGCGGTACGCAGGACCGTCTAGTCCCCCGAGGACCTCGATGTACTCCAGAGGAAGCTTGAACGGGGCAGCTTCGAAGCCGATGTTCCCCGGGGAGTTGGAGAGCATGAACCCGAAGTCGATGTGGATAAGGTGGCCGTCGCGGTCGAGGAGGATGTTGCCGTTGTGCCGGTCCTTGATCTGCAGGAGGTACGTCACGAGCGAGTAGCCTGCGAGCGACTTGGCGAAGTTGCGCTGGGCGCGGACGAACTTGGCGGACGAGGGGTCGCCGTATGTCTGATTTGTGGATGAGCACCGGCAGGGTGTTGAACGTGGATTGGGGCTACGTACCGTCTTGAAGTGGTCAAGCAGAGTGACGTGCCCGAAGCGGCCCTCCGCTATCCTCCGTGCGTACTCGGCCTTCTTGATCGAGTGTATCGACACGGCGTCGGTGATCGTCTCGACCAAACCAGACGAGTTGCCCGTGATGAGAATGCGGAAGCTGCTCGGCAGTCAGTGACGGTCGAGCCGTGAGTCAATGGCGGGAACTCACTATCGCACCCAACACTGGCAGTTCTCCTCTTTCCAGATCTTCTCGAACTCCTGAATGAGCTGTACGGCGAGTTGCTCTTGTCGTAGATCACCGCCAGTCTTGACGATGACGGACACGCAATCCCAGTTGGCTGCATCAGAGACGAATGAGATTGACGTCGGGGGTTCATGCGCGAAAAGACGTACCGAGGTGGCCGTACGGGGATGCTTGCCGCACGCGCGCCTGGCAACGGCGTAGTCAGCTCGGAATGACCGACCTGTCATAACTTTTGTACAAACCTTCTTCGCGGCCCAAGACTCGCTGAAAACTACAGCAGACGGATCCGCCTTACTCAGCTCCCTCCTGATGATCCCCTCGTCCTCTGCCGTCTTCACATGACCATCGGAAGGGCTGAGCTGCAGCGACCCCTCGTTGACCCCGTTCTCGCGCATCCGCGCCATGCGCTCTTCCTCCAGCGCCAGCATCTCCTCCATGATCCGGTCCCGGATCGCCGCCGCCTCTGAAGGCTGCAGCTTCATGCGCATCGGCACAGGTGCAGCCGCCCCACCCTCTGTCGATGTGCCTGGGCCAGGTAGTTGTGGAGCGCCGTTAGCTGCAGCGCCCGTCAACCAGCTGGACCCAGGTATCCAGCGTAGTGGGGTGACGAGCAAGGATTGTTCGGGTTGAGGAGGCGGCATTCCAGGTGCAGTGACGGCTGTTACTGGTTCGCGGACGAGATTCGCGTTGAGTTGTGCGAGCATGACCGCAGCCGTACGCATCCGCTCAGAGTATTCGTCTAACGATAAGACCCGCGAAGCACTTGAGGCTTGACTGTGCTGGCGCGAAACAGGCTTCGGATCGCTGATGACAGGTGTCTGCGCGGCAGGACGGAGGACGGAAGGGGGTATACTGAGGCCAACAGAGGGGGTATGGGTGCCAAAAGGATCGTGCTTGTCGAGCAAAGGAGTATCCGGATTCGAAGAGGTTCGAGACCAAGTCGCCATGTCGAGCTCCTTGTTCTTCGGAGGTGGCGGCAAGACGATAGAGTCGGAGAGGTCCAGCTCGTTCGCACGCAGAGAGCTCTCGTCGCCATAGAGCTGTTCTACCAGGTCTATCTCTTCCTCTTCCTCTTCCCCAGCTACGGTTGAAGGAGATACTACGACAGCAGGAGATGTAGCAGGAGCACCCGATGAGGAGTCTTCCGCGTCTCCGGCGTCGGTACCCAGAGCCACTTCCGAGCCATTGACATGATCAGGAATGACCACCGTCGGCCTATGGTTCGGGTGGCTCTTCGAAAACGAAGCAAGGTCTCTCGAGGCGCCCTTCGATTCGTTCTCCTTCACGACGATCTTCTTCAAAATTTCTCGGTTTGCCCGTTTATTGGGATCAAAGTCGAGGTCGTTGTGCAGGATCTCGATGAGCAGTAAATAGGGCGCGCGCTCTGCTGAGTTGAGCACAACGCTTTCTCCTGGAGGTATTCGCACGATTCGGTGGTGAGGCTGAGGGATATTATTCGGCGGCTGAGGTGCGTCGGAAGATGTACACCACATTGGCATACAGATCTGCGAGTAGTCAGCGACTTTCATTCCAGTACGTGTGAAGATAGGTTACCCACCTCTGCTGGCAGCATGTGGTTCAGACCCGTGAGTTCTGCCCTCAAAGCGCTGACACGAGCGGGCTTGGGCACGACTAGGAGCTTGTTGCATATATTCTCCAGAGCGAGAATGAATTGCACCTGTGCGCAAGTTCGCATGACAAAGTTACCCGTTGTCATTGTACCAAAACGCACCTCTGAGCTACAGTAATGTGAACGCAATAAGTGCATCTGTGCCGGGAAGTCATACTTTTGCAGCAGGAGGTCTGCCGTCGGAAGACTGTTTGGCCTGTATGGGTGCCGTGAAGGAAAGGAAGGCGTGGACTGGAATGGTGAGGCAGCCGCCGTGGCTGGAACAGGAGGAGAATCCTCCTGGCCGAAAGGATCCTCGGACATCCTCGACCTCTTGATATCACGTAGGTGTAAGGGAAGCGCAGGGCTGGTTTGTGCGGCAATAGTCTGCCTCCTCGTCACTCTACTGGGTACGGCGGACACTTTACCGGTGCCATTACCGTTGCCCGTCACGGTGTGTTCCGTTACGTTGGGCTCAGGAGAGTCCACAGAGTCCTCATCGTCGCCAGCGCTGTCCGCAGTGGACTGAATGGAGACAGTACGCACGATACCGTCTTCATCGTTCCGCTCTATACTCTTGATGTCTTGTCCCTGGTCATCGACGCGGCCTTGTTCAATCGCGACCGGACCCATAATTTCTGTAAGCTGAGGCATTCCCGGAGCGCCGGCCAAGACCATCCCGATGCCTACTATGGCGGGTTCTACGTGCGGCCTCACCTTCCTCCTGAGGGTCCGTAGTTGACCAGGCAAACTGAGGGAAGAGTAGGGCGCAGATGACTGGCCAGTAAGGTCTCCAAATATAATCTCGTGGCACTCGTGAAGGATTCGCTGGCAAATGAGGAAGGACGCCGGGTTGGAGCGGGGTTGGGAGAGATCCTTGAGGTAGGCTTGCATATACCATAGAGTCTGTGCACATGAGCATCTAGGTTCGATGATGCACTGTGCATCACATACCAGCATGGCAATATGAGTGGACTTGTGGGCAATCTCGACAACAAAGCTCTCCAGGGCCTTGGATCGTGAGGGTCTCGTTACAAGCAGATGGCTGGTTCGCGAGACATCAGCCATCGCGTGCGGCATGCTAAGCTGTTAATTGTTACCATATGAAGCCCCATACTTCGCGCAAGTCCTGGGTATCAAGTTCCCTGAGTCGCCTAGTCAAGTAGTACGTGATTCCGATGTTGTCCGCGTAGATCCTGAGATATTGGAGAGCGACATGTACAGAGAAGAATGACGGCGAAAGGAACAGGCGAAGAAGGAGAGCATGCGACATGGATTGAAAGCGTAGGCTTGCCTAAGCGCAAGCCACTGCACCAGGCTGTGAGCTGAAGAGACAGCGAGGGATGAAGGGGTCGGAGGGGGAGGACGAGGAGACCAGTACCGTTGGCGGACTTGGATGAGGACACGCGACGTATGCACAGATCCGTGGCCCGATCTGAAATTCCCCGGACACAGCTCGGCGCTTGTGCCTTTGCTGCTACTCTGCGCTGCTCGTACATATCCTCGCTCGGGGTTCGACAACAACCGTGCTCTGCGCTGCTTATATGTCCTTGGAACTGCTAGCTCTGTACCGCTAAACATAGAGTATATAATCCTGACGACCACTGACACTTCAGCCGCTGTCCTGAGCCTTCCGTTTCGGTCACTTGGGCCGCGCACTGCATGGAACCCTTCACGTATGCGTCTCTAGCGCAGATTCGTGTACTCCTTCTACCCGTGGGCAACATCCGCAAAGCGACGTTTGAAAGATGGGCCCAAGACATACGCAGCGTCGACTCCGTCGGTCTCGCTGACATTACCTCTGATGTCAAGGACGAGCGGTGTACGTCAACCTATACTTCTTGTCTCATAGCCAGAGCCTCACTATGCATACAGCTCGGTTTATGCCCAATCACCAGCTAGCCAGTGGTTATTTGCATCTGGCATACCCATCTCATCCACCGCCAGACTCTCATGCACCCCTTTCTCTCTTCCGCACATCCGACTTTCCCCTCATCGTCATAGGCATTGCATCATGCGGCGAGAACGACTCCTTGGCCACCATCCTAACTCAATTCCAGACCTCTATGCATGAGGTCTTCCCCCAGGAATCCATGTTCCGTTGGCCAGCAATTGCTTTGTCTTCGAGGAGAGCGACACCACTACCAACATCAACCTTGGCGACAGCTTCCCTGGACTAGTAGTGATACCTAGCGTCATGGGCCATAAGAAGACATACATCAGTACACTCATTGCGGACCTATGTTCCAAGGTGCTTGTGGAACTTGCGACTGTGGTTCGTGCGGCCATCTCCTAGTAACTACTGGTTGAGTTTTGAAACACAAGTGCACAGATGCAAACTCTCGAGAGTCCGCTCGGCAACGAGTACCTGAACGCTACGCTCTTCCCTGTCTTACCACCAGCATCCGAGTTGCCGCGATCACTGGATGACGAGCCTCGACGGGACTCCCTGCCCTTATTGCCTTCTCATAACAGTCAACCAGAGTTGACCTCGCCCGCATTGCGCTCGAAGAGCCCACTGGGTCTCAAGAGAAACTCAACCATGGGACCAGGACTGCTCCCAAGTCGACATTCCAGCTTACCGATGAGCCCAGCTCTGCCGCCAAAAAAGCGGCCTACTACAATTGGTGCAGCATCTTCTCATGGCCGGTTGTTCAAGGTCCTGGCCGATTTCTTCTTGTTAGCGGGGCGATTAGAGGAGGCTTCTATCTGGTAAGCTATCACGCTTTGGGATACTGACGTTCTCAGGGACGGCCCTAAGTGAAACTTACAGGTATACTGAGGCTATGGTACTATTCAAGAGTCCGCAAGATGCGCCGTGGCACGCGTCTGCCTTGGAGGGCCTAGCCACTATCCCAGTTGTAGAGGGGTGGGCATCAACTCATGGCGTGGTTGGTATTCTCAAAGCCCGCATGAGACATGGCTGACATGTTCGACCCCAGAACGGCATCGCCGGTGACAAAGACCCTTGGGCGGACCTCGCAGACAAGCTCACTCAAGCTGTTGCTCTATATCAGAAGGCCTCGCCCACGTCTGAACCGGAGGCCTCCCTTTCTCTTCTTGCATATCTTTATTGTTCTTCCGTCTTGCGTCACAGCACCCTCCTCTACTCCGTCTGGTCCTCCAAAGGCTGGGGCCCTCTCGCCTTCACCGCCATGATCCAGCCCGGCCCATCACCATTCCTTCCCGCGACACTTCCCAACAACGCCAGTCCCACATCCGCATCCAGCGCGCGCAATACTTACGCTGCACTGGAGCGGCTAACGTCCATCACAGGCATTAGTCGTGCACAGATTGCGGCATCGCTGTCTCAGGCACACGGACCGTGGCTATTGCATCTCGACGCTCGAGAGCGGATGCGCACGCTGGAGTACATGGGCGCTATGTACGGCTCCTTGGGCCATGTACGCAAGGAAGCGTACGTGCTGCGCGAGATACTAGGATGCATCATGGACCTCATCGTATGTGGACGAGATGAGAGGGGCACGGGAAGTGCGCGAGTGCTCAGTGCGAGTATGACCGCTCGGAACACCTCCCTAGGTGGGAGCGCGGCACAAGGAACAGTGGGTATCAGGGAGAATGAGCGCACTGAGGGCAACGAGAGCATTTTGCGCCTCGTGAAGCACGTGTGCCGTGTTCATGGCGTCGACCTGGAAGCGGTGAAGATGATGGATGAAGCTCCGTCAAAACATGATAGCCAGGAGTCGCAAGCATACGAGGAGACAGAGTTGGATGACGACCTAGTGCAATCCGCGCGAGAACCGTTCGGTTGGCCGGAGTTACAGATTGGCATCATCCGAGAAGCGATAGCGGTCGCCGAAGCTCTGCCAGGTAGGCTTCGCCCTATTTGTGTATATCTGGGCATGCAGTAACAGTATCATGCAGACTATCCTGCGGTGGCCCAGTTCTCCTTATCTTCCCTCAAGCTGCTGCACCCTGTCATGAGTCCTGGCGATCAGCACCACCTGTACAGCACAGCCTCTAGGGCTCTGCTTACGGCGAAGCGTAGGGGCGACAGACGAGCTATGGATTACTGGTCAGGCAAACCCATCGTGAGCATCGAGATCCTACCGTAAGTCCTATCCCTCCTATGCGCCGCAACTGCTCTCAAGACGACACATAGACTACCACTGGTACGGGTGCCGATTGAGAAGCCTCTGTCGATCTTGTCTTCGGGAACGACGTCTGTCCTTGGCGTCAAGGATCTGTTCTTGTACAACCCTCGAAAGCTATTGTCAGGACAGGTTGCGCACTTTCCATTCGTTTTGCTTGAAGTATATTCAGCTAACCTAACCTACAATAGGCCAAGACCACCCTCGTACAAAACGAGTCCTTTGAGCTGGTAGTCACTCTGCAGAATCCATACGTGTTCGATCTGGACTTGCAGAGCTTGCAGCTGAGGTACGCCGTCTATCGCCTTGATTCTGTCAAGGAGACTTAGCGGTTATGTTGTGCAGCACATCAGGCGTACCCTTCCAGTCGAAGGCGTTCCCAGTAGTCGTCCCTGCCAACTCATTCCACCCAGTCACCATCACTGGAAAGGCCCTTGAGCCTGGCTCACTTCGTCATCCGGGGATGCATCGTTCAAGCACCTGGCGGTGTGGCGCGCGAATTCGTTCTTCCTCTGTCGACCGAGGAAGAGGAGGAAAGACGATCGCGCAGACGAAGCGCCATCGAGTGCGAAGTCGGACGCTCCAAGCATGCAGGGTTGGACTCCCGCCCCTGGGAGAAGCTGAGCAAGAGGGCCAGCACTCAGGCCGGAGCCACAGCGGCGAAGAAGACGATCAGCTTCTTGGAATGCAAGGTCGTTCCTGAACAGCCGTTGCTTCGCATCAGGCGAACGTCTCTTACCCATGGAGCCGTCATGCTCTACAATGGCGAGATGTGAGTTCTTCGCCCTGATTCCGCCTGTATGTGCTGCTGAAGCATTCATCAGGTCCTCGATACGGATCACACTGGAGAATGTCTCATCGTTGCCTGTGGACCTTATCCGCCTTACGTTTGACTGACTCGACAATTGCTCCTGCGCAACAAGCCCTCGCTGAGGGAGAGCTCTCTGTCTTTGACACCTATGAGACGGAGTATGACCTCGTCCATCGACCGGTGTTCACATGGGACAGTGAGCGCGAACCGCACGAGATCCTGCCTGGACAGAAGAGAGTCATCACGGTCAACTGCTTCGGCAAAGTCGGATGGTCGGTGGTTTCGCCATATGTCAACCCATTAGTGAGGCTAACTTTCCAGCAGCACAAGCGGCGCGATTCACATATCGTACGCATACGTACATCGTCCGCAAGCGAGCCTACAGGAGCCTTCAAACGTGTTCCATACTCGCCAGCTGTCCTATCCGGTGCTGGTGACGGTATACCACATGTTGGAGTGCCAGGGAATGGACATCCTATCCTATACCGGCGCGACAACTATGATCTCTACGGATGACGATTTCGATGAGAACTCTCCCGAGGCAAGAGCACGCAAGGCACTGCCTACATGTGGGAGATATCGCGGACTGGTGCATATTCTCCATTGAAGGTGCGAAATACGTACGGTCTGCCTTTCGAGGTGACTTTCGAGAGAAATCAAGAAGGTCAGTGCATATACGCCTGCCTACACGTAGTGATCGTTTCTCATTGCTGGCGGATGACAGGTGTTAAGCACGCGTCTGTGACTTCTCTGGTTCCGCCTGGATCGACATCCCGGTAAGGTAGCTTTGCACACGGTCGTGGAATGTATATGCTAACGGCGTCTCAGAATCGTCCTGCCCGTCAAGAAAATAGCGTTGTCAGAGGAGCATGTCTCACGCCCTATCCCAATGCTCTCTGACCGCCAATACGTCGTCACTACGTCGAAATTGACACCGGCGGAGGAGCGTGCTCAGCGCGAGCTGTTCTGGTACCGAGAAGAGCTATTCAAGGTCGTGCATGGGCGATGGCGCGAAGTATGTGGGTTCAATTGAGATCAAGGATTTGTTGCTGATTCGCATGAGCAGAATGGCGGGACCCGGGCAGGCGACCTGTCGCTGCGACAACAACGCATGACCCTTCCAATGCTGGAAGCATTGAGGGTCGAAACCGCGAGGGTGCGGATGACTCTTGTGCGCTACGACGACGAGGGCAACGCGCAGCCAGTCGCAGTCGACCCAGCAGGCTCGAAGTTCCTCCCGACCGCGAACGAGTTTGTGTATTTGCGCACTGCTATCACCAATCTCTCCCGTGAGTCAGTTTGGTTGCTGTTTGACACGCTTGCGCTCAGCAAAGCACAACCATGTAGCTTCCGAGCTGATCCTCACCCTCAACCTCACCTTGGAGCCGTCCGACCATGTCGTATACCAAGGCGAGCTCCTCGATATACCCGTGGGTCGGCTCGCGCAAGGAGAGTCGCACGAGGTCGAGACGCCTGTCGCATTCGTCGCCTGTGGCCGCTTCGACTTCTCTGCAGAGGTCCGCGCTGTTGCTCGGCCACGCGAGTCCAGCCTCGTCGGCCATGGCAAGATGCGGATAGCGGTCAGCGACTCATGACAGCGGCCAAACAGCGGCTGTGCATTCCTAGGGAGATGCACGCTTAGGCATTCCGAGGTATCGAGCTCATGGATATCACGACGGACGGATAATAGTACGATAGTGTACAACGGCCTCTGCGAGGTGTAGCATAATGACGGTCCAGTCGCCCTTCCGGTCTTGCTGCGAATATATACCTTAGTCAAAGTCCGAGCTTTCCTCCTTGAACGTGGCACTGTACGCCATGATAGTTCCGTATACAAGACTGGAAGCGCTGGGTTAGGTAAAGCATTCGGGCAGGACATGATACACGTACGATCCGCCAGCAATGGACATGGCACACGCGCCGGGAGCGATAATCTCGGAATGCGCTAGTACTAGCGGAAGCGCGAACCCTGTTACAACCACAGACGCGGTGATGAATCGTCCGAGGTCTACAGGTCCTGAGCCATCGTAGTCGGTGGAGAAGTCGTCTCCGCCACAGCGGGCAAACAGGGCATTTGGGAGCGGTGCCAGAACGAAGGTTAGGGCTACCCAATAGCGCGTTCAGAGGTGCATACGTCCACGAGCTCTGCAGAGCGTTGCTTACCGACAAGGAGCGGTAGCCAGTTACCCCAGAGCGCGCATGAGAGAATGACGAGCAGGAAGCCGACCGCCAGGACGAAGGAGAGCAGGATGACCGCTGGGATACGCGTTTTAGTACACGCCTGCAGGCAATCCCATACAGAGTTATACCGACTTTTGATCCCTGCGTGAGCCATGTTGACAGGTGGGCTGGCGTTATTGTGTGAGATAGAGTGAGCAGCGTCGTTGACCGTGCACAGGAGACCGCTGCAGTGCGAGCAACGGTCGACTCGACGAGGGCGGTAATGCCGCGCCGCAGTGTGATGACGTAAGCAGATAGCGTCTCCCACTCACAGTCAAATGGCATCAGTAAACGGCCTGTAGATTACAAAGGACTGCCAGTGCATACAATAATCCATCTCTGAGGTATACAGTGGGGAGCGGACGAGATAGCAAGGGCCTACAAAGCGCAACGACGAATAATCTACAACAAACTGAACGAAGAGTCTGTAGGGTGTGAGCGCTCACGGATGCTGGCAGTCCGGGTCCATCGTACTCGTACTGATGGTCCTTAGACCCTCATCCTCATCTGGGGACTGTCCGACGGGTGCGCTGGGACCTCGTCCGTACGACATTGGTCGAGCGTTCCGTCAGAGTGCCTACGGAACCCATCCCTGGCTTGGTAGGCTGCTTGAGTACGGGTATCGGAGGTATCACGGGTACGGAGTCCGACGAAGAGGAAGAGGAAGCCAACGATTTGACAAGCTCGGGAGGGGAATTCGAAGGGGTGAAGTCGTTTTCCTGGTCTTCAGGGGTAAGCTCTATCG
The DNA here is from genome assembly GCA_008973685.1 of Trametes sanguinea. NCBI lineage: Eukaryota > Fungi > Basidiomycota > Agaricomycetes > Polyporales > Polyporaceae > Trametes > Trametes sanguinea. The sequence goes on from WAHA01000006.1 coordinate 1,349,186, forward strand.
GCGAATCGACCGCCATAGCTTCAGGAGAAACCGAGTTTGAAGGTGACCCCGCGTCCTCCTCGGGCAGAGGAAGGTGTTCCGCAAGGAAGGTCTCGCTCCCTACTGAGGACATCCCGCGCTGCCGCCACCTGCGCACGAGGACTTCTCTCGGCTCCGTACGTGGCAAATCTTCTACGACTTTGCGGGACCGCTTGCGAGGCGTGAGGCCTGTGGGCATGTCTTCCCTAGTCGCCTCTTCCACGAGATCCTGAGTCGCGCGGCGTATGGCACCCAGTGTAGTACTGGCGGCGGCATTGAAGTTGTCGACCGCCTCCGACATGCCGGACGTCTCCGTAAGAACGCGACTGGTAGTCAACTCTATAGCGCGAGAGCTACCAGATATGCTGCGTTGCATATAGCGGTAGCCCGATTGCGCCTCGGTCGCGAGACTGTCAGTTGCCTCCATGCGCGCGCGCTTCGCACGATGTTCGCGATCGAACGCTGAAGGTTATCCAGTCAACATCCATTGGAGCAAACCTTGGAAATCGTAGCACGCACCCTTGTTCAGTGTAGCATCCGACTCTTGAACGTTCCGCTGGAGTTGCTGGCTGAATCCAGCCGTTGATGACGACACGGCTTCTTGGACATCTGCCACACCCGTGCGGAATCGCGTTCCTCGCGGTACTCAAGGCCTAGCGCAACCCACGAACGGTCAAGACGACGCAGCAAGAGAATTCACGGGCCACATACCTTGATACCGCCATCTCGTAAACGCTTCCCTTCGCCGCCTCTCTTCGTGAGCTCCTCGCTCCACTCGCTGCCACGAAGAACTGCCGCCTCGAGTTGCTGGCCTTGCTTCTCGCCGAGCTGTTGCATATCGGCTTCGGCGGCAGTGTTGCTCTCCGTCATCTCCGAGAACGTTTCGCGCAAGCTGCGATCGCGCTCGTTCGTGTAGTCGCCCAGGAGGCCGGCGATTCGTTCTAGCAATGCATCGGCGGATCGTTTCGCCTCGATCCGCTCTGTTTCTAGCAGACGGGTGAGAAGAGCATTCTGCTGCTTCAACCGCAGGATCTCCGTATTGGTCGTGTTGTCAGCCAGCGCCTTGGCTTCTTGGAGGGTCTTGCGCTCGTTGGCTACGAATGCAAGTGCTTCTTGCTTGATGGTCTCAATAAGGCCACCGAGTTCTTGGAAGGCTTTCTCCACCTGGAAATACGGTCAGTTGCCAGGTTGTTGGTAATATGAGAGTTACATACAGAATTGCAGCTGGCGAGACTAGACGTCTCCGCTTCTTCGCAGATGGCTTCGCAATGCTCTCGCAGCTCATCTGCGTACGCCGCGAAGTCGCTCTTCATGCGGGTTTGCGCCTCGCCAATGGTGTTACGGATCGTGTCGATCGCCTCCTTCGAGGCTTCCTCCTTGGCATGGATGAGCTGCAAGCCTTCCTGGACCCTCTCGAGCTGATCCTTGAGGCGATTGGAGATTGCCGACAACGCCTCTAGCTCTTTGGTTTGGAACTGCTCGGTCTCGTTCCGAACCTTGTGTAGGTGCTGAGCGGCTTGCTTCATGAAAGAGTCCACCCTTGTCGACATCGCCTGCGCTTCAGAGGAGAGCGTCTTGCTATGACTGTTGACAGCCTTCATGTTGGATCCCAAGGCAGAAGTCTTGCGATCTGTAGAGAATATATCAGCCAGTTAGGTCTGTGTGAATGCCGTCTCCACATACCCAGTTTGCCGAACAGGCCACCAACATCGCCCTCATACTCTCTGGCGACCTGCTTCCACTCTTGGACAACGCCATGGAGAGCTTCCTCGCTCCGTTGATGCGCCTGTCGTACGATTATCTCCTCCTCAAGAGCGCCTTCCACCGCAACAAGCTGTTTCTTGGTGTCTACTAGCTCGGCGGTGGTGCCGTCGAGCTGCGTCTTTGTCCGTCGAAGCTCCTCGTCCGTTCGGGCCAGCAGCGCCATAGCTTCCTCGAACTCGTCGCGTACGGCCTTCATCTGACCTTCGAGGATCTCGACCTGCTTGATGGCCTCCTGGCGTTCGGTCTCACGAAGCTCCTGCTCCGCGGTCATTTTCGCCCAAGTCTCCTCGGAAAGGATGATCCCGCTCTTCTCACGCACGGCGCGCAGGTCCGCGTGCAAACGGGTGATCTCCGCGACGTAGTCCTTGATGAGCGCGTTCCGTGTCATCTGCTGGTTCACTTCAGGACGATTCCGAATGGACTTGGCGCGGATCGCGTAGTCGAGAGTCGAGAGTGTCTCCTCAAGATTCGAACGTGCCGGAGAAATGGTCGCAATGATACATGTTTTCGTACGACCACCTAGTGAGTCTTGGAGCAAGCGAGTAAGCTTGGATTCCCTATGGGATTGTCAGTATGGTTAGGGCATTGCGCAGGACCTGGACATACCGGTAGGGCACATGAGGAGATCCGTCCACTAGAGCGTTGATGACTCTTCCCAAATGTCAGGAGGCTCTGGTTGATCATACCGGCTTCTCGGGCGCGTTTGTTTTCAGCGCCCGAGCGGCCGATATTCTCGGACCCAGCCAAGTCGACGAGGTTCAGCTTGCCGACTCGAAGGAGACCATCGCCCGTCGCGGATGCTGCGGTACTGTGGACCGTGATAGAAAAGACGGAGTGTGAACGGCTGGAATGGTCGTTGAACTTCGTCGCCGCAATCTGCCTCCTATGACTGCCTTTGGTGAGCAACGCAAGAGCATCAGCCGCGTTCTTCACGGGAGTCTCCTCTAGACCCTGGATAATGACCCCTCTTTTGTTCGCATCATCGAAGAGTTTCAGGTTAGCTTGCGCGGGAGCATCCTTCTGGACGCCCATGCCCATAGGCTGATTGGACCCGGAAGGGGCGGGGAGCTCTGGTGCGAGAAGATCGCGGAGCTCCTCGTTGTAGAGTTCAACGAAGGAGATCTTGACGCTGTAGTCGGTGGACGTGGCCTCCAGGTGTTGGAAGAGCTTGAAGAGAACGCGGGGAATCATTCCCGCCTGAGCAGAGGGGTTACCCATCGGAGTGGTGGCAAGGTCGCCTTGCATTGTATGGCTATTCCGAGGCAAATCAGAACGCGGTCATACTGCATATTGAGAACTCACGTCTTTCCAGTTCCAGTCTGGCCGTAGGCGAACAGTGTGCAATTGTAGCCCATAAGGACCTCTTCTAGCATGGGATGTACGACGTCGTTGTATATTGAGGTCTGATCTGCCTCAGGGCCAAAAACCATGTCGAAAGGGTATGTGCGAGTGGTGGGAAGGGCTACAACTCCGAGGTTGTTGGTGGGCGGGGAGGTTTCGATAGTTACATCGTCTCCTTTGGGACCGTTAATGCTGACAATTATTGGAGAGTTATCTTGTATCTCGCGCTCCGAGCGGCGACGACACCGAATAACAACTCTGATGTTGGTCTCTGACTCGCTATGGTGAGGGTTCTTCATCGCTGATTCTCGTCCACTTCGGGAGGGATTTGAAGGACCCGCTTCAGAAGCACGGTCGCCGGATGTGGCTAAGGTCGACGTTGACCTCTGAGAGGAGTCGGATCGCGCGAGAGCAGAGGCAGGCCGAACTCTGGTGGTTGCAGGTGGTGGCATAGCAGATGTGCCGTTCGTCCGCATGCGCGACGGAGGGCGGCGGGAGGCCATGGCGGACGGAGGCAAGAGGGGAAATGGCGGACAATTGCCAGGGCGGCCCAGGACTAGAATTGAACCACGCGCGCGTCGCGTCGATCATGTGAGCGTATCGTGGGAACAGCCTTCCCCCACAAGACTCGGCGCTTATTGGGCTCAAGCACCGACCTCATCTCTTTCGCCGCTCGCTTCAACGCCATGGGCAAGCGTAAAAAGTCTTCGAGAAAGCCAGCAGGGCCTCGTAGGAAGGAACCTCTTGGTATGCTAAACTTACCTTCTTATCTCAGTGGCAGTACTCATAGCTTGTGCAGAGACGAACTTCACATGTCTGTTCTGCCACCACGACAAATCTGTGTCTGTCCGCATAGATAGAAAGGAGGGTGTTGCCCAGCTTTTCTGCAAAGTATGCGACCAGCGATATCAGAGCAAAGCGAACCGTACGTGTAATCTCTCCCGTTCAGTGGCTTGTGCTAATCAACAGCAACAGACTTGACCGAACCGATCGACATCTACTCCGAATGGATCGATGCTGCTGATGCTGCTGAAAGGGAAGCTTCGTCAAGCAGGAGACCAGTGGCATCTTCCAGCAGACCTGCCCGTGCACCTTCCGTGGATAGCGATGAGGATTGAACTTCCCGGCCCTGGGCCCTATCCGCCACCGATTCCTAGTGTACGCTCACCTTGATCCTGTTCTTTGGACTCTTGTCAAGTCTCATGTATAGTCGCACACCCTCTGTATTGTTATTTGCCCACAAGGAGTCGCCCTTCTAGTTACGTTCGCCGCTGAATGTCAGCTTTAGCTACAGCAGCAGAGACTCTTGGTTTAGAGCATGCAAGCGGCATCACTTTCCACTCACTACATAATGGGCGCCTAAGGCGCGTGCGCGTAAGCTGGCGCGTGCTTGACAACAGCCGTAAATAGGCAGGACATGCTTGTCCGGGATCTGCTTGAGCAGCTTGGACTCGTTCTCCGACCACCGACCTCCATTCGTGTCTCCATCTCCGCTCTTGACTCTCCTTCCTCACGTCTTTCTCTCCATAGAGTGCGCGCACCGATCCTGCGCGTGCCGTATACCTCGGCGATCAACCCCGCATCTCATACCAGCTAAATACGACCCTCCTTTCCTCGCATTTTCTCTAGCAATATCTTGTAACGATGTCTACATCCACGAATATCAAGGTCGTCTGTCGGTGAGTACTGCTATCTGACGTGACTCTGGAGTTCCTCTTCATGACCCGCTCAATTCCCTAGGTTTCGGCCACCTAATGCCATCGAGCAGCGGGAGGGCGGAGAGATCGTAGTATCCTTCGATGAGAACCTCCAGACGGTCCACATGCGCTCTGCTCAGCTTGGCTCGGGACCCGAGAAGGATGGGTTCACATTTGACCGGGTGTTCCCTCCCGGAACGAAGCAACATGAGGTGTTCGACTACGGAGTTAAGGAGTAAGTGCCCAAATGTTGCTCCGTTTGATATGATGCGCTAATCATCCACTGTACTTTCCAAGCATCGTCAAGGGTGAGTAGTTAACGCATACTCAGATAATCTGAGCATCAACAGAGTGCAGGCTCTGTGCAGCCTCACTTAATCACTTGTTGACGATCCCGTTGGCATTCGTACTCAATCATGCTCTTCCTCAGATGTCCTTGATGGTTACAACGGCACCATCTTTGCGTACGGACAGACCGGTAGTGGCAAGACGTTCACAATGATGGTATGTGGAAACCCAAAGTGTCTCGGCGACTAACTCACGCACGCCACTACAGGGTGCCGACATAGATTCGCCTGAACTCAAAGGCTTGATACCCCGTATAACCGAGCAGATATTCCAATCCATCGTAGAATCCGATGCTCACCTGGAGTACCTGGTCAAGGTCTCATACATGGAAATATACCTGGAGAGGATCCGAGATCTGCTTGCTCGTAAGCGTTGACGGGGCATTATGTGGCGTATGCTTTGCTTCTGACGCTGTCATTCTACTTGTCATCAACAGCTCAGAACGATAACCTACAAGTGCACGAGGAGAAGTCTAAAGGTGTATATGTCAAGGGTCTCTCCGACTTCTACGTCAGCAGCGCGCAAGGAGGTCTATGAAATCATGAGGCAGGGAGGTGCTGCCCGTGTAGTCTCCTCGACTAGTACGTACAGTGGCTATTGTCCTACAACCCTCTCTCTAACCCTCCTGTAGACATGAATGCGGAGAGTTCTCGGTCCCACTCCATTTTCCTCATCACGATCCAGCAGCGAAACACCGGAAACTGGCGCGCAGAAGAATGGTAACTTGTACCTTGTCGATCTCGCCGGTTCCGAAAAGGTTGGCAAGACAGGCGCGTCTGGGCAAACCTTGGAGGAGGCGAAGAAGATCAACAAGTCACTCTCTGCTCTGGGTATGGTCATCAACGCGCTCACGGATGGCAAGGTATGCAATTCATATACGTCACATTACCTGCATGACTGAGCCGATGCCCCGCTAATAGGCGAAGCACGTACCCTACCGTGACTCCAAACTCACGCGTATCCTGCAAGAGTCTCTGGGTGGTAACTCAAGGACGACTCTGATCATCAACTGTTCTCCCTCCTCCTACAACGAGTCCGAGACGCTGTCTACACTGCGGTTCGGTATCCGTGCGAAGTCGATCAAGAACACCGCCCGCGTCAACGCCGAGCTTTCTCCTCTCGAGCTCAAGGTCCTCTTGTCGAAGGCCAATGCCGCCAACTCCTCGTATCAGAAGTACATTGCTGCCCTCGAGGCAGAGCTGGCTATATGGCGCGCAGGCGGTCACGTCGAACAAGCGGATTGGGCCTCACCAGACAAGGCTGGAGCTCCTGCTTCTGCCGCTGCGAAGAAGTCAACTGCGTCTTCTACGCCTTCTACAACTCGGAGCCAGACGCCTGTCAACCCGCTACTCCAAGACCTCCGCAGCGACCTCGACAGCCGTCCGCAAACCCCCACTGTCGTCGGGTTGGACAAGGACGAGCGCGAGGAGTTCTTGAAGCGCGAGAACGAACTGAGCGATCAGCTCGCGGAGAGGGAATCTGCGTTGAAGGCGGCGGAGAAGCTTGTGTCGGAACTGAAGGAGGAGCTCACGTTCTTGAAGGAGCAGGAGTCTTCCCTCTCTCAGGAGAACAAGTCGATGTCTGGCCAGCTCAACGAGCTTCGCCTGCAAGTGGAGAGGCTCAACTACGACAACAAGGAGAGCATCATCACCATCGACATCCTCAAGGAGCAGAATCAGGATGCCAAGGCGGAGCTCGAGGAGCTCAAGAAGACCATCGCAGAACTCAAGGCCGCGCAGAAAGACGCGTCCGCGGAGGACAAGGAGAAGCGCAAGCAGGAGAAGATGGCGCTGATGATGGCCAAGTTCGATGCCGTACGTCGTCCCCGTATCTTTCGGACGCTATGCCCTAATCGACTATCCGATACAGCAAGGTACCTTCTCCGAGAAGGACGACCAGCTTCGTCAAATTCTCGCAAAGCTCGATGCGATCGATTCCGACGCTGCCGTCTCCACGCTGTCACACGACGACATCGTGTCCCTGCGCCGCCGCATTGCTGATTCGCAGGCGCTCATCCGCGAGACTGTCGATCGCCTCCGGCAGGTGCAGGAGGAGAATGAGATGCACCAGCGCCGTCGCGACGAGTTGGAGTCTCGTATCTCTGCACTCGAGACTGAGTATGAGGAGTTGCTTGGTTCGTATCTCGGGATTACTTTGTGTGGCAACGATTTACTCATTCTGACTGCTACAGAGAAAACCATCCATGACGAGGAAGTCAGCAACGTCGACATTGTGGAGTCGATGGCTGAGCTCAAGGTAAGTCTGATCGGCCTTATGATCGTGATGCCAGTGTCGTACTAAAGATGGCGTAGAACAAACTTGAGGCTCAATATGCCGCGAAGCGCGATGCTCATGCGGGCGAAGTCCAGGACCTCAAGCAGCAACTCGAGTTGAAGGGCAACGAGATCCGCACGCTCAACGCCACGATTGACAGCCTCAAGAGCGTCAATGAGGAGCTGAAGGTACGAAAGGTTTTCCCACGTCATGCCGCAGCCGCTCAATCAAACTCGTAGCGCGCCTTTGCCGTAACTTCTGCTGGAATTGAGGGTGGCAAGAACCTCGGCGGAAAGCGCACAGGACCTTGAGCGCACTCGCAAGGCTATCAGCGTGCAGCTCGCCGAGTTCGATGGCGTCAAGAAATCGCTCATGCGCGATCTCCAGAACCGCTGCGAGAAGGTCAATATCTCTCTTTGTTCGTTTCGAGGCGTATGTTCATCTGGATCTGCAGGTTGTTGAGCTCGAGATCCAACTCGATGAGATCAAGGAGCAGTACAACAACGTGATCCGGAACAGCAACAGCAAGGCGCAGCAGAAGAAGATGGCCTTCCTGGAGCGCAACTTGGAGCAGCTTACCGTCGTCCAGAAGCAGGTATGCCGTGAACTCAGGGTCGCAATAGATCCGTTTGGCTCATTATGCGGCGCACAATTTTTTCAGCTCGTAGACCAGAATTCCGCGCTCAAGAAGGAAGCTGGCATCGCCGAGCGCAAGCTCTTGGCACGCAATGAGCGGATACAGAACCTCGAGGCTCTCTTGCAAGAAGCCGACCGTCGCCTGGTGCTGCAGAACCAGAAGTTCGAGGCACAGCTCCAGGCGGTGAAGGAGCGGCTTGACCAGGCGCGCGGTAAGGATCATAATTGTGCCCTACCGAACTGTCGGACTGAAAATTTGCGTCGTTTCAGCGCAAAAGGCCGCTTCGTCCTCGCCATTAAGCTTTGGCCGGATCGCCAAGCCGCTGCGCGGAGGCGGCGGCAATGCGGCCGCTATCACGGGCACCGGCCCTTCACCGACAGCCAGCAGCGCAAGCCCTTTGGCAAGGCTGCAGAACGAGGATTCCGGGTGCGTCCTTCTCGTTGTCTCTCCGGAACCGCTATTTTTGCTCACCTTCGATTACCCTTCGTTTCGTTTGTCTTCACAGAACTGGTACGTGCTCATTTGTCCTCCCGCTCGGTCATCCTCGATCGTATGCTAACCTCGGCCTTTGCAGCCAAGCGGCAATCGTGGTTCAACTTCAGCACGCGATAGATCATCACTCGTCCGATTTGCTTTCCTCACGCTTAGCCGCACACTGGTTGTATGTTATACATTGCATCTACTCGATTATTGTTTTCTCGGTAATACAGCGCGGAACCCATTTTCTGCATTGGACCTTGGCTGCAGGAGGCATGAACAAACCAAATAAAGGAAGGCGGAAGCATTTTGGATGGCCATCACGACGAGGGGGCCGGAGGACCGCTCCCTGCTGCCGGTGACATGGCCAAAGATGGTATTGGCCCGAACGTCGAACGACGGAGACGTTCCGCGAAGCGGCAGTGCAAGAAGCGCGACGCTCGATCACCTGGGGACTCACGCGGACCTACAGTAGCCAACAAGCCGTTTCAGAACTGGCGGTGAAATGAGCGAAGGCCATCGCTGGCGACTTCGGACGCACGAGCGGTGGTGCGAGGAGCGCTGCGGGGAGGAGAAGAGGCGAGATTGGGCGGGGAGGGGGCGTCAGAGGATGTGCTCATACCGTCAGGGTCGCGTAGGCGCGGCTTGATGGGAGGATAACGGGAACGGCGCTGATGCCCGACATGGCAAGTCGCTAGGGAGAATGTGTTATGTAAGCTGCCTGAACGGGCAAGCGAGGTTGTTCGGCAGGGTGTTTGGCGGGGGCGGAGGGAGCGGACTGTTGCGGTGAGCGTTACACGTGTCAACTTGCCCGACGACCCAGAAACCTTACCGCGAGTTTCAGCGGAATCATTTTGGCTGCATGTCAACCGAATTATTTAGCCATTTTTGCCCATTTTCGACGCGACCGCCGTTTGTCGACGTCGTGCTCGTGCTCGTGTCCTCACCTCCCCACCCACCACGAGGTTAGCATCGTGCCAACCTCCTCCAGGTCCCTCCCTCTCCTCTTTAACTCGAGGGTCAGGTATTCACGCGCCGTGCCATACTGGTCAGTCTCCCCGCCGCCGCTCTCTCGTTCCTAGGTGTGACGTCTTCCCTTCGATCGAACGCGTTTGACGCGTTCTGCTTCCTTTCTCCAGTGCGCGCGTGCATGCCCGTGTTGCCTGCAGCGTTTGCACTGCTGTTCCTTGTCTGCTTTAATCCCTTCGCTCTTGTATATCCAGTGCGCCTTTACTGACCCCGCGTGCCCTTCAGTTCACATCCTCGGACAAACGCGTTTCGTCTGTCGCATAGACCGTCGCATATTGTAGCTTTTCGTATGTGAGTCACCGCCTCGCTTACCCGTCCTCCTTATAAACCGGACACGTCTCCAGGATTCTGACTTGCTATGTCAAGCACTAATTTCGAAGCCTCCCGCAAACCCTCTGGCTCATCTACCCATTCCCGCGGTCATTCTCCCTCCAACTCGCCCAACACCGTCAGTCGTTCCCCGCGGATTCCCGTTCCCGTCACTCATCTGTGCTCTAGAGTCACCCTCACAGGAAAGGTCCCGCAAACATGTTTGCTGTCGCTATGTCGCCTTCAAACGGCTTGAAGACTCTGAACTCTGGTTGGCAGGTGCGCAACCGCTACTTTCCTATATATGGGCCAATGTGCGCTAACCAGCTGCTCGCAGGTTTGGGGCAGCGCCAACTCGTCGAGGCACCCCTCCAATTCCTCTGCTGCTAGTGCGCAGGAGACCATTGCCCATGCGGACTCTCACTACCGTTCCAACGCGAACGACAGCTGGGGCGCCCGGTCCGCGAGCGGCGGATGGGACGAGCTGGCGGATGCTCAGCAAAAAGAGCTAGCAAATTTGGTACGTCGCGGATGCCGACGCAGCTCTTGATTGGGCAACCTTCCGATGTCTCACAGACAGCCGCTCACATACGCATCGCTTTTGCAGGTTAGGCAAAGGCAGGTCTCGGCCGCGCAGGCAGGCGGCTTGCCAGGCCCCGCAGGAACCATGTCGAAGGCTGGTCAAATTTCGCCACAGCGATACAACGCTTCCCTCGGTATGCCCTTGACTACTAACCGCCCGCACGATGGCTCACAGGTTTCTTCTAGGGCAACCACATATGGTGAACTCGAGCCCGTCAGCAACCTACGACTCTTTGCAGTCTACCTCGTCCCTAGTAGAGAACGACCTGTCAGTCGCTCTACGTGGCATGGCAGTGGAAGAAGATTATGGCGTTTCAGCGTCGAACATGGCAGTATCGCCAAGGGCCCCAAGGTCCCAGTGGAGCTCCCCCATCAGGCATGCCCGCAATGCGAGGCCCCCAACAGCCACCACGAGGCCCCTACGGAGGTTACGCTCAGACAGAGTATGCCGCCTATTACACCGGCCCCTCCTACGCGTACGATGCGTACCGCGCTGCCGCTCCGGATCCGTCGCTGTATGCCTCCTCGCCCGCTCTCACCCCCGCGACTGCTGCTCCAAATGTATATCCTGGGTTGGGACCCCAGACCTTACTCCCCCATGCCATGACTGACCCTCATCTCCAGCAATTCTACGACTACGTCGGGTCGCCACGTCCCATCGGATCGCAGTTCTTCTATCCCACCCAAGCCATTGTCTACCATGCGCCACCTTCTCACTCTCCTATGCTCACCCCACATCCCCTCGCCGGTGTTCCCGATAAGCGGCAAGACCAGGTTCGTCTTCGCCCACGTCCTTGCATACACTGGAGCTGTTTGTGATGCTGACCAGATGTTATACCTCCAGAGTATGCTCTATGCCAGCCTCCGTTCCTCTCCCCTGCAGCACGCCCAGCCATATGCTGGGGCCGTGGACTACAGTCCCCCTCTCCAGACTCGTGGGTTTGCTCACGGGGCGGGGCAACCAGGACATGGCTTCCCGCAAGGCGGGCGTCACGGACGGCGAGGTGTAGACGGGGCGATGAGGAGTGCTCAGCTGGACGAGTTCCGGGCGAACAAGTCGCGCAAGTGGGAATTGCGGGTGGGTTTCAATCGACAACCCTATCTGCCATGCTCCTCGTGCTGATACCGGAGACCGGCTAGGACATCTTTGGGTATATTGTAGAGTTCAGCGGAGATCAGCACGGGTCGCGCTTCATCCAGCAGAAGCTCGAGACGGCATCGAGCGAGGAGATGGAGATCATCTTCGACGAGATCGTTCCGCAGTACGCGCTCCAGCTGATGCAGGACGTCTTTGGCAACTATGTGCGTCTCTCAAACTGCCTCTGGACGCTGGTCCCGTACTAAAGGATACCGTCGGTCACAGGTCGTCCAGAAGCTGTTCGAGTACGGCACTGCAACACAGAAAGCCCGTCTCGTCGCGACGATGGAGGGTCAGATTCTCGGTCTCTCTCTGCAGATGTACGGTTGCCGTGTTGTTCAAAAGGTACGTCACTTCAAAACTTTCCGTGAATTGATGCTAATCACGCAACACAGGCTATCGAGCACGTCTTGCCCGAGCAGCAGGCCCTGTTCGTGCAGGAGCTCAGTCCCAGCGTTCTCCGATGTGTGAAGGATGCGAATGGCAACCATGTAAGCTGTATAGCCTTTGCGGTCCCACTTATCGGCCTCACCTTCACTCGCCCTGTAGGTCATTCAGAAGCTGATCGAGCACGTACCGCCTGAGCGCCTTGGCTTTGCGGCCGCGTTCCGCGGTAGCGTCTACTGAGCTGTCCACGCATCCCTATGGCTGCCGGGTCCTCCAGCGCTGCTTCGAGTACATGCCCGAAGAGCAGACGCGCCCGCTGTTGGACGAGTTGCATAAATATGTCCCGAACCTCATGGTTGATCAGTTCGGGGTGAGTATCCTTCACTTCGTGAATACTGTGTGCCTTATTGACAATCATGCAGAACTATGTTGTGCAATTCGTCCTCGAGCATGGCAAGCCCCAGGACCGTGCCATGATCATCTCGAAGCTCACGGGTCAGATGTATAACATGGCCAAGCACAAGTTCGCGTCGAAACGTGTGCGAGAAGGCGTTGATGACCGCCGACCCCGAGAGCCGTAGGAAGCTCATCGACGAGATCATGACACCCAAGCAGGACGGTCTCAGTCCTATCATGGGTCTCATGAAGGACTCGTTCGGAAGTAAGTCCTAATTGCATTGTTTGCTTCCGTGCGATCACTGACCGCGTCATTTCGCAGACTACGTCCTGCAGCGGGCTCTGACAGTGGCGGATCCCGATCAGAAGGAGCTGCTGATCAGCAAGGTCAGGCCCCATCTTGTCAACATGCGGCGGTACTCCAGTGCGTACAGCAAGCACCTCTCAGCCAGTACGTCCTCTCGCAGGCCTCCTCGAGCAATTGTGTTGACGTTACTTGCAGTCGAGCGGCTCATCGAGAAATGTTCCACCGGGGACGCTGCTCATGCCGAAGGTGCCACCGAATCGTCCTAGAGCATCACATCCCTACCATACGTACAACATTGCTGCTACCCGTCACTTGCACTCCTCCGCTGGTCTCCCATCTAGTGTAATCTTCTGCCACTCGCTTGCATCTTCTCTACCATACACTCTCATCTTGTCTACATCGCAATCTCTCGCGCCTCTCGCTACACTCTGCTCTTCACACGGGTATAATGCTACATTCCTTTCTCCTGTCGCATATTGCCTTCGGACGCTGTTCATATCCATGGATTTACGTCGATACCATACATTGCATATCATTTAGTTACCCACCGCAACGCAGCCCCCTGCACATATCGATCGTTCTTCACTGTTCCCGTTCCCTGGTACTAGTCAACAGTACACATCCAATCTACATACAACTAATATAATCTCGACGAGTTCATATCGACGTTCGATACTGTTTGGACTGCAGATTGGCGAACAGTAGTCAACGTGATTAGATCATGTCCATGTCGCGGGCGACGAGGCTGGAGCGCGCGTTTGTCGAGTCCGGAGCGCGCGTGGGCGAGTACGCGCAGGAGACGTCCGCCGATATACGTGTTCGCACAAACTGGGCCAAATACGTCTCCAAGCTTCTGACCAGTCCACACATCGTCACCGAGACCCACCAGGTTCGCCCTTTCATCTCTTATACCTCATCTTCGTCTTCGTAGGCACTGGCTGGGCCGACTTGAACTCGAACGATGTCCTACCGCTGGCGAGGCCGCGTCCTCTGTTTGGTGCCGCGGACACGGCGAGCGACCCTTTCGCCGTCGCGCTCGGTGGGGAAGACGATGCGCCGAATCAAGTCACTGGCGACGTCCCCGCTTCCGACGTGGCGGCAGACCTCTTTGGCTCGGCGACCGACGCTTTTCCGGTTGGAGGAGACAGCTTGGAGGGGTCCCAACCTGCTACTCCTGCTCACCACTCGTGGTATGAACCTCCTGGGCAGCAAACGTACAGCTATGACAACACTGCTACGATCACCTACGCGCCGACGTACTCGGACCAGACGACCTACAGGCCAACAGAATGGATACTCTCAATATTCACAATATGGTCCAAACCAGCGCACCAGCTACATCTGGTATGTATACTGTTGGTGGTTTTCCCGATCATACTACTCACGCCAGGCTGGCAGTGTATGAGCCAAATTACTCTCAGCCACAGAGCTACGCTCCTCAAGCGTACAGCTCATACGGCCAGGGCGATTCCCCATATGCACCAACCAGTATGCAGCAGCAAGCTCCTACGACGCAGCCTGGAACATATTCAGCGTCTGCATATGACCCATACAAGCCGTCTCAGCCCACGTCAAGTTATGATCCTCCGTCATCTCACGCTGCGCCATCTGTGTCCTCGTCCACGTATGACCCATACAAGCCTTCGTACACCGCGCCGTCTACGACCTACGAACCTCCTGCACAGCAGGCCTCTTACACGTCCAGTACGTACGCTCCCGGAATAGCCAACCCTCCAGTGGCTATCCCTCCGCCGCCCGCCCCTCTCGCGAGCGCCCCAGCCCCTCCACCTCCAGAGGTGAAGGTCGAAACGTACCGTCCCAAGAAGCTCAATGCATACGACCCTCCACTACCACCTATCAAGGCGCCGAAACATGTCCCTGTTCCTCCTGTTCAGACGTTCAATACCCCTCCGCCAATGTCTCCACCCCGGTCTACGTTCGCAGCTCAGCCGCTGCAACCCCCTCCTCCTCCTCCCCAGGGCCCGCCGCGATCCCCACGCCCTCCGGCTGCCACCGCTCCTCCTCGTCGCGATACCCAATCTTCAGTACAATCGGCAGTACCCCATCATCCGCCCGGCCCATATGCACCTCCGCAGCTCAATGGTACTGCTCAACCCTCCCCATATACGCCGTCGTATGATCCTGTGAGCCACGGCGTTGGGTATGGTTCCATCGGCCATTCCGGCCTATCCGGCCCGCCTCCTGCCTCACTTCGTGTACGGGATGACCTCGCACGACCGGCCAACGATACCCAGCCGAGCAATGTTCCCACCTACAACCAACCCGAGCCTGGGAGTGACTTCTGGGGAGCAAGCTCTCCGCCTGCCTCGGACGATCGCACAGAGGACATATTCCCATCTCAACAGATTGCATCGCCCTCGCAGGGAGACCTCTTGGACCCCGAAGACGCAACACCACAGGCTGGTTCGTATGGTTTCACCGCGAAGACAGAAATCCCGGTATCTCCCCCTTCTTCTCCCCCCAGAGCGGCCCGGTCACCAGCCTCTCCCGTGTCCTTCAGGTCGAACGGGTCCCGCCACCAGTCGCCTGTACGCCGTGGACCTTCTTCTCCAGAGAGATCAAAGTCTCCTACCAAGCCATCCAGCGTGGCAAGTAGGTCGCCACCATCGCGGGAAGCTCTCTCCTATCCGCCAGACCCATATGCGCCTCCAAGGGCAGACGCGTCTGACCGAGCTAAGTCACCCGGGGCTTCATCTATCCGTTCATTGCAGAGTCCTCAGGGCAGGCGTATGAACCTTCTCCGAAGGGAGGGCCGGTAGCTTCTCCCCCTCTCAGCCGACCTCTGTCCAGCCAGTCACGCCGCTCGACGCTATCCAACGCTTACGAGCCGCAGTACGTACCCGACCCGAAGCGGGCCGCTTCACCTGCTGCGTCAATCCGTTCAGTCAATGCCCCCAAACAGAACGCGTATGATCCTTACGCGCCGTCAGAGAAGCCGTCGTCCTTGCCTAGTATGCATTCCAGGACTATGTCGAACGGTTCGGCGTATTCCAATGCGTCAGTACCCGACCCGTACGCCCCATCGCGGTACCCAGTGCGGCAATCCAGCGAACACACGTACAGCAGTTTCGCACTGCCTGCTCAAAATGGTTCATACGCTCCTCCCGCAGCGCCCTACGATCGCATGGGCGGACAGGTCGTGACGCTTGCCGCTCCCGTCCATTCGACGTATGCGCCATCTCCATCTTTGCTTGGAACAAACGATCCTCTAGGTCGTACTTCTGCAAGAGTACCTGTCATCAGCTTTGGCTTCGGTGGTAAATTGGTTACGTGCTTCCATGGCGCCAACATGAACACGGGCTTCGATGTGGCTCTTTCTGCGCGACAATCGACTGACATCAAGATCCACTCGCTGAACAAGGTCGTTCCTGAATCTGCCCTTGATACCTCCGCGGCGAGCTATCCTGGACCGCTATTCTCTGACCCGGGTTCTCCGACGACCAGTCTCGTTCGTACTGGAGCGACGCAACTGAAGACGAAGAAGGCGCGCGTCATCAAGTATCTCGAAGAACGGGCAGAGGAGATCAACAGCGGGTTAGGGTACCATCGCCCTGGTAGTGTAGATCGGAGTCGGGCAGAGGCGAAGCGTATTCTGGTCTTGCTGCTCAAAGCTATGGTAGAGCATGATGGGCGACTAAGTGGGAGGTCTGTGCATCTCTGTTCGCGTTGCGCCATACAGAAGTCACTGAACTGATTCTCCAGCAATGAGATTGATGCAGCCGTTCGTGTGGCCCTGCTACCGGATCTAGGGAACGACGACCTCACAAGTCGATGGTACCAATGGGCTCTTCGACGATGATCCCCGCATCTTCTTCTGAGCTCCTGGCGGCCTCGCAATATCCATTGGCTTCCTGCACTCCCGAACACTCAAGATCACACAGTGGCCACCACGGTATTGCGGTCGTCTCATCTCGACAAGATTCAGGCTCTCTTGGCCAAGGGCGACCGTCGGGGCGCATGTCATTACGCTGCTGATGAGAAGCTATGGTCTCACGCTCTCGTCATCGCGAGTAGTATCGACAAGGAGACATGGAAGGACGTGGTGACAGAGTGGATTCGTGCCGAATTGGCCAGTAACGGCGCTCAAGGCCAAGGGGATGAAGGACGAGAAGCCTTACGCGTCGCATACAGCCTATTTGGTGGGAACGGCGCTGCTGCTGGTACGTACCGTCCTCCATGAGATAGCACACCTCCTGACATTGCTGCAGTCCAAGAGCTCGTCGCTCCTAGCAAGCTCCTGCAACACCCTCCGACGCTCCAGATCCCGCAGCCGCCGGTATCCATCACTCCTATGACACCGAACTTCCCAGTCGTCCAGCCATTGAATGTCCCTCAAGAAGTGCTCGCAAACTGGGCAAAAACGGCTGCTATGCTCTTGTCAAACCCGATGACTGTGGACTGTTCGGCCGCCCTGACGGCACTAGGCGACCAGCTGTTCGCACACCAGTGGGCGGAAGCTGCTCATGTGTGTTACCTGCTGTCCCCTCAGACATCTCCATTGGCTGCCCTGGGCAGCCACCCTCGTCTGACTCTGCTTGGGAGCCTGTCGCCTTCCACCTCACCTATCTACTTCAAGGATCCTGACCCGATCATCTTCTCGGAGATCGCGGAGTTCGCTATGTCCCTGGCTACACCGGCGAAGGGGCAAGATGCCTTTGCGGGATTGCCTCACTTGCAGCCATACAGGCTGCTTCGCGCATCGTACTTGGCGGAAATGGGACATGTGCAGGCAGCTAATCGGTGAGTGACATACTAATCCCGACTCTGGCCACATTGCCTAATCTGTGTATTCCCAGCTATTGCGAGGCTATCACGGCTTGTCTCAACAGGGGCGCGCCATACTTCAACATCTCGTTTGTGGAGCAGTTAAAGATCCTCACCGACCGCTTGACCGCTGCACCTCAGCTGGACAAGTCGGGCTCGTGGATCCCTGGGAAGATGTCAAAGCCAAGCTTGGATAGCATTGGAGGCTGGCTGGAGAGAGGAATCACGAAGTTCATTGCCGGCGAAGGCGACTCCCCACGGCCTGAAGAGTCAAAGGGCATGGCCTCCCAGCAATCCTATAGCGGCCCCTTCGCGAACTACAGTTCGATCTCATCCGCGACGTCCTCTGCCCATCCCTCGCCTCATCAATCGGTCACTGATCTCACGGAGCTCGTCAACCCTGCTCCTCCCTTCCGCACCGGCTCCGCAATGGGTGGTGCTCGACCTCCCTCGAGATCGCAATTCCCTATCAGCCGCGCTTCGTCTGCGATGGACTACGGGCGCCCTTACCAGCGCACCGGCTCTCCCATCGCCCGTGTCGCCTCAGCCAGCGCCGCATCATTTGCCGACGCTCCCTCGTCTTACGGACAGTCGCGGGGACCGTATGGGAACGGCTACGGATACGTTCCCGCTCAGGGCTCTGATCACCTCACAGCTGAGGGCGGCTCCCACGCCGACGTGTCATCAGGTTACGGGCACTCAAAATTCCCCCAGCGCCACTGGCTCATGGTGGGGACCGTCGGACTCGGACGCTGCGACGACACCCACCGCGTCGACGTTCGGTAACGGAGACGATCAGGCTTCGTCTTCGACGTCCAACTCTGGCTTCATTTCGTTGATGGACGACCCGATGTTGTCCATGACTCCTACGGCGACGAAGCAGCAGGGCAGTCCCTTGCCGCGCCCCTCCCAACATAGCATTGAGGAGGAAGACGAAGATGACCTGGGCCTGGGGAACAGCTCGCTGAAGCCTAAGAAGGCAGACAAGGCAGAAAACGGGGATGCGGCAGACAGCCCTGCCGCGAAGGAAGAGGAGAAGCCAAAGCCGGCGGACCCTCCGAAGCCAGGTATGCCTACGCCTCGCTTGCTGAAAAATATGCGCTGACTAGAGCTGCAGAGGTCAAGCAGACTGCGTCAAGCGGTTGGCTGAGCAGGCTGTGGAGGCGCGGGGAGACGCCCACGCCTGGACCTGTGAAGGCTAACTTGGGCGAGGAGTCGTCCTTCTACTATGACAAGGAGCTCAAGCGATGGGTCAACAAGAACGTGAGTACTTTATTACCGTGTGTTCGATACTGAGCTGACACGCGTTACCAGTCCGCAGCGGATGCCTCAAAGCCTGCTCCTCCGCCTCCGCCACCCAGGGCGCAGACGGCCTCGCCAGGAAGGTCATTCGGCGCAATGCCTCCGTCTTCGCCAGTTGGCCCGCCCCCAGCCCGTCCGGCTACTGCCCACCCTATTGACTTGACGGCGGAGCCGCCACGCCGGGCGGCGCCTCCGCGGGTCCGCTCGAACCTCGTCCCTACCGACGCTGATGGCCCTTCCGCCCCTCCCTCCCCGATGCCCCCAATGGGTAGCACACCGCCCCCGGGTGGAGGTCCGCCTCCCGCTAGTGCGTCTCGGTCAAGACCGGGGGTGAAGCGCAATGTCCGCAGCCGCTACGTCGACGTGTTCCAGCAGGAGGCGAGCGCGGGTGGGAGTTAGATGTAATGCTGCCAGGCTTCAGTTTCTTCCTTGCCCGTACATTTAGTATCAGTCTGGATCGGTATGGTGGCGATATCGTCTCGAATGCTTTGTCTCCGCGCACGCTCTTCATCCCACGGCATCCCACATTGGCTATAGATAATAGATACTCGGAACACTCTTATTACATGCCCTGTTCTGCAGCTCACAGCAAGAGCTTGAACGGATATCCTGCAAATACGATCAGTTTCACCGCTTCCTGCGGGATCAGAGAGTGATTTGAACAGACCTCTGTTCTTGACCCGGAAGAACGAGATGAGGACAGAGAACATGACCAGGATCACTCCGGACCAGAGATAGATCTGCAGCCGTTGACGAGCGGGGTTCGTCTGGTAAGGCGTGACCAAGATTAGCATGAGGAAAGCAGCCGAGAGCAGCCCGTCTGGTAATGCATCGTGTCAGCCGGCCACTACGAGCTGAACGTTTCTCCCGCTTACAGATGAAGGAGACAAATTGGGTCTCCTGGCCGAACTGGTTCTGGTACCCAGGCGCGATCCACTGGCCGTTGCCTCCAGTGTGGGGCATACCACGGATGCGGACGAACATGTAACCAGAGGTCATGATGAGTGAGGTGAGCACGACACCCGCGGCCCAGATCCAGCGCGAGCGCAGGACGGGGGAGAGGACGCGGATGCCGGAGGCGACGATCAGGAGCACGCCGACGGCCGTGCCGATGCGCGCCCAGTCGAAGGGAGCCTTGTACGGGATCGGCACGGGCGTGAACTGGGAGAGCTGTTCGGCGAGAGGGCCAGCGTCGAAGCCGCTGCGCGTGAGGAGCTATGGTAAGCCATCATCTCGTAACGATGTGGATGATCAGAACGTACTTGGCGAAATCGTAGACGATGGGCGTGGTTCTGCCGCTAGCAGGGCGGTGAGGGCCCTCGGTGGCAGGGTGAATGTGCACTACGGGCGCGGTCTGGAGACCGAGCTGGAGTAGGGCGTTCGTTTCAGTACGAGACATGGTGGACGTCCTTGTGCAGTAGTACCTTTTGGAAGACACCCATCGCGTTATCAAAGTCGGCGGTGGCGAAGAAGTGATAGTCGCGTTCGGCTTCTGGGACTTTGGTCCATGCCTTCGCCACCGCATTGAATGCGGGGTCAAACTCCCTACAAGGACGTTCGTGAGCTCCTGTTTTCGCGTTTAGTCACATGCTCATTGCTCACTTGCAAGGACCGCATCTCCGCCTGGGATCGAGAGCGGTGAAATGGATGCTCGCAGACCAGTTGCGCTTGGGAGACGTCAGGAGGTTGTAGGTGCTCTCGTCCAGCTTGATGACGCCATTGTTGGCTGCTGCGAGTTTCACGAGCTTCTCATGGGTAGATTGGGTAGACGCTGCTATGCAGAAAGGGATGGATAAAAGAGCGAGGATGGGAAGGAGCAGCATGGTCGCCGCGGGGGGAAGAGGACGAGGGCAAGAATGGATGGGACACGGTGTAACTGTAACTGTTAGAGTAGCTGCGCGCGAGTCCTATACGCGACGTGTCGTTGTGGGCGCTTCGGGGCGCGTCCATGGGCGCTACTCTATTCATAGCATCGGCCTGCTACGGAGTCCGGACCCCTTCATCTCGGAGTTCGCCCGTCCGCGTCAGACTGCAAGCCTGCATATCCCTCACCGTCCTTGCCACTCAGCTTGAGTACCCTTGCGAGAGCTAAGGTGCTCGACCCCGTCGCCGAGCAGAAACCGGATAGCGCTCCGTTCACTCACGAGCGCATGGAAGAGTGCGAGCGCTACAATCACCGAACCTCAACCGTGCAATGCGTACCTACTTACACCGACAATGGTGGGTGCTAAGCACTTGGAACAATCCAAATTCGCTGACTGATAGTGCTTGTTGCACAGAGCCTCAGTGACAAGGCATTCGGCAGTTTAATGCTGCTGGTCGCTGCTGCAGTGTTCCTCTATTGGACCATCTGGACGCTGCTACTGGTGGGTGATTGTTTGACTTATACACGGGCCTTCTGAGCGAGTGCGTGGGCAGCCAATCCTCGACGAAATCAGCCCAGTGCATAAGCGGTTTCCTTCAAGGGAATGGGCGCTGCGTATACCGGCTTTCGTTGTCATTTTGGGGGTATCTGCGATTGGCTTATTCTTGGGGACACGCATCGTCAACGAGCATAACGGGAAGAGATGGAAAGGGCGCGTGTCTCGCAAAATCAGGTCATAAGTGGCGGGATGTCCACAGACAGTAGTACTAAGCAGTATCCTCACAGATCGTTCGGTACTATGTACAGCGCTAAGTATGCACCTTTGATCGCGGAATACATGAGCGCGTAGACGCCCACGATCGCGTCGCGTGCGGCGTGAAAGCGAAGCATGAGTGCTGCAGCGAGTCGAGGTCTCCTGAATACAACTTTGACAGCTTCCTATTCCTCCTCCGTGCCCTCGGTCGAAACGAGGTCACTTGTGCACTGTCATGTCTAAGAGAACCCGCCCGAATGCCTGGGACGTTAGCTTCCCTACTGAAGCCGCAGGGCCCTCCGCTGCCCTCAGCGCAGATGCCGCCCCCTCCGCCTCTTTAAAGTCCGCATCTGCAAAGCCTCTTTCAAGACAATCAGACTCATCTGTGCCAGTAAGTATTATATCCGTGGTGCTACGGGATCATGTACATATACCAGTGCAGCCCCACAAGCGGCCGCGCGTGGAGCCTCAGCCAGAGTCGCGCAGAGGAGGACCATCTGGACCCAGTAAGTACTAGTGGAACCTCGTGCGTCTGATGCGCAAGCCCTGACCAACGCGGTACAGAGCTATCATATCCGCCAAGACCGGAAGATGTAAAGGAAGATGCAAGCACCGTCATCCCGGGCGAGAATCCACTAGAGCGCGACGAGGCGGCTGCAGATCCAAATTCGAAGCCCATCCGCGCGCTCACTGACTTTTCCGTTTTTGATCCGTCGCGTCAGTTCGAGCTCATATCATTGGGGCTTATGGACGAAGAGTCCCCACAAGTGCGCCATTTTGAGGCTGCGGGGGCTGTTGCGCCCATATTCCTGAACGAGGAAGATGCTGGCCAAGAGGACGACTTGGGCAGTGAAGACGCCCCAGGAACGAAGCTTCAACGATTGAGGACCAGTTCCATATTCCGCTACACACTGGATTACACGAAGGCTGACGAGTAAGATGAACATCTTCGTCTCCCAGCTACGCTCCGACCTTCACTGACCGGCTCTTCTTAGTCCGGTGTATATCGAGACGCAATTCAGCTGGTTCGAGCTGCGCTGCACCATCTAAGCTGTATTCCCGAATATATCGTGATTTCTATCGGCCACACCGCATCACACAGATCATTGTCTCTACTGCGCTATCGGAGCCAGTCAACATCATTGGCCGACTTTTCTGACGTATACTGCAACACCTGGGATAGCGTGATTGGCGAAGTAATCTATGAGTACCACCTTCGAGAAGCTGTATGTACAAGGCATGGTGCAGGGCTCAACTGGATGCTGACGCATCTGCCTAGATGCAATTGCTATGGACGGTTGTCAACGGCTATGAAGACGCAATCAAGCACCGCATTCTGTCGTGCCCGTTCGTACAGCAACTTCATCAGCGGTCACCGGACGTCCCGCTCTCAGCTACGGCACCACAACCTAGTACTCGTCGGCCGCCGCCGCCTCGCCTCGTCGACTTCACCAAACTTACCGGCAACCTTGATACCGCCGTTCTTCGTCCCTGATAAGCAGAACCCGACTCACGTCTCACCATTCATTGACAACCTCGCCCTTGGTCTCTTCCATGAACATCTGAAAGTAGTTGGCCCGCCACAGAAGCGGCCTACCAAACACGCTCTCAAGCAACAGCACAGAGCGATGCTGACTGCGCTTCTGACGCTTCTCAACCGGGCGAAGGAACCCGAGAAGAATGTCAAAGTCGCATATCCTGGAAACCGGCGGCTAGAAGACGGTTTCTGGGGGGCTGTCGTTGTGGATGGTGTGACGTATGAGGTCGAGAGTTGCGGATTTGCTTGATCATATTGGTTGGACTAACTCGTCTGCAGGTTGGAGACTGCATCATTGTCGAAGCACAGGAATATAGAGGCCGCGCCAAACCGAAGTTCCCGCGCAACGTCGACGAGCTTCCCGAGAACGTCCATATTGCTGACTACTGCTGGTACGGTCGGACTGCCATCCACGATCGCGTAGCTGACTCACGAGCGCGCACAGGTTTGCAAAGATCATCTACATTGATCAGGTGAAAGGGAAACTTCATGTGCAGTGGTACGAGCATGGTTCAAGGACGTTCCTCGAGGAGATCTGCGAGCCGCAAGAGCTCTTTCTTTGGCCGATGTGCGATCATATCTGCGTCAAGAATGTGCTTGGCAAGGCCACAGTGTACCCCAGGCCGCCCGCTGACAAGGAGCTGGGGCCGCTGGAATACTTCTGCCGGTAATTGCAGTGCTGTTTGTTGTCAAAACCAATGCTGATAGCAGCCGAGCTAGTTTCGTCTACAACGAGACAGACGCAGTCGTTCGTAGATATCGATGTCAAGGCTGCGATGACTGCACACGCCTTCGACCCGCCTTCCAATTGCACCAGCTGTCTCCTACAAGAGCAACGCGAGGGCGAGAAGGTTTGTACTGCGGTGCAGAACGGGCTATCGTACGGAGGATATCTCTATCATCGAAACGATTACGCTCTTTTCCGCGTTCCTGAGGGCCCAGCAGGCATCGGTAGGATCACCAACATTCACTTCCCGAAAGCCGCACGACAGTCTGGGACCGCGACGGTTGAAATGCAGCTCCTTGAACGTGTGACGACTTACGTCGCTGCGTTACCTGCAGGCATCGAGTCTAGCAGGTTCGTCCACGAGGTAGCAACATCTCTTGCCTATGTGGAAGGTCGCCGCTGACTTGTTACGCAGAGAGAGCTCGTGATGACGGAGCAGATGGTGAAGCTTCAGGCCGATCTATTGCTCAAGCCCTGCATCGTCGTCCATGCCTCGGATGTGCCAGACCTCGACGCATGGCTGGACATGGCCCCAAATCATTTCTTCGTCAAGTACCTGCTCCCAGCTCCTGATTCTCTCTGGTCCGAGAAGAAGAAACTAAATCGAAGCGGCGTCCCAGCGTGTCGCACCTGTCTTGAACAGGACAACGTTCGCTCTGAGCGATTGGCGGACTTTATCGGAGATCCGCAGAATTGTTTGCGTGCCTTTGATCCCTTTGGAGGCGTTGGTGCCTTTGCATTGGCCATGCAGGATTTGGGGTGTGTCAAGCTCACCCATGCTGTGGAGATTGCTCCAAGTGCTGCCTTGACCCTCAAGTATGTCTGCAACTACCATTGCTATCAATCGGGCTGACACCATGGCGGCCGTCCAGAAAGAACTCCCCTGAGACTGTAGTGTACAACCAGTGCTCGAACATCGTCTTTCAGTATGCTGTCAAATCTCACGCGGGCAAGTTGGGGCCTGGAGACATGGCCAACCATCTCGCAGACGGCAACCCCCTTCCCAAACCTCCCACTCCTCAAGACATCGACTGTCTGATCGCAGGCTTCCATGGTAGGTTGTCTCAACGTGCTGTTTGAGCAATCCCTAATGATCATCTCTAGTCAGCCGCATTCGCAACTGAACATGTTCCGCAGAGCGAACGACAGGAAAAGCCATCTCATGCTTAATCTCTTGTCGTGGGTCGACTTTCTGAGGCCCAAGTACTGCTTCTTCGAGAATGTGCGGGGCTTTCTCAGTTACAACCTCCACGCTCGCCAGGCGGGCCGGTACCGCGTCGAGGGAGGCATCAAGATGGGCGGCCTGAAGTTCTTCGTCCGAGCTCTTCTGGCGATGGGGTTAGTTCTTTGACACATTCATGCGAGTTCGGTCTGAGAGCCCTGGATTAGCTATCAGGTTCGCTTTGCCCTTCTTCAAGCCGGCCATTATGGCGCTCCTCAGTCTCGAGTACGCTTCTTCCTGGTCGCCGCGCGCCAGGGCCATCCCCTACCCGATTTACCGCAGCCTACACATGACTTTCCACCGAAGGACGCCCTTGAGCTGAAATTTCCCAACGGAACCGCGGTGCAGCCAATCCTTACGCTTAATGGTTCTGCCCTCTTCAAGCATGTATCAATTGTAGACGCCATCGGTGATTTACCAGAGTTTGACTGGTAAGCCGCGGCGCTCACCGCAAGATTGAATTGGCGGCTAATCGGAAGGTTCTCAACAGGAAAGACCCACGAATCCTCCAGTCATTTTCTGCAGGCTGTAGCGAGAAGTCATCCAGGCGTGTGTTGGAGTGCAAATCTGGCGAAGCCGCACTGTGGATTCAGCGGGCCGTCCGACTCGGTTCCCTATAAATACCAGAAGCCACGTACCTCCTTCCAGGCTCGCGCACGCAGACGCCCTACCACTGATATCCAGCATTATACGCGCACTCTACCTGCAGCGACTGTCGAGCGGTAAGCAAATGCGTGACCTGATGTAAACGACTCGATGCTTATCCTTGAATACCGGCAGGGTCGTGAACATCCCGCTTGCTCCCGGCGCCGATTATCGACGTAAGTGGACGCCGCACGCACTCAGTGCCTATGCATAGATGGGCTGACCGGAATGACAGAGCTCAACTCACGTCTCTGGGAATGGCAGAACGCCAATCCAACCTCTGCGATCGCGCGGGACGGTTTCCGGCCAGGCCTGTATGGCCGACTGGATCAGTCGAAGTGGTTCCACACGACCGTCACCAATGTCGACCCGATGGCCAAGCAGAGCTACGTGATCCACCCTTATGTACGTTAGTGTCATAATGACCCGTTGGCTGCATGAACACTGATCGACTCTTTGCAGTGTAAGCGAATTCTAACAGTGCGTGAGCTGGCGCGATCGCAGGGATTCCCCGACTGGTTTGTCTTCTACTCTCTGGATGACAGCGTTGGAACTGTGGGTGCATTGAATCATGTTGTGTTCGATTCGCCTGCTAACCCCTTCCTTAGCTGCAACGCCATATCGGCAACGCCGTACCTTGGCCGGTATCAGAGGCTCTTGCAAGAGAGCTCCGCGAGGCCATGTTGAAAAAGTGGCAACAGAACAGGGAAGATGCCATTGTGATCAACTCCGACGATTGAAAAATCGCCCATCAGTAGCAGGTAGTCCAACCGTATAATTTAGAGCAGAACATTTGGTATGCTGTAGTGTAACATCCTGTGTAGTCCGTAATCCTAGCCTTATCTCTAATGATGACATATGTAGTACGTGATGAGATGAGAAGTGTCTAGCTAACCACCCTGCGGCCCCGCTCGGCATTGATTTGCCTCTTTGCAACCTGGAGCTTTTCCTCCGCTGCCAACTCAGTAGGTCACTTGATTGACAAAGTAGTCAAGAGACTCGGGATGCTGGCGAATCCTTCAGTGCGCGCAGAACCCGTGCGATCTAAACGATCGGGTACGTATATTCAGCTGAGTGACCAAGTGCAAGAAAGCTGAGCTGACCTTCGACTCGCTACGGACAACGTCCTTCAGCCTGTGCAGGATGCGACCAGGAATAACAGTGTCTAACGCGACGATGGAACGTGACTGGCGCAAGAATAGGAAGAGATCTGCAACCGACGTCCAGATGCTGGATGCAAGCGGCTGCTTTGACTGTTAGTGACGTTCATCTGGGTTAACGATGAAACTTACCGAGTTGTTGCCAGCACGAACGTCGGCCTCGAACTGCGCTGACAACGCTCTCGAAGGGTGGCCATAATTCGTTCCATACCATCTTGGCGGCTGAGCCTTCATTGTCGCGCAGAGCACCGGACGCCTCGATGGACGACTGCTCTCCGGCCACCTTGCGCGCAAGCAAAAGCCATAGCTTGATAGCTGCATATGCGTAGCTGATATCGGCATGTGCACGATCCTGATTGTCGGGATTGTCGAGTCCGGAAGGAACGGTATACGAGTTCAGCGAAGTACAGTATGCCAGCGTGAAAGATGGGAAGTGCTGGAACAAGAGGTTCGCTGTCACCGAGGACGCTCGGGAGAGACTGCCGATGAGGAGGATGTTCCAAACTCGAACCGCCATGGTGTTATTCTATCCGGTTACGTATAAGTCAGTTGGGATGTCGGATAGAAGACGATGTTAATAACTCACAGCGAGACTTCCCAGCAGTGTGGGTTTAATCTCTGCACCTTGCATTACCATCTTCGCGATCGCCTGGGACGCAGCAAAATCGGCCTGAAGCGCTCCATCCGCCGTGCCTTCGTGGTACAAGAAATATAGGCCGTCGTCTGCAAGCCTGACCTGAGCCTCCAGCGGAATGAACGTGACCTTCGCGCTCCCTTTCTCGGGAGGACCAACCAGTACCTACACAATTAAGGCACCTCTGAGTATCATGCATAATCAATGCCGATGCACACATACCTCGATCAGCGCTATCTGAGTAGCTGGCGTGACTCGCGCTTTCAAGTAAAGGCTGTCCTTGAGGATCTCAAGCATGACGGCAGCGATCGGATTGAAAAGCGTATTTTCCGGGTTGGTTCCTGCTGCCTTCGCTGCCTTCCGGTAGAGTGTAGTCGTCACGTGTAGAACCCGCCGCAGACTTTGCACCGAGACGTTGAAGCGTATCAACGAGGAGCGGAGGAGGGTCTCCAGATACAATAGCAAGTCCTGAGGGAGGGTTAGATCGCAGTGCTCGTCTGGCAGAATGACGGCTTGGCCTACCCTACTATGAGCCTTATTGTGCTGTATGAGAGTGCAAGACAGCAACAAGAGAGGGCTTGGATCGAAACGAGTGAAGTGCAAATCTGCCGTCTTTCTGGTAAGGCTGGCAAGACAAAGTCCAACAACTAGATATCGAGATTGCTTTCGTAAGCAAGGCCTTGTAGTTCTACAGATGACTTACACTGCATGAGCGCTGGGGTGTAGTCGGTATGATGGACGGCCTCGATGTAGGTGTTGACGTTGTCCAGGACCACTTGCAACGACTCGTCGTCGCCGTCGACTATTCTCGGCAGGGTATCACGCAGGAGCGCATCCCGCAGGCTTTCGTATGGATTTGGATTGCGCTCGGCCTTGACATGCGCTCCTGCGATATGCTTGATGATGCTGAAGAACTCGTTCGAACGAGTTCGCTGGGCAACGGAGAAAATGTCAAGTTCTGTAGTAAATCTGGGTGTGGAGTACTCGCACCTTGCATAGTAGATAGAATACCCCGCTGAACGCATATCTGAGGATCTCGTGAGCACAGTCAAGAATGAAAGTTTGACCTGGCGGCCTACATTCCAAGCGTCGTACGCAAGAAATTCCTCGTCTGATCCACCAGGATGTCGTCACCATTTTGAAGATAGTTCAGCTTCTCCAAAAGGGAGATAGCTGACTCGATCGCCTCGCTGTAAGGAGCAATCAGATACGGAAGGCCTCAGATGTGTTCCATGACTGCGCACCACACGAAATTGCCGGTGAGCGTTGGCCACCTCTTGATAAACGCATGACAGCAAGTCAAGACTAATTGTCGGATGTCGTAGCTGAGGTCCAGTAGTAGGAGATCCTGAGCGCGCTTCACTGCTCGTCGCAATTGCCCCTGGAATGGTTTGAGTGCCCTAGAGTCGAAGTCATGTTTGTAGATCACGATGATCAACGCCTTCAGTAGATTCTTCAGCGTGACTGGCGGCATCGACTCCATGTCTTCGCATTGGATAATAGTCTCGAGGAAAAGGTCAACGAACGCAGACCCTACCAAGAGGTTGGAGGCGGTCTCCTCGTCCACAAAGCGCCCACCCATAGCAGAAGGCGGCAAGTCGTACGGCACGGCGGAATCCAAGACGACCATGAGTTCGTTGAGACATGGGTACGCAACCTCGGGTATCGCGCTAAGGCTGCTGAAGCGGACGTAGAATGCGTTGCCCGTTCCCGCCGTAAGCATTGCGACTTCACTGAATCCAAGAGCGCGCGCCAAATGATCCTTCAGTTTGAGCAGATTACCAAGCTCCGCAGGTATACCATCCGCAAGCATCCTCAGGGCCAACGACAACAGAGAATGCTAGGAGATTGAGTTACTTAACGCAAGCTTAGCATATACGCACGCACATACCTGCAGGCATTGCAAGTCGGGATCAACTCGCATCGTGTTTCGACTGGCCGAGGGAAGCCCATACATAGACTGCAAATCGGTTAGATACGCATCACAATGGTCAATATATGATGATAGTTTTACCAAGTGTGCAGACATCGGTCCGTCCTCATCGTCGCCATTCCGCTGAATGAATTCGCCCTCAAGGAGCGCCTCGAGAATGACATCCCATGATAGCACTAGGCAGTAGGGCGTGTCAATTCGCATACAGCAGAATCGGTGTCACGACACTTACGCCGCCAATGGGGGAAATGGGGCCGGAGTTGGTTCAAGAACGAAACCAGCTTGGCACGGTCAGCGATGGGAGACTTTACCAATGCTTCGTTCCAGCAAAGAGTGATGGCGTCGAAGTGCGCAGGTAATAGAGTTTGCGTCCAGGTATCCACCGCAAGCCTGACCTCCTCCTGTAGGACAATGAGTATAGCTCGAAAGAGAGTCGATGATACTCACGCGCTCGTCGTCCCACAGGGCAGAGAAGAAATATCGGAAAATATCTATTACGCTTGAGCGCCACTGGCGGTCTTCGACGTCAAACGCAGGGCTGGTCGCGTCCTCCACCATGCGGAATAAGCGGACCACAGCTTCGAGACTGCCCGACTGAACGTCAACAAAGGCATTCGTATGAACGCAACCTGAAGGAACGCACCGAACTTCCCAATTGCTGTCTTCCGCGAATATGTTATCAAGTAGCGCTTGGAAAGGCTGAGAATCAACCACGAGGAAACGCAAAAGGAGACTGGTGCGAATTGTCGAGATTTCTGGCGCTTGGACAGCGTAGAATTGCCAATATGCTGCATAGCACGCGATGAGCTCCTGCTACCCGTTGCAGATACAGAGGGCATACCATGTGCAAAGAGACGGGCCATTCCGTAGTATGAAGTTATCCACCTCGTACGATTCAACGAAAGGCGCATGATGCACAAATGCGTCAAAGAACTTAGCCGCCAGGCAGGACACCTCCTCCAAGCCAGTCTCAACGTAGCTTCGCAACGCATCGATGAGGCCCACATTGACAATGATAGGATCGGTGATGGTGTTATTCCGGGCATTGAGCTTCCGCCTGGGCATATATGTCAGCAGCCTGCAAGAACATAGGATATCATATGCCAACCTAGAAGGCAACCCCTGGATCTCCTTCTCCTCGATCAGACCAGATGCTTGCAAGAAGCTGCGATCGCATCCGTACAACAAAAGGCATGCCGCCAATGACTGTCGGATGACTTGCAGCCTACAGTGATATGAGCCAATGAATACATGAATCGGCTTAGACATGCTTACGCTTCGGCGACCTTCTCGCGGGTCTGTATGCAACGGACGAGTTCCGGGCCTATGTTGGAGTGAATTGTGGAGACTACTCCTTGCATGTCTTGACGGCCCATCGACTTCAACCAACAAGACCACAGTGCTGCCTTGATGACCCGCGAGCTTTCTTCCAGAGAAACGCCAAATTTGACCCCGAGAGACACGAGCTGCATGAAGGTAGGGACCGATATCTCAATCCCTGAACGGACAAAGAGACAAAGCCAGTGAAGCGTCCTGTCGTATCCTTCCTTGCTCCTCGTGGCAATATCGATGATGACTCGCATGGGGTTGACGTTCAAGAGGCTTGGGTTCTCCGTCATCGTGAGTCGAGGGTCGACGACCGTGCTGAACCGCTGGCTTGAGGAGTCCAGCTCTTTATTGAACAGACGCGAGAGTGACGTGAGGGGCTGCAGCTGTTTTAGAATTACGGTCGAGCAAGAAAGAAAGCGGGGATATGACCTACAAGCTGTGAGTCCGTGTCCAATGAGGACGCCCGAGCCAGCCACATCTGGAACAAGTCGTCGAAGGTGGTGAAAACGACCGATGCTTGATTCAACTTCACGATGGAATGCAAGAGCTTCTCGGTGATGACGACTTCTCTCTATACAAATCTGAGTGACAATCACTCGAATGTGCGGGCGACAGCGCTTCACCTTATTCACGGGGTCACGGCCTTTCCCGAGGAAAAAGTCATCCGCTACTGGCAAATCTTGCGCCAGCTCGACCAGCAGATCGAACATCATGGTGGCATACTCATCCACACCCTGGTCGTGGAGCGCCAGAAGCCATCTGGCAGCGTATCTGTTCGAAAGCGCTCGTCTCCCCGCAACGAAGTCGCCGCCATTGTTGGCAGAGCTGGCAGCTGTGGGGCGAGAATACGCGGGGGAGGGCCAGGGCTGTATGTCTACCCCTGAGCGTACACCCGGGAGGCTTAGCCCTCGAGCGACGTAATCTCGCAACATGGCAGCTAAGTCGTCATCCTTATTGGGCGCGGTCAATGGCGAACTTTAAGCGTGAATTAGTCAAAGCGCACCTCCGACAAGATCCACCCTAGCAGGCACTTGGACAAGCGACGAAGGGCATAGTCGGTGAGCATACCGTCGGGCCAGAACTTGCGAACTAGTAGCAAGAGGCCAGCCTCGTTTACGGAAAGATCGATGTCGGACATGCAAGCCTCGATGGCTGATACCAACGTCTCGACCTCCACCGAGACCTCCAGCCCAAGGGGAATCGGGAACGAGCATTGCAATTGCTCCGGATGGGGACTGCCGTCGAACAAGCGACTCTGAGCATCAACGCGTTGGAAGAATCCCAGGTGAAAGAGATGCGTGAGGAGGTACCGAGCAGCCGCTTCCGAGTGAAGGTGGAGTTGATCACCGAGCTGATCTCTGAGATGCGCCAGGGTGACAACCTCGTAAGGATACTCGTTGTCGTCCAGGAATGATGCTTGTGTGAGGCCGGGCTGCGCCGGGGTAAGCAAGTCCGTCGATGGCATGTCCGCTGAGCCCTTGGGCGCGGAAGGGGGCATCTTGATGACGCTCGTAATGAAGGACAGGATGTTCCAATTGAAGAAGACGTGGGTGTCCGAGGCGCGTATCCCGTTCTCCGCGAAGTGGTCGGAAAGAGCAACAGAGATAGTCGGATTACGAGACCTGAGATAGGCTTCGTATAGATTCACCAGATAGTGCAGTTCGAATTCGTCCAACTGGCCATCCTCGAAGGTCGGACTCTCCTGCACGACGACTATGGACCCCAAGGCGAGGCCGTTCGTGAGAATTTGGAGCTGTGTCCACAACACAGTGAAGAAGACAGAGATCTCTTCGTAAGTCCTATGCGGGAGGTCCGACTCGGTAAGGAAGAGCTCGCGATAGTGGCTAGCAAATGACTGCCGCAGAGAAGCCCAAGAGATGGTCATGTACGTATCGTCGATGACGACCGCACGGCACCTTGGTAAATTTGCTGAGGAAGCTCGAGACAGGCAAGACCCGTGGACAAATTGCTTGCAGGAGTTGCACTTCAGGGCTTGCATGATTGGACCCCAGAGTGGCTCGCGACAGATGAAGCATAGAGTCAAGCTGAAGAGATTCACCGGGCGGAAGGCGTGCTGTTCCTTGTGAACAACTTCCGGGGATGTTGTATGGCGTTGCGGGAGAATGTGGCAGAAACGGTGCACGGCGACTTTCTGCTTGCTGGCATCCGCGGCAACGCTGTACTGCGAGAAGAAGCTGCCGTCCGGGTAGTCATAGCAGTCGAAGTGCACCATGCACATGCAGAGCGGGCAAAGCAGTCCAAAGCCCTCAATGGGCTTGGCACAGGAGTAGCAGTCGTTTTGCGACATTCCTGCGAAGATTCCTGGAGTGGACGTCGACATGAAGCGCCACGGTACGAACTGGTGATCGTAATGGTGACTGTGAGGGCGTCGAGAAATGACTGGGCCCTGAGTCTCCCGCGTAACCGCCTCATGATAGTTGATCGCTGGGAATGCCTTGCTGATGGTCAGATGTCCGACAGCGTGAGGCCAGTAAGAAAGTAATAGGCTGATGGCAGCATATCGCGCTCGCGGAGTGTGGTAGGCCACCACCGCTAGAGTGTCGAGGTATGCGTCGGGTTTGCTCTCTGCGACTCGGCTGAGAAGGCGATGGAACCTATGAACGGTAGACGAGCTCGCTGTTACGAGATCGATGCTTTCCAGAATCGCTGCTAGCAAAGGGGGGATCAGAGAAGACAGGTAGTACACAGAAAGATCTTGCAAAGGCGCAGTTGTGGCTCGAAGCACCCCGTCGTCACCGGGAGTCAATGACCTGGTCCACCGCCGCCAGGATGAGTCAATATGAGATACATTGGCATCTTCTTGTACCTCATCAACGAGGATTGATACCATAGGAGGTTCGGGGTTGAGCACAGAGTCGCTGTATGGAAGGTCTGCAGGGACGTCAATGTTATGTCGAGATCACGAGGGGTAACGATGCACACCTGCTGAGGACTTGAGCTGGCGAGTGCCTTGTAGATTCCGGAGATCCGCAAGTATATTTCCAAGCACCCCGTCGTCAAAAAAGGCCAATAGACGCGTATGCATCTCTGAGCTGAACGATAAGAATGCCGGAAGCAAGGCGAATCCAATCTGGGAGACAACTCGAGGGTCATGGCGGTGAGCATGCAGCAGGAACTGGGCGACATCCAAAGTCACAGCCTGGAGAGAGTTGGGAGGACGGGAGGGTCGTGGGGCAGCTGTCTTGAACCTGCAGTCCTCCGTAATAACAGACGCGAGAATGGTGATGCATTGCGAGAGGAGTTGAGGAGCGCGGACGACGCCTGGCTCAGAATCTCTCCCAACGGAGGGCGAGCGCGATCTGGAGCTTTTTCCTACGGAGAGGCTTCTTCGGCGCATGAAGGACTCCCTAATTTTCTCGCTGTTGCTCCTTTGGGTCTGAGGTGCACTGTGGTCACGCCTTGTTCAGCACGAGCCTTACGAGTAGATGGTATAACAGACCTATCATAGAATATGTCCCACTTATGTGCAATGGAAAGGACCAGGACATCCTTCAGCTGGCTCATAAGATCGAATGTCAGGTCCGTAGTGAAAGCCTTGCTGTCCTCGTCCTCTGAGTCCGAGTCTTCTTGAGGCACGGGTTGATGAGTACGACGCTCCCGAAACGTGCCGGTATACTTGACCGCGCCCTTGACGGACTTGATGACAGAATTCGACGCCTTCTCTGACTGTTGTTGCCCGTAAACCAAGGAGTTAAGGAACGAAGGCGGCCGCGGCCTATTTTGAAGCTGGGATAGGATATGGGCCAACAGCTTCCGCGACTCATTGCGTGCCCTGTTCAGGCCATGTTGCATGGATTGACCAGTAGAGTTTGTACCGCTCTCTTCCTTCTTCTCTCCATCACTACTGACGCTAGAAATCCGGAACGAAGGGAGGACGGATTGAGAGATACTCCGAGCACGGTCTCTAGCGGCCGAGAATGATGGAGATCGAGGAGACGTGGGAGAAGAAGGCGCAGATCCATTGTCAATGACAAACGGTCCACCAAGCTGACTCGTCTCCACCCTCAGTGAGAGATGGCTCATTGAGGCTACGGTAGCCTCGAGGTACGAACTGGGCCGAGGTTATGTGGGCGAGATGTCCAGAGAAAGCACAGGGAGAGCAGAAGAACAAGACAGAAAGAGAGATTCACAGAGACATGTAGAGTTATAGCTCTCAACGAGAGCAGAAGTGACTAGGCGTGGCAGCAGTGCAGAAATCCTCTGGACAGTAAGTTGGGTACACAGTCTAGTACTAGCCTTACGCGCATAACGCAGCAGGCGATGCATCGCGTCGTGGCTGAGAGAGCACGTGCTTTACAGCACAGCACAGCCACTTACGCGTCGTGCCTGCGGCGCCACGCGCCAAACTCCGTGTCCTCGATCGTTTGGCCGCTTGGCGGCCAGGTTGCCTCCGAGTCCTTCAACGCTTTTACAGTGATCAGCACTTTCTACGCTAACCATATACGATCTCTGGCAAACAGCTGGCAGACTGTTTGATGAAATAGCTATGCCCCGCCAAAAGAAGCCAGCCACGCCCAGGAAACTCGCCCAGAAGAAACTAGATATGTTCTTCTCAAGCTCTCCTGCACCGAGCAACGCTAGTGGTCAACAATCTTCCCCCACTCGTCCTACACGTGCCTCCAAGAGACAGGCGCGTCCGCGGAATCTCTTCTAATGAGGATGTGCCTGCCGGTCCTTCGAAGCTTGCGGATGAAGAAGAGGGCAGCCAGAGTAGTGATGCCGGCGCCATTCGCTTCGAACCTCAGGTGGTCGAGATCACAAGCAGCGAGGAGGAGAAAGACGTCGCTCCGCGTCCCTCACTGACTAGCAAAGGCAAGAAGCGCGCGAGGAGAGCTCACAGCGATGACTCCGCGTCTCCTGCGGCATCTGGCGGAGAAGCGGAAGAGGTTGTATACCTGCGCAGGGGGAAACGAGCAGCCGCCAAGGTGCCGGCCGTGCTTGATTCGGACGAAGAGGATGATAGTCCTAGACGACGCAAACTCGTCAAAGGAGAGAGGCCATCTTCGCCTGACGAAGATGCGGATGACCTACTGGAGGAGGTGGATGAAGAGAGTAAGTGGATGGCTATTCTCTCCCCTTGTCATACTCACCGCACTCAGGGATTATCGAGTCTCGCCTGCGCACTCGAGATAAGCGCTCCGCTTTTCAGAAGAACCTAGAGAAATTAAAACGTATGCTCGCCGTGCGAAGCGTTGGATTGTTACTAACCCCGGCTTTCAGGAAAGAAACGAGGAGAGGCTGTCCAATCTGAAACCGACGAGTCTGCCTCTGATGAAGACGAAGACGCAGAACCATTTGCGGGCGCCAAACCCGGTGTCGGTTCAGACGAAGAACTAGAAGAGGAAGCAGATGAGGACGCCGAGGAAGACGATACCTTTATCGTGGAGGACGACTCAGCGGCCGCAATTGAGCTTCCTGCAGAGTTCAGCATGAATACCTACCAGGATCTCCTGCATCATTTCAAGATAATCTGCCAGCTATTCGTCCATATGGTGGTGCACGATCCTGAGGACCGCAGTGATGTCGCCACACGCCTGCAGAAGAGTCTGTTTACTTCCGAATCCTGATGCAAAAGTGTGAAATCTGACTGCTATACCCTTCTTAGATCAATATTTCTCAGTCGCGCTACAGATCACGCGAAGGAAGCTCACTGGGATGCGTGACTCGCTTGTCGCGGGCTCGACGTGGCGTCCCAACTTTCGCAAAGCGCTCGATACATACCCTAATCTTGAGATTCACCATTTGGAATTCACAGTGCTTGGATGTGCTGCATGTAACTTG
The DNA here is from genome assembly GCA_008973685.1 of Trametes sanguinea. Lineage (NCBI taxonomy): Eukaryota > Fungi > Basidiomycota > Agaricomycetes > Polyporales > Polyporaceae > Trametes > Trametes sanguinea. The sequence goes on from WAHA01000006.1 coordinate 1,385,584, forward strand.
GGCGGTCGCAAGTCGACCTTGCAGGGACGGCTCAGTGGGGAGCCCTACGACAAATTGACCTACGAGGTAGATTTCGGATACTTTCGACTTGAGGCAATCTCACACCCTTGCGCACAGCCGATCGCGGAGGAAGAGCCTAGTAGCGACGATGTGGACGAAGAAGACGATTCGAACAAGCTTCCGAAGCAATTCGATCTCGGGCGCTTCTGTGCGAAGAGGACACGCACATATCACCAGTTCACCCACTGGGAGGTAAGCTGATGCAGCACTATTTGACCTTCAAGACGGTAGCTCATCTCTCCGTAGTACCATCTATACCATGCGCTGAAGGATGAAGTCGCTGGGCTGAAGGCGAATAACGAGGGGCGCAGCTTCGTGCGAGTCGGCGTACGCCGCAGGAAAGCAACCACCGGAAGACCTCAAAGACGCGGATGCCATTATGGATTGGCTGGATGAACGGCAGGTGATCAACATTCAATGGCATGAGATTAAGACGATGATGGACTCTGCGCGGAACCTGGAAGCCAAAGGGGGCAGAGGCGGGGACGGAGACTCGGACTAAGGAGGGAGAACACAATGCGCTTGGGAGGTCCTGCTTCACCATTCCTCTTAAAAAGGCTATCTTCATGCTGAATGTACGATAACTGGAGGCGCGTGCTGAATGCTCTGGACGTGATGAACGTATTCTCATTGCCGGATGCCTACTCCCAAGCTCGCAACGAGATTCTCCCCAAACTCGTCGCTTAGTAAGTCTTTGACATGGCTCTCCTGCTCAACCACCCATTCGTAGGCCTCGAGCAGCACTGCGTCCGTCAGAGGGACGAAGTGTGCCGCAAGGACTTTGATGATGTTGCTCACGCGCGAGATAGCTACGCGAGTTGCATCGTCGATGACCTGTCCTAGCAGTTAGCATCCATCGACCTGAACTCGTTGAGACCTAAGAACTCACATCGTTCCTGTTCGAGTAGACGGCTTCTGCGTCGAAGCCCTCTTCGCCTTCCTGCTCGCTCTCCTTTACGTGTTTGCTTACCCAGATGTAGCCATTCAGTCCGAGGATGAGGTCAACGCCACAAGGCAAGGCGACAAAGTGAGACTTCAGTCTCCGTATGAGGATAGGAGGGACCGCCACTAATTGGCCGTTGCGCAGCTAGGGGGACCATCAGTCGAAGAGGTCAATAAGTAGCTGCGTTGTCACTGACCTTGCCGTATCGCAGAGAACGAGTATGTAGGGACATTGCTCCATCGGCGAAAAACGCTTGAACTTCGGCGACAAGGAGATCGCCCTCCTCAAAGAACGTGCGCATCTGCAATTCATCACTTTCCAGTTTTCTACGCTGAAAGAGGGGCTATGAGCATGCTTCAATCTGGGCGCATCCGGATACATGCTTACCTGCACACCACCGGGCAGGTTGACCGATGAAAGCATTAATACGGCGTCCTGTCGAGAGTTTGCGTCCACCTTCCACCTTCGTGGTTGAACCTAGGAGACGTTAACACATGTCGGGCGGTCAAATCATCCGATGGCTTACTTCAGTTATGCGTCCGACTACAAGGTCACCAACTTCAGGATTGTATCTGAGATATGCGTTAAGTCAGGGTCGAAGAGATTTCTAGCTTCATGTGTTATACCTGCTCCGTACGGCGCGCACTGTGATGAGCTTGTTAACGCGTCCTACGGTCCCCGCTACCGAGGCAATGACCTCTTCATTGTCAACGAACGTTCCATGACCTCTACCAGGAACGTGAGGATCGCAATACAACTTCATGCTCAGAACAAACGTCTGCGTACCGCATGAAATGCATGTGAGGAGGTGATAGGCTCTCCGGGCACAGTGAGCCTCTGTACGTCCTCTTCAAAGTCGTCTTCATCCAAGTCCATTCCAAACTCGTCTTCCACTTCGGGAGGATGCCTTGCTTGAGCATAACTTGCCGAAGCCTCGGATGTCGAAGGAAATGAGGCGAATGAGATCATTTGCAGACCAGAGAGGTAAGAGTATTCTGGAAAACAGAACGTTTCTTCGACAGATCCCAGAGCTTCGAATATGTATCTGCGACGCTAATTGGAGTGCTGTAATGCAGAAACAGCTAGCAAAGCGAGGGTAGTCGAGAGCAATGAGCAAAGTCGCCAAATGGGTCACGGTGCCTTCAGCTTGCACAGATCTGGATCTGGGATCTCGCGTGGACATTGGTACCAATGGGCGCTTACCGACCGACCGCCACCGTCCTGGCAGGGCTGCAGCTTGTTCAAGTTGTTGCTTCATACCACAACCTCCACCCTTGACAAACATGTCCTACTATCCTCCCCATTCGACTCCCGGCACGACCTACCCGTATGCAAGCTACCACCCTCAAACACCTGGCGCCTACGCACATCCACAAACATCAGGAGCATACCCAACCACTCCTTACCAACCTTACGCTCCTCCGACTGCAGTAACGAGCTATGGCACGGCATGGCCTTACCATCATGGATACAGCTACTATCCACAACAACAGCACCAGCAGCAGACACCCGTGACTACGCCTAGGCCTGCAGGGACGACTAGTACTGCTCAAACGACGACCACAACCACAACGCCTGCCCCCGTAACCGCCACTCCTGCTGTGGCCCCTACCGTAACGGCTCGGTCATCCGTCCCTTCAACGTATACCTTTGCCACATACAACCGGGACTCTGCAGCGTACAGCCGAAGCAGCAGGAAAGGATCGAGTTACAGGGGATTGTTCACCAAAGAGTGTACGTGTGGCTATCCTTGTTGGAACCTTGTGGCTAATTACAGGGCTTGCAGTGCGTAACTTGATGTACGGTTTTGGAGACGACCGTAATCCCGCGAACGACACTGTCAATGTCATGGAGGAGATACTCATTGAATACATTGTCGACATCGTGCGTGCTGTCTCACTGGTGCATTGAGGTCCTTTGAATTGACTGTCGTGATACAGTGCCAAGTAGCGTCGGGAGGAGGGAAGAAGTCACGCCTCTCAATCGAGGATCTCCGTAGAGCGTTGTCGCGACCCGCAGACGCGAAGAAGCTTGCCCGTATGGAAGAGCTTTTGTTCATGCAGGAGGATATCAAGCGTGCGCGTGCACAGTTTGAGGAATCCGAGATGAACCCTTCTGCTTCCTACCAATCATGACGACTTGTCACGATCCTGTGATTGTATCATACTGTACCAATACATAGTCGTTGTACTCAACCGTCGCATTCGTTGGCCGACCTCGTTCAGCATGTCGGAAAATTGGGCTCGTACGCAATACAACGCGTCAATACACGGATGAGGATCGTTACTCCTCCATGGCATCCTCGTCCTCGTCCTGTTGTTCGCCACCCTCGCTGGGTGCCCCGCTGCCTTCTCTCGTCTGGGCACGTAATGCCGCACCTACACAGGTTGTAAGCCCGAGCCTCAACTGCAAGATCGTTGAAGACGAACCTCCACTCTGCCCCAAAGGCTTGACATACTTCTTGAGCCACTCTTCGGACTCCCAGACTGCGTGGCGATAGTCAGTATTTGCATGTCGGAATAACCTAGGGAAACGGCTGAACGTACTAGCTCTGTTTCCCTGGGGTTGTAAAGGGCCTTTCATGGGGCGAGCGAGGTTGACCCTGATCACACGACCGTTGATCTCGTTCAGATCCATGTTGTCAATGGCATCCTGAGCATCCGCCGACGAGGAGTACGTCACGAAGGCGAATCCGCGATGTTTCACCTCTGCGACCATATGGTAACGTCAGCTATATATACTGGACGCGGACACGGCATGCAACTCGCCATTTGGATTGGAGGGATTGGTCGGTGCTTGCGGAAGTTGTACTTCAATAATGTCACCTGGTCTCGGGGAGCAGTAAGTCGCAACGCGTCGAAAAAATACGAGGAACACGTACCGAAGGTGGAAAAGGTCTCGAGGATGAGTGCTTCGTCGACTTCCTCCCCAATTCCACCGATGTAGATGGTCTTCTTAGTTTTGGTGCCTTCCTCCATTACCGTGACACCACGGCCGTGTTCAACATGGCAAAGCACAAGCTTGCCGAGGTTCCCACGTACAAGGCCCCGCACTGTGGACGAGCGTTTGGTCCTGTGCCGCGTGCGCGTCCGTCACGCTCCCTCGCTCCTTCCTCGCAGCCACATCAACCCGTCCACGCTCTCGTCTCCCTGTCCTCGCTCTCCTGGGAACATCTGCCCGCTTTCTGCAGGTGCTTATTTACTGGTCTTACATGGTGCCCGGACTCCGTGCCCGTAGCACTGCACCACGCTGCACGTTCTCGAGCCTTGACCTGAAATGGCAGAGAAATCTCTCGGTGCGAGGGAGATGACGCTCTCTCCTCGGCCGCTCAGCCTTTCATCGGTGCGAGTCCGCGCTCTGCTTTCGGACTCTTCTCCATCTCGTGGTGGAAGCCACGACAACCGTCTGCCAGAACAGCGGCCATTCCTATCAATTGCCTGGCCGTAATACATTCCCGTCATCCTCGGCTTTCGCGTGACCGGCCTCCAGCGACCCGCGAGCACAGGCTCTCCCCCTTATCTGGAAAATCTTTCATTGACTGAGCCGGTGAGCTGTACTCTCTCCATCCTTACGAGGAAACAGGGGCCGAGAACTGCGATGGTCGTGCTACTTTTCTGTCAAACTGGGCCAACTTCTCTTGCACTTTACTGCCGAGTGACAGCGTACACCTCCTCGTTGTGTCTCCTCGGGTTATCCGGATACGACTGTATCTCACCCATCTCGGTGGCCGCGGCGCTCACTGCCTCATAATAATCGTTGCCATCATGCCAAATGTAGTAGGACATCCTCCATGCCGGCTTCAGGGACCGCATAAGTACGTCGGACGAAGGCGTCTTGACTCGTGTTGACCACGCAGAACTGTTCCATGGCAACACGATCTCTCCCCCGACGACGCACTTCACAGAGTTCCTCCGGCAGCTCCACCAGCGATGCATCTTCATCATGTTCATCGACCTCCCAGTCGTCGGTGGACGAAGATGCTTGCAATATGCGTTTGACACCATATTGGTGTGAATACCGTTGCATCATCGCAAGCAGAGGTTTCCGACTTGATACCTTCAAAGACGTAAAGCAGTGGTATGACGATTATGCGGCCAGCCTGGGTCCGGACGGTCGCGCACTATTGAGGGAGCTGCCCGGATATACTCGTGCTTGCAGGGGTAAGGACGAGAACGAGTTGTGCAGAGACGATGGCCTGGTGCGTGCTCCTCTAGCAGTTTGTTTGTCCCGGTGTATGGTGTTGAGGGCCCTGCCTCTACTCTGATAGCCGGAACGACTGTTTCGTGGGACTCAGTGCAGCACCGGTGTGAAGGTGGTCATCAAGGCTGTTCACTTACAAAGTCGCGAGTACGACATCATCCGGTTTCTCTCTAGCAAAGCCGTGCGAAGCCATCCCATGAATCACTGTATCCGTGAGTAACAAGCGACTTGCGTGATACTCTACTATCTCTTGTTGACGATATTCACATTACAGCGGTCCTGGACCTCATTGAAGTGCCCAGTGATCAGCTCGCTTTCATTGTGATGGCGGAGTGGTCGCAGAAACTGGTGTCCGACACGCCGTGCACTCTTGGCCTGTTCTTGAACGCCCTACGCCAATGCATAGAGGTAGGCCCATACTTTCTGCACTCTATGTCCCACCAGTCGCATTGACCGTCGTCGATAGCATATCGCCTTCATGCATGCGTACCGCATCGCCCACCTAGATATCTCGCTACACAATATTCTTACGGATAATCACGGCCACTATGCTTGCATAGACTACGAGCTGAGCGCTCGCTTCGATGGTGTAGCCGAGCCTCGTATCTGCAGCCGAAAGGGCTCAGAGGTACCTCCTGAACTGGAGCGGGGAGATTCGAGCGATCCGTATAAAGTTGACGTATACGCACTAGGAACTCTACTATTACGGGCGATGCAGGTAGGTACGAAGTTTATGTTCGAGATAGAATCTAATTGACCGTTTGACAGCTCACAGGATATGACGTTCCGGAGTTGCATACAATCGTGAAACGCATGCTCTATCCTCGTTTCGACCAGCGACCAACCGCTCAACAAGTACTACAATCTTTCAACTCGATTGTGAGTCGGATGCATCCCGCTCGGTTGCAGACGTCCTGTCCCCACCAATGACGACGATAAATCCTCAAGTCGGTTCTGGTAGAGTCTTTCCGCGTACAGATAATGGTTCCACGATTTGCAACGCATCAGAGGATTATAGTGTACAAGGTCGTACATGTATATACAAGTATTTATGGGATATAGAACAAGCGGTCAGCATCATGAATCGGGTTGTCCGCCCTCTCCTTCCTTCGCCGCCTCCTCTAATCGGCGCCGCTTACGCTCGAGGTAACGTTCTCGAGCACTCTTCACCGCCTCTTCCGTGTTCCGCTTCGCTACCACTCTGTTGAGGCTCTCCTGCTCCTGCCTCGCCTTCTCGGCCCTGAGTCGTTCCTGCTCCTCCTCTAGCTGACGCTGGACTTCCCGCGCACGCCGCTCGTTGATCTCCTTTCTACTTGCAGCAACGCCGACAGCACGATGCACTTGCGCCGGCTCTGCCGACCCTGACCGCGAGCGGGAGGACGCGTTCAGGCCTAGACGGCGAGTATTGGGAGCAGAGAGGTTCAAGCCGGCGGATAGTAGTGCACGCTTGTCCACGATCTGGTTGTCGTCATTGAGCTCGACGTCTTTGCCCTGTTCTCGGGCGAGTTTCGCGAGCTCTACGTCTGACTTCGGCTTGAGCTCTACGGGTTTCGTGATGGTGAGATTCTGCGTCGGGCCCTGCTCGGTCGCTGCCGCGGCTGCTGCAACCGTCTGTTCATGCTGCTGTTCTGACTCTTCTAACAGCTTGCGATAGAAATGGGCCATCCCTGTCCCCATTCCCTTCTTCTTCTTCTTTTCTTCCTCTATATGACTAACGTTAGCATGCCGCAAGGGATACAGTGCACATGTGATGACCGACCTTCGCGTTTCCGCTCCTCTTCCTCTGCTCTCCGGAGCTCTTCCATCTGCTCCTTATATGCCTGGGTGACGAAGGCCTCCTTGTCCTTGAACTCATCACCTTCGGCCTCGCGCTCGCGCTGGATCATCTTCTCCTCGGCACGCAAGTGGTCTAATCTCCGCGTAGCGGCAGACGCGAGGAGTCCGCTAATGTACTTGGGCTGCAAATGCCTTCAGTATATCAGTGCTCGGAAGGACATGGCATTGACGCGAGGGTGCCGCACTCACCTTGCGCTCCTTCGCGTCCGCCTCCTTAGCTTCCTTCTGCTTCTGCTTCGCCTCCTGCATCTTATCCCAGATTTCGTCGTACTGGAACACGGTTGAGTCGACCTTCTGTTCCGCTTCCAGCTTCTTCTTCATCGTCTTGGACATCTCTACGCTCTGCGCGATGAACTGCTTGTTCGCAGCCACCTTAGTCTTGTCACCGGTCGCGGTGGGCGCAGCATCGACGGGCTCGTCATCATCCAGAGAAGCAAAAGCCGCAGAGCGTTTGAGAGAAGGTGCCTCTCCTGCAGGCTTAGCGGGTGCCTTGCCCTTCAGAGAGAACGAGACCTTCATGGTAGTGTGTTTGAGAGCGGGATGGTCGCCGGAGGCAAGGTGTACAAGCGCCCATTGTGGCTGCGACCATGGTCAGGAAAGCGCTTCATTTCGTCTTTACAGACTTCTTTCCAGTTCACCAGTAGAGCTTCCCCTGCCGTCCGCTGCTTCTACTATGGCTCAGAGCAACTTCGACCGAAGGCGAATAAACGGACCTGATGAGAGCTATCAGCCGATATTCGAAGCAGACGAGGACCTGGAAACAAAGTGGAAGCCAGGCAGTCCTCGGAAAGGCAGAACAGCGCGGGATATCCGGCCAATATGTGCGTTCTCTTTTCTGCGACGGGTATCGTACTTCTTACTCATAGTGGTCAAGTTCTGAAGGCTGGACTTATGAACCAAGCAAATGGCTCTGCATACATCGAGACCGAGAAGACCAAGATTGCATGTGCAGTGTAGGTACCTCCTCTCGAGCTCCCCGAATGGTTCACAAAGCATATACTCCTTAGGTACGGACCGAGACAGTCAAAGACTACGGTATACAACGAGAAAGGCCGATTGAACGTTGAGGTCAAATTCGCGCCTTTCTCATGTACGAAACGAAGAGTACCGATCAGAGTGCGTGCCCTTGTTGCGAATCTCGGTGGCGGTAACTGACATCTAGCAGGACGCGGAAGACAGGTCGGTTGCAGTACAAATACAGCAAGCTCTGAACGCAGCGGTCAGGCTAGAGCTGCTTCCGAAATCCACAATAGACATCTTCGTTACCGTTATCGAGAATGATGGCATTGAGGGATGTGTCGCAGCCGGCTCCGTCGCGGCAAGCGTAGCTCTCGCAGACGCAGGGATAGAGATGTTAGGATTGGTAGCGGCATGTTCAGCAGTAAGGCGGCTTATCTCCTTGTGATTGTCGAGGCACTCAATGGTTGCGTTTAGGCAGTTGTTGGGAAAGAAATCTGGATGGACCCAACAGATGAAGAGGGGCGAGTAGCCTCGGGTAGCCTGGTATTGGCGGGGATGCCAGCTCTTGGTACTATCACGAGCGTTTGGCAAACGGGCTTGATGTCTCCAGACGAGGCAATCCAAGTGAGTATAGTCAACGTTCTTTGCGTTGGATCACACCGTGACTCACAATGGTTCAGTGCATGGAGGCTTGTCAGGAGTGTTGCGCAGAGATACACGCCGTAATGGCTCAGGCGCTCCTCGAGAACGCTCAAAATACATGATCTCATGGCTTCTTCTCGCTTGCCTATCCCCTGCGAACGACCTAGGTGCGAGATCTTAGGTGATTTGGCGAACGGTACGGTAGGTCCAATCGGGTGAGTAGCTAGCACAGACGGTGCGGAATTGATCCAAGCAGTAGAATCAGTCTTTGCATAGCTCGTGCATCCTAGACCTGGGACAACGCTGTCAGGCGATTCAAACATATCAGTATACGGGGTATGTTTCGCCTTCAGATAGACAGTAGGTCGAACTGTATGGGATTGCCTTATAGTCCTAGCAGGACTCGAGAGTATGCAATATACTAGACTGTCCCGTCGTCGTAATCCTGACGTTCATCCCTTTACTAGTGAGTAAGCCCATGTACTATGCCGCGGCACTCTGCACGTGTATCACTGCCATTGTATACTGTATAGTCCCATATCGCTGCATGATATGAGTATGTCTGTCAAGTCGAGCGCGGTCCAGGAGTTGCAGTAAAAGTGTAGCGCTCAGCCGACGCGCCCACCGTGATCGTACTGTACACGCGCCGCGGCGCCGACATAGCATACTTCCGGTCCGATCTCTGGGAGTACTCCTTGCTCTCGCACACGTACTCCACGGTGAAGCACCATATACTACGACCGCCTCCAACGCCTTCTCGACCACTGTAAACGTTCGTGACGACCACCAGAGAAGCTGCACATCCCTACAACTAGCACAAGCTAGGCTTCTATTGATTATACGCTCGAATGAACTCGCACACACCCAACGCTACGCTACTAGACAACCTCCGATCTCCACGAAGCGCTACCTCGCAAATATACTCCCCGTCTATCCGTTCTACTCGTCTATCGGAGGACTCGGATGACTCGCTACGCGACTTGGAGCTGTCGGACGGGCCATTACTTGCAGAGACTCCCAGACCCGGGCGCCCGAGATCGTATTCCGTGTCCGGGTTTGACTTCCAACACGATCTACTCCCATTGAGCGCGAGCCTGAGCGAGCCGGAGGAGATACATCCTGAAGCGCACGAGAAACGACTGGGCCTTGTCAATGGTACGTGTGTCCACACAGGTGTCGCGAGCAATGAGGGTAAACGGATGCGGCAACTCCAGGCATTGCCTTGATTGTGGGTCTACAGATTGGCTCCGGCATCTTGTGAGTCCCCCACATGTACAACTAGTAGCACCTGTGCTAAGCGTGCTCCTAGCTCATCACCTGGTGTTGTGGTGGCAAATACCCAAAGCGTCGGTGCGAGCCTGCTGGTCTGGGTCGCTGCCGGAGTGCTCGGGTGGACAGGCGCAAGCAGCTTCGCCGAGCTGGGGTCCTCTATACCCGTGAACGGGGGTGCGCAGGCATACCTCCAGTATTCGTACGGGCCCCTCGTATCCTACCTTTTCGCTTGGACAGCGATATCAGCCCTCAAACCAGGTATGCAGCACAATTACCAAACTTGATCCTCCAACGCACTCGTTGCTCACCGTAGGCGTTAGGAGGAAACGCTGTCATAAGCCTAATATTTGCCGAGTATCTGAACCGACTGTTTTGGCATACCACCCGCTCTGAGGTATCGCCGGACGCTATTCCGCAGTGGGCGACGAAGCTCACTGCTGTCGCGGCAGTTGTGGTGGTCTCCATCATCTGCGTGGCTACGCCTACCTTGGGCACACGCGCCGCTGTAGTATTTACGACTGTCAAGGTGAGTCGGCCTTCTAAATTCCTCGCCCGCTCTCGTACTAACGAATATAGATCTGCGCACTGGTATGTTATGATTCGAATATACAGACAGGTCGACGAGGTAACGCGGGGCTCTTAGCTTGCTATCACTATAATTGGCCTTGTACAGCTGGCTAGAGGACGCGCATCCACGTCGTTCACTGAACCACTATTCGAAGGCTCTAGTACGAGCCCGTCTACGTATGCACTGGCGCTGTACTCGGGCCTCTGGGCCTTCGACGGTTGGGACCAAGCCAACTACGTCGGAGGAGAGATGAAGAATCCGGAGAAGAACATCCCTCGTGCAATCCACAGTAGCATGGCTATCGTCATGGTTGGTTCCGCCGTGCCAAAGTGAGACGACGCGACTTCTGAACATCTGTATAGGTCCTGTTCGTGGCGGCGAACGTTGCGTACTTTACTGTCTTGGACAAGGTGAGCCGCTGCGCCTCTCCCTGGGCGTCGTCTCCTGATAGTAAAGGACAGAACACAGTGGGGCTCAGCAATACGGTGGCCTTGGACTTTGGACGTGCGCTGTTCGGCCCCATAGGCGGAGCCGTCTTCGCCGCCATGGTCGCTTTCTCCTGCTTCGGTGCGCTCAACGGTCAGTCACTCCACTCCGCAGCCCACCTTCACTCTAACCTGCGCATTGCGCCCCAGGGTCGTTCTTCACGTCTTCGCGGCTCATCTACGTCGCCGGAAAAGAGGGTTACCTCCCCGCGCTGTTCGGGCGACACAACACGCTGCTCAAAACGCCCCTGAATGCGATGTGCTTGAATGCTGCGCTGACGATCACGTTCATCCTCATTGGAGGTGGATTCCGGTCGTTGATCAATTTCGCCGTCGTCGCGTCGTGGGCGTTCTACTTCCTGACGGTACGGCTTTCATTCGCTAGATGTCTGCATACGAAGGCTGACCGTGTTTTTCTCGTCGTAGGTTCTGGGTCTTGTCATTCTCCGCGTGAAGGAACCGATGCTGCAAAGGCCGTACAAGACATGGATCATCACGCCCCTCGTATTCTGCGCAGTACGTACCAGCGCCACCTAGCGGTTTGTACTCCACTTACCGCCATACCCTGGCTTCGACAGGTCTGCATATTCCTGCTGTGCATGCCCATCATCGCTGCGCCTCTAGAAGCAATCGCCGTACTAGGTGTGTCGGGACATGCTGCGCGCCTCCGAGCCTCGCTCACGCATTGCAGGGTTCGTCCTCGCGGGCATCCCACTCTACTACATCACCCACCGGCCCGCGGGCGAGTCCTCCGGAATACAAGGTGCGTCGCGGCTGCGCGCCGTGCGGTGTGCGGCAGGATGTTGTGCTGGATTGACCGACATTCCGCCCTCGCGCCAGGGTTCTTCTCGAATATAGCCGCGAGGATCCGGGGGAGGCCCGCGCCGGGCGCAGGATGGCAGGCGGTGGCGACCGAAGGGGACGATACGGTCGAGATGGAGGAGACACGGACGCCTGCGCGATGATTTGGCCCGTTCCCGTGCGTTTCCAGATTTGTGCCCGAATGGCGAGCCCAGCATCGGGCGTTTGATTTCGATAGACCGCAGTTAGTAGTCGGATAGAGAGAGGTTCACGAAACGTTCGCGATGCAGATGCGAACTGACAATCGGGCTCTCGCCGACCGTTGATGATGGTGCAGTAGCACCGGCGCTCTCTCTGTCAGTCCAGTATCACTGTGCCGCGGAGACGGCGGACGCGGACGCGTTGCTGACATACGGATGACTCAGGGGTTGGCTTGGATATATCCGAGATCATCCACGCATCCGTGCGAAAAACATCCGCGGATGCTTCATCCGTTGGTATCCGTTCCCACGAATTCTCCCTGTGACTTGACGTAAAACACAGGAGTCAGCAGGCAAAGTCCCTCGTCGGACGAGGGCACTGCAAACACTCAACAGACGCCCGTTGTTATGCTTGTGTGACGGCCTGTGACCTAACGCTCGTGGGAACTTTGCCTGGGAAACGGATGGGTTTTCGCTCCACACGGATGGCTGGGAAACGGATACTATCCGCGGATATCCGTGGATAGCACTATCCAAGCCAAGCCCTGGGATGACTGATGAGGTTCCCCCATTCGTCGACTTAGCTACCGCCGGCATTTTCCGCCGCCCGTTTCTGCGATGTGTGAGCTTGTTGCGCGATTGATCACGCTGACACCGCCGTCCTCGGGATAAATACCAGTGCTTGCTTGCTTGCTGCATCGTCGCGCTCACCTCTCATATCACCACCACCCTCTTCGACTGTTCTGCGATCGCAGCGTTTGTTTGACCGTTCGTGAGTGCGACTGGAGATATCTCGCAGGCTTGGCGCGCGCTTGACGGCTGTCCCTCTGCGTGATAGCAGCAAGCTTCAGAAGGCGACTGATCCCGACACACTGATACGATGGTGCGCTTGTTCACATGCTGGAAGCGAAGGCAGGAGAGGGCTGACAGGACGGACGGTGGTGGCGGCGGGGACGACGACGTCGGCAGTCTGAGCACACTTACAAGTTCAACGTGAAGGTGATGACGAGCGCATCGCAGCTGCATCGCGGGAGCCGAGGAGTAAGTGTGGAAGCTGACCTGAGATGCGATGCCGCAGATGACCTGCACCGGCTGCTCTGGCGCGATCGACCGTGTGCTGAAGAAGACGGAAGGTGCGTGTGCTCCCATGGGAGAGATCATGGAGGAAGCAATGGAATGTGACGGATGGTCGTTGGGGTCGTCGTCGCAGGCGTGTCCGAGTACGATATCAGCCTGGAGAAGCAGGAGGTGCTGGTCAAGGGCACGATCCCGTACGACGACCTGCACGCGAAGATCGCGAAGACGGGCAAGCAGGTGCGTACGCTTTTCTTTGCCTCTTGGCGGCGGTCGGCAGAGGCGTCGAGGCGAGACACGGGCGAGGCTCACGCAGCTGGGATGTCTAGATCCTCTCTGGGGAGACTGTGGCCTGAGACTGAGCGGGATCATGCACGGCGAGCGTCCTGAGACGAGACGGCCGTCGATGGAGGTTTCTGATGCGGATGCGAGAGATGTGTGTGCTTATTGCTTCAGACTATGTATAGCGGATGGCGGTCCTGGACCAATGTACTCTTTCGAATGATACAACAGCAGCGCTCGGGACAGAGAGACAGCACCGGCTTGGCTGCGATGTCCGCGGGCACGACGGCATGGTGATGCCGCGCGACGGTTGCAGAGGAGCGCCGGGAGGGCGGCCATTGTGGCGGAGGAGTGAGGGCATGCAGCTATGCAGCGTTGCCGAGGAGAGGTGATGGGCCTGAAAAAGCCCAAGGGTCGTGCCAATTCGGGGAGATCAGGGCGAGAAAGGGCAGCCGGGGGAGAGGCGCTGGCGATGCGAATCTCGGAGATGAGCTGGGTCGGTGTTGTTCTGGCTATGACGATGAACGCTGCATGGATGAATGAGCCTGCCCAGTGCCGAGGGACGGACGGACGGCGGCGCCCTTTGCGCCTAAGTAACCTTGGAACGCTGGCTACAGCAGCTGAGGACTCTGACGGTTGGATACGTTCGAGACTCGCCCAGCTCCTTTCCTTTCCCTGCAAAGTCCAACGCTTGCATCTTCTTCCCCGTCTCTTAGCTGCGCACTCTCCGCCATGACGCCTATCCCTCCCCCGCTCCTCCTCCACCAGTAGCTTGTCCTGCACCCTCCTTCCTCCTGCTGCGAACTGCGCGCCCCCACTCTCTTTTCACCTCTCAGCTCTATCGCCGACCCCGGCATCCTGGTCCCATAAATTATCCCCCGCCAAGACTCTCTCGTTCCTGGTTTCGCACCACCTCTCTTCATCGAGATTCGTCCCACACCCCCCTCCCTCGACACGCTTTAAACATAGCAGGGGTCTCACCGTAAGTTCCCGTCCCAAACATACGTCCTCCGTCCTCACCCTCCCATCCTTTCGGTCCCGTAGCCACCCTTCGCCGCCGCATGGCTTCTGCCACACCGAGCGCGTCCGCTACCGCTCTCCCGGCTTACCCCTCCACTCCGGACTACCCTGATGACCTCGAGTTCATAACCGCCTACCTCACAGTCCACGTCCTCAGCGACGCTAGCCGCATCTACTCCTACATCTTCTGGATAGCCCTCGCCGTCGTCTTGGTCTTCTTCTCCCTCTTACATCACCTCCACCTCCGCGCCGGCTATCTAGGTGCGCTATGGAGCAAATGGACTGTACGCCGTCGGACATGGCGCAAGAAACACAGCTTGGCTATCGCCAAAGCCAAGGGTCAACCACACAGGCAACCCTTCTCGTTTCCCTCGAATGCCCAAATCTTTACGCTCGTGGCTATAGTCGTCGCTGCTCTAGCCCTCTCCTTCGCGGGTCCCGATTACATCGCCCCTGGCTCTACCCTCTGGACATTGCAAGACTTCCCCTCTGCGACCAGCACCAACATCGCGAAGCGTGCCTATGACACCTCGCTGTTCGCGCAGTATCAGCCGCATTACACCATCAACAAAGCTTGGTGGACGTCTGGTAACCGTACCGGACTCATTGCCTTTGCCCTCTTCCCCCTCTGCATCTTGTTCGCACTCAAGTCTCCACCCTTCGCCATCTTCTCCTTGCCCTGCCTCGTTCAGATCTACTGCGACAAGCTCCTGTGGTTGCACAAGTGGACTGCGCGATTGATATACCTCCTGACTGTCCTGCACGTTGCGTTCTGGAGCGTCCAACTGTGCATCGAACGCCGTCCGAGTACAGGAAAGATTGCTTATGTCTATGCATGGCAATATGAGAAATTCTTGTTCGCGTGGATTGTAAGCTTCCGGTCGTCGTCCTACATACGCGGCTTACTGATTTGTTCCCTGCAGGCTTTCGGGTGCATGACGTTGCTCTTCCTTTTGTCCATCGCGCCCATCAGGCGAGCGCACTACGAGGCGTTCTGGTTCCTGCATGTCTTACTGGTACCACTCACATTGATCATGTCCGCCCTGCACCATCCTCCTGTATGGTGGTGGTGTTGGGCTGCACTAGGGCTGTGGTTTGGGGAGCGAACATGGCGCTTCACCTGGTGGTTGTATACGAACGGCTTCTTCAGCTCGAATGCAGCGAGCGCGTCCGTCCCGTCGAGCAACTCACCCCCTGGATTCCCAGGGCTGGACCAGAAGGTTGAATCCCCTTATCCACCAAAGTTCAAAGGGTCTCCGCCCGAAACGCCGCCATCGAGCTCGACGCTCGGGTTCACTCACTACCCGCCCATTTCCTCAGTGAAGCTCATGCCAGGTGCAGGGCTGTCCTTGCCGACCGACTACGTCCCTCCCCCCGGTTTCGCACACGCCGAGTTACTCCCGGGTCGCACCGTGCGCCTACGCATCGTCACGCCCGGGTACCTCACCTGGGCACCCGGCCAGCACTTCCTGATTTCCGTCCCCTCTATCACCCGCTTTACGACCCACCCGTTCACCGCCGCGTCCATTTGCGACGAGCAGAACCCGCGCGGGGACGGCCGCGTGCTCGTGTTCATTATCCGCGCGAAGAGCGGGTGGACGAAGGACCTCTGGGATACGGTCGCGCTCATGATCGGGCGGGGGCAGCAGTTCCAGAGAGGGGAGGCGCTGCCGCGGTGCGCCATGCCCAGTCGGGGCGTGCTGCTGCGCGCATGCGTGGATGGGCCGTACGGGTCGTCGGTGCGCGCGAGATGGAACGATTATTCGAGCGTCGTTGTCGTGGCCGGCGGGTCTGGCGTGAGCTACGCGCTCTCGGTCCTACAATACCTCTGCTTGTGTCTCGCCGGGAGGGACGGGCGGTTCCTTGGCGGTAAGTCTGGCGGATACGGGCAGCCTGGCTTCAAGATCAGCCGTGTGCGCTTTGTGTGGTTGGTGCGAGAGTTCGGTAAGCATCCATCGTATCTGTGCGAGACGAGGACGTCTGACGAATCGCATCGTCGCAGGACATGTCCAGTGGTGCGCGTCGGTACTGCGACGATGCATGGACCTCGTGCCCTCTCCCGAACTGCAGGTTGACATATTCGTAACCAACGTGAAGCCCACTCCCGAGACCGGTCCCTCCCCTCCACGCACACGAATATCGTTCGCGCCGTTGCCCAAGGGCAAACGCGAGGAGCTCGAACGCCCCAACCCTGGGTTCGCACAAGAGTCGCGCCCGCAGTCCCGCGCGTCCAACGCGTCGTCAGAGGAGAGCGCGGAGGACAGCGACGTCGACCTGAGCTACTACACGGGCGAGTTCGGGGAAGAGCAGGGCGAGCTGGGGCACGAAGAGCACGTGCTCGACCTGACGAACTTCGAGGGCGACGACGACTCGGAGCTGCCTGGGGAGGCGCAGTTCAACTTGTCCGTCAGGCGGGAGGGCAGGATGCGGAGGAGGAACACACGGAGGATATCGATGGCGCTGTTGGCGAAGCAGGAGCTCATCTACCGTTCGTCGGAGGCCTTCGACGGCGCCGCACCCTGCGTCTTCGTCGGCGCAGCTCGTGAGCAAGCGAGCGTCCCTCCCGCCCATCGACACCACCAACCCGCGCGCCTTCTCAGCGGCAGAGCGTCGATATCGCCGCAATCCATCCTAGCGCACTATCCACCCCCAGCCCGCGCACCGCCATCACACCTCCCACGCCCAACAGCTCGCTGCCCCTCGTCGACACCGTCCCCCAAGCGCTCCAGCGGATCCTCCTCCCCGCACCGCTCGACGCGGAACCTCTCTCTCTCCATCCCCGGCGCCGGCCCATCGGGCCCCTCCGCCGCCGCCTCCAAGCGGACTCTCGGCGACGCTCTCGGAGCGGTCGCTCGAGACGCCGATGACGGCGCGATCGCGGCTCAGCCAGTGGACGGACACGGACAGCTTCGCGGCGCTCGTGCCGGGGGGCGACGTCGAGCGCGTGCGGGAGCAGCTCCGGCTCGACCTCGACGACCAGGAGGTCGAGGACTGTGGGGATCGTCGCGGAGCACGCGCGCCCGGGGAAGCCGAGGCTCGACCGGATATTGGCGGACGAGGTTGAGAGGGCGAAGGGCGCGGTCGCGGTTGCTTGTGAGTGTCTCTTTCGTTCTGTTTTGTTGGTGTGGTTGGCTGTGGTTGGGTTGCGGGCGCAGTGCTGACGAAGGTGTGGGTGTGTTTGCAGGTTGTGGACCGACGTCCCTGGACGCGATGATGCGCAAGCTTATCGCGACGCAGATCAACCCGGATCGTATACGAAAGGGCGACATGCGAGGCTCCATCGCGCTCTTCTCAGAAGAGTTCGCGTACTGACCCGGTGCCGCCTTCCGCCGCTCTGGCCCTTCTCCTCGCGCTCCTCGCCTGGGCGCTCTCACACACACTCGCGCACGGACGCCTTTTTCTCTACTGGGTTTGGAGAAATACATCTACAATACGTACATTTCTTGCTGGGACGCTTTGGTCGATCACTGTCAACCCCCCTTCCTCGTTCACATACAACGCCTCGGACCGTTTCATAGTCGATAGATACTACATCGCTCGCCGCCGCTGCATGCCGAATTCAATAGTTACCGCACTGTATCTCTACCTACACAACAAGTTTCTTACACAAGAACGTTTCGATTTTTGATGCTCGAAGGAATTGCAAGCCTCCTGGGAGGGTGTACGGGGTGTACTTGCCGAGTGGTAAGCGAGCCAGTACTTCTATCGGGAGATTTGCAGTTCCTTGGGCGCCAATTTCTAGTCCTTTTGCCCAATCGGGTAATCTATCACATGTTAAGTACTAGGACCCCGGACCGTGCGATGCGGCCATGAGAACGTGTGAGAAAGTGAGAAATCAGTTAATCACGGGCGCTTCTTCCCAAACGCGTCGAGGCCGCGCTGGCAGCCTGGCAGTGGCCCTCGAGCGCAAGCGCGCGCCCTCCCGTTGGACTGTAAATCCGAGGGACTGCAAATCTGCCAGCTCGAAACGGCTTCGCGGTGGCTCTCACTGCAAGTCGCACCCAGAATGACCCCCCTCGAAACCCGCTGCGAGGTGGCAGATTTGCAGTCCTCCGTGGGAGATTTACAGTCCTTCGGCACCCCCTCGGCATCTCCTCCCCCTCCTCCCTTCCGGCCTACCCGCTCCTAGTACTATACCCGCTCGCCTGCGCACCTAGCTTGCGGCCCAGCGCCAGCGCGCGTGGACGCGCGCCGCTGTGTCCTCCCCTTGCGCTCCTCGCGCGCGTACGTCCCTTGCACGCGCACTGAAGTACTGACTGGCCGACATGTATAAATTGGTTTTTGCTTGTGGTTCAAATGACACAAGCAGTGTCCTCATATTTTACTGCATTTTGTTCAAATAACTTATGCATCACATTTCTGACAGCTCTGAGCCCCATAAACACACCTAATACATGGTGCACACACTGCTTAAGACAACTTCATCAGAGGCTCTCGCGCAACAGGACCCGCGATCGCGCTCGCGACGCGTTCGGGCGCCTATTTTACCTGGCTCCCGGGGGCCTCGCTGTGGGCGTCTGAGGACCAGAAATCTAGGATTACATAAGCTCTTTCGGGACTGCGAATCTACCCGGTCGCAGCTCTACTTCGAAGAGGGGTCACGGGCGCCTATTCTACCGCCCTCTTTGGGAGGAGTTTCTACTGAACGCCTTCGCAAAACTGCTTGCTCTCGCTCGGCTCGCTACATTCCGGCCTCTGCGCCACCCCAAAACCCCGCGCACACTCTATTCCCCCCACTCTGTGCGACGAAGAAACATGAGCGCGCCCGCGACGCCCGCGTACACCGTGCCGGAGGGCTTCACGCTGCACAAGGAGAACACGTCCGCGATCCTGCTGCCGGCGACGAACGACGCGTTCCTGAACCCGGTGCAGGAGTTCAACCGCGACCTGAGCGTCGCGTGCATCCGCACGTGGGGCGCGGTCATGAACGCGGAGAAGGAGCGCAAGTGGAGGGCCGCGGCGGAGCGGCGCGCGGCGAAGAAGGGGGAGCCGAGGGCGAAGAGGGCGAGGAGTGAGTGCTGGTTTGGGTGCTCATATGGGGGTGCGCTGATAATCACGAATGGTGTGTTTGTGTTCGATCGTATAGCGGAAGAAGATGCGCAATCTGCGACGGATGAGAGAGCTGCTGCTCCGGTTGCAGTAGGAGCCTGCAGCGGAGGACGCTTCAACGAGCGTAACGAAGCCACAAGCAGAGGTGAGTACAAGCTCTGCGCTTCGATGATCTGATGCAAATGCAGGACCGTGAATGTAGTTCCGCCCTCACCAATTTGTGATCCTCGAAGCACTGTCTGCCACAGGTCCTCCGGTCCATCCGCTATGCACACGAGATTCCCAACGTAAAGTGAGCGACACCCGCGCCTGTCTCTTCGTCTGTAGTGTTCATCTTTCTGGGCACCTTATGCAGATACGTCATCGCGAATGACTTGTCTCCGGCGGCCGTTGAGGCGATGCGGCGGAACATTGAGCTGAACGACCTGCACGAAACGGAGGAACCTGCCGCTGAGGGCAGCGGCGGACAACCGAAAATCCGGCCAGCCAAGGTCCGTGTCAACGAAGGCGACGCATGGTGAGCTTCAAGCAACGTAAGGAAGACGCTGCACGGCACCAGAACTGACGGTTCGGCCGTGGTCAGTGCATTGATGTATAATCACCGAGGCGAGCGCAACCGTGTCGATGTCGTCGACCTGGACCCGTACGGCACTGCTGCTCCTTTCATCGACGCTGCTGTACAATGCGTGAACGATGGCGGCCTTCTATGTGTCACATGTACCGACATGTCCGTACTGGCCACGACAAACTATCCGGAGAAGTGGTATGTACATGCAGTCCTTGTGACAAGGTTGCGCAGAAGTTGACAGGAGCTTAGCTTCTCCAACTACGGCGGTGCACCGGTCAAGGCCGAGTATTGCCACGAAGCGGTATGTGCAATGTCTCATTGACATCGTGCAGATTTTGATGGTATGTTTCAGGCCCTACGGTTGGTTCTGCATACACTGGCAACGTCGGCAGCGAGATATGGACGCTATGTCCAGCCGCTGCTGTCTCTTTCTATTGACTTCTACGTGCGACTCTTCGTGCGAGTGTATACCGCTCCCGTCGAGGTGAAGAAGCTTTTCAGGTATGTTCGTCTCAGCCAATTCTCACCGCGACTCACACCACAACTGACATTGCAGCAAGACGGCTGTATACCACGTTTGCAGCGGTTGCCAGTCATTCTACGAGCAGCCTCTGGGTCGTGTGACGGAACAGGTTAGCCAGAAGGGGAACGTGAATTTGCTCTTCAAAGTCCACACAGGACCGCCAGTTTCCGAACGGTGTCCCGAGTGCAACTCTGTGCTCCATGTAAGTTGACTGTTCCACGTGTGCTCGGCTGCAACTCAATCTTGCGTGTCTAGGTAGCTGGTCCTATGTGGTCCGGCCCGATCCATGACAAGGAGTTCGTCTCTAGCGTACTCAGCCATGTAGAAGCGAACGAGGACAAATACGGCACCTCGGCGAGGATGAAGGGCATGCTCACCGTCGCAAAGGAGGTTGGTGACCAATGATCTGCTCCGTCCCTCATGTGCTGACCCCTCTGCAGGAGCTGGACACGCCTTTCTACTTCACGCCGTCGAAGATCTCCAGCCACTTCCATTGCGTATGCCCGAGCCTGGATGAAACTGCGTAAGCACCCTGTCCACTTCTGATCTCCCTCGCCACGGCTCACGGTGATCGCATAGCTCGGCATTGCTCCACGCTGGTCACAAAGTCTCCCGGTCGCATGCCTGCGCTGGCTCTTTGAAGACTACCGCCACCTATGCCGACATCCATGACATCTTCCGCTCGTGGGTCAAGACTCATCCTGTACGGATGGACAAGGTGTCGGAGAACTCACCGACCCGAGTCCTGCTCAGCAAAGAGCCAAAGTGAGCGATTCCTCTGTGTCTGTCTAGCTTACACTGCTCACGATGACTGCTTAGAGCGGAAGCGAACTTCAAGCGGCATTCAGAGTCAGTGACTGCCTCATCGAAAGTCAAGCTCGTCCGCTACCAGCAGAACCCAACTCCAAACTGGGGACCGGGCGCGAGGCCCGGCGGGAAGCGCAAGCGAGAGGGTGACGATTGAATACTGAATATTGTAACAACGAAACAACATGGTGACAATCCAGAGCTCGACTGATTACAAAGCATAATTCCGAAGTGGGACGAGAGACAGGACAGTACAAGACAGACTCGACCTGCGACTAGATATGCTGCTAGATATAAAATACGAAGGGAAACCCGTCCACCTAGAGAAGAGAGAGGAGAACGCGCGGTATGGGTGCGAGGAGAACGGAAGAGCTGCCAGCCGGTTATTGGCCGAATGTGGGCTGATTCGCGAATCCATGGGTGCTTGAGGAGATCCGCAGCGGATGGACGAAGTTCGTGGTCGAGCTCAAAGGTCTGCTCGAGGAAGTCGACGGCTTCCGCAGAGATATCCGGGGGTAATCGTGGGCTTCGCCTTCGCCGACCCGACCTAATCGCAACGCTTAGTATGGACTAGTCAGTCACTCATGAGGTGTTGCGAACATACCTTGAAGATTGCCTGCATCTGGGAGAGATGTGGCCAAGGATGCTCTCCCGTAAGCATCTCGACGACCAAGCAACCCACACTCCAGATATCAGCCTTGAAGGTGTACGCCTTCTGCTGCACGACCTCGGGGGCCATCCAGAACACCGAACCCTGAAGGGAAGGGCGGTGCGCACGGTTCATGGGCAGCAGATCTGTGCCACAACGGTTAGCGAACAGTTCGGAGAAGTTGAGGACGCGAATAGCGGTCGAGAGACGCACTGTCATCGATCTTCTTCGAAATACCAAAGTCGGAGATTTTGATGCCGCCCTTGTTGTCGACGAGCATGTTCGCGCCTTTTATGTCGCGGTGAATGATATCACGCTCGTGCAGGTAGTTCAGCCCCAACAGGATCTGGCGGACCCAATTCCGTACAAGCGGCTCTTCGAACGCGCCGTAATTCCTCAACAGAGACGTGACAGATCCGCCCGGGACATACTCCAGGAAAATGTTCAAATGGTCGTCATCCATGCAAGAAGCTACCGCGCCGTTATCAGCCACCGAGTCAATCGGACACAAAACCGCACATACATAGGTATTGGACGATGTTCTCATGGTGCAGATCCCGAAGTAGCTCGATCTCCCGCTCAAGAGCGCTAAGCATGGACTTCTTGCGTTCTTCGTTCGGTGCCGAACCCGTCGGGAGCTCCACTTGCTTGACAGCCATGAGCAGGCCAGTCGCGGCGTCCATACCGAGGTACACTTTTCCGAAGGAACCAGCGCCGATGAGCGCACCCTTGATCCACTTGATCGTCCGCTCGCCTGGGACAGGAGACGTCAGTACAGACTGGCATGAACTGTCGCTGAAGCACTCACTACCTCGGGACATGATGGTTTTGCCAGGCTCATCATCATCCGTAGCTGTCTCGTCGTCATACTCCTCCTCCTCCTCTTCTTCACTGCTTTCCTCTTCCTCTTCCGCAGCTTCCTTGATGCTCTCTCTATCGGCACTATCTGGCATATCGACCTTGGTCCACTCATCTGATTCGCCGGAAGTCGCGGCTTCCCGTCGGCTCTCGACCTCTGCGGTAATCTCATCGACAGTCATAAGACTGGCAGTGTCCGAACGATCTCGCTTGCTACGCAGCTCGGTGATGTAGCTCATACGCTTCGAGGCGGTCGACATGCGCCTCGACGAGCGCACCGAGCCCTGGCTGTCAGACAGATTGAGTGATTCCGACAGCGACTCCGAGGGGAATGCCACAGGAGGAAGGAGGTGAGGGGAGACCCCGGGTGAGGCATCGGGTGCGGCGAGGTCCATCGAATGGCCATCGTCTGTAGAGAGCGACAGACGAGGCGGGTCCTCAATCTTCGTCATCACGCTCCCCGTATCTGGCGTTGAATACGGCGACGGCGCCCTCTCCACCGCGGTCATCGACGCGGACGACATCGACGCGCGCGGCGAAGACCCGGTGCGCTGCGACCCGAGCGTGCTCACGCTGAAGCGCGACTGCGACGGCATGTTGAACGACATCATGCTGTCGCGACGGCCGGGGACGCCGCTCTGGCGCATCATGCTCTGGCGGCGGGTGCGCTCGAGCACCTTCTTCTCCGTGTTCGGGAAGTACTCCGCGAGGTGCGTCGTGATGAGCTCGCTCGGCGGGCGCTGTCCAAAGAAGTTGCGCAGCTTCCCTTGCTTTGCGCTCTTGGTGGGGCTCGACGAGCTTTGCGCTGCTGTCTCGGCGGGCACGGCCTTGTCGGGAAGAGGCACGCCGAGGCCGCTGAGGATGCTCACGGAGCTGGCACGCTTCATGGCTTTCGTGTAGACCGGGGGTTCTGCAGCGAGCGCCTTGTCGAGTGCGTCCTCGCCGTCGTCCGAGACGATCACCGTAGGCGTCGGTGATGTCTGGCCACGCCTAGAGAAAGCCACTCGTCGTAATGTGAGGCCGTGCTCGCGCTGCGGGTCATCTGGCGGTGCCTGACAGAACGCGAGCAGTTCCGCCTCGCTGAGCGGACCTTCTGCAGTGGCGTTTCAGCCCGTCGCTAAAGGAGTTTTCTGTTTTGCGGTACTTACTATGCGAGTCGCTGTGTCCGAGGAACGCACCCCAGCCATCCACACTCAATCCACCGTCCTTCGATTCAACAGATCCAGGACCCTCCGAGCCGATCTTGTTGGCCTTCTTGAGGGCCCTGATGAGCACCTCCACGCCACCAGAGCAATCCGCCACATTGATCGTCGTCGTCTGTCCTTCTTCTGGTAGGTTGAACTTGATCAATTTTCTCCGCAGATCATCGAGGGAAGGTTTGTTGTTCGAAGAAGGCGTGCCGGGCCGGAATGGCGCGCTGAGGCCGCTGAAGGACGAGTTGGCGGTCGAGCCGTTTCGACCTGATACGAACGACTCGGCGATCGGGGACAGGCCATGCGCTTGCTGCAGCTGCGAGCTCGCATATGGATGCGGCCCGTTGCCGATACGTGGTCTCGGTAATGGTTTGTTGGAAGTCTCAGAGGTGGGCGTGGACGCCGAATATGAACCATTCCTGGAGTGTTCTGTGGCTTGACGACTTGCGTTACGCACAGGTGGCTGAGAGGGCGGGAATGGTAATGGCGAGGTCGAACGACTTGTGGGTGTACGATGGTTGTTGCCTTGCCTCGGATCTGAAGGCAAGCCATACCATCCAGGACCCTGCGTCTGAGAAGAAGGCGTGAGTAGTCCTGCCTGAGGCAGGGCGAGCGGCGCGTCTGGAAGGGTAGGTGTGCGCCGACCGGACGTGCTGGGCGTCCCGGGCGTGGGGTGGAGATTTCGGGGTGTGCGGGCAATCGGGGGCAGAGGAGGCTGTCCACGGGGTGGAGGGGGCAGGGGAGGCAAGTTCGTGCGACTGTGGGCCGTCGTGGGCGTGCCATGCGTGCTCGCGCTGTTGGGCTGCAGTGGGAGCGGGCGGTTGTTGTTTGTGTTGAGGCGTGCCGAGTCCTGGCCGTCCCGTACAAGTCGTGGTAGGTCCGGCGATCCTCCGTTTGGAGGCAGGTGGAGGGGGGCAGGTCGGCCAGACTCGAGGCGTCGCGCGCCCGTGCGTGTGGCGGCGTTGTGATCGCTCGACACGCTCGAGGTGCGGCTGTGGTCGGATGCGCGGGGACGATTGAGGATCGATGTGAGAGCGGTGCTGGAGGAGCACTTCTGCCTCAGGTGCTTCACGCCGTTCAGGATGCGGACCCTGTCCCCGACGCTGTTCATGCCCATCTCCTTCAGGGTCATCTGGTCCAGCTCGAGGAGGACGTCACCGCGGATGTCATTCGCCTTGAACGTAGCAGCGTGATGGCCGCACTTGATCTCAGTGAGCCACAGCGCGACGTGCGCATCGGACCATGAGCGCAGAAACTCTGCATATGAAACGCCCGGCGGAGGGTCGAGGGCATGTCCCGGATAAGCGGAGGTGGGGGTGTTCGTGTGCGATCCATTCACGTTGACGTTCACGCGGGGAACCTGCGATGGCTGGAAGGAGACCGAGGTCGTCGGCGACGTTGGCGAGGAAGCCCGGGAGGTGGGCTGGGATGCGTCCTCGAGCGCCTGGAGGTTGCTAGAGCTGGCCACTGCCACAGACATCTATGATGGTGTTAGAGAGCGAGAGAGGAAAGCACAGGTACGTCTGGGGTCGTTTGACAATCGTTATGGAAAGGCGGGGAGATGGGTTGCTAGCCGATGGAGGGTAGTGGTCGGGTAGGCAGGTCCAAGCTCAAGCTCGTCGTCCAGCGCGCGTTCAACGTCTCATAGACCTGTATGAGGAGCAGCGGCAGCTCGGGCCTCTTGAAGCAGTCAGCAGTGTCTAGAACGGAGGCGACAGAGGCTGCAGGATGCGAAAGGAAGAGATATGAACAAGAGACGGAAGGAGAGACGGGGGAGGAGAAGGGCTGAAAGGTGAGAACAACGACGAGCTCCGCGAGCGCAACGACCAACTCTCCCCGGCCAATAGGCGCGTCGACACAGGCGCCCGCTCTCCGCCGCGATCAGCCTTCGTTGTGCCTCGCCATCCCACGATTCCCCCCATCTCCTCGTCTCGTGTACAGTACTCTAAGTTGCTCTCCTTGGTCGTTCATTCTCGCGATCTCTGCAGCGTTCAAGATAACCCCCTCACTTTTGCGATTCTACTTGCAACGCTATATATACCCGTTATAGACCGAGGTGCTGCACTCGACGTGCAGTATTGTATTACTCGTCTGTGCCTGGCAACCCTACATCCGGAAGCGTGTTAGCGTTAGCTCGTCGGCCTCGTGTCTCTCGCTGACGGTTCCGATATCTGTCCAGTCCACCTTCGGGTCACCGGTCGGTGATTGGGCGAACACCGCAGTCCCATCCAAGCAGGCCTATTTCTGAGTGTTGGCGTGAAACGCGGCGTTCGAGCGACTGTCTATCTTGAGCTCTTGACCTCCGTACATAGCACCATTCAACCATCTTCCAACTCACACGGCCAAGCACGGGCGCATTCTGCTGTCAGACTGTGCGTTAGCAATATCGCAGGTAGCTATGGTACTGCCTGCAGCAAACTCTGTTGATCAATCAACGCCCACGAGCATCAAGGATGTCCCGGCTCTGTCACGGATGCTACAGACGCGGTACGAATGACGAAGTTCTTGATGCCACAGATAACAGAGCGCCGTATATATGTCAATGTGTGTGGGCATCAGAATAGTTGCGCGGTGATAGCGCCTTCTACGAAGGACGCATACGTTGCCGTGAATCGTCAAGCTAGAACCCAGCCACCTCGGTCGCCAAGTGCTGGATGTTCGCACACCGCTCTCTGTCCCCGGTGGCTGCTCGGCCACGCTTCGCGCCAATCATCCTGTTCTCGATATCAGTTGCATCGTAGTGGCTCACACACCTACGATTGCAGCGTTGGGTGAACATGCTCGTTTGCTGGCTCTGCAGCCTGCAGCCAAGATTATTCATCTGTTGGACCTGTGGCGCTGCGTGGCCGAAGAGACTGCACAACAGTCTGGGCACCGGCCGTGTGTTCCTGGCGATGCAGTGGCTGCAGAAATTCCAGCGCGCGATCACCTCGAAATATTGAGCCGTATCGGACTTGCAGGATCTACGCGATGGTGCCGTCGGCGCACTCACGCTCCGAAAGTGGATTTGCATCGCGTCCGACACGCGTTGCGCATCGCCTACATGTGAGAGGATGCGTACCACACGAAGGAAACAGACCGCGTACATACATGCCGATCTGCCAGGAGGAAGCGGCGACGTTGGATGGGCGAGGACAAGGTGCGGGGCGTTCGACAAGACGTTGGGCGGGATAGGTTACCGCCGCTATAAACGCTTGTATTTGCCGATAGGAGGCACTAGAAAGGTCATATATGGGAGCAGGGGTGGGGATAAGTGGGAGGGATAAACGGTTGGAAACGATAAAGTGACAGAAGACGCCCGAAAGCGGCATCTGGACCCCGCAACTAAATAAAACGAGGGATTTGCCGGAGGCCCTGGGCCTTTCCCTCCAGCTCTCTCCTCCTCACTCCCTCCCGTCCGACCCAACGGTCGCCGTCGCCGTCTTTCCTCCTCCCTCCTCCTTCCCCCTCCACCGTTCGCGGATTCCCCGGCAGGATATTCGTCCCTTCCTTTCCTTACTTCACCGACATCTGCTTTTTCTCTATCCCCGAGGACCGACTAATCACTCTCTCCCCATCCCTCCCGCACCGACCACGACGAACTTCTCGTAACAGTCCTCTTTCCGCCCGCCATGTGGGTGAGGACAGCCTTGCTCTCCCTGCTGGCACTTGCCCAGCTGGGAACCGCCTCTCCGTATAGAGCGGATCTCACGGACTACAACATTAATACCAACCAAAACGCCCAGTCCCCTCTCGACTATGACACGCCCAAGCGTTCTCAGTACACAGCGTCGCCAAGTAACTGGCGAGAAATCCCGTTCTACACCATCCTGCTGGACAAGTTCGCCGATGGCGACCCCTCCAACAACGACTACTTCGGGACCATGTACGAGTGGGACTGGCGGGAGACGCAGCTGCGGTTCGGCGGTGACCTCAAGGGTTTGGTTGGGAAGTTGGATTACATTCAGGGAATGGGTGTGAAGGGTATTTTCATCTCTGGAACTCCTTTCCTCAACATGCTCTGGCAAGCGGACAGTGCGTATACATCCCCTACTGATGCGCCTCAGCTATTCACCTGCGCCACGTACAGGTTACTCTCCGCTGGATTTCACGGTTCTGGACCCTCACTGGGGTACACTGGCAGACTGGCAAGCAACCATCGACGAGATTCACGCACGAGGCATGTACTTCATGGCGGACTTTACGGTCGGCACCATGGGCGATCTTGTCGGCTTCAAAGGGTACGTTATCAATCTCTCACGTCTGCCGCCTATGGCTGCTGATATTACGGCAGGCATCTCAACGAATCGACGCCGTTCGATCTGAATGAATACGACGCAGTATGGAAGGACCCGGAGCTCGCGCCGTGGGGCTTCAACGAGTACAGGGATTTCAACGTTAGTTGTCTTTGCTCCCGCTATCTCGTGGCATATGCTGAGATTGGCACAACTGCTACTAGATCGACAACACTTTCAACAGCTCGTGCCAGCTACCGACCTTCTGGTCCGATGACGGTACCATCCAGGACATTGGCTGGAACGGAGGCTGCAAGCAGTCGGACTTCGACCAGTACGGTGACATGGAGGCCTTCGGTGTCCACCCGGACTGGCAACGTCAGCTTGCGAAGTTCGCTTCGGTCCAGGATCGTCTTCGTGAATGGAAGCCTGAAGTCATGTCGAAGTTGAAGAAGTTCTCGTGCCTCGCAATCACTGCCCTGGACATCGACGCTATCCGTATCGACAAGTCGACTCAGGTCACAGTCGACGCGCTTGCGGAGTGGGCCTCGAGTACTCGGGCCTGCGCAGCGCAGTTGGGCAAGCATAACTTCTACATCCCAGGCGAGGTCACAGGTGGTGACACCTTCGGTTCACTCTACTTGTAAGTCGTCCAAGAGAATGCGTAGAGCTTTGCATATACTGACTCTGGCTTGAAGCGGTCGTGGCCGGACACCCACCCAGCGTCCCCTTGGCTTCCTTGCCGCTGCCAACGTCACGAAGGATATGGACCAGTACTTCCTGCGCGATGCCCCACTCAACGCGCTCGACGGCGCAGCGTTCCACTACTCCACCTATCGCTCTCTCACACGGTTCCTTGGAATGGACGGTAACCTGCAGGTAGCGTTCGACGTCGATACGAATTTCGTCACTGCGTGGAACGAGATGTTCGTGAACAACGACTTCTTGAACCCCACGAACGGCACTGTCGACCCTAGGCACATGTACGGCACCAGTAACTTCGATGTCTTCCGGTGGCCAAGTTTGGAGAACGGCACTCAGCGTAGTGTCTTGGGTACCTTTGTCACTAACCTGCTCATGCCTGGTATCCCACTGGTGAGTGTGGTGATGTTGATCGTGCTATGCGAAATGCTCACACTTGGTGCAGTATTATTACGGCGAAGAGCAAAACCTCTACCTCTACGACACTGGCGCTGCAAACTATCTCTACGGGTACGCAGCATTTATTGCATTCCGATCGCGCTGGCGACTTAAATCATCTACAGCCGTCAAGCAATGTTCGCCAACAAGGCCTGGCAGCGCCATGGCTGCTACGCTCTTGGCTCTGACCAGTACTTCAACATGCCGATGGGCAAAGCACTCCTAGGTTGCGAGGACGACTGGAACTCGCTCGATCACTTTGATCCTACCAGTGACTCGCGCCGCGTCTTCGCGCACTTCCTTGCCCTGCGCAGGACTTTTAGCTCACTGCAGGATGGGTTCAACCTTGTGCAACGTGGCAACTGGACCTACTTCATTTCGCGTCCCGGTTCCAACGGTACTCTCACCGAGATGGGCCTGTGGTCCGCCACCCGTGCGCCCATTCCCGGGGTGCAGACCCTGCCGGGCAACAGCGATCAGGTCTGGCTGTTGTACACAAACGAGAATTCCACGCAGACCTGGTCTTTCGACTGCAAGAGCGATAACTGGATTTCCTCGCCATATCAGGGTGGTCAAATCGTCCGGAACCTGTTCTATCCGTTTGAGAACTACACACTGGAGGACTCCTTGTCGTCGTACTACAACAACAGCAAGGCGCCCTGGACCGGATGCTTGCCGACTATCACTATGGATCCCTTTGGTTTCAAAGCCCTCGTTCCCGCTGAGCAATGGGTTCCTCCACCGCCGATGCTCACCCGGTTCCTCCCTGGTCACGACGCGCGCAAACCTTCTTCCGACGGAGAGGCCCTCAACATTACACTCGAGTACAACACGCTCATGGATTGCGATAGCGTGACGGCTGCGATCTCCTTCAACTTTTCCGGCAACGGCTCTGCACCGACTCTCGACAAGAGCTCGGTCAGCTGCATTACGCTCACAGACGTACCGCCACCTCGCATTCCTGGAGCTTCCGTCTCGCAGTGGTCATATGCCGCGACGCTCCAGGGTTTCAAGGATGGTATACTGGAGATCATCATTAAGGACGCTGTCACTCAGAGTGGTGTGTCCACAAACGTAAGTCTCATGCCAATTAAGGCACTTCAATGACAGCTCAGTCAGGCTAATGGGCATGTCGTTCTAGACAACGGATCACCTCCTCGTGCGTAAAGGATCGGCGGACAACGTCATGGTGTTCCCTGATCAGGACTACGACTCTTCCGCGCTCAGCGTGTCGGGCGGTACCTACACGTTCACCCACAAGGCCTGGGGCGCGGACATGTTCCGGTACTCCGCCAACTTTGGCCGGAACTGGACAGCGTGGCAAAAGTGGGAGCAGACCTCAACGCTTGACGCTTCGCTCTTCTCGGATTCGGGCAACTTCTGGCAGGGAGACCATGTTATGGTGCAATGTACGTGGCGCTTGGCTTGGATGTGTCTATACATGTCGCTCATGCACTTCTACAGACTGGAGCGATATCGCGAAGTCCGCGACGGTTGTCGTTCATGCCGACCACGGATACGACACTCCTCGTCGTGTTCCTCAGCTGCTCGCTCGTGGTCCCTTCAACCAGTGGGGCTTCGACAAGGGTGTCACTGCTCAGATGACGCACAGCGGCGACAGGCGTTGGGAGCTCGAGATCATGGCGAGCTGGCCGACTTATGTTCAGCTCAACGTCTTCGGGTACGACAACTACTACTACGGAGACACCGACGGTGATGGCGTCCTCGATCGTCTGCCACCCAACACGGCTGCTCCGAACTACCTCAACTTGTCGGCTCCCCCCAAGCCTCATCTGGCCTGGGCGCTCGTCGTGGACGATGCCCAACTCACCTGGTCGCTAGAGCCTCGCGGTGAATCTATCATCGGTGCTATCACGTACGCACTCCTGCTGTCTATCCCGCTCATCACTGGTGCGCTCGCCGTCGTTATCTTCATGTGGTCGTTCTACGGCATCAAGTACAACAAGTGGGGTGTCAAGCCGCACAAGGACCACAGCAACTACTTCCCGATCCTCGGCCACCTCGGCAACAAGTCGAGCACGAACGTAAAGGACCCGTCTACGCCGTTCTCGGAGAAGGTCTTCGGCCACCACAAGCACCAGGACATCATCGGCTGGCCAGAGGACAAGGACAAGCGTCGTTGTGTGCTCATCGCCACGCTCGAGTACGAGATCATCGACTGGAAGCTCAAGGTCAAGATCGGTGGTCTGGGTGTCATGTCAAGTTTGATGGGTAAGGCCATGACGGACGTCGACCTCATCTGGGTCATCCCCAAGGTCAAGGATCTCGAGTACCCTCCTGGCGAGCCTGCGGAGCCCATCGAGGTCATCATTTTCGGCGAGCCGTACCTGATTGAGGTCGAGTACCACGTCTTGGACAACATCACCTACGTCATTCTCGACAGCCCTGTCTTCCGTGCTCAGACCAAGTCGGACCCGTACCCTGCTCGCATGGACGATCTCAGCTCTGCGATCTTCTACTCGACCTGGAACCAGGCTATTGCGGCTACCGTCCGTCGCTTCCCGCACATCGACATCTACCACATCAACGATTACCACGGTGCCCTCGCTCCCATTTACCTCCTCCCCAAGGTCCTCCCTGTCTGTCTCTCGCTCCACAACGCCGAGTTCCAGGGTCTTTGGCCATTACGCACGAAGGAGGAGATGAAGGAGGTCTGCTCGGCATTCAACATCAGCAAGGAGCACTGCACGAAATACGTCCAGTTCGGCAACACGTTCAACTTGCTGCACGCCGCGGCGTCGTTCATCTCCGTCCACCAGAAGAGTGTCGGTGTCGCGGGTGTGTCGGACAAGTACGGCAAGCGTTCTTGGGCTCGTTACCCCGCGCTCTGGACCTTGAAGCACGTCGACTCGCTGCCTAACCCCGATCCCACGGATATTGCTGCCTTGGACGAGAACCCGGTTGCCCTCCGTGACATCAAGATCGACGATGCTGCAGAGGCGGAGCGTCCTGAGCACAAACGTCAGGCGCAGGAGTGGGCTGGTATCAAGCAGGACCCCAACGCTGATCTGTTCGTGTTCGTCGGTCGTTGGTCCAAGCAGAAGGGTGTCGACCTCATCGCCGATGTCATGCCATCGCTGTAAGTGACAACCTGGCTCCGTTCCTGTCAGTCGTCTCACAATTTCGTTTCAGGCTCGAGAAGCGTCCCTCTATCCAGCTCATTTGCGTCGGTCCCGTCATTGATCTCTACGGTCGTTTCGCCGCCGAGAAGCTCGCGCGCCTGATGGAGATGTACCCCGATCGCGTCTACTCCAAGCCCGAGTTCACAGCCCTCCCGCCATACCTGTTCAGTGGTGCGGATTTCGCCCTGATCCCGTCGCGTGATGAGCCGTTCGGTTTGGTCGCCGTCGAGTTCGGTCGTAAGGGTGCGCTCGGTGTTGGTAGTCGTCTCGGTGGTCTTGGTTTGATGCCTGGTTGGGTACGTTCCTTTCCATCTATCATTGTGCGTACATGAGTGATTGACACAATGTCTCTATAGTGGTTCCCTGTGGAGTCGACGTCGACGGAGCACATGATCTCTCAGCTTACGAAGACGATCAAGATGGCGTTGAAGTCGACTGAGGAAGAGCGTGCTATGTTGCGTGCGCGCTCCGCCGTCCAGCGTTTCCCCGTCGTCGAATGGCGTCAACGCATGGAGGACTTCCACCGTCGCAGTATCACGGCGAGTCGCACCATCGCGGGCCCCAACGCGTGGAGACCATCGGATGCGGCCTTCAACCCTACCGGCCACAACCTGCATGAGACTACGGATTGGAACCCTGAATTCCAGGCATACCCGTCGCAGCCCGACTGGGACAGTCGAAGTATCGCAGAGAGCCAGAGTCCAAGGATCAGCACACCTGGATCACCAGGGCAGTGGAGCGTAGACACGCTCACGCCTGGCCAACCGGACCCTCACCTCGCCGCGCCTCCTCGTCTCGTTCCTCATGGGCGCAGAGGCTCGGTGAGCACGGACATCTCCGAGAACGAGGGCGACTACTTCTCCAGCCAGCCCAGCCCCGGGGAGACCCGCCAGGACTTCGGTAACTTCTTGGAGCGTGCCAACCGTACTATCGCCCGGGACCAGAAACACGCTCCCGATCCGTTCCTCGATCCCGCTCCATCTCGGCCATTCGGTGCTCACTCGCGTGTCTCGTCCGTAGAGTCGATCGCGTCCATTGTCGATGAGAAGCAGAATTCGCCGCTCAACAAGGCTATCGCTTCGGTAAGCTACCAATTCAACATACCTATCCGTGTAACTTTGCTAACGTCAATTGTAGTTCACTGACGCCGATGGAGGAGTTGCCTCGGAGTTCGTTCAACGCTTGCAGAACCTCAACGCGCACAACTCAAAGCATGAACTTTCAATCGAGAAGTTCTTGATGAAGAGCGAGGAGGCCTTCTTCGACAAGGTGAAGAAGGACAAACTCTCCAGCGCTGCAAGTGTCCGTTCGTCACAACGTGACTCTGTATGGGGCACTCCTGCGCCATCCAGCTTCGACCACTCGCGTCCCTC
Organism: Trametes sanguinea; assembly: GCA_008973685.1. Classification (NCBI taxonomy): domain Eukaryota; kingdom Fungi; phylum Basidiomycota; class Agaricomycetes; order Polyporales; family Polyporaceae; genus Trametes; species Trametes sanguinea. Next base: position 1,419,444 of record WAHA01000006.1, read on the forward strand.
GTCACCCAGCACGTTCAGCCATAACCCTATGAACGGCGACTACAGCGGGCCGCTACCGAATGGACAGGACGTCGTCATCATGACCGGGTTGCAAATCGCGCTTTCCCGCGAGGTCTTCGGCTGGCCGTTGTACACCATCATCATCGCCCTTGGACAGGTACGTCCTCTTGGCTTGAGGCTTGTCCCTTTCGCAAGCTGACATATATTTCTTCTAGATGTTGGCCGCGACGAGTTTCCAGATCACCCTCCTTGGTGGTCAGAGTTCTCAGAGCAACCTACAGCTCTACGTTCTCGGTGGTGTGTTCCTGGCTTCTTCCATTGTGTGGTACTTCCTGTTCCGCATGAAGCCTTCGGTCTATGTCCTCTCGACGCCATGGGTATTCTTCGGTATCGCGTTCTTCCTTATCGGTCTCCCTTCCGTCACCAGCGCTCTCCATCCCGCCCACGTCGCCCTTTCAAGCGCCGCGACCTGGGCGTACGCCATCGCATCGGCGGCCGCGTTCTGCTTCTTCGGTCTCAACTTCGGTGAGGAAGCTGGTGCGGCGACGGAAGTGTGGATGATGCGGGCTTGCATTGTCCAGGGCTCGCAGCAAGTCTGGGTCGCAGCATTGTGGTACTGGGGTTACAACCTTGACAATGTTTCCTCGGACAACCTTGCGCCATGGTGGATCGTGCTTATCGTCTGGCCGCTTGCCGTCATGAGTTTCCTGTTCGCCTACCTCATGCTCTACGGCTTGCCAGGTAAGCACTCATCACCTGACGTCCTCGCGTGAAGGCCGATTACTGACCGCTTCATCAGACTACTACCGCCAGACGCCGCCCAAAGTGCCGAACTTCTTCAAGACCCTCTTCCGCCGGAAGATCGTATTGTGGTTTCTCGGCTCTGAAATCCTGCGCGACTACTGGTTGAGCGGACCCTACGGACGTAACTGGAGCTTCCTCTGGAACGTAAACATCGCGAAGTGGCAGATCGCTCTCCTCGTCGTCGCCTTCTTCATCGTCCTTTGGGCGATCATGATGGGTATCCTCACATGGTTGAGCAAGACGCACACCTGGCTCCTGCCAGTCTTTGCCGTCGGTCTCGGTGCGCCTAGGTGGTGTCAGATGCTCTGGGGCACATCCTCCCTCGCTCTGTATATCCCTTGGGCCGGCCATGCAGGACCGTACCTAGGTATCTGCCTCTGGCTGTGGCTGGGCGTGCTCGACGCAATACAGGGTGTCGGTCTGGGTATGATCCTGCTCCAGACTCTCTCTCGTCTGCACGTCTGTGCGACACTCGCGTTCGCGCAGATCATCGGGTCCATCTGTGTCATGGTTGCCCGCGCGACCGCTCCGAACCGTATCGGCCCCGAGAGCGTGTTCCCGGATGCGGCGCAGTGGGACTTCGAGGACGGCCTGAAGGGTAGTCCGCTCGCGTCCGCGCCGTTCTGGGTCGCGCTCATCTGCCAGATCATCATCGTGATCGGGTACTTCTGGTTCTACCGCAAGGAGCAGCTTGGTGAGTATTCCCTCGAACCCGACTTGGCTGTCATCCAGCTCACTGACTTGCGTTCCTTCCCCGCGCAGCTCGCCCATGATCACGACCCCATAGACCTTGCATACGCACTCGGACAGTTTCATTACTATCTTACATGGGCATCGTACATAACGCATGGACTTTCCGGAGTTAGATATCGGCGGACATTGTACCAGCGCGCGATCGGCGTAGTCGCCGCGCCACACACCACCACCACCATCCCCTGCCCCTTCCCCCACACCACACGCACTCACCACGGTACTCACACGCTCCCTAAACCCTGTGTCATAGGCTAGATACATTTTTTTGCATAATGTCGCGCATCTCAGATTCGGTGGCAAGCTCTCGGTGTTTCCCCCTCTCTCTGTCTCCCTCTCCCTCACTTATATCCGGACCCGCTCCGACCCCGGTTCTCCTGTGCGCACACGTCAATTTGAGGATATTCAAATCGCGGTTTTTATGTGAGGCTGAGGACTCGATCGGATTGCGAAATTGCGAGCGAATCTGTCCACCCGACGGCACAGTGTATTTAAGTGTGACCGAGTTGTAGGTGCCCACTACGAACAGTAGTGAGAGGATCGCCCTCTCAAAAGCCCTACGAGCAGTAAGCTGGGGTATATGTACAAACAACAACACACCTCCGCCCGAGCGCAACTCTACAACCCTACACTTAACAAACACCGCGCAATCGAACAGCGAGCCCACCGGTTCCGCTTCCGCTACGACCTGCCCTCCTTCTCGGGCGGGAGGTCGAACTCGAGCTGGAAGCAGCCGTACATGCTGAGCACCGTCCCGAGCTCGCGGTGGACCTCGACCGCGAACGGCTGCAGCGGGTACGGCTCGCCGTCGATCGAGAGCCAGCCCTTCTTCACGTGCGGCTCGACGCGGTACGCGTGCGCCTTGTAGTACTTTTGCTGCGTGCGGGGGTCGTGCGGGTGAGATAGATGGATCGAGGGCTGAGGGAGGGAGGGAGGAGGGAGCAGAGGGACGCGGACGTACGGAGTCTAGCCAGAAGTGGTCCCCGCGCTCTGCGCCGTCGAGGACTTTGAGCATCGCGAGGCGGTTTGTCTGTAAACGACGCCGCACGTGAGGAACGAATCCAGGGGCGAGGGAGGATCGAGGGAGGGGCAGGGAAAGGGGAAGGGGAAAGAGAGAAAGGGACGCACCCGCGCCTGGAGCGTGACGTCGATCAAGCCGTCCGCGGGGAGGGACACGGGGAACTGCATGAGGTCGGGCGAGACGAACGGGCCCTTGCCCGCGAAGAGCGACATGAGCGGGCCCTCGAACGTGACCCAGCCGTCCGCGCTCGTGTCCGCGTCCTTGTACCGCAGCGGCGGGAGGCCCGACGCCTCTTCCTCTCCCTCTCGCTGCTGCTGATCCTGATCTTCAGAGGGGGCAGCGGGGGCGTTGAAGGCGGCCTGCGCGCGGGCGCGGTCGGCGTGCATGTCCTGCACCATCTTGCGCTTGTCGGACTGCGCGACCTTGATGGACACCTTGTACGGGCACGACTTGTGGCGGATCACTGTGCGACGCGACGCGACGCGCCGCGACACGCACTCGACTGAGCTCCCCCCGCACGTGCAGCAGCAAGTCCGCGCAACGCACCTTCGTAGATGAAACCCAGTATGAAACGCCTGCGCGCGACGACGCGGTTCCGCGAGGGGTGAGGCGAGCAGCAACATTAGCAAAAAAAAGGTCGGAGAGAAGAGGAGGGGGATGTGAGTCTTACTGCGCGCCCATGAAGCGTAAGGGGTCCGTGCCGAGGTCGACGTCCGCGATGAGGCCCATGGACTGCGACATGAACGAGATGTAGCGCTTCTCGCCCTGAGTGAAGGAGCACAGGTCGATCTTCATCGGTCGCCCTGCGTCCGGTCAGTTCTCCGTTCTTTGCGCGTTCGCGCGCGGCGCATCGACGTACCTTTGATGGCGTTGAGCGCCGCGGCGGAGATGTCTTTTGCCTCCTGCGTCCGCGCACGGCACGTCAGCGACGTCGACGCTCGTCAACAGCACAAGAGACACGCACGTCCTGTCCGAGCAAGTTCACGGCGAGCGCGTTCCCGGAGCCGGTCGGGAGCGGGGTGACCGGGATGCGGAACGCCTTCCTGGGCTCCGCGTGCGCCGCGAAGCCGTTGAAGACCTCGTGGATGAGGCCGTCGCCGGACATGACCGCGACCGCGTCGAACCTGTCGAGCGGCAGCACCGCGGCGATCTCTTGCGCCTCTTTGCCTCGGGACGTGACTGGGAAGGCGCGCGCGTCAGTCGCGTCGGTGGCATGCGCCATGCGTTTAGGAGCCCGCTCGCGTACGCGCGGGCGCGCGGGCGGGCGTGAAACGAGAGGGGCGCTCACATGTAACGTCGACGTCGCAGTGCGCTGCGCGGAAGATGGGCTGGATCTTCTTCTGAAAGAGCGAAGCCGCCTTGCCCTGTCAAAATCGGCCCCAATGCGCATCGCATTTGCACGGTCAGTCCGCATCCCGCACTGTTCACTCGCTCGCTCGCTCGCTCGCGCGCGCACACACACACACACACAGACACTCACGGGACCGCTCTTGGGATTGACGAACACCTTGAGGCGGCGCTGCCTTTGGAGTCCTGGGACGGTCAGGGCGGGTGGCAGGGGCTGACTAAGGGGGCATTACCGTCGGGGTAGGCCGCGGCCATGAGGGCGTCGGCGAACGCGGCCGCGGCGGCCTTGTCCGCGTCGTCGGACACGGGGCCGGTGACATGGACGAGGCTGAGGGGGCCCTTGGGCTTCTTCTTTGCGAGGACGGAGAGCTCGAAGCGGGCGCCGTTGAGGGCGGCCCAGAGGACGTTGCGGTGGGGGACCTGCACCCTGGGCCATTTCTCTGTCGGGGCGGGAGGGAACGGTCTGTTAGTGGGAGGATGATTTTCGGGGAAGAGGATATATCGCACTGTCTGCGGCGCGCTCGATGAGGAGGCGGTCGGCGTCGAGCAGTGAAGTTGGACGCGTTGTCGCCCGAGCCGAGCGCGAGATGCGCGGGATTAGCGGACGCGGTGGACATGACAGACCGGAGGAAGGGACGAGGACGGCAGATCTGGCGAATTTAAGGAGGGCAAGTCTCACGTCGATTTCTAGACGCGGCGGTGCGGAGGAGGATGGGGACGCTAGTTAGCTGGAACACACCAAGCGGGCGCTGACTGCGATCAAGAGGAAGGAGAAACGAGAGGAAAGTGTCGAACGAGACAGACGACCCCTAGCCCTAGTGGGATGGATGGTGTGTGGGCACTTATAGCATGATACTTGTACGGCTTCCGGAAGCAATTGGACACCAAGTTCCCCCGCGCGCATGCTGATAAGTACAGTAACTGAGTAAGTAACATGCGCTGATCTCGGCGACATATGGAGGTCACTGGTACTACCCTTCTCAGCCTGCCGACTCCCGAGCAGTCGCGACGGACGTGCACCCACGTACACGCCCTGACGTCAACTCGTATGTCGCAGCAGTGCGCGTTACATGCATGTCACGATACACGTGCCTGAGTCACACAAGCTCACGCAGCGCTGGGAGAGCTCATCGCACGCACTCGAGCTGAGTCTCGCTCGCCCTGCAGCTGGTCACTCGCTCGCACTCGCACTCCCCGGTCAGGTTGCACAGCTCTGCTCGCATTCATTCGCATCGCAGCCGTCCGTCCCTCCGTCGTTGTACCCGCACCCGCACTCGCACTCGCACCCGCACCCGTGCTCTCCCATCGACTCGCCCTTGTTTCTCTGGCGCCCGTCTCATACGCGTCTCTCTCCACGCCCTTCCACCGCTCTTCGCCACCGTCGACTCCAGACTCTCCCTCTCCCCGCCATGTCCACCGCTCCTCCTCCCGCCGCCGCCTCCGCCCCCGCTCCCGCAGCAAACGGCTCTCGCGACTACGACTCCCCCGCGCCCTCCTTCGACGCCCTCCTCCGCCAGCTCCGCCTCGAGGTCGCTCGCGTCCTCCAGCTCCCGCCCGAATCTCGCCCAAAGGAAGAGCCCGCCCTCGTCTCCCTCGCCGTAAGTCCTCTCGCTCCCCGTCTCTCCCCATCAACGCTCAGCCCTCGCGCCCTCGCTCTCTCAGAACCGCGCCCTCGCCCGCTACCCTCACCCGGACCGCTCCACCCTGCCCTCGCCCCTCCTGCAAATAGACGCCTATCAACGCTCGCCCAACCCCACAGAGTCCCTCACAAAATACCTCGACGCCCGCCGCGCCATCCTCGCGCTCGACGGAGACGACGCCATGGACGCAGGCGACAAGGACGCCATCGGCGAGCCCGCCCTCGACACCTCCCTCGATGCCGCCAGGGACTCTGACGAAGACGCGATCGGCTCAGAGCACCCCAGGAGCCCCAGCTTCGGCCCCTCCGCCGCCAGCCCCGTCGCCGTCCCCGCCCATCGCCAGCTCGAGCCTCGCCTCCCCACGCCCACCCCTTCTTCCCCCCGTCCCACCTCCATCACCGCAGGAAACACCACCGGTGAGCTCCTCGCGCCTTCACCCTACCAATTCCGCACCCGCCTCAACGCATCTGCCTCCTCCAAAGCCATGTCGAGCCCAGAACCTCGCAGCACCGTCAGCGCGCCACCTCGTGCCCACCCGTCCGCGGACCAGAAGAAGCCCGCCGCTCCCCCGGATTCAGTGGTGAGTTCCCTCCTTCCCCACCCGTGCCTGTCTCGTCCCAGGCCTTGTCGTTCAACGAATCACTCACGATGCCCCGCCATCAAGAACCACACGTACACCGGGGACGAACGCTGCACGAACTGCATCGCGCGCAACAACCCGACCTGCGTCGTCAACAGCAGCCGCCAGCGCTGCGACTCTTGTTTCCTCAAGCGGCACCGCTGCTCGAAAGTTCCCACGCCTCCCACTCGCCCCGCCCGGGAGAGCAACGCGAACGCGAACACGGCCGCGGCGGGCAACGCAAAGTCCGCGTCAACGTCCAAGGGCAAAGCTGCCGGAGGTGAGCATCCAGGCCGCACGGCGAGCACGCGCTCATCCCGTCGGCTCCCGTCCCCCTCTTCCTCCTCCTCCCTCACAGATGCCCCGACGACCACGAACGGAGAGAGCGCCAGCGCGCGCTCCCAGAAACGCAAGCGCCCCGCCGATGTCGAGGATACCAAACGCCCTGAGCCCGCCGCCAAGCGTCCCACCCGCCCCTCGCGGCCCTCCGCCGCCACAACGGCCGCCGCGGCACCCGCCGCGAGCACCTCTGCCTCTGCGCCCGTGACGCGTATGCCCGCACAGAAGCGCGAGAAGCCCCCGATCCAGAACGGGGTCGCAGCTGCCGGGGCTGGGGCGTCGGCGAGCGCGTTGACGAACCCGCTCAACGCCCTGGCCGCGTCCGCGTCGCGTGCGCCGCGGGCGCCCGCAGTGCCCGTGAACAGCAATGCGCACGTGCACGCGGTGCCGCCGCCCCCGCCGCCGCTGCACCAGCATCACGCGCGGCTGCAGTACTACCAGGACAAGCTGAAGGTCGTCACCGGCATGCTGGAGATGCTCCAGGGCGCGGTCAAGGACGTGCAGGACCAGATTGCGATGGAGATGGCCGCGATGCGCTGAACGGCGCCGCGTCCCGCTCGCGGTGTGGGGCCCGCACATGGCTCGGCTCGGCTCTCGCGGGGCCGGCTTCTGCGTCAGGAAGCGTCCGGGGCGGGCGGGCGGGCTGCGCGTGCGTCTTCCCATCGCGCATGGACAAAACCGCACGGGGTCGCTCGCGCGGAACAAGCTGAATGAATGAGTGATGGTGTCGATGTCGTTGTTTTCGTTGCTTTCGCGACCCACTCGATCCTGGTGTATAGTGTATTGTAGTACCTCCCTCCCTCCGCACGCACTCTCGTCAGTCTCTCTATCTCTCTCTGCCTCTGCCTCTCTCTGTCTTTCTCCCCTTTTCCCACTCTGGTCCCCTGAACGTACCTCTCTAACACCCCCGTACCGCCTTTTCTCTCTCCGTCCTCTCCCATTTAGTCTAGCCTATGTGTCTCCGTGCGGTCCAGCGTCCATTAACTCTTACTTATATCGCCCCTCCTCTTTCGCCGCCGGTTGTTCTCGGACCCCGATATATACGTCGCTAAATAACGATGCGTGTGTGCTTGTGCGTCGGGGCTTGTCTTGAATGTTTCCGCTCCTGCTGTGTTTGTAGCACGTCCGTCCGCGCGGGCTGCGCTCGTGTCGTGTGTCGCGGTGTGTGCGTACGTGCGCGGGTGCGTGTCGTATTGTAGCGCTTGAAATAGTGAAGTAGTGTCATTCAATCGTCGTGCTGCCGTCGTGTGCCGGACCCTACATACTTACTGGAGGCCTTCGGGAAGGCGGGCGAACCATCTCACGCCCCAACGTCGTCGCGCCGGGGTAACATACGCGAAGCGTACAGGTCGTCGAAGCATCTCTCCCGTACCGCGCTCGAGGGAGACATTCGGGCTACAATTGAGCATTGGGCCAGTATGATACACTCTACGGGGGGCGCCTCCGACTCTGATGATACGGCAAGCTGCCTGCGCTCGCCGTACCACACGTGTCTATCGATAATCGTACACCTCGCCGCCCACTCGTACTGCCTTGACAACATTGGCTTCGTTCGTCGGCGATCTTCATGCGTACACGACCTGCTTGGCCGGCCAGGACGCGTTCGCGGGGGGCGAGTCCACCTCGTCGCCGAACACGATGTCCGAGAGCGACCCCTCGTCTCCGTCCTCGTCCTCGTCCTGTGCACCCAGCAAGGTAGGTGGAATGGGGAGTGAGCACGGCTCCATGGGACGGAGTGATCGGCAGAGGAGAAGGCTGCGAGCACTCACGGGGCTGCCGCTGCCGGCGTACTCGGACGCGAACCGCAGCGTGGTGGTGCTGTGCACCGAGGGGCAGCGAGGAGGCGGCCGGCTTCTTGGTCCTTGAGCTCGCCCAGGTTGAAGTAGAAGCGCGAGATGAGGATGGGGGTCAGGCTGCGGCCGGGGCGTGCACACGGGTCAGGATCAGAGTCAGCAAGGACGCACGCAAGCCGGGAGAGCCTGAGCGGACGCACACGTCGAGGATCTGCAGCGCGAGGGCGAGCGTGCTGCCCTCCAGGAAGGTGAAGACGAGCTGCACGATGTTCAGCGAGAGCACGACGCTGTGCGCGGGGTGAGCATCCGTCCGGGCGCGCACGCGAGAGCAGAGGTGCGCGATGGAGGTTGCGGCGCACCAGAAGTACACGATGCCCTCCCTGAGCACCAGCCTTGTGAAGGTCATGGGCGTCCCTCCCGGGGTCGTGGGCAGGGTGCCCGCGTGGACGCGGCGGCACGTCTTCATCCACGTCACCACGATCACGATAGCTTCGGAGGCGATCAGGCTGGCCCGCGTGAGGATCGTGACTGTCCCTGGTCGTCAACGCGCCGCAGGAAGTCCTCACCCAAGCGGGAGCACTCACAGCTGCGCGTGCCCGACAGTGAGCGAGGGCCGAGGTGTGCATGCGGTGGGGAGAAGACTCACTTGTGGAACATGGTCGGCGTGAAGCTGGTGCTCAACGTGCACACACCGTCTGGTGTGTACTGCACGGAGGACATGTCCTCGAGATACTAACGCGCGTGCGGTCGCGCGGCAGCGTGAGCGTAGTCATACGCGCTCTCTGAATGAAAAGGGACGCACCAGGTTGGTAGCGACGGGGACCAGAGCGAGCAGGACGACGATGCAAGTGACCAAGCGATTGTTTCCGCTGATCGCATATATTCGCAGGCCCGAAAACGCTGCGTTACATTAGACGTTAGCAATTGCTTGCCCCTTCCTATGAGCATATCGGACCCTCAACTCACCTGCCCAGACGAAGTATAGAAGAGGGAGCGTGGCCCACATCGTGTAATTGAGCGCCATACAGCTAGTCATCGGAGATGGTCGTCACAGCAGCACTAGATGCAGAGCTAGGCAGACCCACCTCTGTGATCTGGGAGTGAGCGCGCATATCAGGTGTACATAGTCGATGTCACGCACCAGCGAATTGATCTCGGGTAGCAGTGGAGCCAAGGACAACAGGAAGTACAGGAGGGATACATATCTGTTGACCAGGAGGATAACTCTGGCCCATGACAGCTTGCGGCACCAGGCGAAGCGGACCTCGCATTCGAGCGTAATCAAGTGCTCGAAGAGAAGCAGAACTGTCGTGCGCTTTCGTCAGCTGCATATCGAGTGCTCGGCGGGTAAGCGACTGACCGAACACGGCCAAGTTGACACAGTTAACGGCGAAGCTGGGTGCGGATGAGAGAATCAGCCACGATTGTCTTGGACAGCGTATATACTACATTGTATGCACTCACCACTCGAAGACCTCTTCTATGTACTCCTGTGCCTGCTCCCCCTGGGAGTCGGAGCCGTCCGTAGTCGAGTTCATACCGCACTGCGGGAGGGTGAGGCATTCGACTGGGATGGGAGCGACCGCGCATTTGCTTGTGCGCTTTAGTACCCACTGGGCACCGTCCATCTTTCCTGGCCTCTTTGGGCGCAAGCCCAAAGGAGCGGTACGCGAACCCGGTGCATCATCGACCAGAGCGATATCTGTGATTCCGTATGACAGGAGACACCGTGTCATGCGATATAAGCATCGCCGCTCGCGCTGAGCAGTACCGGGGTTCCGCTATAATATCCTCACCTCGGTAGTATTACAGCATGAGGCTTGTTCGTATGCGCAGGAGTGCCACCGATACTTCCACAGGACCGTAGACCTCCGAGTTGGCTCCGAGGATCCAAATGTAGCGGCGTCGACACGGGATGTGAACTAGTATCCGACTGCCTTGCCATAGACCTGTGAACTGTCAAATGGTGCATCACTTCGAAGCCATAGTTGCACACCAACCATCAGCTCTTGATACAGAGCGCACATTGTTCGTGACGTCTGGTTGGTTCAACTTAATATTGCCCACCCGCCTATCCAGAGACAGAATTATGGTGTCCAATGAGGCTTTCCGCAGGACGTGAGATATGCAACGTCAAATAGCATGAGATGCCGATAACAAGTTGGTCTATCTCATTCGTAGCACTGTAGGCGTGCGTCAATTGCAAACAGCCTGAGTATCCTGGAAGCAATGACTCGGCACGTCAACCATAAATGCTACGCCAATGATATTGATGAAATACAAGCAGTGGGTCTCACCCTTTCTCCCAGTCATTTCACCCCGGCGCTGTACACCAAACGTGATATCTTCCATCCGCCAGTGCTGTGGTCAGTAGCCTCCTGGTACCGCCATGATGGTACGGAAGAAGGTTCAGGATCTTTGCATCTGAGTTAGTCCCACCCTTTAAGCAACAATGACGTTGCAAATGAAGGCAGGTACTAAGACACTATGGCCGAGTGGTTAAGGCGACAGATTCGAATGCGTTCGATCATCTGTTTCCCTCTGGGAGCGCAGGTTCAAATCCTGCTGGTGTCGTTTTGCTGGTAATTCCCTCGCATCATCGGCCGAAGGGAGAGTGACTCCTCGGAGCCGTCGACGAGGGACTCAGACCGTGTGATCAGGCGGCCGTCCCGCCACTTATCGTGACTCTTGCGCACCTAGCGACCACGATGGTGGCATGCACGGTAATTATGGCAAGACTTAAGCTTGCTCCGCGTATATATAGAGCGAATGTGTCGGGTATTCGCCCATCATCGATATCGCAGCTACATCGCTGTGTGAGCCACTGCAGGACTCTCCAAACCTCGCCATTGCGGTTGAGCCTACAAGGCATTCTCACTACCACTTCGATCTTCTCGCGCAGCATGTCGCAGAAAGTGCATACACTGGCCCAGAAAGGCTTCGGTACCGGTACGAACGAGCTATACGACAAGTGGGTATACATGTCGCATTTTCCGTTTCGTGCGACTAAGCATACACTTCCAGAGCACGCCCTTCGTACCAGGCAACCGCCCTCGCCCACATCCGTAAATCAGTGAGATCGTCGCCGCCTCTCAATGTAGTGGAGTGAGCAACACAATGGCACGCAGCATCGCTCCTTCGGATTTAGTACTGACATCTCCATCTACAGGCTGGGAGCGGGAACGGGCATCTTCACCCGCGCTCTGCTCGCCCACCCGGATTGGTCGGACGCGATCAAGGAGCTGCGCGCAGTTGAGCCCAGCGAGGGCATGCGCGACGTCTTCACCAAGAGCGTCTCCGACCCGCGCGTCTCCGTGCGCGAGGGCACCTTCGATACCACCGGCATCGAGGACGGATGGGCGGACCTCGTCGTTATCGCTCAGGTATAGACTTCGCGCTGATCATCTTGCGCCCCCTCTCTCACCCAACCCTTCCGTGGCGGCGTCTTGCAGGCGTTCCACTGGTGCCCGGACTACGACAAGGCGGCCGCGGAGTTCGCTCGGATCCTCAAGCCGGAGGGCATCGTCGCCTTCATCTGGAACCTGGAGGACCGGTACGCGTCCATCTATACACACACCCGCGGGAAGAACCTGCGCTGAGCGACTTTGTTCCCAGTAACCGCGCTGCCTGGGTAGCCCAGCTGCGCGACCGAATTGAGCAGCACGAGAGCGGGACGCCGCAGTTCCGCCTCGGGCTCTGGCGCGCGACATTCTCCACGCCGTCGTACCAGGCGAACTTCGAGCCCCCGGAAGAGAATGTGTGGGACTACGTGCTGCACGGTACCCGTGATATTGTCGTGAACAGGGCGTGCAGCAAGAGCTACATTGCGGTGTTGGGTCCCGAGGACAAGCAGAAGGTCATCAGCGACATTGATGCCATCCTTCAGCGTAAGGACGGCCTTGTCTGGATCGACGAGAAGGAGGGTCTGTTCGAATACCCCTACCAGACGTTCTTGGTGATCGCTAAGAAGAAATAAGGTGCACGACGAGCAATGTAATTCTAGAAGTAGTAGAGGTGGACGGCAATATGTAACGCTTCGCGACAACTTGTGATGATCAGTAGTCTGCAGGATGATTCAGCAGCACCAGTTGCATCGACATCGCTCGGACTACCAACAAGATCACACACAGCACACGGCGTGAGAGATGCAAGGAATGGATGGATTCAATGCAATGCTACTATGGTACGCATGAATGAGGTCGTGAGATGCAACAAGACAGCAATGCCCGACATGAACCTAATGTACAAATTACAGAAAGATGGAAACTGCTCAAAGATCTACGCTAGCCCGAACGTCCACGAGTCCTTTAGTCGATCTCCTCCATCGCCGAGGTCGACGCGGCCTCGGTCGATGCAGGCGCCTCCGTGCTCGTCGACGCGGCGGGCGCGGACTCCTCCTGCTCGTCGACGTCGAGACCGAGCGCGATCATGCGGTGGATACGCTTCGCGAAGGACGTGGGGTCGTCGAGCGAGAAGCCAGAGGTGAGAAGCGCGGTCTCGAAGAGCAGGTACGTGAGGTCCCGGACGGACTTGTCCGCCTTGTCCTCCGCAACCTTGCGCTTGAGCTCCTTGATGATGGGGTTGTGGGGGTTGAGCTCGAGCGTCTTCTTCGACGCCATGTACGACGACATCGAAGAGTCGCGGAGAGCCTGCGCCTTCATGATACGCTCCATGTTCGACGACCAGCCGAACTGGCCAGTGACGAGGACGCAAGGAGAGTCGGAGATACGGTTCGAGACAACGACCTTCTCGACCTTGTCGCCGAGCGCGTCCTTGACCGCCTTGCAGAGGTCTTCGAACTGCTTGGCCTCCTCCTCACGCGCCTTCTTCTCCTCCTCGGTCTCCTCGAGCTCGAGGCCCTCCTTCGAGACGCAGACGAGCTTGTGGCCGTCGAACTCCTTGAGCTGAGTGATGGCGTACTCGTCGATGGGGTCAACAAGGAGAAGAACCTCGAAGCCCTTCTTCTTGAGCACCTCAAGGAACGGTGAGTCCTTGACGGCCGAGAGCGACTCGCCGGTGAGGTAGTAGATGTTCTTCTGAACCTCGGGCATGCGAGTGATGTAGTCTGAAGGCGACAGTCAGCAACTGTTCCGATGAGCAGAAGGGCAACATATCAACTTACCCTTGAGGGAGGTCATCTCCTCGGTGGACTTCGTCGAGTAGAAGCGCAAGAACTCGGCAAGCTTGCTGCGGTTCTGGGCGTCCTCGTGGATACCGAGCTTAATGTTCTTGCCGAAGGCCTCGTAGAACTTGTTGAAGTTCTCCTTGTCCTCCGCGATCTCGGAGAAGAGCTCGAGGCACTTCTTGACGAGGTTCTTGCGGATGACCTTGAGGATCTTGTTCTGCTGGAGGGTCTCACGCGAGATGTTGAGCGGAAGATCCTCAGAGTCGACGATACCCTTGATGAAGTTGAGGTACTCGGGGATGAGATCCTCGCAGTCGTCCATGATGAAGACGCGGCGGACGTAGAGCTTGATGTTGTTGCGCTTCTTCTTCGACTCGAAGAGGTCGAACGGGTGCACTATGGATCGACGTCAGTAAGACAGCCATAACAAGCTGCAAGAGCCAAGTACTCACCGCTTGGGGACGAAGAGGATGGCCTTGAACTCGAGCTGACCCTCGACCGAGAAGTGCTTGACGGCGAGGTGGTCCTCCCAGTCGTTGGTCAAGCTCTTGTAGAAGGCGGCGTACTCCTCCTGAGAGATCTCAGCAGGGTTGCGCGTCCAGATCGGCTTGGTCTTGTTGAGCTCCTCGTTGGTGACCTGCTTCTCCTTGATGGTCTTCTTCTTCTTCTCCTTCTTGTCCTCGTCCTCGTCGACCTCCTCGACCTTGGACTCCTCCTTGTCCTCCTTCACCTCCTCCTCGTCCTCAACCTCCTGCAAAGCATAAGTCAGCGCATGATTCGAGGCTTGACAGCACAGAAATGACATACCTTCTCGACCTCCTTGGTGACCGCCAACTGAATGGGGTAGGAGATGAACTCGGAGTGCTTCTTGACGATCTCCTTGATCCGCTTCTCCTCGAGGTACTCAAGCTGGTCCTCCTTGAGGTAGAGGCGAACCTCGGTACCGCGACCGAGAGGAGGGTTGACGGTGTCGGGGGTGATGGTGAAGGTGCCACCGGCGGCAGACTCCCAGATGTACTGCTCATCGTCGTTGTGCTTGGAGATGACCTGCACGCGCTCGGCGACGAGGTACGCGGAGTAGAAACCGACACCGAACTGGCCGATCATGGAAATGTCAGCGCCAGACTGGAGCGCCTCCATGAAGCCCTGCAAACACGATTGTCAGCGCTTGATTCGAGCGTCCGCCACCGACGCGTCGTATACGTACCTTCGTTCCGGACTTGGCGATCGTACCAAGGTTGTTGACGAGGTCAGCCTTGGTCATACCGATACCGGTATCACGGATGGAGAGGATCTTGTTCTCCTTGTCGGGCGTGATGCGGATGTAGAGATCCTTGCCCGTGTCAAGGACGGAGGGGTCGGTGAGGGAGGCGTAACGGATCTTGTCGAGGGCATCGGACGCGTTGGAGATCAATTCACGAAGGAAGATCTCCTTGTTGGAGTAGAAGGTGTCTGCACGGAAAAGAGCGAAGTCAGCATCGATGCACGGATGGGCACACGCGATCGCGAGTGAGCTTACTGATGATGAGGTCCAGCAACTGGCTGATCTCAGCCTGGAAGCCGAAGCTCTCAGTGGCCATTTTGGATAACGGGTGAAGAAGAAGGGGGGAAGAGAGGGGAGATGGATAACGAGTGCGTACGACAGAAACAAGCTGGGGATGCTGCAGAGGGAGGAAGTGGGTTTATGTACTTTGTGCGGCACTTCGTTCCAGAACCTTCGGCCTCTACAAAAGGACAGACGCCCGTGTGCTCGCCCTGCTCAGCTCTCAGCGCGAACGTTCCATCCCCTTCCACGACGTTCTACAACACTTTCCTTTTCGGATTCTCTTCTTGGGCGCTAACGTACATGATGTACTGCTATGTCAAACCTGTATGGGGCCTATCGGAGGCGACGAGCGTGGAGAAGACACCAGTCCTTGTCGTCCGCTCACCTGCGCCTTCAGCACCTCCACCATCGCCTTCACTTCCTCAATCTCCTCTCGCAGCTCCTCGTTCTCGTCTCGCAACCGCTCATTCGCCTTCTGTACCCTTCGGTATTCCTCCACACTCAACGGGTCCTTGCGTAGCCTCGCTGAGTTCCGTGCCGCTTCGAGCTCTTTCTGGCACTGCTTGAGTCTGTTCTCAAGCTCCAGCACTTGTTGTCTCTGCGCGCTGTTAAGTTGTTAACCATTCATCAGATCAATGATACCCTCCCGAAGCGTCCTTTGTTACGCACGCCGCGGTCTCTCCCATGTCCGTCTGCGCCTGCTGAGATGCGTGTAGCAGCAGCTCCATCTTCTTGTACTTGCTCGTCACCGTCGCCAGATACTCCTTGCTGTCATTGATCTTGTGAACATCTGATTCCCTGTTGATTGTGACGTATGAGTACCGTCCTTGTACAAAGTGAGTATTCGCGTACCATAGCCGCTGCAGCTTGATGAGCTGATCTATTTGCGTCTCATAGTCGGACAACCGGTCCACTTTGTACGCGTTCTCCTTGATCTTCGTCTCGAGCTGGAACACGAGGTTGTGCGCATCCGCGAGGAGCTTGCCTTGAGCGGCAAATGTATCCTATGGCGCCCTGATCAGCAGTGAATTTTCTATTGGCAAAGTCAAACCCACCTTCGCTTCCTTCTCCGCGGCTCGCATTGCCGCAGCTTCAGTAGTCCAGGTCTTCTTCTCCGTACGCAATCCGGCAATCCGTTCCTGCAGTTCCCTGTTCCAGTCCGTATACCGTGTACGCGCAGCGATCGCCTGTTCTTTTGCCTCTTTAAGCTCCTGCCGCAGCCGAATGACCGTATGCTTGTATTCCTTCAGCTTGTTGTGCTGCGAGGATATATGAGTTTCTCTCCTGGCAGCGTAAATTCAACAGAACTCACCAGGCCTTGCCGCTCAACCTCTTCGTTCCGCGACAGCACACGCTCTTTGTACAAACGTCCGATATGCTTGACATTTTCGCGTGTCGTCCATAGCTCGAGGTTGAGGTCATTCTTGAGCAATAGAACTTCCCGCTGCAGCGCCGAAATCGCCTGCGCCACATGCTTCGGCAGCGTACCGTCCTCGTAATGGTCGTGCTCAGGTTGTGACGGCGTCGAGGGAGCCTCAGCTTCCCCGGTGGCAGGCTGCGACGATTCATGCTCGGCGCGAGAGGAGGAACGGCCTCGAGATTGTGCCGGGAAAAGCACTGCCGACCACGCAGGTGAAGGATCCGACGATCTCGATGTCCAGACCGGATTTGAGTGCGACGGATGTCGCGACCATCTCCGCAAGCGAAATCTTGCGTACTGCAGGAGATGGTGGAGCTCCGGTCTCGTTGGCTGGGTGAATAGTATCTAAAGATGACGATGTAGGGACGTTGTCTGCAGGCTCGGTATCTGGTAGTGGCTGTATCATCCGTGGAAGCAGAGTCCGCCACCGCGGTCGGCGTCGATGATGATTTCGCGACAGTATGAGTACCAGTCGGATGTTCCTGTCGGAGGCCGAGCGCAGCATTGCGAACTTCCAGCATGGTCGCGCCGCCAACGATTCTCGGAATGTCGTATTGCGACCAAAAGTCAGGTTGTTCCAACTCTTCCTTCGCCTCTCTCCAGATTAGCAGAGGATGTAGAACATGTCTTCGGAGCAGTGGCTATACAGCACTCAGCTATGGATATCTCCGAATCGCAAGCTACGTACCTCGCTCTTGCTCCTAATCTTGTCTTCATCCAGAGCCTCCTCCCAGTCGATGGCATATAAGCTGTCCACCTGATTATCCAGTCAGATACCGGACGGGATACCGCAGGAACCGGATAGTATTGCAGGGGAACAGATAGTACAAGAAGGTAAAATAGCGGTCGGGAGAGGGGGCCTTTGAAGCTGGGCCGTCAAAGGTGAGTTCTAGTCGTTCCCATTCGATGTCTTCGCGTATTGGCAGAGGGCGGGAGCCCTCACGCTCGCCGTCATCGTCGTTATCAGACGCAAGTGCGTCTTCATCATCCGAATCCTCGGGATCTGGTAAAACGGGAATGATCGGAGAGGACGACTGGCGCTCCCTCCAGCACAGTATTCGCGCCAGGACAATCAAGAGATGGGGAAGGAGGCGCTTCAGGTCCTCGCAAGCCTTCACGGCAAAAATTGGCAGCAGCTTGATCATGACTGTCAATGCGATGGTGCAGACCGTTGAGGAGTTGTCAAAGGTGAGCGAGTTGAGGAGGCTGGTCATGAGAGGATGTGAGGCGAGGACGTGCGCATTCTCCGGGAATGCAGGCTGGGAGGTGTAGGCGTTCAAGAGGATGAGAAGCTGTAACCGCGTTGATGGGGAGACAAAGCAATGGTAAAGCTCTGTGAGGAAGTCCTGAGCGATATGATATCAGAAATGCACTTTCGATCAGGCAGGTGCACCAATAGGTAACCTACCTGTGGTCGTTCCAGAGCAACTCTGACAAGTACGTCCTCGAGGTTAGCCTTCCAACAGGCCTTCTTCTCTCGCTGCTCTTCGTCCAGTTCCGCCCATTCCAAGACGTCGTCGCCCGAGCTCTCATTGAAGGCGTCTAGCAGGTAAAGGTCCATGAGGCGCCTCCGGAAGTCCCCCACCCTCTCCTTCTGCTTCTCTGCTTCCGCAGAATCGTCAGGGCTGCTAGGGTCCAGAGCAGCGATGATCAGCTCTTTGGCATAGTTGACTGCCGGCAGCGGCAGCTTCGGTTCTCGGAGGGTAGGGCGCAGTACGAGATCGAACCAGGTAGAGATAATAGACGTAGAAGGCAAGACTGGACGCAGGTGGTAGAGGAACGCGAGGAAGATCTCTGCCTGAGGGAAGAGCGCATGACCGACAACGTCGTCGTAGATTACTTGCAGCTCATCCTCAAGCTGGTGCAGCAGCGCGGCCGAGTCTGGAGAGGCGGAACACTCGATGACAAAGGAGTCAACTCTAGCAAGCAGCTCATTGAGTGAGATGGCATCCGGAGAGCCGTCGAGGAGCAGCCTGAGTTGTGTGCAGAGTTCGGTGATTGAGGAAGACATGATGACCGCATTCGCGCGCCCCGCACTCGGATTCTCGCCGACACCTCTCACAAGCGCTCGTTACCGGCATACTGTGTTCTACAGAGTACAGACCGCCGCTTGCTCATACGATAGGTACAGGCCTCACCATTACTAAGGCTAACACAGTGCTCGGAATCAGACAAGGGGAAATTCCTGTATAGGCTCATACACTGCGTTGAGCGAGGCTACCAGCAATATCAATGATCAAGTTAAGGTGACTTTGGAAGACGTTTCCATACGTGCACGAACACAGGCATGCAGTCAAACATACGTATGAGCCGCCTGAACGGGTCCTGCGCGCGACAGGTCTGAGGTCAAAGCACTGACACACAGCTGTTCCCTGCCGCCTGTAATCGGTAATTGGGCTGAGGGACAAGGAACAAGCCACGCACCGTCTGGACCCGCAGCCTATAGACGACAATGTTGATGGTCAATCATCCAACCAACTGCAAACCCGCCTCAAGGCCTCTGTCCGTTCCGGCTCGTGCCAAGTGAACACCATGAAATCGTGCACTGCATCAGGAACGATGTCCACGGTTACGTCGACCCCATCTGCTTTCAACCTCTCAGCCGCAACCGTCGAGTCGTCGAGGATGATCTCAGCGTCTCCCGCGGAGATGAAGGTCTTTGGGAATCCCTTGTACATTCCTTCGACAGGAGTGATGTGAGGTGATGAGGGCGACAGATAACGGTTTGTCTTCGCCTCCTCCGGATTCAAGGGTCCCAGGTAGGCAGGGACGGCGTATTCACCGAACCTAGCACCGGGTCCGTTGGCGAAAATGTCTGACGCCGCATTGCGCATAAATGAATCTTCTGGGGAGCGCCTCGAGAACGACAGGTCCAGCCAGCTCGAGAATCCGATCAAGCGTCCAGGAGGGGGCAGGCTTGGTATGGTGTTCTCGACCAAGTGACGCACGAGAGCGAACGCCAGGTTGCCTCCCGCCGAATCCCCCGCAACGGCGATATTCTGCGGCTCGAACCCGGCCTCTACAACGAGGTACCTGTACGCTGCAAGGCAGTCCAGGAGTGCCGCGGGAATCGGGTTTGCCGGAGGATCGGGATGAGTTGCGGAAAGACGGTAGTCGACCGCGAGGATGCGCTCGATGTTCTTGCAATGGGCCACCAAGCCGTGCGTAATGTTCGATGTGGCGACGTCCGGATGCGCACTTCCCAACTGAATGGAAGTCAATCCATATGTGGGTCACGCTGAGAGGAACATAGCAAAACCTACGTGGAACGCACCGCCGTGAATTTGCAGGACGGTCCTCTCGCCCGAACGCGCCTTCACTTCCTTCGTAGGTGATATCCCAGGCCGGAAGAACCAGTAAGCGGGCACCCTGGCTGGTTTTACGCCAGTGATTTCTGCCGCTTTGCGAATCCTGCCACAGAACACGTCCGAATCCTCCGCGAGGCCGTCGATCCAGACAAGACTTGCGTTCGTCAACTCCTCGTCCGACTTGGGCACCGGGTGGCTAGCTTGGAGGCCTATTTTCGGGGCAATTCCAGTGAGCACCTGGTAGGTCCTCACGCGAATGCATCGAGAGAGAGGCCACGACGCCCGCGGTCGATTCCTCTTCGGTAGAAACCAAATGAACCACAGAGGGATACGAACGAAGACTACAGACACGACGAAATATGTGAGATAGAGGCCCTTGAAGGGCTGACGCCTCAATATCGGTTGGGCCATGCCTAGAGCAGTGGTCTTCTGCCCTATACCGGTCTCTTCGCTCAAGTGGGAGAACGGCTGCTGGGGCTTTGCTAAGCGCCTACATGTCCGTGATATATAAACCTACGGGACTCTCCCACGGAAAGCGCAGCCATACGCGCAAGTCGCGGGTGCGAAACGCAAGACGACAGGCACAGAAGTTCGAAGGTAGTAGCCTTGAGAATTCCCGGCCTGAATGCACCGGTTCGGAACAAGCTGAGGTGATCCAAATCACCATGTATACGAGGTACGCACCACCTCAGCACCTGTAGCCGCACTTCTTGAGAAAATGTGCTAGAGTAGTGCAGAGCCATTTCGCTGGACCATCACCGAGATGCCATCACGGACCACGGTCGTTTGAACGTATGAAGTACATGCCCCATCTGCAACATCCTGAATGCTAGTATGTCACGATACTGTTAATTCATGGATCAGAGGAGTTCATACTAGTCAACGCACCACCTTCAACTCTCCAACCATTTGCAGACCCGTTTCAAGGTCTCCGTGCGCTCTGGCTCGTGCCAGGTGAAAGCCAGGAAGTCGTGCACCGCATCCGGAACAATGTCTACCGTAACATCCACACCATCCGCCCGCAGCCTCTCCGCAACAGCCATCGAGTCGTCAAGGATCTTCTCCGCGCCGCCTGCAGAGATGTACGTGCGTGGGAAACCCTTGAACAGGCCCTCCGTAGGTGTGATGTGAGCGGAAGCAGGCGAGATGTATGGGTTCGTCTTCGCCTGCTCGCGGTCCAACGGGCCCATGTATGCACGAACGGAATAGCTGTCCCTCTGTGCCTCAGGAGTGGTTCCGGGTGGGAAAATGTCTGTCGCGCCGTTGCGTATGTACGAGTCCTCGGGTGCCACCCGAGAGAAAGAGAGGTCCAGCCAACTCGAGAGCGACAAGAGGGCGCCGGGAGGCGCCAATCCTGGAATAGTGTTCTCGACAAAATGGCGCACGAGGGCGAAGGCCAGGTTCCCTCCTGCGGAATCGCCTACTATGGTGACATTCTGCGGCTCAAATCCGGCTTCGACTATGAGGTACCGATACGCCGCGATACCATCGAGGAGAGCTGATGGGTAAGGATTAAAGGAAGGGTCGGGTGTGGTGGCCGAAAGGCGATATTCAACAGCAAGGCCTCGCTCAAGCTTCTCGCTATGAGCCAGTAAGCCTCGAGTGATATGGGCCGTCGTAGAGTCAGGACGCGCGCTTCCCAGCTGCAAATATTAATATGAGACTTCAGTATTGACGTCCTGGTAATCACACTGGCACTTGACCTACATGGAATGCACCACCGTGAAGGTGGAGGAATGTGCGTTCTCCCGGCTTCGCCTTCACACCACCCGAGAGAGAGCTTCCAGGCTTGTAGAACCAGTACGCAGCAATGTCCACGGGCTTAACCCCAGTGATGGTTGCCGCCTTGCGGACTTCGCCGCAGAAGTCGTCGGAGTCGTCCGAAAGCCCTTTGATCCAAACGAGCTCCGCGTTCTTTAGCGGACCTTTCGCGGGCGGAGGAACCGGGTGCTTTTTACCGCCAAGTGCCCTCGGGAGGCCCATGAGCTTCCGTATGCCCACAATGCAGATGCAACGCGTGATGGACCATGACGCCTTGGGGCGGTTCCTCGCAGGAATGAACCAAATGAGCCACAGCGGAACGCGCACTAGCAGAAGAGTGGAAAAGAAGTAAGTGAAATACAGGCCCTTGAAGGGCTGATACTTCAGCAGCTGTGAAGCCATATTTTGCCGATGACTACGCGATTGTAAGCAGCTGGCGGGTGAGAGTGGCTCTGCTTACCCCGAACGCGGCACAATACCCACAGTTTATATGCTCACCAAAATGCTCCCACGCGTGTAAGCCGCGTGAGGTGAGAGTGGCCCGAAGCTAATCACAGGCCTAGCGAGCAAGACGTCTGCGGGAAAGTGAGACTAACTCAAGGATAGCGATGGATGAGCGGCGCATGAGAGTTCAACAGGTTCACTATGTGACTGTCGGGATACACTTCGGGCGTCAGCAACTGATATCCGGTCCAACGAATTTGAGCTACAAATGCAAGGCACCCCAAGAAGCTCATCACACGGGCGCATCACTGCAAAGCGATCTCTTCTGAGCTGAATTTGACACCGCGCCCGGTCTTCTCCCACTCGTCGGCGCCCTCGGCCTTCTCATACGCGGGCAGATATCCCTTGCGCATCTCCTTCTTGGCCGCTGTGTCTTGACCCCATTGTTCGTCGCGCCTTCTGATCATGTCCTCTGGCGGCCCTTGACCGTCCGCAGTGTAGGATACCATGAGGCTGGGGGGTCCAAGAGGGAGTTCAGGCGATATGTCGATCGCCCACGTATGAATCGTCTTGCCATAGGTTTTCTGAAGTTCGAGCATGGCAGGCTGCTCTGCGGTATCCGCAACAGCACCTGAATGTGACACAGATAAGAGCACCTCATGGGCGCGCTTGGGCGCGGAAGACTTACCCGGAATCAGGGACTTCGTCGCCAGTTGCAGGAGGCCGCTCTCGACCTGGGAAGGTACATGACTTCCTGAATATGCCAGAGCTGAGATCTGAAACCCCTGCTTACCTCGTACTTATGTGAATGCCAGAACTTCTTCTCTTCTTGAGGGAGTGATTTGAAAATCTGCGAACGGTTCGCGCCCGTCAGTGTACCCGAGCGGTGCGGTGGCTATGTTGCTGAGCACAGCGCATACATACTCTTTCTGAGACAATGTACTCAATGCCAATGAGTCTGGCGTCGGGCTTGTCCGAGTCGTATATGATGCATTGGTGGAACTCCTCCGATAGGTGCTTGCAATAGTGGTGCGCCTCGACATGGCGAGAGCGGTCGTGACTGCACGCCGGCTTCATCCGTATACTTGCAAGGGTATATCAGGGTAGTAGAATACATACGAGTAAACATGGAAGGCGCAGAGGTGCTGGTGTATTGAGCTGATCGGTTTGAAGCTCATCATAGCCGTTCCGGCGACCTGGTAGGGAGCAGAGTGATACGCCGACTGCTTAGTCTCCGGTTCCATGGCAGACAACAAATACAAAGTCGTTACGATGAAGAGTGCGGGGAACCGAGTCAGAGCATGCGCAGGCCAGAGTTCGGGGCTGGTTTATATGTGCAGGGGCTCGCATGACGTCGTCCAAGCATCACGTAGGTTGGAGCCGTAGTTTTGCAAGTCAATAAGCAGATCGGGTAGCCGCATGCGTATGTGACTCTAGAAGTAAGCACATCCAACGGCAGAAGAACCAACGTATGAAGCGCATCGTCGGAACGAGCACTTAGCAGAGCGATTAAATTTAAAGTCCCAGCGAAGATTGAACCCCGTATGTCCACACCGTATAGTCCTCCCATACAGAGGACGCGCTTGTGTGATACTGTGGAAGAGAAAGCTCAAGAAGCAAGAAGGGACAGCTTCTCCCGGAACCATTCAGCCTGGAAGGTACATGGTACAATGGTCGCAGTTGAGATTGAAGCCTCTCGTGGACTGTGGACAGTAGAGTGTTTTTGAAGTAATGAAAAGTGCAACTTTTCATTAGAGCTGTGGCGAGTTTTCCTTGGGGAAGTGGAGCATCATCATGAAATGTGGAGTCACTTTTCATTACTTCAAAAACACTCTAGTAGAGGCAGCAGCGCAAGTGGTGTGTTGAAGGAGACGCCCAACCGCGCCCAAACCAGTTCGTCTCCCCGTGGGGTTAGGGTTACGCGTGTCGCCTCTTCGCCACTGTCGCCCACAGCGAGCAACCCCTACCACGCCCCAGCCTCCGCCAAAAACAACGGTGAGCGCGTCCTCCATGCCGTACCGTCCATCCATCCCGCTCTTGTCGCCGGACGCCGTCGGGAACGGGATGGATTGCTGCGCGTGCTTCTGGGTGTAGCCTGTATAGCGCGGGGCGCTGACCATCATCTGCAACCTCTTCACCCCACCTGCGTCGTCTCCGTCGGTCCGCGCACGACACGATCTACAGATGTCCGCCACCATCGAGGAAGTCCACTCCGACCACTCGGAGCACGAGCATGACCACGAGCATGACCACGACCACGACCACGACGAGGACCCGACCTCGCAGGCGGCGCTCGACAAGATCCAGTCGCGCTCCGAGCGCAAGGCTCGCAAGGCTCTGATCTCCCTCGGACTGAAGAAGGTGCCGGGCATCACCCGCGTCACCCTCCGGAGGCCCAAGAACGTGCGCACAATAAGGACGTTTGTGCGGAAGACGCAGCGAGGCTGATACATACCCCATCATAGATCCTGTTCGTGATCGCGAACCCCGATGTGTACAAGTCGCCCAACAGCGACTGCTACATCGTCTTCGGTGAGGCCAAGGTACGCCGTATTTCTCTGCCTCCGCACGCCGAATGGATCATAACCGCGATCACGCCTTGCGGTAGGTCGAGGACATGAACTCGCAGGCGCAGCTCTCCGCAGCGCAGCACCTGGCGAGCGGTGCCGGCGCGGGCGTCCCTAACCTCGAGAGCTCCGGTGCGCATACCGAGGGCCACGACGACGACGACATCCCCGAGCTGGAGGCGGTCGAGGAGGATGGCAACGTCGACGAGACCGGCGTGGACCCGAAGGACATCGAGCTTGTCATCCAGCAGGTCGGCTGCTCGCGCGCGAAGGCCGTCCGGGTACTGAAGGAGAGCGGGGGTGACCTAATCAACGCCAGTGCGTATTCTGCTTTCTATGTGCACGATTTTGTGCAGCTGACCGACCGATCGCAGTTATGGCCGCGAGCGAGTGATTTGCTTATTGGGTTCCACTGTACACTACTTCATTGCTTCGCACCGCATCCAAAACATACCACCAGGGTGTTCCGCTGCGCTCTTACCCGTTGTGTGATTCTGTGAAGCGTCGGCTTGCCATGGCGTGCGGCCTGTTGTATCATGCTGAGAACTGGGTCACTGCTTCCAACGTCGCAACTCTACATAGTAATTCGACCTCTCCCAGCCATCTTGCACGATCTCCATCCCACATGCGCCCGGTCCCTGAGCTGAACCTGGCACACCGACGCTCAAGCCCATCTCCGAGGCAGCTTCCGTGACGAGCTCGTTGAGCTCCCCTTTAGCAAACATGTGGTAGTACCGCTCAAAGACCTTCGGAGGCTCGACAGCGGTAGGCGCTGCGTCGTTGGTAGCCGTCACCTCCTCTTGAGCCTCTTGAGAAACCTCCCGGTCGGTCGCTTTGCCCTTCCGACGCGCCTTAGGCTTTGGTTCCGCAGGCTGCGCAAGCACCCACGGCACGAACACGTCCTGTCCCTTGTTTGCCTGCTTTGCAGCCTCGGTAGGTGCCGCATCGGACTCTACGGGGATGCTGCGCTTTCGAAAGCTCGTCCTGCTCGATCGCCCATACGTAAATGAGGGCACGGCCGTGTGCGGGCGATATGCTCTCGAGGAGCCTCTGCACGCGCGCGTTACTCTGGAAAGGATGTGGACATCGAAATGCGCGGGCACGTACCTTGACCGCTGCTTTCCGCCTCGCGTGCGTCGCGAGATGGTGGATAGTCGCTATCGAGATCGCGTAGTCCTACCACGTCCACGCGCGAAACGCCTCAGCCCAAGCCCGAGCTTGCGCACGCACGCATGCAAGCGAGCAAGGTCGAAAGAAGAACTCACAAACGCCCCGAGCCTCCACGGACGATCCAACACGTCCCCCCAGACCACCTCTCTCAGCCCGCCGCCCGCGGTGCGCGCGATCTCGAGCAGGTTTCTGCTTCTGTCCAGCCCGACCGTCCACACGCAGCCCGGGCTCCCCGGCGGTCCCAGGGGCAGGTACTTCCCATTGCCTGTGCCGAGGTCGACGCCGACAGAGCCCGGGGCGAGAGAGGAGAGGAACGCGGCGATGATGGGCCATGGCTGGGTAGGAAGGAAGCACAGGTCAGGACGAGCGCGGGGCGCGGGCGCGGGACGGCGAGGGTGAGTGCGCTCACTTTGTATCGGGTGGACGAGAAGTGCGGCGCGATCGAGTCGTAGACGGCGTGCACATGCGCGTCTTCGTACGCCTGCGGATCTTCCGCGGATACCGTCGTGGCTTTCACGTTGGGCATCTGGCGGTGGCTGCCGGCTAGGTGTTCGGAAGGCAGGCTGCGAATGCGGGAAATGGATGTGTATCCAAGATTTGATTGCTACAACGGTGGGGTATGACACAAGCGAGGGTAGATGCGGGGAGATGCAGCAGACAGCGACGACGATACAAAAAGGCCCCAGAGGAAGAAGAGGGAAGAGTAAAGAAAAGAGAACGGACGGAGGGACGAGCCTGCTCAGCGCCCGTTCTTGCGAGCGTGATCGTGATCGACGTAGCCCATCTCGTCGTCGAGGAGCTCGCGGAACCTGCTGCCGTCGAACTGAGGGAACGGAACGAGTTTGGACGGGTCGAGCTTCTCTATAGCTTGAGGGAGATCGCTGCGCGAACAGAGGTTCGGAGCGTGAGCAACGAAGGCAAAAGAGAGGATTGAGTTGGGAAGGGAGAGAGATAGAAAAGTGCTCACGCGACGGTGGAGGACTTGAGGTGCCCGAGACCTGCAAGGGCGTCGGAGAGCTCTTCCTGGTGGTTGTCTAGGAGCGTGGGGTTTGGTACGACGATGAGAGGCTTGCCGAGACGGAGGACGTCTATGATGGTGCCGGAACCTGGGGAGGGGGAATGGGGTCGGTGGGACGGACGGACGGAGAGACGGAGCGGATGCGGGAAGGGAAGATGCGGGGAAAGAGAGTATCATACCTGCATGGCTGACGATCAGATCAGCGCGTTCGTAATCGTCCTTGAGAGAAGGCTTGAAGCGCCATACGTTGACGTCGAGGCCGTCGTGTGTGCGGTGCCAGTGGTCGGGAGCAGGGAGGTCGAAGGAGGAGGGGTCAAAGTCGGAGTTGCCGCACTGGACGTCGATGGAGCGGTAGCCTTTTGCGCGGAGGACGTCGAGGAAGGGCGGGGAGAGGGCCTTGTGCACGAGGGCGTCGAAGCGAGTCGAGCCGACGGTGACGAACGCGTGCATCGGTGAGCTTGTAGTGCTACTTAGCTTAGTGGGATGTGACTCGACGGACTGGGTGCTATGTAGCGTGTTGTAGCAAACAGTACCTTGACGCCTCTCGTACATATACTCCCTCAGCTCTCTCCCGTCTTCTCCAGTCCCTTTGTCCAACCGCCCTCCTTCGGGTATCATACATCGCCCTCCTCAGCGCCTCGTACTCGTTTCGCGCATACGGCTCTCGATCTCCCCGGTGCACCTGACAGCCACTTCGCAAACCCCCGCCTCCGGATCTCCACAACACCACCGTGACCATGGGCTACACTCTCTGCGTGCTAGGTCTCTCTCCTCCGTCCCGTCCTCCCTGTTCGCACCCTCATTCTCTCTCCAGGATGCGGCACCATGGGCATCGCCATCCTCTCCGGCGTCCTCGCCAGCCTCGAGTCAAAATCCTCCTTCCACCCGCACGCCCAGCCAAAGTGGGAATCGCACACCCCAGGCACGGTCACCCCACAGACTCTCGACGACGAATCTCTCCCGTCCCGCTTCATCGCCTGTGTGAGCCGCGAAGAGTCCGCGAAGAAGCTCACCGCCGCCTTCTTCAATGCAGGCACCCTCGGACGCAGCGTCGAGATCGTGTGCGCGAACAACGTCCAGGCAGCTCGCGAGTCTAACTGTCGTGATCCTATGGCAAGTCTCCTCCCTCCTCGGTCCATCCAGCCAAGCCTCCTTACGTTACTTTGCCATCCAGCTGCAAACCGCAAATAGCAAGCATGATCCTCAGCGAGCCGGGCATGAAAGAGGCTCTCGCAGGCAAGCTTTTGATCAGCATCCTGGCCGGTGTCACCATCGCCCAGCTAGAAGCCATGGTCGGACCCTCCACGCGTGTCGTCCGTGCCATGCCCAACACCCCCTGCAAAGTACGTCCGCCCGCCCGTACCTCCCCCGAATCCCGAGAGCGGTAGATGCTGAACCGCGCCCGCCCCACATCCCCAGATCCGCGAAGGCATGACCGTCGTGAGCACGCTCGCGCCGTCGGACGCGCACGAGCTCGAGCGCGAGATCATCCTGAACATCTTCTCCTCCATCGGCCGCTGCCGCTTCCTCGAGGAGAAGCACTTCGACGCGTGCACCGCGCTCTCGGGCTCCGGCCCCGCCTTCGCGTGCATCTTCCTCGAGGCCATGGCCGACGGCGGCGTCATGATGGGCCTCCCGCGCGCGGAGGCCCTCGAGCTTCGCCGCGCAGAGTGCGTGCCTTCCCCCCTCGCTTGTCGTCGTGTCGCGTTGGCTGACGGGGGTTGATGCTCCGTTTGTTTGTTTTTACAGCGCTGCAAGGGGCCGCGCGTATGACTCTGCAGGCGGGCACTCACCCCGCTCAGCTAAAGGATGCCGTGACCAGTATGTGGTCCTTGAGCTCTGCGACGCATACGTACGCTCATTTAGGCGATCTTTGCGCTCAGCCCCTGGTGGTTGCACCATTGCCGGATTGCTCGCCATGGAAGACGGCCGCGTGCGCTCGACCATCGCGCGTGCCATCCAGGTCGCGACGGAGCGTGCAAGCGAGCTCGGCCAGCCCTCGAAGAAGTGACTGTGTGCGCACAAAACCCTGGCGACGACATGCAGAGTGTAGAAGCGATCGATCGAAACGACTGTATTGGATACCGGGTGTGTACCCAACGAGAAACCATCGTGCTGCTGTATCTACGTAGAGAGATGTCACCGTTTTTCTCATTCGGCGACCTTCAACTCTGCGAAGGCACCGCCAAGGAAACGGGTGGTGCGAATATTTTCGAGTACGAGCACATATCGCTCTTGCTCTTCTAACTGAGGGTGGGCGCGCACGGGTACAAGACGCCACCCAGAGTGCCAGAGAGCGTGTCCTGAATACGCGGGACGATCCATCGGACACGAAGAGGGTCGGTAAAGGTTGAACGCTTGGACTGTGCAAGTCAGCGCTGTACTACGACCAGCAGAGACCTACACCTTACCTCTGTACATTACTTGAACGACCACCGCACAGCACACGGGTGGTAATAGAGAAACAAGAGATATATTGCGAGTACAACGAGAAGAACGAAAGTGTATGAGGAATGTCGCCCTCTGTACGAGTCGACAGCCTTCACTGTTTCTGAAGACTGCCGCTAGAGCGACGGCGTCGGTGGTTGCTCTTGCTCCCATAAAATGAGGATGAACGTGTATGGCAATAAGACGTCACCCAGAGTGTTGGAGAGCGTGGACGACAATGCTACGTAAACATCAAGCTGGAACAAGATATATTGGGGTGTGACTGAGGAGCGCATTAGCACATGTTGGCAGCACGACGAACCGCAGTCGATGTACGCACCACATATGAACATGAGAACGCGTAGACTATGGAGAGGTGTCTCCCGCCTGTGAACCACGCCCTTCACACCGAGAATGCGCGAACATTCTCAGCGCGGTCGCAGATGCGGCCAACGAAGGGTGAGGCAAAAAAACACGGGAAGATCAAGAGATCGTCAATCAATCTCGCTCTCTGAATGAGTACTCCGACGGGAGGATGTGACGTCGAAGCACTAAAGTGATAGAGCTGTGCCTGGCAGATAGGAACGTACACACATGGAAAGCTCGAGATGCAAGGAATATATTGTCCAGTAGAATACACACGATGCCTACAAGGGAATCGCGGATGAGAAGACAGTCGACAAGGGACACGTCATCAGGTACTCACCACAACAACGAACGACAGCAATCACCGGTCTGCAGAGCAAGTTGAGATGAGAACAGAGAACGAAAGCACGAGAAGGAAGCAGCGTACAGAAGTCCAACGTCTCGTCTGCGCGTTTGACGTTTTGCTGCGAGGGAAAAGTAAAAGAGGAGGTGAGTTTAAATATTGCCGGCACGTTGAGGGTGCCAAACAAGGCCAAACACATACTTTCCAGGACTCTTCGAAGTCCGCGGGTAGCACAACGTACCGATTCTTGCGCACAGCTACAGACGGTCGCTTCATGAGAGCAAACATGACGATGGCATACACAACATACCTTGCAAACCTGCACCTTGGACAATGGCGGCAATTTCTGCCGATGATAGTTTCTCCGGTCGTGAAACATCTGGGCGCTTATGAGCACAGACAACAGTAGTAGAAGCATCCGCCACCTACAGTCCTCCAGGTCCACGTCGGGGCTGAGGTTCATCTTACTGGTGACCGTCTGGAAGATGAGACGCTTTTCACGCCTGTTGGGCAGAGGGAACTCAATCTTCCGGTCTAGTCGACCAGGACGCAGCAATGCGGGGTCGAGCGTATCTGCACGGTTCGTGGCCATGATAACCTATACGAAAGTGTCCCACCATGAGCAATTGAACGATTAGTCGAGGCAGCCAGATGATATTCTTACCTTGACGTTGCTACCCTGGTCGAAACCATCCATCTGGTTCAGAAGCTCGAGGAGGATACGCTGAACTTCTCGGTCAGCACCCGTTTGCGCATCGAAACGCTTGGTCGCGATGGCGTCGATCTCGTCGATGAAGATGATGGCGGGAGCGTTCTCTCGTGCCAACCGGAAAACGTCGCGGACCATTCGGGGGCCTTCACCAAGGTACTTCTGCACGAATTCACTTCCGACAACACGGATGAAAGACGCGGTTGTATGGTGGGCAACGGCTTTAACCAACATGGTCTTGCCAGTACCTGCGGAATCTCGGTTAGCGGGAAAGAGGGAAAAGGCACGAGTGATTCCTACCTGGAGGCCCATAGAGTAGGACACCACGAGGGGGGTCGATACCAATCTTCTTGTACAACTCGAAGTGGGTGAGAGGCAGCTCGACCGCCTCCCGAATCTCCTGCTTCTGCGCGTCCATGCCACCAATGTCTTGGTATGTGACATCCGGCTTCTCCTCCTTCCCAAGCATCGCGATAGAGGAGTCGGCTTCCGGAGGCAGGATGTCCACCAAAGCATTTGAGTGACGGTGCAAGGCCACCGACGAGGAGGGCTTCAGCAACTCGCGGTCGAGCGTGGAGAGTATGCGGACAACGTAGTTCGAGCCTGTTGTTGAACCAACGATGCCGGTGGTTTGGTCTATGGGCTCAAGGAACTGGCCAATGACCAGCGGAACGGACTGGATACGCTTGACTTCTTCTTGCGCGCGGATGAGTTCGCGCTTCAAGTTCGCCTGCTCGTCCTTGATGTAGCTTTCCTGAATGTCAAGCATCTCCAAATGCCGTGCGAGCTTCTTGTACTTCAGGTAGAGATCCTCCTCCTGCTCCAGCTCCTGCAGAAGCTGGGTCTTGTCCTCGACCACGGTCTCGAAAGTGGGCTCCTACACGCCGCGATCAATCATGGCTCCGACCACCCACTGACTTGCGTGCTCACCTCCTTCTGGATCTCAACACCGATTTCATCCATGTTTGCGGGTATTCGGAGGCGGAGGAACGAGTGTGTGTAGGATGGGTGTTTCGTGCAGAGCGCAGAGCTGACGCGGCCGCTGAAGACGACGCGTCGAGTGACGCACGTGAGTTCACTTCACTCGCATCATGGGCGCCTACGGCTCCCAGCGTTCTTTACTGAACGTCCAACCCGGTCCTCGAATCCATCCGCTTTTTGCCAACCCCTGACGGCCATGGCTCATATTGTTGCATCGCTTGACCAGCCATCAAACTACAAGGACTCTCAGTCTAGAATTGACCGCCAGACTCAGGCCGAAATCCTTGCCAGGTCCACCACTCTCTATGTGCGCCACATCTCAGCCAGTTATCTCTATAATATGCGCTTAGACTTCCAGTGTGTATAGGTCGGAAACTTGAGCTTCTACACCACTGAGGAGCAAATATACGAACTGTTCTCCAAGTGCACAACACCAGAAGATGGAGGAGGAATCAAGCGTATCATCATGGGACTGGACCGCAACACACGGTGAGTAGCGAATGAAGCTGTATTCGCCCTGCATACGACTGGCTGACTGGCATCCTACTCCGCATAGGACACCGTGCGGATTTTGCTTCGTGGAATACTATACTCATGCAGAGGCCCTTGCATGTCTGCGCTATATTAGCGGCACCAAGCTCGACGAGCGAATCATTCGGTGTGACCTTGACGTAGGTTATAAGGACGGTCCGGCAATTCGGGAGAGGAAAAAGCGGAGGACAGGTATGCATGCTAACTTCCGATCCCTCTCTCGTATTGCTGATACCATGATGTTGCGTGCAGGTCCGAGACGAGCACAGACAAGACTACGACCCTGGGCGTGGTGGATGGGGTGCTCAGGCGCAGCGGATGGAGGCCGAGCGAAGGAGAGAAGTCGAAGAGCGATACCAAGACGCTCAGAACGTTCCTGGAGCCGTCGCTGGCGGTGGAGGCGACTGGAAGGCGGAGCATTCGCAGACTACCACTACGCTCAAGCGTGGAAGATCACCGGAAGAGGAACCCGAAGGTGGACGAGGGGTAGGTTTCAAGAGTCTCTTTCTCGAATGCCATGCATTGACCATCACTTATTCATTTAGGAACCTCGAGCACGGGTGGATGAGCCTGACCACGACGCCAACCGCATGTAAAGTCTTCTGTGTCGCTCTACTTTGCGACGACATCCCTGCTTTTTCCCCCGCATTGTACATATTGCTTCCGTATCGTTATGGCACTAATTCGAGCGAGCGCTGTAGAAAGAATGGCAAATCCGGTGTATAATCATTACAGACATTATAGGTGTCAAGATATAGTATTGCCGCGCCCGCGCTAGTGCAGTCTACCAGACTACGAACGCCCTCACGGTGAACTTGTCTCCATGCAGGTCGGGTCGCCATGGTTGCATGTGGAGCGTGCGTACAAGGCGATGTGCTTCGGATACGGTTGTTGCACGAACCAGGAAGCGAGAGCTCGAAGTCACCTTGCCGCTGCGAGGGTACGGGTATGAGCACGGGATGAAGCACGAGTAGGCATCTGCTGAGACTCACTCGTGGTCAAGTTTCACAATGACCTGCTTGCCGAACTCCGTGGTCGCAAGTTTGTAGCCACGGAGGTTTTCTGCCAGGACCGGGGGTATGATCCTTCCGGGCAGGCCGAAAATGACAACATTCCGCCCAGAGCCAGTAACGCCTCCACTGGCCCCGTCGCCAGTGATGACTCCTCTTTGAGCTGCTTCGAGTAGACCCTTGGAACCGCGAGAGCGACCGGGCATTGATACCGGGCCCACCGCTTTCGCGGTGACCGGCTTGCCGCCTACGAACAGCTTGTTGAGGGCTTTCGTTGCAGCAGCAGCCCACTCCGGCCGTGCAAAGCTCAGGAATCCGTGACCGGTGGGCCTGAAACGCCTATACTCAACGCTCGCTGGATACAGGAGACATTGGAGTGTTAAAGCAAACGTCATAATCAAGTTATGGCGGCACGCACCACTGGAAACATTTTCTACGCTAGCCTTCCCACATAACCTACGCAAGTCATTTGGAATGGCGGTACGAGGGAAGCCCCGGATCTCCACGTTCAGTCTGGGGGTCTGCGCTAAAGAACAATGAGTGACTATGTCAGATCGATGATCAAGAAAGAGGCATACGCTCGAGGACGGCTTTCGTGCCTCTCAGCACCTGAGCTGGACGGATGGCAGTCATCGCGAAATCCCAAGGTGCGTGTAAGCGCCCACAAAGACGCGCTGCCACCGACGCGAGCGAGCGTGGGAATCTACACCCGCCCTCCTATCCCGCGTTGAGCGTCTACAAACCAGGGCTTTTTTTTTTTTTGATACTATCAGTTGCTTGTATCCCGCTAATACGTAGTACAAACCAGGGCTTAGTACTCCTGTCCTTGCTATCGCTATCTGCTACCGTTCGCTGCTACGGACAGTGACATACCCTCTAATCAGCATTTTAGCCACAGGCTATCTCTCTGAGACCGGTTCGTCCTTCTCTGGGCTTCTCACAGGCCCTGTCCAGGCATATGTGAGATTGACGTCTTAAATCACCCGATGCTTCGTAAACTGCCTCCGCGTTCTTCCGATGCAAGTCAGGCTCCCACATCCTCCTTACGGAATACATCGCAAAGTTCGAGGCGGGTTTCGTTCGGTGCTATCTCCTGACGTTCGCTAGCCTTCTCTAGGCTGGCTCCTGTCTGGACACATCTATTCTCGCCCGGTCTCTGTTCTGTTCTTGGTCTCGCCGCTTTCACACACCAGCCGGCTGGAGCCAAAGTCAAATTCGCCCTCGGTGGTCACAAGCTGGTCATAGGCCCGCGCCTTCGGACATCATAGCGGCTCTAGTCAATGTCGGAAAGCACGCTTCCGTCAAGTATGCGATTCCGTCGCGCCTACAGTGCGGCTTACGTCGGGCGACCCAGTGGGTGTATTCGTCCGACGACTCGTTCTCGAGCGTCGGAAAGCGCACTATGACGCAAGGAGTAACGCGTTTCGTATCTCGTTTGACATGACCAATTCAAGAGAACCTTCACGAAACCCATGCATCGAGCGCGTCGCGACTCATGACTTCGACCGACGCTCTCACAATGCTCACCATGAGTAAGCCGAGTTCCGACAGTTCACGCACTTCCGATCGGTCTGGTCTTGTGGTTTGGGCCCAGTGGGCCTCCTGCGATCCTGCACTGCCCCGGTATAAAAGCTCGTCAGGAGGAGGGTTTGTCGGCATCGTACAGGGCTCATTGCACCTGGATTACCATCCCCTCATCCTCAATCTTCATACAGAGCTCGCGCTCTAAAACCTTCACGAACCTCTACTGCCTCCTGCCTACTCAACTCAGCCGCAATGGGCAACAAGGCGCTTCAGCTCAACCCACCAAATGCTACGTACCACCTCTCAACCGGAGGCTCTGATTGGTTATGGGCGGCCTTCTCGATATTCGGCGTGTCTCTCCTGGCCGCTGTTGCATTGACGTTCTCGGTATGCATCCATATTATCCTTGAGTACTGTCCTAGAATATGAAACTTAACTTCATCGCAGAGACCTCGGGGCACCCGTCTCTTCCACCAGATAGCCATTGTGGTCCTGACCACTGGCAGCTTGGCATATTTCTCCATGGCTTCTGACCTTGGCGCGACGCCAGTCCGCGTTGAATTCAGGGGTGATGGCACTCGACAGATCTGGGTAAGTTTTGCATTGCAGAGCTAAGATATACAGACATTTCTAATGCTTTTCGATAGTTCGTTCGCTACATCCAATGGTTCATCAGCTTCCCCTTGCTGCTTCTTGAGCTCCTCCTTGCGACGGGCCTGTCGCTCTCCGACATCTTTACGACACTCTTCATGGGTGTCGTGCTTGTCATTACTGGCTTAGTTGCTGCCCTTGTACCAAGCACCTACAAGTGGGGCTACTACACCTTCGGTGTGGCGGCGCTGTTCTACGTCTGGTAAGTGCATCTTGCATGGTAGCTCTATGTCTGGGACAGTGATATTCACATATCCACTTTAGGTACATCCTCCTCTGGCACGCGCCTCACACGACCTTCGCCGCTGGTGGTGCGCTTCGCAGCGGATATCTCATGGCTGCCGGATACCTTTGTTTCCTCCTCATCCTCTACCCGATCGCGTGGGCTTGCGCAGAAGGCGGCAACGTCATCACTGTCACCTCCGAGATGATCTGGTACGGCATCCTCGATATTCTCGCAGGACCCGTCTTCCTGTTCTTCTTCCTCTGGGAGTTGCGCGGTGTTGACTACGCCGCTTTCGGCCTCCACTCGGGCAAGTACACCGACAAGGGAGCTTATGCGCCGAACACCACCCAAGCTGCTGGTGCTGCCCCCGCTACCGCTCCCGCCACCACCACTGGCGCCGCTGGCAACGTCTAACGAACCCCGTCCACGACCTGGTTACGCAAATGCGACGACCCCTTCTCTTTCATGATCGCCGTCACGTCATTTCTACGATTCGCCCTTTTAATCGCCTTCTAATATTCCAGCGTCTCCACCCTGTTTACGAATTCTCTTCATGATCACCTTGTTGTTGTATTTCAGTGTACAGTTACTAGCCTTCTTGGTGCGCGCATCACCTCTCCGTATAATGAAGTGTACAGAATGTACAGAATATACTAGATGTCTATCATCGTTCGGCTTGCTCTCAACGATCCACTCGGTGTTCGCACAGCGCTTCCTTCCTCGCGCGAGTCGTTCGCGCAATCGGTCATGATGACGATCATAATCCGTGCTGCTCTCATGCAAACGCTGATAAGTAAAACGCCAGCCCACGATTTCCTACTCTATGATTACACATCGCGCGAGGCTGCTATGTAATCAGCCCGTGCCTGTTAGTCCGATACGGCGCTGGGACGGCGTAAGTACATAGTATAGTAGTACTTATGTGCCCATAGCTTGGGCGCGCTGGTGACGTCTTCTGCGAGCGCACAGATTATCTGTTTTCATTCTTACCGCGATCATGGCCGGTCAGTCTCTCCCTCAATGGCCGCCAGAGATCACCGACGAGCAGCGTGAAGCCCTCACCCTCCGCGCGACAACATACGCGCTCTCCCATGGTCTTGTCTACCTCCCGCCCGCTGATGTCCAGCCACCAGTGCCGACCTCCGCAATCCACGCCCCCCTCGCGCTCTTCCCCTCGCCATTCCCGCGCGAACACTTCGAGCTCGCCAGGAGGCTCCAGCGAGATTATAATGTCCTCTACGCGCGGATTGCGATGGATGAGGAGTTCCTAGATAACGTCATGGGTGCGGAGAGAGGCGTCGGGCGGGTGGACGAGTTCACCGGTAAGCTGTGGCGACTATGGAAGAGACTTCGAGACCAGGGGATTTCCCAGGTGCGCGAGCAAGGTTGAGTTCCTCGGATTGTCATGCAGACCCTGCCTAGACCCGTCAGCTGGGTCTTTTCAGGTCAGACTATCTCTTGCACAAGGAGGGAGAAGATGCGCCTCTTGAGCTGAAGCAAGTCGAGTTCAACACAATCTCTTCATCGTTTGGAGCGCTCTCGCAGAACGTGGCGAAGCTGCATCGGTATGCTATTCATTCTCGAAAACGTTGCAATCAAGGCTCAACGCCGTTTCCAGGCATCTCCTTGCCACCACGGAGTATTACAACACCTCTCCAATACTCCGGCTTGAGAACCTGCCGCCGAATGATACTATCTCTGGTCTTGCCGAAGGGCTTGCAGCGGCGCATAAGGCATATGGGTCACCATCGTAAGCACTCCGCTATACCTCGGTGCAGTCTTGCATGCTCACGAACGTTCAGCGCGTGGATCCTGTTTGTAGTGCAAGACGGGGAGAGAAATGTCTTCGACCAACGGTGGCTAGAATACGAACTCATCGAGAAGTATGTAACAGATCTCACGTTTAGCATGGTACTTGCGCTGACTTCGGGGTAGACACTCGATACGGGTCATTCGACAGACATTCGGGCAGCTTGCAGTCTCCGCTGAAGTCGTGCCGGTCTCTCGTATACTCCGTCTCAGATTGCCAGGATCGCTCCCGAGAGGAGCTGAGTCGGTCGAGATTTCCACCGTGTATTTCCGCGCGGGTTACACACCGAAGGACTACCCGACCGCAGCGCATTATGAGACGCGATACTTGCTCGAGAGCTCCGCTGCCATCAAGTGCCCTTCGTTACAGTTGCAGCTTGCCGGAGGCAAGAAAGTTCAACAAGTGTTAACAACCCCCTCGGTATTCGGGCGCTATGCTTCCGGTTCTGTCATTGGCGACACGGAGGGACTTCGCAGGAGTTGGATGGGTATGTGGGGTCTGGACGAGGGCGGCTTGGAAGGCGTGCGCGAAGCCCGTGATCAAGCGCAGAACCTCGTTCTTAAGCCGCAACGAGAAGGAGGCGGAAACAACGTTTACAAAAGCGACATACCGCCTTTCCTTGACACGCTACCGGCGGAAGAACGCGAAGCGTGGATCGCGATGGAGCTCATCCGCACGCCAGGAGGTCTCGGCAATTATCTCGTTCGTGCAGGTGGGGGGACCGCAGGCGCAATCAAGACTGAGGTGGTCAGCGAGCTTGGTATATTCGGCTGGGCGCTGTTTGGAGGTCCAGACGGCTCTGTTGAAGAGAAGGAGGTAGGCTGGTTGCTGAGGACGAAAGGCAAGGATAGCAATGAAGGGGGCATTGCCGCTGGGTTCTCGGTCCTGGATTCGGTGGTGCTTGTCGATTGAGGGAGCAAGTCAGGTAGTACACCAAGGTCTCAAAGCATGTATACTAGAGTAGCTGATGCAAACTATACGCCGAAATCCATCCGCGCGCCGTCGCGCGGTCGTGTAGTCGAAATACAAGCTGTTCGCGCAGTCGCCGCGAGTTGTACTATGACGCGCTGTGATCACGTGAGTCTGGACGACAGCCTTGCATTCGCAGCGCGTCGCACGCCTTCGCCTGCTACGACGACTACATCTTGTGTAAACTGTGGCTAGCTGCTCTTCATGTCTTCACG
Organism: Trametes sanguinea; assembly: GCA_008973685.1. NCBI lineage: Eukaryota > Fungi > Basidiomycota > Agaricomycetes > Polyporales > Polyporaceae > Trametes > Trametes sanguinea. The sequence continues at coordinate 1,457,878 of WAHA01000006.1, forward strand.
GCACGACTACAGACGGCGCGATAGGAGCCTGGGTCGCGACGACAGGGACAGGGACAGAGACAGAGACCGCTACAGCCATCGTCCGCCGCCGCCTCCCCGGAGAAGCAGTCGTTCACGCAGTCCGCCTCGCAGAGGAGAGAGGGATAGACGTGGTACAGGTATGTGTATTGCATCACTGGAGTTTGCGAAGCATGTTAAAGCTCGCGCGGCCTACAGACAGGAGAGACTATCATCCACGAGACCGGGAGGACGATCGACGCGACCGGGACAGGCGAGACGACCGCCGGGATGATAGGCGGGACGACAGACGAGGGGACGAGCGGGACAGACGGGATTACGACCGTTACGACCGCGACGGAAGGCGCGAGCCGCCACCGCCAAGGGCAGACGGCGATAGGGAACGAGAGAGACAGGACAGAGATAGGGACGGTAGGCCAGAACATGTCTCTGGACATGACTCCAAACCTCCAGTACCCGGAGACGGCGACAGACAGCATTCTATGACAGGTGCCGATGATTGCGCTCGCCATCTTACTCAAACTGATGTCGCCCGTGCAGGTACTCCTGAAGTAGAGCCCTCTGGGTCTCGTCCCCGACAGGATTCGGAGGCACCAACAGATGGCGCGGAGGAAGGTGAGGCTATGGACGGCACGAATGACGACGAAGCTGCGATGATGGCTATGATGGGCTTGCCAGCGACCGGCTTCGGCACCACGAAGGTGAGCAACGTGCCTCTCCTATTCAGAAGAACCGAGACAAGATGGGCTGCGCAGGGCAAGCACGTCGAAGGCAACCAGGAGGGGGCTGCTAACATCAAGAAGATGCGGACATGGCGTCAGTACATGAATCGGTATGTCCTTCTGTGGCTCATGACGATCTCCTACTGAGTCCGGATCGTCTGTTCTTGTTTCGTAGGCGTGGAGGGTTCAACAGGTCAGACCTTTCTGATAGGCACCATGCCTGCGGCAGCATCTCTGATGATTTGTATGCAGACCCCTGGACAAGATCAAGTAGCCCCTCGTTTCTTTCATGGAATCTGTTTCGTTCTCTCGCACGCCTGCCAGTTGAGTGGTTTCGCTCGTTGTATATGTATCCACCATCTGCTATCCTCGGACAATCAGAATATAATCTGTCGTTAGGGAGGAATCTTTTGCCTCTCAAGGGAAGATTAGTGGCAAGGGTGGTGGTGAGCAGCGGTTTCCGCGTGGTAGGGCTCGTAGCTCTCCTTGGATTTTCTTCATAAAAGGGACCAATTTGCGTCATAGTCCATGAAGGCGCCCGCTCCGAGCGCACAGTGAGTTTGCGACAGAGACATGATGCGTTAGGAGTCCGTTGTATCGTCACAATACGTAGTACAAACATGCTATAGGACAAAGGAGACTGGGAACGCGACATGGGGCGCTGAAGGGAGAGAGTGGAAGAGGTGTCCGGGACTAATCCAGTACTCTAGCTTCCTGCCTCGATACAACACTCAGAACCCGTGGACCTTGATGGATGCCTTGGGGATGCCTTCTTCCACAAGGAAGTTGGAAATCTTCAGCCGTTGATCACCCTGGAGTTGGATGACTTGACCGGCCTCCTCATCATCAACGAGGGTACCGTTGCAAGCAAATTCCTAAAGATTGGACAGAGGTCAGCCACACCGCACAGATGCGAGCGAGATAAGATATCTCATAGAGAGCCTGGTTACTGACCTTCTTGAAAGCCTTCAAGAGCTTCTTAAGGTCATACTCTGCAGGAGGAGAGCTTAGCAAAACTCGATCGCACGACCAAACTGTGGCAAGTCAACGCTACCTTTGGGCAGGCCCTGCAGAGTGGTCAGGGTCTTGCGTCCGTTCCGCTGCTGGATACGGATGTGGATGTAGTTCTGCTGAGAACCGACGTCCTGGGTGCTGCCAAGCGGGTCTCCCTCGTCTGCGAAGGGGTCTGTGCGGAGGAGGAGAGGTTAGCAGGACGATCGATAAGCCCGGCGCTTGGGCTGCTATAGCAAAACAAAACCGACCGAAAGTGTTGAGGTTCTGCACGCTCATGCGACGAGTGGGGGTGGTTAGGAGAGAAGGAGAGGGAAGAGAACTGAGCGGGGGTTGGTGGTGGATGTCGAGGAGACGGCGGGCTGTGAGTTGGTTGAGTCGCGAGTCGGAGCCGCTATATATCATTCCACCCCGTTATGTAATCCTCTCAGGCTCTGCTCTGCTCAGTCCGACTCCCTTGCACTTGCCTCTCTCAGCCTCGCTCACCGGCAATTGCTTCTCTTCCAGTCCTCGCCTAGGCTGCCGCGCCTTGTTGGCATATTGTGCCGTCGCCACAGAGCTGTCCTATCCTACTCATCTGACAAACAACCGGTGCTTTCATTTTCACCCGACTACTTCTCGAGGCGATGTCGCCACAGCAGCAGCAAGAACAACGCGGCGTAAAGAGGAGAAAGCCACCCACTTTCCAGCACCTTCCTGCCGAACGCGGTGCGTTCTTCATCTGTATGCGTATCCACGAGTACCTTGATTGACCAGTAGCATTTCAACCGTAGCCAAGAAGCTGAAGCGGTCGTGGGTCGAAGTACAGAAGATCAAGAGCAAATGGAAGGCACAGAAGCGTAAAGAAGGGCTCGTCGGCTCTCGATCGCAGTTAGAGCACATGGTGGAGGGGGCTGAACAGGACAAGCCTCATGAATCGCGCGAAGGAGAGGATGGCGATGCGATCTCCCATTCTTCAAGTGCGGAGTCGGCCAGTGAAGACAGCGAGGACGAAAGCGGAGATGAGCGGTCAGAAGAGGACTCCGCTGATGAAGCTACGTCTACAAACAAGAGGACTGCCTCCCATTCCAATGCGCGTCCTTCGAAAAAGCAGCAAGGCAAGGCGCCACAAAAGCCTGAGGACAAGCCCTCTCTGCGGGAGCTCCAGAAATTGGCGTACTCGAAATCATCGTTACACAACCACAAGTCACGCCCTCTGAACCGCTTCAAGGGACCCGCCGCGTTACGAGGACAGGACGCAGGTCGAGGAGGCGGTGGTCGTGGTGCACCGCGTGGTCGCGGTTCACCCCGAGGAAGAGGAAGCGGGCAGCCAGACATGGGTCTGCGCATGAAGGCGATGCTCGAACAAATCAAGCAGAATTACACCTAGCCGTTGTCTTCGCCATATATACCCTCTGCTCATTCAAGCGAATCGGCAAAGCTCGAGCGAGTGCTGTTATCGTACATCTCGGGTTACGCCGCCTTGTTCTCCTTCCCCTCGTCTTCGTCCTGGGCCATGGGCACATCTCCGCTCTCACCTCCGCTCCCTCCTGCCTCGCCACCTTCTTCCGTCGCGGACTTTACAAAGCGCTCTTCTAGGCTGGGATGTATGGACCGCACTGTTGTCGTCGCCGAGATCGGTTCTATGTGGTCGCTGAGATGACCCGGGCTTGGATCATCTAGCTCATCCACCAGCCCCATCACTTTGGGCTCTGCACCTTCCTCCGCGGCGGTGATTCCTCCCGTAACGGTCTCCGGCAAGATTAGCGGACTGGGGGGTGGGCTTCGCGACTTTGAGCGTCGGGCGTCTTGGTGCAGGAATGGGATGGGCGAGAACATGGGTGTGTTAGGAGCGGATACGGCGGAAGTGCTAATAGAGGGGTGGCCGCTAGCAGAGTATGTGCTCTCGATTTCGCCCAGCGGCGGGAATGCGTCCCATGAAGACGTGACTAGTAGACACTTCTCCACCGCGCGTAGGTACTTGCCAATATACTTGTAGTGTTGCCGTGGCCGCACACATAGCTCGCACACTCGCTGGATCGTAAATGGTGTTCTGTCCGAGTGAGTCTCAGTATGTGCTTAGTGCATATCAAGTGGTGTGAAACGCATACCCGTCGAAGTCGTCCAATTGCGCGTGAATAGAATTCCTCATTTCCTGCGCTTCTTTCTCGTCGAAGTCAATCTTCGGCGGAGGAGGGTTCGGGTTGTTGGGGTCGTGCTCTCGAGGAGGGAACGGAGGTAACTTGAGGCCTCCGTTGGGAAGTTGTTGGGGTTGGGCGATCATCAACGGCGGTCGCGCCTCCCACCGAGGGCCCTCCGTCAGGTAGGATGTGATGTTCTGTATGCACAGTTAACATAGCGCTTTTCAAACGCGGGTCAGACGTACCTGGTCAAGTTTGTGCTTGATGATGTTTCGCAACAAGGGCCATTCTGCCCTACAGATATGTTCGTTGGTGGACATCTTCCACTACGCAGACAAGACGTACTCAACGACGTCCGTGGACGCGATCCTCTCCAGGATATCACCGTACTCTATGAAGTCCGGATGAGTCGTCGATACGTTTCGAAGATGCGTGCGTGCATTCTACCTTCTTTCCATTCAAATGGTTTTGAAGCCTCCATAACGTGCGACCTTGGATTTTGCTGACAGACCGGCAGGCGTAGTGTACACTGTATGAGATCTGTGGTGGCGGAAGGCAAGGTTATGCGAGACGCGTCTTTGACGCGCGCGCGGGGTTTACGATCACATGCGCCAATACAGTATCATTCATTCCACAGACTCGCATCCTTGTGAGCGCGATCGAAATCATAGCTCATTCGCCCTTCGACACGGCGAGTAAGAACTCATAATTGCTGCATAGGTCTGTTTCGATTGTACTATCCGAGATACTAGTACCGCTGGGCATGGACGAGACAACATGGGGCTGAAGTCCATTTCGAAGCAAATACCACACATCTAGCGCTCCGAGCTAGCACACATGAGCAATAGGCACGTTCAACTTGATATCCGCGTTGACGTCGACGTCCGGTGCGAACTTGATCTTGGTCTCCGGGCGGAAGATTAGACAGTGCGTCGACCCTCCATAGTGGAACATCCCAATCTCGTCTCCTTTCCGAATCACATCACCAGCCTGCACTGTGGTCTCGCACGTCGAGACCTCCGCCATCCCGACGGCCATGCAGCACATCAGGCCAATCTTGGGGTTGTTCGATTCGATGAAGATGAGGGCACGAGTCGCAACACAGGTGAGGAACGCCTGAGAGGCGCAGGAAGCAGCAGCGTCCGGGTCGGGGAAGCCCTCGCTGGGCGACTCGGCGTAGTACGTCCCAGGGATCAACGTGACGCGGAGCACGCGGCCGCTCACGGGAGCGTGCCAGCGGTGATACATGATTGCAGGGAGGAACGCCTGGTAGACGGTGCCGCCATAGAATCGCGACGCGTCCTCGTCGAAGTCGAGCATGTGATCTAGAGAATACGGCTGCCCTTTCAGCCAGAAAGTGTCGGTCTTCTGCACGTTGTGGGCAATTCGGTAGACAGTGCTCTCGCAGGCGCTGTTGATGTAGTTGTCGTCGTGAGGGTGGACAACAGGGCGCACACCGGCGCGAAAGCGGCGGGTGAAGAAGGCGTTCCAGGATTTGAACCCGTGGTGCGGGAGAGACGGGTCGCAGATGTATGTCTCGACGAAGTTAGGCATCGCCTTACTAGCTTGTGGACCAAACCATCCGTTAGGGCTTCTATTGAGCGTTGCGGTGGATTCCTCCGAGTCAAGGAACGCTGCCCAGATGTCGAATATCTTGCGAAACTGCGCGTTGACGTCAGGGCGCGAGAACATCGCCATACCCGCCGGCGTGCCCATGGGCCAGTCGAGGATGGCATTGATAGGGAAGCCAACGAACCCGTGGTCCTCGAAAGCCGGCGCAATACTGATGATATCGTTGAGGAGCCTGAGCATTAACCGGTAGTCCCGTACCTGCACCTACATCAGTCTCCAGTGAATGTGTCCCATTGTAAAGCATACTCGCACCTGAGGCTTGCCCGTTGGGTCGTGGTTGTAGGGAGGCTTGTTGGGCACTTGTTCGAACATCTGGTGGAAACCCAGGTAGATCACCGCATCCTTCTCGATGAACTCCTGAAAATCCAGAATGACGCGATGCAGCGGTACGTCACGACAAGCAGGCTCCTCAACGTAGGCGATCTTCTTGTCCAGCCATCTGCGTAAGGCAACGTGATCGCGAGGTAGTCGGCCATTAACTCGATGCTTGATGAGGCTCTCGTTGGGCTTGCCATAGAGGGGACCGCCGCGGCGCTGACTTGTACTGGTGCTAGGCATGTAATGGTGATCACCAACGGGGGCCCTTAAGATATCACGAGCATCGAACTGCATAGAGAAATTCTGCTCGACGCATTCCTGTTAGCACCGAATGAAGTCGTGTGTGCTGAAGCTACATGCGCACCATGATGCTGAGCGGTTGCGAGTTATGAAAGGGCATGATTGAGCAGGGAAAACGGGGTCGGGATGCGGCAGAATAGGATGCAATCACCTTTTATAAAGTGCAAGGCGGCGATAGATGCTCAGTGACCGTCTTAGGCATACTCGACCAGCTCATACGGCTGGTATCCTTCCCAACGCAGCTCAACCGGTCCGTGTGACCATTCAGGCCGCCACAGTGAGTTGCAGGTTGGCATGTCGTCGTAGGCCCGCGATGAGGAGACTCCGAATACGGCGGCGTCGACGCGCATTTAAGGTATGCGTTGATCTGAGATGGGAAGGAGGAGCAATGAATGCGCATATGAGAAGATGCTAATGATGGCAGGGAAGCCGGGCTTCTGTGGAGCCGGTAATCTCTGGACCTAGTCCAGAATTTGATGCGCAGAAAACGCAATACTGAGACCAGATGCCCTGGAGTACTCCTTGAGTGCAAGGCACCGAGCAGGATCTTAGGTTCGGTTCGAACCCTGGCATTCTCCTACAAAGGTCTACGATGCCGATGTACGGTGTGTGCACAGATCACCGAACCGAACCGAGAGTGGGATGCCAACAAAGGCGGTGCGAGGCTTGGAAGCTCGTTTACGGGAGCATATCTGAGACGTACAACGTCAGCATATACTCATGTCGTGACTTGCATGTTCCCTATGAACGACACTTCGCATCTTTACCAGTCGTACACTGCTCTATCAAGCCGGCCACCATACATTGAGGGCTAGCTCATCGTGCACTGCTTCCCTAGTGGCCGGATGCTTTCTGGAGCCGCTGCTCTACCATGCAGCTGCCGCCGCCGTTGCAGCCACAGGATGTTGTACGGTCCTGCGCGATAGTTGATGAAATGCTTTGGAACGTCATGACAGCGTATTTACCTGGACTGAACTAAGTGGTTCGGTATGAGGTGCCGCTGCACATTGTCAATGCGTCGTGGTGGCCAATAGCCAAAATGACCGGTGCCATCGTGCGCAGCCACCATTGCAAGCGGACCGTGCGTCATCACATCCTCCGCCGCCAGAGCCCGCCCCATAAGGCGCTACGCTTGGCCGGCGCAAGTCCCGCGCCCAGCTCGATTCATTCGTGCACTGCCGGGCCCATCGGTAAGTCCTGGTGGCGACTCCCATGGGCACTTCTTTCTCTTGTCTTGAACGTTGATGTCCTACCTCCGCCTGCACGACCCAGAAGCCTATCCCCTCCAACCTCTCCCTCGAATCCGCGACGCCGAATCCCACGCCCCGCCGAATACGTCTGCGAGCGCGAGCGCGAACCTGAATCCGGACACGACTGCTCCAAGGATGATGATCAGCGAAAGAAGACGATGGAAGCTGGTCTTGTCCTATGCCCCGGACTGGTGAGTGGCTGAAGAAGAGTTGTGTGTCCCGGGAAGCGCTCCAAGGCTCATGCATCATGCGTGCCATCTGCCCTTAGGCTCGTCTGCATAGTATTGGCGTAAGTGCGCCACTACATGCCATTACCGCTCGCTAATGAACTTTGATAAGTCTTGTGTTCTATGCTTTAGACTACGTTGACGGATTCAAGAGAGAGTTCTCATTGACTGATACCTCGTAAGTACCATGATGTCCATGATTGGCTTTAGTTGATTGACTGCGCGTATCACTAGATTACTGCATACGTGAGGAAGCCTGTTCGAACCACATAGACCCCTACTGAACCCAATCGATCCTCAGTTACGCAGTACATGAGCGCGTACCGGTAAGTCCCCTCGAGGTCCTTGCCTTTTATCTGCATCACCTGATAACAATCCGTCCACTCAGCCCGTTGCGCTATACATGATATGTGGCGTTGCACCTCTCGTTCTGCAAGCCGTAATCAATGTCCTCTCCGTACGTTCGTGGTGGGACTTGCACACCAGCTTGCTGGGCCGTAAGTGCTCCATCGCCCGTAAATATCCCTCGCCACCTAACATCGCGGCGCCAGTGCTGCTATCTCTCTCACTTGCTGGAGGCATCACGCAGTTTGTCAAGATAACTGTCGGCAGACCACGCCCTGGTACGAGTTGCAATCTTGTCACAGCTAGAAACCAATTGATGACTGACATTCTTTTTGAAGACCTGATTGCTCGCTGTATACCAAAGGCCGGCGCAGCAGATCCGCCGCTAGGGCTTTCCACAGCCGCTGTCTGCACACAGACCGTCAAGCACATCCTCCAAGATGGGTGGAGGAGCTTCCCCAGCGGCCATTCTAGCTGTAAGTTGTTGAATCATTGGGCGATAGTCTCAGCTACTCACAAAGTCATGTATAGTGTCCTTCGCCGGACTAGGCTTCCTCTCGTTTTACCTCGCAGGCAAACTGCATCTATTCGATAACCGAGGGCACACGGTATGTCACATAGACATACCTTCCGGTACGATGCACTGACCTCTAACATTCATAGGTCAAAGTATGGTTATCGGTAACACCTCTGTCCGGGGCTGCTCTCGTCGCTATATCGCGTACAATGGACTACCGGCACCACTGGCAAGACGTCCTCGCAGGCTCGCTTCTCGGACTCGCCACTGCATACTTCTCATATCGCCAGTATTACCCACCTCTGCATTCCCAGCTCTGCCACGAGCCGTACCCGCCCCGGAGCACTCGAGGAGGACAAACCTTGCCGATTCATACAAGAGACGTGTCCGACACCTCGGTTTTGGCTGGCATAGCTTCCAACGACAGGGAGATGCGACCGCACACGGAAAGGCGCTATTCCGACAGGCCGAGTATGGGAGACGAGGAGATGGCTCTAGAGACCGCGACCCATCCCACGACGTCGACGGAGGACTCCAGCGCGAGGAAGGAGCCATGGAGAGAACCATCGCACGGCTCACTTTGATCACTTTGATGAAGTTACTCATAGTTCGAGTATATATCCAGCGGACTCGGTTGATTTATAGATACCGCTGAACCCGTCCGGGAGCATCGAGCGCTTCAGTCGAAATCTTGGTTATCACGCATGCAGACAGACAGATTTCAGCAGTTGCCGAGTAGGAGATCGTGTTGCCTCTTTTACAGGTAGCCGGGGGCCCAGCGATGCGAGATGATGATAGAAGGACAGATACAACGACAAGAGTAGCTCCAGGAAAGCGAGATTACTTCTGGTACGACCAGACGTTGCGGAGGACTGCAAACACAGAAGTTTGAGCTCCCTCGTCAAGATGTAAACCAAGGCAAGTACTTACGACCCGCCTTCGTCGCCAGACGGTTCAGGGAGTCGTCGCTCTCGCCCATAGCCCGGACCTGACCGCAAAGCGCGAAAGTGGTGGAGGTGGGGAGCGCACGGCCATCAGCGTCGACGTCGACAACGCTGATCTGGACGGACGCGTGGTCCTTGGAGGTGATGAGACGGTCTGCAAAGGACACATTGTTGAGCGAACTCCGTTCTCTTGGCTAGTCATTGCTGTGTGGACTCACTGGTCGCCGCGCACTTGCGGGGGACGTAGAGGTCAACGAGGATACCCTATTTTTTCACGCAAGTCACTCAGATCTTTCCTGGACGGCATCCCGACATCATGAATACACACCTGATCGTTCTCCATGGCTAGAAAGTGGACTTTTCGTGCGGCGGGGCGGCGGCGGGACGTTAGTGGCGGTATGCAGAGGGCGTAAGGTTAGAAACTGTACAGTTGCACTTTCTTATTTGCAGAGCTTTGGCTCCCCTGCCTCTTTTAGCGGTCTCAGGGGTCATTGCCTCGCACGTGACTGGCCCTAATGACGCGCCAGTTACGCGTACTTAAGCGCCCGCGCCCGCAGCGGGGAGCACGGGCGTCTGAGGAGCTGGACCACGAACGCAGCAGCCTCGACCGACGTGTTATATACATTCATGTTGCTCTGATGAGCGGATCGCCACAACCCCCAGCCTTTGACGGTTCTCTTTCTACCATCTCAGTGAGTAACGGAAAGGTGGGACTACTTGGAACCTGACCACAACCGCTGTAGGTAGATTCAATGGTTGAGATCAAGCGCAGCGACCTAAGCTCTCAGGATGCCCTCACGGCGTCCGGATCTTCCGAAGCTTCCGAGGATAGCAAGTACAGGACTGATCTATAGCAAGTCGAAGGTCTATGTGAATCCCACAGCGTACGCGCGAGACAACATACCAGGTTTCGTTGCGCTGGTGAAGAAGGTGGGGAACATTGCCACTCTCCCGCACGGCCACAGTTCACACCCGCAATAGGAATCTGCTCACCCCACGTACTTGCTTGCGTGGATTCCAGAGACGCTGTTGAACGAGAAGGGTCCCACTGAATGGGACAAGTTCGTGAGGGTCGAAGAACATGCGGGCGCAGACGAGGAGGACGAAGGTGCCCTACATGCTTCTGGCTTGGGAGTTGCATGCTAACCATATTGTATGCTGCAGATGCGGTTCTGATTGACCTTCCTGTGCAAAGGCCAGAATCATACGCGTTCTCCGTTCCTCTGACCTCGATATATTCTCTCATTGTCAACCCTCCGTCCCTCTCCTCCTGGTGTGAGTGGCGCCTGCTACACATGCTCTGTGACATTGCGTTGACTTCCTGACTTCTACGCCATGTTTTCCTAGACGGTTCCATAGCCATCAACCTGATTAGCGGGTCTACCTTGCCTACCCTCCATTTCCACGACGACGAATCTCGCTCCTTTCATATGCCGGCCAAATCTCCTGTCGAGTCACACTCGCAGCCTATGTCTTATCCCCCACCTCCCTCTGATTCAGCACCCAAAAGCAGCACTTGGGGCGGAGAAGACCTTCTGGCTAAGCTGAGGTCGTATTGTCACATCTTGCGCTCGTCTCTGCAATCAAATCTCTACCTGGTCGATCCCTCTCGAGAGGACATCGAGACTCATTCGACACCTTTATTTGCTGACGATGCTGTCGATGACATCCTGGCCCAGTCCTCATATGCCAACTCCCACTCTCCGATCCCTGCTCACCGCCGTCCCAGGCCACTTTCATCCCCCAGAACTCATACTCTGAACGTTCATCTATTCTGCACAAGTCTCTGTCGCCTGTGTCATCATCATCTGCTGCCGCTTCCCCCGCTAGACTGGCGCTCCTGCAATCTTTCTCTCACATTACTCGGCACGCAGCCCATGCAGCGCAGCAGATTTGTCACATCCGTTGGCAAAGCCTATCGTACCCCATCTCCCCGATCCAGTGAAGAGCCTCGTGAACGCTAACGGCGACTTGGAATGGGGAAGTTGGGTCGAGAAGGGCGGTGTTGGTGAGTTTGAGAGTGCAAGAGTGTACCTGGCGCGATGGGCGCGTATCGTGGCCGAGGAAGGCGAACGGGCGCGGTTGCGAGAGGCTCAGGCACTGCCTGCGGGATCCGCTGACCTAGCGGAGGAGGACTCGTCATTGGGTATATTCGAGCTTTTGCAGTCAACGACGAAACTACCGAGACCAAAGTCGTCAAGAGACCCCAAGCATCCCGTGGACGAGAAGATGTGGAGATGTTGGTTCGGCCCCAACGGCACTCCGAAAATTCGTAAAGAGGAGATGCGCAGGGAGATATTCCGAAGAGGTGTAGCTCCTGCAGGTCCGGAAGGAGGTGTGGCCTTTCATATTGGGAGTGCATGACTGGCAAGCAGATGCCGCCGAAAGAGCTCGAGATTGGGAAGCTAAATGGTGCGTATGCCATAACAAATGCACAAACCCTTGGGAATCTTACTCGTCCTAGCAACCAATACCGTGAGCTCAAGGAGCAATGGTGGGGTGTCCCCGAGGTGTTCGATCGGCAGGACGTCATCGAGGTGGGTTCCTATGACCCTGCGATGCGCATGCACTGATCAGCATAATGCAGGAACGGCATCGCATCGATGTGGATTGCCGCAGAACGGACCGCACGCAGCCATTGTTCGCACAAGCGACGCCCGCAACGGAAGACAGTGAGAATGAGAAAGGGATGCATATGCGCTATTCCACGATCTCGCCACAACTCGGGGACATCGGGGCTCAAGCTCCCACCAACGAGCACATCGAACGACTGGCTTCGATTCTCTTGACGTACAACTTCTATGAGAAGGAATTAGGTTAGTCTCAGCGCAGCGTGTAACGTTTTTAAGATCGCCCGCTCATCAACATGATTTAGGTTATGTCCAGGGGATGTCCGATCTATGCGCACCCGTATATGTGGTTATGGGCGGCGACGAGGAGATGACCTTCTGGTGCTTTGTGAAAATCATGGACAGGATGGTACGCGCCCGTTTGGTTGAAGGCATCAGCGTGGACTTACGAAAGCTACAGAAACGCAACTTCCTCCGTGATCAAAGTGGCATGAAGCAGCAGCTCCTGACCCTACAGCAATTAATCTCTGTTATGGACCCGGAGCTTTATCGTCATTTTGGTATGCTATCAATTACCCATTCAGCTCGTTCGATTTTGAACATCACGTCACAGAAAAATCTGACGCTCTAAACCTATTCTTCTGCTTCCGGTGGGTCATAACAGGGCTCAAGTGGCCTGAGATGCGTATTGACAACGGTGGATAGATGGATACTCATCGCCTTCAAGCGAGAGTTCCCTTTCGAGGATGTTCTCCGACTTTGGGAGGTTCTCTGGACGGATTACTACAGCACACAGTTCGTGCTCTTCGTGGCGCTGGCAGTCCTGGAGTCGCACCGGGATGTAATCTTGCGCTACTTGGTCGAGGTATGTCGCAACACTCTCTATGATAGCCCTTGGACGCCTTGTGCTGATGATACTCCTCTTGTAGTTTGACGAAATTCTCAAGGTAAACCCATTTGCAACGGCACGATTACATAAGCTGACCTCGATTTACTCTAGTATTGTAACGAACTGAGCATGTCGATCGAGCTGGACAGCACGCTCGCGCAAGCTGAAGTCTTGTTCCTGTCCTTCTCCCAACTAGTCGCCGATATCGACCGAAGAGAAGCAGAAAACGCCTCATCAGCCAAGAACCTCAGACAGAGACGCGGGCACAGTGTCAGCGGGTCGTCGTCAGGCGCCCCGGCCCCGCCGAAGCGGACGTTCATCAGCGATGACTTGAGAGAGCTATTGAAAGCAGGACAGTGAGCTTTCGTGTGATTTACGACGTTGGACACGTTGACTTGTTGTAATAGGGTGTATCATATTCGAGGATATAGTCTGGATAGAATGTGTATTCTATGTTCATCGCTCAAGATGCCGACTGTAGATTTTCCGACAGCGGTTGACCCAACACATACGTTCTGTCTTCACTCACTTCACATTCCCTTCAAGTTCCGGTCCTATTTCGGGCTTATTCCACTGGCACGATGACGTAGGAGTTTGGTAGGTTCACGTTTGCGTCACAGCTGAACGGCTCTCATAAATAGGACGGATGGTGGTCGTCATTGAGCGTATGGTAGTCAACTCCTCGTTCACAACCACTACTGTACAATGTCGCCCATCCCCACCGTCAGCAACCGCTCTACCTTGGCTCCGTCCGTAAAGCAGCTGCTCTCACAAGGGCCGACCGCTGACCTCCGGCTTGGAGGAGTGGAAGCTTACTCCGAGGAGCGGCGCCACCACACCGAAGTACTCGGTTGGCATAATCTTTCTGAGGAAGCTCAGACCAAGGCACCCATCGGCGCTGTGGAGTTCACCGCAGTGCGGACTGAACACGGGACAATACCGGTTCGCGTTTTCTATCCGAAGAGTGGCGAGCAACACAAGTCTCAGGGTCAGGCGGGAGCCCTGGTGTACATGCATGGAGGTTTGTCGACCGTTTCAGTGTCAGAGAAAGTGTCGATTGCGCGCTGACTTTGATATATTGCACAGGCGGATATACTGTTGGTGGGTGCAAAAATAACACTTCGGGATATGGGTTGTCACATTCTCTCAGGTTGTGTCGATGACTTCGAGCACGGCCTGCGGGTCCTGGCTGAAGCGTCTGCCTGCCAGGTCTATGCGGTGGAGTATCATCGGGCTCCAGAGCACCGCTACCCTGTTCAACTCGATGAGTACTCCGCTGTTGTTGACTGGGTTCAAGGACCAGAGGGGCAGAAGCGGGGCGTGCACCCGGACAGGGTGGCGGGTGGCGGAGATAGTGCCGGAGGAAACATGACCGCTGCACTGGCTCTCAGACGGCGTGACGAAGGGAAGAAGAATATTGGTGAGGTTTGTGGAGAGCCATCGCCGACAAGGTACTCAGCAGGTCTTCCTTTAGCGGCTCAGCTGCTTGTGTATCCCGAAGCTCGGCTTCCGTTCGACACAAAGGCCTGTCAGGAGAACAACACAGGTTTCTATCTTGAGGCCAACGGGATCTTCTCCTTCGCAGACCACTACTTGCCGCGCGGCGTGCCTCCTGCCACCCCTTACGTGTGAGTCCCGAGTCGATGCGCGCGGATCGATTGTGACAGTAGCTTGAGGTCTCGCTGATTCGCTCGTGGCAGCTCCCCTGGTATGCAAGACATCGAAAGCCTGCGTGCAGTCCCGCCAGCGCTGGTTTTCACTTGTGGCTTCGATCCGCTGCGAGACGTTGGCGTGGAGTATGCCCATAAGCTGCAGGAGGCCGGTAACACCGTCGATTGGACGCATCATCCGGACTTGACGCACGGTTTCCTGCAATTCGGACCGTGGAGCGAGGATTGCCTGAACGCGACCCAACAGATGGGGGGCAAGCTCGGAGGGTTGCTTTACGGTGCATGACCGTGGAGGCTCGATGGGTTATGATTCGTAACATTGGTGATGATTGATTAAACTGCCCAAAGCAGCTGTCGAGTCCCGGGACGTATATAGAACCAAGGATCGGAGGTGTCAATGCATTTGTAGCGGATAGTTTTCATAGCAGGCTCAAAGATGGTGACATTGCATTCCTGTTTGAACATGTAGCAGATGGAGAACTCTGTAGCTGGACACACAAACGACATAGCCATTTGAGCTGATTGTACTTAGTAATCGGGTATGGAGTGGGAGCAAAAAGCGTCACCTGAGCGATTCGAACACTCGCGGGCAAAGCCCAACCGCTAACAGCTATAAATAGCAGGCGATCCCGTTAACCACTCCGGCAAAGTGACTTGTGGGGACCTCCAGTGTGCAGTATCAATAGATTGGACATCCACTGAACGCGGCCCAGCACTCCCAGTTGTACAAGTATCCCGTACATCCTACCAGCATCGCATTCGTCTAGATCATACACAGCTCTTTTATCTAGGCTGAAGCCTCTGGAGTCGCCTCTGCCATAAACTCCGTCATGTACGCGATCAGCTTGTCGACCTCTTCTTCCGTGATCGCGTTGTATAATGAGACTCGGATGCCTGTGAATGCTATTAGCATATGCTGAAAATCCCTGCATGGCCAGTGACTGACCTCCAACAGACCTGGATGCGGGTTAGCATAAAAACAGAGTATGTATATAGTCACTGGTTGCTTACCTATGGCCCTTGAGGCCCTTCATACCCCGCTTCTCCGCGCCGTCCAGGAACTTCTTCTCAGCGCCCTCGCCGAGGACCTCGAAAACAGCGTTCATCCAGCTTTCGGAGCCTTGCTGCACCTTTCTCCTGAACACGCCCTTTTGTTCGCCTTCGTGGATCGCCGCGTACACCTTCTTCGCCTTGCGCCGGTTAACCTCCTCATAGTACGGCAGGCCCCCGTTCTGCCTCATGCGCTCGAGCACGAGACCGGCCATGTAGATCGCGAACACCGAGGGCGTGTTGTACAGGCTGCCCGAGTCCGCGAGCGTCTTGTACGAGAGGATGAGCGGGACGGGCGTCGCGCCGAGCTTCGCGGCCGCGTCGACGTCCACGATGCAGTCCTCGCGGACGATGAGGATCGTGAGCCCCGCGGGGCCGATGTTCTTCTGCGCGCCGGCATAGATGACGGCGTGGTCGGCGAGGTGCGGGATCGGGCGGCACATGAACGAGGAGGAGTAGTCCGCGACGAGCGGGACGAGCGTGTCGCGCGGGAGGAGGTGGAACGGGAACGCGGCGGGGCTCTGCGGGTCGTGCGAGAACTCGACGCCGTCGACGGTCTCGTTCTCGCAGTAGTAGATGAGCGCGGGGTCCGCGGAGAACGCGAACTCGGCGTGCGGGGGCACGTTGTCGAACGACTTGCCGTCCTTGGAGTACACGCGCGCGTCGACGACCGTGCGCACGCTCGCCCCGCCGAGGCGGCGCGCCTCGTCCGCGGCCTTCTTGCTCCACGAACCGGTCACGACGTAGTCGAGCACGGTGTCCGCGGGCGCCGCGTCCGGGCGGAGGAGGCGGTAGCGCGCGAGGAGGTTGAGCACGACGGCGGAGAACTGCGCGGTGCCGCCGCCCTGCGTGAAGAGGATGCGGTGCGTCGGGGGCACGTCGAGCTGCGTGCGGATGTTGGCCTCAAAGTCGGACAGGAACGCCTGGAACTCCTTCGAGCGGTGCGAGATCTCGGCGACGCCCATGCCCGTGCCCTGGAAGTTGAGCAACCCCTTCTGCGCCTCCTCGAGCACGGAGAGCGGCAGCGCGGACGGGCCCGCGCCGAAGTTGATCACTCTGCCGTGGTCTGAGCTCATCGTCGTCGTCGTGGTCTGGTTGGGAGAGGGAATTAAAGGAGGTCGTCGTGGTTCGGAGAAGAGGTGGAAGGGGGACGTATAGCGCCATGGCGAATCAGCGCTGCTGTAATATACGCCTCGTCCAAGCCTTGACTCGGTGGCTGCAACGCATGTCGTGCCCCAGTCGATGTCCGACTCGAGTCATCAAGCGAACGCTGGCATCGTCTGCCGCCATGTGTGGGTCGACATTCGCATCTGTTAAATGCCACGATAATCGACAGCAACGCGGGCGGAGGTAGTACAAAACAGCAGGTGCTAACTGGAATGGCACATGCGCACGGCAGAAACTCGGCGCTCACATGGTGGCAATTACAGCCATACGGTCGATGTGCCACTCACTCATGTTGCGATTGAACGCGAGACGTTATATTCGTTCAACGACATTGGAATACATGCGAACATCGTCAGGTGGCACATTAGTACGTGAGACTCGTAAGCAGCAGCAGCAGCAAACAGCGATATCAACAGGAAACAACGAGATGAGACAGTTCGAGAGCGTTAACGTTAAGGCGAGATATAGACGAGAGAAGAAGCGGCAGAGGAGATGGAAGAGGAGGAACAGCGAAGATGAGACGCATAACGGAAAACAAGGACGTGTCCGTCGTAAACAAACGGAAGAGATGAACGGTGCAGATGAATGCTGACCGAATGTCGATCCGGCGACAGCAATATATACAACGTCACAACGGTGGCGGAAAAGGGATTAAAGCGTAATGCAAGTGCGTCCATCAGTACGATAGCAGAGAGACATCAGCCGTCGAAAACTGGAGATCTTGCAGATGGAGATGGGAGATGGGGGTGAGATGGAAAGATGGATGGGTGATGAGACAGATTGAGAAGGTTCGTGGCGTCGTGGCCGTACACGTATTTGCTGGTCAATAGGGAGGCTCTTGGGGCCAATAAAGAGATATGCAGCGGAAGGGAAGTCGGATAGATAGATGCGATGTGATGATGCTTGGTTGCAGATATGATGCAGGCGAGTGATTCCTGAGACGAAGCCGGCGGCAGTCGATGGGAAGGATGCGAGTGGGATGGGACATCAAGGAGATGTCTCGATGTCAGCGGTGCTCGAGGCGTATTCGACATCTGCAGGGAAGATGGGGAGAAGATCCCGGAAGATGACCTCCGACGAGTCGGCAAGGTACCTGGGAGCTGGTGTGTGAGGTACGCCGTCCTGTTGAATGAATGGGAAGGGAATAGGGCTGGGCGACTCGTTCCTGGGTGCCGACGCGGAGAGGGGGTCAGAGCGGAGGGATGTCTTTCGGCGCCGGACTGGTCCGGGGCCATCGGCCATTTGATCCCAGTCTGCCTTGAGCATGGACAGGTCGGCGATGTCCCAGGGATCAGTGGGATCAGGCTCGATCGTCAAGGCGGATATCCAAGGGAGGTCATCGAAGGACGTGTAGGGTCTTGGGAAGGTAGTGATACAGTACTCTGAGCGTGCAGTGTGGCGGCGGCGCGTCGAGCGAGATAAATTAGAGTTGAGGCCTCGACGCCTCTTGGTAGGGCTACAGGGAGCGGGCTTGGATAACTGCGCATATGTCAGCATCGGACTGCCGGAGCGCGCATATAGTGAGGTCACTGACCTTAGAACGCCCTGCCTCCTCCGGGAGACGGAAAGGGGACAAGAGCTGCGGCGGGCTCTTTGGGGTATGGGAATCCGGGACGAACTGGAGGAGAAGGATGAGAGGGGCAGTGTAGGACGCGTCGGGAGGGCTACTCACGTAGAAGGGGTCGTCGAATGGATCGCTGGGCTGCGATGGGCCCTTGTGTGTTGAGCGGGGTGTGTTCTTGGAGAGCGCGGGGCGCGGCTTTGTCGCGACGGGGGGCACCATGGTGGGGGCTAGCAGCAGCGGGCGATGGGACGCGATCTGAGGGCGGAGGAGGGTGCAGAGACGCGTGGTGGATGGAGGGAATAAAGATAGAGAAATCGAAGGAGAGCAGTGGATGTATATAAGGGGAGAAGGGAGGATTGAGCAGGTCAAGGCAGAGGACGGGACATGGACATGGCGGGGAGGAGCAAGCGAGGAGAACAATGGGGAATCTCCCGCTCACACAGCTAAGTAGTTATCGAGATCTGCTAACGCCCACCTCACGTCACACTACGACTACTCTAGTCGCAGACGCCCCTCCATTTTCCATTTTACCGCTCTCCTTCGAAATCGGCCCCTGGCCCACTTTGACCAGTTCCTGGACTATGCACCCCCTGGCCCACCATCCCACCTCCCGTACATTGCATTCGCCTGGGCCGGCGCAACTCCCTCTCCGTTGCGCGTACGACGCGCCGTCCAAAACGCCTCCGCGACAGGAGACGCGCGAATGCATCGCCCAGCTGCGACCCATCTCGCGCTTGTCACACGCGCAGTCACGCGTCTCCCGTCACGCAACGCGCGCGCGACACGCCGCCACCCAAACCGCGTCGGCGGATTAATCTCTCGCAGACGCGGTGTGGCAACGACCGTCACCGCGATCTCTGCCGCGCTCATGTGCGCGCACAAGTTCGTGTAATAGAATTCACGCACCGCGCCGTTCCCATGTACACACGGCAGCCCATCCATTGTCCGCCTCCTTGGGGCACATGCACAAAAGCGGCTCGTCACCGCAATCAACTCCGGCATCGCGATTGCCATCCGTGCGGTCCTCGTCCGTCGCGTTCGTAGCCTCGTGCAACCAGATCTGATCCTTCCGTACCTCAGATCTGCGGGGGCAGATAATCGCTTCCCTCACCAAATCCCCATCCGAACGTTGACATGGCCGCCGAACCAACCGTTCGTCGGCTGCACTCTCGTCCCGGAAAGTGCCTGTAGCAGTCTAATATCTGCGACCACGCCAGAGACAATCGAACATACTCACCTTCACGTTCTCTCGCTCTGTCAACCGACTGCTCTATTATTCTCTAGCCGAGATCCTCGTCAGGCGACACAACTTGCTTTCTCTGCATGTCACGGACTCATTTCGCTCGGACGCGCTCAGCCCGGCATCATCAGTTCTGTCAGCGCCAGACATATCGCGGCCATCTCGCTGCGGCGTTCCCACCTTCCTGAACGAGCCCCAGCCCGACTCATCCACGCCTGAGCTTCACACATCTACCGAAGAGGTAGGTGCACTCATACTTGCTGTAACCAGTCGACTCGGGCGGTGTAGCAGGGCTTCCTTGATTAGTACCGTGCGCCACAGGCAACCTTCGGCCGGCTTCGGGCTCCCAGCAGCTCCCTCCTTGGGCAGATTCCCAGAACGAGGAGTCACGTCCTTCCCAACCACTGCAACCTTCAACCTTCTTGGAAAGCGACCCGTATAACCCTGCCACAGTTCAACCCGATGCTGCCACGGCCTCCTATTCTCCGGTGTGCATACGGTGCGTCCATGAGTTTGCCCCTATAGCCTCGCCCTATCCGTTTCCTTGCATTCCCATCACACTGCAGCGAAGCAGCGACAAGGAGCGAAGCACGCACTGACG
The DNA here is from genome assembly GCA_008973685.1 of Trametes sanguinea. Classification (NCBI taxonomy): domain Eukaryota; kingdom Fungi; phylum Basidiomycota; class Agaricomycetes; order Polyporales; family Polyporaceae; genus Trametes; species Trametes sanguinea. The sequence continues at coordinate 1,478,033 of WAHA01000006.1, forward strand.
TTTGCCATTACCAGCCATCCAGCGCCGCGCTCACACCGCTGCGTCACCATCCCATCGTGGCGTCGCCGCAGCACAGTCGCCGTGCATTCCTGCGCGACGTCACTACTCGTCTCCATCGCCGTCGTCCGAGCCCTCCGGGCTGCCCCGTATCGACGACGCTGCGCTCGACAGATGGATCCACGCTGACAAACAGCTCACTCTACACGACACCATCAGGCCAGAGCACCTCGCGGACCTGTACATCACCCTTCCCACGCGCGACGGCACGGCCGCTGGGCATGGCCCGTCCGCGCCGCCGCTGGAGGGCGCGCCGTTAGGCTACGGCCACCATCTCGTCTTCTTCCATCCCCGGAACCCCGAGCGTGCGCTGCGCGCGGACGGGACAGACACCGATTTCTGCCCGCCCGAGCCGTTCGTGCGGCGGATGTGGGCGGGCGGGCGGATGGAATGGAATGCGGCCGTTGTGCGTCGGGGACAGGGCGACGGCGCGGGCCTCCATCGGCGCGGTCACCAAGAAGGGGTTCGAGAAGGGCACGCCGATGGTGTTCGTGGCCCAGAAGATCGCATACGGGAAGCGGGATAGCGACGAGGTATGCATCGAAGAGGAGCGCTCGCATGTGTATCTGGCGGTTGCCGGCAATAAGAGGGGCGTGAAGCAGGGTAAGGCTGCTCTTGAGCGAGAAGCGAGCGTGATCAATGCGCGACTGACTTTGGCGGGATGCAGTGACCGACCTACCTGTCCCGGACTTTACCTTCGAATACTTGCCGACACCGACGACGCTTTTCCGCTTCTCGGCGCTCACCTTCAATGGGCATTATATCCACTTGGACAGGGAGTATGCACAGAAGTCGGAGGGATACCCCGGTACGTCTGCGGCCCCTACACGCTCTAGACGCGGCGTACTCACCTAGCCACCTGATTGTAGAGAGACTTGTCCACGGGCCTTTGACTGCCTTAATGCTGCTGGACGTGACGGCATTGCACGCACCTGGGGTCCCTTTCAAGTCTTTCGAGTACCGTGCTGTGAATCCCATCGTGGTAAACCGGCCGGTTAGAATCTGCGGAGCGCGGGAGGACAACGAGACGATGGTTGTGTGGGCGGAAGAGACCTCGAGCGGGATCGTGGGCATGACGGGGAGGATCACATTCTCCAAACCCTGAGCAGCTGTACCTATATACCTTTGTGAACAATGGGGAAGCGAAAGCAAGCTAGTCATATGGGCTCTTTTCAAGATCCCGTTGAGCATGGCTGAGGTTCAAAGTGCTGTGCTAAAGACCAACTTGATGGTTGTGGAGCCCCGCCGGCCCAATAGACAAAGGAACGAAGCGCCCAATCTACGATCGGCCCGCACGCGTCGTGGGCGCCTACGTGTGGACGCGTTTGTGGCTGCAAGCGACGCGCATAGCACGTGACCTTGTTGAATCCCTTATAGTCCTCGACGCGAGCCTCCTCATTCTCCAACTCTCCTTCTTCCGTCCCATCACCTCGCACACCCCTCTCTACCCTCTACTAAGGTCAGTTGAATGATGTACCAGATGTGTATGCTTGCTGTATACTGAATGCACACGTTAGACATCATAAATGGCCCCCAAGGTACTTGCCACGCTTCTCAGCCACATTCATACAGTCGAGTCTAACTTGAAGACACATCCGACAGCCTGCATCCTCCGCATCCAAGGCGCCTGCCTCCACTGCTCAGAAGGCCCCCGTGAAGGCGGAGAAGAAGACCGCCGCGAAGTCGACTTCCTCTGGCGCTGACAGCGACAAGAAGAAGCGCAAGAAGGTCCGCAAGGAGACCTGGAGCAGCTACGTCTACAAGGGTGCGTGGGCTGGTTTATTTTAGGGTCGAGGGCAAGGCTGACTCAGGAATGTACGTTGCAGTCCTGAAGCAGGTCCACCCCGACACGGGTATCTCCAACAAGGCGATGGCTATCCTCAACTCATTCGTCAACGACATCTTCGAGCGGATCGCGACGGAAGCATCCAGTATGTCTCCGTGATCACGCGTTTCAAGGAATGAAAGTTGATATTTGGTTGCAGAGCTGTCCTCGTACTCAAAGAAGTCCACCATCTCGTCCCGTGAGATCCAGACCGCTGTGCGGCTCATTCTCCCCGGAGAGTTGGCGAAGCATGCCATCTCCGAGGGCACGAAGTCCGTCACCAGTACGTTGCCAGCCGCTTGTCATCCTTGATAGTTCCACTGACCTTCCGCAGAGTTCTCGTCCAGCCAGAAGTAAGATGGCACATTCGGTTGCGATACCACCCTACCTGTTTGCATATTCTACATCTTGTATTACATAGCCGTTTGTTATATAATATGTCCGCCTGCTGTCCGGAATATATAACATTGGAGGAAGATGTTGCCATGAGCAGCTGAGACGTAGTCAACCAACGACAATGGTCTGCACGAAGTCAATGAACGACGGGGCTTAGAAACCTGTTCGAGAAATTGCCTTTAGTATGTTGACGGTGAGGAGGGTGAAACCAGATGTTATGCACTCACCGTACTTGTTGCCAGCTTCCTTGCGATTGCGCCGACCTTGCGCGATCCTTTCCTCCAAAGCCTCCCTGTTCTGGTATGCTTCCGAGAGCAATGTCGTGAGTTGATGTCGTGAGCGTGCTCTGCCGCTGAGTGCAGCACCCTGTGTCGTTGTTAGACCACGCCCAGCACAGAGACACCCAAATCGAGAGACCCACCTTGATGTTCATCTTCGGAGCATCTGGCACGGCTGAGGCAGCGGTCGTTAGTGCCTTCCGCTCCTCCCGCTCCTGGATCTCCTTCTTCGCCCTCTCCATCTCCTTCAACGCGTTGACCTCCGGCGCGTCCTCTGCCTCCTCGAAGCCCTTGATCTTCCCCTTCTCCAGCGCGCGGATGTGCGCTTCATACTCCTTCTTCCACTTGTCGTAGAACTTCTTGTAGTATGCCGGGTCGTATGCCGCCCACTGTCCGGTGGGGGTGAGGTAGTACCCGGGGTAAGGGTCGTTGGGCGTGGGTTCTGGAGGGACGAAGTCCTCGACTTTGGGGGCTGCGGAGGGGACGTTTGCGAGGGGATCTGTGACGGGCGGGGCGGATGATACTGATGGTACGGTGGAAGTGGATAGTCGAGATGAGGAGGAAGAAGCTGAGCCTAGGAGAATGTTAGGACGTCCTCAGCATTGCACCGCGAATGCCACTCACTCAGGGAGAAGAAATCGACTGCAGGCGCAGATGACACGGATGGTCGTGTCGCCGGAGCGGAGGGTTTTTCCTCGAGGGATATATTGGCTTTACCCCGCTTTACAGATGTAGGCATGAAAGGTATCGACTCCTTCTTTTCTGCCTCAACCTTCTCTTCCAATATTGCAGAGTACGACGAGTCGAGGGTTTCGGCTTTCTCCTCGTGCTCGTCGGTATCATCCGCATCCTCGACTGTTGCAGTTCTTGCGGGAGCACCTGTACTCGGGGCGGTCTTGAATACCAGGCCTGGCCCACGACCCTCACCCAGCACTCGTTGTGCCTCAGGTGCAACAGGAGCCTTGTGCTTCGGGGCAGGGAGCATGGATAGCAGGCCAGAAGCACCAGCACCAGAGCCTAGTCGTGGTTTCTTCGCAGGAGGTCGGTCATCGGTGTCTGAAGTGCGGTCATCGTCGTCTTTGGGGAGACTAGGAAGACCTATCGCAATCTTCTTGGGGGCCTTCTTTGGCTTTGGAGGGGGCAGTGAGAGCCCAGAGGACGCTTTGGAGGACGAAGCAGAACTGGAGGGCGGAGGAAGAGAGAAGGTGGATTTCTTGGCTGGCGCAGGGAGTTTACTGGATAGTGCAGCACTAGGGGTAGTCGAGGGCACTCGTTGGGTGGCTTCGCTATCGCTGCCGTTGTCGCTGTCAGCTCCCGTAGCCTTCGACGCCGAGCATGATGATGAGGGGGGGAGGAGGAGTGGTTCGGCAGTCTCCGAGCACGCTTCGAGCAAGACGCGTTGTGGGTTGACGCGCTTCGTTCGCTCTCAGACTCTTCGCCCTCTCGCCTCCACCGTCACCCTGCCCATTTCTTACCTTCATCGTCTTGCTCAGTGGCGCGCTAACTCTGCACGACTATGGCGACGTTCTCACCGCATCCGCGCCGCACAGCGCGCTACTCATCGATAGGCATGTCTCCTTCGCCACCCAGACAAGGCCCGACAAGGCGTACCCGTGCGGGCGGGAGCACTCAGCCACAGTCACGCTTCTCAACACCCGCGCGACACCTGCCTGCTGTCCGGGATGACGAGTCGATTGTGTCTGGTTCTGGTATGGACGTGGACGACGAGATGTCCGAAGTGTTCGAGCGCGGGCTCAAAGCGGAGACTGTCTTCTCCAAGTCAAAAGAAATGACCGTCACGTTCTATGCTCAGTTGCCGGTGGAAGTGAAGCAAGCCCTTCGTAATGCAGGTGCGCGAGGTTCTGCGTTCAGAGCGAGCCAGGGCGCTGAGTATGTTGTAGACTTCTATAGGGACGCGTACACCGGCGACGTCGATACTTCGACGGGGTTCGCTGTGGTCGCGTCGCTGCGTACCTGCTTTGTCTGGCAATACAGCCAGGTAATTCGCATTCGCACTCCCTGCGTAGTGTTGCTCGGCTCACATTTGAACGCGTACAGGCTCTCACTGGCACGCCCACATGTTATATCTTCGGCTGTCCAAGGGAGCCCAACCCTCCACCTATGGCGACGCCGTTCCATGCTCTTGTGCCTTTTGGGCCACAGAGAGAGCCTGGTCTGATCATCTGCTCCAATATAGGCCAGATCAGGTTCTGGGACAGCATAGGAATGGGTCTCGCAGGCGGCGACAACTTCTCGTTCTCTATGCTCGACTTGACAGAGGGTGAAAATGTCACGAATCTCGTCAGAGCGGATGTAAGACACAGGATTTCTACCTCTTGGCCCGTCATTGGTATAGCTCACGATCACTCTGTAGGCACAAACGTTCATCGCGTCGACATCCGCCGGTCGCCTGTTCCGTCTCGTTGTCACCTCCTCAGGCGGAAAGTATCACTTGTCTCTCCATCCGTTCGGTCGTCCACAATCATCCTTGTCGCTCTCGCGCCTTCTTCCTAGCTTCTGGTCTGAAGGAGAACTGCTGCCACAGCCCGGCTTCGTGAGCGCTGTGGCAGCCGAAGAATTGGCTCGCGGTGCTACGGGACGCAATGTCTGGGCGTTAATCGACCTCAGAATACAGCAGTGGAACATGTCTATCGAAGGCTGGGAGAAGCTGCTCTGGGAGGAGGATATTGGAGATCAGACTCGCGCAGCTGTTCGGGAGCAGTTCCCTAACGCACCAGAAAGCGACGTAGAGCTGGATCTCGAGTTATTGGACCTCAAGCTACAAAAGTTTGTTCATTTGCATTCCTGGGTGCACTGAACCACGCTCTATAACTTACATAATAGGTCGGATGACATGGTGATGCTCGTATCTTGGGCTGGGCAGGATGAAGAGCCTTCTACTGGCCTCTGCAACAACGCCTCGTCGGGTTTACGCGATTGTCTACTTGCGGCATCTTCCTGGAGCCTTCACCATCACGAAGGTCCAAGCGGTACCTTATCAGAGCGTGGGTGGCCTGTTCCTCTACTTATCTGGAGTCAACACTAATAGTATGGTAGACGTCAAGCTCAGGCGCACCGATGCATCCCAGATTGCAGGTCGTGGCCCCGGAAAGGCTTGGTCGCCATCCAATTCGGCGACGCAGTGACGATCTGCGCGCAAGGTATGTTCGATTTGCATTCAGTGTGGTCAGCTTGTTCACCTATGGTACAGAGAATGAGTATATGGACCGTCTAGAGCTAAAGTCTGCGATGGACCGTACACTCGGTGTCGGAGTAATTCCAGGAGAGAGCGAGTTCCTGGTGTTAACGGCTGCGACCATGATGAAGACCTCCATTGACCTGGAGGAGGTGGCCAGTTTCCACCCTGAGTAAGTCCGGGTTGCGGGTGTTAAAAGGCCTTGTCGCTCAGATATGCTCTTCAACAGAACTGGTCGTGCCAATCTCATCAAGTCGACCATGACCAAGGCGATCTTGTATGGCTCACTGCCAGAGGTATGTCAGTGTCAATGAGGAGAGAGGTTCGGGCACAGCATGACGGCGCATCCAACAGAACCCATTGCACTTCAGCTTCCCTCCAGAAATCGATGAGGAAGCCTTGATGACTGGTGCGGAGCAGCTCAGTGAAGCCATCCTAGAATCGGGTGAGTGCATATTCACCTGATGCTGTAACTACACATCTTGCTCATTCTCTGTGGGGCACAGATACTGAAGTTGTTCGTGCACACCACGACCTGAACGCTCAAATGACAAGCCGCAAAGAAAGACTCAGCTTCCTCATCAAGTTCATCAACGATAATTCGGCCCTTACGAAAGTGCGAAGCTTGAGTGAAGAACGAGATCAAATCAGACGCTCACGTCGTTTCTGTAGATGTCGCAACGCAGCCGCCAGACTCTCGCATCCGATGCCGAGAAGCTGTATGCCGCCCACCAGCTATGGTTGCGCCACAATGAGGCTTTGAGGTATGCACCTAGCTCAATCAAGCACCACCCAATCGCTGACTTCTTGGGCAGAGCGGGACAAGCGGATGAGGTTCTGCACGGTGCAGTGTACCGATACATGAATGAGATCGGCGAAGGGCATCATGAAGACTGCCTTCGCGCCTTCTTGAGATTGCGTATACGAGACTTGGGAGGTTTGCTGCCTCATGTTGCGGAGCTTGTGAGGCGGTCGCGGTCAGAGATGAGCGGCAAGGCAACGTCAGTCACACCGCAAGCAAATCGGATCGTCTTGGTACGCTGACATGTCCTCTTGCCAACGGTGTAAGGCTAATGCGCATGAGACTAGACGATCTTGGAATCTGCGCACAGCTACCGGGCGTATAACCTTGGGGTATATGGCATCGTTCCGCCTATGATGGATCCATGGACTAGCCGAGCCGATGTGATCGACATCGTCAGCGAGCTGTTCACTGTGACGACGCAGCTGGTCGAAGCACCAACGGGCGACTCAGAGACTGCAGACAGCAGGTCTGTACCAAGGTCTCAGCTACCGGAGCTCGCAGCATGTCTCTTCCGTTGCATCCAAGAAAGACTGGACTGGCTCGCAAGGTGAGCGTGTTTTTCTACTCGAGAGGTAGTAGAGACTAATGGATTGATTTTGTTCAGCCCGACTGCGAGCGAGCAAGCTGGCTCAGAGCGGGAGCGGTCTATGCTCGAGGACAGGTTCCGCCAGCTACGACCACAGGTGCTTGAGGTGCTGCGTCGGAATGGGTTCGCGAACGAGGCGTTCAAGCTTGCAGAGGACTACCACGACTTCCGAAGTCTTGCATCGCTCTGTCACAAGGGCAAGGTCTATCCTCCGGAAGAGAATCCCAACGCTGCTCGCATCGAGACGTACATTGAAAAGTTCAAAGAGGCGTTCACTACCGAACTCTACCAGTGGTATATCGAGCATGGTACGTGTTGAGGTTTCTTGATCAGCCTGATTCTAAACGGTGCTTTCCTAGGCGAGCTCCGCACGATGTTCGCTCAGGACCACAGTCCGTTCCTCGATACCTTCTTCGCTGAACACCCTCATCCTGGGATTTCGTGGATTCACGATCTGGGTCGGGGTCGGTACGCGCTTGCTTCCCAGGCGTTGCTCGCTGAAGCCGAACATGCTCCTGAGCTTGTTTCAAAGCATGTAAGCAAACATAGTCTTGCAAAACACACTGACTTAGCCCGCTTACCTTGCTTCTTCTAGCTCATGCTCAGTGTTGGCAAGCTTTCGCATCTCGCACAACTACATGAAGGCGCAAAGACGGTCGACCAGAGTGTCCTGGACGGTGTGTTGAGCTCCTCTTCGAAGCTGTTGGAAATACTGAGATGACTTCCCAGCCTTCCACGATGGCCTGGACTTTGTCAGTGTACATGAGACGCTCATCGACGACCTCAAGGCCGCCCTCGCATCCGTGCGCACCCGCCAGTCGCTCGAGATGCAAGTCGACACCATCGCGCAGAAGAAGGCCGGCAACTTGAGCAGCCGCAAAGCCTTGCAGAACGTGAGCTACGACCCGAATCACCCTGATGACCAGTCTGGATGAGCGTATTCTGACATGACGTCCAGGTCTTCAAATATCTCGTGCGGCAGCTGCTGCAGGGCAAGGCGCTTTCTGTGGAGGACATGGCGGAAGTTCTCTGTTTGAAAGACAACTATGAACGCGTCGAAGATTACACGACCGCCTTGCATCTTCTCGCTCGCGCCGAAGTGGGTATTGCATAATGCTTTCCCTGTGCCTGTGCTGCGCCTGACCTGTGTTCTCCAGAGCGTCCCCAGTACGAGGAGACTGAGTGTGTTCAGGAATGTCTGGCGGAGAATCTATATCCACGACGAGTAAGCTAAGCTATGACGCTCGTGAAGCTACCACCCCCTGACAGCCACTCTCTAGTTGGAATATGATACGTCAAACGACAGGCGTGTCCGACGCAGAACTCAACCAACGCCTGCGCAGCACCGCGCTCTACGCCGCGCTCCAGGCGGTCGTCCACAAGCGTGCGCGACCCGAGGGTTACAAGCTTGCGCCCGCCGAAGCACTGGAAGTGCCCTCGGAGGAGGAGGTGGCGCTCCGCTGGCCGAGCATGTCGCCCGAGGAGGTCAATGCGATCGTGCGCGACTACCAGCGGGACAGCCGGGCACTACGGGACCTCGATCTGGAGGGCATTTACCAGAGCTTGGACCAGCTCGTGAATGTGGACGAGGGGATCGTGGGCAACTCGTAGGCGCTTGCCTGGTTGCTATATCGTAGCTACACTTCGCACGAAAATGTACATGTCCTGAATGTTGTATCGTCCGTCTCTTGTGCATCAGATTCGGTATCTATGCGTGGGGTTTCCAAGCGCCGTCGAAGCATGCCATGATATGAGCGTATACTAAATACAATGTAGATGTCTCTGGCAGCCCTCTCAGCTCCCCCGGAAAGGGTTCGTGATCCGGGACATGAACTCCTGGTACCGTACCCGAGCCCCGAGGATGATCGTCGACCAGTTCCGTTTGCGCCATTCAGCGTCGTACGCGTCTAGTCGCGTGCGCTCTTGCGCGACCCAACGGGTGTAGAAGGCGGAAAGCGCGGCCTCGCGCTGCTCGGGGCTGGTCCCTTCCGGGAGGCTCTCCAATACAGCTTCCTTGGCGGCATAAAATCGGGAGTTGCTCTGAAAGAGTGGACAGACGGTCAATCGCGGTTCATTTCACCACACCGCACTCCGATGCCAGAACTGCACGCAAGGGCACACAGGGCGAGGACACAGGAGAGCGCTAGGGGTAGCGGGAGAGCCGAGCACTCACTTCGAGCCAGAAAGCATGGTTGAACGCGTCGAGCTCCTGCCGCTGCATCTTCCACTGGTACTCGCGCGTGTCGCCCGTGAACTCGCGGAGCGAGTACGGGTGCCGCACGGACGGCGCTGGCGGCGGGGGCGCGTCGTCGTAGATCACAGGCCGGAGGTGGGAGATCGGGTCGGGAGGCCCTACGAGGTGCTTGCGCGAGAGCGACGCATGGAATTGGCGGGCGTGGGTTGGCGTTGGGCGAGGGAGAGCGGGTGCATGGAGGGAGAGGGACGACGGCCTGACCATGGCGGTCCCCGGCAGAGTTGCAGAGCGCTTGTCACGTGCGTACCAGCAGTGTTTTCTGCTGCGAGTTGCCGCTGAGGTCGTGAATATTTGAATCTCAGCAGACAGAGAGTGGTCCATGATCAATGCTATTATGGACAGATAGACTCGGGTACATTATAGATAAGGATGTGGTATGAATTATCTATATGTCCAGTCCACCAGCGTCCACGCGCTACTCGCGAGGTCAGTGCTTTTTGCCCGTCGCCTTCTCTTCAACGTCCTGCACCTTCTCCTCTACCTTTTGCGCCCACTCGGAAGTTGGCGCAAAGTAGCCAGCTGCGAGCCATGAGCTGGCGAACAGACCAACAAGGATCCATACGCCAACGCGCTCATCCTTGTCCAGAGTCCGGGAGTAGGTCTTGTCCTGCCCGCCGGATGTCTCCGTCTTTTGCGCAACGTCATACTGGCTCTCTGTGGACGGGGCGCGCTTGAAGGAGGTAGGAAGGCCCACATCTTCCGCCATGTCGGCAGCGAGCTGACCAAGGATGGACGTAGGTGCGTCCGCGTTCTCCGCGCTGACAGGGGACGCTGCGCTGGGGGAGTAGAGATTGTGCGAAGGCCCGCCGCCGGGGTGGGTGGCAGTGCCAGCTACGGTGATGACCTTTGGTCGAGGGACGGTCTCCGGTTGCGGCGGGGCGGATTCCTTCTTCACCTTCGAGGATTCCCAGAAGTCGGGCACCAACGGCTATCGAGAAGGTAAGCTCGGTGAGCGCGTGAAGGAGAAACGGAGGCTTGACGTACGATGGGAGTTGGTGGCTCAGGCTCAGGTTCAGAGACGTTAGGAAGCTTGAGGTCCAGCGAGAACTTGGGAAACACAGGCTCGGCAGGTCGAGGGCACGCCGGGCACTTCGGTAGGGGTGCCGACGGTAGAGGCGTGACGGACTTGGGTCTGAGGAGCAGGAGCAGGAGCGGTAGAGACAGGTTCCTGCGAAAGCGTCCTCTTCTTGTCATCCTGTTGCAGACGGGTAATCAAGGTAGCCTTGTTACCGCCGCTATAACAGAACATAGCGATGAGCGTCGCGGGGCGTGTGGGGTAAAGGCGGGCGACTTACGCGGGGAGACCGCGTTTGCGGGCCTCCTTCCTGAGCTCGTTGACTGGCTCATTTTCCCAAGCCTTGGTGAGAAGGACGGTAGACACAAAGGACCTCGAGCGAGGAAGAGTGGAATGTCTGAGCTGTGCAGCAATAGCAGAGCGGAGCATGGTGAAGTGCAAACGGGCTGAAGGAGAGGAAGGAGGAAGAACTCGAGTTGGACCGGAACGGATTCGGACGGTACTGTAGCGTGTTAGACGCTCAACGCTCGTCTATGAGATCATTCTGCACGTGGTGGCATGTATTAGGCGCCGGGCATGATCGCGTGCAGTACGCGGCGCGTCCTCGGGTGCAGCGCTCTGCGTGTTCGGTGCTACTGTACTTATCGACCGTGAGCGGCCCATATCGTCGAGAACAAGCAAGCAGACTGGGTCAAGGGCAAGTTAAAGAAGAGAGCGTTGTGGAGAAGGGCATAACAGCCTCGGGACTATCCATCACCATCGCACGCACTTATCGACTCTAATCGTCTCTCTTATTCGTCCTCTTCCACTCAAATCTTCCCCTGCCTCGTGTTTCCCCCGCCTCGTGTTCTCTCCCTTCCATCCTTTTCAAGCCCACACAACACCACTGACTCCTCCCCATCGTCCTATTTCCCTCCTTCCTCTCTCCGACCCCCTCCACCCTTCCTACCCTCCGCCACCCACACCTGCCATGCTTCTCTCCCCGGCGTAAGTGCTCATCGTATCTCTCGCTCTGCTTCTTCAATCTGATCATGCAATGCTCGTTGATAGCGCGTCCAATGCGAGCCTACCCTCCTCGCAAGGCTTCTGGGGCCGCTTCAAGAGCCCCAAGAATCCCAAGGAACCAGAGCTTCGCGAAAGAGCACAAGCGCAGCTGGCCCTCACCCGCCAACGGCTGCTCACTCTCGCGTTCGGAGATATGGAGACCATCCGTATGGTAAGTGGCATCCGACTATCATATCTACATGGCCACTCACGCGCCCTTCGCAGCTCCCGTCATCATTCATGGCTGAGTTTTGATCTCCTTGGAGCAGTTAGTTGCACCAGTGCTTACCACATCTCATAGGAACTCGAGGCCTTGGCAAGAGAGTGGGTCAAGCCCGCACCAGACATGCCCCTCAGTTTGCGTGTGCCTATAGAGTACGCCTCTCTACATGCAGCGGTTTGTGTGCCTCTACCTTTTCGACCTCACCAGGCGGCTGATCCTGCCGTCCTCTAGCGCTTGGTAGCGAGTCCATATATTTATGTGCGTACATGACATTCTCCCTGCAGGCGCTTGACTGATATGTATCGTGCAGTTGACGAGCGAGGACTCGTACCAAATTGCTATCATGGGAGTGCAAGGACTGCGAGTTGAGATCATATGCGACGTCCCGCCACCGCCGGATGAACCTCCGTAAGTCCCGCCACACACATAGCCCTGACCCATCTGACCTCCCGATTACCGATACAGTCCGCCTCCGTGGGTATCTTCACCTACTGCAGACGTCATGCGAACTGTCTAACGATCATGCTACGCAGGCCGCCGCCGGTCCTCGAGATGCCGGCGACAGTTCAGCCTGGAACTTGCGCCCGGGCAGCACGTCGCGCTGGACACGACGATTACCTCCGACGAGCTGGACATGGCGCGCATGGAGGACGGAACGACCGTGGACGGCTCGTTCTGGGGCAAGCTCGACATCGTGCATGACGGGGACGTGCATAAGATGGATTTCTCGGGCACGCGCATTCAGAACACGGAGAACGTCTCGACGGACCTCATCGTCGACTCTCGCGTCATCAACAAGCTCGCGGTCGCCGCGAAACCTGCCACCGCGCGCTGCCATCTTGGTATCCTCGCGCCGCAACAGCAGTACTGCGACGTTTATCTCCAGTTCTCGCCATATTGGAAGCTTGGCATCAGCTGGCCACCTGCAGAGCCGGTCGGTGAGAACAAGGTCAAGTATTTCCTCCGCGTGCACCCCGGTGGTGCGATGGAGCACTTCGAGACGGAGATGACCGCTACGTCGATATACTACGAGGCGATGTGAGCTGCCTTCCTCTTGTTACGTGCCCCGAGTCTACGGCTGACATGGCCCTTGTGCAGACCCGAACCGGGCATGCTGGACCCGCAAGAGTTCATTTCGCCTCGAAATGGCTTCGCAATGTCGTTCCGCGACTTCGTACCTCATCTTATGCGCGTCCTCGATCAGCTCGGAATGTCATTGTTTGCTCGTACCAACTTCATCAAGTGCGTATATATGCCACCCGTTTTGCACGATGCGGACACTCACACGGGAATACAGCAACAACATGCACGCGTTCTCCGCGCACCGCAACATCGCATACCGGTTCATGGCGCCCACCAAAATCGCTGCGGCAATCGACATCTCCGTGACGGTCGAGAACTGTGTCTTCACCCGCCTATTCCTAATGTTCCGGGGCGTGACCGACGACGAGCTCAGTCTGTTCTCGGGCGCAGGCGAGAAGGAGGCTAACCAGGTGAACTGGCGTGAGCGGGTCGGGTGGTCGGAACTCAGCAAGGATCCGACGCAGTTCCGCCTCCTCGAAACGTCCGTGCTGGAGTGCACATAGGCTCTCGGGGACGTCTTAGCGATTGCCTTTCTTCCCTTTCTTGCCTCACGTTTCTCTTTCTGCTTCTTCGTCGCGATATCCTTCTTCAACTTCTATACCTTGCGATTCCCATCAGCGCATCGATTCCCAGTGCACGTCATCTATCACCCTCTACGCCCATGCCGCTCTCATCTTTCTCCGGTGTTTGTTGCTTCCCTCTCTCTTCTGCTTGGTCTTGTCCCTCCCCGCCACTGTAGTCTTATCTCTCAATTAGTGTTGTAATCCCGCGCGCAGGTGCGCCGTCCCTCTTCAATCTTCTCGGTACTATCACCTCCTCCCCGCTACCTAGGTTACATCTTCACGACGACCTGCCCACTTTCCCCATCCCACCTCGGTGTAGCGAATACCTTACCTTCCTGCGTAGCCTGCGCGCCCCCTCGCCGCGGACAGTCTCCCACCTACCTACCACCTCACCCTGCCTTCCTCGCTGCTCTCTTACGCTGTCGTTGTACCCAGTACCCACTCACTCTGCCTCATGATCATGACCATGTAGCCGTGCACGTCTCCCGATCTCTTTCCTTCAGTCTCACATCTCATCTCACCTCTTCTTCTCTTTGTGATCCGTTCAGCTTCTCTCCTACACCGACGTACTGCGTACATAATGGATACTTTACACAGACGAGTGCTGTTGACCATACTCTGCAATGCCAATACCAAGTGATCATTCCGCACGCCCATCAGCCTGGATCGCGGTGAGTATCTGTGGCTGTTGCGGCGCGTTTGTGCGCCGAATAGCGATGCAGACTGCAGCGATCTTCGCGAGGTTCAGAGACAAGGGACGTTGCCATGTCGCGTTGTTCAGTACGTACAATGACATACAAGGGGTCAAACGATTTACCAAGGTTGTCCTGGCTGCTCGAGGGCGCCGCGGAGCTCAGCCGGCCGATGCCATGACCGCCAGTTCCATGACGGCGACGCGCTTCACGAGTTGAATCGACTTGACTAAACTGACGCGTTGGGCTTCATCTGATCATCGAGCCACCACCAGCAACGACATCCGCATCCACATCCCACCCAACAGCTGTTCTTGATATCGCTGGCTCTCGCTTAGCAGCTGCAGCAGCCTTCCTCCGCACTCCGAGCGGGTTCGATTCCATCGCGGTGCTGGCAACGGGCCCCGGCCGACCTCGCTCGATCCCTCCTCACCTTGGACCTGTAACCACGACCGACAGCGCTACGAGTGCTGACATACACGCGCCCCCAAGGTCCCACCATCCACATCGATATACCCCCCGATTGCACAAACCCACGGATACGAAGATGAGCAGCATCCCGAGACGCCTCGATCCTAGATACCCCCAGCCCGAGTGCGTGCTTCTGTCGTACACCCTACACATCTCCGTGTGTGCCACGCTGCGTGCAGAGAGCTGACCGCGGACGTTCGACAGGAGACAGCCCTCGCGGGACTCGCTGCGCTCGCTCGGCGCACGCTCGGACCGCGCGCCGTCGTACATGAGCCAGGGAGACGACGACACGGACTCGCTGTACCAGCACGACCGGCTGCCGTCGAGCCCGGCGAAGCTGGACATTGAGTTGCCCGAGTCGAACCTGGATCTGACGATGGACTTTAACTCGATCATGGCGGCGCAGGCCGAAGGACAGAAGTCGGAAGAGTGAGTCGTCTGCATTCTGCGCGCCGGTGGCATACATCCACTGCTCGACTTGTCTTGTCGTCTACGCCTGCGTGCACTTCCGGGCATTCCATCTTGCTCGTCTCTCTCGATGGCACAGCGGCATCGTCCATTTACCCATCCATTTATCCATCCACTGGTCCCACCCATTGATCGACATGATACTGATAGCTATGCCTTGTGTGCAGGATGGACAAAGTACAGAAGCGCGCCAGCAACGTGATGAAGCTTGCCGAGCAGAACGAGAGGCTGAAGGCGGAGTTGCGTGCGATGACGGAGCGGCTGGAGGCGGCAGAGCGTCGACAGCGGGAGCTGGCGCAGGCGCAGGCGAAGGGGCAGACGCAAGGACAGAGCCAGAACACGGGAGCGGCGGAGGGCGGGGGGAGCGCCCATTAGGCCGAATGGGGACGAGGGAGTGCCTGCCAGTGCCAGCAGCGAGGTCGAGGGGCGCATCATGCCCCGGTTTGGGGTACGCCGACGCGCCGCTGATGGAGATGGAGATCGGTGTTCGGCGCGGGGAGGCGGATCACCCGGATGGATCGGTACGGGATTGATTCTGGATGGTCTACGAGTGCGGGTGCGAGTGCGAGTACAGTACAGTACTTGCGGAGACAATGAGACATGTGTACTTGTACTGGACGATACCACAGCGCGGCCTGTGCACGCACAAGTCGCGATTTACATGATATGAGCCTGCATGGAATGTGTTCAGCATCGATGTCGATTCATCAGTATGTGTGGCTGAGAGAAGGCGGCGATTGGACCGAGGCTGGACTTGCTCCACACCCCGCAACTTTGATTTATCCCCCATTTCAGCTCATTATTGATATTCTCCGCTTCGCCTTCTCGAGCTCCTCTTCGTCAACTCATTAACCCTCCTCCTACATAGTACCCCTCCGGATCCCCGCCGCGCATATATATCTTCCTCCATCTTATCGTCCCCATCCTCCTTCTCTTCCCCCATCCTCCTCCTCAGCCCCCCGCATTCTCCCCCGCACACCCCTCCTCACCTCTCACCACCATGGCCCGTCGTCCGTCTGGCATCTCTGGCAGCCGCCGCCCCTCCGTCCTCGACTCGCCCTCCTCACTCTCCAGGAGGCAGTCCAGCACCTCCTCTCGGAGGCCCTCTATTGATCCGTCCAGGCTTGTCCCCATGGACAGGTGCGTCGATCCCTCCCTGTCATTGTCAATGCCGTATCGCGTTCCTGATCCGCGCAATCTCCCTTTGCAGGGCGTCTCAGGTCTCGGGCACGGGCGACTTCAACGTCGTCTTCATCGGCGCGGGGAACATCATGTTCGGTAAGCCCGACAGCCCATCCCAAGTTTGACGCGCCCAGTGACGCATACATACACGCTATCTCTGCAGGTTCGGATGAGGGCCCGTGGAACCACTCCTTCCGCTTCGAACAGTACGTCAGATGCTGCGCTACGCTTCCGAAACGAATACTGGTGCTCACTCGCCCCTAGCAAGCTCGGCCCCCGCCTGAAGGTCGTCGCGCTCATCGACCCCGCGATTGAACGTGCCACTGCCGTCCTCCAGAAGAAATGCGAGACCTTCGTGCGCTCAGCGTACGAGAACACCCGGGTCTACAAGACCCTCGAGGACTTTGTCCGCAACATGAACAAGAACCAGATGCCCCGCGCGGTCATCGTCGGCTCCCCGCCCATGTTCCGCGGCACGCTCCAGCCCGGCCGTGACATCGAGTCGCAGATCCTCAAGTACTTCCCCGGCGTTGCCATGTTCATCGAGAAGCCCGCCGCGAACTGGCCCCGCGAGCGAGATCCCGGAGGCGTTCGCGGTCGCGAAGAAGATCAACGAGAGCGGGACGATCTGCTCGGTCGGGTACATGCTCCGCTACCTCAAGGCCGTGCAGATGATGAAGCAGATCATCGAGGAGAACAACCTGACGGTCATGGCGACGATCGCGCGCTACGCGTGCGCGTACGAGGCGATCGCGAAGCCCGACTGGTGGGACAAGTCCAAGAGCGCGGGCCCGATCGTCGAGCAGGGCACGCACTTCTGCGACCTCTCGCGCTACTTCGGCGGCGAGGTGAACATGGACACCGTCAACGCGCACTCGCTCGAGTGGGACGAGCACGCCGGCCAGCTCTCGAAGATGCAGATCGACGAGAGCAAGATCGCGCCTGAGAACCGCATTCCGCGTGTGACGGCTGCGACCTGGAAGTACGAGAACGGTGCGGTCGGCAGCTTCACCCACCTTGTCGCGCTCCAAGGCCAGAACTACAGCTGCGAGCTCGAAGTCTACGCGGATGGCTACCAGCTCAAGTAAGCACCCGCTCCTACTAGTTAGTTCTGGGCCAGCGCTGACAGATACGCAGGCTCGTGAACCCCTACGTGCAGCCGGTGCTCTACATTCGCAGACCCGGCAGCGATCTCGAGGAGATGCACACTTTCCCCGATGACGACCCCTTCTTCTCTGAGGTCAGTATTTTGGTTTCATCACTTCCATGGACTACCGAGACTTACACTTTTGATATCTAGATCTCCGTCCTCATCGACAACATCGAGGACATTGAGGAGGATCCGGAGACTGCTCAGATCCTCAGCAGCTTCGAGGACGCGTGCAAGACGTACGAGTTGACCTGGGCCATCCAGCTCGCCGCGGAGCGCAACCGCAAGCTGAAGAAGGACAAGCAGGCGGCTGCCGCTGCTACCGCGTCCGCCTAAGTACGACGAGTCGCGGCAAAACTGGATTCGAAGGGTCGAAAGGGGGTTCCAGAGGCACATACGGACGCTACTGGATGCAGCATGAGCAGTTGTACGATTCTGTTGCCTCGTCACGCCTTTAGAGTGGCTGGTACAATCAAAATGGGAAGCCTGTGTAGTACTGTACAATGTATGGGTCCGACCGCAAGCAGATAACACATGTAGAGGTTGATAGAGTGGGAGTGCGTGGGTGAGCAACAGGGCGACGATGTGTGGATGGATTTGGTGCAGACAGACTATGAACTCGAAGGCTCGCCCACGGAGGGTCCAAGCTGCGGTCTCTTAGCGGGAGATGGGTCGGGCAGGGCATCGACGTCGATGACTCCCGCGGGATCGTTCTGCGTCTCGCTATGCTTGCGTTTTCGGCCTGTTCCTGCTTCTGTGCTCATCTCGCCATGCTGCTCCGCAAGTGGGTCTACGGCAGGGTTGGCTATGATTGGCGTGATGCCGGGATGTGGATCAGTAGGCGCAGCTATGCTCGCTACACCTGGCCCACTCTCAGCAGCAGCAGCAGCAGGCAGCATCGCCGGCAGGAGCTGTGCCAGTGCTGTCACTGGAGGGCTCAGGGAGGCTGCCCGCGGCAGCCGCAGCGGCGGCGTTGCGCTCAGAGGCCGCCGCCTTCGCTTTCTTGAACACGTCCATGAGGTGTTTCTTGAGCTTCGGGATCGTCCTGTACTGCTCGTCGCAGTGCGGGCAGAGCGGGTCCCGGGCTAGGATCTTGTTGTACTCGTCCTTGTCGATCGCCGTTTTCTGTCGTACATATACAGCGCGTCAGCCTCCTGCGGACCGCTGATTGGCTGGGATGTGCGAAACGTAAGACGGGGACGCTACTGACCATGGCGAACCACGTCGGCTCGATGTCGGGGTCGTACCAGCGTATGACCTCGTCGATGTGTATGAAGAAGCCCATCCGGGGGTGGAAGGAGTTCGCGTGCTTCTTCTTCTTGTAATACTGCCCGAGGAAGTCGGTCGAGATGACGTGCATATGCACATGTCTGCAAACAGGCGGCCGTCAGCCCTCGTCAGCCGCACGAAAACGTCTCGCCAAGCGATCGCGTCCGTGTCTGCCATACGAGCCGCGCCGGGCTGACTTTCGTAGCCATCTATCTACGCACGCCAGCCCGGCCCCGCTCGTCCGCACACACGGACCGCGTCCATGGCCACAAAACAGCGCTTAGCATAGGACAAGGAACCGCGCACACCTGAGGTGCTTGAGAGGAACGGGCACGTACTCCAACGACGGCACGGCGTGGAAGCCCATCTGGATCGGCCACACGAACCCGTGCTGCTCGCGCATCTCCTTCTCAATATCGCGCTTCGCCGCCTCGCCGTCGCGCTTGAGCGCGAGGAGGATCGCCCGCGCCTGCTCGCGCGGGAGGCAGAGCAGCGCGCGGAGGTCGCGCACCTGCTCGGGCTCGATGGGCAGGTAGATGCGCGGGAGGACGAGCCGGTGGAAGTGCGCTTTCGGGTAGATGTCCTTGATGGTCACCGTGTAGTCGGTGAAGCCGACGCGGACGTGCGGCGGGACGGAGGAGGGGTCGTCGAGCAGCGCGTAGGTGCGCAGGATTGTGAAGTGCGACATCGCGGATACGCTATGTGTCGCGTTTGGCTTGCTTCAGGTGGGCCTTCGCGGCGATGGTGGGGGTGAGAACAGAGGTCGAAGGGGGTTGGGCTACTGCTTGGTGGATGTGGTTGAGCGCAAAGCGCGAGGACGTGAGCATACTCGGATTCCAGACAGATCGCGGCGCTATAGAGTACGCGCTGGCTCGGACCGGATTGCCGTTACGGTGTGTACAGTAACCACAGTACGGTCACTGTACCTCGCTGTATTCGACGGCACTCGTAACTCTGAGCGTCACAATGGATCTCGTATGCGGCTCGAAAGACAGGTAGGCCGTCGGACAACTTCATGGAAATAGAAGCACAGAGAACAAGTGCAGCAACACTTCAATATCACAGCGGCGTAACAAGTGGACATTCGTATAAATTGGTCGGGAAGAAATGCGGTACACAACGTCCTGCAGGCTCGAATAATGGAGCGCATAGTGAAGTGGGTATATCAAATAATCCGGCAACACACGTTGCACGCAATAATGATGATGCAGCAACCTCTGGACCGGGACACTGTACTAGGCGAGCGGTGATAAGGGAAGGATGATTCGGGATGAAGATCACTGAGACCAGCCTGAGGGAAAGCCATCTGGAGGCCGTGACAAGAAGTACTTTGGATGCTCGGAGAGACATCGGGTTTTCCGTCAGAGACTGGTTTGAGCGTGTAGGCATTACAAGTGATATCAAGAGAGGCGTGAGAATACATGGGCTTATTTGCGGATATAAGCTGCTCGACGTCCTGATCAAGGTCTGATAAGTCATTGCGATGGCGGCCCAGCCTTATATTCCCTTGCCAATATCCAAAAGGGTCGGCGACCTGGTGCATGGCAATATAATCCACCTATCAGGGTACTGAACCCCTGGTCCGAAAATACCGGATATAACAAGGCTTCTATTGAATTGCCAGATACTAATGAACATGGTAAGAGTCTTGAATGATCATAGCTAGATCACCATGAGCAGTGTTAAACCGTCGGGCGTCCCAAAGAAATGGTAACTTGCATATGTCTCAGACTGGCGGCATGCTGTTCCTGTGGCGGGAGAGGTCCTGCCATGCAGGCTCGCGATACCGGGGTGATGAATGCAATCTAACAGACGTCGTGGTCGCATTGTCGATGGTCCTCCGGTAGCCTCCGGTCGACCCTTGGGGATGCATAAATACCCTTGAACGGTGCCAGCGTGAGGTGCTTGCAGCACTGCACCCCTTGCTGGGCACGAACACTCCCTCCCCTGTCCCGGTAGTCTTCTCCTCTACAGCAATATCCTCGCGAACTTACTACGGTAAGCACTGACAGGCCATCCCACCTCACAAACAATAAGTCCACACGAGCACGATTTCTGCTAACCCTAACCCCATTCCGATGCCCGGATTGCGCGTAAGTCTTTTCTCTACTAGTACAGTACTTGGCGAGGACTCAAGCTTTGTGTTCGACGGGACGCATTCACCCATTCCCTTTCTGTACGGTGAGTCTGCAGTAGTCTTAGTTCAGTCTTGGCAGGCTAGTGGTACCGGGACTGTGGGTCAAATATTTGTATATTACCATGGTTATTGTTGAATAATATATGCTTGAAGAAATTCATTTTTGGTATATTGAAGCATTTGTGAACGTGATTACCGAAAAGCTGCCATGAGCGGGGAATGAAGTGCTGGGTTTAAAAATTCACCGTGCATTATGCACAAATCATTGTAAGGCTTATATGGTATTGTGAGATCAGGCCGCGTTTCACAAGCCTGGCATCGCATTGGCATTGCTGAGCACCCTGGATATGGTGTTAACAGAACATTCAAAAGGCTTGCACGTCTGGGGCAAATTGCGGGTCTTATATCCTATTTTATGGTGATGTAAGACTCGTCCAAAAAACCCGATGGACTGTTCGAGTGATACGCACCTGAAGAGAGTGGCACGACCTTCTTGGAGAACAGGAGTTTCGATGTCTCCCAAGCCTCCAAAGACAAGCAACTACGACTCCACAATCCGAATATGCATGGCTAAGCAGGCGTCTGGAGATTGCTTGGAGGAAGGCATGGTCTTCGCCGAAGCTGCTCCTCCGATGCGTCACTACGGCGTCAAATCCAAGCGAAGCGTCGAGTTGAGGGTGCAGGAGCCAGGAGCTAGAGGATTGTCGCTGATTGACACGTTGTCGGTCGTCAGGTGCTAAGCTTGAATAACGGGTTCGGGGTGGGCGGGAGGAGCTGATCCGGAGACCGCGACAGATGCGGCAAACCAGGGAAGGGAGAGGAAGGAGCAGGGAAGGCGGTTGGGCTCGTTGGAGATCAAAAGAGAGCAGTCGTCGCATTCGTTGGAATCAGTCTGTCATGCAGGCTGGAGGGGGCGGCTGGAGAGGGCAGCTGGTTGAAGATGGGATAGTGGTTGTTTGAGGACATTTCGGGGCGGATGACAAGCGACGGCAAAGCTGGCGGAAGCGGCGAGGGAGGCTGACAGTAGACAGGAGCGGAGGGGCGAGAGAGGCTGGCCAATGGAACGGTTGCGAAATAGAGGTAGGGGGCTGGCTGAGAAAAAGCGGGGAGAAAGGGAGAGCAAGAGGCCAGTGTGGTTCTCTGCAGAGCGGGTTGGAAAGGCGAGGCGAGGCGTGGCGGGGGCCGTTCGATCGCGCGACGCCGACTGGGCAAGAGCCCTCCCGCGGCTGAGTCCATCCCGATCCACGCGGCCATGCCAGCCTCTCTCTCTTCCGTCCGTTCCTCCTCTTGCAGTTGGCCACCCTCCCTCTCTCGACAGTGGTACTCTCCTCGCTCGTCTTGTTTTGTGTGTTGCGGATACATTTGCGTTATCTCGAGCTCTGGGGTGCCCCTGGCGCGTCGATTCTCCCATGTCGAAGAGCCATTCGTTGCGGCCGATAATTCGCTCCTGATCTTCGTCTTTCTTGTTTTCGCTTATGCTTCATCTGGGTCGTTGTCTTGTCCCTTGAACACACCTTCCCGCGGTCGTACTGAAGGCAAGTCGCAGCAATATGTCTGGGTGCTACGCCATAGCCTCAAGGCTCAAGACCAGCATCACCCGTCAGCCCTATCAAGCTGACAAGTCTTGCTGTTCTCTGGCCACATATTATTTCAAGCACACCTATTCACACGTCTTGACTGAGGAGCAACGCTTGCCGTTGATTGTCCTCGAGTCTCACATCGGTGGAGACGACGTTGTTGACGATGTCCAAAATTTCACTTGCGGTGCGTTCTCTTGCGTCTTCAGGAACACCTCTTCATAAGCACACATCAAACAGCTTCCCGCTCTCTTCATGAGCATTTTGCATTTTCTTGAGGCCAATCCACGCTTGATCATTCGGACATTTTGATGCTTTCTCCTGTCTTGCATCCAAGTTTTGGCCTTGAACGCTTCTTGCATAGCTTATTCTTGATCTCGCAAACACACTGTCTTGATGCACCCTATTGCTTGAGGTTTGAGGCAGTCAGAACGGGCGGTCAAACATTCAGTCCATTCCTGGTGGAAGGTGTCGGTGGTTGAGAACGCTCAACGTCTTCAACCGCTGTCAACTTCCACTGGAAGCGCTCGTGACAGAATCACGCGACGCGTGACGGGTTCTTGGGAGCTAGGATGGGAGGACGCGTCCCTCAGGCTGCCTAGGGTTGCGGGGGAAACCCTTATGACTCTCGCAAATGTTACTAACACTGTTAATAACACGAGTTATTAACATGCGATTAACTTGACCTAGTTAATCGCATGGGTCGTAACTTGGGCGCTAAGACGAGCGGCCTGATCGGGAAGGCACAGCGACGATAGGAGAAGACATAACATTGACCACTTGATCGTTGTGCCATCAACTGCCACCAAGCGTTCGGAAGCCAGTGCTCAACAATGTAGATTTGGAGGCGGCAGTTTCGCGTGGTACAAAGCTACAACTGAGGTGGAGGCCAAATAAGCGCCCGTAGACGTCCTAAGGCGCTGCATTCTAGACGCCCGGTGGATACTGTTGCTAACACTGCGACTAACTGTGTCTCCGACGGGTCTTGGTTAATAACGTTGCGACTAACCCGCTGAGGAGTTTCCCCCGCAACCCTAAGGCTGCCCTTCGCTGTGAGGCGTGGATTAGCTTTGTGCTCAATTGGAGATTACAATGATGGAAAAGTTATCAGAGGATCGCTGGGATGGTGGTGGACCGACTGCATGCAAAGGATGCAACCAGGCCTTCACTTCCCTGGCTTGTGGGTGCCACGCGAGCTGCAAACGCCATAGTACTGCCAGGGGAATGGCACTCCTCTGAAGCAGTGCACCACCAAATTCCCAAATACTCGGAGCGACAGCGACCAAAACGTGCCTATACGCTCAGGCTTGCTGCGAGGAACTCGTTGCACTTCATTCGGGAAAGCGTATCTGCATCCCGGATGAATTGCCGCTTCGTCCACTTGCGCACTCACATCGGAGAAATCCTCGCAATATACTTGAACATATCGACCTTCCGGCGATCGTCGCCAGACGAGAACGCACTGGGCGCAAAACTATCGGACAGATTCTAGCGAAAACGAGGCGGTGGCCAGGGCGTTATCGCGCGGTGAAGTGCGCTAGAGAGGGTGAATCCTGACAGGAAGATGGCGGCAAGCGAGCCAAGGTGAGGTACGAATCCGAGTTTGTCCTGGCTCGCGTCGCGCATTTTGCGCCCCATACTCCTTAGCCCCGTCCACGGGCTACTGTCTTCTCGCTCCCCTCCTTCCCTCCGCTCTTTTCCTCTGCCATCGTCCCTCCTCTCCTTTTGCTTGTGACCGTTCCAACGCACACTGTTTCCTTCCCCAGGACCTGCTTGCTTTCTGTCCATCTGTCTTCTATACCGCCCTTAGGCTGCAATATATCTTATGTCTCCCCGCATCGACCCGCCCTACCCCTCATTCACCTTCGCGCTGTCTAAGACCCGGCCCACGCTCTCTCCGCCGCCCGAAAGCATCGTCATCCGCCCCAGCGACGCCCGCACCACCTCCCGACCGCCCTCGTTGCGTCTTCCCCCGTACCGTGCGTCCTATACGGGGCGCTTTCACCCATACCCCAGGTCCGCATCCCCGCGCCGCGGGGAAGATCAATTGATGGTGCGTGCTGTGTTGTGGTTTGCTGTGGCTTCGACATCATGCACCGACGCTCACATCTAAATCGTGTCTGATTTCTCGGCGCAGAACACGGTCGACTATCGGTATGCGGAGGAACCGCTGTGGGAGGAGGACACGGTCGTCGAGGCGGTACGTGCTATTTCATCTGCTAGGCTACCATAGCTGGTGTCTTGGAGCGATCGATCGTTGACTGCATGCTATTGCTGCAGGATAGCGATGCCCCTGCATACGAAGAGAACCTAGCAGCTATGACCGTTGCTCTGAGAGAAGTCGATATCGTCTCTCCTGGTTCTCATGCTGAGCCCGCGACGACGCGAGCACCATCGAAAGCGTTCGCGTTGAGCAAGAGCGCGTTCCTCATGACGCTTTCCGTGAGTCGTTCGCCACCCGTCCTGAATCTCCACTCGGGTCTGTGCGCCCTGACCGACCCTCCCGCAGGACATGCTCGCTGCGTTGCGCCGGCGGTATCTCTCCACCCAGGCCATGCAGAGCTTCCTTGAGACGCAGCAATTCAAGAGCGGCTAAATCTATCTCACAATCGCCTATTGAAGCTCGATCTCTTGGCCAGGTGCTTTCGCACATACGCTGCCTGGCGTGAAAATCCGACATGTGAGGCGACTTCGACTTATCGCGGATGGTATATCCCTCGCATTCGCACCCTCTCTTGTTTCAAACTCCCCGCTCACGCTGTGGAAGTCACTTGTGTATACATATCCTCTCGCTCCCATTTCTTGCACTCGCCTCCTCTACATACATATACTCATACATCTCCCCTCGCTCTCACCACTGCTCACACGCCGGATCCCCATTCTTGCTTGCCCTTGCCTCCTGCTACATTATCACGTGTTTTGGTCCATGTTCCATCTCTGGATCGTCGCATTCGTTGCCACAGCCCCGCTCTCGACGACTCCTTCTTGACTTGCCTGCTGCATATCTTGGTCTTGCTTAGTTGCCACACACACACGCCCATCTTGTCCGATCCACCCACCATCACCATGGTCTCCGGTACTTCGAGTTGATTTGCCTAGGAACACTATAAACATAGATTGCGCTCGCCTGCTCGACAGCATGGTCATGTTGTAGATACTAGCATCCCTTCGTGTATCATAGTTGTAACTTCTTCTCTGTAGCTATAGTTTCAGAATCTCATATAACTTTCTGGTGTACTCAAATGGACTCGAAGGGCAAACTTGGACCACGCTCGCGTCTAAAGCGCACCCGTCCGAACAGGGCAGACACAAGCAGCCAGTATACGGTCGGTATGGTCGAAGCAGCATGTTATTACATACCGCCATGATACAAGGACGGTGCGATATATGTACATCCGGTACGGAATGGTGATGCGCTGCACCAGCGACGACAGGGCTCGGGCAAAGAGGGCAAGATAGGCCGCGACGACAGCTTACATCCTCGACAGCAGCGCACCAGTATACAGGCGATGTCAAGAGCCTACGCGCTGTTGCTCACGGCAGCGGAGAGAGCGCCACATGTGCCAAGAAAAGGATCCCACCGGCGATACTGTATACTTCTCAACGTCGACGGCGGGGATGGCGGGGGCGGACGGACAGAGGCCGCCTGCAATGTGTACCAACCAAACGCGTCCCTAGCGACTTGGACCCTTGTGCTCGCCTGGTTCTGCGCCTAAGGAAGTCCCTCACACCTTCGAGGGACAGGTAGCGCCGACGCACAACCGCAACGAAGTCCTGGCGATGCCAGACGTCAGCACATAAGTACGAGGTCACGCCGTGCGTGCAAGCAGGGGAGGGTACTCACAGCAACCGTTACTGCGAGTTTCGAGCGGCTGAGGGCGTGCATCGGCGCAGCGTCCAGTCGTCCCGCGACCGAGATGTCGTCGGCCACAGCTTCGTCTTCATACGGGCTTGTATCGGGATCTGGACGTTCTGCGCATGCGGCGACGTGCCGTGGACGCTGTAAAACGTGATAAGCAGTGAGAAGGGATAGATGAATGCGGGATGGGTACATACAGCTATGAGTGCCCGGGACTCCTCGTGCAACGCGTCGTTGTCGACATCCGCA
Source organism: Trametes sanguinea (assembly GCA_008973685.1). NCBI lineage: Eukaryota > Fungi > Basidiomycota > Agaricomycetes > Polyporales > Polyporaceae > Trametes > Trametes sanguinea. The sequence continues at coordinate 1,504,412 of WAHA01000006.1, forward strand.
TCGGACTGTTGGATGGTTTGTTGTGCGTGAGTCTTCTTTGCATGGTCAAGGGGTTGGGAATCAAGATAGGCACCTTAGATCTCCGCTCGAGCGGTCCGGCCGCGAGTCGGGGGTAGGGGTGATAGCGGCCCAAGTGTGAGGCACGATAGGCAGGCAGACGAGAGACCGGATCGTGTTGGTACCGCGCGACGTGCGGCGCGGATGCGCCATGGTCGAGGCGAGCCATGGGAATTGTAGTTGTGCGACCTCGGAAACAGAGTTAGGTCCAGAGGGAAGGGCTAGCTACGACAGGGAGACGTTACGCAGCCATAGATATACGAGGGCGGCACGGCGAGGAAGCAGAGACGTTGCGTATCAGTGGGTGCAGTCAAACGAGAGCACGGGAGCGTCGAGGGAGATTGCGAGGGCCGGGAAAATGGACGCCATGTGCAAGAGCTTGAGTGAGTGAGGTAAAGGAGGAAGCGACGTGCGAGCTAGCGGCGGCCCAGAAGTCGGACGCACCTCTATCTAGCTCTCTTGCTGCCTCTCTCATCTGCCGCTGTCATGCCCGGGTCGCCCACCCCCGTCCAACGTGCTCCGCTGTCATTGTCAGCATGCCCTCGTGCCTCCTCTTCTGGCTGTATTCGCGACGAGCTATCGGTGCGATCTTGGATAGAGACACGGCGTTGAGATCGCAATGGTAGAAAAGCAATCCAGGCAGCAGGGTGACGCCGCAAGAAGTCGTGAGCGCCTTGAGCTGGGGCACTCGAGACTGGCTCGTCGTAATCGTGCGGCTTCCATCCAGCCAATCGCTCTCGGCCCTCAGATAGACTGACGGAGTATACGTCAAAATAGCAAGCCACGAGCGAGCTGGAAACCCGAAGAACTCGTGGTCCAGAGAAGACATTATGGTGCGGGCGCCTTGCGCCGAGTCGGGAACGATCTCGACAGGCTCACGACCGCCGACGAGCTCCATGTCGCATTTACTCGACCTCGGACCACGCACAGCACTCAGCCACAGTAAGCTCAGACTTCCGGCCTTGACATTGAGCACCAATCACGATCCCTGCCACATAATACACGTATGCTCTCCCAGCCCGCCGGGTGGTCGCGCATAGCCTCGACAGGCTAACGAGGGTACGATGTTTGACATTCCCGCTTGCTGAATCTTCCAGTACTGACACAGTTGGACCAAACCCACTCGATTCCGTCCACAGTCCCTAGGTCTGCTCCCGTGCAAACGGATAGGACCTATGGCGCCGCATTACCCTCGGCGCTGAGCACGAGAACACCATCCTAGGACGTCCACATGTGTCACAGGTGTCGTGACATGTGTCACCGGGCGCTGCGGGGTGGAAGATGGCGACGGTTGGACCTCGGTGAGCATCGCAACCGCCAACATCCTCCACGCAAGTTCATATAATGCTAACGCATTTCTGGTGTCTGCTTTGATTGATGGTATGCCTCAAGAAAATGTGTGCTCAAGCCAGAAGACAAGATGTGCCTCAAGCTCCAGCCTCAAAATATTGGACTTGAAGACCCGACGCCTGCACCGGTGTGATTGGAAGAAGAAGAAACGGCCAGCGGACATGCGCGATTCAAGCTGGAAGGACATATGTATTCTCAAGACTTGCGTCGAAGACACAAAGCGTGGACCGGACAGAAAACCAACGACAAGGACGAGAACGCACCGCGCAAGGGACAGTGCTTGCGTGCCTGTTGGGACAGGCCTGTATATCATAGCACGCTCCGTGCACATCTTGCTTGAAATGCTTGCGATGCAAGCTCGAGGTGCATTTTGTTGTGTATATTCTGACCGCATATTGGTGGACGACGGAGCAACATGACGGGTTGGCTATATGAGGCTGACCGGTGATGTTGTCCTCGCGGTAACCGGAGGATGCGTCCTGCGGATAGGATATAATTGCAGCTACCCATGTTCTCTACAGCTTGGATAGGTCGCAGTCGTCGTGGAGAGGCAGGTAGCCGGATTTTGGGACCCGTGGAGGACTGACCAGAAAATTCGCGGGTGCAAAGCCCTGGCATGCATGCACCTGGTCGGGGGAAGTAGCCTCAAGCTTCGGAGAATGTCCGCGATGTTGAGCATCATGGATGGCCAGGCTCGAAACCCAACGAAACGCAAGAGAAGAATAGAGAAGAGAGCAACGAAGAGGCAAGGCGCCGAAGCAGGAGCCTGAGGGTGGCTGAGAGAGCCTCGTGTGTGCGACGGGCGAGTTGCGATTGCCAGTGGCCACTTAAGCTTGTTGCAAGCCTCGACACCGACGCGCGCAATCTCGTTTCCCGATCGAGACGAGGGTTCGCTTTCGCTTTCCACCCCATCGCAGCGCGGATCCGTCATCCACACCGTCAGCCTACCTCGCCCCTAGCTCTATCCCTCTTTTGCTCATAAGCTTCGCTATCGGCCCAAAACAACTCCGTCACCCTCTCCGGCCCCTTAGCCTCTCGCCCTCGTTCCGTCGACTATGTCCGCTCGCCCCGTCAGCCTCAAACCCTACACCGCCGCTCACCACTCGCCGCTACAATCCCACCTCGTCCGACTTCGCGTCGGACCAATACCTTCGGTTCAACAGTCTTCGCCCGTCGATCTACTTTGCTCGACGTCTGCCTCCTACCCGCCCCGCGATGATCGTCAGCCTCGGTGCCCATCGTATGCCAAGGCCTACCCTGGTTCTCGCCGCTCGAACTTGACTTCTACACCCGATTCCCGCCTCGCCGGGCAGGCTTCGATGGAGGGCGAGTCGAAACACTGCTTCAAGCCGGTGCATCCTTCCCTAGGCCTGGCCCTCGCACACTCCGCACCCGCACACCTTTTCGGTGCCGTCTCACCCGGGGCAGCTGTGTTCTTGAAGATCGGTCTTGGAACTCTTCTGGCTGCAACGGTGGATAGGTGACGGTTGCCAGGTGCGTGGTCCTTCATTCTGTGTTCCCATCGTACTATCTATAGACCTCTACATCTCCTCCTTCATCGAGCGGTCTAGAGGAGTTGCTGTCGTGCGGACACGAGAGACCACACACGTCTCGTACACTCCCCCGAGCTCCCACACCTCGCGTCGCGTCGTTGCAATTAACCCTGTCGGGTGGCTCACGTCCAAGCACAAGCCGCGTTCTCGCACTTTCCTCCGCGGCCGTTCCTGCGTAAGTCTCGCTAGCCACAATCGCAGCTAATCTGCTGTGGCTCTCTACACGCTCCCCGGTTCCCGAGGGCCAGTGCTGGTGATCCTTCGCGCACCCAGAGTCATTGCCCGGTGGGTCGCAACGTGAACGCCTCTGCTTTACGGATCATAGGCGCAACGCACGCGAAGGGTGAATACAGGCAAAGGGGACAGACATGTATGATGGTGTACACGGTGAGTCGACAGTTGAAGAGTCCGCGGCACGAGGTGTGTAAAATTTCAGCAAAGCGTGCATTCTGTACATTATGTACATTCAGGTCGCATGTACACGATAGGAACCTATACGCATTTTCTAGCTCATTTCCGGTGAACTATCAGTCTGTTGTGGAGACTTGGAGCAACTGGAAGTGCGTATCCAGTTGAAGGCACAAAGAGGCGGAAGCACGCGTTCTCTGAGAACTGTCAACTCGCCGACAGCCTCTTCGGGCGTACACGGCTATATCGTATCAATACTAGTGACTTCATGGGGGAGAAAACGACGGCTATTGGCAGACGGAGCATAATTAGAGTCCTATGGTACTAGTACCGTCTCCCTTCGACGGTGACTCGAGGGGCGATCAGTGACGGTACTCCGCAACGTGATATACACAATGCGCTGGCCACCAGAGTCCATTCATAAGCCAGACAGAGAGCTCCGACAGATGGACCCACGAGGATCGTGCGGGAGGGACGGTATTCCTTGAGATGCGCCCTTGCATGAACGAGCGCTGGTCGTCGTGCGACGTCGACCAGCTGCAAGACTGTAGCCTTGTACGAACGGCTAAAGCAAATACTGGAGATACTGTGGACCATTGGAGGCGTCGCTGGAGGACCTTCAGCCGTGCTTGCATACTAGCACACTGCGATGTATGCAGTCGGCGTTGATAATCAGGGAGATGTAATAGTTGTGTCGGGTAGCGGAATGGCGAGTAGCCGAAAGACAAAGGTGGGCGACCAGGAGTGCAGCATTCAAGCAGATAGACCGAATGCCCGGCCGTAGTGGCACTAGAGACTCTTGGAGGGGCTCGGGGAGCAAACAGACGACGTACAAGATAGCTGCGGCGTCGGACTGATTCCTGGGTACGAGGGTAGCGGCGGGAACGCACGATGTTGACTCTGTCAGCTCTCAGAGCGGGATGGGACGAAACTTGCCGGATCTCTATCCACTCCCTGTCCGCGGGATGAACGCTAGTACAGCAAGAGGGCCCCGTCTACGAGAAGAGACACCAGAACCAGGAAAGCGATAAATGCAGGTCGCGAAGGACGCTCGCATGGATGTGGTGGATGGCCAGTTGCGGCTAACTTTGGGGGAATGCGGATGCTGGACAAACGACGGACTGCTCGGGCTGTGTCTGGCGGCTGACGGGGTGACGAGAGAAAACGTTGGCGTAAGCTGAGAGCGCACCTATGTAAGCCCCCTACTCTGGGGAGATTCCGGGGAAGAGCGCGTCCGATGCTTGCCTCCGGCCGCACAAAGGAGAGGACGAGACGAGACAGTACAGTGTCGTCTTCCAGGGATTGCGCATAGATGTGTACAGCAGGGCGGTTACGATAGGCCGAGGGGGTGCATGTACCAGAGAGCGCGTGGGTTCAGCGTCGAGTGTGCAGCGTCGAGTGTGCAGCGTCGAGTGTGCAGCGTCGAGTGTGCAGCGTCGAGTGTGCAGCGTCGAGTGTGCAGCGTCCGGTGGCTGACCAGAGGACGGACTCGGGTAGTAGACGGAGCGAAGGTAGCCAAGAAGCGAGCACAGTTCTCCGCTAGAGCATGGAATATGCGAAGGTGAGCAGGCGGTCGTCGTGGGAGGTGAACGTCGCTGGATCCGAGTGTGCAGCGAAGGAGCGCGCGGATTGAGCACAGATTGTGAGCGTGTGTGGGCTGATCGAAGAAAGGGCTCAGGGAGTGTGCGTGCGGATTGCGGGATCGCGCAGAGAAAGTGTGGTGCGAGGGAGCCGTCGTGAGGAGGCGAAAAGTAAAGTCGAGTGCTTGGGAGTTTGAACAGCGAGGGTGCGTGAGGGACGACGTCGAGGGCAGATCCAGCTGTGGCACGTCGGGGAGGAGAGGAGCGAGTTTGGATTGGATCGCTGTGGCCTGCGCCGATCCAATCGCCAACACGAGGCTCGCATCCCGCCTCACTCCCTGAGCCTCTCCCGTCCCGCCTCCCATCCGCCTCCCCGGGACTACCTCATGCTACGGCTTTGCAGCTGCAACCGCTCCGTTCACTCTCTCGAACGCTGGAGTTTGACGGCTGTGCCTCTCTGGAGGCTCTTGTCCCTTGATTTTGTTCGTCTGAATCGCAGTCGCAAATCTAGGCCTCGCTTTGTCCTTGCCCGAAATCAACGGCTTGGACTCGTCTTGAAGATCACTCCCACATGGCCATCCATCCTCGTATTTCCATATGCAACGTCTCCTTTAGGCTCGAGCGGGGATGCGTGCGCCCATGAAGGATACAACAATCGGCGCGCCAAGCTCAGCATAACCGGTCAGCAGCCGCATCCGCGCGCGGCCAACCCGTTACGCTGCTCCGACGAGCATTGTCAATGTCGTGAGCCATGTCCAGTCCTCACGCTCATGATGTACGTGCGCATACCATCTCCCGCCAACGCGTGCGCAACGCACCACGAGGGTGGAGGAAAGGGACAATGGCCACAGCGACATCGCGCGGACTGGCACGATGCTTGGTACGTGCTCCCTCGATCGTTCCTTTGAGCTTGCATTCCATGCAGCTTCTTGCTGCTTTCTCTGGACCTGTCTCGTCCTGGTTCTCGGTCGCACCACATTGGGCGAACCAAGATAGCGCAGAGCGCTGCTTGTCTTGCCGTCTTCAACTTGAGGCTCTCTTCTTGTTGCCGACATATCTTGTCTTGATCGCACACATAAACTTGAGGCAATACAATGTTTGAGGCAGTCAATCAAGCAAGAATTAGCATTGAGGTCTTCTGTCTTGGAGGATGTTGGTGATAGAGATGCTCACCGAGTGTTAATCACCACCATCTTCCTTCAGGAAGCGCCGGTCACAGCGGTCACATCCGTGACAACTTTCATATCGTCCAGGATAATCCAAAGGACGATCCCACCCAAGGAGCACCAGACGCTGGCCGCACCATGGGCTAGTGGCCCTTTTGTTCGCCTTGTTCTGCATGAATATGAATGAACTATTATCAGCGAAAGGTCCGATGCAATGATTGAGAGAGAACGATGTCGGCCCATATTTCAGATTCAGCCGCGCCGTTTCTGTGCACGACCGGTCGACCGGTCGTGCACAGTTCGGTTCACCCGAGCCCGCACACCGGAGTAGAAAATACAAAGTGATCAGTATATCATCAGATGACTGAAGATGAGACATCGAAAGTTGAGCGAGACTTAAAGTGAGTGTCATAGCGTTGATACCACAGGGAGCCTTTCACCTCGACTGTAGCGCTCGCGTGGCGAGCGTTGTTGTCCCGGTGTTTCCCAGCTTCCACCGTGCAGCTTCCGCCTTCCGGCACCCTTCTCCTGTTCCACTCGCTGCGCACGCTTCCTCTCTTGACTGGCGCTCGACGATGCCACGGACACTACCATATTCGCGACGGAGCTACAGAAGACGGGGCACGAGGGGCAGCGGTTGGCAGCGGGCGAGCGAGAGGCTGGGATGACAGCGTCGAGAAGAGCATCGGAGGAGCCAATCTGAGGTGCGCTGAGGCTCAGGGCCGCGACTAACTCGCTTTCGCCCTCTCGCTTCTCTGTCGCGTCCTCACATAAGGGGAGCACCTGCTGCTCCCCTCAGTCCTCGCCTCTGCTCCCTCCTTTGCGCACCATCCTGCAATTTTGCACGGTCTATCATCCCTCACTGTCGTTGTGCGCTTTACCGCGTCGATTTGCTTGCTCCTGCCGCCGTAGTCTCACATACTCTTCTGTACCCTCTCTGCACCATAATCTGTATGACGGGGCTCCAACCTCCTTACCCTTCCATCTCGTCCGTTCTCTCTCCCCCGTCACCACCACGCAACGACCGCTCCTCCTGCCTCCCCGCCTACCGCTGCACACACATGCACCGCTATCACCCATATTCACGGCATTTTCCCAGCCGCTGCGAAAACCGGCTCATGGTATGCGACACCTCCTTCGCCCGTCTTTTGCTCACTCCTGCTGACACGACCTCTGACAGAGGACGGTCGACTACCGCTACGAAGACGAGCCGCTGTGGGAGGAGCCTGACGATGCACACGTACGTCCTCGACGCGTCCCGGCGGTTGTTCAGGCTCTCAAGAGATTCGTGTTCTGCGCAGCGGCGAAGTGTGCTTACGTGCGAGGAGCTCGTTAGCGACGACGGCGCACCGCCTGCCTTCGGCGTAGGAACAAGTGTCGAGGATATCGGCGGCTCGAACGTCGCCCTTTCCTCTGCTGCTAGCGACTCTGGTATGAGCCTGAAGCTCGCGGCTCTCATAAATGTGCGTGTACACCTCTGCGTTGTCGCAGGAATCATGCCCACTAATGTGGCTCGCTCATAGGACATCTTGGCCGCTATGCGTCGCAGGTATCGCGCAGCGAAGACGTTCTTTGACGCGAAGTAGCCCCAATCGTTCATATTCGGCCATAGACGTCTACATTGCCAGAAAACCTCATGTCTCTTGAGCGAAGGCTCCAGCTCCCGGTAGAAAAGGCCGTTCGCGGTCCGCCCCAAGGTCGCAGTTGATCATCCATCGCGACGCTCTTTCTTGCCGCCTCCGTGATTTCTTGCTTTCGCGCATCATTGAGATATTGCCATACGGCGCACACTGTACATATATCCCTTCATCACTCCGCCCATCGGTTTTCTGTCGTTGGCTGTAGTCGCTGTGGTGAAAAGTGGCCAGGATGCTTCCCCGACCGAATCTCCTCCTGTGTATAGGATTTGTATTATACGTGCTCATTATCTCTTGTCTGTTTCACAGGGCAGCTGCCGTACCTTTGCCCCATCTTAGATACACGTCCCACCGTTTTGAAGGTACTTCCGTACTCTGGCCGTGATTGTCTTGCGCAGGTCGATGTCCATGCGACACGGTCACGCTGGGGGGAGCATTCTTCCGCGCTCCCCGCGCGAACAGCTCCGGCAGCGAGAGATGGGCCCAGGGGAGCTTCAAAAAAAATCCTCAACTTGAACGGCGCGCATGGTGGTATGGGTGAACTTGCAGCTATCGAGGCTGATAGTCCCAGAGGTATACATACCGCAAGCCCCCAGGGATGACCCCATTCACGTCCATTCGACGTGCAGGATCCTGACCGTGCGACACGGTCACTGCTGGGGGGAGCATTCTTCCGCGCCTACTGGGCCGCACGAGAGTCGCGCTCAGGCTGGTCCCGACAACCCCGCCACGTCGGGTGTTCGAAAGGATGGGCTGGCTGCCCGTACGCCGCTGGAGAGGAGCCTTAGTCAGGTCTTAAACCCAACAGCTTACCGCACCTGCCTCACGCTCTTCGACCGCTATTTTTCGTCGAAGCCGTTTGTCGTTCAACAATGTACGAGACATGCCGCACTATAGGTAAATAGCCTTTCCAAGGTCATCCATCTTGAAGTCGTACATTTCACAGCAAACCACTACAAGACAAGCGAGAAGTAACTACGCATACATCTCGTCCCAACCCTCGTCGTTGGTCGCCTTCGGTGGAGGATCGACACTGACGGCATCTGCACCTTCAGCACTGGGCTGCATGCCGTCGCTGGCAGAGACGGCCACGGGCTCAGCCGGTGCGGGATGTGGTGGCTTGGCAGGAGGGACACTCGGAGCTGACTCGTCCATCTCTCGCATCATGTCCCACATATCCTCAGTCGATGTCGTCTTGGGCATGTTGACGCGCCAGCCGGCTGTCGCGTAGGCGGCACATACGGCTCGTCTGGTACGTCGTCCATGAACGCGTCCCACATGTCCTCGTCCGCATTCCCGTCACGGTCGCCTGCAGCACTTGCTGCGCTCTTGCGCGGGACGCCGTAAGCAGATTGAGGCGCAGGATGAGAAGTCGTAGCCGATGACGGGGCCTCTCGCGCACGCGCGGCTTCCTCCTCCTGGATCATAGCATCGATGTCGAAGTCCTCGTCGAGCGCCTCCAGCGTCGAGCCCGACGCCGACGGCGATGATGGCGGAAGGGATGCGCCGTAAATACTTCTGGAGGGTGATGACCGCTCGTCGTCGGTCGCGATAGGCAAGTCACGGTCCTGAGCAGCCTGGCCGGTCTTCCCCTCGCCTTCCAGCGCTCTGAGACGAGAGTTCTTGGCCGCCTCGCGATCGCTATCGCTGTCCGAGGAATCGTCGGAACCTGGGATCTTGTGGCCGTTGATGAGACCCTTCGCTTCGTCTCTCCATACGCTCAGCGCGATCTGGACAGCAAGGTCAGCATCCCTTCTGACGACGAGGACATGCGATGTACGTACATGCATGCGCTTCGATGTGACAGAGTTTCTCGACGCGTTGGACTGTGTCGATGAAATGGTTATTAGGGTACATTTTGTGCGCCCAGAACTGGTATACGTTCATCAAGCGGTTCAGGTCTTGCAACTACCAGGGGTAATCAGTTGGCGCAACGTTGTGTTGGTAGTGATCCGCGCATACCTCGTGACCCTTGCCCTTCGGTTTGAACGTCTTGGCCTGCTTCATGAGTGCAGGGAAACCATCCTCCCCAAGCAGCCTCGACTCGTCCAGCTTTGGCCGTTTCGCCTTCTTCTTCGATCCTGCCTCCTTATCCTGCTTATCCCCCGCCTTGCTCTTCGTCCCCGTCTTCGCCTCCCCCATATCCCGTAGCGGAGAGCTGCTTGGCATGATCTGGTGCGGAGTGAGCGGAATCTTCGCGTCCGCCTGCTTCTTGAGCGCGTTGACATCCAGAGAGGGTGCGAGCTCTTGGAAGGCGAGCTCTGGGTCATCGTCGAGGTCAGCAAAGAAGGCATCTATGTCGGGCTTGTTCGACGTGGGCTTGGACGCGTAGCGGGACTTGGTGGGCGCGAACGCCTCGTCCTCGGAGCCCGAGTCGAGGAAGAGTGGTTTTGAGGACTTTGGCCGCCTATTAGGCCCAGAGGAGAAGGCTTCGCCCTCATCGTTCCCAGTCGACTTCGGTGGGGAAGAGGCACGTGCAGATACTTCAGCTGGAGCGTCCCAGATATCGTCGAGTGAGGCCATCGTAGCAGTACAGTTAATACCGTTGGTGAAAGCAAGTGTTCGATGGACGCGTCCGGCACGCGAAGCACCACGCCACAGACGCGTCGATCACGGCCATGTCACACCTCATTTGTGTCACGCATCGCGCCTCCCTCGATCGACGATGGGCCGAGTCGCCACTTTCTCTCTAGATCTAACTCATTCCCCTACTATACCCTCCTCTCTATAAGTAGGGATCAGCACAAAATGCCTCAATCCGAGCCTCTCCCTGAACCTGATGTCGAGGATGGCATCAAGTACTGGGAGTCACAACCCGCTAGCTACGACGGCGTCCTCGGTAAGACCTTCTCCACCCCTGGACGTGCACCGAATGATATCCATCTGCAGGCGGCTTCGGCAACGGGGTATTGTGCTTTCTCTCAGGATTGCCCGGACTGCATTGCTGAACTGCTGGATGTGTTAGTCTCTACCGAGGGTGGACGCCCTAGGCTCCCGCCAATTCCTCATGCACCTCCTCCCGGAGCTCTGCACCGTCCCCTCCGCCATCCGGCCTCTCCACGTCCCCGACGGGCTCGCTAAGAGGCGCACGCGCGCCCTCGACGTCGGCGCAGGCGTCGGCCGCGTCACCGCCGACGTCCTACTGCACCTCTTCGCCGACGTCGTCCTCGTCGAGCCCGTCGAGCCCTTCATCGCGGAGGCCGTGCGCCGCGGGCGCGCGAGCGAGACGGCCGCGTCCGCCATCGCGGGCGGCACGGAGGAGAACCCGGAGGCGATGGCGCCGTGGAAGGGCATCCGCGACAAGGCGAAGAGCGTCACCTTCATCCAGGCGACGCTCCAGGACTTCGACCCTGCCCGGCCGACCTCCGGTGCGTCGAGCAAATCGAAAGTGCTCGCGCGCGTAGGGTACGACCCCGCGGATCATGGTGCGGTGGACGACCTGGACTCGGGGTTTGACGTTGTGTGGTGCCAGTGGTGTCTCGGGGCGCTCAGTGATCCAGACCTCGTCGCGTTCTTCCGACGGAGCAAGGCTGCGCTGCGTGACCCTTCTCGCGGGCTCATCGTCGTGAAGGAGAACCTGTGCTCCGAGGCCGGTGAGCCACGCGCGGTGTTTGACGAGAGCGACTCGAGCCTGACTAGGTCAGTGAGGGGTATTATTGTGGATAGCTGCTGTGACTAAACATCGCTATCCTGTGCAGGTCGGACTTGGCGTGGAAGCAGGCGTTCTCTGATGCTGGTCTCCGGGTCATACACGAGCAGGTCCAGCATGGATTCCCAGAAGGGCTATACACCGTCAAAATGTGAGTCAAACCGGCCTTGCATGTGGCTGAGCTCCTACATACTGACGTTCCCTGCCAGGTACGCTCTGAGGTAGTACTGCAATCTGTGCGTGTAACATGTACAATCTGTACAATAACAGCAACCTCTCTGGTTGGCGACGACCACTGTATGACCCAGCGGAGACGAAGCGATGGCCTTCTTATATCGATAGCATTCGTGAATCCGCCAGACTATCCAAGAGCATGAGATGAAGAGCATTGCTATGTATACAAGCCAGCATAGAACGGAGCACAGAACCCAAGCAGCGACCCCTTCACGAATCCCGCACCGCAGCCTCGCCCTTCTTCCGTGCCTCCTGCTCGCGCTGCGCCAGCACCGCGTCGGACAGACTGTGCCGCCGCTTCACGTCCTGGCGCTCGGGCACCGACGGGAAGTGCGTGCGGAGCACGCTCTCGAGCTGCGGCCAGATCTCGTCCGACGTCGAGCCCGAGAGCGTCACGAGCCGCGTCGCGGAGCCAGAGCCTGCTGCCTTGGCGCTGAAGTAGGCGAGCAGGGGCGAGGTGGAGGCGTAGAATTGCTTGAGCCGACGCGCGAAAATTTCCTGCGAGCAGTGAGATGAGTGCTACGACGTTCATCGGATAGGGGAGGTGTGAGAGGCGCACGGGGTTGTCATCTGGACGCTTCGTGAGGGGTTCGCCGGTCTCGTCGTCGTGTCCGGGAACCTTTGGAGGGTTATACGACAGGTTGTACACCCGTCCTGAGGGCAGGTGCACCCAGCGGTCCGAGATGCGGCCGAGGATGACGTCGTCCGGCACATCGAGGTTTACGATGAGGCTGAGCGGTGTGCCCTTCGTTCTGTGTGGACGTATCGCGACCTCAGACTTTGATGATACGCCGGAGAGGAACGGGAGAAGACTCACGACAAGTGCTCGTCGAGGAGCTTTCCCTGCCCTAGTGTCCGCGGGAAGCCGTCCAGGATCCAGTGCTATAAGAAGCGTTGTCGTCAGTGCAAGTTACAGCCGGATGAACCTGCAAGCCACGGCGCTCACCCTGTTCTGCAGCACGTCAAGCTTGCTCGTCACGACCTTCAGCATGATGTCGTCAGGCAGCAGCCCGCCAGACGCTACGACGGACTCTGCGAGCTGCCCGACCTCGGTCCTGTATACCTGTGCTCAACCTTCCTTGCTTGTCGGCTCGAGCTGGAGGATACGCACTTCTCTGCTATATGCTGCCGAAGGAGGTCGCCGGTGGACATCGACACGATGTCGTACTTCTTACCAGGCGCGCCGTGAGCGTGCCCTTCCCTGCGCCAGGCTTGCCTGTACATACGCCCAACGTAGGTCAATACAGGGGGACCTAACGAAACAACACTCTCGGAGGTCATCACGGAGACTGCAGCAGGCGCGCACGACGTCATGGCCTCCTGGATGACAGATGGACGCACCGAACATGAGCATCCTCAACACCTTCCCATTGCTTGCAGACTGCGGCCGCATCCCAGGACTGGTTGTCGCATCTTCAGCAGGCGCGGCCTCTGCGCGTGCAGATCCGAGCGTGAACGGGATGGCCTTCTGCGAAGCAGCGGACTGGGTGATGCCGCGCCGTGCAGACGCGCTCCTGACATGTCTCGAGCTGCCGGCGACGCAGGCAGAGGGAGCGCGTAGCCACGGGGAGGCGGGAGACGCGCCCGGGCGGAGGAGCGAGAAGAGCTGGCTCGGTACCGACGACATGTCCTGTAACTAGTATGCGGGGGAATGTGGGGGAGAACGATTCTGCGGGAGCACGACACGGAAATGGGCAGGCCTTGAGTGTGAATCCGCCGGCGAGGAGCGAGTTCCGAGGGTGCGGCCAAGCCGAATTTTATTTTCTTGTTTTCTGCTGTTAGGGACGCGAAACGAAGGCCGGTCGCGCGCGCACGCTGAGGGCGGCGGTGACGGCAGAGAGGGCGTGGAGGAGGGAGAGGACGAGGAGGACGGCTCTCTCCTATCTTTTCAGCGTCGAGAGCGAGTCCCGAGTCCCGAGTCCGGTGCCGGCTTCCCCAACGCCTTTGCGCGACTCCGGCATCTCCGTCACGCGATCCCAAGTCCGTCCCACCCCAAATCTGTCCCACTTGCACCGAGTCAGGCCACCTTCACTTGGCTCCAGCCACAGCCTAGGCTCTTCTCGTCACACTGTGGGCCTGAGTAGTGATGATTTCTTAAAGTAGAAGTGATAAACTTCGCATTTCGTCAGTTATAGTGGTGGCAAAGTGATTCTATGCGAAAATGTGACGAAAACCGCCACCTTCCAAAATGCGACATTAAGTGATGAAGTTCATAACCTCTTCGGTACTTATCATAGACGCCCAAACCCGTGTTGCTGGCTTCCGGCGCTTGAGGTTAAGGCGCTGGCGTTGACGTTGAGCGCTTGGGTCCACATCTTCTTTCTCCTCCACGTCGACGCCGTCGTCGTCCAGTGCGGACTCTCTGCTGGCGTCTGGAACTTGCTCTACTGCCCTGGGTTTATTGTTGGCTGGTACAGGGGCGCCCTCTCTGTGACTCTACCTGGATGACTGTGCTGTTCTCGTGTCTCACTTCTGAGTTCTTGCTTGCGTCACTCTGGGCTTGTACCGGTATCTCTGGGTCTACGTACTTGTGGGTTCTCTCCGGTGCTTCCCTTGGTGTTCCTCTCTTGTTCTCCCTCAGGCTTTATGTGGCTCCTCTATTGCTTGGCCTCTGGGTGCTCTGGACGGTGCTCGAAACTGGTATCTGCCTGCACTCCGTCTCCGTCTCCGTTCACCGGTAACCGTCCAGCAGCTGCTGCGAGGGTCAGCTGCTTGACATTGGCTTGACCATGGTAAGTCCCCTGACACTGTATAGCAGGGATCACAGGAGCATAGGCGGCGCCCCGCGGGTAGTGGGTATGGCGCCGGAGCTCGAAGATCTTCAAGTGTTGTCGAAGTGCATTGTATGGGTACGGTTTCCTACTAGTAGGAAGGTTGCGCCGGCGCTTGATCAGCTTGCAATGCGCGTGCATATATATGCGAACAGTGACGGCGTGTCTGTTGTACTGTACTGTAGTATACTTTGATGCCATGTACTTAGGAGTATCTACTGGAATAGTATTCGCAAAGATCCATTCTCTCATGTGTGCGAGTAGCTGGGAATATAGCTAGGAACCCGAGGGATGGATATCCCACCGAGAGTAATGATATTCGCGATGAGAAGTGATGGAAAATGTCAGTGCACCTGCAAAACACGAAGTGACGAAAGGGAAAGTAGAGTTTGGAAAAGTGCGACTTTGCGCCCTGACTTCAAGTGACGGTTTTTGCGACTCCGATTCTCAGCGCTTACGGCAAAAAGTTGCATTTTCCACCATGATTACTGGCAGGTTTTGTCACTTATTCGTCACTTCCGAGGTTGTAGATTTTACAACTTCCGGGGCACACAGTGTCAGCGTTCTACCAAGCATCTCGTCTACTGTCTGCGCGCAAATCGTGTGAGTGCGCCGCCGCGCGCCAATGTCAAGAACACAGACAGACTCAATACACGCGTCGGCGCCCGCGTAAACGCCATTTAAGACGCGTCTTTCGAGCGGTCAGAGCGCGTCTGCAATGGTGGTACACGAAAGTTGAAACCACTGATCATTCCCAGGCAGGCTGCGAACGGTACTCATTAGTGACTCATTGTATACTACAGTAGTTCCTACGAGAGTCTCATCAACCCATGGACTCTGGCCAGCTATGATCGGCCAGCCACTTCGCAAGTACAGCGTGCTCTACGCATGTGCCTCAACCTGCCGTTGGCCCTTCTGGTGCCAGCCAATCAACTCCCTAATCTGAGCGACCCCATACGGTCCCCTCACGTCCACTCTCGAGTTGTCCGCCGCAATGCATATCGCCTCCGCGACGTGATCCACGTGAATAGGCGGGATAGTCAGCGCGCGTGCCATAGCGTGCAGCGCAGAGTCCGGCGTGAGCTCCGGGCGCGAGGGACGCGGGAGGAGGCCTCCCAGGGTTTGCAGGAGGGCAGAGGGTGTAGGGAATCCTGCAGGGGCTTTGGAATGGATGGTCGCTGAGAGGTCGAGCAGAGCAGCGACAGGGGAGATGATCGGGCGGTAGTGGGGATGGTATATGAGGGCTGCATGGCCGTGTCAGCATCAATGGGTTTCGGTCCTGAGGGGAAGAGCAGCATACATGGTCTAATATAGACACCGCGGTAGTTGGGGTTGGCTTGCACCATGCTCTCGATGCCAGCCTCAGCTTCGCGCTTCGTCTCAATGTATCCGGCAGGGACGAGCGGTCGGTTGCAGTCCTCCGCTGAGATGTACACGAACGCGCGAGGACCTGGCACTTTGACGGTCGGTTGCGAGTCAATGAACGCCTTGCATACAGTCAGCGCTACAACGCGTCGCAGATGCACGCGGCCATGTCAGCAAACAGTGCAATGTGCCCAGAGGCAAGCACAGCGCACGCACCACTGTCGCGGTTGATCAACGCATAGCTGCCCTCCCGCTTCTTGTCCTCCCGTTCGAGCGGGTTCGCGGAACGCCCCGACCCCGCAACAGCCGCGACGGCGCTGCTCAACAAACGCGGCACGCTCCCGTCCTTGACCGCGCTCTTGTATCCCGACTTCTCAAAGAGCGTGCCGATGGTGTGCACGACGGCGGTCACCCCGGGCAGGAGGTGCGCGTACGTCTCGGGCTTGAGCGCGTCGCCTTGGTGCCATTCGACCTATACATTTGCAAGTCATGAAAGGATGGCATGAGTGGGTGTAGGCGGAGGTTGAGGGCACGCGACCACACTTTGTGCACCCAGCCTGGGGTGTGTCCCTTTGGTGTCTGCCACGGCCTGCCAGACGGACTGCGTCAAGCGGATGTTAATACCAGTAGTACCATTGAGAGCAGCGGGAGATGGATACCTGACGCTCGCCACCTGCATCCCGCGCGCGAGCGCAGTCCTGCACACGGTAGAGCCTACGGACGGAATGAACGCGCGACGCGAGGAAGGGCCGGTATGCACGCACCAACGAAACCGTTGCCTCCAATGACGAGTATCTTTTGGACTAAGGGCTCCATGAGTCGCTGCCTCAGAGTCAACTGAACTATGCAGAGCGGTCAGGTGAATGTGAGGACGTGTACGAAGGCGATGGAGAGGTCGTGGTTGAGAAGCAAGCTAGGTATATGCAAGCAGCAAGCGCGAGCAGATCTCTGCACTCGTCGACGTCACCTTCGCGGCTCTCCCGCACGAGATCTCGATCGTACGGAACGCGACGCGATCGTACCAATGCATGCACTCTCCTCCCGAAACAGTTCAGCTAAACGTGCATTGAGAGTACTTGCAGTCATTCATGCCAAGTAGGCAGGCAGCTTCATGCACGCACATTCATGAATGACAACACCACGTACGTCGAGTCAGTCAAGTTACAATCGAAACCATCATAGCATTTATTCATAAGAGCTATATGCACCAGACAACAGCTGCCGAGAGCAATTCCACAGGAATGCAGAAATATAGGGCTACAGAGCGTATCGTAGAGGATGGGGTGCGAGAGCGATTCCTCCGCCACCGGGGTCGTTAGAATCATGTCAACTCTTCGCAGTCGTCATCCTCGCCAGACGGTACGTTTAGTATCAAAAGAGACGAGGGGAGCTAGCCCCGGACCGAGAGCAAGAGAAGAGAGAGGAGAGAGAGAAAGGAACCGAGACCCGGAAACAGAGGCAAGATGGGAAAGCAACGCAGCGCGCGTGCTTCTTAGAGGAACTCCCAAGAAACTGCGCTTTGGGTTAGCACTGTGCTGCTTATGCTCCGAAAGAGAGGTACTCACTGGGAACTTCACCCTCGGGGATGGTGGCGATCTGGGTGAACGCGCCCTCGGACAGGTCAATGTCGTCCTTGTGCTCGCACGAGGGGCAGGCGTCGGCGATGGTGACAGTCACCGACTTGCCGTTGTTGGTGTTCGTGATCTTCACCTGCTGACCGCAGAGAGAGGACTCCTTGCTGAGGTCACCGTAACGCTGGGTCTCTGAGGCAGTGCATCAGCGCTTGCTCACAAGTTCAACTTCGGATTTCGCTACTTACGCATCGCAGCAACGAAGTCGCTGTCGGCGTGAACCTTGCCGCAGGCACCAGCCTGACCCTTCTGGTAGAAGAAGGTAGCATTACCAGTGAAGGGGCCCTTGTCGGAGCTGCCAGTGGGAGTCGACGCAGGAGCCGTAGACTTGCTGGTGCTTGGGGAAGCCTTCGTGGAGGTCGGGGTGGCGCTGTGCGTCGAAGCGGTGCTGTGAGTCGAAGCAGTGCTGTGGCTGGACGAGGTCGCAGCAGGCGTGGAGGAAGACGAAGAGGTCTTCACGGGCGCCTGGGTAGAAGCCGCGTGCGACGTGGTGTGGACAACAGAGGCGGAGCTGGAGGGCTCATCGTCTTCGTCGTCACAGTCCTCGTCGTCGTCCGAAGTAGCGGTGGGCGCAGCAGCAGAGGCAGGTCGAGGAGTGCTCATCGTCATCGTCGTCGCAGTCCTCATCGTCGTCATCGGTAGGCCGTCGGCGCAGCCGAGGAAGCCGTAGAGGTGGACTCCTCATCCTCACAGTCATCGTCGTCGTCATCACCGGTGGTGCTCAGGATCTGAGAAGCGGTGGGATGGGCAGAAGACGATGTGGCGGTGTGCGAGACAGCAGAGACGGACGAGGAGACGTGGTTGGCAGGGTTGCACTGAGGCGCACGGTTCTTCTCGAGCGTCTCGGTGGACTTGATATGAGAAAAATCAGTTGCCGAACCGTGCAACAGTCAGAGTGAAACATACCAGCATGGGATGGCAGCACTCATCGAAGAAGTCGGTGTTGTGCTGAGACTCGCAGTCGAGGAGCATGTAACGAGTGTGGTACACACAGTAGTCCTGCAAAAGAGCTCAGTCACGCGCCATCGGGCGACAGCGCGCGTTTGTACACACCTCGAGGTAGGGCTCATAGTAGGTGTCCGGCTTGGTGGGGCAGGACACCTGAGAATCCGTGCGAGCGACGTGCAGGTGGCTGCGAGGGATGGCGATGGCGGAGACGCCAGAGACAGCGAGCGCGAGGGAAGCAAAAGAGAGGAAGTGCATTGTGGGCAGGTGTGTTGGGCGCGTGGTGGTACGTTAGGGACAGGAAGGAGCTCTTGACGCAAGGAAGCAACGAGTGGAAGTAAAGAGAGTGGTGGGGTTTAAGAGAGCGACTGCTGAGGACGTTTGAAAACACGTTCGGGCGTCAGGACAACGTCGATTGCGCGGCGAAGAGCGGAAAACGTACCGTCAAGGAGCACGCCTAACGGGGGAGGAAGGGAAGGGGCGGAGAAGGAGAGTGATGAAGACCGTGAGGAGGAACGGACAGAGAGCAGCAACCGCCCTTGCCGACCTTTTTATTCATTCGACCCTCACGCTCCCTCCGGAGTTCGCCGTAGACGCCCGTCTCTCCGTAAGAGCGTTCAAAATATTTGCCTTCGCCGCCGAGGACGCTGAAAATGCATGCTCATCAAACGGGGTCCTGCGCTCCTACCTCCTCGATGCGGCCTAGAACCGTCCCATGGTTTGTCGCAGGCACGCGCGAGGGCGATCCCGAGAAGTGCAGCTCGAGGGCCACGGCACAGGTCGGGGCTCGAGCGAAACAAGACGATCTGCTGGCGTTTGTCGAAGGAGAACGCCGAGCTGGTGTCACTCTGGCCGCCCGCTGGGCCGGAGGGACGCCGAGAAGGCTGTAACTCCGGAGCCCCACGCACACATGGGAGGCGAGGCACCGAAGACGTCGTTGGAATTGCCAGGCTGCGCGCCGCTCAGCCATGTGCGCGCGTGCTGTCCATTCCGAATTGCAACCTGCATCATCGCCGCAAGCACCGGAGGCGTCTCAAACATCAACGCGAACGGCAGCCAACGAACCAAGTGACGTGGGCGCATGCAACTGAGCTCTATGTTTGGATCGCAAGCTGAGAAGATCTGCCGAGTGTAGCGAATAGGCAACAGAGGGTTCCAGCATACCTTCGCCTACAAGTTGCTTACGGCTTCCCGCTTGCGGTCAGCCAAGCGAGCATCGTAGCACTCGCCGGCGTACCGAGCACTGGTTCAAATGGTTCGGCGGGGAAACACGATAGACATGGTGACGCTGCACTCCAGGAGGCCGTAGCAGTCGATGAATTTGGAAATCATGCCGTTCGCAGAGCCACAAGTCGCTAGCAAGAAGAGTCACGCACTTGCAAAGTCTACATGGTCCTTAGACGAGCAGAAGAGGTCGGGTAGCAGCAGTGGAGGAGGCCAAGAGTCTATATAGGCTGGCAGTATGTTGAGAACAGAATCCTGTGCTGCACTGCTGCAGTATGATGCACAACTGATTGCAAAGCGGCAGCCGGAACCAAGCCCGCCAGCACAGAACGCGGCGCTACCGCGCCTCTCGGCTCTCGCGCAGCAACGCTCACCTCTCTTCCTCCTGTCATATCACTATACCTCTCACGGCCTCTAATTCCTGATGAGTATGGACAAGCACGCTTCCTCGAGTGCCATCATGAGTGTCTCATCCGTCTGCTTGACCTAGATTATCCTACGGAGAATCCATTTGCGTCTACGCATTCTCTGGACACGAACCCGTTTGAAGACCCCACCGATGCCCAGTCCACGACCAATGCTACCCGACTCGAAGAAATAAGACAGCGCGAGCTAGACCTGGAGAGGAGAGAGCAGGAGCTAGCACAAAAGCAAGAGCATATCCGCAGGCACGGCCGCAACAACTGGCCGCCATGTACGTCCCCGGCACCTCTGACCTCATAGACGGTGGTGTCCATGCCATCTCTGAACCTCCTACAGTCTTCCCCCTCATCTTCCATTCTATCCAAGACGAGATCCCACAGGCCTCGCAGCCGCTCATTACCCGCCTGTACCAGCTGTGGCTGGTCCTTGCCGGCACCCTGGTGGTGAACATGGTGGCATGCATCTGTATACTCGCCTCAGGATCCTCCAACGGTGGCAGTGACCTCGGCTCAAGTATCGGGTACGCTAGACCACTTGTCTCTACTACAAAGAGACGGATGCTCACACTAACACGTACTCAGCTATATGATCTTCATTACGCCTTTGTCATTCCTACTATGGTACCGGTACGTCTCTACGGCAAGTATTGGCGATATGATGACTGACCCCATGTGAAGACCAATCTATAATGGCTACATGAAGGTATGAGGTACCTCTGTTCCGCATGGTCTGTGTGCTGAACGCGTTCGGCAGGAGCAAGCTCTCTACTACTGTGAGTGCATCCGGGACAGATGCTGCCGGCGACTTCAATTAACTTGACACAGATTTGTACTTCTTCTTCGGAGGCTTCCACTTGCTGTTCTCGGTCTACATGTTAGTTTTTCTCCCTGTCGTATATACGACGACATCTGACAGAACTCGTTTCAGGATTATTGGCATTCCCAGGTAACATACCCTACGTCGCATGGCGCCGTAATCATTGTCTCACCTGTCAACTTGCAGCACTGGCTCTGCGGGCCTCATTCAGACGATCCAGGCCTTCACGAAGCCATCCCTCCCTGCTGCCATTGTCGGAACTGTGGCCACAGTTGGATGGGTGGTACAGGGTGTCGGGCTTGCGTACTACTACCGCCAGGTTCGTGTTTGCACGTTCCCATGTCGTGTTTCTCATCTCATTAACTGTGCGTCACCGTAGATCTGGGCCCACCACAAGGCTGCCGGACATTCGGTAGAGAAGGTGCGTGTCAATCAGCAGCACGTCGGTGATCTGATGAGCTCATTTACGCTTCATACAGGCCAAGGCCGAGCTGGCTACACATGGTGCGAAGGCGTACTTCACGCGGGGTTAAGCTTGCTCTTGTGTGCTATGACGATGATCCTAATCTTATCGTGCTCGTGGACTTGGTGCCTGTTGTTACCTATCTTCCGAATGCCACTGGTGTTGTTCTGTCGTAAAACAAAAGCTGTTGAACACAAGATGTGTCATACGGCTTGCGTGTGGCCCGCTGTGGCGAAAGCATGGTCAAAGCACGGTGATTGTCCTCGGATCGCTTTTGTGCCATGTGTGGCATAAGCGCTGGGTTCGATTGGGCGGAGTTTGAATCCCTCTACGCTATTAGAGCGCAGCCCGCGTCGACCTCTTTCCATCTAACCATCATCCAAGGTGTGTCCCTCTGATGTTGCCCTTCGCCCGTCTGCGCCGTGCTCATCGTTGATCTCCCTCCCTCCGCAGATCCAAAACATTCATAAAATCCCCTATAACAAAAAATCCAAAAAGCAGTTGCTCTGTCGCCTCCTGTGTACGTATCGCGTTGCTCAACAAATTTGCTCGCGACGTTCAGGCCGGTCGCTCACCTCTTATCGCCTGCTCTACAGTCGCAGAAAAGTCCACAAAGCAGTAACGACCCCACATCATCCCTGAAAATAAAAATGTCCGCTTCGCCCGCTGTCGCACCCACCCAGGAGGCTGTCCCGCAGACCCACGTCGCTGAGGCCGCAGCTCCTCCCCCGCCCGCCCCGGCTCCGGTGGCTTACAACCCCCCTCCCCCGACCATGTCGGCTCCTTCGGCCTCCCTCTACGTCGGTGAGCTCGACCCCACCGTCACGGAGGCCATGCTCTTCGAGATTTTCAACATGATTGGGCCTGTGGCCAGGTGCGTCGGTCTCGCGTGCGCGTTATCGGAGTGTTTTACTTACTGATGGATCCGACTCAGCATCCGTGTCTGCCGTGACGCGGTCACTCGCCGCTCTCTCGGCTACGCCTATGTCAACTACTTGAATGCCGCCGACGGTGAGCCACACACCATTATTTGACTTGGATCGAGTTGCTGACTTTCACTACAGGTGAGCGTGCTCTGGAGCAGCTCAATTACTCGTTGATCAAGGGCCGTGCCTGGTATGTAGCCTATGAGCCCCTAAGAGTTAGCTCGAACCTAACGGATGATGCAGCCGTATCATGTGGTCTCAGCGTGACCCCGCCCTCCGCAAGACCGGCCAGGGCAACATTTTCATCAAGAACCTCGATGAGCAGATCGACAACAAGGTAAGAAGCTGCGCAGCTCTGTGTATACACGGTACTCACCTAGCCCGATACAGGCCCTTCACGACACCTTCGCCGCTTTCGGCAACGTCCTTTCTTGCAAGGTTGCCACCGATGAGCACGGCCGCTCGAAGGGCTACGGTTTCGTCCACTACGAGACCGCTGAGGCTGCCGAGACTGCCATCAAGGCTGTCAACGGCATGTTGCTGAACGACAAGAAGGTCTATGTTGGCCACCACATCTCCCGCAAGGCAAGTACAATCAGGCACCATTTGCTTAACGGTCAGCTAACAGCATTCACAGGAGCGCCAGTCCAAGATGGAAGAGATGAAGGCTCAGTTCACGAACATCTACGTCAAGAACGTTGACCCTGAGGTTACTCAGGAGGAGTTCGTGCAGCTCTTCGAGCCCTTCGGCAAGATCACGTCTGCTGTCCTCCAGGTTGACGACGAGGGCAAGAGCCGTGGCTTCGGTTTTGTCAACTTCGAGACCCACGAGGAGGCTCAGAAGGCTGTGGAGACCCTCCACGACTCTGACTTCCATGGCCGGAAGCTCTTCGTCGCCCGTGCCCAGAAGAAGGCCGAGCGTGAAGAGGAGCTCCGCAAGTCGTACGAGCAGGCCAAGATGGAGAAGATGAGCAAGTACCAGGGTGTCAACCTGTACATCAAGAACCTCGAGGACGACATCGACGATGAGCGTCTCCGCCAGGAGTTCGAGCCGTTCGGCACCATCACCAGTGTCAAGGTCATGCGTGACGAGAAGGGCACCTCCAAGGGCTTCGGTTTCGTCTGCTTCTCCTCTCCCGATGAGGCCACCAAGGCTGTTGCTGAGATGAACAACAAGATGATTGGCTCGAAGCCGCTCTACGTCTCGCTCGCTCAGCGTCGCGAGGTTCGCAGGCAGCAGCTCGAGAGCCAGATCGCTCAGCGCAACCAGATCCGCATGCAGCAGGCCGCTGCTGCTGGTATCCCCGGCGGCTACATCAACGGCGCCCCCATGTACTACCCCCCTGGTCCTGGTGCCTACCCTCCTCCCCCTGCCGGTCGTGGCATGATGGGCTATGGCCAGCCTGGCATGATGCCTCCTCGCCCCCGCTACGCCCCGAACGGCCAGGTCCCTGGCATGCCCATGCCCGGTCCCTACGGTCAGGCTCCTCCTCAGGCCTACGGCGGCATGCCCGGTTACCCTCGTGCGCCTCGCGCTCCCCCCGCCGGCCGTGCTCCCCCTCCGACCGACCCCAACGCTCAGGCCCCCAACGGCGGCGCTGCCCCCCGCCCCACTGGTGCCCAGGGTGCTCCCGCCAGCCGTCCCGCTGCTGGCGCGCAACCCCCGGCCGCCCGTGGTCCCGCTGCCAACCGCCCCCCGCAGCAGCCCGCTCGTGGCCCCGCGCCCGCTGCCGGTCAGGCCCCTGCCCCCGCTGCCGCGCCTGCTGGTGAGGTGCCCACCATCACCGCGGCGGCTCTTGCCAACGCTTCGCCCATGGAGCAGAAGCAGATGCTCGGCGAGGTCATCTACATGCGCATTGCCCCGTCGCAGCCCGAGCTCGCGGGCAAGATCACCGGCATGCTCTTGGAGATGGACAACACTGAGCTTCTCCACCTCCTGGAGAACCAGGAGTCCATGAACGCTAAGGTCAACGAGGCTCTTGCCGTCCTCCACGAGTTCTCGCAGCAGGCCAACGGTAAGGAGGGTGAGGAGAGCAAGTAGAGGGAAGTGGTCGTCGCGTTGTTGTTTTCATAATATGTTGTACCTTTCCCCCCGTTGTCCTCCTGTTCCCCTTTCCATCACCGACGTCCTTCTCTCATTGCTACTCCTGTTCTTCCCGTGTATGTGCGGACAGGGTTTTGTGGTGGTCGTTCCTTTGTGCGTACGAGATCTTAGGAACAGAGAGGTGATATCACTGCAGCTACATTAGTGGGATTCATGCATGTTGCGACGTCGCCAATGATGATGGTTACCTCCATGCAAAAAGCTTGCCGTCGGGATAAGTGGCTCACTGTCGCTACCTGAGTACCATGGCCCTCAACGCACTCGCATCTCAGAGAGTCTATGCTACAGGCCTTGGTGAATACTATTACAGATGTCGTACAGCTATGTCCCAAGACTGAGGTATCCAACTAGTGAAGCCACGTCGCCCGCGTCACCGGCCACGACCCATGCCGCCGCCCATACCACCACCCATGCCGCCGCCCATACCACCACCCATACCCATCATCTTCATCATGTCGCCCATGTTGGGCATCCCGCCACCAAGACCTCCTAGTCCGCCGAGGCCGCCGAGTCCGCCACCCATTTGCTGCATCATACCTGTGAACGACGGGTTAGCTAGCGTTCAGGGGAGCGAGGCATGAAGGGGGAGGGAGGGAGGAGGGACACTAACGCTGCATTTCTTCCATGTCGAACTGGTCGCCGCCCTGGCCCTGCATCATGGCCTTCATCATCTCCTGCATACCGCCACCGCTCCGCATCTGGCGCTGCAGCTGCTGGAGCATGCCAGGAGGCATCGCGCGCTGTCGAGTTTTCGTTTCATGATCAGCGCCTGCAGAGCTTCCTCCGTCCTCAGACCGTAAACACGCACCTGCATGGCCTGGATCTGCGCGGGGGTAGGCATGCCGTTCGCCCCGCGCCCGCGTCCACCGGCAGCGGCTTGCACCTTCTGGATCGCCTGCAGCCAGCCGTTCTTGCCGCCCGCCTGCTTTGCCATGTTCGCCATCATGCGGTACTGGCAGAGCAGGTCCTCGACCTCGCGGACGCTCGTGCCGCTGCCTCGGGCAACGCGCGTCACCCGCCATGTGAGGCCGGTGGGCTTGCCGTCCTTGCCCCATTCCATGAAGAGGGAGCCGTCGGAGTCGAGCTCGGCGGCGGTCATGCTGTCCGTGATGTAGATCATACGCTTCATGCGCATGGAGGCTTCGTCGTCAGAGCCTTGCAACATGTCTTGAGGAAGACCGGGGATCATGGACGCGATCTTCGAGAGGGGGCCCCTTCGAAGAACGTCAGCAAAAAACCTCAACAGAGAGTGAAGAGATTATTCACATGTTCATGACGTTCTGAATCTGTTCTCGCCAGTCACGGATGCTGAGCTTGCCTTCCTCGAGCTTCTTCGCCATCTCCTTCTGCTTGTCGGGATTCTGCGTAGCCATCTCTTGCATGTGCTCGACCAAGCCTTGCACATCACCCATGCCAAGAAGCTTGGAGATGAACGGCTGTGGGGAGAATCTCTCCAGGTCGTGTAGATGCTCTCCTACACCCAAGAAGATGATTGGGGTCTTGGTTGCGGCAACGCTGAAGATGCGTAAGATAGCATGCCAGATGAGTTGAAACGGGAATCACTTACGCGGATATGGCGCCTCCGCCTTTCGCATGACCGTCCATCTTCGTGACAATGATGGCTCCGAAATCTGCGCTTTCCTTGAAGGCACGGGCCTGTGCTTCCGCCGCCTGACCTACAGGAACGTCAGATAATGCAGAGACCTAGATCGGACAGTACCTACCTATACTTGCGTCGAGAATCATCACAGTCATATTTGGCTTGACGGCCTCCCCGATCTGCACCATCTCCCTGAACAGCTCAGACTCCTGCTTGTGACGACCGGAAGTATCGACAATAATGACATCAAAGCGCTCCTTCTTGAACTTTGCGACACCTTGCGCTGCGATAGTGACGGGATCCGTCTCAGTGTAAGAGCCGAAGTAGGCGACCTTGGCTTTCGTTGCTGACTGCCGGGTCTGGTCAAAGGCACCCGCACGGAAGGTATCGGCGCAGACTATACACGACTTGAAACCGCGCTTCTGGTAGTATACCGCGAGCTTTGTACATGTCGTGGTCTTGCCGTTACCCTTGTGTCCACCACGTAAGTACAAGAAGAGCGGAGCGATGGCAGACCGGACACACCTGCAGACCAACAGCCATGATAACATTAGGCTGGCCCTTCTTGGGTTTGTAAGGCTCAATGCCGGGGTCTACTAGTTGCACTAGCTCATCGAAGATGGCCTAGCGACAAGTCAGGGTGAGTTACTAGCTGATGAGAATGCGACGTGGGGTATGCGTACCTTTTGGACGACGAACCGGCGGTTCTGCTCCTTCCCCTTGTCTGCACCGCTTTCTAGAGCCGCTTTCACTTTTGTCTTGACCTTTTGTCGTAGTTGAGCGACCAATTTGACGTTCACATCGGATTCCAGGAGGGCCGCGCAGACTTCCTTGAGGAGGGCATCGAGAACCTGGAGAAGATCGGCATGAGATTCCAAGCTGACTTGCAAAGTATGACAGAACGACCTTTTCGTCTACGACGGGTGCACGGTTGAGAGATTGCAGAGCAGCATTGAGCTTGCGGCCAAGGTCGGCCAACACCATGATGGAGGATGAGTAGAGTGTGCGCCACAATCGAGTCCGCGCCTACGAAGAAGTGCGGTATGCAGCAGCAGGTCACTTGACTTTGATCTCATACATGGACCAACGCGTCCACTCTTGCCACGACCATGGCCAGCGACTCGGACGAGGATTACGATGACCTTGACTTTGACAATGGCTCCGACGCGGAAGAAGACATCGATGAAGACATTCTCGACGCGCTAGAAGGTGACCTCGCCGCCGCGGCAGCAGCAGAAGGTACCGAAGGCGAGGAGGTCTGCCGGTTTTCCCTTCTGTGCTTCCCTCGTGTCTCATAGTCCTTTCAATGAACAGGAGACCGATACTGAATCCTCAGATGGAGGGTCGGACGACGACGACGGAGATGAGGAAGACATACATCCTCATAAGGACCTTGAGCGCATGCTCACGCAGACGTTGCAAGAGGCCGCCCAGCCAAGCAAGCCTCCATCTCCAGTGAATGAGTCGCCGGTAACAGCGAATGGTGAGGAACGACGCTGCTGTAGTCTGATCATCTCTGTAACCTGGATCATCATGTATAGCACCTGTGCCACAAGCCGCACAATCGCAGCAAGAGAACCGTCCTCCATCCCCTGCCCAGCTGCGAAAGCAGAAGATACTGTCCGGAATCAAGTGGCCACGTTCGTTCACTGTCGAAGCTATATGTGCCATTCCCCACCCATGTGCCACACATGCCCTCGCATCTTCCCTATGCATGACCCATCTGATCACCGGAAGTGACGATGGGTACATTCGCGACTACGACACTTATGCTGCCGTGAATGGCAAGGTTTACCTAACCGCTCCGCAGAGGCAACATTGTGGGGTCATTGAAGGAATCATGAAAGCAGGCCAGATCAGGTGTTGGTGGGAGAACGCGATACCTCCAGACGGCGGTCAAGGCGAACCATCTCTGTACCCCGTCTACAGTTTGGCTATGCAATCGGATGCTCTATGGAGTTTGGCTGGATCAGACGTACGTAGTCCAATCAAGTGTGTGAGCTTTGTCGGCTGACCTCTCATCATAGCAAGGTCATGTCGCGCTGCACACTATCCGACATAATCCCGGTCGCTTGTGTTATGTGTGGAAAGCTCATAAGGGACCAGTATCTGCGCTCGCTCTTCAGCACGACGAAAAGGGGTTTTTCAGCGCCGGTTGGGATGGAGAAGCCATTGTAAGCTGAGGCAACTCGCTAACTTTCCTTGGCTGGGTTGACTGTCCTCCTTGCAGAATTGGGACCTCAATACTGGCAGTATGGTTCGAAAGTTCATCGCCCACGGGGCACAACTCGCAGTAATTGCCGTGAGACCCATGCACGCAAACCCAATACAGAGCCAGTGGGGTACCATCGCTCCTGGCAGCGAATTCACGGTGTCCATGAAGGGATCCCGGGACGACCAGATGCACCCATACGGCTCGTCAGCGCATCAGTCAAATACAGGCCACAACATCAAGCAAGACGATGACGCGAAATCTGATACCTCATACGATCCCCTTTTTGATGAACCTGACGCCGATGGTGATGGTGACGGGCCGAAATACAACGCTGGAGGGCACCAATCTGGCGGACAGAACTTGGGGCGAGGTGCCATTGCTCCTAAGGGCGCGCCTCCCATCCTTGACCCTTCGACCTACGCTGCATTCTCTCCAGATCTCTTGATGACTGCTCATGTGGATGGCCAAGTGATTCTGTGGGACAGGAGAGTGAACACTCCCGGCAAGGGCGTGGGTCGACTATGGATGAGCGAGAAGACCCCGCCCTGGTGCATGTCGGTACGACAGATTATATCATTCCATGAGTCCTTCTGGCTTCTGCTCACCTTTCTATAATAGGCGTGCTGGTCAGGAGACGGCAGTCAGATCTACGTAGGCCGCCGCAACGGCACAGTGGAGATCTACGATGTGCGCCAGACGGGTCGCGCAGCCTCGGGTACACCGAAAATCTGGAAGACACTGCGCAATCCTGCAAGCTCCGGCGTGGTCTCTTGCGTGGTCGCATTTCCGGATGGCCGTCATCTTGCATGGTACGCCAACGTTGCAGCGAATTCATACATATCGGCTGACTTGCGTCACAGTGCTTCCACTGATAATATCCGTCTGTGGAACGTGGCAGAAGCTCGGGAACCTGATGCGTTCGGGAGGACGAAGAGCGGCGTGCAATTCAAGATCATCCCTGGACATCATGGAGGTTTCGTGTCTCAGATGCGTGCGTACAATGCGCACTTCACATAGCGACAGCAGTCTAACATTTCAGACGACAGTCGTCGACCCTGCGGCGAGATTCCTGGTCAGCGCAAGCAGCAACCGGGGGTGGCACGGAGAATATACCAAGACCGTCTTCGTGCACGAGATTAAACACATTTGGTGATCTTCGACTTGTATCGTTATTTCACTTGTAACATCATGTACTACCATTGCGACAGTTAGATGACATCCGAAAGTGCAGCTGTATGCGCTTGTGCGAGCAGAGGCAGCGACGGTACCGGTTCGTCCGGACTTGGGCTGATTACACAATCTCCCAACGTACTATGCATACAATGCTTCCTGTCCAACCGAGTCTGTATTTGTAGTTTGCGTGCGCGCACATGGATCCTGTGGGTACGTGTACATGTGTATTTGACGCAAAGTACCGCCATTGCGATGTTGTACGCTAAGTCAGGCACGGGCTAATGTCCGGCGTATGATACCCGATCAAGGTACGGTGCCGGGACCATCTACAAAAGTGACTCCTTTGATGTACTCGGCTTCAACCACTGGTGACCATAAGAACTAGCGTTCAGGTCATGGGCTAGCTCTGAACTCTTGATCGATTGTCTCCTGTTGCCTCGCGGGTGGTTGACTTTCTTCTACGTCGACGCCTTTCCTCTGACTTTGCTGCACTCGATCATGGCTTGGGACGGTCGTCCTCCTCCATCCATAGCGTCGCAGCTCAATGACTTCTACGCGACATCTAGCCTCGTAGAAAAGCACCTAAGGCCACTGACCATCGAGTGGTACCTCCTAGGCGAGGTTCTCACTAATGTCGTCTTCCAGGCATTTGGTTTATGTAGGTTGTTGCATCTAAGAAAAGGGTCTTAATGGCTTTGTCTCATTACTCAAGCAATGTCGCAGGTATCTTGACCGCCCTTACGACCGTGACGGTATACATCGTTATGTGCGTTGATTTCATTATACCTGGCGGCATCTGATCACGTTAACGTTGTCCTACTTCCACACATATATATCATAGATCCAGGAAGTGGAAGGATGCCTCGACGTTCTTCTTTCTTTCCTTCATAATTCCCGACTGGATTTCCTTGGTGTTCCTCTGGATTAGGACACTCTCCCAAGCCGTGCAGACATGGGCCATTCTTGATCGTGATATGGTCATCGTACGCCGTGGAATCGACGCAATCACAACTTGCATGCTCAGCCAGAATTGTCCCGAACATCCAGCCTGGCACGGCAGTATGCCTGGGTATCTCTTGCACGAATGTGTCGGAACGGCGATATTCGCTGTCGATGTAAGCAGCTTTCTCAGTCGCTTCAGGGATCGCTTCTCATTCTGACGCTTCCACGTTTGGTGCAGACACTGATGCATCAAGCCATAATGTGCGCAACTGTCTGGTGGCTCTCAAGCCGCCAAGAGAAGAAGTCTAGCCACATGACGACTCTGATTTTGCTAGCACCAATCATCGCCGCTTGCGGTACGTTGGTTCCACCATGTAGCATGGCATCAATGCGTCATACTGATCTATTGTCCCCAATTTGACAGTCTCAGCGAGCTTGCATGTTCAGGCGACCTGCTCTGCGGCCAAGGCCCCTCTTCGCAATGATGCACTAATCAAACGCGCATGGGCAGCATTGTCTGAACCACTCCGCCTGGATGCCACCACTGCGGAGTTGACCAGGTTTACGGGGCTTGTTCTCTCTTTGCTCTATGCGCGCGTCATATGGTGCGTACGTCGACAATCAATCAGTAACGACGTATTCTGAGTCTGCTTACAGGAGGGACCGTGAGGGCTGGATAGTCTCGGTGACTAGCGGGTGGCGTAGTCTGATCTGGGGACTGTTCAAGGTATTCGGAGTCCCGGCATGCATCTACACGGTATGTCTCGCTGCACTGGTGATGTTCTCGAACCTAGTGCAAGCCCGCACACACTCAATTTTCTAAAACATAGGTTTGGACGGCAGTATACAAGTACTTCGAGGGCGGTCGGTATATTTCGCCTCTTGCCTACATCATCATGTCGGCGATGCAGTCCCTGGTTATCCCTGGCACAGTGCGTGGACGTTGCCTTCTTTATCTGCGCCATGTGTCCTTACATCGGTATTGTGGTAGCGGGTATACCCAGGTTTTGCCATCCTGGCTCTCAGGCTCAAGCACTCACAACCTTCCGGTGACAATCATGCTACACTGTCGGGTGAAGAACATGGCTCCTCGACCCGCCAGGACGCAGAAACTGTTGATGGTCGCGCTACGAACCCAACGGAAAAATCCGCGGAGATACCCATCTAGGGAGTAACGCTCAGCTTAACATTCTACATAGTTGATTGGATTCGCTGCTATAGTACAAAAATTGGGGTAATCTGCCAAGTGGACACGGAATCTGAAACGTCTGAAGCTTTCACAGGAATCGATTCCATAGGATGTCTCGCCGTGCGTTTGATAGGTATCGAGAGAGGTCTGTCGTTCCGAACATATACCAGTGATCGCTCATGGTTCCGCGAATCCCACGCATCATCGCCTCGGCGGCTCGGATGAACTCTATGCTGGGGACCTTATTCGCCTTGACCACCTCAGCCAGACATGCGAGGAACTCGCGCTGCAAGGCCTGGTTAGACTCTGCTGGCGGCTCCTTCTCGGAGAGCGTGAGGCGTCCTTCAGCTAACGCGAGATATCGCACGAGCGGTAAAGACCCTGAGGACTTCACATAGATCGCGGCGGATGTTGGTGTTCCCGGCGAGGGGAACCATGAGGCGGGCAGCCTGCCCGCAGTGGCGTGAGGCGCAGTGGCGGAAATGAGAAGCGCGGAATCAGGCGAAGGCGCAGACGAGGGATAGTGCGTTTGGGCGGCAGGAGTGGCCGTTAGAGCTGCACTTACGGTGGAGGCTATCGATGTGTCTTTGGAAGCCCTGCCCTCGCTGAACGAAGAGCTCTGCGCTGGGGGCGCAAAGCCCAGAGAAGTGCGCGAGGCTGACGGTGCAGGCATCGGCTGCTTTTCATCGCCCTCTGGTTCCATGTAATACGGCTGTCCGATGTACACGCCGGGAGTGTGTGAGCGCCAGCGGATGGATGTGGCAGTTTGAAGGACGGAGTTGCCCGCTACGCAGACGTCTGTGAAGAGATACGCAGGGTCGGTCTCGATCAAGATAGGTAGACGAGCGTTGTCGAAATTCGCGGATGCACGCGATGCTAGTGGAGAGCCTCCGTGAACATCCACAGCAGGCTGAGGGAGGGTCGAAATGCCGTCAACAAGAGGTGTCGTCTCGACGATAGGGATCCTTCGCATAGGCTCGAGGCTGAAGAAGACCTTCCCGGCGACAAGCGTCAGCTGGAGGGCCAGCCATCCGTACGCCCAGTTGCTCAGACCGACGACCAGCACCGTAGCGAAGATGTCGATGATACCGCTCACGATCATTGCCGCACCGACAGCCTGGAGCGTCTTGCTTTCGTACTCCGAGTTGAATAGGTTGAAATCGCGGACGTTGGAGAGATGGGTGCTAAGCACGGCGCTCTGGACGTGCTTGCCGGAGGTGATGAGCTGGAAGCAGCGGTACTCCATCGAAGCCCCGCGGTTGAGGTAGATATAGCGCTTATCAAGTCGTCGCCTAGCCTGTAGGACGCATACAGCTGAGAGCCAGCAGACGCCGCTGACGGTCTGGAGGATGATGAGGGGGAGAGCAGTCCCAGTGGCGGCGTTCTGCACGCACAGGAATGTCTCGAGGGCGTACATTCCCAGGTAGACTAGGGCGCCGCAAAAGACGCGTCGGCCGTTTCGCTGGCTCAGCTCCACTCTAGCAGGTTGGCCCTGGGTACGGAACCATGCTTCGACCATGTAGTCCTCTGTGATGTTGTGGTTGACGATCGTGTTCGACGAGTGGCGCTCGGGGGTACCGGTCGGGACGTGGATGAGTGACGGCGAGAATACGTTGACATACTCGTGGTGGTAGTACGACAGCTCGCCGACTAGGTTGCGGTAGAGGTCCGCGCTAAGGAGCATGACCCCCATCTGCAGCTTAGAGAGCACGCGCCCTGCACCGAGCCCGGACACCACGAGAGAGCAGGGGAAAGTGCGGGCCCCAATGGCCTTCACATTCTGCGCCTTGCCAGAGAGGACGGGAATGAGCGAGAGGATGGAGCTCATGCCGTTGATGTTCTGTAGAGCCGAAGCGAGGAGAACGCGCGTCGCCGTCCTGGGCGATTGCCTGGCATGCTCGACAAAGCAGGAGCCATAGTCGGACGCGGGTATCCCTGCTAAGCATTGTAGCTAGCCTCGTATGGGCGTGTAAAGAGTATGTCAGCGAGTCTCACTGAGGAGCATCGTCAGTAATTGAGAGGTGTGAGGAATCGAACATTACGCACCAAACAAGGCGGGGAAGATGAGACTGTAAGGAGACGATGCTCTCAGTTGATGCTCGCTACTTGACGGCCCCATATAGCCCATGCACGCTGCTTCCTCATTGCCGGTAGTCGTGGAGTATTAGCCCCGTTCAAAGTGAGGGACTTACCATCATGAAGTGAACTCTAAAGCACTGCCAATCCACTAGCTTCTTGGCGTCGCGGGTGTGTCGTGGTGCGACAGACCTGGTAACCAAGGACGTAAGGACTGATGTTTCATTTAGAATGAGGCTTCTCAAAAGCCAGGGATCTTTCAGTAAGAGCAATAGGAGCGGTTTCCACAGACACGTTGGCGACGCAGTCCATCAATGCTCCGGAGCAACAGAGCGGAAGAAGCCACTGCGCCTATTCATACCCCTGAACTAGTCCCCGAAGATTTGACCCACCAGCAATTCGCGGCAGAAGGGCGTTTTCATCTACAATTGAGAATTGTCAAAGGATAGGCCGGTGCACAAACGTACGTGCACGCCAATGGATTAACACACCAGACAAGCGATAAATCCGCTTCTCTCTTTCTCTGCACGTAAGCCGGTCTGTCATCTCTCAATCCGCGATCACATCACTATCAAGAACTTAAAGGTCGGTCCTCTTCTCGTATCGGGCCATGACAGGCGGCGTGTGCAGCCGTTGCAGCTCCCATGCTACGCGCTCGGCCCCATTCATGACTCGCAACAGGTTGCCGCCCGTCAGCCCAGCGAGGTCGACGGAGTTCCAACCGCGGCTATACAGCTCTGCGACCTGCGACTGCCGTTCAGCGATTGATCCAGAGATTGCATGCATGGGTGTACTTACAAGGTCAGGATACTTCGATACATCCTCAAGACCGACAGGGGTGTCGCCTATGCCATCGAAGTCGCTGCCAATACCGACGCTATTCGACGGATAAGTCACTGGGCTGGCGTTTGTTTAAATCGTGAAGGGTGGCATACTGTTTCTTCCCAGCGATCTTTGCGATGTGATCGATGTGGTCCGCGACTGCCTTGACATCTGCCTTCCCAGGCTCGGCAACAAAGAACGGCGCAAAGTTCACCTACGGTGATGGAAGTTGGCTCGTACGTCGTCTTGAGACACGAGCGGTACGCACCATGACGACTGCATCTGTCTTGTTGGGCCCAAGGCCAACCAGCTCGAGGACATCATCGGGCACGTTCCTCGGTACGTCGTGCACCGCGCGGGCCGACGAGTGTGACCAAATGACAGGTGCCTTGGAGTACTCCAGGGCCTGCTTGGCGGTATCATCCGACGTGTGGCTGAGGTCCACGAGCATACCGATGCGGTTCATCTCGTCGATGAGCGCATACCCGAAGTCCGAAAGACCGCCCCAGCGCGGCTTGATTCCCGGCTGGAAGCCGCACGAGTCGGCGAAGGCGTTATGGCATATGTGGGTCAGCGTGACATAGCGAACGCCCAGCTCGTGATATTGACGGAGGACTTGGATTGAGTTTCCGAGTTGGTGACCACTGCAAGTTCAAGAAGATGAACATCAAGTGCAAGACAACGAGGGATGCTCCCAAACCCTTCTACGCCTAATAGGCTGGCAATCTTGCCGCGGCTAATAGCTGTCTTAACATCATTTGCTCCAAGGGCAAGGCTGAAAGTCTGTAGGCAGGAATGTGTCAATAACAACATGGTTGTTGACCACGAGAGCAAAATCCTCACGTCGGAGTACTTGTCGATTAGGAGCTTGGCAACATCGATCTGCTCCAGCGTATCGCTAGACATTCATAGTGAGTAGCCGCATTAGGCCCAATGCCCGGTCAATGGATATTCACCGGACTCTCCAAGTCGCATTCAGGAAGTCTTCGCCCTCTTCCTCGCCGGGGCAGTCAACATATACGGACCAGAAGAAACCACCGACTTTTCCTTCTCTCAAGCGAGGGATGTCGACGTGACCCTCGAAAGGCTTCTCTAGATCCACGGCAGAGACGTTGTTTGCATAGCGCGCACGAACCAGGATAGGAAGATCTGATCAAGAGGTACAGTCTCAGCATGATGAATGCAAGGTGAACTCTCAGGGGCTGACCTATGTGGCCATCCTGTACGGCATTCGATAGCTGAGAATCGAGAGGAACAGTCCTGATGCTACTGTCACTTACAATGACTGGCGAATTCTGCAACACGATCAGGGCTGCCTTGTGCGGGTCCTTCGGCAGCCTGCCTATGGCCCCCGACATCTTGTCCCACAGCAAGAGCATGCATAGAAGCGCTACAACGAAGACAGTCGTGAGTACGCCATACGTGATGGCGCGGATCGTCGCTGTGCGGCGAACGCGATCTGCAGCGGCCTGCCCGTGGAAGTCGGTGTCGCGAGCGAGGTTTGGCACGTTCTCACCAAGGAGAGGTGCGGTCTCTCCGTTCTCAGGCATGATGGTAGGAGGCAAGGGGCGTTGGGCCCGCTGGAGTAGAGTAGGCACGGTTGAGAACCGTCCTAAGCGTACTGTACCCGCGCCGAGCACACATCATCATCGCAGTCGCATGCGCGTCTCCCAGCATCCCCTGTGACGCAATACCCGCGCTAAATAGCACACTCTCTTACAGTAATCCTTCACTGAACCTTTAGCTCGGCGGTACGTAGCTTCAAGCAATGCACGAGTAGTAATATAAACAACAATGTGGCAGGAGAACTATAGATACACCAGGTCATAATGAATGTGAATATCTGTTCGACTACAAGTTCTTGGAGCGGCCTGAGCGTTCCTTCTTCCAAAGCTTCTTCTGGACTGAAGCTGCTGATTTGTTTCCAAACAGGAATCGCGAGGTGCGCTTGTCTGCTCCCGTCTTTCGCGATATGTAGGAGGAGCCAGCAAACAGAAGCTGTCGTCAAAGTGGTAGGTTAGCCCGAGACAAAATTAGGAAACGGAGTAACGAACCGCCCAGAGCCCCCACAATCCGATCGTCCCTGAACCGAGAAAGACCATGAAGCTCAACGAGCCAACGGACCTGGTGTTGTACGAAATAAAGGAAATGATAACGCAAGAACCGGATAGAGGTCCTAATAGTGGGTGGCCCGGGGTACGGTGTGTAGCGGTCAGGTCCATATGGTCCGCAGGAATCTGTATAACTCGTTGTGAGCTCTACGATTCCCGCGAACGCCAGTAAGGCCGTCCACATACGTTGAAGACTAAGGCCAGTGCAATGGCAAAGAGTAGAATGCCAGCCTGAAGAGCCATGTACGACTCCAGAGGTGTAAGTGATACTCTGCGTTCTGTCCCCGTCTCTGATAGGAAGAGAAGTAATCGCGGAGACAGAATCAAAGGCGCGGCAAGGATCACGAGACTGCGTTGTGTCAGAGGAACGAAAGGACGAAGAGTGGATGTCCAAGACATACAGTATGGCCGACCCCCAAGCCCAGGCCGTAATGACCCCGTCATCTTTTGGATTAGAGTGCTCCTGCGAATCGACGGCTTCCTCAGGGTGTTCGGGAGCGGCAGTGCGTTGTGAGAGGTCGTCGAGTTCAATGCCGTGAGACATTGCTGTGATGCGTAGACGTGCGAGGCCCTCTATATACCGGCAAGTTCAGCAAACGTATGTTGGTGATAGTCAGACGTCGTCGAGCCCAAGCTGCGGCGTCGTGTTCCTAGCGCGCACACCCCAGCCACAGCAGGCAAAACGTGTACCAGCGAATGACGTCACGCGCTCATCTCAATCATAGTATTTGTGTATTCACCGGGTGGTTTGTGCCTCGAACACTTCTCCGCTTCACTCTCCGCTCCTTATTGTGATATGATTACAGGCGAACTCCCGCAGTACTCGCGCCCATGCGTCGCGAGTCTTTCATGCTCCCCGGGTCGACTACTTACTTGTACTCTCCATTCCATACAATCTCTTCGACGTCATGGCCGCCAACTTCACTTTGTTCTCTTTCGATGAACACCTCGTCGAACACTGGCGAGAGTCGTTCGCCGAACTGGCCCCAGATGAGGTCAAACAACGAGTCTCCTTCGTTCACAGCAAATTCGAAGACCTAAAGTCCCAGTTTGACTGCATCGTCTCCCCTGCCAATTCTTTTGGTAGATTCGATGGGGGGTGAGTGAGCTCCGTCCCATATATCGACAGCGAGTTTGTACGGCCTGCCATACTGATGTTCCTTGACGTATAGGTTCGACCAGATCCTAACGGAGGCGCTTGCTCCGATGAGTGATCAATTGGCACTCACTCGTACAGCGCAACACGTCCTCTACCAGCGGTGGCGGGGCCATGCGCCACCAGGCACATGCACCCTCATTCCACTAATGGACATCCCCTTGCTATCCGAATACGTTCGGACTGTCGTTATATTGCCCTGTGTCCGACGATGCGCATACCAGGCCCGGTCAACTGGCACAAGGAGATCGTCTACAACTGCGTGTGGTCCCTGCTTGTCTAGATCGATCGCCACAACGCGCGCGCCGCAGAGAAGGACTCAGGCTTGACCCTCATTACGTCCGTTGGCATGACAGGGCTTGCGACAGGCATCGGCATGGTTCCCGCGGATGTTTGCGCAAGACAGACGGCGACGGCCTTCGCTCATTTCCACCAAGCCACGACTCAACCGGAGAAGTGGTCTTCGCTCAGTTGGCCGGACATCATGGAATTGCGGCTGAAAACTCCTCTGCCCATGCAATATTAGGCTCAATCGCATGCGTTTGACGTGGTACTGTGTCAAAGCAGTGACGTCAGACTGGATGGCCAATTCTCACCAATCTAGCTAACAGCCTCCATGACAGTAACGCAGACTCGGAGTTGCGACAGCCTGGCACTTTCCGCATGTACCCCACCTCAACGACATCCTCCCGAATCTCTGTTGCACTAAGCTGCACTGCGTGTTTGTACTTTTTACCCATACTATCAACGAAAGCCCAGAACGTCATGTAAAGCTATGCAGTTCCTCCACCTGCGGGTGTTGTCGACCAACCTTCCTCAATGTACACTGGTCTCGTCCCTGAATTTCACCCGTTCCTCTACGCACTTGCTGTGCGCGAATGCGGCCGCGGCCGCTCTAGTGGGCATGAGGATATTCTTACTCTCCCCTAGCCGGATCCTACCGAAGCGCTCTACCGAGGGAGGGGCTGTACGAGCGCTACGAACACGAGATTCTTGCTGTTTGGCTCTGTTAGGATCAGAAGCTATTACCTTCTATTACGACTCAACGCCAACTGGTGGTATGAGTACCTCCATCGCGCATACAGGTTCGATAGCATTAGGTTGAACCCAACAACAGCTTATGTGGATATCCGACAGGTTACGACCGACTCGAGGAGCCGCCCTCATATAGCGCGTTTCTCCAGAACTACCTACTGCCCAACAAGCCTGTGCTTATTGGCCCTGCGCTGGTGTCCTCCTGGTCAGCCTGTAGCGATTGGGTGAGACCGGATGGCCTTATCGATTGGACGTACCTTCAAGCCGAGTACGGTCACCTGACCGTCACAGTGGCGGACTGTTCTACGCGCGAATTCAGCGACCAGCGGCGCGAGCAGGTGCCCTTTCGGGACGTCCGTGTCCCTATGGGAAGAGGGAAAAGGCCAAAACCTCTATGTCAAGGATTGGCATCTTGCGCGCGCACTGGCTAGCACTCCATCGCAGCTACGGACTTATTCTGCATTCTACACGACCCCGGATATCTTCCGTGACGACTGGATGAACGCATACTACTCCGCACACACCGAGGACGATTTCCGCTTCGTGTATGTCGGGGCTGCAGGGACGTTCACACCTCTGCACAGAGATGTGTATACCTCGTACTCGTGGTCCACCAACGTCTGCGGAAGAAAACGGTGGTGGCTATTCCCGCCTGAGCATACGAACTTTCTCCTTCGGAAGGGCGGAGAGGAGCATCTGGAAACGGCCTACGATGTTCGTCAAGTTGACCCCGAACTCTACCCCAACTTCTCACAAGCACAGCCGCTTATTATTGAGCAAGAGTCAGGACAGACAATCTTCGTGTGAGTGCCCAATCAACTCGCTTGTCCCAGCGCGCTCACGGGTTACGGGCCGACGCCTTGATCCTAGACCAAGTGGATGGTATCACCAGGTAGAGAACCTCACCGACTGCATATCGATCAACCACAACTGGTGCAACGCTGTCAACCTCCCCTCCCTCTATGAATCAATGTGTGCCAAAGTCACTGAAGTCGAGCACGCCCTCGAAGACGTCCAAGAAATGCTCTCTCAAGGCGCGGAAAACTCGGCAAACCCCGACGGATGGCAAAGTGACTGGATCGCAATCGTACAAGATGTCGTGGAGAAGGACGCCGGTTGGAAGTATGTACCTCATAGTGCCTTTCAAAGGTCTCACTGGCTGAGCAGAGTTGGACAGCTGGGCGACGTTCTGGCGAATGGTGCGCCATGCACTATGTCTGGCGATGGGACGGCCATGTCCTGTAAAAGCTGACCTGTGGCCGCCCACACCACACGATCTCATGCCGCGGCTCGATTTCATCACAACTCGGGTAGAAGCGTGCTATGCAGACTTTATTAAACGTCCTCAACGCGAGATCGATCTAGTCACTGGACTCAAGGAAGTACTGAGCGACATCCACGGGTTGTTACACGGATAATCCGTCTTTCGTGGTAGCCTCGTCGTACGTTTTCGGCGTTCCGTGGAGAACTCGAGTTAACCACACATCCAGTGCTCACGCGTTGACGCCTTCATGCTTGGCGGCCGAACGTCTGGCGGCTATGTTGTACGATGTTACACATATTGCCGTTCTTCGATCGTAGGTTATGCATCCTGCGGTGCCATACCTGATGTCATCGTGATGTAGCGGAAGTGATTGCATTTCGGGAGGTAGCGATGCTGCTTTGAATCAGAATACGGTGTACTCACACGGGGCATGTACGGCATGAAGGCAAACAAGCCCTTTCCAACAAAAGCGAATAGAATACACTGTATTACAGCCGGTAGCAATGCATGGGTGATAACGTACGAGTCAGAAAAATCGGACACAAGACAGACTGTCTCAGCGAACGGAGCAGCTTTTACATGCCTACACAGATCAGATGCCGTTCGGCCACGAGTTGCCTTGGATCATGGCCGCGCGGGAGGGGTGTACTCCAGGAGGCGCAGGGGGCTGCCCGAAGCCCGACCCACCAGGTTGTTGGTAGCCAGGGGTCTGGAAGCCCGCTTGCGGCTGCGGCGGCCCGTATTGCGATGCCCCGCCGTACTGCGACATACCCCCGTAAGCTGGTGGTGCATACGCTCCAGGAACTGCGCTTGGATGAGTGGATGCTCCTCCATAGGGATTGGGTGTTCGGCTAGGGACGTTCCGGACAGACATGTGCCCAGGAGTGGCATGCCCGGGTGCAGGAGTCCTGCCAGGGGTGCGGGCGGCATAGGGCGTCTTGCCACCACCAGGACCTCCAAGCCCTCCACCAAGCGACATGGATTTTTGCCTTTGCACACTTTAGCCCAGTGCGGACAGATGAAGAGAGAATGTTTACATACCTGACTTTGAAGGCGTCGCACAATTCTGGGCACACCTGCAGCAGGGGTGTCAAACAAGTAGTACGCCTCGGGGGTGACGCGAACAGGCTGTGGAGAGGGGTAAGCACCGTTGAGCGGTGGAAGTGACAATCATCACATACCCATGTCTGCACCGTCGAGTTCTTGTTAGCAAGGTAGCACAGGTTGAAGTGTCCCTGGCCGCTTGCGGTTGAGGGTGAAACCATAGGCACTCTTCGAGGGATTAGCAGCGACGAAGTTCCGCAGGAAGAGATCTAGGACGAAGTCAGGCCCGCGCGCAATGCTGCATAGCGATAGTACTTACGGAGGTCATCTTCCGTGCCGGGCTTGAACTTCTCGTGCATCATCAACTCCTCGACCTTTCTCGCCATAGCTTGGACGTGGTTGACAATCAACTCGTCCAGATCCGAGAACTGATGCGTCCCATCCACGACGAACTTGGAACCAGCCGTCTGTCCAGTGGGGTCAGCGTTGATCTCGACGACGTCTACATAGGAGATGAGTAAAGGCAGAGCACGGATCATAGCTGTTACTGACCGATGTGCTGGTACAACTTGTCGTCAACTTTCCACGTGACAGCCAGATGGTTAGAGCCCTTTGACGAAGGGCGGATGACCACGTCGCCGCGTTGCTGCTTCTCCAGGTACGCTTCGGCCTGCTGAGAGTTGAAGTTGTGGAAGTTAGGGTGCTTTATGACACGGCGCGTCCTGTCGACCTCCGCCCGTTTCTTACGCGCTTGCATCTCCGTGTCGCGCTCGTGTTGGGCGTGATTCCACGCTTCGTCGTGCTTGACGCGGCGGAACTGGCTGTCGCCAGCGCTAACGTCGGTTTCGCGGGAGGATAGTTCTACGCTGAACTGGTCACCAGGAAGATCAAGCTTGACATCAATGATGACGCCGGAGAGCGTTTGGCCTTGCTTAACATCTTGCGGTGGAGGTATGTTGCTATCCGTCAGATACCGTTTGTGGATGATGCCTTCAATACCCGAGTCCTAGTCGCACAATCACGAAGTTGTCCTTCACCCGCATCGCCTGGACCGAGACGATGAGGCCAACACGCAGCGTCCGTCGCGTCTCTCCGGTGAGCATCGTGAGGACTTCCCAATCACTCGGAAGAACAAAATCAGGTCGTCTCTCTCCGAAGGGATCAAGGAGCTCCATCCGGATGACGTTCAGCGTATGCCGCTTCTTGTCGCTGTTCGCCTGGTACATATTGACAGCGAAGTCATCCAGGTTGAGGTCATCGAGCTTCTTCTCGTTGTCATCGTCCTGCATGATCAGAGAGACAACGTGCGAAGGATGTTCGTCGTGAATATCCTCCTCATCAAGCTCAAGCGCATCAGTAGCCATCTTGCGAGCCAACTCGTAGTCTTCTGGGTGAATGCGGGTGCTGTCGAGAGGATCGGGGACGTCGATGTCTTCGCCATGTCGGTTCTTTGTGGGCTTCGGCTCTGAATCCTGTGTGATGCGAAGGAACCCAGCGGCGTTCAGGAAAATCGTGGTGGTCAAGAGACCATTCTTGATGAATTGATCTCGATTGACCAGGTTGCCACCCTGAATGAACAAACATGCCGTCAGAGGTCAGATCGAGGCCAGTCATTGGTCATACGGACCATGGAAGCAATCTTCTTAACCAGCACTTGAGCCTTACGAGGACCGAGACCGCACACAAAGGGCAGCAGATGCTGATAGTACGGGTCGGTGACAGCACGGTTGATGTCGACGCCGACTTTGTTGACTACGTCCACGAGGACACGCTCCAGAGCCGTCAACAACTTCTCCTTGGGAATCTACATGACGCCAAAATTCAGAGGCAGTGCGCGATCAACAATGTTAAAAAGGACTCACAAGTTGCTGGTACTCATCCTCAAACGTGATGGCAGTAATGTCGGATCCCAACGCGGCATACTCATTGAGCGGGCTCTGCACGTACCGCGCCAAACCAATGCAGTACTTTCCGAGAGGAGTCAAGGCACTAAACTCCTCGTCGGCGCGTTGGCTATGCT
This sequence comes from Trametes sanguinea, assembly GCA_008973685.1. Taxonomy (NCBI): domain Eukaryota; kingdom Fungi; phylum Basidiomycota; class Agaricomycetes; order Polyporales; family Polyporaceae; genus Trametes; species Trametes sanguinea. The sequence continues at coordinate 1,547,361 of WAHA01000006.1, forward strand.
GGTATATCCTGGCGACTTCGTCGTGGACATAGATCACCGGAATGTTAGGTACCTCTTCCGAGCGGTCTGCACTGGTCTTCGCGCCGTCCAAAAGCTCCTTGATCCGCCGCGAGAGCTTGGTTGTGGCGATACTGAAGCCCCCAATCGCGATGACGTCGGGTCGGCGGCGTTTCACCATGTCCAAGAACTCATCTTGATTTTCGGTGTTGACGAGGTTGTCGAGCTTGGTATGCTCCCGAAGTCTCCCAGCCTCATCCATGAAGACGACGGCTATGGAGTCCTTGTGTGGATCTCCCTTTCCCCACGACATGGCCATGACGGAAGGCGTATCTCCCCGCTTCATGCCTGGTGCTGTGTACGGCGCGACATCGATACGCTATTCCCGAATTAGGATCATGTTTCTACGGCACGTCAACCTCACGTACCTCTTTCAGGCTTTGAGCACATTGCTTCGCCAGATAGTCTTCCGTTTCCTCTCGGATCCACTCACGCGTCCACTTGATGCCGATCGGGATCAGATGTTGCTCGAGAGCTTCTTGGACAATGCGCGAGCGTTCCTCATTCCAAGCCCTGGCCGTATCGCTGAAGCTGTCAGATGCGAAGGCATCGTTAAGCTTTCGCTCAAAATGAGCTTTCGCCTCTGGCCGAAGGGTGATCGACACGGTGACTAGATGTTCAGATTCCGCAGCCAGAATGTTGAGGAATTGCGGTGACTGCAGCATCTCGGGGGCAGGCTTGTTGAGGAGGTACTTGAAGTTCTGGAGGGGCGTTAGAATACTCTCTTTCTCTGACCGCTAGAAGTGATAACTCACGAAGTACGGGTGCAGCTCGTCGATCTTCGAGATACCTCGCTCAGTGGGTAAGACCGAAACCAGGGCGTTCGCCTTGAACGTATTGCGCATCTCTTGGCGGAGAAGAGGGTCCTTGCCAAGCTCTGTGGCAATGATCATTCGCGCTCGAGCGAGAAGCTCTTCCGCGGGCTGGGCACGGGTCGCGTCCGGATCAACGAATTGATCGGCGTACGCCAACGGATTCAGCTCCTGCTCTTCGACGAAGTGCGAGTTGTGGTCTGAGATGAAGTTGAGCACGACCTCATGAGGACTGATACCGAAGCCCTGCGAGATGTCAAGAGTCAGATCGCGCTTATACATAGATCTGGGAACATACCTCCGCGAGCTTGGATGCAATGGTCTTCTTCGCCAACTCGTACGCCGAGATGCGACTGGGCATCTTGTGCTTCCGCACCTCAGGCTGCTCTTCGTCATCGTGGAATTGCACATCAAACTTGCTCTTCTTCTCCTCGTGGTACCTCATGCTAAGCCACTCAGTCGCGTCTGCAGCCATCTCAGCGGTCTCCACCCGCTTTCGCACTTCGTTCTCGAAATAGTCGTCGGAGACGCGCAAACGAGCATAGAGGGCATCCAGGGCAGCTCGGCGTTCCAGTAATGACCGATATTTCTGGCCGACAGAGTACAGCCGCCAGAGGTCATCGAGCGAAAGTAGTTCGACAGGAGCACGAGGATTCTCGGGATCGAAGAAAGAGATGTAGTCTCGCTTGTGCGTCCAGATATAAGGCACCTCGAATTCTGAGACGAAGAGGTACCGGAGAGCGCAGGTGATGGCTTGGACCAGTTCAGACAACAAGTGGTGGTATTGACCGTCGCCACGGAAGAAATCTCGTTCTTTGCGGCTCGATAGGCGAGTGATAACCCAGGATGCGGCGTCATCGAGGTCGTTTTCGGTGAGCGGTTGGTGAAGCGACAAAGTAGCGGATGGCGATAGTGAGGACGTAGCGAGCTGCATCCGCTCGGGTTTGTCTTGCGCTCGAATGAGGTCATCGTCCTCCGTGAGCAATCTCTCCCGGATCTCGGATGGTTCGAAAACCTGCACATCATCAGTGAATGTTGAATATTGGGCCTACAGAGTGGCGAATGACATACGTCTTGATACTTCATCTCAGGCTTGAGCTGCTCCTCTTCGTCCACCGCTACCTCGTCATCTGCGAGGGCCCAATCATAGTCATGGCCGTCGCCGAAGACTTCATGAATCTCCTCCCATGCACTGAACAGTGGTTAGCTAAAGCTTTGAGCAAGGAAATGAATAGACTCACCTTTGGTCGATGCCCGCAAGTTCCGGGCGCGAACCAAATGCTTTCCGACGGGCTTTCTCAAGACGCCTCCGCTCCCTACGGCGTTCTTCGCGCTCGTTCTCGTCCATAGCGCCTCCGGCTTCTTCTTCATCTTCATACTCAATGAAGTTGTCCATGTCGTCCATGTCAACATCGTCGTCGTCGCGGCCAGCCGCCGCTCTCTCATCGTCCCAGATGTTGTGGATGTCTTGAACGCGTGTAAAGTCGTCATTGTCAAGGTCTTCGTCTGATGACTCAATAACGGCTCGTGCCCTGGAAGAGGATGCGGCAGGTGGGGATTCCGTCTCGCGACCAGGACGAATGCGTGTGATACGTCGAGGGAAGGCTGCACCCGTATTCTCTTCCAAGAGCTCAAGGTCCTCCTCGTCGAGGGCGTCCTCGTCTTCGCTCCCTATGGTATTGGTAAGTGAGGGTAGAGATGGTGTCATTACGAACATGCACGTACGGGGCTTATGGTGACGCTTCTTGCGACGCTTTCGCCGCCTGCGCCTCTCCTCATCTGAGTCCTCCTGCTCCTCGTCTTCATCCTCGTCAACAATGAACCCGTCGCGAATACGCCTCATTTCCTCCTCATCCTCTTCCGGCTCCTCTGAGCTATCATCAGAGACGGCACCAGGAGCTACCGCGTCGCCCTCCTCATCTTCCTGCCCGCTTCCTTGCATAGGATCGTCCTCGTCTTCGCGGCGGGCATGTTCCGGTTCCCGAGCTGGAGAGGACATGGTGGGAGCAAGAGCACAAGGTGAGGCTAATGGTGGTGGTCCAAGAGACTGTAACCGGCACGGAGGCCAAGGCCCAACTATGTCCTTGCCTTTCCTGCATTACGCGTAGGTGATAAATATGAGATCTCATCGGGAGCGCTCATGACAGCTTAGCTTGTTCTTGAAAGCGGGGTAAGCCATTGAATTGTTTTATAGACTGTTAACAATATTAATGTTATCTGCGCTCTTTCAAATTATCCTTGGTACTTAATCCCTCTCTGTGCCCTCCGAGTCCAGAGCGTTGCGTCCGTAGATCCTCTGATTGCTCCAACGTTGCTCTTGACCACGACATGGAGTTTCTGCGACTTGCTCTCGACGAAGCGAAGAAATGCATCCCATCGCCGACCGCGTTCTGTGTTGGATGTGTGCTCACTGCTTCCTACCCACCCGGCACAGAGCCGGTAATCCTTGCTCGAGGGTACTCTCGTGAACTACCGGGCAACACTCACGCCGAAGCCAATGCCCTCACGAAAGCTCGCGAGCTCTCTCAGGCGCAGCTAGCGAAACTATTTCCCAATGCACCTCACCCTATTGACATCGATACCGTCCTCACCTTTGCCGACATCTATACCACCATGGAGCCGTGTTCCGTCCGGACCTCCGGTCTGTCCCCATGTGCGGACGCCATCATCGCCGCGCGGATCAATCGTTGCTTCATAGGCGTTGGCGAGCCAGACGACTTCGTCAAGTGTGAAGGGGCGCAAAAACTCAAGGACGCTGGTGTGGAGGTCATTTGGCTCAATGGCTTGGAGAAGGAATGTCTGGAAGTGGCTAGAATGGGTAGGGAACAGTGATTGCTATTACAGCTACACATCGTCATGGATATATGAAGTATACATGGTGGCTTCTTCTTCGATGCTTCCCGTTCATACAAGGCATGCCTTGACCAAGGACGCCCACTCTTCGACTATTGACTTGGCCGTAGACGTTTCAAGGACGGCTGTGGCTGCCTCGACGGACATTGCTACCTTGTCTGTCTTCTCCAGCACGACGATATCGACCATCACATCGTCCTATTCATGCGCATGATGTCAGTCATGATGAAGGCGATCTGAGATAGATGGGCAGACAGGCAGACCTTGACTGTCTCGGTGATACGCATTCTATCCACGAAGCTTGTAGCATCTGCAGGAACGTTTGGAATGTAGTACGGAGCCTATAACTTGGATGTAAGCCATTGTACGCGCGCCGAAGAATACCAGCAGCCAACCTCTATGGGCACCAACAAGTTCTCGTCATTGTTCTGGACATCTGGAGCGACCTTGATGATGTTCACGTAGACATTGGAGAGGGGCTTGTCGGCGACATCCAACCATTCGTGCACGTTGACCAACCGACTCTGTTCGATCAACGCCGAGCGAGCTTGCAGGTCCGCCTGGATGCGTCTAGCAAGTGTCAATGTGTCAACGCCGCCCACCCTAGGAACGCTATAGGGCAAAGCGTTGATGCACGGAACAGCGAGCCTCTCGATGTCTTTGATGTCGCCTGTTCTCCCGGAGTGCCAAAGAGAGAACGTCGCCGCATCGGATTGAGTCTTCTTGCTTTGCACCTGCGCCCAGCAGGCGAGGAAAACGCTCTGCAACGAGACACCAAGTTCGCGAGAACGCTTCTCCAACGTCGCGGCGTCGGATATAGCTGTGAAGTCCGTGTACACCTCACGCTGAGAACTGGCAGGGCCGTTCGACAACGGAGGGAACAGAGCAGGTGCCGCCATAGCGGCGGATGTCGACCTCCAGTAGTTCCGTTGCTCTTGCTCGGCGGCAGATGTGAGCGCAGTGAAGCGGAGGAAGCTGTCGAGGTCGTTCGAGGTTCTCGGCGCTTCGCCTTTGTACAAGCGAGAGAGATCGTCGATGAGAAGTTGCAGGCTCCACGCGTCGTACTGGAAGTGATGTAGGTGGATGAGGAGGTAGAACGCCTGTTCGGATTGCAACAGCACTGCACGCGTAATCGGACGAGTTACGGGGGGAGGGTGGGAGACTATGCCCTTCATGCGAGTGACGACCCCTTCGAGTTCCTGATCCGCTGCAACTACAATCTCCTCTGTCCAATGCGTTACGAGGGCTTCCGGCTTGAACACTACGATGCGCGGCGCCGCGGCGTTGCGATCGTAGACGAAAGTCGACCGAAGAATCGCATGCCTAAGGATGAGCTCGTTCCAAGCGGCGCGCAGCTTCGCCTTGTCGATATGTGTAGGAAGGCGGTAGCCAAAGACATGTTGGAATCGCGACCCCTCGCTACGCTGCCACATCCCCAGCATCCACTCCATACCGGGCGATGCATGTACAATGCGCTCGATATCTGGCATGAGAAGGGCGAGCCAACGGTCGCGCGGAACTTCGATGGTGGGAGCTTGCGAAGTGGCGGTCACAGCCGCAGCCTTGGTCTCTTTCGCCTTCGCTAAAAGATCTGCGACCGACCGGCTCTGCACGACGTCCGAGGATGTGAAGCGGAAGCCGATGCGCCTAGCCCTTGCGACTAGCTGCACGGCGCTAATGGAGTCGATGCCTAGGGCTGCAAGCGGGGTTGCCGGATGAACGCTAGAAGAAGGTACCTTTGCAACCTCCGCTATAACATCTCGAACTGGAGTAAACCGCACGTCCCAGTCGCTACTGCCGACGTTTCCAATCTGTGGTGTCTGGGCTTGTCCGCTGGTCATCGTCGTTGGTACCTCCGGAACGTCAGCGGACCAGGCTGTGTCCAATTGGCGAACAAGTGCAGAGAGAAGGCGCGCATAGCGATCGACTAGCTCCCTCAAGTGCGTAGCATCGGCGACATCAGATGTACAGGCGGCTTGCACGACGTAGCCATTCGCCTCTTCATGCAACTCGAGGTTGAGAGGGTACTGGTATGCGGTGAGCATCTAACATTGAGCGATCATGCAGCCAACGTACCTGCACACTGATTTCCTCAGCATCCCCTGCATCGAAGGACCACAACGGCGCTGATTCATGTTCCAAGGACTCCTGCCGTGGCTGGAATACGAAGATGCTATCCCACAGACTGCTGACGCCCAAACGACGCTGGAGGGACCTGAGCGAGGCATGCTGCCAGGCCATACTTGCGATGTTGTGCTGGTGAACTTGCTTGAGCACGGCCTTGTTGTTGGCATCGCCAGCAAACGTGATCCGGCAGGGCACTGTATTCTGCTCAGCAGTTAGCGATGTTCATCCGGAGGATGTACTATGTTCACTCACAAGCATGGGTCCAATCACCTCCTCTGCGCCCGGGACATCACGGCCGGAGACGACACGTCCGAATACGACATCAGGGGATCCGGTCAAGACGGCAAGCAGCTTCGCGAAAGCTACCTGTCCAAGGCATTGAGGTGTCACTTCGGCATCACGACAAGCTTGTAGCATCTCCTCTAGAGGCAAGTCCACCTGAGCGGTGATCTGGTGAACGGCGGGGGTGTGGGCAGCGGGCCTCCTCGGGACCGGTGCGGCATGTAGGTCGTGCAGGTAGTGTACCCAGAAGTCCGTCCCGTTCTTCTCCTGCCAAAGAAGGTGCGGCAAGATACCGTGGAACTTCGGAGGCGTAGTTATTTCGCGGCCATAGTAGAGCTGCGACACGGCATCGAGAAGTCTGGCAACGGCTAGTCCGTCATATAGCGCATGATGCAAGACAAGGACAAGAAGATCGGCGTCGTTTGAATCGTTCGCCTTCAGCAGGTTCAGATAGACAGGTGGATCGCGGAAAAAATCGCTCTCAGCCGTAATCTTCAAGAGCGGGTTGAGTGATTCGACGAGGTTGGTGCCGACTTCGTACTGAGCCTCCGACCAGTGCAATGATGCGATGGAGTGCACGGCTTGAGCCCAGAGACCAGGGCCAGGCAGGAAGTGGAAGGAAGTACGGAGGATGTCAAAAAGCGAGACCGCCTTCTGCCAAGCATCGCGCAAACGGCTGACATCGACGTCCTTGGCAAGACGCAACGGGAAGAGATGAACATATAGACGACCGTTAGAAGCGACAGTCTGAACACTACGTCAGGGCCGTAGACACGCGATATGGGGTTCGACGTACCTGTGACAACATGCCGGCTTGCAACGTAGTGGTTGGGAAGACTTGGACCTCATCTTCTGCAGATAGCTTGATCGCAGAGAGATCTATGGCTTCCCTGACTATGTCGCAATCCACCTTGAACGACACGGGCACCTGCTCGCCACCCTCGCCTTGCCCCACTGACTCTTTTGACCTTTGGATGCGCGCAGCGAGACGCCGAGGAGTGGACAGTCCCATGATGTCCGCAGAGGACAGACGAAGCCCCTCATTCGAGAGCTTACGACTTAAACCAACCGACTTGATGGAGTCTAAGCCGAGCGAAAGGAGGGAGGTATCGGGCGCGATGAGGCTTAGGTCGATGCGCAGGAATTGAGAAGCGACCGTGCAGATCGCGCGCACGATTTCACCATTGACCTCTACATCTTCAGAGAAGTCGTTGCCTTGCTCGATGTGCTTTCCATTTGACAGAGGTGGGGAGTGGAGCTCATGCCCTCTCGCAAGCGGCACGCTGGAGACGTTCCCTTCTATCATCTGATAGGCGGTGTCCTCGAGCCGTCCGAGAATCTCGGTAACGAGTGCTTCCGAGATATCTGAGGATGTGAACGCGGCGTGAGCGATGAGCTGATCCTGCTCAGGGTCGAGGACAACTTCCACTGCGAGGATGTACTGGACGGGATCGAGTGAGTGATGGAGGGATTTGATCGAAGGAGGCGGGCTTACGTCTGGCTCGGGATTTTGGCTCTCAATGACACTCCAGAGACCGCTCGTATCGCGTTCTTTGAAGGATACCGAGAAAAGGGTATCAAATAGCGACCCTCCACTCTCAGGTACCCACTTTTGGATACGACTGAGCGGGACATGCTCAAATTCGCTGACTCGGGCTATGTCACGTTGAACTGCCTGAAGCACTGGTTCAGACGCGCCGAATCGAACCCGGGCGGGCACAACGGTGATCATAGGACAGATGGTGGTCTCGATGTTGTCGACTGGCAAAGAGCGACCTGCACGAATGACCTGCGCCGCATTAGCTTACAGAGACTCCTTGGAAAACGTAAGAGATCGCCCTACTCCGAAGGTGACATCGTCATGACTGTACACATGTTGTCCGAGAAGATAGCCGTATGCAGTCATCAACAATGCTTGAAGCGTGATGTGCTGTGCGGCCGCCTTCGCTTGCAATTGGGAGAGAGGCTGCTTGAACATGATCGTCGCGACGTCCGCTCTCGCAGAGGAAGCCGACTTGTTCAGCAACCGCTGCCAGGCGAAGTCCTGCAGGTAGCCAATCCAGAAGTTGCGGGCGGCAGCCTGATCGATGGTGACAATATGCTCAAGAATCGTGCGCAGAGGGGCAGAGGGAAGTTGCTGTTGCTTGGTGTAGGCGCGCTCAAGATCCCTCAGCAACACAGGAAGCGAGATTCCGTCGTATAGGGCGTGGTGAATCGAAAGAACCGCGTACGTCGTGCCGGAAGCACGGTTCGCGTAGAAAGAAAGTCGTACCGCGGGGGTCCGAGAGAGATCTGAGTTGATCTCGCGAGCCGTACGTGGACCCGCCTCGGTCGTGAAATGGGTCTGGAATTCCACATCGCTGGAAAAGGGGACCTCTTCTTCCCGGAACCGCCACTCGATGGCGTGCGGGCACAAGACGACCTGGACAAGCTCACTACCAAAGTGAAAGACGGTTCTACAAAACGACGTGAGCTTCATTCTGTGAACGTCAGCTCCTGACTCACCTGAGCATTTCGTGGTGCACCGCAAGTTCCTTCCACGCCCCCTGGAGCCTGCTGACAGACGTCTCTGGGGCCATGCGCATCACGACGTGTTGCACGTACATCGACGGCGAGTTAGCGGAACGGTAGAGCACGCCTTCCTGTACCGGGAACGGAGGCAGGAGGTTGTCAATCGAGTCTGGGGAATACGCGTTTTCTACTTCGTCTCGAATTGCAGATGCGAACTGACTGATCTTGAGCGCGCCTTGCTCAGATAGGTGGGTTGCCTCGTCCTTCGCAAGAAGCTGGGCGATTTCGCTTATTGCGGGGTGTTGCATGATCTGCACAGGGGCGATCTGGATCCCAAAGGTCCGCCTAAGGTCCGCCGCGAGTCGGGCAACAGCAAGGGAGTCCAAGCCGCACTCGTAGACATTTGTTTGGGGGCCCAGATGGTCGGCGGACATCTTCACGTATGGCGTCAATACCTCCATCACCTTCCGTTCGGTGTCGGTAGGCTCCCTGCGATCGGCGAGGGCAGCTGGGCGAGAGGGACGCCCATCGGCCATGAGCTGCGTCAAAGTCTCGAGGTCCAAGCTCAGGAAGAAAGCTGAGAGAACCTTCGCGTCGGCCTTTCCGTTCGAGCTCAAGGGTATGAAGGCCAGAGGTATGATGTGGCTGGGTCGCATGTAACTCGCAAGCTCCCGATCGCAGGCGCTTCTGAGTTGCTGCAGGAGACCTTCCGGGGGCCTGGCGAGAGAAGGCTTCCCTCCCTTACGGGTCGCGACGGATACAGAGGGATCCCATGCGATGAACGAAACGAGCTGGTCGATGCCAATAGCGGGGTGCTTCGCTAGGATCGTGATGGCGTCCGCGCTATACTTGGGGGCAGCAGCGTTGCGGAGAATGGAAGAGATGCCCTCGGACTCGATACGCACGCCACGAAGCTTAATCTGGGTGTCGATCCGGCCGATGATCTCGAGGGTGGCGTCGGGCATCATACGAACGAGATCTCCGGTTCTGTAGGCCCAGCGTTCGGTGCCGTCGTTAGGGAACTTAAGGAAGACCTTCTGCGTCAGGTCGGGCCTGCCAACGTATCCACGACCGACCAGGGGTCCTTCGACGACAAGCTCGCCGGTACCTCCTCGGAGTAAGATGTTCATGTTCTCGTCGACGACATAAGCCCCGACGTTAGCAAAGGTATGGCCGATGTTAGCCCGCGGTGTATCTTTGTCCATGAACCTCGCAGCGCAGCCGATGGTCACTTCGCTCGGTCTGTTTTATCGCAATATGAGTGCGCATTACATGCGACAAACATGCGACAAGATGCTGAGCTTACCCGTAGAAGTTGGCGAGCCGGACTTTCGGATGCGAAGCCCATTTGTCAAGGATCTAGGTGTAGTGGTCAAAACCTGTCCTGCGCGGGAGAATTAAAGTACATACAGCGTCGCTCATCTTCTCGCCGCCGCTAGCAATGTAACGGAGACTCGTTGCATGGCCGGATTCTTCGTCTTCCTGCACAGCCCCCATCGTGGCTTCGATGAGACTCGGGACGATCCCGACGTGTGACACTCGAAGGTGCTTGACATAGTATGGCAGATCCTCTAGAAGTAGCGAGCGTGGTGCAGCAAGAATAGGTATGCCCAGAGCCAGAGGCACGAGAATCTCTGCAAGATGGACATCGAATGCGACAGCTAGCATAGATGTCAGAGTGGAATTAAGTACTGAGGACACTAGAAACGCACAAGCAATAGAGAGGTAGTTTCCCTGACTGGGATCTTCGAGTTCTATGTTGGCGCATATGGCGCTAATGGCCCAAATGGCTTCGGACAATCCGCGCTGTGTCAGGATACACCCCTTCGGTGTCCCGGTAGTGCCTAACATCACATCAGCTTTTCAGCCGTTGTTCATTGAACAGTCTCCTCACCAGAAGTGTATAAGATGTAAGACGTATCATCGGGGTCGGCGAACGCGACCTCGCCTGCGCTCTGTTGGTCTATCGCACGCTGCACTGAAGGCTCCTTGATATCTATAGCAGTGTCTCCGAGAGACGTGAAGCAAGGTAGATCGGAAGTAGATAGAATGTATCGCGCGCTAGAATCTTTGGCAATGAACTGTTGTCTCTCCTCGGGAAGCTCAGCGTCAATCTTGTATCCGCTCAGTCAGTGATCTGCTTCAGCTTCCGGTGGGAAGGGAGGTCGGTTACGTACCGGCACATAGCATCCTCCCGCTCTCAAAATACCAATGAAGCATATGTGAAACCAGACGTCTCGCTTCATGCAGACTGCTACAGCGTTTCCATTCTCCACGCCGACTTGTCGCAGCCACCGCGCGACCTGATTGGCCCGCCGATCCAGCTCGGCATATGTGATCGTCTCGGGACTGTAGTGTTCAATCGGGTCGTCGGTCGACAAGTCTCCGTACCAGCGCACTGCGATATTGTGCGGCTGTTGAGCCGCCTGCAAAGTCAAGTGATCGGTCGCAAGCTTCACGGCGGGTACACGGCCATAAACGCTGCAGCATTCCTCGAACGTGTGCTTGTCATAGGAAGAGAGCAGCTCCGCGGGCAATGAGGGGAGAGAAGCGATCACAGTCTTGGGATTCGCTTGGGCGTGGGTGACGAGCGCGGCAATCTGGGAAAGTAGAAGCCGTGTCTGGGAGGGGTGGCAAGAACGTTCTGAGGCAGTGATGGATACTGTTGCATCGTCGCGATTGAATTCGGCCACCAAGGGAATACCCTCGCCAAGGCTGGGGAAGGCAAGCCGGCCGACGCTAACCAGCGCGGGGCAAGGGGATTGCTTCGGGGTGAGTTCTAACGTACTGCGAAGCTCAGCGGGAGTAATCCGCGGCCAGTGTGGGTCTGCAAGAGCTCGAGCAACTCCACCTGCAGTGTCAGACCAGGTCTGGCCATCTCCCCAAGCAACCCGCACAGGCCGCAACTTCTCTTCCTGACCATCCGCGATGGCAAGTAGCACGTCGGAACACCCGCAGTACGCGCCGAGCACCCGACCGAGGGCAGCAGTGACGATGGCGAGAGCTTCGCCCGTGTTTAGGCCAGCGTCAAGGACGAGGGCCTGAGAAGCTGATTGAGGTGCATCAGGCGCAAAACGCCGAGATGAGAGGTCTGGGAAATCTTGCGGTCTATAACCTGCCAGGACATGTTCGTAGCCGGCGAACTGGCCAGGAACGTTGACAGTGGGAGCGGGCCCCACCGACTGAGGGGGCGCAGTCGACATCGAGGAGTGCGCTGGGTGAGAGACGGGACGGGTGAGCGTTCGGACCGCCAGGACGTGAGAGAACCGAATAGGATGGCTAACTTGGGACTCACCTCGCGCTACGGAGTTCCTTCGCGTTGGTAGATGGTCCTCTGGTGCAAAGTATGGCTCTCAGTCGCTTGAGACGGCGCGGGGATGGGATGCTGTACGGCACGCAAGGTTGGCGCGAGCTGCCGTTTTCCTGTGATTCAGCTCAAGTGGCCCGAGGACCTTCACAAAGCTCAACCGTCGGAGCCGACGGAGAAATGGTGCCAAGCCGGGGAGAATGGCAGAATCAGATTTTCGAGCACCATGGTCGATGATGCTCCAGAGGCGTCCAGGAACTGCGCGGTCCATGCGGATTCCGATTGGAATGACGAGGAGGACGAGGCTGAGGGCGACGGCTTGGCTGGTGAGCGGGAGGAGGCAAGGACAAGCGACTGATCTTATCTTATCAGATGCACTCGTTACCCCCGGTGGCCCGTCTGATTAGATTAGGCATCAGACGTTTGATCTTATCAGATTGCGCATGGCAACACGGCCTGATCTCCTCCCTTTCCTCCTCCCAACACTCACGGACAACGACTTCCCCGACGTGGGCTTCCTCCCCAGAAATGCGCACAAGACACCGGGAATATTCTTCCAGCGTCCGCGTGCTGCGCCCTGGCTGGGCAACCGTCATCTCTTCTGTTTCTCCGCCCGAGTGTTTCCTTCCGAGCCCGTTGCTCGTCCGCTCAGCTCCATTGCCGGGTCTACACGATCCTAGACAGCCCTGCCATCGCCCCAGCGGTGCCGTGAGGCTTCCAAAACGATCAGATCGCCCGTGGAAATTACACATGCATTTTTGCCACTTTCCCTCACCGCTCCTTATAAAGTTTGGCACGCGAAGCACGGGTCGAGCGGACTTGCTTTTCCTCATCGCATCTCTCTCCACTCACAGCTATTCTCGTTCCCTCATACCTGAACTTCTGCGATGCCCTCCCCGTCCTCTACTGACTCCGTACCGCTGTACGATGTTATTGGCCTTGGCTTCGGGCCTGCAAACATCGCCATCGCTGGCGCCATTGTCGAAAAGTGGGCAAGCTCAGAGACCAGCTCGGTAGGCGCTCTCGACCCTGTATCTTGCTATCGCTCGCTGACAATCTTACCTCGGCATGCTATCCGCTCGGACGCTCCTGTGACCAGAGCCAAGCGCCGCTGCAACAAGTGCTGTTCATTGAGAAGCAGCCCGAGTTCCGATGGCACCCCGGCATGCTTTTGCCCAATTCACGCATGCAGATCAGGTGTGTGAATATGCATGCAGAGGATGAGTGTTCCCCTGTCGTGCTTACCATGTGCTTGACAGCTTCCTGAAGGACCTTGCCACCTTGCGATCCCCCCAATCCCCGTTCACCTTCCTGGCATACCTCCATTCTCAGGACAGGCTGCTGAACTTCATCAACCGTGGCAGCTTCACGCCGACACGGAAGGAGTACTCGGACTATCTTGCTTGGGCGGCCGACGCGGTTGAGAAACGCGGCGTCCAGGTGCGCTATGGCGAAGAGGTCGTTGCCCTCACCCGCCTCGACGATGGGACTGTTGAGGTCCGCAGCCGCAACCTCCATACCGGCGAGGAGTTCTCGAGACGATCGAGTGAGTTTATGTGATCGATCGATGATCGTCTCCCTCTAAATATCCTGTGCAGGAAATATCATACTCTCTCCCGGCGGCACCCCCAAACTCCCACCGGCACTCTCCGTCATCGCGCCGCATCCCCGCATTATTCACAGCGCGTACTATCTCTCTGCGGTAGAGGAGTTCTTCGCGTCTGTCCCCCAAAACGGCGAGCCTTTGCGCATTGCGGTCATCGGAGCCGGGCAGTCGTCAACAGAGGTCCTCCTGGACCTGCACAGCCGCCTGAACGCGTTGCCGGTATCTGGCGGTAGGAAGCATGAACTGGAGATGATCTTCCGTAAGGGCTCTCTGAAGCCCAGTGACGATACCCCGTTCTCCAACGAGATTTTCGATCCAGCAAGTGAGTGTTCCTGGCGATGTTATTCTGGGAGCGAGCGCTCTAACTCCTATCTGACAGCTACGGACATGTGGTTCAACCTCCCTTCGAAGCGCGATAGGCAGGCCGTATTGCGCGAGTATAACCCGACCAACTATAGCGTAGTGAACATGAGGACCATCGACTCGGTAAGCTCACTCATCTTACAATGGTCGCAAGGCACTGACTGTGTGGCAGCTGTACGAGGTCATGTACCACCAAAAGCTCCTTGACAGTATCAAGGACCGTACGGGCCGCGAGGAAGAGTCCGACCGCACTCGCATTACCCTCCGCCCATATACCTCCATCTACTCTGCGGAGCTCGTCCCTTCAGAGTCTGAAAACTTCCGCCGGCAAGGAATCCATTCGTCTCACGCTGCACGGCATGCTCGACCGCGCTGTGTCCACTAAAACATACCACGCCGTTTTCTGCGGCACCGGTTACGATCGCGACTCCTGGACGCGTCCTGCTCGCGGCTTCAAATCTTGCGGACGAGTTCGGCGTCAAGTCCTCAAATATCGAGCTCGTCCCGGCCACCGAGCCGGTCGCCGACCAGGGTACCGTGCCGCTCTTCGCCGATGTTGTGGAGGCCGGCGCGCTCTCGCCTGTCTCTTCGCGGTCGACCGACGGTTTCTCAACCCCGCCGACGCCAGCGACGCCCCACTCTGAGCACTCAAAGCTGAACGGCGAGGGCCCAGACGTCCAAGGTTCGCATCTCGCGCAATTACCGCCTGCTCTCGCCACGGGCGACCAGCGACGAGAGTGGAAGCGCGGCCGGACCTCGTATCTTCCTCCAGGGTTGCACCCAGTCGACACACGGCCTGAGCGAGTCGCTCCTCAGCATCCTCGGCGTCCGTGCTGGTCTTGTGGTCGACGAGCTGTGCAAGGCTTGAGGCGCGTATGTGTAGTTATACTTAGGCTCATGGGAGTCGCACGGGGATATGACCAAAAGAAATAGTTGTACTCTTAATATACCTGAGAGTTCGTGCCGATCAGGCGTATGTTTATACACGATTTGATATGGGGTCAGTAGCTAGCGTTCCGTGTTATCAAACACATCAGCTCAAGCTATGACAATACCAGGCCGGGAAATATGACAACAGCTTTCCGACAGAGTTCAGAGCACCACCAGAACAATAGCACAGCGCATTCAAGCATCCAGATACAACCCTGCACACCTTCCAATCCACCTTGATGGCCCGATATAGAGGATCAAGTCGACCTTGGCTTGAGAGAGATATGCCTCATCAGTGTAGGCCCGAGCGGAAAGCTTAACTCTACTCTGCGATCGAGCGACGAGCGACGAGGATGTAAGCTACCAGCTCTTCAGCTATGGTATGATCCTGCAGACCACCGAGTTGGAAGTCTGAGTGCTGTGTGCTCACCACCGGCCTGCCCGACGTCGTCACCAATTGCCTCGCAAATGAGACGTGGGCATATTGGTGTCCATGCAGAATTACTGGAAGTCTGCGCACGCCGAGGACATATTCAAGATGGCTGCGTGATATCTCGGCTAGAGTTGTATACCCAGGTACATCAGCTGAACCGTAATGGGCGCCGTAGGGGTAGTTATTCTAGCTCTTGTGAAGTTCATCGTACACACCTTGCGAACGTTCCACCTTGACATGACCAAGCATGAGGGCGAGTCGCAGAGGTCCTGAGCTCGTTGCCGGGCGCGGGCACCCGCGACTCGCGAGACGGCGCCGGGCGAATGAAGGCTCCCGCGAGTCCGCGCCGTGCGACTCGCGACTCGCGATCACCACGGCGCTCGCTCATCACCTCTCCGACCCGTCCTTCGCTCTGGCTGCATGCTGCTTGACTGCAGCGACGTCGTCCGTGTAGTCTTCTGCACCCTCGGCGTCCCTAGAGAACCGGCCTTCCTTGCATTTTTCCTGCTGCTTGCTCTGGGTCTCAGTAACTCGACACTGGTAATCTATACATGCATCCTGGGAATCCTTACCGACGCTAGCTATAGTACAAGGACTTGGTTCGCACCTTCATTCTTGCTAAGTGCCCTCGCTGGTTGTTCTTCCTGACCGCGGAATTCTTCTGCAAAGGAGCACTGACGTTTGTGCTTCATTGGGGCCTGCTGGCTGGCAGTATCGGGGTTGGCTAATCGCGAAAGTCGTCGCCATACGCTCCGGATGCCACCTCGCTCGTTTCGTGACACCTCTTCAAGTCCCCACAACGTACGGCAACATGATGGCTCTTCAGCGTGCGCATGGCAGCGCGTGCAATGATTTTTCGCCACTGCATGTTATGCCGATCGGTAGCGGAATTGGGTGCGTCCTCTTGAAGTCTCATTCCCAAGTTGTTTCGTAGTTCGGCCTATGCGGCAGTCCTTGTAGCCGCTGTCACCACAGGAAGGATATTTCTCTGGTCGGAATAACCTTGCGTAGGCGAGGCGAATCCCTCTTGGGCATGCATAGTACTCCGAGTCCAGACCAGTTCGGACTGCAACGCTGAAGGCGTGCATCGTCCTGCGACTCGGATATAATGATCATGCCCTACGGGGACCACCATGTTATCCACGTGGCAAATCCTACACACGAACATTGAGAAGTTTATTTCTTCTGGTGTAAACTGCGTATGAAGGGGAGACTCGCCTTGTGGGCGCACTGAGGCGTCGGGGCGTCGGTGCGTGACATTGTGTGACACAGTCACGTTCCTGGAATATCGTCTTGCCCTTGAATGCGGGGCATCACCATCGACCCCAGAGAGGCCTCGCTGGCTCTGCGGGGATGCGGGGTAACCCACAGCGAATGACAACCTGCTTGGGACTCAGAATAAATAGTGCACAGTCTGTGATCCGTTACTAGGGACTCACCTCGAACTTCGCAGGTGGTTTGTCAGTTGCAACGTCCCATGGCAGGGTACGCACCCAGCTTGGGTTACGCCTTCACCGTGCATTGATGTTCTGCGACGCATCCGATTGATCCACAACGTAGGTCGTATCTGCTACTTTCTGCAGCCCGGAGATTGAAGGAGATGTGGGGCGGCGAATGTGAGGGATTTCACCTGCTGAGACGCGTCTGTGGTGCTGCAGCTGCAGCACGTCTGCGCTCGAAGATGCTCGCTTGGCTTGGCTGCGACTCGGCTGTGCCTTGTGCTTTCTTGTGCCTCTTGCTGCTTGCTTCTGTTCGCCCACAGGCTGGCCGGTGACGACGACGCTGGACGGTGCTTCCCGGTCCGTGGCGGTGGTTTGGGCAAGAGGCAGCACCCGCGGACGGTTGCCGCGCATGGCGGCGCCGGGGACGAGCGAGCAATAAGCTCTCTCTAGCTGATGCGACGATTCCCTTTACGAAGACGCCGCTTCCTCCTCCCCGTTCCCTTAAAATGGCCCTCCCCCGCCAAACTCTGTTCCTCGCAATTTTGCCCCCTTCTCTCTCGCTTCCCGCTCTCCTCTCCTCTCCTCCGCCCTCCCCACGCTCGTTTCATTTTACGACGGCTCCTGGCTCTGCTACGAGGCTACTTTACGCGTCCCGCTCGCTACCCTCCTGAATGCGCAAACCGGACCCTCCCTTCCCTTCCTTCACCCTCGCCATGACCCAGTGGGACGACTCCATGCGGCTGCCGAGCTACCGCGAAAGCCTGGTTGTTCGCTACCACCCGTACGCTCGCAAAGAGCCCAAGCCGGCCGAACGCTATATGGTAAGTCCCCTGTTAGCGGCGCGTCGTCAGCCTTCGCGTATTCAGCCGTGGGATAAGCAAACGGTGGACTATCGTTACTGATGGAGAAACTGCGACCGTCGCGCAAAACCCAGAAGATCCAGGTGTAGCCGTAAGTCGCCCTTCGACGCGTCGCTTTACGCGTCCTCGCTAAGCACTGACGCGTCTGGCGTATAGGCAATGCCACGCCACCCGTCCGGAGCGATCTACACGACCAACGCGACCGACGCGATCGACGAGGTGGCGTCAAACCTGGATCGTGCTCTGAACCGGGAAGCTGAAGATGGGGTAGAGCTCAAGAGGCGTCGAAGCCTCACGTCGCTCATTATAGTACGTTCAGGATCACCTTGCGCCTTATTCTCCTGACACCTTGTCCCGCAGGATCTCGCTATTGCAGTCATTGACAGCTACCGCAACTCCCGCGTTGGCAAGAAGACGCTGTCCGTCGCGAAGAACAACTGAATTGTATACATAGCCTCGCGTTCTTGTTTTCTTGCTGGGTCTTCACCACCGCTCACGTAACGTCTGGTTGCTGCCTCGGAGTCAGTAACAACGCGCACGTATCCTCATCTAATCACACAAGTGTATATCTAGATACATTCTCTTCGGATGCTTGGGTTCATCCTTGTATATTGCATCGCTGTCTTCGTACTTCCTCTGGCGTAATGTCATGTCTTGGTTGCTTGATGGTCACCATCGGACTGCTTGTTCGTTCTTGCACACCTTTTGCGGCACAACGCTTGATTGAGTTCGCGGGAGCTTGCCGCAGCACTATCGTACGCGCTCAGCACACTTTACGCTACATGACGCTCACGCTGAGTGCTTGACGATCGTTCACACCGCGCTCGTTTAAGAGTCGATGGCGCTGAAGTTATTGTTGGACACTTTGTGGCTTTGCTGCTCGACACAGGCGAGGCGATCTGTCGCTTTTCACTCAGAAGGATGCCTATCTTGAGCTTGCGCTTTTGGGAGTCGTTCCTGGCTTGACGCAGTCTGTTCACACAGCCCTCTTGTACTGAATCTTGACGTCTTGACGCAAGACAGGCCAATGAAGCACGCAAAACAGCAAGACAACGGTACACGGGCAGGTTACGCCTCGTCGACATCGATGTTGAAGACAACGGCTGCCCGGCGCCAACGCTCCAAGGATACGAAAGCTCGCTGTTTGCGCTTGTTTGTAGCAATGGGGCGCCTAAGAAATTCTTGGAAGTGATCGTAGGAAGCGCGCATCTCACTTGTACACCTCCATAGCAGCCATCTCGCCCTGCTGCCGCCATGCGTATCGAAAAGTGCTACTTCTGCTCAAAAAGCGTCTACCCAGGACACGGTAAGCTTACAACTTGCCCTGATTATGTAGAGCAAAGCTCACAGGCAATGCAGGATCCGCCTTCGTTCGGAATGATGCCAAAGTGTTCCGCTTCTGCAGTTCGAAGTGAGTGCTCTTATGATCTCGAGTATGCGACCTTGGCTGACATTCGACCCTCCAGGTGCAACAAAAACTTCAAGTACGATTTAATAATGGGCTGATTGTGACGGTGCAACTGACTCTTGTGATCAGGATGAAGCGTAACCCGAGGAAGGTCCGCTGGACAAAGGCGTTCCGGAAGGCTGCTGGTAAGGAGATGACAATCGTAAGTTTGTCCCGTAATCATGCCTGGCGTTGTTTCTAACTGGAGCGTATCGCAGGACTCCACGATCGAGTTCGAGAAGAGGAGAAATGTCCCGGTCCGCTACGACCGCGAGCTTGTCCAGACGACGGTCAAGGCCATGAAGCGGATTGCAGAGATCAAGCAGAGGAGAGAGCACGCTTTCTGGAAGAACCGGTACGTCGACTCTCTGTGTCTCAGGGTGATCCCTCGCCTTACGTATCGCTACAGGATGGCCGTGGCAAGGGAAAAGCTCAAGGCTCACCGCAAGCGCAAGCTGGAGAAAACCTCCGTCAAGCTTGTCCAGCCTATCACGCCCGAGTCCGAGAAGATCAAGGAGAAGATCAAGGTCTCTGCGAAGAGTCGGAGCGCATTGGTCGCAGGAGAGGGCCGTTCAATGGGCATGGAGATCGACTGAGTGCGTTGTCCCTCCGATTCTATGTCCATGTCATATCCCCTCGGCTTCTCTCCTTCATGTCGATATGCTTTGCGGCCAGTCAGCTCGATGTATTGCTATGGTAGTGTACACCTATGGTATGAGATTTTCCTCCGGTAATGTGTAATGGTATGGGTACAGAATGCGGATAGAAGTACAGGAGATCGTCTAGATGGAAGCGGCAGGTACCGTGCAGCAGGAGGCATGGGACCTAGCGTCGCTTGTACTTATCCTCGTTCTCTTGCCGGATATTGGGATCCAGCGTGTTCTGCAGGCCGAGCAGTGTCTTGCTCACCGCCTCACTGGCGCCGATCATAGGCTTCAACACGGCGATGGGGACCGCACGGACTACAGCACGGACCGGGCCCTGGAATTGAGCAAGGTCAGCCATGCACAATGCGCAGCCCACGGTTTCAACTCACCTCGTTGCCTGACCGTTCGTAGACCTCCATGGGTACCGCGAGGATCGTTTGGGCCGCAGAGTTGAGATTGCGCTTCAGACTACTGTATGCGGACTTCACTCCTTCCTTCACGTTTGTCGGCTGGTCTGCGTATCTGCTAATGAGCTCTTCGCCATCTTCCTCGCGGTATTCTTCATCGACATCCATGACGGGAATTTGCAGTGCCTCTGCCGTGACTTGGTCCTTGAATTGACCCCCCAATACGGTTTCAGCCTGCTCCAGAATAACCTGAGTTCCTGTCGCCAGCCGCGCGCCAAGCCGAATGGCCTCCATTGCGGTCGACTTGACGAAGGCATTGGCGCCTTTCTGGAGACCTCGTACGACCCGCCCGTCTTTCTTGTATTGCGCAATGGGAAGCAAGACGAGGTCTGCGACACCGGACCCAACGTTCACGACCGATCGTATGGGCGCAACACCGGAAATGACGTCCACCAGCTGAGTCGCCTTGACGTCAGGTGTCCAAAGGTCATTCAGTAAGTCGAAAAATCTAGGCCACCCTGTAATCTGGTAAAACTGCGCGTCAGAGGGTACCGTATGGTCGAGTACGCCGAAACATACCCCATTAGCGGTGATATGGCGCAACGTCATCTCGGCGCCGTCGAAATGGAAGAAGTTCATGAGCTCGATCGTTTTGCCCTCCTTCAGGGCGCGGTAATCCACCCGACGGGGCTTGTAGTCCAGCTTGATGTCGATCGGGAAGACTTCGGCTTGTTCTGAATAGCGAAGACTGAGCATGTGCATGGATAGAAAACATATGACAACTTACGGAAGTAGATCTCGTTCGAAGGTTCTGACGGGGTCGATGGCGCTGCATCGGGGTCCTTAAAGCTGAAGAACTGCTTCAGGAAGTCCAGTGCATCTTGGTCCACATGCAGCCTCAGGGGCAGGAATCTTAGCCTGGGAACAGGTTCAGGGTTGTTCTTCCGCGATGAGGCGATAATAAACGCTTACCCGGAGCCTCGCTTCCTCTGACGGATGGCCGGGAACCGGATGCAAGGTGCGCAGTTCAATGCGAACCATGTTGGAATCGCTCTCGCGAACGTTGCCTTTCGAATCGGTTTGGAGGCTCGTCAGGAATTTCTTCCACGTAGACGTCTTGATGTGGTCCAGAATCTCTACATCCCTGACCGTAGCAAGAATCCGAGACACGAGCGAGGCGTCTGGTCGGTACTGGTCCACCTCAGCGTCAAGACCCATGAGCCGGAATTCGATGCTCGGCCCCTTGGCTCGACGTAGGCGTCGTCGATGAGTCTTGGAGGAGTGAGACCCACTTCGGCCCGGCGAGGCCAGAGGCTGAGGCTTGAGGGACTGCCACGAGCTTTGGGTGGTCGTTTCGAACTCTTCATTCAGCTCCTCGTCGATGGCGGCTATCAAGGCATCTGGCTCGAGTTCGTCGACGTTGTGCTCCAGGCCGATGTAGACGGAGTTGAATAGGATGGTGTTCGTCTCTTCAACACTGGGATCCGGCGTTTGCCCACTCGCGACGAGTTGGCGAATCTTGGCAAGCCTCCGACGCATTTCCTTCGCCTTCTCCTCGATGGTTTTCCTTGTCCGGCTCCAGTCATAGCCATCATACAGGAGGACAGCGATGTTGAAGTCATGAACCCGCACACGGAACGCCGTTTCCCCATAGCTGATGGATGGGTTGAGACGAGCACCCGATCGAGCACGAATGGACACACGTACCTAGAGTCAGTCTGATCAGGAGGAAGCGTATCGAAGTAATTCTCGATGATGTGGATGCCCTCTGGATGCAATATCCGGATCGTCTCGCCACCGTAGCTGGACGTAACGCCTCTCGGATCGTCAGCGCCTGCTGGAGTGTATGACGCTTCCACGTCAGAACCCTCAAATTCGTCATCGCTAAGTTCGCGCAAGCCTGCCGCAGCGCCGAAAGACTCGTCAAGGTAGTCCGGATTGGTCGGAAGGTCATCTTCAACCATGTCAGGAGCGGCGCCCACCTCGGGCAAGCGCCGGAAGGCTTGGTCATCCAGAGACGCTGCTGCACGGTCAGCGGGTGACTTCTGCCGATGACAGGAAAGGGAACCCACCCAAGAGACCTCGAGACTCCGTCGGCCTTTGGCTCACATTGGCTGGCTCATGTCGCCGTTTGGGTTCCGGTGGGGATCCTGAACAGGTCCAGATGTTAGTTGAGAGGACAATGCTCCGCGCGGGCAGATCTGCAGATTAACAAGACTTACTCCGGTTCAGGTGGCCGGAAGGCCGATGTGAAGTCGCCCATGAAGGCGGCCAGTGCAGCCATTGTATCCGCGCACATGTGTAGGCGTAGATCACCTTGATCGATGAGCAACTGGCAAGGGTTAAGGGTTAGAGATCGTGCTTAGTACTTTCGATTGTACAAGGTAAGCACATACGCGAAGATCTGGAGGGCTAACGACATCTATCTTCTTGAACGAGAGGATGAGATCTGATACCTCAGCCAGCAGTGCGTAGCCTGCAGACTAAGCACCATACCGTCTCAGCCGGGGAAATCATGCAGTGTGCACCAAGTAACTCGCCTTCCAGAATGACACACCCGACGCTGATGAATGAGTACGCGTGCCCTCCTCCGAATCGTCTGGGAAGGTCGATAGATCGTCTATCAAAAGCAGTGCGAGAGTGGGAACTGAGAGATTCATGGTCGTTGTCGATGAGTTGCCTTCGAGGACGGTCGAGAAGTCCAGTTCTCCAATGTATGGCACGACGGCACCAGGGTGAGATGGCGCGAGTAGTCGGATTGATGTGTCCAAGATCTTTAGGTTGACCTTTGTACGTTCGCTCGGGACCACCGACTCGAACGCCTGAGAAATGTGAGTTATTGCGCATCGCAAAACCGATGAGGTACCCACTCCAGGAGGGGCCTTGAAGAACCGTCCTAGGTTCGTTGCCCACTTGAGATTGGGGTAGAAGTGGTACGTTATACCGCTGAGCGTGACCCTGACTCTGGACTCCTTGGCTGTTGTCTCTGGAACTACTAAGGAAGTGAAGCGCAGTTTCACAACAGGCTTGGCCACGGTGTTCTTCGGATGACACGAATGTGAGACTCAGCGTTGCCGTGAGAATGGACAAAACGTACCAAGGACTGGGGCATTGTGAGCGAAAGGAAACAGTTCCGCCCGATAGGTGTCACGTCGTGAACGTTCAGATCCATGACGCCAACGGTCACCACAGTCTCATCCTGCGTTTTCTCTTGAGTCTTCTGATAAACCCACAGAATAACAACGCACGTACCTTGCCTTCTGGTTTGATCTCCAAGAGCACATCTACATCCGAGGCTGTGATGTCGAATGGATAGACGATGTCTTCAGCTTCCTCTCTTGGTACCACGAGCCTCAATGCAACTATGAGATCATTTGTTAGGATGCTGCAACTCGTCGCAGGGGATTGACGCACCTTCAGTGATACCTATCTTCACAACGGTCTCGCTACGAGACTCTGGTCGCGGTTTGATTGTACCTGCAAGGCTTGTCGCGCCGCTGTTCGTTGCGCTTCCCAAGGAGCTCGTCCTGGCAAAGTATCGAGAGCCGATGAGACTGGATGCCCCACTGTCTGCTCTCTCCGTGCCAGTCTCTGAAACAGCGGCTTCTGCAAAGGCCACCTCCATACATTGTGTGAGATCGTCTGCCCATAGTTGCAGACCATCGAGGAGCGGTTTTGACAGTCCAACGTATACAGATGGGATATCGAGGGATATTGCCATTGAGCTGACCGTGACATGTGCAGAAGCAGCGATCGGAGTGTGAGCCACGAGTAATTGGGGTAGCAAAGGCCCGCTGGAAGCGTCACGTCCGGGCGGGGTACCAACACTGAAGTAGGCGTCCTGGCTGCCTGCCACGTGGCCCTAGAGGCCCGAGCGAGAGAATAGCTCGAGCCTTTGACTCCCCGACGAGAGAATGTGCGAGGACAATCCGCTTCCAGGTAGCACTCAAGAGGATGATGCGGTCTTGTCCCGGCACGTGCCCCGCAGGTTCGCCGCCATACAAGTCTTCCGCAGCCTCAAATCTCGGCGCAGTGCGACGTTGTGGAGCATGTCCTGGCGTGAGGCAAATGTCATGTATGTCGACAATGACGGAGCCGGAACGAGGAGCGCGTTGTGACGGTGGGGGTACGCGGACTTCAATCCGAACTGCAGGTATATTGATTGTAATCTCGGTCCTAGGCGCCTTCGCTTTCTCCTTGTGCTAGTCCTCTCAGTTTAACGCACTCAACAAACACTGAACTCAGACAATCACACTCACCTTGGTCTTCCGGCCCTCGAAACCGCTCACTGGGTGTTGTCGTCTCTCAGTCTTGCGATAGTCGTAGCCCAAGTCCAGGTCTTCCAATACCAACTGCTCCAGACGTCGCCTCTCTCGCTCCGCCTCAATATCCTGAGAAGTGGGCGAGCCCGACAATCGAGGCGTCCCAGGGTAGGAATCACCATCCGAGTCAGTCTCGGGTTGTCCAGAGGGTGATGTGGAGCGTTTTTCGGGACATTCGGATGAGCGGGGAGTAGACAGCTCTTCCACGAAGCGCAGGACCTCGCTCTTGCCGTGAATCGATGGGCCAAGGATAGCTCCGAGATCCAAGAATACATGGATCGGAGCAGCGGCGACTTGCAGATCCGCCGCCTCTGGATGTATTCGACGTTCGTTCTGTCCCCCTGCACCAGTCGAGTCGCGGAATTTAACGTTGAGGGCCAGAGGCGACGCATTGAAGGTACTCGCAGTGTCCTTTACAGGAGACGGCGTCAAGCCTTTGAGTCCCAGCCGACCAGGCGACTGGGGCAGACCTATCGGAATTGAACGAGCTGCAGAAGGACTAGCAGGCTCTGGGACTTCGAATTTTCTCCTGCCTGGGCTGCTGGTAGATGGCGACGATTCAGGGAAGCTCATGGGGGGCGGGGTGTGAAGGTGAGCGTACGCCTGGGCGGCAGCTTAGTCCTCCAAGTAGAGAGCTTGGCAGTGGTACCTGTCCGATGAGGAGCCGTCCAGTCAACGACGTCAAACACCGGCAATGAGACGGAGGGATTCGAGGCGCCATCGAGAGTTGGATGGACATGGTCTGGAGAATATTGGACGGGAAGATGTGGATCGATGATGAGGATGGGGAACGACTGCAATTCATCGCTGCCATTGGCACCCGTGGAGACGAAGGCGAACAGAGACACTTCGGATATTGCCAACGATGCAGAGGTGGATGACGGTTCCCTCCGCGCTATCGGAGTGTTTGGTCTTGACCAAACTACCACGGCGGATCGATAGAGAGCTCGAGATGCCTTCGATGTGCAGACGGGTGTACCCGGTCGAAAGTGGCGGTAGGAACCAAGGGTCGAGCGAAAGTACTCCGTCAAGGCATCATCCGGGTTTGACGCCGAGGTGCGCGAAGATGGCAGAAGAAGGACAACGATCCCGCGAAGCCGCAAGGAGCCCTCCAAATCGTCCATAGGGAATGAGGACGTTGGATCCGCAGCAGTGCTGGTTGGCCTAGAGTGCTGCGCCGTGGGACTGTGCGATGACCAGACCTCGGCGATGTCTAACATGTCACGAACTTGCCGTGCGCTGAATGCGCAAGCGATTGTGCCGATGCTCACGTCCAAGCGCACGCGATCTTGACGGGTATGGGGCTTGCCCTTCGTCGAACGGCTCGCTGTTCCCGAGTCATGTGGGCTGGTCCCACTAATTGGGACTGCGCGAGTCCGGGCAGGGGTGGTAAGGCGTATCTCGACAGGTTCAGAGCCTAGCGAAAGGACAGTCTGGTCCTCGATATCGCCGGAATGAAGTGTGAAACGGCGTCGAAATGGAGAGGATAGCGGAGATGGGGCCGCAGGAGAGCTCGCCGGTGAATTATCCGTAGGTCCTGAAGACGCGTCTAGACCGACCGCCGATGTCTGAATCGCTGGAGCGAGGACTGGCGGAGAAGGAGGCGATGGCGTCTGGCTCCGAGAATGCAAGGTTTCTTCGGGGATGCCATCCAGGGCTGCCTCCGGAGAGGTGTACGAGACGGCACTTTGATACATGCTGCTGGATACGGAGCTAGCAGGTGAAGATGGACGCGGAGGCAGTAACGCGATCGATTGAGACATGAACATCTGGGTCTCCTCGTCCATGTCTGACGAGTCTGAGGGAGGGGACGGTGGCTCAACCATTGGTGATGGACTTCGCTCAGTATCCGTCTCGCCCTCGGAGGGCACGGCGTCAGCTACCTCGTGGAGTATCTCTTGAACATGTTCTTCCATCGCACTCGTCGGTGTGGGCGATGCGACTCGAGAAGGAGCCTCTGGTGACGAAACAACAGCATTCTGTGGCAGTGGTGGGCTTGCAGGCTTTGCACCGGCGGTAGTGGATAAACGGGGGCTAAGTGGTCGCAAAGAACGAGTGGTCACAGTGATGCCATTCACGATGACCTTCCGAATCTCGCCTGTTTCCGACTCGCTTTGACTGGTAGTAGAGGACGCGGGTGTGGGCTGCTGTGCGTCGGTGCTATAGCGGACTTCCGGAATGATCACATGTGAAGCTAGCTTCCTGAGGGTTGACTATGGTGATTCTCGTGTCTGTCGCATCGAACTGAAACCTCGCGAGTAAACGCTCGATCAGGGTTGCAAAGATGGAGACACCTGGAGGATCAGAATCGTGCTGGTGCACTTCTTCCTCTGAGATAAAAGGATCCAGACCACCAGGGAGGCTGTCTTCTTGAAGGACAACAGGACTCCGTCCAAGGTCCGGATGGAAGGACTCGCGGAGCGTGGCTTCCTCTCTGACAGAAAGCTCCTCGTGAATGAATGTTTCCGCGACCGATGCGACCGACTCGGCTAGGTTCTCCGCAAACGCACGCTGATCGGTTGCAGAGAGTGTAGGGCTCCTAGGTAGAAAGTCAAGTGCAGCGATTCCAAAGAAAGGCCCACTGTTGACGTGAGGGGGATTCGGCCACGGAACACGAGCTGTGACCTTTCCTACAGAACCGTCCCGCAGGCGCACAGGCAGGCCGGAAATTAAAGCATTGATAGCCTGATTTGTCAATATAGTTGATGTATATGAGAATTGACTTGTATGCCTACCTCATCATTCAACTCTAGATCCCGGACCTGCACATACCCAGAGCCGATCTGCGAGTCCACTTGCTGTACATCGAGTTGGCCGGGTTTGAGGAAATGACCCAGTGATTGTCTGAGAGCAAAAGAGATGAAGCGCTTCTGAATGCCGGATGGAAGAGATAGATCGATTGAGGGCAGAGAGGGTAACCAAGAGAAAGACCAGGGGAACATCGCGAATCACTCCGACTAGCTGAGTAGCTCAGGCTTGTGCAACGTCAGCGGGACAGTTCATGAAGTCGTGCAGATTGTGAAAGATACAGAGCTATGGTATATTCGTGAGCAAGTCTAAGCTTTCATGCAACAGGAGCAGGCCAAGTCGAGGACAAGGTCGGAGGTCGACGAGGAGAGCTCCGTCAGGCGAATGAGCATACCCCATGGGGCACGTGCACCCAGATCACATCGGGTGGTAAGCAGACGCCCGCTTTGTGGCGTTCACTTCTTGTTTCTACCATCCCAGCGTTCAAATAGCTGCAGTTGGAATCAGCAGTGGCAACACGAGTAGGTCAACTCGTTAGTCTTGAGCGGCACTGTCTCACGAACTTATGATGCCATATCCTGAAGGAAACTGCCTCAGCCGATATCTCCTCTTTGTTCTTCGAAGCTAAAGCCTCTATGTGTATGGCTGCGTCGGATCCAAACACTATACGGCCTAGTTGGCGTGGGTTCAACAAGATACGCCACTTGATTGTATTGTACGTTACAGATCTTATGAACGCAACACAGGTGTAAGTACAGCTAAGCGATACAGCGGTGATTCCTATTCGGATGTCGGCTACGAGTACAACAAGATCACTACATACCCAACCGATGATGCCCCGCTTGGTATAGAGTTCCCTGGGATTACATGGGCAGAGCCCGCTATGCCGAATTGGGTAGGCTATCTGGTTACAGAGTACAGTCCAGGAACCAAACTGTTGGTCTATGACTATGCTGTGGGTGGACACACAGTCGAGGGGGTCCGTAAGCAAGTGCAGGTCAACTTTTTACCTCGAGTTGGCGGGAGGCCGAATTGGGCGTGTTGGAGTGCGGAGGACACTTTATTTGGTAAGCTCATCCAGACTCCCATAGGTAATCGTCGGGGCTGACGCTTCTTAGTCACCTGGATAGGAATTAACGACTGCGCGTAAGCGATGTCACAACCTCCGACCGACACTATGCTTCTGACTATCGTTTACAGACGACTGGAACTTAGTGACATACCGGCGACTCTTGACGATCTCTTCGCAGAACAAGAGCTACTCTATGAGACGGGTGCCCGGAATTTTCTGTTCATAGATGTTCCACCAATCGACCGCTCGCCAGTTGGTGTGTAGTTATATAGTCGGCTACCATCCTCATTGTGATCTGATTAGGAATCGCCCAGGTGTGGCCTTCACTCGCAACGACCCTGCGTTCAAGCTCCCATACGAGACGTGGAACAGCAGTTTACGTTCACATGTCACGTCGTTCGTTCAGAAGCATCCCGACGTGACTACGTTTGTGTTCTCCTCCTGGGCGACTTTCACGCGAGTCTTGGACGATCCTGTAGCCCATGGGTTTCGTGAGGACCACGCTTCAAGGGCTGGGGGAGATATCTGGGTAGACAACCTGCATCCCTCGAGCAGAATGCACGACTGGATAGCCCACGACGTGTCCAACTTTCTTCAAGCTCAACCTGCCTACTCGTCGATCAAGTCGAGTGAGCGTTGCCTGGGACACTTCAGGTGTGGTTGCATGTATAATTGTGTCGCACGAAAACTAACCATGACATTCAAACATCACGTTATACGGCCAGACCCGCACATACCCTCTTATACGAATCCCTTGCATCTGTCCCTGACGCAACTGCACCAATCCTAGGATATCCGTGATCGTGAGCATTGTAAATGACGGGGCGCAGAACAGCGATAACTTACCAAGATAACCACGCGGACTACTGTAGTTTTGGTTGGTTTCTCATGGAACTCCGAATAGCAAATGTTCGGCCTAGATACGATCTGTTTCGAGCCCGTGCTCCTGCGGAATCCTGGTCGCTGCTATCATAGCATCAGCATAAGCGAATTCAAGGAATGATATACCACGAATGCGCTTTACCGAACGGACAAGCTCACAACCGCGTCTGCTGGGTTCGGTCAAAGCGACGGAATCGCGACGATTATCATGTCTTGCGAGGACGCGCTGTTTTGGCGAGATGGTTGAGTTGGATCACTTCCGCGGTCCATGAGCTACAGGAGCTCACCTTTAACGACTGGGAATGCAGCAAAGTTGGCCTCGCAGGTCTATGCTTCGGCTGGCTTTGGGAACAAGCCTCGTTTTCCATTTGGGAGACGACTAAAGCGAAGGAAGGGTATCGCGGCTCCAGGACATTGACTCTGATAGAGTTCGCCAGATTGGTGACCATGGTGTGTATTGAGTGAGATTGACTCCTGTATGTTGGCAGAAGATGTCGGTGCTGTGGAGGCGTGGTGTTCAAGACTATGGCTAAGATGTAGAATATCAGTATGAGCTGCGACCGTTTTATATCCTCCAGTGAGGCCCGGGGCTGTGTAGTACGGCGGATTGGTGTCTCTACGATCCTTCCAACACCCGCCGATTCGGGAATGGACCGATCTAGGAATCCCGGAGAGACAACTCCGACTGCCGCCTACTGCTCCCTCGTATAGAGCATATCCACAGATGCACTACTTGCACGGGCGAGATCCACATGTGATATATATCAAGTCAGTATGCGCTATGTCGGCGCCTTAACATCTCATAGGGACAGTACAGCACTAGTCTAGTGTGAGCTCGTGCAGTGTAAGACGAAATCGCTGTCAGGACGTCACATCGTCGGAAACTCAAAACTCAGTCCAAATCAAAACCACCTAAGATCCCCACGTCTGCTTCGCGCCGCGAGTTGTAGCGCCTGCTGCCGGATAGGGGATCCTCGAGGTGGAAGTTGACATAGAGCCAAGGGGCGTGCCCGGTGCTTTCAACGGGAATGAGCAGGTTGTGCCTCGAAGATCAAGTTCGGCCACCGGGTGGTACGTACGCCCTTGTGAAGAGTACCTCAAGGAGAATCATGATGGTAGAATGGGGTAGTGGCAACTTTTAGCAGCGTCGGAATAGTGGTTACCGTCCTCGGAAGCCGAGATGTAGCCCTTGTCGACTAAAGCGTCCAATGCGGCCCTGCCCAATTCGACAAGTCGGTTGAGTGCCGACCATTCAGTGTCCAAAAACAAAGGCGGGCCTCACCCTATCTCGTGCGCCGCTACATTGTGATGTCCGACTGCTCGTGTAATCGTTACCACGCTGACAGCATTCTCCCCGGGAGATGCGCCCAGAATCTTCAGCAGGATGGCCCTCTCCAGGGCGCTCAGATCAGCAGCTGGATCCCGCCTACGAGCGGGTGTGGCTATACGAGGGCCCGTGGCAGCTATATTTCGCTTCAATGATGATGGTGCATCCGCTATAGAGAACTCTGACCGTTTGAACCTTGTCGAATCGGAGTAGGGCTCCTAGGCGAAGAGGGCACCGTTGTTGGCTGTCGGTGAGCAGAAGACTGTGTTGGCGACATCCGTACTTGTGGCGGTCGAGGAGAAGGCGAGGGACTAGGTGGAGGAGAACGCGCAGCTGGACTTCTCGGGACCACTTGGCTGCCTGGGAGAACACCCGATTTGAAGGTGCGCGAGAACTGCTGGAGTGACCGGGGCACCTGGAGGCCACACCTCGTCTTCCTCTTGTCGGACTAACGCTTGCGTACGCGATCCTACACTTTGTTTCGCCGCACGCGTCTGTAATGGGGAGATGCATTGGACGAGGGTCTAAGACAATTGGTACGATAATGCCTTACCGGTGGGCCGCGTTCGAGTGCCAGAGTCACAAAGGCGGCTTCCAGAATGTGGAGCAATAGCTGATGTGGATCGGTGACCACAGATATACTTCTAACAGTGAGGGTAGTCTTGGAATCGCCCGATGCACGAACGAGTTCGCCTGTAATGTGCACATAGAAGTTATCCTTGTCGGTGGGCAATCCATCTGTGTCCTGCCCGTTGAGCCAACGTTTTGCCGTTATCCATCCATTTGAGGTCCCATCTTCAAGATCAAGGAGAGTTACAGTTGGATAACGTCGTATGCCAACCACATGCGCAACTGTCTTGATCTAACGAGGACTCGCGTTTCAATACCATGTTGTGCCCATTCATATACTAGTACTGAAATTCATAGGAGAAGGGAGCACTCACTTCATGCACCTCGATACCGTCGATTGCGAAAGGCGCGCTGGAGTGCAACCGTGTAGCATTGGCCAGTTGACGGATTGTGACAGGACGAATTCCTTCGTGCGCTGTACGACGCTGGGAAGAGGAGTGTATGAGCCTGAATCCGCCAGCAATCCATTCTTTGAGATAGAGGTCGTACCAAAGCTCCAACCTCCGGGGATGTATATGCATTCTCAGTAGGCATACTTGGTAGATAGATGATACTGCAAGGTTGTCGGCAAATTACCAACTGCGCTTCCTGCCCTGCGGCAGCCGTCAATGTACCATCCACATGCGACGCTGTGAGTCTGACACTATCGATGGCTTTGCGACGACCGTGGGAGTATGCACCAGGTACACCAACTTGAACCTATGAATTCCAAGCAAACATGGCCAACAATTGCCATTGCCAGCCTAGACTCTTACATCAGCCCCCTTCTCGCCGCTGGACCATTGTCAGATGCTATTGGGTTACACTACAACAGTACATCATTCGGATACGTTGAAATGAGAGTCATCGATTGTGCTGTAAACATGGCCTTGATCCATGAGCGCGTCCAAAGCTTGGCTGTAGACAGGTTAGTCCAAAACTCTACAGATATGCAGTCCATTGGAAACGGACCTGATCACATTGGCATCTCCTTGCTGTCCGCCTGAAGCAGCGGCAATGTGCCTTGCGATTGCCGCTACGTGCACACCCTCGTCGCTCTTTGGTTGGGACAGGATGAAACTGATAATTTGCCGCTGCAGAGGAGGAAGATGTGCGAATTGGGCGGACACGCCTGCGGCCCCGGTCGGTTGTGCGGTGTAAGCAGATTGTCCATTTGAAGCGTTGCCGTTAGCCCTGTTCATCAGTGCATGTGCACCTTCGCTTGGCCGAGGTGGCTAATTGAGTGTCAGTCACAAGCTGTCGTTGATTCGAGCCACACAATACGTACTGCACCGCGCTCGAAGATGAGAGTTACAGTTGCCGCTTCCAAAGCATGGAAGAGCAGCTCGTGCACGCCTTTGGCGGGCTTGATATGAGTGGCAGTGATGTATCGTTTGCTGCCGAACACTTTGAGAGAGCCAAGCACCCGAACATACATGCCTTCTCTGGGAACCTAGTCAGGGAACGTATTGAAGTCGAGAGCGCCAAGCATACTTTATTTCGTCACGAGCCCCATCGTCATCACCAGCATTGGCATCGACCCATTGTCGGGCTTCCATGGTAGCAGTGCCATCGTCGAGCAAGTAGATGTAGTTGGTGGTTTGTGGTTGCACGGAGAGCACTGAAGCGACAGTGGTGACCTTGGCTGTATCAGACAACAGGGCCTTGGTATGAGTGAGTTCCCACTGACCTGCCCCACTTCAACGTCTCCTATCACCCATTCTGCATCAGAGTGTGCTTGTGTCGCGTCAACGAGCTGCTTGAGAGTGACTGGTCTCAGAGAATGTGAAGTTCCTCGCTAGGAGGGTCTGTGAGAGAACAGTCGCGGCGAGAGTCACATTATTCGCGTACCTTCGCACTTCCGCCTGGACTACCTCCGCTCCCGAAAGGCGAGTTCTGCGACAGGTATCCTCCACCTCCACCTCCTCCATAGAAGGGGTTCTCGCCGACTGTAGCAGCATCAGTTGTCACATTTGAGTAGAGGATGATTGCTCTCCTCACATCCGCTCATAATGATATTTACTTGGAATGGATGTGATTGACAAGTCTTTGCGTTCGAACGAGAGAGGCTGATACGCGTCCTCGAGGTGTGGTGGGAGTGTGTGGATGAGACGCGTGTAGACGCGCGACGCGATTTCAGGAGCACGAGTGTGACATGACGCGTTGGGTAACGCGACCGTCACGTTCGCCTTCCACGACGGTACCCGCGACCTGTCGGGTGGCCACTGGCACTCCGCAGGAACTTCTATGCAGACCAGAGCGAATATGAGAACTAATGCGATTACATAGCGATGATGTACTGTGCTGAGCGGTGATGCGAATGTGATGTCTATTACAAGGCAATGTCCATCCTCCCTATCCCAATGACCTTTTTCTCATGCGTGAGTTTTGCACACCCGCACCAACCCCTTCCCTACGCCGTCTGTAATCTGTTTCCGCGCGTCGGTGATTTTCTTCGCAACATTGAGAACAAAGTCGTGGTCGAGCTACAATCTGGTGATTAGATACTCGCACTCGCGCGGTCTGATGAGATACGCACCCCGGACTCGTGGATGATGGGCTTGCATGCCTGCACAACCTCTTTTCGCCTCTCGGCGGTCGCTTCCTGTTCCGCGTAGCTAACCAACGCACTGGAGATCTCCGCCAGTACGGCTGATGCCTTCGCGCGGATCTCCTTGATATGTTGTGCCAGCTGCTGGAGGGTTAGCAATCATCTCATCTCGAGAGCAAGGTGAGCACTCACCGCTCCGAGCTTGTTGACCTTGATGACGGAAGGGGTCTTGAAGCGCGTCGTCTCGATGACGAACAGAAGGAAAGCCTGTCATAGAAGAATAGGTCAGCGATAGTACACATGATGCACATCGTAGCCAACTTGCCTCTTGCGTAAGAGTAACGAGATGGAGCAGCTCATGGGGAAGGCCCTTGCCCTCCAGCACCTCCTTGAAGCGCTTCAGCATGTCTGGAAACATCACCAGTCAGGTCGTTGGCGGATGTGAAGACGGTTATCAATTCTCACCGTCGAAGTACTGGGTGATCTGCGCTGGCGGTTCAACTACTGCTGGCGGTTCCTCGTCCTTCTTGGCATGCCCATTTGTCGCCGCATCTGCAGGAATCTCAAGACCCTTCAGTGGGTGCCCAGTCTTCTGCTCCGTAATCTTAGCTGCCTCAGCAAGGACCGCAGAGGGAGGAGGACGGGTGTAGTCGTGGTAAGGCGTGAGCCATTGCGAGAGGGCTGAGGCATAGTCGTAGAAGAGCGACTCGTCGGGGGTAAGCTGGAACCGCACGCGTAAGCGGTATGTCTACATAGAAACAGACTAGAACGCACTTCATTGATCTCCTCCTGCTTCCTCATCGCAAGGCGTTCGTTGAGCGGTATCTTCGTTTCGGGGTCATAACTAGGCTTCGGCCGGTCGCCGATGAGGAGCTTGTCCTCCACGGTATCGTCTAAGTCACTCGCTAATTGGAAGGCTTTGATGTAGATCTTCAGGAACACCCATAGCCAACCAAGCTACGACACGAAAGGTCAACCGCAGAAAACATCGCTACGAGTAGTGGACTTACGCCCGGCGTCTTCTCAAGGAACTGCGTCTGCTGGTTGAATGATGCAACGCTACGGGGCTGGTAGTTGGCGAGAATGTCGAAGTCCCGGTTGTCATGGTGTACTGCGAACTGGATGAGCACCGATGGTCATCAGACCTAGGGGGAACATCATACCGCGGTCGAAAATAAACTTGAGTTCGATGAGCTCCATGTCGACGAGCTCTGAATTGATAGGCTCGTGGGCAATGCGCATGCGAACGTGCTCCATCTTCACGAGGTCACGCTGCAAGGAGTTGTCCAAGCGGTCCTCAAACTCGATGAAATCGGGGATCTACAATGTCGTGTATGAGGCGCTGCAGTGATGTGGTTCGTAGCTTTCAAAATATACCTGTGAGTACTTCTCCGAACCAAAGGCACGGACAATGAACTCCGCAGTCTATGCAACGTCCTTCAGCATCGTCGTCCCATCTTCACCTACAGTGTATATTCTTACCTCTTCCGAGTTCGACAGGTAATCCGGCTAGACTCGAGGCACTCGGATGTGTAGGTGAGATCGCCTATTGACGACAGCGAGAACGTGGAAGCACGCGACAGGATAAAGTGGGAAAGCGTGTCGTTCTGCACCTGCTTCACGTTGATGGACCTGTAGTGCTCCAGAGCCAATGAGGGCGCCCCGAGGAGCCGGTAGATGCGGATGAGGTGCAGGCGAATCTGGTATGACATCTTGCTCCGTGCAATGGCGTACTCGAGTAACGCAGCAGCATTGCACAGGAATGCTTCGTCGCCAGTCTGCTTCCAGATGTTCACGAATGCCTGCGCAGAGAGGATGGCGAGGTCGTCGGCGGGCTGAAGGTCATAAGAAGGGAGGTCCTTGCCCAGCTTGAGACCGTCGAGATAGGCGTCCAAGTATTGTACAGCCCTCTTAGTCTCCGCTTCGGGTGTGAGGTCGGCAGCAGATAAATTGTACCGGAGCAGTTTCTGGGCATTGATATAACGCCAGATGTCTGAAAGAGACGCCTTTACGGACCGCGTTAGATAGATACGCAGAATCTTGCAATTGTACTCACAAAAGTGGCGGGCTGCTTCTCAAGCATCGCTGTCCATCGCGCAAGCTCGTCGCCTTCGAGCTCAATGTAAGGCTTCAAGTCCTCGTAACAGCAAGCCTTCCCGCCAAACGACTGGAAGTAGTGCTCAAGTGACGAGTTCAATGCGGCAGAGTCTGGTAACGATAAGCATGCGTGCAGTAAGGTCAGAAGAAGTACTTACCAGTAGCGAGGCCATGATGCCTTGCGCGCTTCTCAAGCTCAAGCAGAGCCAGATGTCCAGACCTGTCCTTCATACCGTCTACTTCTACGATCTTGCCAAAGAACTCCCGAGCATTCACTATGCGCTCAGAAACTGCTGCCTTCGCAGCCTCGACATCTGACGGCTCAGAAGTGAGGTCTGCAAACGTCCCGTCGAGCACAGCCAGGAATTCAAGCCAATTCCGATCCCTTACCGCAAACTTGAGCACGCAGAACGCTTCGCTGCAGTCCAAATTCACTCACTTCGCTTCAATAATCCGTTTCTCTGCGCGCTCTCCCGCCTCCTTCGTGAGGCCCTTGAGTTTCCAAATCTCCCGGCGGAGCTCATCGCACGCAAGATTGCTGGAGCAGACGACCTTACCCGTCTCGCTCTCTACCATCTCGAAGGCTTCATCGTAGAGACCAAGCTCTTTAAGCACAGTCACATGGAGGTGGAAACGGTCCGCGTTATAGAAGGACGGGGTTGCCGAAGACGAGATGAGGCGATGTGCGAGCTTGAGCAACACTGTCCGGAGTGCTTCTGGCGTGCTGGGATCGTGCGCCTGTTCCCTCCTTCAGAAGACGGCTTTCGTGCATACGGCAATGACACTGACCTGTAACAGTGCACTCATGACACTCCAGTACAGATAGTGATCGTCTTGGAATTGCTTGTGCATCTTGGTGGCAATCTAGAGGGCATATGACGTTGGAGGGATGAGCTGAGTGGACGGCGAGGATAAACGTACCTGCTGGGCGGCCTTCCAGTTCCCTATCCTGACGTTGGCGAAGAACGTCTGGGTCCCCAGCTCCTCGTTTCCAGGCTGTTGCTTGTATGCGTCCTCGTACATGGTGACCATATCCATGTCTGTACAAGCCCTCAGCATATAGACCACGGAGGCGTGTCATAGGTGGACTTACGGCGACCCAACCCACGAAGGACATGCATCATGGCAGCCAGGGTGGGGTCATCGGCAGGTTTCGAAGCGAGTACTTCATCGCACAGGACAAGAGCCTCTTCGACCTTCTGGGACCGTACAAGGGCGAGCGCCTTGAGAGCCTAGTATGACATGGACTCTAGCAGATGTTCAGGGCGAACAATACATTCCGAACACACCTTTACAAGGAGGTTGTTGGGCTGCTTTTTGAGCACCTTGTTGCACGCAAGGATGGCGGACTTGTTCGAACCGGTGTCCAGAGCCTCTACACATGACAGCATAGGCCCGGGTGAGTATGCCGCCACCAAGCCGACGAGGGGAGGAAGAGCGAACCGTAGATTGGGCGAATTTGACGGTCCATGATTGCCTACGGATAGTGCACAGAGCGACGTAGGGTAGTGTGGCCTGGTGAGGGAAGGGAGGGAGTGACTCGAGATAGAGAGCGTGCAATGACGAGGAGGGCGCGTTCTCAAAATTTGGGCAACGCGTCGGGAGGCGCCCACGCTGCTCTGGCGTTGCGGTCACGAGTGCAGCGCTCTCCGTCCCATCCCGAACGCCGTCGGCCACTTCTCTTCCGAACCGCCTCCTTGCTGCATCCCAGTCGGACGAGGACGTGGGCAGTGGGAGTCAGCAGCGCGTCTGGTCAGGTCAGGACAAACACTTGTGATGCAACTCAAGTCATGAATTGAGCGACTGCTGCTTGCTACAAGTGAAACCTCGGGACTCGATCCAGTGACTTCTGCACTTTCATTGATGCCACCACCACTCCTATCCAGGTGAGTTCATGCTTTCCTACGCCGTGGACCACCATCTCATCACATACTGCAGGACCCTGGACCCCATTCTGGGTGTCTTCACGGGCGTCTTGGCGTACTACCTCTACGAAACCCACCCACGGAACGCTATACCAGAAGAGCTGAGACTTGCGT
Source organism: Trametes sanguinea (assembly GCA_008973685.1). Lineage (NCBI taxonomy): Eukaryota > Fungi > Basidiomycota > Agaricomycetes > Polyporales > Polyporaceae > Trametes > Trametes sanguinea. The sequence continues at coordinate 1,585,092 of WAHA01000006.1, forward strand.
CGCTGCTCAAGCGGAAATACGCCATTTGGCAGAGGGAGCGCGAGCAGAAGTTACTGGGCTCAGGAGAGGATAACATTGACTGGCAAGCGATTGCAGCGAGTGCCGAAAAGGAGGTAGACGAGACTCTTCGGAAGTGATGTATTGAGAACATACATTCCACGATTACATGGTTTCTGTCTGTACTGGAGGTGCCTACCGCTGGAAAAGCCAGACGTGTCGTGAACTCCTGAAGGCTTCCTGAAGGCAAGACGGCAGAGCAGGGTCAGCGGCGTGCATCACGCACTGGAGGGTGCCCAGAACTTCGGCAGAGTTGACCTTCGCGCTTGTACAACGGAAAATGTGAAGCAACGAGGAGGAGGGAGCCAGGTCGTCTCAACTTATCAGGAGAAGGAACAAGGAACTCGGCAAGCCATAGGTCCAGAAAACAATCCAAAGCTCCTGACAGGTGAACGCAATGAGGGGAGGCGGAATTGCTAGCGAGATCGCTTTGTCGATATGCACGGAAACTGGAGATACTGGAGATGTTCGCCAGAGTACAGAGAGCCAATAGCGCACGACGACACGACGAGGAGGAGGTTAAGTAGGCACGTACTGTGGCATAGTATGGGCGCTAATTGGAGATTGGGAGAAGCGCCCAGCCGTGGGAACTCTCTTCAAAAAACTGCATAGTCGAGTTCAGCCACCCGCTGCCGCTCTCTGCACGCGTCTCCGTATCGCCCGAAGGCCAAAGCCCGTCGTTCCTCAAGACTCCCAATGGCCCCCTCAACTACGTGCGTAGCAGAATCATGCCTCCTTGCGGTACGAAGTGGTGCTGACCGTATGTCTGTATAGCGTCCCGACCGTCCAGGTCAGTTTGATCCCGCAGGCACAACCTCATCCAAATGTTCTGACATGTCATATGCACACTTAGGACGTCGAAGTCCCGGAGACTCTCCTCAAGAAGCGCAAGCAAAACGAAAAGGCCCGTGAGGAGCGACTGGCTGCCGCTGTTGCTGCTCGCAAGGTGAGAATCCCGCTGCCGAATGATACCTTGACGATTTTCTTTGTTACATGATGCATACCATAACTCTTGGCTAGTGGGAGGTCACTTTCACCATGGTGCCGGAAACATACCATCTTTCGGGACTGATTCCTTCATACGCAACCGTTGAACAGTATGAGACCGTATGCTAACTGCTCATGCAGGCGGCCAAGGCCAAGCGCAAGGTCATCTTCAAGCGCGCGGAGTCCTATGTTAAGGAGTACCTCGCCAAGGAGAAGGAGGAGATCCGCTTAAAGCGGGCGGCTCGTGCCTCTGGCGACTTCTACGTCCCTGCGGAGCCCAAGGTCTACTTCGTTGTCCGTATTCGGGGGTAAGTCTTCATGACTTGACAATCACGGACTGGTCTGGACCTTCCCTGCAGTATCAACAACATTGCCCCCAAGCCCCGCAAAATCCTCCAGCTCCTCCGTCTCCTCCAGATCAACAACGGTGTCTTCGTCAAGGTCACCAAGGCTACCCAGCAGATGCTCCGCCTTGTTGAGCCTTACGTCACCTATGGGTATGTAGCTCTTAGATGCCAGCGCAGAGCTTTGCTGACCTGTGCATCAGCGAGCCTAACCTGAAGTCCGTCCGTGAGCTGATCTACAAGCGCGGTTACGGCAAGGTCGACAAGCAGCGCATTCCCCTCAACAACAACGCCGTTATTGAGCAGGCGCTCGGCAAGTACGACATCCTCTCCGTCGAGGATCTCGTACACGAGATCTTCACTGTTGGCCCCAACTTCAAGCAGGTATGTATCGATTCTCGGTTCACTGGTCGACCGTTATTAACCTGTCGATCAGGCTGCCAACTTCCTCTGGCCGTTCAAGCTCTCCAACCCCACTGGCGGCTGGAGGACACGCAAGTTCAAGCACTACGTCCAAGGGTGGTGACTTCGGCAACCGGGAGACGAACATCAACAAGCTCATCAGGCAGATGAACTGAGCGGGTGCTTGTGTCTTGTCCTTCTCGAGGGGAGCTGCGTCTCGCGTCTGGAGGGCCGCGGGTTCGCGTGTATGAGGGAGTATGACTGGCATGCGGTACCATTACGACGATTATTATCCATCCACTTTTGTATGCCATTATGTTCACCTCAATCATTGAAAACCGCACACTCCTTCGGATGTTGTATGTAAGTTGGATGATTGGATGTTCAGGCCGGTTCCTCAAAGCCGCTGGTAGGTCCCTGCTTTTTTCGCGGGGCAGAACGTCTAGCGCTCATGGCGGGAGATGTCGATGATGACGCTGTTCGTCGGCGTTCTGCGCAACCTGAGAGTCAGACAGCCACCAGCGGATCTGCCCCTTCCCTGGACGTCCATCTACACCTCGCATAAGCTACATCTTTACTCAGCTATGAGACTTGTGCCTTTCACCGTACTCGAGCTCTTTGTGTAAGGTGACTTGACTATCGATACCTCACTTACCACGATGCCGAGCCGCGGGGAGCTGGATAAGAAAGCCGGTGGCCCACAAGGGTCTAGAGAAGTGAACACTCTTTTGCACACGCTGAGGTACGTCTATCCTATCGTACTGCGAGGCCGGTCGCTGATCGAAGCGATATTCCAGGGGAGAGCAGTTCAGGCATTCGCAGAACTTGCGAAGGTCCAGGGCGCATCTGCTCGCTGCCGCCCGCAGCTACAACGATCCCTCCCTGCCGTTCTCCGACATCTATAAGTTCCCGAGCTCTCGTCGTCGAACCGCACCGGAGGACGATGGGACAGCGCCTCCACCGCTCCCGGTCATACGCGATGGCCATCTCGAGCATGGCTTCCCTCGCGGCCCCGTACCTGGCCCTCCCCCGCCAAGGAGCTGGAGTGGACTCTTCCGATCTGGGGATTCGGCACACGAATATGACCTGGCAGCCAAAGACCCCTCACGAGACAAGAACTCCCCTGCGTTTCGTCGCCGTGCGCTCACCCTCATCTTGTCGTACCTCCCATGGAGCTTCGGGTCGAGCGACGTGCCGCTCTTCGAGTTCGCTCCGTACGCGGCACTACGACACCTCTGACCACCGAGTACCGCCGCTCACGCAGATCTGCATGGGCGTCCTCCTGGCCGAGTTCCCGGACGTCGCGGGCTTCAGAGACGAGCTCCTGCCGGGCATTCCGCCATACTTCAAACGCGACATCCTGAGATTCACCGCTGTGCATGATCCGCTGCCCAACGCGAAGCTGTACCCCCTTTTCGAGCCTGGAAGGGACACGTCGACGGCGAGGTGATAGTAGTCGGTCCTCAGGCGACCTTGCAGCGCGATCACCTCTTGAGTCTGTCTCCGGAGACGTCTGCGCCACGAACGAAAGGAGAAAAGGATAAGGTGGATCAGGAGGAGGGCTCATCGTCTACCAGCAGCGACGCAGGAGACGAAGCCGGAGAGCAGCAGACGCCAGACGAGGATTTGTGGGACGTGGAAACATCGTCGCAAGAGATGCCTGAACCACTGCACACGCTCGTGGTCCTCAATTCGCCAGTGCCGGCCACGACGCTCTTCGCGTTCCCACTGATCCTCACACGATTGGCGTTGCTGGCTCTACCGACGCCCACGCCGGTCCACCGGCTCCCACGAATATGCCCCCTGCTCGAGGTGCTGGACTTGTCGTACAACCCGTGGCTGAACGAGCCGCCTGGCGGACAGGTCACGGAGAACTCGGAGTCGATCCTGCAGCGGATTGAGTGGCAGAAGTGGGCGCGGTTGACGGTGCTGGGCTTGCGGGGTTGTGACGTGGGGCCGGACATTGTGGCGAAGGTAAACAAGGGGCGCTGGGAGGAAGTGGAGGTTGTGATGGAGGAGCATCGGACGTTTCGAACCACCATGATCGATGTAGAGGCAATGATGAGGAGCCTGCGGCTCAGTGACTGACCGAGCCGTTTTGGAAGACCACCCTGCAATCTCGGAGGTGCGTCCAAAGCCCCTGGTGTATATTGAGAGTGGGTTGGTGCGCCAACGACAGTATCATACATGGATTCCGCGGTGTCCGGTATGTGCGAATATAAACAACATTACGACGAAGTGATGCAAACAAGTGCAGACGAGCGACTGCGTGCGATAGCAATGTACTAACTCTTGGGCGGGGACTCAACGAAGAGATGCAGATCGAATGGAGGGAGAACCTGTACAAGGGTCAGCAACTATACAGGACCCAAGCACCGGGTATCGGCTGACCTCATCGGCCTCTTTCTCAGTGCCAGCCTTCTTGGCGGAAGGCATGGCATTCTCCAGACTCCCAGCATCCTTCGCGGTGGTGGTCTTCGACTCCGCAGCACGGACGGGAGGTAGGGAGACTCCTGCGGGCCATTTGTTGCGCGGAGGAACAGGGATCCCCTTCTCGTGCAGCATGGACCATATCGCGGCTGCATACCGCGCGTAGAGCTCTACGCGGGATATCGTCGGCCGCTTTGCCCGATCTGGAGCGCGGATAGTCTGAGCACTACGACGGGACAGGAAACACGGCTTACACTTACAGAGGATTGCGCTATCAATCTGATCTGCGACGGCCTCGCGGCGGGTTTGTGCCATATAGGGCCCGAGAGGACTTCGTTCGGGCACAGTGTACGCAAGGATACCTCCTACCTGGCCGAGCTCTACCAGGTACGTTGCGCGGTCTGGAGGCGGTAGTCTGTTCACCTCAGAGTACAGGCTCTGGGCGAGGTGCAAGAGCTGAACGTTCGACCGCTCGGCGTCGCTCTCGGACATCTCCGCGTCTTCGTCGTCACCTGAGCTTGACGATCTTGCAGCTGCGGATAACAAGGGTGGGTGGGGCAGGGGTTCATCGGATCCTGGCGGGCGGTAGGGAAGGGGTATCGTGCGCGCTGCTTCGATGAACGCCTGGATGCGGAGGTTGAGCGAGAGATGGGTAGGGTTGACTGAAGTAGCAGGGAGGTATTCGAGCTTCTTGGAGCTTGACGGTTCAGAGCTATCCTCCATAGCCTCAGAGAGGACAGTGGGGAAGTGCTTGTTTAAGAGCTCTGTTGCGACGTCGATCCTGCCCGTCAAAATGTGGCTGCGGATTTCTAGGTAGACAGGAAGAACGCTGAGCCCACACGCTAAACGGCGAGAGAGCAGGGCAGCGCGCCTTTACGCAGCTCGCCCATGGCGAGCCTCTCTTCTAGTGCTTGGAGGTCTTCCTCGGACGTCTCTTTGCCTGGGGTAATGGCCATTGTGTCGTCCCCGTCTGAGTCGACCCGCTTAACGCCGCATTCGCTCAGGAAGGCTCGCGCAGCGGCCGTATGGCAATTGTGCATCAGGTAGTCGAGGACGAGGTCTCTCTGTGACCACATTTGAGACTAGGTTTGTCGGGCTCGTTGCGAGTTACACGGGCTAGGGGAGTACGTACCAGGTCTTGCGAAGAGGGGTTCATGAGCTTCGCTCTAGTAGCGGCCCTGGACTTTGGCGACATGGCGGGAATGGCACAGAAGACACGATCGTCTTGGAACGCAACGGTGTTCAATTACTGGAAGACCGTGTACAAGATGGGCGAACTAGGGCGGGCAGACGCGAGCGCGTGAGTTCCCTGACCACTTGAGGATGGTCCGCGCCACAGGTGGTCAATCGAGCTCCGTTCCCAGTACCAACGGATGAGATGCTATATCGAGAGCAAGGAGAGGATCGTGTGAGCGTTGAGATGACCGAGCGAAGCTGATAAGGATGAGAAGAGAGAGGTCTGCGGAGAGCCAAGTGGGGAATGCTGGGAGAGGGAGGAAGAGAACGTTGCCGCCGGAGGAGCGTGCCGCGCGATAGGCCATCCTCAGACGACAGGACCTCTCTCCCGAGTCACGCCTATCTGAGTCTCCCACTCGACGCTCTCTCTTCGTCCTCATCCTTATCCTCCCCGCCGCCACTACCGTTCTACGCTACTCAACCTCCGCGTCGTATGCACCATTGCTCATGGTTCTGACTGCAACCTTCAGCGAACTCCTCGGTTACACCTCTATCGCCTGCTGGCTCGGCGCACAGTTCCCGTGAGTCCGGCGGTTCTTACCCCGCATCACACACGTCCCTCGCCCGACCCGAGGCAACTCAACGGAAATCGAACTGCAGACAGGTCATCGAGAATGTGAAAAGGCAAGTCAGTCGAGGGCCTCGCCCTGCCCTTCCTCATGAACTGGCTTCTAGGTGAGTGTGCGCAGACGCCTTCGCGATCCCTCGCCGCAATCGCGCGAGATGTCGCATGTGCCGTGCTCATCATCCTCGCTTCTCCCGAGACTAATTCTAAGTACCCATTTGCAGGAGACGCCACCAATCTCCTGGGATGCATCTTGACGCACCAACTGCCCTTCCAGGTAAGTTGACGCAACCGATGTAGATCGAAAACGCACCTCATTTGCCATACCAGACGTATCTTGCGACCTACTTCGTGTTCGTCGACTTCAGCCTCCTCAGCCAATACTTTTACTACCGAACGCCCGCGGAGAAGACGATGCGTCCGCCATACCTCCATAGCCGCGACCGAACCGCCTCTGTTGCGACCCGACGATTATCACTCGACCGCAGGTGCAGGCGCGCCACACTACCGCGCGCTTTCCAACGTCGCAGCAAATGTAGCGGCGGTCGCAGCGCTGGCGGCGGAACAGGAAGAACACGCGCGACGGCATCACGGACGGTCGCATTCAATTGAGCCGCATCCTACTTCATATGAGGATGAGGACGAGGTGGACGAGGATGCGCTCGCGCGACTGGCGGAGAGCTTCCACTCGGAGGGCGGGCGCTCCGGGAGGCGGAAACACGTCGCATGGAGGCAAGATTCATACGAAAGCGGAACCCGGCACGGGACACTTTCCCCTTCCCATCGTATGCATTCATCGCTGCACATGAGTGCATCGTCGCCAGCCATGGAGGAGGTAGATGGGCCTTCGCGAGGGAGACCGTTGGTGAGGGCGGCAGATCTGACGGACGCGAGTGAGGAAGAGTGGCTCAGCGCGAGCTCGCACAGGCGAAGCTCACGAGCCAGCCGAAAGGCGCGACGATGGTGTTTTTGGGCGTGTGGGCACTGTTCGGTGTCGGGGCGATTGCTAGTGGAAGGAAAGCATCCTTTCCGGACCTCGCAGAGCACACGGGCCGCGTCCTCGCACGCTCCGACATGCCTCCCGTTGCTGCGGTACAAGCCGCCGGGTCACATGTGGTCGATCCAGTCATTCCTTCGCAACTTGCAGGAGATGCGGCTGCGTTTCACGAATTTTTCACGACCTCCGACGTCTCGACACTCCAAGATCCTCCTGCTCCATCTACGACCGAGCATATCATTGGGCGAATATCCGCCTGGATCTGTACAACACTATATCTCACCTCACGATTACCGCAGATCTGGAAGAACGTAAGTGCAGAGGAATCTTGTGAAAAATCTACGACTAATTTGTCCCCCCTGGGTAGTATGTTAGAAAGTCTGTAGAGGTCAGTGATGTTGGCCAAATAGGCAGGATGGCATTCGCTGATATAACGCTTAATCAGGGCTTGTCAATATACCTCTTCATCTTCGCGTTCCTCGGCAACTTCTTCTACGTCGCATCGATCCTCACCTCACCCAACCTCCAACTTCCCGAGCCTGAGGCATCCGCCTTCATGCGCGAGAGTATCCCGTACGTAACGCTCCTCGACCGCTTTCACATGTCAATGCTCATCGGTTTCATGTCTAGCTACCTCCTGGGCAGCGGAGGGACCCTGATGTTCGACGTCACCATCGTCGCACAGTCGTTGATTTACCGGCCGAAGGCACTCATCCGCGGGCGGCGTACATCTCGATCGTACAGCGAGGAAGAGGCCGGTTTATTAGACGCCTCTCGAGGAACGTCGGGTGCCGGGACCTCTCCTGTGGCTTCGCGGCGGCGCACAGGCAGCGTCAGCCAGGACGCTGGATTCTAAATTTCATCATTACCCCTACATAGGATCCTAGCATCCGAGCGATTTGTCAGGACTCTGCCGTGGGCGGGTTTGTATGTAGTAGCTGGTTGTACAGAGATACCATGATAGGCTCGAGTACTGTAGATGTCTAATCTCGGAATGCTGTATGCTACAGACTATTCGTACTGCACCGTTCCCTGATGGCCAGCAACGTCAGAGCAGGGTTCAAGGATCGTGCGCTGCACCATGGATCCTTCTCATTCCAGTCCGGCATAACGCACATCGGCGTTCGCATCCAGCCACGCCATCCACTTCTTGAGGAATGGGCTCCCATGCTGGACGGTCGAGGAGTCGCCCACCACACACTGTGCCACAGTCAGCGATAGCACGGCTCATCCAGAGGGGGAATTTATATGCACGTACCAAATGTCGACGAGCGCGGGTCATCGCCACTAGCAGGAATGGGCCGTACTTTAGATAGCCCTGATTCAAATTCAAACGGAGGCACCCACCATTAAGTCTCCGTTTGTCCTTCAAAAAACCGACCTCTCGCTGGAGGGGCTTGGTCAGCGGGGCACGCGACGTAGGTCCCTCGTATGGCGTACCTTGTCGTTACTCCGTCACGAGACTGATGATGACCGCTTCCTTCTCGCGCCCTTGCATGCCGTCGACGGTGCCGATCTCGAGCTCTGCACCGTATATTGGTCGTAACAGAGAAGTCAATAGCGTCACCTGTGCTTGATATCTACACGACCGCGATAAGAACACGCTAGAATAGGCACTAGAACGGAAGACGTACGGAGTGATGACCGCGATTTGGGACGGCAGTACGCCTGCGCTGGCCTGCAAGAGCGCATCGATCTCAATTCTTGTTCTTCCTTGCCTGATCAGTCTTCCGCACTCACCAGCTGGTCAACCCACATCTTTACCACGGACGCTTCATTCTCATTGCACCGACTTCCCTCGTCATTGTCCCCTTCGACACGCTCGAAGTACTCGCATCCTGCAGTATCGTAAAATGCCACAGGCGTCCCGAGAATCTCCTTCTCGTCTTCCTCGGAGTCGGCCTTGGTGTTTGGTAGGTCGCGCAGGAGGTGCGAAGCGACAGACTCGTGCGACTTGAGTTTGCCGTAGTACATGACCTTGGAGGGGAAGGCTGCAATCTGTGCGTGCATTCTACATGGAGGTGAGAAGACGAGGCTCTATAGCCTGTGGAGATGAAAACACACCTGTATTGCACTGTCAGCATGCGCTTGATCCCAGGGCCATACATCTTCTCTAGACGTTCGAAGAGGGTCGTCTCAAGAGTACGAGGGGGGCGCAGCAGTGCATGCGATCCTGGTTTGCGAGGATCCCTTGGTTTGGCCTTGGCCGACTCTTCTGGATCCGCAGCAATCTCTGAGTCGCCTTCCTCATCTTCAGTCGATTCGGACTCTTCAGCGTCAAGAGGGTTATCGACAGCAGGAGCTGGCTTGAACGAGGCGCTCTTCGACCCATTCCCGCCTGCAGAGGCCTTCGGCTGAATCTTGTCCTTTGCGGAACTGGTCTTGTCCTTCTTCTTCTCCTTCTTGTCTATCGAGATGATAGTCGGGGGGAGTTGCATCGGATCACCAGCGAGGATGAGCTTCTGAGCCTTGAAGATGGGCACCCAGCAGACCTGTCAAAGGAGAATGAGCATTTACGTGCCGTGAAGACCGACGCAGAGCACCCACGGCTTCCAGAGCTTGAGTTGCTTCGTCTATGATGACGACGTCGAAGTTCTGGTTTCGGAGTTGCCTGCCACCAGAAGAGTGGCAAGTGGCTAACACAACTTGGGAATCCTTCAGTACGCTCTCAACGACTCCGCCTTCTCGTTGACGATATCTGGTGATTTGCATCAGTATAAGCCCCACAAAGCACCGAGCCGGTATGATCTCACTCTTTTCGGAGAGCTCTGACTTCTTCCCACATTTTCTTGCGCTCGGCGCCACGGGGGGCCTTGCCTTTTGCTCCTTTCCCCTTTCCTGCAAGTGCGGCAAGAGTAGCTTCAAGTTCGTTCTTGACGTCTTTCGCAAGCATGGCCTGTCACCGTGACCATCCAATATGAGGCAGTGAGCCTTATGTCTCCAAGCCTTCTCCAACCTCCGGACCCACCTGATCGCTACGGCTCGCTTTGACCTCGAGCGTGGCATCTATCACATCTTCCTGAGCCATCACCCTTGCTGGATGCCCAACGCGCGTGACTTTGAGTTTCGAGCCACTCTCAGGAGCTGGCAGAGCAAGAAGCCTCTCAAGGATGTTATCCACAGACATATTGGATGCGCCGCACACGAGCAACCTCAGTGGTTTCGGATTTGATGGAGTGGCAGTGGTGAGTTGACGGATGAGTTCAATCAGGGTATGCGTCTTGCCCGTCCCTAATTCGTAGGCTTAGCATGTACGCGTTGCATGTGCGATCTCACGATTTATACCTGGAGGCCCGTGTATACAGGCAACCTCTGGAGACTCCATGGCAAAGCGAATGGCTTCCTGCTGGCTGGCGTTGAGTGAAGGGTCGAAGAATCTCAGGTCTTTCACAGGTATTCGTTCTGAAGGAGGAGCCATCCCCAATGAGCACCCGTATGAGGGGGGTCATCTTGGGTAGGAACTTGTCCTCTTTCTATATTGTCTCAGTATACGCTTGTCAGGGAGCATGCCGGTTGAGCTTACTGTGACTTCGTTGGGTAACACCACTTTCTCGAGCTGGTCCAAGGCTTTGTCCATTCTGTGAATGAAGGTGAGCAAACCTTGCTATTGATCCGAGACGGAATCGCTCATTTGCGTACCGATCAAAGGTGACACTGTTAGCAAGCTTCACCACACGGCAGCGGTCAGGAAGGTTCAGGTCCTCTCCACTAGTCTCTGGAGGATCAACCGCAATGACGATCCGAGTATCAGATATCTATGAAATGCAACGGTCAGGGAAGCTCACATTCGCAGTGAGAACTAACAGCGATGCTACCTTGTATACGACACCTTCGACGCCATCATCCTTGGTCTTCTCCGCTGTCCCTGTTTTCTTCGGTTTGGAGGCCTTCTTCGTAGTAGATGCGGTGTGCTCGTCGATGCGAGCGAGATCTCCAGGCCTGCAATTGATATGAACACTGATTTATGAGACGTATGACTAGGAATACCTCAATGAGTGGGGAGGAAAGATCGGTGTCGAGTGGTATGCCGCAGGCCTCTCGAGCTCGACAAGGCTGAGAAATATCACCGCAATTTCAGATCGGGGTCAAAAGCATAGAGGTATATCGATCGCACACACGTCTTCCCTCCAAGGCCTATTCCAACGGAAGAGATTCCCAGGTTGCATAAAGCGAGACCCTTCTGCTCGAGCTGCTTCGGTGGACAATTAGAGAGCAACAAGGACGTTCGCTCTATCTCAGCCTCCCGTTCTTTCTGGAGCAATTGCCGATGCCTCTCTATGAAGGCGCGCAGTTGGTCGTCGCTTGCCATCGTTAGCGTTTCTACAAGAGCGGACCTGCTTCGGTGGCTGAGAAAGACTCCAATAGATATTAGTGGCCCTCTTCAACGCGCCGAGTCGAACTTTGGAGTCCAAAGGCTTGAGGGAGCTGGAAGGAGCGGTCCCTCGAGACCATTCAATCTCCAAGCAGTGAATGCCACAGATCTCATCGGGAGTGGAGGATCTCGATCACGTGTCTACCTACACATGAGCGTGTCCGTGCGCACTGCGCGTCGAGGAGGCGCGTTGTCTACTTACTAGAGTGCTCCCACTTCTGAGTTCTAGAGTCCTATAGCTTCGTCGGAGCGGAACACTTGCAATTTTCTAACGCTACGCACTGTGCTACCGGACTGGAACTTGTCGTGTCTCTTTGATGCCTCTGAGCCTGCGAGGCTATGGAGCCTATATATCTTGTGATGGCCAGGAGCTGGACACCTATCAAGCAAATGTCGAGAACGACAAGGTAGTATCATGCTACATTGGCACCGACGCGGGGAAGGTGAGCTTCCAACAAATCTAGGATTGGCTGTTGCTTCGAGATGCTGAAGGACGCAGAACTTTGCAGGTCCACTGGATAGATTCGAAGGCCACCTACGCATCTCTCTGTCGAAGTCAGAGTGGATGGTAGGAGGATAGGAGTCGTATCTCATACCAAGGGCCCCTCGAAGCTGTCGACTGCAGGACTTCGTATTTCTCTTGGCTCTCACGACTTTACACAAGGCTCTCATGACGATGCCCTTCCATCCGCATACAGTGAAGAGCTAGGGGTCATAGAAGTCAGAATGCGCCGTGTACGCGAGTTCATCGCAGTGCCCTCTGTGGCAAAGGCGCCTGTCTCGGGTAAGCCATCCCATAGCGCTCCGCCGAAGGGCAGGCGAACATCCGTGGGCGATAATCTGTAGGTTCGCGACCTCTCCTTAAATAAGACTTTTCACATATCACCGGACGGCAGCAACGCGAGACAACGAGAAATCCAAACGAAGACGGTGCTGCGCCCGATCCTGATTGACGACAAGCCCTACGTTAGCTTTAAATTCCTCTATCGTCCAAAATGTACGACAGCGAACTCTCCATTTACGACGAGTACGCTAACGACCTTGTCGAATAGCTTTTTTGAAGCGGAACGGCATGATACCTTCGGCGAGCGGCTCGACACCCTGCACCTCTCGGAGTAGAGGTAAGAAACGCAAGTCAGATATGTTGCCTCCATCCGCGTCGGTCGCGACCCGCTCTTCGAAGCGGCAGCGTGCTGCTAGTATCCCTGAGCGTGGTGCGCAGGCTTCCGAGGATTTAGAGAATCACGCGGATGTAAGTGCTATCGTTGTCGATTCCAGGTCCAGAAACCGGCCCAGGCTCATCATCGCTCCTTCCTCAAGGCGACGGCAGCCCCCTCTATGGCAGTAGAACCCATGGAAACGTACTACGGACATGAGTTAGACTATGTCGACAATGCCATGGCACCCGAACCGCTCTTTTCGACGGCGGATACCACATCGCCCAGATTTCAGCATATGCAAGATAGTGATGAGGAAGACAGCAGAGTGGTAGAGGTGACGGCCCACGTCTGCAATCCTCTGACGTGACGTAGAGAAGCTCACCCGAGTTTGCACAGGCCCACCTAAGTAGTGTAGGAAGCAGGCCCACTCTCGCCAGGGCCAGCCACGGCTCGGCTAGTTGTCACGCACGAGCAAACTACCAGCGACGTGAAGGTGGAGATGCAGAGCGAAACAACTGGCCTGCCGTGGACCTCGGCTTTTGAGGAGCGAGACATTAAGCCATCGGTCGGCGACAATGTGGAGGAGTGTGTCGTAGAGGTAGATTCAACCTCTACGTGCTGTATGGCACTTCTGCTGATCGATGGTATGCCTAGGTTCATGTAAATTCCAAAAACCAGGCTGCGGTGTTCGGACGCCAGCCGGAGACACGCCTGCCAGGAGTTGCAGTTAAGAAAGAGGAGGACGTCGATTGCTTGCTATGGTCGAATATCGATTCTCCACCCGCCAATGTTCGCAAAGCGATAGTAAAGCAAGAAGAGCAGATGATGCATATACAGTAGACCTTCTTATAATGCATAGGGTCCGTACCCGGTATGGTCTATGCATTAACGGGTGTTATGCAAGCACAGATTTGTCACAGTGACGTGACATGCGTGATTCAATGTTACACTACGTGACATCCCCACCATTTAGAGGTTGTGTGTGACCTCAGTGATTCACGGATGAGATAAAGACAGTTGGATAACCCCCTCTATGATTGAAATTACATTTCATTCCCATTGTATGCTCAACCAAACTGCGTTCAATGCCGCAAACAAAGAGATCATGCAACTCTGAATCACCGACAATCACCTCAGACCGCCTGCAAGTTACCCAGTATAGTAACTCTGCTGATGCATATTGCTCATTTTGGATATGCATTATACGATAGGGGGTTTTATGCATAATTTGGCAGGGACGGTGTCGGTCCCCGGACAACTCCATGCATTACCAGATATTATGCATTATAAGCTGATGCATTATAAGAAGGTCTACTGTAGAATCGGCGGTAGTAAAGCAAGAGGTGGAAGACACCGTCGAGGTAAGGAACGCTCTCTCGCATCGTCGCGTGCCCTTCTGATAAGTCCACCACCATTAGGTGCATCTATCATCCACAGACATACATAGGGCGTTCCAGAATGTTTCGACATTCGTAGCGTCTGTGAAGCAAGAGCAGTGAAACCTGTTTTGCAGACGATGCCGTGCGTTTTTCGCAAACATCAAAACCGCTGCTGGTATCGTAGCCCGCTACAGTACATATACATCGACTAGTAATTGATCGCAAGCGCGTTACACCTTCTTCTCACAGGGCTTGTACTGTATATACCGCATGTTCTGACCTGACTTCTACTGTACACCCGGCTAGCAGATCATGTATCAGTATACGAACGGTATCAGCTTGTACGGAGTCTTCTTCGCCCACGCCCGCCATTCCTCGCCAGAATGCGGAGACAACACCTCATCCTCTTTGGAACCCGGCTGAAGAGCCTCGCCGTGATGAAGACCACATAGGAAACCGCGACGCCAGCGATGCTCCGATTCAACCACGAGTTCGCGAGGACCGCTCTCGACGAAGTAGGACCCGGGCGAGAGGAGCGGATGCCGATGGTGATGAGGCCCCACTCAACGTGACTAGGGTGCCGCACGACCGAAGACGGGCCTGTGGTGACGAGTTTGTGGTCGTCCTGCACGGAGAGCTGCCAGGTGAAGAATTTTCCCGAGGGCGTGATGACAGGATACGCGGATGCCGCCGCCTGTGATGGCGAGGACAAAGCCTATGAAGAACGCCGGTGTGATGCGGAGGCTCGATGCGGTCTCCCAGGGGAATGCAAACGACTTTGGCCGAGTATCGCGCAGGGAGTTCCTTCGCTAGGATTGTCGCCGTTTCAACGAGAGCTAATTATCCTGCGAACTTAAGCGATGTTTGGATAGCTCACATGGCTGCCAACGAGCCATGGATGGGAGTTACAGACGATACTTAGAATAGAGCGCAGCCTGCAACAGACAAAATCGGGTTGGACGGGTGCCGTGCCGCTGGTTGGTGGCAGGAGGTATTTTCAACAAGGGTGAAATGGCTGATGTTTGCACGAGTCTCGGACGAGTGCGTAAGGCATGGCCATCAGTGGCGGCCTGTGGAGTGCCAATCAAGCTGCAAACTGTGGACGAGGGTTCGATTTCTCGTCTGTGCACCTGATCTTCGAATTCAAAAGTGCTTGTGCCATCGGCCATGGAGGTGCGATACTCGCGAATGACAGTGAACGAGGAAGTGTCAATCATCGACCCGGTCAGAGCAACCGTACCGCTGACCGAGGGCGCGGGCAACGTTCGGCGACTGGGGGCAAATTGAGGCAGCAATGTGTCCTAAAACCTAAAGTGCATTTCAACATAGAACCGAGCCCTCGCGCCATATGATGAGAGTAGCAGCAGCAGTACGCACAATGCAATGAGCCCTCAGGCATTCGGTCCCTTTATCGCCGATTCGCACGAGCCGTAGTATGTCTGCATGCCGATTTAAGTTGCACCTACCGGTACCAGCAACCATGCCCCCTGCATACTAGGAAATAATCTGCACGGACCCTTGCCGACGCTTGTTTTCTCAATCGTGCGTCTCAATGTCGTGATATGCAGTCTCTAGTAGTACCATTCGTGAATGGCGTCTTTCGCGCAAGGTGGAACATGTGTACATCTAGTACGCAAATGTCGTCCTATCGGAGAAGGTAAGGAATGCTAAGTCATAATCATCCAAGCCTTCACAAAGTCAGATGGTGCGTGCACGGCCGAAAAGTGGGCTTACCTGGAGAGATTCAGAAGACATATGGGATCATCTTGTAGGGCGTCCTCGCAACCCAGGCTTGCCATCCCGCGCCGAACCTCTTCTCCAACTCCTCTTCCTCCTCGTTGATGCGCAGAACCAACCCGCCAGTGACGATGCCCAGCCAGCCGATGAGACCAGCGGCGACAGCTTTCCCCCAACCAGTCATGAGTAGGCCGGTTTCGTCAAGGTAGGACCCGGGGCTCAGCAGAGTGAGCGACGTGCCGATCGTCAAGAGGACCAGCGCGGTGTAGCCGGGATGCCGTACATATTTGTACGGGCCCGTCGTGATCAGCTCGTGGTCGGGTTCAACGGTGGACTGCCATTGGAAGAAGCGGCCGAGGGTACGATGGCATGATATGCGGAGGAGGGCACCGGTTGTGACGAGGACAGACCCGACAAGGAAAACGGGCGTCGCGCGGAGGTGCACGCCCCATACGTGCGCAGGCAAGAGGAACGTGCGCGCGCGCTCGAAGAACTCTGGGCTGATTCCCCTGGACACGCATTCCTCTGTTACAATGACCTCAGCCTCAACGAGCGAGAAGCCAGCTAAAGCAGCCTAATGAGAAAAGCCGGTATCAGCTCTCACATCGAAGAAACGAAGGATCAGGCACGAACGCGAAGCATTTCTGCGGCCGCCATCTGGACGGAAGTGCCGGTCATGAGGTAATCCGATAATTTGAACGTCTTATGCATCTCATGTGGGCTCGAACGACGAGGCGGTTTCAATGCTTCACTAGTGAGGTACGCATTGGAGAGCAGGATAGGAACTTTCAGGAGTGGTGTGGCGAGGACTGGTTCTAGGAAGAATGCCATAGTGCCTGTGAGAGTGGTGAGTAAGGCAAGGTCCAGCACCGGCGCGGTCTGTGGTGTTAGTCTTATAGAGTTTTCAGGGGGCATACCGTGTTTGTAGCTGATTCGGATATAGGTAGGGAAGGCATTGCGTGCGGGGAATCTGACCTCTCTTTGAGGTCCCTACCAGTCCCATGACGCACCCTTGCACTCCATAGATGGAAGCCCAATCGCCGCACTAAGCGCGCGACAGGAGGACTCACAGTAGCGGGAAGGTGGCATGCTCAAGCCAGCAAAATGCGCAACGGGTTATGGCAACTTATGGCGCGACTTGAAAGACGTCAAGAGCTGGTTACGCAGGGAAGTACTGTATGTCTCATCCGAATGGCTTCATGGAGTCGATACAAGTCAGTACACGTACGGAATCAGCTTGTACGGGGTCTTCCTCGCCCAGGCTTGCCACTGCTCGCCAAACTCCTTGCTCAATACCTCGTCCTCCTTGGGAATGCGACGGCAGAGGCTGTATGTGACGAATGCCAAGTATCCAAACACGATGCTGATGGCGGTCCGGCCTGACTTGGAGTCCAGCAGCCCACTCTCAGCGGTGAGAGACCCGGGGCCGAGCAGAGAAATGGCGTTGCCGATGGACAGGAGGAGGAAGCCGGTATAGCTGGGGTGGCGGACGACTGAGTACGGCCCCGTCGTGATCAAAGAGTGGTCGTCCTGTAGAGCCATCTGCCACGAGAAGAACCGGCCCAGCGCGCGATGGCAGTGGATGCGGATGGTACCACCGCAGATGGCCATGGCAGAGCCTATGAGGAACAAGGGAGTGACGAAGTAGCGGGTCGACTCGAGGACGCCGAGTAGAGGGAGGCG
This sequence comes from Trametes sanguinea, assembly GCA_008973685.1. Taxonomy (NCBI): domain Eukaryota; kingdom Fungi; phylum Basidiomycota; class Agaricomycetes; order Polyporales; family Polyporaceae; genus Trametes; species Trametes sanguinea. The sequence goes on from WAHA01000006.1 coordinate 1,602,441, forward strand.
CTCTGATAAGGACGGTGGAAGCTGCCGTGCCAACATAGCCACGGCTTCCACGACAGCCAGGCCGCAAATCGAAGTCTTACAACGCCATATGTTGTGAGATAGCGGAAGTACAGTACTGGAGAAAATACTCACTCTGAGAGGGACCGACGTGATGACCATCACTTTGGGGGTCCACAGCCATCCCATGAAGTCAGACTTTGCGAACCGCGCACGCTCCTCCGGAGCGGATATCGGGGTTGGAGGCTTCATGCCCTGGTAGGAGCACGCCGCTTGGGTGAGAAGCAGCGGAATCTTGAGCAAGGGTGTGATAGCCACGGGTACGAGTAGGACGGACATTTCGACGGCCTTTCAGCTACGGCGCATGCAGTAGGGTACCACGGACCATAGCATCGGCCTATATATGCGGTCGTGTAATGTCCGGCAGCAATTATGTTGCAACATCGTTCCATTGAGAAGTCGCGCAGTCCTCACTTTTCCCGCAGTGTCAAAAGGCGAAGAAGTTGGCCGTAGTTGCCGGTAACAAAGAGATAGTCGGCACTGTCATCAAGCATATCAGCTGTCTTATCCCGGGGTGGAAGGGGCCTGCTTCTCTGATAATGTCAGACGCGATATACCCGATACTCAGAGGCCGAGACTGAGGCTGAAAATACGACAGGCGTGCGAGCTACTGCTCTACTCGCCAATACAACCTACACAGCGCGATGATCGGCTCAGTTTGTTGTGTGCTGTTCAATATGGTTGTACTCACCGAGTGCAGCTGTGAATGATGTTTGACTCGCTTCAATACGTGCTTATTGAACGTGGCTGTCACTGAAGGTCGCCGAGACTCGGTAGCACTACTTATGCAAGTACTGGCCTTGTGGTGCTATGGTTGCGGGGCAACGTGGGTTGGTCGCACATGCCGCACAATTAGGTGAACCCTGATAGCTTGGAAGCACCCGCCAGTGTTCTCGACCGACTGCAGGACAGAAGACCGTGGCAACGGCAAGTTGGTGGTCGTGCATTGAGATACTCAGGCTCTGGTGGTGGTGACTTCAAGCGCTCACAAAAGTAGACGCCCAGCCAAACACAGGAAGCGCCCATCACTGGGACTCGGCGGAGCGCTCAGTACGCCTGCGTTCACTCACGCTAGTATTACCGCTGCAGCTTCAGACATACCACTTCCTCTCCTCTGCGCAACCTACGTCTTGCATACGTACGCGCTATGCCACCACGACAAGCCCCCAAGCGAACTGCCACGAGCAGCTCAGATAACGCCCCAGCGGAAGGCTCACGCAAGAAGACCCGCTTCGTCGAACCGTCCGAGGACCCCGTCAACTTCGCCGAGGAGGTTGACGCGCAGCTCGAGAACCCCTCCGCGCGACGCAAGGGACGCGTCAACACCGAGGGCTACGAGTCGGACTCGAGCGACGATGGCGAGGGCGTAGTCAACAGCCGCAAGCCCGGCGCCGCAGGGGCCGCTGACGAGGACGACGACATGTTCGCGATCGGAGAGAGGGAGGAGAAAGAGGATAAGGAGAGCGGGAAGAAGAAGAAGGAAGAGTACATGCGGCTAGGAGACATCGAGGGGCAGGAGTTCGGCGAGCAGTCGGACAAGGACGACGATGACGAGGAGGAAGATGAGCCGGTGGACGAGGAGGAGGCGATCCGGCGCAAGAAGGCGGGCATGGGCTTCGAGCTCTCCGCGTTCAACATGCGCGAGGAGATGGAGGAGGGCAAGTTCACCGCGGACGGGACGTACGTGCGCACGTTTGACCCGCACGCGGTGCACGATCGCTGGATGGAGGGTTTGGACGAGAAGGAGATCAAGAAGGCGCGCAAGCTGCACAAAGCGCAGGAGCGTCACCAGAGAGAGCTGCAGGAGGCGGAGGAACGCGAGCTGCAGCAGCTGGGTGGCAAAGATCATATCGAGCAGCAGCTTGTCGGGATGTTGAAGAAGGGTGAGACGGTATTGGAGGCCTTGCAGCGTCTCGGTGCGAAGGCAAGAAAGAACGGGGGCCAACCCTAAGAAGAGGTAGGTCTGCGATGAGATTCAAATCGATTTATGATCTGACGCTAGGCTCGGTAGGCCAAACAACAAAACAAAAAGCGACCCTACCGCTGCAGCGATGGACGTCGACAACGCGCCGAAAGCCACCTCCGAGATCGACGAAATCACCCATCTCGCATCCACACTCATGTCCCTGGGCGACACCGACATCTATTCCAAGACGTACGAGGAACTCGTACGCTCGATCCGCGCGTCGGGGAGAGTAGACGCGAACTGGGTACCGCCCTCCGCGGACGTCAAGTACGAGTACAAGTGGGCTGTACCCGAGGCGGGCGACTCCGAGCAGGTGTTCGGGCCTTTCAGCGAGGACGAGATGAAGGCCTGGTACAGCGCGACGTACTTTGGTCCCAGCGGCGAGAAGGTCAAAGTGCGAAAGGTCGGAGGAGAATGGGGAGACTGGAGCGAAGTCGTTTCATGATGCACGCCGACACCTTGGATACCCCGTCCCACCCCTCTCGCTCGAGCGCGAACGTGCTGAAGTCAACTCGACGTGTAATTTTATTTGTATCTCTAGTCGGACGTGCTATCGTGTAATGCTGCGGTCGCTGGTGCCTATCCTATCTACAAATACAATCCATGTGGTCCATTTGTGCAGTACAGAGCTTGCAACATGCAAAGCGGAGGGAGGCTCCAGTACAAGAACACAAGAAAGCGATAAACAACTACGAACGGGTAATCAAACGCCTAGTGGCTGATATACTGGAATGCGAAGGAGACCTCCGGGAGACCCACTTCTGCACGCAAGAGGTCATCGTGGTTGTTCTTGAGTTCGCCATTCGTGAAGTGATTCCACCTGATTCAAACAGCAAATGAGGCCTGGCTCTAGAACTTGTAATATTGAGACCACTTACGTGCTGGCGTCTCCATACAACAGAGCGGGAGCCTTGATGAACTGTTTCCCATCCTTGCAGCGCTTGCACTTGAATGTCTCGTGCGTTTCGCACAGCGTCTTCTCGTTGAAGAGGAACAGCTTTCGCAGCGCATCCAGAGAGAAGTGCCGTTCGGCGTCCTCTTTCTCGTCGACAACGGCAGACGATAGTGCCTGCTTGTTCGCCTGGCGCTGGAAGATCTTCTCCTCGATAGTGCCGGTAGAGATGAAGCGATAGACAAAACCTTCGAGGCTTGTCAGTGGATCGTTCAACAGAAACTCAATAAGGCTCTTCACTCACATTCCTTCTTCTGTCCATCACGCCACACACGAGCAAGGGCCTGCTGGTCGGCAGCCGGATTCCAGTCTAGGTAAAGAGTTAGTGGGCCTGATTCGAGCTGCTGAGTAACATTGGCACACACCAGGATCGAACAAGATGAGCCGGTTTGCACCGATTAGGTTGATACCGCAACCACCTGCTTTACTACTGAGCAGGAAGACGAACTCTTTTCCGTTCGGGTCATTGAACTGGTCAACAAGCTTCTGTCGCTTGTTGATGGTCATAGTGCCATCTAGACGGAAATAGCAGTATCTAAGACAGCTTAGTGTGATGCAAACCTCGAGGATGAGATAATGACTCACTTCTTGCTTCGCAAAAGCTTCTCGAACAGATCAAGCGTTTGCGTATAGTTACTGATGAGGACGATCTTATCGTTCGTCTCCGTATGAATGCGATGAAGGAACCTGCGTACTCGCTTTGAGCAAATGTAAGTGGCGATAACAGCAGTACACCTACCGTTCGAGCACCAGGAACTTGCCACTCCAAGTGCAATTGACTCCCTGATTACGACCACGGTCGCGGGCGTTCGAGCCCGCGCCATTGAAGCCCTCTGGCAGGAGCTTCTCGGAGCCTCGCAGGTCCCCGGGCAAATCCAGCAGCTCGGGGTGATTGCACAGCTTCTTTAGGATGTTGATGGCTTTCAATGGTTGCGAGTCTGTTCCGCGAAGTAGTGCCTGGATCTCGGGCGAAGATATGAAGAGGCGGTAGAGCGAGAGTTGGAAGTCCGAAAGCTTGCAGAAGACAACTTGCTCGTATTTGACAGGGACTGTGATAGAGAACTCATCAACTACCTGTGGCAAAGGAGGGCTACGCTGCGTCAGGGGAACTTACGATACTTAGAAAGCAAGTCGTTGGTACGACGAATGATGAACTTCTGGACGAGGTTTCCGAGCTCTTTGAGCTTCTTCTCACACTCGGCCTTGTCGGCGTCACTGGCATCCGCATCGCGGCCGCGGATAATCGCATTCTCAAAGTTCTTTCGGAAATCGTTCTTGGATCCAAGGAAGTTGGGGTTTGCGAAGTTCAACAATGAGAAGTATTCAGAGAGGTCGTTCTGTGAGCGCATGTCAGCAGTGCACCGAAGGGGTTGTATTGACAAGGTATACCTGGATAGGCGTTCCAGACAGGATCACACGGCGTTTGACATTGAGACCATTGAGGGCCTGGAACGTCAATGACTCTGGGAGATCGAATGAGTGATAGCCCATAGGATAGCTGACAGTGCCCTTACCGGAGTTCTTGAGTCGATGTCCTTCGTCGCAAAGCAGCAAGCCGATCGAACAGTTAGCTAAGTACACAGACAGTGTCCTTAGCGTCTCGTACGACACGATCATGACTATTCTTATGTTAGTAATGATCGAGGACGCATTTAATCAGACTTGCCTGGTTGCGAAACGTTACGACCACATGCAGCTACCCATCGAGCAACTTTCTCCAGCATCTCAGCTTTGCTGCCTTTCCCGTCGATGGCTAGAGCGGAGATGGCGTCCTTCCCGAGCCATTTGACTACTCGACATGAACATCTCGCAAATCATGTACCACTCGGACGGACGCACCCAGTTCGTTTGCCCAATTCTTTACTAGACTAGACGGACACGCAATGATACACTTCTCGATGGTAGGCCTCCCGGCGTGAGGTGACTGTTTGAGCAACGTCCACATGAGAGCGATACATTGCAAGGTCTTCCCAAGGCCCATCTCGTCCGCCATGATGCATCCGTATTGATTCTCCACGATCATGCCGGTGGTGCACCGATACAAGAACTGAAGCAGTCATCAGGCTTAGCATCAGATTCGTAAAAGTTATGTCTGCACGTACCTTCACACCCTCGACCTGATGTGGTCGAAGGACCTTAGTAAGTCTTGGGTCAATTACGACAGGCACCTTGGACGCTTTCTTCTTCTTGTCTTTGCCTTCGCCCAGCAGCTCTTTCAGACTCTTGTGCGGGTTGTACATTCCTGCACACTTCTCCTGTGCTTCTTTCTGCGCCCGCTCCTTCGCCTCCTCCTTCTCCCGCTCTTTACGCTCCTCGTCTGTCTCCCTGTCGTCAATGGTGGGATCGTATAAGACGATAGCATGGTCTTCCATAGGATCGTGGAGAGGTCTCGGGATGATGTTTGCGAGGGGGCGGATACCAAGAGCAATGTTAGTCGGAACAGTTGGTATAATCTGGCCATCTTTGTTGCGCATCTGTGGTATAGAGAAGCGTCGGGAAAGCTGATCGAATGGCTTGGGCTTGAAGACGGGATAATGCTGGATATTGTTGTCTAGAGGACGCTCGAAACCAGCATCCTTGCCTGATTTCTTCTTCTTCTTAGACGCGCTATCGTTCTCATCATCCGAGCCGTCAGAGCCTGCTTGAGCATCTTTGTATGAGACGCGTTTGCGCTTGCGCTGAGGCTGTTCGCGAGTTACGGCGAGAGCTGGGGGCTTGAACGGTTTGTTAACGCGAGAGCTCTCCTGGAACCTATCCACCACTTTTCCATCAGGTGTAACCGGGGCTCGTCGCAGCATGGATGCAAAGTAGAGGAGAAGCAGGCAGGAAGTGGTGAGAGGGAAAGAGGCAATCAGCTTAGCCACACTCGGAACTGCCCTCGCGCGCGTTTGCTGCGTGTACGGTCATGTGATCGTTCTCACCCGGACGCGTCGTGCACTCACTGCCTTGGCCATCCCCGTCTCTATCGATTCCCGCCGCATTCTCGATGTGAACAAAGATAGATTTTCTGCAATTGCTACTTATCGGTCTTTTAGTGTCGCGCATTGACTCGTAGCGAAACATAGTCGGTGTACTTATGTCAGCATTTCAGGTTTGAGAACTTTCCTCGCCTGCTGGTGCTTTGCGCACTCGAACTCAAGACCACGGCCGTTGCTCTCAGCATACACGTTACCTCAGCCATCCCGGACGCGCCCGGACGGAGAAACGCAAACAAGATTGCACCGGTATTTGGACCGGGTGACGCAACGGTAAAGGGTGATGCATAATAGGACGCGTTACAGACCGTGCAGGACAGATGCAGGCAGTTCATGCGCACAAGAGTACATGGCCGATAGCATTAGCGCTGTACGACAAGACAAGCCTGTACAACAAGAGGGTGATAGCAGGAGGAAGGTGGATAGCAATGTACACGACACGATGACAAGGTCGAGATGCTCATGTGCGTACTACCAGCGAGAGTTGTCGGCATGCAAAGCGGCCTCAGCATAGGCGGAGTGGTCCTCGATACTGACATGGACTACAACGACGCTGTCGTGTCGACCAAGAAGCGCAGCAGGAACAGCTAGTTTCTGGGCAAGGGCTGAATTCTCGGAGTCGCACACGACAAGCGGTTCGAGGCGATTCATCTGGATGAACTGTGTGCGCGGCAATGCGTCAGATAACCATGACAAGAAAGCGCTGTGCGCTTACAGAACCACTTACCAGCTCGCCGCTCCGCAACCGCTCAGCGAAACGAGCGAGGTGTTTCTTCTCTTCCTCGGCAGCGCCCTCACTCAAGGAGATTCTGGCATATGACCCTTGCGGACGCAGTGAGTTCAACAAGGCGAAGGCGAACTGGTCCTTGTAGAATTTTCCAGTCGGATTCCGCGCAGTGCTATCAAGGTTCTCCACGAAGGACGCAGGACCGTGGACATCTTGCAGCGTCACAGGGATAGAAACAGCCGCGTCCAGGTTGAGGTTGAATACGTGTTGTTTCGGTGCTGATGATCTGTGTGCCACGGCATAAGTTAGATCCAACACTAATCTGAGAGAGCGAAACGCACGAGTCCACAGTATTATCTTGCAATTGTTTCCGTTGAGGGCTGGTTCCAAGCGTGCTGCCGCGATTGATCAGTCGGCGTCCGCTGAGAATGAGGGATAGTGATACCCACAGTGGGCCAAAGATGGTGGATTGGCTGAAAGCCGAAGTTACTCGGCTCGCGAAGGTCAACGGCTTTGCCACAAGAGAGATCGATGGGGCTTCCGGCGAGTCGCCAGTCTCCTCGCTCATGGGCACGGGTTCTTCGGGTTGCAAAGCTGCTTCATGTTGCCGCGCAACGTCGGCAGCTCTGGTGGAAAATGAGGTTTTGTGCGGGCGACGACTGTGGTGAGCGTACCGTTGTTCGCGTTGAGGATTATGAATGTACTCGAGGTCGTCCTCACCCTCAGCGTCCTCTTCGAAATCCGGAAGCCCTTCAGCGACAGCAACATCCAGCCCAGCCTCCTTCAGCAGCTCTTTGCCGCTCGGCGCATGGACATCGGGCGACCCGGATTCGAACTGGCCAAGGCCAGGGACTTCATCCAGTTCGGCAGCGTTCCGGAAAGTGTCGCCGAACACACCGCTACCGTTCCGTTCGGGAGAAGGCGTCCCGTCCGAGGCCTTGATGCTCATGGCCGCGGCGTTGGCCTTGATTGTCGTCAATTTCCCTTTCTGCGCCACCAACCGCGATCCCCCGACAACGAGGCCACTGGAGGACCTGCCGGGGCCAGCTTTGCCTTTTGCGACTCGCGAAGGACCGCTCACAGGACGCTCGACATCGCTGTCACCGCTTGTTGCATTGGCTCGCCTCATGAATCTGGCCTTGACAGATATGGCGCCATTGGCGTCAGCGAGGTTCGGGTCGTCGAGCAGCTGCACCCGCGGATTCGCTGCACGAGAACGATGATGCGGCATGGCGACTAAAGTGGCCTTTTCCGAAGCAGGTTCCTCCGGGGCAGGTTGCGGACTAAGAAGGACAGGGTCTCCAAACATGGGAGGTTCATCCTCGAACTCGTCTATATCCATAGCCGCGTGATCCTGAGCCTCCCGTGAACTCCCTGAGGGTGGTAGAGCACGCCCGCCATGAGAAGTCTCCAGAAGCACCTCTGGCATTGACTTCTTCGCCCGCGATGAAGGCGGCTTCTCATTTGTATCGGGTAGTATATCGATCTCGTCAGGAGACGAGGTCGACGGCTGAGGGTTTGGTGGTGGCCTCCCACGTCTGCGGGGCAGAGACAGACGGCGCGCAGGCGTCGTGGACGACTCAGCGACCACAGCTTGGCGTCCTCGGTTCGTTCGAGGCAACTCTGGGACAGACTTCTTGCGAGTCAGGAGTTTGGCAGCCTCCTCTTGATCCAGCTCGTCTGGGCGTTTACCTGGAGGGCGTCCCTTTTTACGCTTGGGAGGAGACTTGTTGTCATTCACGACCTCTTCTTGTTGTTTCAGCTCCTCCGGACGTGTGCCTGGAGGCCGTTCTCGTTTGCGCTTGGGTGGAGAGGGGTTGTCATTGGCCTGATTCGCCGCAGACGAACGACGACGTTTACGCCGTGAGGTAGTGACTTCCTCTTCAGCCTCTTCTTCGTCGTTGATTATAGAACGTACTTCGTTCTCGGAATCGGAAATCTCCACGGGGGGCGAAGGGATTCGTGCCTCTTCCTTCGCCTTCTTTGCTTTCTTGCGACCTGCGCATGGGTGAGACAACTATGTATAGTTGGCATGACATTGAAACTCGTACGAGGTGGCCCCGAAGGGAAGAGCTCTTCGTCTAAGGAGAATTGACTGAGGTCATGATAATTTCGGCCATTGGTGTCCACACGGTCCCAGAAGCTCTCAACGAAGTGTTCTGAGCCGCCTGCAAAGGATTCAACGGGTTCCCAGCTATAATATGACATCAGAACAAGACACAACGCTGCAATCGCCGCGTGGACGGGCACGACGTACGTGTTGTCTTCAAAACTGTAGTCTTTCCACTGTGGCGAGTTCTAAGTATCCGCGCCGCTACAACAATTGCTGAGCACTTACTTTGACATAGTATAGCTATATACCATCAACATCAGCACAATAAGCCTCCGCCAGGTTGTTGCTACTTACCCAGTGTTTCTTCCCTCTCTTACTACCCGCAACCTTGGCCCTCACAATGTACTCTGCATGGACCAATGACTCCTTGGCCCCGCAGACAGTCACGCAAGTCACTTACCGACCACATACTCAGCTTCATCCTCCGACATACTGACTCAATCACGGGCAGGTTCGGAGGCACCAGTTACGAGTCCAGCTAAGGTGGCACGAGGACAGTGAACGGAGAAATGGAGGACAAGACTCGGACGCGTCCAGGATGAGAACGCGCTTGGGCGCCTCACATTCGAGCGGCCGTGCCGCCCGTGCGTACAAACCACGGTTCACGGGCGCCAATCTGGTGACCGTACTGACGCCGCGCGATGAAGTAGCCCGAGTAGTACTTACGCAAGTACGCGAGCGAAACACAGAAAGCGGCGTATGATGCGGATGTATGGCCCTCAGAATTGCTTGAGCTATGCGTACAAATGTGTTACAGTACTGATACAGACAAAGCTTCATCAAAATCTGGCACTGGTAGCCACTGGCAAGAGTTGTAACGCAATACAATATTATTACTCAATCATACGGATATGAAGGCAAGGAACGGAGTGGCAAAGGTACCAGAAAGTGAGACCGACATGAGTGAGCGTAGTCTTAATAATCTACTGTGAGCGTACTGTGTCAGAGATGCGCGAGACGATGCTGAGTGACTATAGTCCATGCCAGTGTGCAATACTCGATCATGGCGGTAGGTGGGATGATGGTTGATTCCGCTTCCACATGGTACTACTCGTAGTCGAGAACGGCGAGTGTCTAGGCATGGTTGCCCGCCTGATGCGGAGGTAAGGGGGTAGAGCGTCGCGAAGAGGATGGCACATCGCTGGTCGTGTCCTCCACGGTACTAGTGCTGACGGGAGAAGGCGCCGGTGCGGTCACTCCGTACGGCGGTGGCAAAGTGGGGACACCTTGTTGGCCCGTCAGCCATGCACCAGGATACCTATTATATCGCGACTGACCTTGTTGAGCTTGGGTACCGTATTCAAACTCGCTCGCGGGATGGCGCTTGTGCTTCCAGTAGTAGCAGCGCAATCAAGACGAAGATGAGTGCCAAGCCTCCAACTACACCTCCCACGACCGCCCCAACGGGTGCAGTATGCTTCGTCTCGGCTGCAAAGACAGACGCCTGTTGGGGAGCTCGCAAGGGTTCTTTGGGAAAGAAGATGTATCACTAAGGGTGCACTTTTTGTAGCGGGCGATGTGGACGAGCTCGGTATAGGGAAGGGTGTCGATGGTGTACTGGAGGTAATCGAGGTAGTAAGGAGCCGCGCGGCTTGCTGCAGTGACATTGATTATGAGGACGTGGTCGCCCAGCGGTAATGGCCCCGATGCAAAGAATTGTACGGCATCCGTCCGCTCGTTGACCCGAGGAGTGGTGAAGAAGGTCGGATTGTCTCCGTCCACGCTGTAAAGGGACACAGCTGCGTCGTCGCCGTCGGTAGGACTTACGGTCCCCATCGCGGATACGCGAGAGCCTGCGTGGTTAATGATTATGTACAAAGGAACTGCCTGATCAATCACCCCGAGCGCGTTCTGCAGTGTACGATCACTTACCATGGAATCTGAATACAGCACTGGCACCGCTAGTGTCGCATCCAGTCAGCGAATCGTTGTAGACAGCGCCTGGCAAGTTCCCGGACGTGTTGAAAAACCAAGCAGGACCGATTGTGAGCGTCCGCGGCGATGGGTCAAAATACCGAATGCTGTCGGTATCCGCTGAGTCAACAGTGATACGGGGCACACCTAGGTCGGCCATTGCGAAAGGGGTATCGAACGAAGGGCATACTGGGGGTATCGTACAAGATTCTTCGTGAGGGGCACCCGCTATAAGCCTATAACGTACAGTCAGGCGGCTCGCGCGACCTCTTTTACATGTGGCCAATATAGCTGCAGCCCTGTGGATACTCTTTGATCGTTAAGAATTAGCCGACTGTATAGCGCACGAGCTCTCCATGGGGCCCCGGACGCCCGGCTGTTGACACTCTCTGATTTGGGGTTCCTTCGGCACGAGCGTCGGCCAGGCTGGTTCACGGCAGAGGGGTGCAAAGCCTCACAGGAAATCCACGCCATTCACAGAATTCTCGCCAGTGTCGCCACGGCTAGGTAGTAGATGTCTTGGTTGTCTGTGGTCAACTTCAAGTAGCGCCAACTGAACCTGACCAGACCTGACCTAAAGTGCTCGTCCCGAATTGGAAGCTACCGTCGTTCGCCTCTCAAGCGCGTTGCGCGCGAATGCTCGAAAGGACCTGCCTCGCAGGATTGTATTGCATCCGCGTTGTAAGAAAACATGTGTACAGCAAAAAGTCCTACACAGTACATTTGTGAATATGCAAGAGCAACCAAGGAGTAGTACGATAGCGATTAGAATCGACAGGGAACGGCTCCTAGGGAATCATGCAAGGCGTAGCAAGACTAATGGAACGAGAGCGATGCAAGATGGATACAAATAAGCACAAGCTGTGTCGTAGGCCTTGGGAGTATACAGTAGATGAACAGGGCTAAGACTTCGCAGGAATCCTGCACCAATCTCCCGGAGATCAGACAGTCCTTGACCCACTTGACGTCGACGCAGCGCTCGTAGACCTTGAGTCTCTCGAAGGCCGGCTGCTCGCGAACCACGATATAGTCGTATTCGCCCATGTCGTGTGAGGCAAACTTCTCAGTCCGTCACCGCTTCTACAGTGTCGGCGCCCATGCACAGTATGATGCGTGGCACGGAGTCAAACGAACCGTTTTCGTTCTATGTTATTGGACATCAGCACGCCTGGCCACTCAAGAAACACGAACGAGCACACCTTTTTGCCCCTTTGACGACCAGGTACAAAATCAGGCGAGACGCATATGATCGACTTCCCAGAAAAGACTTTGGGCGGAACCCGACTTTCAGCGATGGCTGTGAGATGATGCTTGCTGTTCCCCCAGTCCACGTCGATTAGCTGCGAAACGCGAGTCTCGAGGTGTTCCGAGAATCCTGCAGGAAGGAGGTATGGCTGCCAGTCAAGGTCCGTTTGCTGTATGGTATGTTAGCGTCATGTACTGACTGGTTGGATCGTCGGGTACGAACCTGTCGCACGACATTCCTGACCCATTCTACCGAGACACAAGGAATGCCCAACGCCAGAGCCGTGAGGAACTTCGGCTTCTGGTGTGGGTCGTCAGAGATCAAGAACGCCCTGTCGATATCGTTCCTGTTCCTCCATTTGATATCGTTTGCCGTGAGGCACCATCGCTGACCCTTCTGAGTGATCGTCCCGTCCATGGCAAAGAGCGACGTCCACTCGTCCAGAACGACCCCGCCGTTCCGTCGAATTTCGGCAGCTAGCGCCTCGCGCTCCTTATCGTCGCCGTTGGGGGAAAGTGTGATCACCAAACCGGTCTTGTTCAACGGCTTGCGGCCGGCACGTACGGAGCCTTCGCTCACTGCGGACAGTCGACTCGGTGTGGGACTGGCACGCGAGAGCTTAGGTCTGATGACAGGCAAGATCTCGTCTTCGGAGAGCAGGCGATCTGTCCACTCGAAGCTGACAGTGCGCGGGGCAAGACGGATTGCCTGCACAGCATAAGGCTCTTCGCCGTCCTCGTCGAGATCGAGAAGCACCTCGTCTTTTGCCTGGTGCCCGGCGGCGCCATAGGAGGGTGGCTTGATGACAACCGCTTTCACATTGCCATGGAGCAGGACGTTGTCGCCCTTGCGCAAACGACAAGCGCGCATGTGCTTGAGTTCCACATGAGCAGAGTCGCCGTCGTCGAAGTGGATGTCGTACCGGCCCGGTTCGACCTGCGAGTGCACCGTGCCAGAGTAGTAGTGCCCGTCTTGCTTCCATAGCGCGAACACGCGAGTGGATGCACCGCCGGAAGAACGAGCGTTGGAAGCGGACTTCAGGCGCTTCGTCGGTCGCGTGGCGGGTGTGCTTGTCTCCTGCTTGGGCGTCCTCGATCCGTTACCTTTGTGGGAGCTCTTGCGGATTGACGAGGACACAGTCCGCTTGCGCTTAGCGCCACGCACGGGCTTGACCTCAGGAGGATCGACATCCATATCGTCTTCAGCAGGCTGTGTGTCCTCGCCATCGTCCTCCTGGTCAGGTATGATGACGTCCTCGTCCTCGTCGGAGCTCTCGTAAAGGCGCTCCCGGGCAGCGAGCTTGGCTTGTCGCGGTGCCGAGCGAGATTTGACCACGGGAGAAGCGATCTGCTCACCCGGGGTCTTCGGGTTCGCGCTCTTCGGTTGAGGCACCGCTTCGTCGATCTGCTCTCGGGGGTCCGAAGAGGGAACCACTGCGTGCTTCCATGAACTGCTCTGCGCGGTCGTCTTGTCGCGAGAAAGTAGTGCGGGCCGGTTCTTCTTCGGAGACGTAGGGCTCGTTCTCACAGCCTGTGCAGACGGGTCGGGTGCCTTCTGCTTGCCTTTGGCTTTGGCAGACTGCACAGCAGTGGCCAAAGGCACGTCATCCTCGTCGTCTTCCTCCTCTTCCGCGATCGCGTCGACGGAGCGTGGAGCGGATTCCATGACAGCGCGTAGCACCTCATCCTCCGACTGAAGAGCTCGGCGGGATTTCAACTTCACAGGCGACGACGGAGCAGTAGAGGCGTTAGCAGGAGAGGTGGGAGGCGGGAGCGGCGGGTCAGAGTCAGGTACAATGCGCGTCTCTTCGGAATCGGGCACTACGCCTCTAGGGGACTCGTGGCGAGCTCGGAGGGATTGCAGCACGCGAGTGGCCGTGGGCAGCGTACGCTTAGGGAAGCTCGGGGCCACGCTCTCATTAGGGACGGCAGACAGGTCCGACGGCTGTGTCTCCCCACCTGCGGATGCCAATGACAGTGAGACGTCGGGGGGCTGCGTCTCTGCCAATTCGTCATACCCCGCTGTGGTGTTGGCGGTGGCATGGGTGGTGGCTCGCGCTGTCGAGGGCCCGGCAGTCGCGTTCGTACTAGCGATGATGTCCTGATAACGGTAGCGCTTGTGAGGTGCGACGAGCCCCAGGAGGCCACGAGGGATCGTCGAGCGCGTGGTGTCACTCGAACGATTTGCGGAGGGATTGGAAGTGGAAACGACCTGGCCACTATCAATCCGGTCATGTCCGCGGACGATGGAGGGCGCGTCTGTCTCGCGTGACGGCGCTGTATGGTAGACGGGCTGTATTTCCTCGGATATCGGGTGGGCGGGCTGTGTGGCCTCGGGGAGAGAAGCGAAGGGGTCTTGGTTGGCCAGCCGCTCATAAGAAGACGACGGCTCTGTAGACGCATACGACTCCTGAGAATGGGATATCGCGTTCTGCTGCGTCTCTTCATCCTCATCGTCGGTACCGACGGATTGGGCAGCTGCCAGATCTGCCATTTCCGCTTCTATCGACTGACCTTGACCCGGAGGGAAGAGGTCAGACAACTGAGTGTCGCCTACACTCTGCTGCGACTCATCACGCTGGAATTGCGGGTTTTGGACCTGCGACTGGGACTGAGTATCGTTGGAACGCGAGGAGTTCGATGGAGTGCCCTCGACGAGAATTCTGCTAGGAGGGGAAGACGAGCGCCCAAGGCCGTCTTGAACGTGGGACGCCGACATGTTGGAGGAAACAGGAGGTGGACCATCCTCCTCAGAGATGGACTGCGAATCTTCTCCAAGCTGAGACAAGGGTATCTGAAAGACCTTTGCAGTTTCGATGTAAGCCTTCTCAAGTTCCCGAGGGGGTAGAGGTCCTGCAAAGGAGTCTTGGGAAGCAGGCGAAGGAGATCTGGGCCGTCGTGGAGGAGGCATTGACTTGATTGGGCGAGTGGCAGGAGTATTCGAATTGGTCTGGACACTAGGGGCAGTCCGGGAGGGTGGCATCATGGCAGCAGCTTTGTCTCCCTTCGCTAGAGGGAGATTGCGGATTGCACCATGTTCTTTTGGACATGGCTTTTCGCCTGGCTCTTTGGAAGAGCGCACGGCGTCCTCAGGCGGTGAAGGATAAGAGGCGACGGATTGAGCACGCATTGGAGAGGGATTCCGCGGGGACCCGCGAGGGGACTCCCTCGTATTTAAGAGGGTAGGAGCATTCTCCTTCTGCGATCCCTCCTCATACGAGGGATCTTGGCTGTACAGAGGCTGGGTCTGGGTAGGCATAAGTCCGTTCATGTGGTAGTGGATCGAGTTGCCGACGCTTGAAGGGTGAGACTCGTCAGATGCCTGAGGGTCATCTCGCAGTGGAGAACGTGCGGATGTGATCTGATGTTCTCTAGGTCTGAGAGCAGCAGCGAGCAGTTGACTGGTCTGGGAGTCGTCGTTTCTGGACTGGTCTTAGCCACAGGGCTGATACTTCGCATGGGCTGGTTACTACACACCTGGACTCATTTCCCGATGACCCCATAGCAGCAAGAAGCGGGGTGAGCTATTGATACGCACAAACGACGCGGATGACGCGAAGGCAGCAATCGTGGAGGACTGAGAGTTGCAGCGGGTGTAGCTCCGTGGTATATTCGAATCTCGAAGTCCAGGAGAATCATGCAAGGAACACAAGATGCTACGATATCCAAGCAGAAAGGCAGATAGCCAGCAACGCGACGACGCGAGACAACGCTGGGCGAAAGCAGGACAGCTGGCAGGGCTTGTGGTGGACAAGGACGCGGTACGGTCGTCGGCCAGGGTCGTCCTCGTCTCGTCTCGTCTCGTCCCCAGTCCCGTTGTCCCAAAATGGCTAGGCCTCTTCGCCTGCGGAGAACGCCGCGACACGGTCACATGACTGTGACGCGAGACGCGTCCGACTCTTTCGGACTCCGAGTGAGGACTCATGAGACTGTGGCGTGCATTCGAACCTCAAGCACCGTTCGCCCTCTCCTATAGAGTCACGACCGCGCCCACACTTGGCCGCCTGATCAGTCGGACCGTTCCAAGTACTGCTGTTACCGTGCAGTGCAGGTCGCTGTTAACACGCCGCCTCCATCTCCACACACTGCATTGAACACTCTTTACCCTACGCTCTCTAGCTTCCTCATGGATCTCGCCAACCCGTTCATCCTGTCCCGTAAGCAGACTACACCCTCTGTCATGACTACGCACAAGCACAGCAAGGCCCACAAAGAAGGGAAGAACAAGGGCGATGTACAGCCGTGGTTTGTCGACAACGATTACGCTGAGAAAGTCTCAGAAAGATGCCGCCGACGAAGATGACGGTCACAACTCTTCAAAATCCGCCAAAGACAAGGCGAAAGCCACCGCCAAGAACAAGTCGCAGAAGACCACAGAGGTTAATGCTGCTGCGATTCCTATACCCGCGCCCGATACTGGCTCAACCGTCAGTGCGATCCATCCTGGCATTCTACCGGTGATCCCCTCTCAAGTGCCAACGACACTCACTGTCCCAGCAAACTCTCTGATGACTGGCTTGACTACTGCATCGACGCTGACTGGTACAGCTGCGTCTCTCGGACACTCTGCTACCTCTGCGCCCATTGGTTCGCCTACTGGTACCTCTAAGGCTCTGAGTGACGATCAAGCAAGTCGCGCTGGCGGGCAGAGCTCGAAGCATGTGCCGGTTGTCCTCATCGTACTGGTACTCGTCGGACTCAGCTGCTTGGCTCTTGGGGCTTTCATTGTCTGGCGTGCTCGGAGGCGGCCGCGCAAACGCTCTTGTCCAACGCCTTCTCTGCCTATCTTCCAGGATCCTTTCGCTGACGAGGATTGGAAGATGGAAGAGGAATCTCTCTTCGGCGGCAAAGAACGTGCTTCGGCGGTGGCAAGACCGAACAGCAATGGGCTCTGGACGTGGACTCAGTATACCCCAAAGCCATCGGCTCAGACGTTGGATGTCAAGCACCCGCTCCCGAACCTGGCCGCACCTATACCGCCAAAGGCAGCCCCTTCTGTACACTTCTCTGAGAAGGCGGCACCCGCTCCCCCTCCGCCACCAGCTCCGGTGCATGTTCCTCTCCCAGTCAACCGCGCGCCCCCCAATCCTCCGATGCAGCAGATGCAAAGCGCACTGGCTCGCGCGGCCAACCGTGTCTCTGCGCTCTCTATGTCGATCTACCCCACATCACCGCAATCGACCAGTGGCATTGGACTGGCACTTGGTGGTATGTCTCCTCTGACAGCCGACGGAACCCCTGTGCTCCAACGCAAGCCTTCCTCCAACCGCCTATCGAAGAACCACCGGAGCATGCGTCACAGCCTGGCCGCAACGGAGTACCTCGACATACACGCAGACATCTATGGTGGGGCTCAGATCGCCTCTCCCCTTCGTGCCCAATGGTTCGCCTGCACCTCCGAGCCCAAGCACTATGCCCAGACCGGCATTGCGGAAGTCCACGTCGATCAGTGCGCAGGGGACACGGTCAGGGTCGTGCACGGGTCAAGGCTCCAGTACAACCCTGGCAGTCGGAGGCGTTTTGCGTTCGTCCTCGACTGTGGCGGGCATCACCACTCTTGCGCGCGGGAACCGCTCCTCGATCATGGCGCCTTCGGAGGAGATGCAGTACGTTCTTCCCCCGCTCTCCCCTGCGCTCAAGTCCGAGGCACGTCGGGAGCGCGACACTCGCGCGCTGACTTCCGCCATGGGTCTCGCCACCCCCGACGTAAACGCGATACCGCCATTCTCGCCGCAGCCGACGCTCTACCCGGACGACTCTATCACACTCGCCGGCGACCGTCAGCGGCAGCGCACAGATGAGCACGAAAAGATGCCCACTCGCCCGGAGAGGCGCGACCGCGTGCAAAGCGAGGCGATGAGCCCCGGGATGGAGGCGAGCGCGCGTCTGGGCAACCTCATGCTCGCCGAGTTCACAAGCATGGCGTCCCTCCCGTCGACCCGCACCGTTACGAACGCCGCAGGTGCAAACTCGACAGGCGGGAGTTTGCCCGCCAGCAACTCGAAGCCGCGTGTGGCGAGGAAGAACGTGCGTGCGGACGATAGGCCCCCGCGGGTACCGTCGCCCCCGCCGCTGCCGAGCCTCGCACAGATGGCGATGGCGCACACAAACCCTCAGGAGTATCAGGACTACCATAGCCCAACGTACAGCATCTACGGGCTTTATGAGGCGGAGCGGAAGAGCCGTCTGCAGAGCGAGGCTGGATTCTGATGAACCTCCCTAGCGAAGTTTCGGGTGGCTGAGCCACCCAAGCCGGCTTAGACAGTCGGCTCCAGGACATCTGACGATGAACACAACTATATGTATTGTAGCATAGACGGGTCGCTTGTATCCAGAGATGTATAGTACGTACTTGAATGTGGCATGATTATTGCCAGGGGCAACTTGCAGACGCGACGTCCCATACCGTGTGAACCTATTCCCTCTAAGCAGCGACTTTCTCCTTCTCATGTGCGGCGCTCGGCTCAGTCTCCTCTGTCGCTGGCGTGTGTGCGGGGGCGGTCAAGTTTCCGGCTTCGAGTCGCTCGCGTTGCGCCTGAGCAGCCGCATCCGCCTTCTCCTTCTCGACGTCTTGCACAAGCGCTTGGAGCTCTGCCTCGAGCTCGGAGTCGTCTATGGCGGACGTCGGCCTGCGCCATCTCGGAGCCCATCTGAATCGCATCGTCGACCTCCCGAGCATCCGCGTTCGCAGACGCAAGCGCGTCCATTGTCTCGTCGATTCTCTCTCGTTTCAGCAGCGGGTGTGAGAGAATCTCGCGAAGGGTCGCGGTCGACGACTCGTAGGACTTCATGATCTACGAGAGCGATCAGTACGTGAAGGGGCGCTCTCAATGGGCAATCTTACCTCAATGTCTCCCGCAGACGTTTCTACGCGGAGCAACGTCGATTCGAGCAAGTTCAAAGACTCGACGCGCTTTCTGCGTACTTCCTCGAGTTGCTTTCGCGACCGCAGATGGATTAGAGCGATCTCCTTGCGCTTCTGATGCAGCTCTTCGGAGATGGTCCGCGTCCGCCTGGTACGAGGTCTCAGTTCGATTACTCAAGGCGACATTCCGCAACAATACGCACTCGTCTATCCGGCTCTGCAGACTATCGACTTGCTTCTGGAGCTTCTCTACGGCAGTCTTCAACGCCAGTATACCGCTATCCACTGCTGTCACTTCTGTTTCGCCTGGTAGCCCATCTTCTACAAACTTGATGACCTACGCGGGTGTTACACAGAAGAAGAGCTGGAATAACATGTGGTGACATACCTCGCCTTTCACCACTATCGCCCGCTTGTCCCGCTCGAGAAACTTGAGCATGACCTTCAGGTCCAGGTCGGATAGAGGGCCATGCTCAAACATGCACGACGAGAACTCTTCGCGGAAGCTGTCCAGGTTGTACAGGGCGTCCGCAATATTGCCGGTGCTCTTCTGCCTTTGTCTCTCGACTATGCGCTCCGCAGCACCTTCCAGTAAGCTGACGACGACATAGTCGCCCTTGACCTTCTTCCATCGTTCCGCAGTACTTGAATCCCCGAACGTGCTGTCCTGAGTATCCACAATCCCGAGCTGTCCGAGTGCCCACCACAAAGGCTTGCCGACCACGAAACTGGCTATGCGGTATGGCAGCCATCCGGGATCGTATATTGACCTAGCCGCATTGAGGAAGTCGGAGAGGGGTATCAGCGCCTTAGAACTGCAGAGCTCAGACTTCACTAGTAAGTGCACCGATGAGTGGTCCAACTCTCTTGGACTGAACGTATGGCACTCACAATCACAGTGGGTATACTCAACGGCTTGCCCACACCCTCGACCCGGAAATGCTCAATAAACGATACTCCAGTCGCATGAAGAACAATACGATCCGGGGTTGCCCCAGAACCACGCGACTGGGACAGCCATCCTCGTACGAGCGCGCTTTCGAGGGTACGGCGCCACCACTCGACGTTTGAGGAGTAAGAGGTCGGGTTGGAGTGCTTCTGGTAAGTGAAGTCGGAGTAAAGAGACTTCAGTCGCGATGTGGATGACGATGCATAGGTCGGTAAGGGCCGATAACTGATGACAGCGGTATAGAAGACATGGTGGTGGCAGCCAGAGACGTGCAGGCGTGCAGACATGCTCAGCCACATCCTATGAGGTAACGCTCTTTGCGCGCTTAACCTGTCCTATGTAATTACTGTAGTACCTGTCATGATTCTGGGGCAGACTAACAGCGGGCAGTGAGTATTTAGGATGGTTGGCTGCATTGGGTGTGAGCGAGCTAGTGGTTGCGAAAGCGTACAAGAAGCATTGTGCAACATGTAAATAAAAGCAGCGAGACGAAGCGAAAGGCAGGACAGCAAACAAGGAGACTAGTAGCACGGATGTCAGAGAGCAATCAGAAAGATGGTTCAGCGACAGCATTCAGACGGCGTACGTAATAGAGACTGCACGACAAGGATAGTAGCAATCAACGACGATAGACAATGGAAACTTGTACAAAGCGATAACGACGGAGACGAGAGATAGCAAGGAGACAAAACGCGACAATAAGCAACGACGATTGTGCGAGAATGCTAGAAAGCATCATTAGGAGTAGTATTCGTCAAGTTCTTGTCCATCTTCAGGACGGTATTCGTCGTAAGTGATTTCTTCGTAATTGCCAGTGGCCGATACCGGATCCCAGGTGCCAGAGAAAGAGCGGATAGAGTTGTTCGAAACGGTCTATGCATCAGCGGAACGCGTCAACAACATACGAAAAGTGAGTGTAAGGAAACACGCACGCGACTGCCCGGCGGGCGGATGCCTATGAGACCCAATGTATCCTGAGGCAAACGCGGGCTCGCGGGAGCGGAGGCAAACGGACTCGCAGTCTCATCGGCTTCGGGCTCGAGCTCTGTGGGGTCAAGCTCTCCCGTTGCCGGTGTCGGTAGACGAGAAGGCCCGAGTGGCAAGGGGGTGGGCGGCCTACAAAAGACATCGTCTTCAGGATTGATGATACCCTGAGAGACAAGCCATTCTGAAGGAAGCATAAGAAACTCGAGATGATTCAGGCACAAAGCAAATGCTTGCCTTGGCTTCTATACCGAAAGACAAAGGTAACGAAAGGACCACGATTGTTCGGGTCGTAAGGCTTGATCTTCCACGTCGGCTTCTGCTCTGCAGCGGGCCTCGTGTCGCCATACCTAACGGCGTGTAAGAGTCCGCAATCAATGACCACTTTCTCATCAGACTTACCGCACACAAACGTCGCCTTCTTGACGATGACCGCGAATCACCTTGGGTGGCTCGCGCACCTTGTTAGGTCCGTAGGATTCCTCCCGTTTGACTTGCTTGATTTCCAAGATAATGGAGCCAACGTTCTTATTGGTCGCTCTGTCTTCGTAACCAACAGCATCGTCTGTGAACGAACGTTAGGCCTTGCACCGTTCTGTGACGATTGAAGTCCCAAAGTCACCTGCTGATATCTTGGAGAAAACAAATGGTCGTTCTTCCCGTTCGCCGACGCGTACACCGCGCCTGAGCTCTTCCCCGCTTCCGTAGAGAAATTGGCCAGAGACTTTGAAGCCATCAAAGTAAATATAGCTCGCGCTGTCTACTTGACTGCCGTGATCGCGCCAATGGACGACGAAAGTCTACAGTAATCGCGTCAGAAACGTGTGGCTAAGCGTCCGGAATGCTCAAACACCGTTACCTTCCCTACCGGACCAGCAATCCAGCACGTCACTGTGTGATTTTTCTCGTCGACGCGAGGCTCGATTTCCGTGAGCCCCATGTTCTCAGAGGTGATCCAAGCGGAGAAACCACGATGTTCGAGCATGTTGGGTCAAGTAAGCGACGAAGTTCAGAGTCAGCAACACCGAACTTAGTCGCAAGTGTCTGAATGAGTGGGACATGAGGGGTCAGACTTGAGCATTGTGGGCGGTATGCCGAAAGCACTGACCGTGAATAAGTGTGGACGACAAGTAACCAGTACTGGCGATCCACTGAGACGCAGGGAATACAGACAAGTTGCGGACTCTTCTGTCTTCTCAGCCTGCTCTTGTTCCCCTATTTGAAGGACTCAGGGATGGAAACACGCCAAACGAGCCCTTTGCGAAGGCGTTGGTCGACATTCAAGAGGACTGGCGCTCGCCAGGGGCAATTGATTGAACTCGGCCACCATTGGTTCATACTTGGACGCGTTCCGGTAGCGCTGCCACGTGATCCGTACCCACAAGTGTCCACTGTGACTTTCGGACTCGTTGACCAAGTCTTAATATCAAGACAAGGCAAAATATGAATGAGTGAGAAGCGTGGATTCTTGTCTGGGAAGAGCAATGAACCCGTTTGTGAAATCAGAGTCCTTGCCAGGGTCAAAGGCGTAGAAGCCAATCGTAGCTACTCTCCCCTACTCCACCGAGTTTGCAGGTCGACAACTCGTGACAGATCAGTAATTAATCCTACCTGCGCGTCGTTTCAGAGTCGCAATTGGTTGTTAATGCAGCAGGTACATTCCATCTCCCGCTTTCGCGGCAACTCACGGTTCACACACGATGCCACTGCATCAGACTTGTTCAACACAGAGCAGCGTCGACTGGAGTCAATACCATTCCAGATGTTCAATAGAAGATTGCCATTGATCGGACATTCGGTATGTACATGACATACAAGTGAAGAAGGGAATCGTACTGCTAGAAAAACAAGGCCGAAGGAGCTAAGCGCATACTGTCGGAACACTAGGTGACCGTTCGATCCATGGAAGCTGAGGACGACCAGCCAAAGAGTGAACCGTGGATTTTGTTCTGAGGCACCCAGAGATGAAAGCACGTCGAGTCCCGAAGGCGACGGCAAACATGTGGTATACAGGTACCTGGTGTAGTTGTTAAAAGATGAGAGAGAGGCAATGCGGCGTGTTTCGCTGGCGTATATCTCCTCGCCTTAGGGCAGGCGCGCTTGACGACCAGCTACCGGGCCGGCTATACTCTGACCAATTCAGCCACCATGTCCCGAGCGGCGCGGACGCCGAGCGCACCGTGAACGTGGGACTCTCAAAGAACACGGACTCTCTCAGAACACAAGTACTGCTGCAGCTCCGAGTCCAGATGGTGAATTCGCAGGCATGCGACCTCAAATTTTGATGACTGAACTCTCTTCTCATTATGCCCTCTCAATAGCAGAGCGAAGTCAGCAACGCGACGAATTTCGAACAGAGAGAGCAAATATGGTTCGGATATGAGCATCCGTTGGTCAGCTTGGGATCGCTGACGCCGGTGGCATGCGAAAACTCCCACTGTCCTCGTCAGGAAGTAAGTACTAGTAAGCAACAGCATACGCGGATGCGCATAGTACATGCTTCGCTTCAATTCGCAGCCACCCTAGTCATCGGCCCAACTTGCAAGGTCGGTCGCATCGGTGTCTCGGACGTTTCGTAGAACTACACTCACAGCGAGGCTTCAAACACACTCGAGGCAAGGTGGCGTCGGCGAGCACTTCCTGCTGGAAACCTAGCACGTCCGTCTCACGAAATTGACAGCGACCATTTCGTCATCGGATCGATCTTATCGGACATGGCCGTCCAGGTCGGGTCCTACAGAACATATATAGTGGTCGCTGTCTTCAGCATGGTCGTCCTATCCGCTCTTCGTCGTCTCACTACCACCGCACCCGTACCGCGCCTCATGGCTAGCCCTCTTATCATTCCTCTGAACGATGGCAAGCGTATTCCTTGGCTCGGATTCGGAACAGGGACCGCCCTCTTCGGCAAAGACGCTGCGAACGCAGTCCGCAGTCGCCATCACGAACGGTATAATCCACCTCGATGGTGCGCAGCTCTACGGCAATGAGGACTCCCTCGGTGAAGGGATTGCTGCCTCTGGCAAGCCCCGCTCTGAGCTGTTCGTCACTACGAAGCTCGCCCCGGTTCCCGAAGGGAAGACTGTTCGGGACACCTTGGTTGAATCCCTGAAGAAGCTGCGCCTCGACTACGTCGACCTTTTCCTGATTCACATGCCGATTCACCATCAGGGGAAGTTGAAGTCCGTCTGGAAGCAGCTTGAAGAGTTGCAAAAGGAAGGCCTGACGAAGAGCATCGGAGTCTCGAACTTCAGAATCAAGGACTTCGAGGAAATCCTGGAAGTCGCAACTATCGTACCAGCGGTCAATCAGGTTTGTTATGAGAAAATATTGGATGCTATCATAAGCTTACGGTCTTGCGCGGATAGATTGAATACCACCCCTACCTCTACAAGACGACCAAGCCCCTCCTGGAGTTCCAGAAGAAGCATAACATTCTGACCACGTCTTACGGCGGGCTGACGCCCATTGTTCGTCACAAGGGCGGACCGCTTGATCCTGTCTTGGCTTCCATCCGGGAGCGCTTGGAGAAGGACACCGGCAAGAAAGTTTCTGAAGGCCAGGTGCTCGGTTTGTGGCTCCGTAGTCAGGGTATTCCCGAGATCACGTACGTCGGATTATCGCGGAATCAGATCGAGCACACATCTCACGACATGTAACATTTAGGACGAGCTCGAAGGAGGAACGCGTCAAGGAATATGTAGCCACTCAGAGCTTGCCGGACCTCACACCCAAGGAGGTCGAGGCTATTAACGAGGCTGGTTCCAAGGTTCATCACCGTGCATTCGTGAGTGCTGTGACCATCGGACGTCCCAAATTGCAGAAATTAAACGAGCATGCAGTGCAAGTGGCTTGACGACTCCGAGTAAGCCGCCTTCTTGCGGATGTATGTGTATAGAGGCCTGTGTATTAGCAACAACCCCCCTTGTAACAGCTTTGAATGCATCGTACGGTGACTGTGCAAGTCGCCTCAGCAGTAGCGCGGGAAGCCTGGTCGTCAGCTGCTCTATATGCAACGCGTCTCGTCGAACAGAGAAGGCGAGATACGACAGGTTTGACCGCGCTATGTGACTCGGAGGAGTTAGGATACTGTCTAATAGTAGATAGTTGGGTACTCGCTCTCTATAAGCGCGGAAAGGCCAGTGTGATCTGACACGGCGCCTATGAGACTTCTGACTTCATGCTTTCTACCACTCGCGCACCTGGAGCCAGAATTTCGCTACAGAGTACCTCGTACCGCTTTCGCTCGTGTTCACAAAGTTACATCAGAGCCACTGCTGTGCCCCAATCACACTCAAGACCTATCATGCCGAAGGACGAGCAGGCCGGTCCTCTGTCAGGCCTCTTCGGAGTGGTGAAGCCATCGGGGCCGACTTCTATGTCCCTGGTGAACGACGTCAAGAAACTCGTCGCCAACTCGCCCTTGTTTGTGGAAAAGAGCAAGCTTGCACAGAAAGCGAAGTCTGGAAAGAAGGGCAAATTCCGACGTGATGCAGTGAAAATCGGGCAAGGGGGGACACTCGACCCTTTGGCTGATGGCGTTCTTGGTAATGGGTTCCGCAATTGAAAGGGATTGGCCTATGTCTCAAGGCGCATACAGTGATTGGCGTCGGCAAAGGTACGAAAAAGCTATCTGATTTCCTTGATTGCGTGAAGGTAACGAAGACTCGCCCTGCCCTGTCTATGCAGAATGCCATGTTGACGTGAAGACCTAGGAATACCGCACAACATGCTTGCTGGGCTGCGAGACGGATACCTACGATAGCGAGGGCAAACAAGTACGCCTTGCGCCTTGGCATCACGTAACACGGGAACAAGTAGAGAAGACGCTGGAGCAGTTCAAAGGAGAGATTGAACAAATACCACCAATGTGCGTCCTTAGCAACTGACGCTCATGGCGGAATGAATGCTCAACCACTCGCGCGTAGCTTTTCAGCTCTCAAGATGGATGGGATGCCATTGTACGAATATGCGCGAAAGGGCATTCCTTTACCGCGGCCGATCGAGAAGAGGAAAGTGACCGTACACGAGCTCGAGCTCGTTGAATGGCTCGGAAGCGACCACTCGTTCCGCTTCCCAGAGAAGAAGTTCACCAAGGAGGAGCAGGAAGCCTTGCAGAAGACGTTGAAGAGTGTAGACTCCAGCACCTCCATTGAGGACCAGCCCGACCAGGAAGTCCCTCCTGAAAAGGCACCGACAGCGTTCGTACTGCGGATGAAGGTGTCTGGCGGAACTTATGTCCGTTCAATCGTGCACGACCTGGCGCATACTCTCGGATCAGCAGGCCATGTTGTCACCCTTACGCGCTCAAGGCAAGGTGCTTTCACGCTGGAGCCCAAAGAGGAGGGCGACCGAGCATGCGTGCCTTGGGAGGTGTTCCAATCTGCGCTAGCGGATGAGGGAGACGTAGACGGTGAAGGTCGCAAAAGGTGGGAGAAGGAGGTTCTCGCCAAGATGGAGGTCGTATGAGCAGGCAGATCGCACAAGGCGTTGTATATGTGAGTCATCTTTGCTGCATCTATCGCTGAGACTGGCGCTCACATTACTAGCCGCGGTATATAGAATTTCCAGTCTCGTTTGAATGAGATCATAGGATTGTCGGGTGCATGTTCGCCTGAAGCACCCCACCACCGAACCCGAGGCAGCTACGACTCGCGATGCGAGTCCAGATCGTAGGAAGCGGCCGATAGGCGTCGACGCGGTCAGTCTTCGGCGTATTTGCTGGTTAGAGACATCAATTGCTGAACGAACGTTTGCAATCCGTATCATCTTCGTCAGAGCTGTTCGCTGTCTCTGAATGGCACTGTAGCTCGCTATCAGTCATATCTGCTCCATCTCAGCTTCCTGCCGGTGTCTATGTCGCTTCACGCTTCTACTCCGGCTTTCCGGTGGATCGGGCAAGACTTTCGCATAATGGACATCTCTGAGGCCATGGTTCAGCCGCTTCTCCGCGTATCGCTTTTGTGGCCTCAGAAGGTTGGTTCGGCATCCCGCAGGAACTGATTCTACGCGCCTGGTGACTGCACAAGATTATTGTGTATCTCCCATGTCCCGGCCATCCGCTTCACAGCCCGTTACACCCGGTGGTCCCCCAAGCCGCCTCTTCATGACGGACCCGAGGTTACACGCGTGACATGCTCTCGTGCAATTTCAGGTCTTCTTCAGGCGTTCATGCCTTCATGTGGTCATCCGCAATACGGACGGCCTATGGTTCTCATCAATGTCGTTGCCGCTTTGGATGCAAGCGATTGTGCCATATGCCTGGTGAGACGCGTCACTGGACACGCCGCTACGATGCTCCGACGCCTGCAACTGCTGTTTGAGCCATCGTGGGCACTGCAGAGGTAAATCCACGAGGAGCATCGCTTTTCCAGGCCCATGATGACTATACGTGGAATAACCCCTGGACGAGCCATCATCTGCACGCACACCGACAACAGCCAAAGTGGCATGGCGGGGTGGCTTGGCCCTCGCAGACTCGCGCAGGGGAAGTCTTCGATCAAGCCGATGAGGCGCGCGGAGACTTCGATAACGAACACCGCGCAGGCGGCCTGGGGACGGGCCGACGGTCAGGTGTGACGGTTGCCGTCGGGAAGGCCGGTCCGAGCGCTAACCGTAGCTGCTCATAAAGCTGCCTCGGACGATCTCGAGATTGCTCCGTCCTCGACTCCTCGACCTCCGGTTTGCCATGGCCTCTAGCGTCGTTCGCCCACTCCAGCCTGGGATATATGCACCCATTCCGACGTTTTTCGCGCCGGAGACGGAAGACCTTGGTATGTCGATTGCGTCTTCGTGCACGCAATACGGCACTGAACAGATCGCGTTCTATAGACCTGCAGGCATTTTCTTCCCATATCATCCGGCTTGCGAAGGCTGGAGTACGCCCATTGCTGTCGGGCAGTATGGGCGAGGCGCATCATCTGTCTCCAGCGGAGCGCGTGACGCTCATAAAGACTGCCCGCCAAGCCCTTGACGAAGCTGGCTTCACGAGCATTCCTATCATCGCCGGCACAGGCGCGGGCAGTACGAGGGAGACAGTCCAGCTCTCTGTCGAAGCGGCACAGGCCGGTGCGGACTACGCGATAGTCATCTGCAGCGGCTACTTTGCGGGAGCATTAGCCGGAAACAAGAAGGCTCTCAAGGCGTTCTGGACGGAAGTGTCCGAGAAGAGCCCGATACCCATCATCATCTATAATTGTGAGTGCATTCGAGCTCGCTGTCGTCACTGTCATACTGAAGATTTTACGCAGACCCCGGTGCTAGCGGTGGCATCGACCTTGACTCAGATCTTATCACCGAACTGGCCATAGAGTCGCCGAACATTGCTGGCGTCAAGCTAACGTGTGTCTTCACTCGCAAAAGCTCATGAACGTTGCTAACGCTGGTACAGATGCGGTAACGTCGGGAAGCTCACGCGTATTACCGCAACCGTCTCGGACCCTTCCTTTGCGTCTTTGTACCCTCGCAAGAACCCTTATGCCCCCTTCCTTGTCCTTGGCGGGTTTACAGACTTCATCCTTCCATCCGCGTTCGTAGAAGCACACGGTGCCATCACAGGACTGGCCAACGTTGCCCCTGTAAGTCATTGCATGACTCCCGAAGCAGAGTCGGCGCTGACCAGCTCCGCAGTATGCCATTGCGAAGCTATACGAGCTTTCCGAGAAGTCCAAGAAGGACGTCACTTTGCTTCCTGAAGCCCAGCGCCTACAGGGCGTGGTCGCCCGCGCCGATTATACCATTGCCAAGGCCTCGATCGCGGGCACCAAGTTCCTGCTGGAGAAATTGTACGGTTATGGAGGCAACCCCCGCAAGCCTCTACCGCCTATCGAGCCGGACGCTGGCGCGGCTCTTTGGGAGCATCCGCACACCGTGGAGCTCGTCCGCCTGGAGAGAGAGCTAAGCGGCAAGCTGTAACAGTAAACAACGTCTTCATATGGACAAGAGGATCTGGAAATTGTATCATACATTTTATGCAGGTCTCCTTAGACATCGTAGTCTGGCCGGGCTCTCCGATTTCCCGTACCGAGCACATAGTCGCTGAAATTGCGGGGTAAGTCAGGATGCGGGGCAATTGGGTTGGCGGATCAGACAAGTGCGATCAAGCCACACGGCACATCGACGGCTCGAGCTGCGCCGCCGCGAGCGCGTGCCTTGAGCCCTTGTGCGGTGGCTCACACCCACGCTCTCGGGGCTTATGACATGCTACCGCGCGAAGCGAGCGAAGATGAGAAGGAGTCGCTCTGGCGAGACCTCCTGACCCACACTGCCCTGAGCGACGGTGTGACTGGAAGGCGTCGCATGCATGTAGCAGTCAAGTGACCCCTTCCCAACCAATCGATCGTCTACAGCTCGCAGCCCGACGCCGTGCGCTGACCTGGCGACGTTCAAGAGCTCTGTCTTGCCTGCGACGCACCTCTCTGCTCTGCTCGTCCATCGACAGCCATGGGCTTGGACCGCATCCTCGTCCGCCAGAGAGGCGCGCGCTGCACCCCCTGGCACGCAAGCGCCGTCGTCTCCAGGTTTAGGAGTGAGTAGGTTCGCAGCGACTCCAGAATCGCCCTCATTGACGGCGGGTCTCTTCGATGTGACAGTCTCGTGCTCCTATCGCAACTTTCACATCATAGTACCAAGACTGTAACGCGCAAGGCGATGCCAATTCAAAGAATGGGCCCGGGAGTCCTGAGGCGGAAAACAAGCCAGGTGGGCCCATAACGATTGTGGCTCGATCCATCTTTGCTTCATTCAATCTAACCTATCTGGACAAGGGATCCCATACTCCGACCTTAGAGTCGGCGTACCGCTAGAGATCTACCCTAACGAGCGACGAGTCGCTCTGACACCCCAGAATGCAGCCTTACTCCTCAAGAAGGGCTTCGCTCAGGTGCTGGTGGAGAAGTCCGCCGGATTAGAGGCGCAATTCCTAGACGAACATTACAGAGCAGCTGGAGCGATTGTAGGTGGATAGGAACGAGCTCTTCGAGCGGTCTGATATCTTGCTCAAAGTCCGGCCTCCCGTCGTGGGCCAGGAAGCAGAGTTGTTCAAGGAGAACAGCACTCTCATTTCTTTCATATACGCCGCACAGAACAAGGCAATCGTCGATGCTCTTGCCGCTAAGAAGGCGACCGTCTTCGCCATGGAACAAATACCCCGGATATCCCGCGCCCAGGTCTTCGATGCACTGAGGTTCGCAACGACCTCCTACCATACCCTACACCCCTATTGAACATGCCCCTTGCCACAGTTCTATGGCGAACATCGCCGGATACAAAGCTGTCCTGGAGGCCGCTAACCACTTCGGACGTTTCCTCACTGGTCAAGTCACTGCAGCTGGGTATGGTTCTTCATTGATGCTACCATAATGCCATTGCTAATTAATGCCGGGAATCCACAGGAAGGTAGATGATCGACCGACCTGGAGCTATCTCCTGTACTGAATACATCTTGCGTAGATCCCACCATGCAAAGTACTAGTCATCGGTGCTGGTGTTGCAGGGCCTGAGTGCTATAGCCACTGTATGTCATCCCCGTCATCTTTGTAGCCTGAACATTCCTAACCTGAGCCCTCAGGCCCGCCGAATGGGTGCTATTGTACGAGGCTTCGATACCCGTGCTGCTGCACGCGAACAGGTCCAATCTCTCGGTGCCGAGTTCCTCGAGGTCCCTATACAGGAATCCGGGGAAGGCCAAGGTGGCTACGCGAAGGAAATGTCCAAGGAATTCATCGAAGCGGAAATGGCACTCTTCATGGAACAATGCAAGGACGTGGACATTGTCATCACTACTGTAAGCTCGAAGGTTGCTCGTATCTCGATGCTGGAAGCTGAAGGATACGCTAGGCACTGATCCCTGGCAAGCCTGCACCTAAGCTGATCACAGAAGAGGTAAGCTGCAGTGTCGATGTCATTAGGACAGCATCTGATGCTCTGTATAGATGGTCGCCGCAATGAAGCAAGGCTCAGTAATCGTCGACATGGCCGCGGAAACTGGGGGAAACTGTGCCGTTACCAAGCCTGGCGAGTTGGCGGTGCACAAAGGTGTCACAATCATCGGTAGGTCTCCTCAGACCTGACGACGTCAAGTACAAGGCTGAAGCCGGCTCACAGGGTACACCGATCTACCGTCGCGGTTACCGACCCAGTCTTCGACACTGTACTCGAACAATATCACGAAATTCCTTCTGTCCATCGGGGGCGAGGGTCGGTTCGCTATCGACCTGGAAGACGAGGTCGTGCGCGGCGCCATCGTCATGCAGAACGGCACTGTTCTCCCTCCGGCTCCTCGTCCTGCCCCTCCACCCTGTGGCACCACCTAGTGCCGCCAAGGTCGCCGAGGCTGCTGAGTCGCGTGCGCTTACTCCGTGGCAGAAGGCGAGGCAGGAAGTCGCGCTGCTTACCGGTGGAATGGGTTCTATGATTGCGCTGGGCAAGATGACTGGACCTGCATTCATGAGCAACTTCTTCACGTTCGGTTTGGCTGCGTTGATTGGATATCGTGTTGTGTGGGGTGTTGCGCCAGCACTGCACTCGCCTCTGATGTCGGTCACGAATGCGATTTCAGGTCAGGATCACAGCACAGATAATATCTCGTGGGCTAATGGAACTGTGACGCAGGTATGGTCGGTGTTGGAGGCATGTTCGTCATGGGTGGTGGATACCTTCCCGCAACCATACCTCAAGCACTCGGCGCGGCGTCTGTTCTGTTGGCTAGCGTGAATGTCGCTGGTGGCTTCGTGATCACGAAGCGCATGCTCGACATGTTCAAACGTAAGCTTACATTGCGCGGGATTGATTGTGACGACATTCTAACACTCACTGGTGGCCTCAGGTGCTACGGACCCTCCGGAATACGCGTGGCTGTATGGCATACCTGCTATCCTCTACACTGGAGGTTTCCTCTGGGCTGCCAGCACCGGAATGGGCGGTTTAGTCCAGGCGGGATACCTGACCAGCAGCGTCCTTTGCATCAGTACGTCGTATGAAGCTATGGCTGAATGGCGTTCATTCCTGAACTATCTTGTCAGGCTCCATCTCCGGTCTCGCCTCTCAAGCTACTGCGCGGCAAGGCAACATTCTCGGTATTCTCGGTGTGGGCTCCGGTATCCTGGCGTCTCTTCTCGCTGTAGGCTTCCCTCTCGAAGTTCTCGCGCAATTCGTCGCTGTCGCTGCTCTTGGTGGCACGGCTGGTACCTTCATCGGTCGACGAATCACTGCTATCGAGCTGCCTCAGATGGTCGCTGCGCTGCACTCCGTCGTCGGTCCTCGCGGCTGTTATGACGAGTATCGCTAGCGTGTTGGCGGACCTAAGCCATGCGACCACGCTGCACTTAGTCACTGCGTACCTCGGCGTTCTCATCGGTAAGCCTATCGCTCGATTTGTCGGGCATGTTGCGCTAACAGGGCTGCGTGTATACAGGCGGAATCACATTCACAGGTTCGGTGGTAGCGTTCCTCAAGCTTGCAGGGCGCATGTCATCGAGGCCGGTGCACATCCCTGGGAAGCATCTCGTCAACTCGACTTTGCTTGGTGCCAATATAGCATCCATGGGTGCTTTCATCGCTATGGCACCCTCAGCACCCCTCATTGCTGCTGGATTCCTCGGAGCTAACACCGTGCTGAGCTTCATCAAGGGATTCACTACGACTGCTGCCATCGGAGGCGCTGATATGCGTATGTGTCGGGCTGGAAGCTCAATGTCATAGAAATGCTAACAGGGAGTCGTCCCGCAGCTGTCGTCATAACGGTCCTGAACGCGTACTCTGGTTTTGCCCTTGTCGCCGAAGGTGCGGAGATGTCCTTATACAATGACTGGTTATAGGCTCTGAAGACCTATTCTGCGTTCAGGCTTCATGCTAGACAACCAGCTTCTCACTACGGTCGGGGCCTTGATTGGAGTCAGCGGTTCCATCCTTTCGTACATCATGGTACGTTACGACGGCTGCTGTCACTCATGCAGGCACTGACAGATCATTGCAGTGCGTTGCCATGAACAGGACCCTGACGAACGTGCTCTTCGGGGGGATCAGCGCTCCTGCACAGATGGACCAACAGATAGAGGGGTCCATCACGAAAACGACTGTCGATGATACGGTGGACGCGCTCGTGAACGCGGAGAGCGTGATCTTGGTGGGTAGTGGCTGACCGCTCTAGATACTTTGACTTTGTAGGATGCTGATGATCTGGGATAGGTGGTGGGGTACGGTATGGCTGTTGCGAGAGCACAGTACGCTATCGCGGACATCGTGAGGATGTTGAGGTCGAAGGGTATCCAGACACGCTTCGCGATCCATCCCGTCGCCGGACGAATGCCAGGGCAGTGCAACGTCCTGCTCGCGGAGGCGTCCGTCCCACATGACAGTGAGTGGCATCCCACCCCGTCCACATGCGCCAGTGCGGATCTCTGACGCGGCCGCTGCCCCTCGCGAACCGTAACAGTCGTGCTACGAGATGGACGAGATCAACGACGACTTTGGGAGCACGGACGTGACGCTCGTCATCGGCGCGAACGACACCTGTGAACCCCGATCGCGCTCGAACGCAGCTCGCCCATCGGGGGCATGCCCGTCCTGCACGCGTGGAAGAGCAAGCAGGTCATCGTCATGAAGCGCGGCATGTCCAGCGGCTACGGTACGCACCGACGTTCCCGCTCGGCCCTCTGCGCATGCGGAGTGCTCATGCTGATCTGAACGTGTGCATTCAGCCGACGTACCGAACCCGATGTTCTACATGCCCGGGACGAAGATGCTCTTCGGCGACGCGAAGGAGACGTGCGAAGGTGAGCCGCCATCTTCCCCGCTCTCGAGACGCTCGGGAAGGCCGAGGCCCCAGCGTACCGTATACTTTCCCTCCCTGGCAGGATCGCTGACCAGTGACTATCCCGTCTGCCATTCGCAGCTATCAAGAAGGGCCTGGAAGCGCGATTCTCGTCGGCGTGAAGGACGGAGGGAGCCCGACCCCGGTCGGGACGATATCATCTCACTGGAATCCACGGACTTTCGAACTCTTGTACTCAACACCATCTGCTGCATGTATGTACAGTATGTACCATATCGCTCAAACCCCGGCGCGTAGCCCATACGCATTTTGCGCCTGGAACAGCAGCCCCTGTCGCCGTCGCTCTCCGGCCTCTTCCCTTGACACTTGAAACCGCTCATCAGCACAGGCACCAGAGCCACTCGCAGTCGATGCGCATGTGGATACCGAAGCTATGCTCCGGCAGGGACGTGGCCCGTCCACCACGAGCCACCACCGCGTCCGCCGCGTACCTGTCCCCCATCAAACCAACATGATCCCGAATCCGAATTTCAGAGCCAGAGCCCACTCGCAGCTCAGCATCCGTGATGACATTTCCTACTTCCCGACGCCTTCGCTGAATGACGAACCGTCGTCCATCGCTGAACATTCTGACCAGTCCCTTCTGATGCTGACGGCTGTCATCAGGACGCGAGAACATTGACGATGATGCTGATGGCGGTGAACTTCTGAGGTAGCTGCTGCTGCATTTGTTCATAAACATGGACACTGGGAGCGTATCGTACTGTACGCACTCGCGAGCCGCGTCAGAACACCCAACATTGAATGGCGAACCCCGACGCACGCCGCGTGGCTGCCAGGGGTCCCTTCGCGTACGCGCACCGTGCGAGGATGAGGCCCGCGAAGGCACCGCAGGACGTCATGCGCACCCGCGACCCGCTTAGCGTGGGTCGCACGTACGTACGAAGGGCGTGCCCGCATGAGTACCGCCGCCGCAATACGGTCAGAAGCTATGAGCTACGCGAGCGGAGGACGAGTCCTGCCAAGGCGGGCAGTAAGGAGGGAGGGGACAGCAAGGAAACACGCGCGCAAAACGAGAAAACGAACATAACTAAACAGGACGAGGAAGGAAAGAGACGGCAAAGTCCATCCAGCTATGTAAAACAAGAGAGAAACGAAGTCGACTAGGGTGCGCGAGGCGGGTGCGTCTAAATGAGGAGTTCGATAGTAAGATACTGGGAGAGCAAGGGCGGAAGGGTCGTGCGCGAATGTACATGGAAGCAAGGGTGAAAAGGAGGGAGGCGGCGCGCGGGGGAAGATAGTATAATAATATACGGTCCAGTACTGTTCGAAAAGTCTTTGCAGAGTAGCTGGGCTCGAAGGGGGACTTCTCTCTCACTCTTTCCTGGGCTTGGTCGTCGTCATGTCGCTGTTCGTTTCGGGTTTCCTGGTCATGTGCGCGACAGGCGCGTCGGCGGCGCAGCGCTGGCAGCAGCGGGCGGGACAGATTTCGTTGTCATATAGTGGGACGTGTCCAGGCATTCATAATGGAGAAATAACCGGCTTGCATTATGAATGGTGGTCGTCCTGGGACACCTCGGGAAGCGTGCTTAATGACGCCGCGCCGCCCATCGCGCTCGTCGGCCTCGACGAGAGCGCGCTCGGGGGCCGAGTCGAGGGATACGATGCCGAGGGCGACATGTGCGACGGGAGATACGACGCGCCCGCGCCTTCGGGGAACACAAACGACCCGGAGCCCGTACGTGTGAGGTAGTGCGCGAAGCGAGGTCGCAGCGCGCGACGCGCGGAGGGGAATGGGGAAAAACGGCGCAGGGTCGTCCTCCTTACGCTTGCCCAGAAGGTTCTTCTCAAGCAGCTGCGGGAAGAACGGCGCCTCGCGCTCGATGGGCGAGCCGGGGTACGACTTCGACGCGCCCGAGCCAGGGCCGGCGGATGCGAGCGAGCTAAGAGAAGAAGTCGATGCGCGGCGCGAGACGGTCATAGTGATGTTGTTGCCGGCAAGCTCCAGGGCTGAGGTAGCACGTCCACCAAGCGTGGGCCGCCGCCACCGCCCCCAGCCCCAACTGGACGAGCGGCTCTCCTTCGGGTAGAAGTTGTCGCCCGCAGGGCGCGTCGGGCTGGTTGTACATCCAGGTAGGCGACGAGGACGATTGTCGAACCGAGCACGAATGTGAGGGTCATCTGGAAGTTGAAGAGCGCGACGGAGGCCATGAAGGAGATGACGATGCTCAAGCTCGTCGCAAAGCCCTTGAGAATGTTGTCCGCGTACTTGATGACAAGCGCCGTGAGGAGACCACCGAGGACCTGTATGAGTACGGTCGCCCAGGCCCACGCACCAAAGTTGGCGAAGAGCTGCTGCAACCAGCCGGGCGAAGGCCGTGCAGGGCTTGCGTCCGAGAAGAGGATCGGGACCAGAGCGGGAAGCAGGGAGAACAGTGACAGTTGAACGTTGCGAACCCACAAATCGGCCTGCGAGTTCTTCAGAACCATCTCAAAGTAGACGCCAGCGAGCCCCGAAGTGAAGCACGCCATGACAACCGCCATGAAGCCCTTGAACGCGTTCATGTCATGTCCCGAGCCGCCAGAGGAGTGGCCCGAAGAGGACCCGTTCTGGATCTGGACGACACCGACACCGATGGCGAGGAAGAGCAGCGCGAGCCACTTGGTGGGGGACAGCTTCTTGCGCAGGAGGACTACGGAAAACGCAGCGGTGGTGAGGATCTTCATCTGGTAGCTGACCTGGAACGTCGCGGCTTCGAGGTTCGACACTGCGACGAACTTGGAGATTATTTTGGATGACATAGAGTATAGCGGGGAATGGAGAGTTTCCAGCAGTCCGGACGGAAGACCTCCTTGCCAAGCCTTCGGAAGCGGTAGAAGAGCACGCGGGGGTTCCATAGCGAGCTTCCGGAGGGGGAGCTGGGCGAGCAGTAGTCGAGGCGGAGGAAGGCGACCGTGAGGGAGATGGAACCCTTGAGGAGTTCCGTGAGGAGGACTGCGGACGCAGCGGAATAGGTGTGGGACGGTGCAGCGGACACGCGGGAGTAGTGCATTATGAGAGTCAATAGCGCGTTTTGGACTGCCAGAGTCACTAGTCTGCAAACGGGAGGCGAGAGGGATGAGATTGACGCGACGGGACGCGTGGAGGGGAGGGCACTCACGAGACATATTTGAGCGGCATCCCACATATTGAGGGGACGGCGGTCTGGGTGTCACTGGACAAGTCTAGCTGCTCCTTCTCGTAGACGACGCCGCTTTGCTGCTGGCGGGAGTCGTTTGGGAGGTGGCCCGCATGCTGGGGGAGAACTGCGTATTCCTGGTGTTGCGACATGGATATAGAGTAGGACACGACGACGGACGGTCTATAGGACGAGGCGGGGGTATCGGGAGCAGAACGGGTATGTGTCGTCGAAGGTCAGCAACAGCAAGGGAACCAGCGTGCTCTGCAGCTGGGAGGCGGCGAGCGGGAAGCGGGGCACGGCGGAGGGTAGAGGAGGGAGGAGGAGAGCGAGAGCGAGAGCGAGGGAGGAGGAGGAGGAGGAGGTGACTGAGGGGAACGAACCGCTTTTACGAATGCCGCCAGAAGAGGAACAGGCGCCCGTCGCCTGCGCTTGCCGGGCGGCTAATATTAATCCCATCACCGCTACCGCGAGCCAACACTCGAGACCGTCCCCCTCTTTTCTGATCCCCACTCCGGAGCCCCGGGTTCGCTCAGTTTATCCCTTCTTGCCTCCCAGTCTTCATCAAAATTCTCCTCGCTCGTATTACGCACGCAGCTTACAAGCACCCACACCCAGCTGCGCTTTCTTGTCCTCTGCATACCCATCCGAGAGCGCTGACGTTCGGGGGTGGTTACCATTCTCCACAACGGCGATACACAAGCTCTGATCCAGCAGCACCCCCGGTCTGCTACCTCTGGCTTCTAGCGATGCGTGTGCACGGCGTGCGCAGGGTCAACAAGTCGACTTGTCGGTGTCTCAACCAATGCCATCTATTACGCAGTCGATGTCTGCCGTCGCGAAGTTGGCAACGTTAGCGCTGTTACTCCAATCCCCCTATCGTTAGCCAATTCTCCAGCTTCCTTCCTTGACCCGCCGCAGCAGTGAAGACCGCCCGCTCCGGCGTCGCCCGGATGCTATCAATTGCATGCCACCCATTCAACGCCTCCGCCGGCCTCCTTTCAGACGACCTGGCACCGCTTCGGTTACACAGCGGAAAGTCGCTCTTGGGGATTCTAGGGAAGAATCCGATTGAGATAATCTTGGCCGAGGATCCTAAGATAATCCTGGGATATGACCGGAGTAATCCCAAGACAATTGATCTCAAGCTGTTCTTAAGTCGTCGCCCAGCGCTACCAGTGGCTATCAACGGCTATCCCCAGCTCAGCGCTCGGCAGGCCATGCCGTGGGCGCTTCTCTTTACCTCACGTGAGCTCAGTAGTCCAGCGCCCATTAGGCCACTGACGTGGCAAGTCGCGACTTGGACTTCGTCTTCCACCATCTCCCTTGGTCCCTCTGCCACGTCGAGGCTCTCCACACACATCGACTCTCTCTGCACAGTCCTCTGCTGCTATGTGATGAAGTTTATCATTGGTATGTGCTTTGCGCACAGCAGAATGCGTATATGTGTGATATGCAGCTGATACAGTGGCTACAGCTCTTTGTGGTAGCGGTGTCGGTGAGTACGCCCGCCATCGTAAACTGACTTTTTACTGAACAATGTGTCGTCTTACCGTGCTACTTAGGTCTGAAGCAAACACGGCTTATTTCGAACAATGGACGCCGGTACGTTTATCATCTGAGTGCCGCTATGAAAATGCTGACGTTGGCGTCTTATAGCTGTTGTACTTAGTGGTTGTGATGCGGCATCCTACCGTCTGTACGACTGGTACAACCAAGTGAGTACCTGAAATCAGATTGTATAGTACTGTAGTCTACGTACAGTTGTAAGTAGCAGTAGGATGATTAAATAAATGTGCATTTGGCTGCAATATCCCATAATCTGCGGTGTGAGCGCTCGGAAAATCTCGGAATGAAGCCAATAGAATGCCCGACGAGGTGGGCGCTTGTCGCGTGTTGGTGGGATCGGGATAGATCTCTCTTGAGAATCTCCCTAGAATTTGGCATCAGGGATTTCCCCCGGTGGTATCCGCTTGCACATTTCCCAAGATCATCCTCATCAATTCTCAAGACGCAATTTCCCTAGAAAATCTTGAGACCCAGCTCTCGCCGTGTAGTTCTGCCCGAGTTAGTCGACGACTCGACGTCCATCCAACGCTCGCAGACAACCTTGCCTGCTCGTACATTCCTGGTGCAGTAATACACACGCTGAGGCATTTTCGCAACGCGAACGCAGCAGCAGCACGCGAGTCAGTTTGATCGGGAGCGATGTTGTGGCTTTGCGTGGTAAGACAACCAACGATCGCACAGCAGACGACCGAACTGGCAGATCGCGCAGGCGGCAGCCTCCCATATTGAAATAGTACAGTATGTGGCGTCGGAGGAGCTGTACCTGCTGCACTGTCCGCCAAGACTTGTTGCACCGGCGACGGCACCGCACTGGCCGCGGTCAGCTCTTCGGTTTCTCAGGAGCTGAAGCTGAAGCGCAGCCATCGCCCGTGGACCGTGAACCGTGAACCGTGGTGGCGGCTGCGAGTGCGAGGGCAGACGCCGGACGCTGACCTGCCCATACGCGGTATGATGGTCGCAAACTCTAATTGCGTCCGCTTCGGGAAATCCAGCACCCTTATCAGCCGACGTCATCGATCCATCGCCTCCTTCTCGCATTCATTCCAGTCCACCCTTCCTCATCGACATCTCTGGGCCAAGCAGGGGTTCGAATTCGCTCAGGGCGTACCCGACAACGCGTCGTGGACGATAACCCGTATCCTCGGAACTCGGGAAAAACAATATGTATGTGGTAGGGCATGCAGAAACGACGTCATCGATACGCTCGTCGACATTCCGACCGGCCAACCCGAGCTGGAGTGCTGCAACTCGTCCAAAGCACGGTAAGCAAAGGGGCGTTCAAGAACGCGCTCGAACGCGGCCCTCGCACACTCACCTCAGCCTCAACTCTACGCCTCGCATCGGATTCCGCCTTTGGTTGCATGAGCGGCACACTCCGACCGCCCAAGGCAATGCAGAGACCCACATGTGCGCTGCCCGCGACCGTCCCGCACAAGCCTCACAGAGGGCCCTCGACTTCCATGACCACAGGACAGTGGTCCGACGCGCCGTATATCTCGCTCCGTATCTCGCACATCTTCACCCTCTCGGCCAGCCGCTCGCTCACCACGACTGCGCGTATCAATGGCGTGCGGCGTCAGCCCGACAAGAACACGGCGTATGTCAGCGATGCACAGCCCATGATATCCTCATCAGAGACGATGAGAAGGGGGGCGTAAGAGGGGGACTCACACATGTCCAGCCGCCAGCCGATCCCTTTCTCCCTGCAATTGAACCGGTACGAAAAGTACGTGTAGTGGCGCAGGCTCGGGTGTCTCTGCCGCCACACGTCCACGAACTTGGGCGCGTCCGGTTCGTCCCCGGATGTGTTCAGGATGCGCGCGTATGAGCTCGTCTCGGCTTCGGTGTAGCCCGGCGTCTTGTTCCAATTCGTCTTTGGGTTCGCCAAATCTGCCAAGCGCAAGAGCGAAGATAAAGTGGGTCAGCACAACCGCCCAACAAGCACACGATACGCAGCCCACTGAGATGAGGCTGCAGTTCAACGCCACAAGGTGTGGCGATCCGCAGCGTATCTCAATGCGCACTCGTCCCCCGCAGCACGTGGAGACCCGCAAAGCGGAGAGAAGAGGCCTCTTACCGAGCTCGGTGGGAGCGACGTTCAGGTCACCCGCCCAAATCACAGGCTTCTTCTTGTCCAGCTCCCTGATGTACGCCTCGAAGTGCTTGTTCCACTCCTTCTTGGCGTCCAGCGTCTGCCACAGCCGCACGTCATGGTCAGGTCACGTCCCGGTGCAAGTGAATGCCATCAACGCTTCTCGCGCGTCCGGGCAGGCCAATGTAGCTGGCGCCGGCGTTTTAGGCTGCAGCGAGAGAACGTGGACGCGGACGCACCTTGAGGCCCGTCCCGGCGTTCACGACGTATGTCCCGACAAGATAGCAGCCAGGAGAACTCGAGAGTGACGATCCGGCCTTTCACGCTCGTCGGATCTGGATGGCCGGGGAGGGTGTAATCGACCGAGAGCGGCTCGATCTTGGATAGGACTGCGGTCCCGGCTGCGGAGTGCAACCATGTTAGTGTATGCCGTCCGTCGAAAATTGTACAAAGGGGTGAACGCAGCGTCTGAGAAAGGACGGCAGTTGCGCTGCGCACTCACAGTAGGTCTTCTTGCTCGAGATGGACCAATATCGGTATGGGAACCGGCTCGTCAACGTCGGATCCACAGGGTCGTTGTTTACCTACTCGGCCTGCTCAGCACGGGATCGTACTAGAACTGCGCGCGCAGGCAGGGAACTTACCTTCGTCTCGGTCAGGATGAGTATGTCTGGATCTTCCGCCTCGACGTAGTACTTGAAACCCTATTCGCAACTACAATGAGCAATTCCCTTTCCCTCCGATAACCGTCTGGCCTGGGTGTTCCCTACTACCACCTCGGTCCCGCTAGGGTTCCTGCAGGTAGTAGGGCATGCATCACCCAAACTAGGCCGGCATAGAAGCCTGCAGTCAGGCTTGGCACGCCTCCGTCCACGCATACGCACCTTCTTGCTCGCCGCCGCAAGCCCGCAGATGTTCCACGTCGCGATACGCACCGCGCCCTCCGCCTTCGGCGCGAACTCGACGTGCACCGGGAGCACCTTATTCGTCGGCTGCCTCTCCGCGTCTGCGTCCGCGTCCGCAGTAGCACCACCCTCGCTCGCGTCTGCCTTCTTGCCTTTGCCTTTCGGGGCGGCGGTGCTCTTGGCGGGCTTTGCTGCTCCCGCCGCTTTGCGCGCGCTGCTGCCCTGGGTCTTCTGCTTCTTCGCGACGGGCTGGTCTTGGGAGCTCTCAGGGTCTGACGGGGAGTCGGGGTCGGTCGGATGGCTCGGGGGAGGCGGCTTTCCGCTTGGAGGATGCCGCGGCGCGTTTGGGAGGCATGGTGGCTAGCGA
The DNA here is from genome assembly GCA_008973685.1 of Trametes sanguinea. Taxonomy (NCBI): domain Eukaryota; kingdom Fungi; phylum Basidiomycota; class Agaricomycetes; order Polyporales; family Polyporaceae; genus Trametes; species Trametes sanguinea. The sequence goes on from WAHA01000006.1 coordinate 1,644,072, forward strand.
TCTAATACGCGCGAGAGATGCCGACGTTCCTCCTGTTCTCCAAGGTGCTGCGTGCGTCGCTGTTATCAGACGCGTCGATGTCAGCTTACAGCCTACAGTACGCGTGGAGACGTGCAGGCGGACGAAGACGGAGGCAGAGGTGTGGATGAGAGGCGCGTTCATAGGGGCGCTTGAGTGGGAGCGCTGGCAGAACGCGATCGAGTTGGGTGCCACAGACGCGTCGCGCTTAATTGGCCCGCGCCATCCCCGTTCGAGGACATGCCCATCCTCCTACAGTTTCTTGATCTTCACCATCTACAGTTCACTGGAGTTATGGCAACGCACACATCCAAAATGATCATACAGACTGAACATAATACATTTCAGGGTATTTGTCTGCATTCATAGGAACACGGGCTGCCCAAGCTTCTGAGCCCTATGACGCCCTGATCCGCACCAACCTCCAAGAGCCACCTAAGTTCGCGGCTACACGACCCGTACGCGAGCACACACGCACAGCAGTTAGGTCAACGGAAGCAACATCAAGCCGGCAACAGAGAGCGTGATGGGAATCAATACTCGCCGAACTCGACGTGTCCTGTTTGCGACGCATGCGCGCGCGCCTCCTTCTCGCCCTTCAAGCCTTTCCCGCATATCTGCACCGTCGCGTCCCGACATTCAGCGCCCTAGCCCTATTCACCCACGCATGGGACACGCACCTGACACTTCAGATCAAACGTCGCCGTGTTGGTGTAGGCTCTCTTCGCCCGCAAGGCGTCCGCCAACTTCTTCGCCGCCTGCAACATCTCGTCATCGTCTTCGCTACCTGCTTTGCTCCAAATCGTCTGGTGGAACTCGTCTGGGGCAGTCGAACATGGGCGATACGCTCGTCGCATCGTAGTGAATCCCCTGAGTAGATCACTATAGCACGGTTGCCCGTGTCCTTCTGTGGGGGTGGCTCGAAGCGGTCTACACGCCCGGTCTCAACGTCGACGGAGGCAATCTCAGTGCCATAGTGCTCGGCGAGGATGGAGAGCTCTATTGCACCACCCCATGCTGTTGGCTTAAGGATCGTCTTGATGTATTCTTCTCGTGGACGCCTGAATAGTTGGATCGTGCGGTCAGTTTTGTCTAGGATATAGGAAGCGCAAGTTCCGACACACCCAAGGATGGCTTCGTCCCACTTGATTGGGTCTTTGCGTATCGCGTCTGCCACAACTACCAACGACTCCGTCTCAGCCACGAGGATAGAGAGACAAAGATTCCACGATCGTTACTCACTTTGCCGGATGCTCTGCGCCTTGCCAATGTCTTGCTCAAAGATGAGGGCAATCGAGGAGAATAGACACGAGTTGTCATCCGGGACAACCTACCACCTCCGCTCGTAAGCCGCATATCTCCTCGGTACACGGCGACATACTGCTCACCCTATGTATCAGGTAACCTTGACTGGTCAGCACGTACTCCGGACTTCCCCCCTTTGCTCCTCCTGTTGCTCTCGATGCCGGTAGCGGGGGACGGGTCATGAACCTGCGACGCCGTCATGCCGGTCATGGCAGCTGCCGGGCTTGCAGAAGCGAAGGTAGCACCCGATGCTGCGCTTGTTCGTGATGGGGCACCGGAGCCGTGGCTGATTCCGGACGAACGCTGGGTGACGACGAGCTGCTCACCAGTCTTCAGGCCGAGACTATCGATAGGCAGCTCGGGTACGAGTGTGAGCGGATGCGGAGGATAGCCCGCCTTCACTGCACATCGGGTCATCAGGTATGTGTGTTCAACATACATATCAGACGAGGTGAAAGAGACGTACGCTCTTGCTGCGACGGCGGGATCTCCGTAGCTGAGAAAATCTGCTGCTGAAGGTCCTGGACGGTCGCGTTCGGAGAATCGACGTCGATGGTGGATACGCCCTTGGGATGGCGGAGTCGTACGGGGGCCATGGTGGCGGGTATGGAGGTGTTTCGTGTGGCTGGCCGTGCGCGGCTGAGGATATATGTACCCTGCGACGGACGGTGGGCTTGGTGTGAGGACAAGAGACTGGAGAGAGCACAGCTGACTGAGTTCCAGCTTCCCCGATCGCGCCATCCGCTTCTGGCAAGCAATGTACGACGCGCCCCGTCTACGTCATCGATCACGTGTCTCCCTGTCGAGGTCACGTACATGGCTCGACGCATAACTAGATGCATCCCGCGCCCGCGTACTTGACAACGTCGCCAATGTGGCCATGCGATCGAATGAAGTCGGAAGTGAAGCTCATCGCGGTGCTATATCTAACGAACTAAGCACAACGACTGGCAGACGGGCCGTGGTGCGACGGTCAACTTGAATCCTCCTCTGCTCAGGAACGGGTGTATGGAAGCATTCTCCACATCTCCCAGTCGTGCTCGGCCTTGATTGCTCGGCCACCCACCACACCCTCCGGCCACCCAATGTCCTGGTTCAGCAACACCGGGTAATACACCTTTCCCTCCTCGCCAGCCCAGTCGAAGTCGACCAGCATTGCGCCCATCATGAAGTCGGCACGATCTCTCTCGATAGGTATCATATTCGGCCTGCGGATATCGCCGTGCACGAGCTTCTTCGCGTGGAGAAGTTCCAGCGCGGTCTTCACGTCTTCTAGCATCCTGTTTGGGATCGGGCGACATGTGAACGGGGAACTGGCAGCTGTCTCCTTCTCCGGCAAGAGCTCCATCACGACCATCTTGACACCGCCGAGGAGACGCACACACGCGTGCAGCTTCGGCGCAAGAGGCGGATCGTGCTCAGCGAGGATTCCGGTGCGCGGCTTCACCGTATCGGAACGTGAACTTGACGAGCACCTCTTTGCCGTCGAGACGAGCACGGAAGAATCGGCGCCTGAAGTTGGTTAATGAAGGCCGAGCTGAATGCGACCAGTTCAACAGATCAAGTCGATCAACGAACTCGAGCTTCGACTGGAGTTCGCGCGTCGAATCGTCCGCATACGTGGGCTGCGGGAACAGATGCTTGGCCGGCACCCGTAGGTCGTCACAGGGATCGGGAAGGTTCTTGTACCATTCAGTCAGCTCGTCGAGAGCACTCCTGACAGCCTTGAACACCTTGGCGACATATTCAACGCGGGCCTCTTCATCCGGGTCCCCACCAAGATATATGTAATCCGTCAATGGTTGTACGATGCACACGTCAGCCAGGACAGCGCCAAAGAAGCGTATGTGTGGTCCGCAGGACGGAGATGAGTAAGGAGGGGCAGCACGACGCCCTGCGGACCGTTAAGTACTGTAAGAAATAGTTCAGCAGAGAGTTCGAGGAACGAAGACCAAGTCATGCCTCGTCTCGTGAAACGGCTTGCTTGTATACTGCAGCCAGCTGGGCGTCTGCCAAACCGCCTATCCCAAGCTCGTTCTTGAAGTTGATGCAGGCAGCAATGGCTGTACGGCGCTCGTCGCGTTGTGCCAGCAGCGGCACCTTCGCTGTACCATAGATCTGACAAGATCGGAGGAAGGATCGGCCGCTTTGAGGTCTTCGCCCAGTTCAAACTCGACGCCGAGGAGGTTGTCGATCAACGGCAACATCGCTTGCATCCTCAGTACCTCGTCGTCAAAAATTTCGCATGCTGCCCCGAACAACTGGCCGGGTCTCATCCTCATAGTTGAACGCGAAGTCGCTGCGGACGTCAACCGCATCGAGGTGGTTCAAGCTCTCCCTCAGACGCGCGAACGCCGACGTGGTAGATGGTCACAGGAGTAGCCGATCGATCAGCTGGACGCCCGTTGTATAAGGCGTACCTGCGGCAGTCAGCTTCGAACTCTTTGACGCTGCGCGCAATGGTGAGAGGAGGGCGTGCTCCCCGCAAGCGCAGTACGACGCGGTCATGCACTGTGCATGAGTTAGTTGGTGCGAGGTGGTACCATTGCCGAGCAACTTACGTTGTTCGATAATGGTCCTTTTCTTCGGCAAAGATAGAGCCCACTCGCAGATCTTAAGTTCGAAATGTATGTCCTCAGGAATCTGAGGTCCCAAGCGTTCCACAAACCCGAGCTCATGCTTCTTCTGGGGATCGTAGTTGCGCATGAGCTCCGACAGTGTCTTCGAATCCGCCGTCATGGGCAGGGGTTCATCCTAGTGATGCCAATCGATTGTTTAAACGTTCACAGCACTTCGAGGCACAGAACAGGCTCACTAGTCGAAAGAGTCTGAAGTCGTCTTTCATCAAACGCGGCCATCGTCTGAGGATCCGATCGCTATATGTGGCCCAGATCCTAGGCGCCACTTCGCGGAATGGTATCAGTTTCCGCGGCGTCGAAGCTTATGACACATGGTATCCGGGTCAATGAGTTGGCTAAAGCATCGAATCAACATCGTGAGGAGCTGGTTGCGAAGTTGCTATCCGCGTTCTGCCAGGTAAGAGTGTCGCTCGACGCGGAGGACGGCGGCTCGAGAATGATGGCACAGGCTGTTGATCTGAAGTTTGGCTCAGTCAATGCGCAAATTTGCACTGCGCGATGTCAGGAGAGGTACTACCAAGGGAGGACAGTGGCGTTGACAATACCTCGCAGATGCCACGTAGACCTGGGATCAGGATGGTGGCACCCGTGCGCACTGCAATGTCATACTATACGTATTGTGGGCCTGAGACGTGATGATCTCGCACTTACGCGTGAGGCTACAGGCCTACAGCGACGGCCAGGGTCACGCCATCCGCGCCGAAGCCTTGCTCCCCCTTGCTTAGGCTGGGCCCTGATAGTAAGTAATCAGTGCTGCAAGAGCACACGTCTGCTGAAAGACGCTATCGCTGGGAATCGTACCCCTGCGGACACGACTACGGCGCTCACATGCAAGTACTGATTGAAGTGAACTACTACAGAGTCCCGGACAGCGCGGCCCGCGTAGACGTTGGACCATGCTGTCATGCACTGGCATAGATGTCAGACAACGGCCAACATCCCAGCACCGCTATCCGACTTACATTTTTCAGCAATGGTGCCCTGCTTAGCTTGCAAGTCTACGACCCACTGGGCCAGAATTGCGCCGTGATCTCAACGGTAACTGCTTCGCGGGCTGAAAGGCCACAGTTTGTCGTAGAGCCCCAGGATCCGTTTCTTTCCAGGATCATATTTGCCCATCTGCTCAGACACCTGTGGCGTGGCTAACACAGGCAGTGGTTCGTCCTGACAATGTCCGGTGGGTATTTAGTACGCATGAAGCTCGCAGACTACCGCAGACACCCACCAGCCGCCGGCAAATTCTCAGATCAGTCCTCGTAAGCTGCGGGAACCGAAGGTTGATTCGGTCTTCGAATTCGTTCCAAACCTTCGCCAGCACGTCAGAGACGGTGTCTGTTTCTTGAACCTGAAATACGACGGTATCGCCATAAGGATCCCTGAGTCGGGTGAACATCAGCTGAAGGCGCCATTTCAAGTCTAAGCCTGAGCAAATGACACTTCAGCAGATTGAAACTTGAAAGGGAGGATGAGGGGAAGAGATGCAGTTTAGGCGAGAGGACCAGAGCGAGACATTTATTTGCTTTTCATGCCCCGATATCCTGATGTACATGATAGCCGTTTCCAGATACTCACACGAGAGCAAGGTGAATGGCGACCGCGAGTCACGATGAGGCTGATCTATAGTGCGGCAGTTACTGAGCCGAACATAACAGGAGAAGGTAGATCAGCAGAATGCGGGTAGAATAGCGCTTGGATATGCGACTGCTCGAGGCAGGACATACTCGGGCTTGGCGTGGCAATCCTTGGTCGACCCGGTCTTACTGACGTTTCTGTCGAGCGATACTCTGTGCTGGATGATTGCCGTTAGTGTTCAATGTGCAGGCTACTGTGGAATGCTTGTTGCGGTGCTAAGGTGACAAGTGCATGAGTACTCCACCGTGGCTCTTGAGCGTTACTACTCCTCCGCCGCCGCATCAGCATCAGCCTAGGCCTCAGGCTCGCCTTCTCCTCCAACCTCATCTTCCTCCTCGTGCTCGTTCTCGTCCTCGTCCTCATCGCCATCAGGCGCATCACCCGCACCGATGCGGGCTACCACATCACCGTCCTTCACGAGGACGATGCTCACTGCGTAGAGGACGTACGCGGCGCTAACGAGCAGCGAGCCCGCGATGAATCCCCACCTCCACAGCTTATACCTCCGCTCGATCTCCCGAGCTTCCGGCGAGCCCTCGAGCGCGGCGTGGTTAGAGCGATGCGAGGTCGGGGTACGCGGCCACGGAATGAGGCAGCGCAAGGAGGATAGCCAGCCTTGTTGATGCGTGGGCGGGAAGGGGGAGTTGGGCGGGAATGCGGTGGACAGGACGGAGCGGCAGTGTGCGACAAGACGAGGGTAGGATGTAAGGGCGGAGGTAACGAGGGGATCGGGCAGCTGGAGGTCGAGGAGTACGTGCGAGTGTGCTGCAAAGAGGACGTCCAGCGTGGTTGGCCTGGACACGGCGATGCGTTCAGGAATCTAGGCATTGAAGGCCAGATGTCACTTACCATTCGTTACCCATGAAGAATCGGTCGTCGCCCAGCAATCTGTCGTAGACGTCGAACAACGCTCGCGCCCTCTCCACCACCTACATAATGGTCTCGTCAGAGTGACGCTGCGTAGACACCAGGCAAGAACGCACCTGTTCCCGGTTGAACGTCTTTTTGAAGTGATGTGCCTCAGGGTCAGGCCTGTGCTTTCTCCGCTTGCCGAAAACCACTCTGCGCTGCTCCTCTGGCTCCTCCTCCTCCACCTCTGGCACGTCCCAGAGCTCGACCGCCTCGAGCCGCGCCTTGTGCGACTCCCGTATGCGCGCGGGAACATAGTACCGTTGCGGAACAGGGAGCATGGATATCAACGCGGGCCTCGTCACGTCGATCCAGTTTTCTTGCAGGGAGTACAGCATATGGTTCTGGAGAGCTGTTTGGGCGAGCCATGGCGTACAATTTCGTAAAACGTACTAACCACTAGGTCTCCATAGCAGGAGTCGACGTGCGCGATGCGCGCGGTGAGCTGCGCGGTCTCTAGGGGGCTTAGGCCAGCATCGAGGTTGCGCGCGTTCGGGTGCCTTCGCACGAATGCGATGATTGAGCTCAGGCCGGAAGCATGATAGAGGCCCTGCGTGAGAAAGGGTAGCTGACCTGCATGTCAAAGCGCGATCAGCCTGCATGACCGCACCAATATGAACAGGATGCTCACCACTCGGGGAGAGGTCGGGGTTTGCACAGTACGCAACGGAGAAGTGCCCCGGTAGTGCGAGCTGGAGGTAGAGGAGAGCGGCGACGGAGGCAGGGTCAAAGGAGAGAAGGTCTTTGTGTTTTGGCCAGACGTGCAAGACGATGTCGCGAGAGCCCAGCAAGGGAGACAGCTTCGACTCACTCATATCCTAGCTCACACCAACTCCTCGCTCTGCACAACGAGGCTCGACTCGGAGCGCGGACGTCCTCGAAATTATGACGCGCGCGCGCTTGACCATCCAGTCACGAGACGTCACAGGTCACTGGTGGGCGCTAATCGAGTCGGGCGTCTCACTCATCCTCCGCATTCACTGCACTCACAGTATTCACCTCTAGCCATTGAACCTGAGCTGCTCTTTCTGCCAGTTTCGCTCATCTTGGCTCTGTGCTCTCGAACGAACACATTGCTCTAGAGATACCCTTTCAACACTTTCCACGGCATGGCAGACGACGAAGACTTGATTGTCGTAGATGACATTGACGACAACGACGCCTTCCAGCCCTCACATCGAGCCACCTCCAGCCACCCTCCACAGCGCAGCCTCCCCCCTCGCGCATCCAGACCCTCGCGCCGACAAAGCACGCCGCCTTACATCGACCCCTCCGAGGGGCGCACCACGCGCTCCGCCGCGCGCGGGCCCAAGGTGCAGCCCAAGCTCAAGCTCAAGCTGAGCGAGAAGGCGGCGGCGCAGGCCCCGGGCATGTCCTTCCTCGGCCCATACGACCGCGAACTCGACTCGGACGAGGAAGACCTGGTGTTTGAGGAGCAGTTCATACTCAGGATGCCCCCAAATGAGGACTGCGAAAAGCTGAGGAAGATGGTGCAGGCGAGGGAGGTCTCGGACGACGTGTGGTTCAAGTTCAAAGGTGCGTCAGTGCAACAGCCAGTGTGAGAGATGTCTCTCTGAGGTCTTCGACGCACAGATTCGCGAAGAGCGGTGTTTCACATAGGGAACAATATGTATTCGTCGAAGCTGGTCGACTTGCCATGTATTATCGAGTCCCAGAAGACCTTGGATAACAAGCAGATGTTCAAGGTAGCAGATATATGCCAGGTTAGCCCTTGCGCTCCCCTACCATACCCAGCACCGCTCACCACACAGAACGGCACAGATGCTCGTGGTCGAAGACAAGATACCCTAATGAAGAAGCCCTCTCGAACCAACAGAAGAGCTTCAACATCGACGAGTTCATATGGCCACACGGCATCACACCTCCACTGAAGCACGTCCGCAAGCGCAGGTTCCGCAAACGCGTCAACCGCAGGGTATGCGCCCCTTCATCCTCCTTTATGCACCTCTCACTCACGCATGCTATCCACAGACGATCGAGACAGTAGAGCAGGAAGTCGAGCGCCTGCTCGAGGAGGACGCCATGGCGTCCGAAGTCAAATACGACGTGCTCGAGAACGTCAACCCAGAGCTGTCCGATTCGGAGTTCATCGAACGCGAGGTGGAACCCACCACACCCGGTTTTGGTGGCTCGGACGCAGAGGGCGCACCCACACCAGGCGGGACGCACGTTGAGGGCGACGAGGATGGTGCGGACGAGGCAGGGGGCGCCGGACGTGACGAAGAGGATGAGGGTGAAGGTGACATCGACGAGGAGCTCGCGGCTGAGCTTGACTTGGCGCTTGGGGATGAGGATGGAGGTGCGGAAGAGGATGAGGACGACGAAGACGAAGATGAAGAGGAGGATGAGAGTGATGAGGACGATGACGAGGATGACGAGGCGGTCCAGGCGCGCAAGCTGCTCAACGAGGAGATCCAGGACCTCGAGGCGGCGGTGGCCAAGAAGCGCACCGAGATCGCGAGCTCCGCCAACCCGCTCATCAAGGTATGTCTGCCTCTGCCATCTGCACGCAGAACGCTGCTGACAAGACTGCCCACAGCGTCGCTTCGAGGACGCGCTGAAGAAGCTCCAGGCGGACCTGGACATGAAGATGGCCCAGCGCGACGAGATGAAAGAGCAGCAGCGGCTGCGGAAGGAGGGCGGTGTGGGCGGCGCGACGGGAGGCGGAAACGACGCAGACGACGAGGATGCAGGAGATGAGGACGGGGACGACCTGTTCGGAGAAGGCCCGGGGGATGCTATGGAGATTGGCTGAACGGTCTCTGCTTCTCTACGGACTTCACCATCATCGTCACGTTGCTTCGCTTTCGTTTGTCTCCCATGTACAACAGCTGTATTATAGGGACGACATGGGATGATACATTAGATAGTTCTATATCCGTAAAAACGCCTCACGACGGCAGCAGACACACCAGCCCCGCTTGCATCACCAGCGGCACATACACCACGCACACAAACGGCGCGAACCATACACGGAGCACCTCCCAATTCCATATCGCTTTCCGTGTCTCCTCCGGGCACAGCACTAGCCAACCCAAGGCGAGGATCGAGTAGGCTGCGTACTTTGCTACGCGTGCCGATAGCGGGGAGGACGATGGCGGGGGCGAGGCGAGGGTGAGGGGCAGGCCGAGGAAGACAGCGAGCGTCGCGGCGAGGGAGAAGTTGAGCACGGAGGTGATGGAGATGATCGCAGAGGTGAAGCAGAGGTTGAATGCCTTGAGCACGGAGGGTATGGAGGCATGTGAGGATGGCGCCCTTGGCACGAACGCTGAGGCGATAAAGGGGATTGCAGTGAAGAGGATGTAAGTTATCGGCCCAGCAATCTGTTCATGGGGTGAGCAAGCACATGTTACAGAAAAGCGGGGACACGCACCTTCTGGTTCGCAGCGAACCACGATGTGCTGATGAGGAGGAAGAGGACAACGCCGAGTATTTGCGTGAGTACCATGATAGCAACGGGTTCCAGCACAGGCCTATGCCTTCTTTGCCACTTCCTCTTGTCGTCCTTCGGCTTGGCTTTCTCGGACTGAACACATTCACTTGAGGGAACACCTGCTGGCGATATCGTCCAGCCCGCCTTGACCCATTCTCCCAGGCCAGTGAAGAGCATCGCAGTGCCGACCAGTATGGCACTCGGAAGATAGCTCCCGATTTTCATGAAAGTACCTGGTGCGACGAGGAGGTAGAAGAAGAACGATGCGTGCAGGCGTTCTAGCAGGTTGTTGCATGTCCGTAGAGATGACTCCATAATTCTAGGCAAGTCATGGCGTCAGTATCAACTAGCCTGCACTACAGCGCTGAGCACCTACCGGCCAAGGGCGTGGAATCCATGAGGGCCGGTCGCAGGTACTGCGAATAGCGTGATAGCGTCGATACGGAACCTGGCTCATACATCAGTACCGGATATCTTTGGATAAGTATACGTGAGCGTACTGATGGAACAGCCCATGAACGCCGCTTGCAGCTCCGCGAGCCTGGTAGTTCATATGCCGGTAATATTTTTCGCTCGCGATGCGTATTCTTGCACATCTCTGTTGTGCTTGAAGGGCTCAGGAAGCCATGCCGGCAGCAGATCAGGTTGGTCACGGTCCTCTCTGGGATCTATGTGGTCATACACCAGCGTCGGTACATGAACCGTGTACCGAGAAATCAACGAGACCGAGTTCATGAGATCCTGGTTTGGTAGTCTGCCATTGAGGCCCTCTGTAGTTTCTCTATCAGCACATGAACGCCAGATGGACGCGGTGAACAGACTTGCCAAAGAAGATGCCTAAATGCGAGAATGAGTGGCCGGGGTAGTCGATATTCAAGGCGGTCCATATGACACCGGATTGTAGAGTGAGCGGTTCCGCTCTCATATCTGGTAGCAGCAGTCGATGAGCATCTTTGGCCACAGGTCCTGATGCACACTCCGCTTACTAGGTTGTGTCTCGCCATGGTATGTGCTGATCCACGCCTGCATACCGTCGAGATAGCCATCGCTGATGACAAACACCAGATCCTTGGCCCAGAGAGAGTATTCTGTTGCACGGTGAGCGTTCCCTCCCACAATGAGGAGGTGCGCAACTCACTCTTCAGATATTTCGCCAACGCCAAGACGGTCGAGACGCCTCTTAAATTTAGTGTCCCGTCGCCTTCGCCTGTTCTGCTAAGCCATGAAGCACTGATGACGATAGCTTCGGTTCCTGAGGCTCGAGGAGCTTGCAGTACACCGTAAGCGTTGGTCCCACTGATTTCCTACAGAAGCTTTGTCAATGTCTGGTCAGGCACTTCGAGGACCCACTGACCCCTCCAGTCGTGTCGAAAGAGTAGCTTTGCGTGCGCGCAGGGATCCCAGTATTTCTCGAACTCTGTGACCACATACCGCGCGATTCTAGCGGGCACCGGTCAGAGATTGCACAGAGGGCATCGTCGCTGCCGATGCAAAGCGGGGCGCTCACTCGTCATGGGTAGCATTCCGGTCACGCAACTGCTCCAGGTCTTCCAGTATTCGATCTGCGTGGTGAACCTCTCCCCAATTCCAGTACGTATTCACCTGCGCAGAGGTTGTGAGACAATGCGAGTGGATCTAGAGTGCTGGCGGCAGCAGTATACCTGCCCAGGTTGCAACGCGTTCTCGTCGATGTATGTGCCCTGACCAAGCTGGGAGGAGGGGAGCACAAGAAGCCAGATGTATCCGACCGTGAACAGCAACAGCCTAGCAGCAGCGCTCAATCATGGGTTTCTTCCCGTCCTCTTTGCCAAAACTCACTTGATGAACGGCAATCCCTTCCAAATCTTCTCCCTCAGCGCGCGCTGACGGCGTATCTTGGCAGCGCTGGGGTCTCCTTGACCTCTGAGCTTCTGCTTCAGCTTGGCGAGGACATTGCGAGCTCCGTTCATGGCTATGTGGTGTTCTTTCGTTCAAAGTCTGTACGGCATGCATTCGAGTGGCCAAGGAAACAAGCGTGTGTGTGTTGTGCACGGCCGTGACGGCCGTTGTAGGTGGTGGGGACTGATACAGAGACGGTTCAGAGCGCGAGGAAGCTTGAGCTGTGGCTGCTGCCATCCGCGTCTCTACAGTACTTACATGATCGCCCCCGCATATCTCGGAGCGCTCGAGTAGCACTACGGTATACTGGTGGCTTTGAGGTAACTCAGAGCAGCCCATTGCATGCAGGTTCACTGGTCACTAGTCACTCGCAAAGCATAGTAGAGATAGTCGAATAAGATGCCGTATAGATCTATGTAATTTACAGGGTCCAATGCATGGCGTCGAAGTCAGCTGGTTACAGGACAAAGATGCTCGAGAGCGTGAGGAGAGCGCGCGCGGAACATGTGTGTCCGCGGCACCGTCAGAAAGCGAATGTACGTGCGCGGAGGGCATTAGCTTAAATGTTCTGGCATACAGTACAGTTGAACGTGATGTGATCCCGGAAAAGCGCGGCTATGAAGGACGATAGGTTAGCTTATTGCCGATCAGGGGTTGTGGGCGAGAACGTACGAAGGACGATGAGAGCGGCGAGGAACGCAACCACGATGATATAGACCAGCGTGTACTTCAACACCTAGGAGCGACTGATCAATCTCACGGCATGGAAATATAAGCAAAGTAAACATACAATCCATCTGCGCTGACGCTTCTGCTTGGTAGAGAACAGGGGCGGACGGATCTGCTTCGAAGGCCGCAGCCAGACTGAAAGGTTTCGTTAGCCAACCGCGACCACACAACAGGAGCATAACCACACGTACACATCATCATCGAGTGCATCTTGTCAACGAATGGGATGAACATCGGCGGAGTCATGACGATCAACAGCAGATGGGCGAGCAGGAAGTCGGACGTCCAGAGGGACATCTCCACGATCTTCACCACGAACTCACGCGCGGGCTGCGAGAAGGCAGACGAGCCAAGGCCGCGACCGTACCACTTGCCGGACCACCAGGCCCTGTTCGTCTCCTCGTGCTTCAACTCACGCGAGAGGAAGACGGAAATGAGGATCTTCTGAATCGCCCGCTGGATCGCAATGATCGCGATGACACCCAGGACCGCGTGCGAAGCGTCCCAGAGCTCCAAGAACCACTGCAAGCAGACGTTAGTTATAGAAGAGCAGAGCAGATTGGAGGGTACTCACGAAGAACTCGAAGAATGCGACGAGACCGATCAACGCAAGGAAATGCGCGAACGCGGCCATGAACGCAGGGAAGCGCGCCCAGGATTCCATCATAGGCCCAAGGAAAAGCGAGACGAAGAACAACGACAACAGGACCGTCGCGTTCCACACGACGGGGCCGACAGCGATGACAGCGATGCGAATGAGCGGGCTCGGGTTCTGGTTGCCGTTCCGATCCGGGAAAGACTTCACGAACATGTACGCGACGACGAAGAGGGTAGCACCGCAGATGGGGAGGATGATCTCCGAGAAGATGACGCTCCGCCACTTGGCGCGGGGTACGTCGCCAGCCAGCTTCTCTGACGGGTGTCCGAGCTTCTTCTTCTTGTAACCAGTGATCATCGTCCGGGATAGACGACAGTAGCCGTACCAGCTGCTCGCCTTCGTCCGCGAGTTACCACGGGACATCCAGCGCAGGAACTCCCGGTAGTCGATGATGAAGTCGGCGAACGAAAACTGGTGGGGGTTGAAGAGGAACGGCGCGATGCACAGAGAGAGGACCGAGACCCAGAAGTAGATGAGGAAGGGCGTCCAGATAGACATGGTGGCATATAGGAGCAAGAGGAGATTCCGCATCCCCATGTAGATACTGGGTCCAGCAAAGCGGGAGTAGAGGATGGTGAAGGAGATACGAGTCGTCGCGAAACCACGACCAGGTCGCGATGTACCGAGCACCACCGAACGTCAAATTGCTCAAGATGGACTGCGAGTAGATCTGAGTCGAGAAGACTTCGAAGATGGGGGAAAGAGACAGGAAGTGCTTTCCAAGACGGATGAGCGCCTTGCCGGTGCCGCGTTCGAGCAGCTCTGCGTACCTTGATCAGCGGCGTTCATGAACAGCAAGAAACTTGGTGGAAACATACCTTGCATGAACAGCGGCAAGAAAGCGATGAAGAACACCAAGAAGATGGAGATGATGCAGTGTTTGATCCAATCGAAGACGGGGATGAGATTGTAGCAGCCGGGTTGCCCACCAAGAACGTTGCCCTGAGAGTCGACCTTGCAAATCGCGAGTTGCTTGTTGAGAGTACCGAGGTAGAGGACTAAGGGGGTGACACGTCAGTTTGATTGAATGGCGCGAAGAAGGATCGGCACTTACGAGTGACCATGAAAGTCTGGATGGAGTAGATGACCAGGATGTTGTTGATGTGGAAACCGGGGTGACCGTAGTAGAACGTGAGGAAGCGGTCCATAGGCAGCTGCGTGCCCAGGTAGTAGTACTCGCGACTGAGCATCTGCTCACCCATACCCGTTCCGAGCTTTGTCTGGAAATTCAAGATGGTGCCGAAACCGAGATCACGACCCTTTCCGCACTGGTAGTACTCCGAGTGCTTGATGCGGCCGCCACGGCTGATGGCCGTCATACCGGCGAAGATATCCTCGTTCAGGTGGAGACCCTTCTGCGCCTTCGACACACCGCCGCGCGTGGTCATGAAGGTCGCGTTCAGGAAATCGGGGTGACCGTAGTGCAGCTTGCCGCCGATCCACGCGAGCACACGCGGCGTGAGCGTACCGAACGTCTGTTCCTTTCCGGCGGCAATGTCACCGAGCACACCGATGTTCTCCGAGAAGATGTACTCGCGAGTACCGACGATGGCGACAGGGAACTGCGAGAACTCCTTGTGGCCCCATTGCGCGTACGGGCTCTGGCTCGAGACACTGTACTGCTCGAATTCGCCAAGGATGTTCCGGATCTTGAGACACTCCTCGAGGTAGTTGTCCTGGTTGGCATCGATGAGCTGGAGGTACTCGCCGCGGTAGAAAATGATCGCGTGGTTCTGGTTGTCCGACTTGCCGTCACCGAGGATGGGGTTACCGGGGAGTTCGACGCGGAACTTCGGCTTGCGCTTGCCAGTACGCTCGTCGATCTCAGAGTGGCCGTCGATGAGGACCGAGAACAGGCGGGGATCACCACCCTTCGGACCGGGCTCTTCGTCAAGGTACGCGATCTGGAGGTCGGGGTAGGCACGGAGCAAGAACTCGGCGTTCTCCAGTTCTTCCTTGTTGAACTTGGCGTAGCGCTGCATAGAGACGGTGAACTTGAACTTCCGGCGCGACATGCGCTCCAGCTCGCGCTCGAGCCTGTCGGTGTTCCCGGCGAAACGCTGCACGATCTGGGGGTTCTCGACACGGTAAAGTAGCTTGATCGCCTTCGAGTAGTTCATCATGCCGGACACAGTGCGGTAGAGCGTTTGCGCGCGCAGCGAAGCCCAGATACGCGTACGAAGCGTGTACTCGGGGGCAGCCGTCTTGAAACCGATGCAGTAGAATGGAAGGTCATCGGTGCGCTTGGTGCCGGCCTTCTCGTTGGAGCTCGTGGTGCCGTCGAACGTGCTCGTAGTCTCGGATTCCTCCGCGAGGATCTTGGTGTCCTTGACGAAATTGTCCCATTCGATCGGGTGCAGCTGCTTCAGGTACTCCAGGAGCGTGACGCGGGTGTTCTGATCCTCCTCCCTGATGATTTCGCGCAAACTGAGCAGGATCTTCTCAGAGTAGTGCGGCACAAGGACGGTGAATGTAGGCATGGACTCGACAGGCAGGGGCTCCGGCACGGCGGTCGTCAGGGACGAGGCGAAGAAGGAAATACGACGCTCAGCCTCGCCGCCCGAAGGGAAGAAGTCGCTCTCGTTGCCGGTGTTGTTCGTGAAGAACGGCGGGGCGCGAAGAGTGCGGCGACCGTCAGGGCCATCGACCTGGTGGTAGAGAAGGCGCTGGACGTGGTGAATGGAAAGCAAGTGCTCGCGGTACATAGAGATAATGATAGCGTTCCAGACTTGCGAGACCAGGACCTGCGTCACCGCTATTGTCAGTCTCTGTTGCAGGAGGCGAATACTCTGTACATACCTTGGGCTTGTACTTGACCTCCATCTCCGAAGTCGCCAGGAGCTTAGCGTAGATCCGCTTCGGCATCCGGGTGTAGACCTCCTTCCACGGAGTCCAGATCGAGAGGCCGAGGTGGAACGACCTCGCAACACTGAACACGACGACCCAGATGATGTACCAGAGGTACGTGTCCAGGAAGAACAGAATCAGGTCCATCACATACATGATGGCCAGCGCGAATGGGACCTGATTGCTGCACAGCGTGTTGCCGAAGTACCTATCGTTACACCCTTGAACCTTCGTCCTGGCCATCACCGCGATGGGGCTGCTGAAGGACGAGGTCAAGAAGAAGTATGACTCCGCGAACTTGCATCCAAAGATGAGCAGCCAAAGCGAGATCGATGCGAGACGAGCCGTCTTGCCGAGAGTGGGGTATGACGCCGTGAAGGTCTGGGATGCCAGGTATTTCCGCGACTTGCCTCGTACACGATCACCGAACATGCGTCCCGATGGAATGATACTGAACGCGACCGTGGCAACAACAGATATGAAGAACTGGGCAATCCCGATGATCAATGGGATGTTGCCCTGCCCTGGCCTGTCATCAACGATGGCGATGTAGAATGTGGGGCCACCGGTCAGTGCAAGAACGACGAGCAGGAAGACGAGCCGAGTAGTGAGGTGGCCGGCGTTGTGCCAGCTGGTAGGGATATACGAGAACTCCGCGATGGTAGCAGCGATCATGATCAACGTCGCGACCGCTCCGCCAAGGGCGGTGGCCGACCACGTCATAGCCGGAGACGGGTTCTGCTTGTTCCTCGGGGCATAGACCTTGGGCGAGTTGAACGCAGTGTAAAACCAGAAGACCGCGACATGGAGAATCCAAATACGGTTGAAGTTGACGAGCAGATGCGCACGGGAGCGCTTCTCGAAGTAGGTCTTGAAAAACACGCGGTTCCAAGCGATGCGTCCGAACTTCGTGAAACGTTGCGCAGGCGGGACATCAATGAGACGAGTCTGCAGAGGAGGACAAATTGAACGGCAGTTCTCGATAGCACGTTATGATGCGACACTCACGTTGTCCTGAAGGACGATTTTGGCAAGTCCCTCAGGGTACCAGAAGAGCTGGTTGATGTCGTCGTACCCGATGATCTGGTCGTGGTCCTTCTCACGTCGCACGAACTTGCCCTCGACGACCTCGTAGCCCTGATCGCGCATGAAGCGGTACAGAGGCTTGATCACAGTTTCGAGATACAAACCCTCAGGGACGGGATCGACGCGGTTCTGGCACTCCGGGCTCCGGTAGTAGTCATCTGCACATTTGAAAATGAAGCAGAGACACTCGGGCGTGAAACGAACGTTGCCGGCCTCGCCCCAGCAGAGCAAATAGAGAGCGACTTGCCGAAGGCGGTCGTACTGGCTCATGTTGTTCATCGCGTTCCGCCAGCGGTTCAGAGCGCTGTCGAGCGATTTGGTGCTCGCGGTTTTGACGTTGCCCTTTACGCTGCGAAGGCGTTGCAGGCCCGGGTTCTGAGACTGGCCGACGGCGTCGTCCAAGTTCAGCTGGGCAGCGAAGTACCACTTGCGGTAGTTTGCATGCTGGCCACCGATGTAGTCGGCATGGACGGTCAACAGAGCCTGGTTCGGCGACATGCGCGATGCCCTCGAGTCCAGGAGGGTCATCAGGAAGTCGAACTGCAGGCGGAACGCTCAATCATTATGCGACAAGCAACGCGGGAGACGCCGAGCATACCATGTTGCGCATCGAGTCCTTCTGGAAACCAAACTTTTGGGCAAGGTCCAGAAGATATCCTCGATCTCCTCCGTCGACATGGGTATCTGGCGGTCCGCAGACCACGCAGGGTATGGCTCACTCGACCCCGGGAGGTCGGCGAAAGGGTTGTTGGGAGCAATGCTGGTCCCGGTGCTCATGTGCGACTCGACGGACGCACTGTAGTGCTTGTCGTACCCCGGGAAGGAGGCCTCATCGCCGGCTGGAGCAGTATATGTCAGTATCGGCACTTGCTCATGGGGTTCGACCGAGGACCGCCCATAAGAGTCCTCATGAGAATGGTAGTAAGGGTAGGCGGCGACGGATTCCGTCGATGAGGTGTCGTGGACGGGTCTGTATGGAGGGTACATGTTGAAGAGCTCAAATTGGAGCTATTGTTTGTGTATATAAGAGAGGCCGCCCATGGCTGTGTCTCACCACAGGAAGGACGATACTCGCTGGATCCAGTAGTGATGTGGATGGGAGGGCGGGCGCAGACGGGCGGCTAAATGCTAAGACGAGGGTGCAAAACTCACATTGGGGGGTATACGTGCCATCGTAGTATGCAGAGGTGGCGAGAGGGACGCTGCTTGCGTTCCTGCTGGTATACGAGTCCGCATCCGAGTCGTTTGAGTACTGGCGGGCGTATTGTGGTTGGTTTGAGAACGGATTCATTGGCGGCTGATTGTAGCCGGGGCGCGCAGCCATGGGCGGGGGCGAAGCGAAGCTGGCGGCAGTGGGCGCAGAGTTGGACGAAAAGACGGGAGGGAAAGAAAGGAGCGAAACGACCGACAACAGCTGGTGTTGGGGTCTGGTATTTGGGACGAGAAGAAGAGACGGGCGAGGGCGATGAGGAGGAGAAGAGAGGAAGATGGGAGGAGTGGACAGTCGCCCTTGTTTGTACACCCAACAACCGGTTGCGTGGGAATCTCGTCTGTCCCCTTCTCCGTTGCAACCGCCGCTCTTCAGCTCGCTTAGCCCGTTCTCCTCCTCCCCCGACACCGACCTCGACGACCGCCATCTGATCAGCCGCCGCCCGCTGCTCTCCACGACTCTTGCAATGTCGCGCACAAGTAACGATGACCCTCGCGCTGCTGCACACCCATACAGACATCTGCCTGCGCGCGTCGGCGTCTGCTCTCGGTTGCAGATCCGCATGCTCCCTCGAGGAAGCACGGGAGAACAGTCTCGCAAAACAACGGTTTGGCGCGAGATCTGATGCACACTGTGACGCGCCAACGTCGAGCTTGTGAGCACTTCACCGCCGACGGTGCTGAGTCCAATAACAGCCTTGCACAGCACATGCACCGTTCATGGGGCTCTCGGTATCCCGCCGGCGCCGCTGCCTGGCGGGTGCTCGAGAGCCTCAGACATGTGCTCATTGCTTCCGGGCAGAGGGAGGCAGAGGGACTGGTCTCATCATCAGCATCCGTCAACCCTGTCTGCCAAACAGCTTCTCAAGGCGCGCATGCGTCCGCATTGCCCTGACCGGGCTCCAGGTTCTATGTCGACGTCGCAGACTAGAATATGTTTCAGGAAATGGGTCACCCGTCATAGGTGATTATTGAATCCAAATTTTACACGGATCCAAGCAGACTGTCAAGGATCGAGACTGATGCTCGCAGGCCCGCGGATTTGATGTACGCTCTCGTCGCGGTACATGCGGTATTAACAACAAGACGTAGTGTGCTATGGGATGTAATGTAGCTCTATGTATGCGTAACTGCGTTCAATACATGCGGGGCTCGCCTTCATCGATACCATGTTCATGGGCATACTAAGATGTGGCAGCGAGGGATCCGTGACACAAAGGAGACGAGACAAGGATGCTGCCAACGACAGGCATACACTCCCCCATATCGAATACACAGGACGTTTGCATTAGGGTATCGGGACGTTAGCGATGGGTGGTATCCGAGTCTATGCTGCAACATCAGTCCGATGGGACTTAGCAATAGTATCAGCTTCAGTGTCGTATGATACAGCGGATACAAAGCAGAGCTTACCATGCAAATACGGTGGCATAAATAGAGCAAGCCGGCAAGCGGACGCCATCCGCATCTCAGGCTTCCTGGACTATCGTAACGATGACCGTTACGCTGGAGGCACCGTCAGTACCAGCACATACGACAATGACACGCGAAGCAACTCACTCATCCACTTTCTGTTAATCCGTCGCAGCCAATGAGCATCCATCACATGTAATGCAGCTGAATGAACTCACTCCGCCTCGGAAATACATGCCCTCGCGAGCCGCTGCTCGTTCGAACGGGCTGACCCGCTTGTGGTTGAACATGCACATCCGCGCATAGTCGACTATGCGTTCCGCCATAGCCTGCGCCTCCACGTCTTCCACGGTCTCCTCCCCACCTTGCTCTCCGGTCACGGGGATCGTGCGCCTCTGGAGTTGTGACTGTCGCGCGACGAGAGAGCAAATTGCTACCATCTCGGCAGGGAAGACATTGTCACTCAAGCCATCGGTCTATAAGTGGGCTCGCAGTCAGCGGTGGGACGGGCGGGTGCGGTGATGCGGAGACGTACGTATGCAATGATGATATCTCCATGCCGGAGCTTCATCTCGTGCAGATCGGCGTCGCTCGGCTGGTCAACGCATGCGCGGGAGAAGCGCTTTTGTGAAGTTGGCAACTTCGAAAGTTGTCTGTTAATGAAATGCCGGGTCAGCGTGCTTACTTTCCCGGCGCCGCTGTGATCAAACAAACTTAGGGCAATTGAAAAAGTGCGTTTGCGATCGTTGCTGGTGAATGACGGAGGATGCACGTATTACCAAGAAGCCGCTATCGCCTAAACTGTGAAATGGATGAGCATTGGCCATGAGCCCAGTCATACCAAGAGTAGAAGACTTACTTCGCGGCGCGCAATATCCCATTCGACGCGTTGAGGGTCATTACACACGCAGTGCTTGAGCCTGGCAAACGGTGCTTGTCAAGTGGCGCCCGAAGTGCCCACATAAGCTAACCACTTACCAGCAAGGACAGCGCGCTCCCTCAAGACCCCACCATATGCAGACTCCAAGCACTCTAATGGTGTAAGCTCCCACCCCTCAACCTGTTCGCGCTCCTCATACTCCTGTGTGGGATCGACCTCGGGTTCACCGGGCCAAGCCGCCTTCGAATAGCGGTGTGCATGATACATGAGGGCTTGGGAGAATAACGACGGATCTACGCCCGACTCCACCCATCCGCCGACGCCGTCTGCAACCCCCAGTGAGATGCCCTGCATCAGTAGGACAAGAAACATGAGACGACGCTCGAATGGGGCTACTGAAGTGGGGCGCTCGGGCAACTCACTGATTTCTCGCGCATCTGGACACGGATTCAGCACCCACAGGCATGCAAAGGACACATGGATACAAGGCTACTCACGTCCTGTACATAGAAGAAGTCCTCTCCAATATGTTTCCCAGCCGGCGCATTTGGCTTAGAAAGCATCTGGTCCCTCCATTTGCCAATCGCGCTTATCTGGAGGGAAAGGATTCGACTTGACCCGCGGGTCACGAGGATCATGAGGCTTGCCAGCCCAGCTTGCACCGACTGAGAAGCGGTATGGGCGAGGCAGAGAGGAGTACGTGCGGACGTGTTTGGGACATGTTGCGGATGACGTGCGAGAGGCGCTTCGGACAAAGGTGGATGCACAAGACGCGGTCATCGACAGTCAAGGTAGTCACAGAGACAATAGATGGTTTTCAAGAGCAATGGAGAAACAAGAGCGAGGACCAGGACGAGATGGCGAGATGAGACCCACTTGAAACGCGCAGAGGGACGGTAGGTGGAGGAGAGTAAGCAGTGGAGGACAAGGTTATGCACAGCTAATTTTCGAGTAAGCGCCCACGACCCGAGTGTATGTACAGTGACGCGCATCACATGCTCGACGCGTCCTTCGAATTCCCGAAGTATTCCCAAGCAAGGCATTCTCGCGGTCGCGGCGGCGAACAACGCGTCCACGGGTGCCAAACAAGAACGATGCTTCGCACCGGTTGTCGCATCCGGGCAAGGTTCGAATTTCAACACGGGTGGGGGTCTACCCAGAGCCTGAGAGTTGCCAGGGGGCTACCGCCCGACCTCCTTACTGGCACTACAGTACTGAGGCTTCAGTGCTGTAGTGACCGCGCCTCGCTGTCCACACCGTTGTCACCTCTGCGAGAGGAGGGGCAAGGGACATCATGGGTCAGTCAGTGGTGTTATTTTGAGGCTTGCAGATAATGACTGACCATTGCCCTCTCAGGGGGGAGGCCGAAACCCCTGCGCTTGGGTGACAATTTGAGGCGCCAAGGACCAAAGGACCCTGCCGAAGATCCTTCGGCACATACCTTCGCGCGACCCGCATTCATCGATCCAAGGATGTTTGGGATTGGAGGAGGATGAAGAGCTCTTCAACAGTTGCATTGTAAGCAGTTCTGACTACCATTGTGTGCACGATCATGTCTAATCGCTCTGTGCGACTTGCCCAGGACACAATGAAGAGGCTCGCTGACGAGCACCTCAATCCAACTCTCACCCTCGAGAACCAGCCCCCGATTCAGTGGGCAAGGTTTCGGGAGCAGGTAATGTGGCGACTTTGGTCGGTCGCCATGAAGAGATACTGATATGCATACTTTTCAGCTCGTCGAGGAGCTTCCTCTGATGGGTGAGTTTGGCGAAGAGATATGGCCCGCCAAGGCCTATGTCAGGTATTGGCACTACCTCCACAACACTAAGGTGCGTGCGCCTTTGATCTGCATTCCGTACTCATCCCATGTTACTCAGCGCGCACACCAGCGTCGCAGAGCCGAAGAAAGAAAGCAGAACCACGGCAGCTTCAAGAAGGACTTGTCGCCTTCCGCTCAGGCCTCGCAGCCTCCCTCCCACCCGCCTCCTGTCATGTCGTCCCGGGCAGTCACCGAGATTGATCTCAGGAAGGCACGGCAGCGAACCAGAGCGTGGACCGCCGGGCCATCAGCCCGTCAAGTTGCCGTCGAAGAGCAGCTATCCGGAAAGTCAGCCTCCCAGAGAGGCATCCATACCGCCCGTGCCTCGGCTGCCTTTCCGTCGACCTACCCAGTGGCTCCAGACACCACTCCGGAGACTTCAACGGGCCCGCGCTTCCTGTCTATCACTGCGGTGCCTCCAGGGGAGTCCCGAGCGAGCAAGCTGGAATCTGTGCGTGCCTTCCTTTGTAGGCATTCCTCGGAACGCCTCCTGGGCACGCTTTTCAGACTTGGTGTACGCGATCTCGACACGCTCCACGAACTAGCTAGGACGTCGAGGAGGAGGGAGTGGATGGAGAGGCTGATTGGCAACAGGCTCAGTGCTCTGGAGTGGAAGAATCTTCAGGATGGACTCGACGAGCTACTGCACGGTGAAGGACTCGACCCGGGTACTGGTAAGTAGCGGAGTCTCGTATCGCCTATGGTGGCATTGTATGATAGGTAAGGTCTGTCGTAAGCTCTTCTCAGGCTTCTGCTCCGGTTACTGTTGTTCGAGGTGTACGATCGCATGTTGTTTCGGATGACACTCTGAACACACTCTCTGCCTGCCAGTCTACTCCGTCGTGTGTACGATACTGCGTAGTTTCGATACCCTGTGTAGTCTTGCCTACTGTCCTCAAGAGTCGAGTATGGTACGCATGACCTCGTCCGTACTTACAAACCATCGTTGGGTTATGAAGCGCGCCCCCGAGATCCAGATCGTGAACGATTGTTTTGAATGGATATCGATACTACACCACCAGCCAACGACTCTACAATGCGACAAGCGTACTCATAGCAGAGACCTAAGACTGCGCTGCTCCGGTTGCGACGAAGCTTATATTGAAACAGTGATCACAGGATATGTGTATAGAGGATAACAAGTGATAGGGCGGGGGGATACGGAGTCGTGAATGCGTGAATTTACAGATCGTCGTCCTCTTCTGGGAGGGGGACAGCCTCGGCCTGCGCATCCTGTAGTCAGCCGAAGATGCGCGCCACAATAGAAAAGCGTGTATACACACCTGCCGCAACTCGTCCTCATACTTCTGCATGAGCGCGGGGTCGACCTGGACCTCGGCAGGGGCCAGAGCGGGCGCAGCAACGAACTCGAGCGAGGGGTTGCTGTACGCGCGCATGTTAGTAATCGTCTTGATACGCCAGGATGGGGGAAGTAGAACTCATTACGCACCCAACGAGCTTCCTCGCGAGCCAGAGGAAGGGCTTCTCGAAGTTGTAGTTGGACTTCGCCGAGATCTCGAAGTACTGGATGTTCTTCTTGCGGTGGAAGGTGACCTGACCGGTCTTGACTTTTCGCTCCTGCACGACGCGTAAGGCGATCACGATCAGCATCATTATCGCCACCCAGCCTTTCATTACGCGAAAATTTCGGCACGTACCTTGACGTCAACCTTGTTACCGCAGAGTACGATCGGGATATTCTCGCAGACGCGCTCGAGGTCGCGGTGCCAGTTGGGTACGTTCTTGTAGGTGATACGGGAGGTGACGTCGAACATGATGATACCGCACTGGCCCTGAATGTAGTAGCCATCACGGAGACCACCGAACTTCTCCTGACCCGCGGTATCCCAAACGTTGAAGCAGATCGTGCCGAAGTTGGTCGAGAAGGAGAGAGGGTGAACCTCGACACCGAGGGTAGCTATCAGGCGCGGTGGCGTTGATGAGTATCGTAGCATAACGTCTCGCGCTTTGCGACGCGATCCCTCGACCTACCAATGTACTTCTTCTCGAATTCACCAGTCAAGTGACGCTGCAAGGCAGTCAGAGATCAGCACGCGATCAGAGACAAGAAAGGGCGCGCAAAGTGTGCATACCTTGACGAAGGTGGTCTTGCCGGTACCGCCATCGCCGACTGTACGCCATCAGGTTGTATCGCGTCGAACAGAGAGTCCAAGGTGGTCATTGGGCCGAAAGACACGAAATTGCACAAGTGGCACGGGCATCGATCAAGATACAGAGCGAGCGCACAAAGTTTTCGTTAGCGATACCGAACACCGTGAAGCTAGAAGCTTCGGGATACGCACCAAGGACGAGCTTGAAGGTGGGGATCGTGGACTGGTCAGCCATTTGGGCTATCTAGGATACGAGAAGATGGTGGTGGATGGAGAGAAAAAGAAGGGATCCTGTTCGTCCTGCTGAGGCGAGGCGCGAAGGAGAAAGACTTGCAAGATTGTATTAGGTAAGCCAAAGATTAGATAATCACGATCATCTTTCCCTGGATGAGATCATCTGTATATGGTATCTAACTTGGTTCGTCTGCACTGCTCTCACAACCTGGCAAACGCGGCTAAGACGAACAAGAGGCCATCGCATACTTCGTAATGCTGAGAAGAAGATGATAAGGCTCTGTAGGACACTTGATAGAGCGCTAATACTAGATTGCTGCGACACACAGAAACTATCGTGATCGTACCTTGCAATAGTACGGGCTTTCTGCCGGTACGCAATGTCGCTCCAGTACAGACAGGCCCTGCTGATAGTCGTATATGTGCCAACGGTCATATCAATCCGCCCGGTACAAATTGAGGGTTCCACTCTTGATGATAGAGCAGGCGGCTTCGATTTTGTCTCCTCGCAACGGAGATACACCAGGTGAGAAAAATCTGAAGAGCGACGGAGGTAGCAGTTATGAGACCCAGTATCGTCTCATCATATATATCCGAGTGACGTTGATTTATTTGCTCAGATAGCACAAAGACATTAGTCTCAGTGACAGAGTATCTCAACGGCCCGGAAGCAGACTCTGCGCCGGTGTTCATGTGCATAGATCGGGCAGTTGTCGAGCGTTAGACACCGCCGAAATGATGGTGCCTCGGGACTTTCCAAGCTTCCGGCTGAATAGCCAATATACCGGCAGCGCGACGCAGTCGATACGCGGTGTCCAGAAAATTACATTTGGAGGCGCTGGGCGTCACGGTCGTCGGGGTAGGTAGGAACAGAAAACATGAGGTCGTGACGCAAGAGATCAAGAGGCAGCCAATTAGACTGAGGGTCAGAAAAGTTCGCGAAGACGTGCTGACAACGAGCCACAAGTATTCTGAACTTAAATCGACGCTCGGCCGGTAGCCTTGCGACACCAGGCCTGAGTGCCTTGTGATTCGATTACGGAGACTGGCCGCCCATGCACCGCACTGATGGAGCGGTAACGTGAGGAGATGGAAATGCGGTTGTGCTGTAAGTGCTTGGCACATGCATGGTTCAATGATGCAAGACCCCTCTTTGCCGGAGAGACTTTGGCCTTGCGCCATGGTCCGGCACGGGTGACGTATGAATCGAAGGGCGATTGGCAAGCGAGACGTGCGTGATTGGTGAATACGGTGTGTCGGATGCCACACGGGCTCAGTGTGCGCAGTACTTGTCGAGCAACCGTGAATCGCCCATGAAGGCATGGGAACGAGGTGGGCCGCCGAAAAGCGCCATGAAGCGCTTCGCCACGGATCCTGCGATCCAGTCCAAACCGCCCCGCTTATACGGGTACTTCCAGGCCGCTTCCAATAGTATTCTGTCCGATGGGGTCGGACTCGCGTTCTCGCGCTGAGGGCTGGATGTCGAACGGGATCCACGACGCAGGAGAATGGCCAATGGCGATCGAGTAGCGGCGGGCTGCAGTGGATCAAGCGTCGGAGAGATGCACCGAGGACATGCGAGGCCGCATACGCTGGGTGGCATTTGCGTTCTGTCAATCCATCTCGTTTGGGCACTGCGCTCGGGAGACACACAAGACGTCGCTGTGCACGTTCTTGGTAAAGACCGTCGAAGGATGCGATGGCGGGGTAGAGAGGCACGTGATGTGGAGGATGCATGGAACCGGGGGAGTGGGACGGCATCTCGGCTGTTGATGAAGAGGCCCGGCATGGGATGTGGGTGCGTTCCTGCGGATTGGTCACTCCAGGCTGTCACGCTTGCTGTTCGTCTAAAATATCCCATCTGCGTTCCCTCGTAATGGCCCCCCTCAGCCTCCCCTTAGCTCACCTCGGCCTTCTCTCCTTCCCTCTGCCGCGGCTCCCTGTCCCTCAACCCACCGCCATCCGCCCAGGCTCGCTATAAGTTCCTGCGTCCCCGCGCTGCTGGCTGCTCTCTCTCTCCACTTCGTTTCACTTTCCTAGCCCGAAACGATGGACTCGAAACAGACGGGAAATGACGCCCCTCCCGCGCCAAACACCGATCCCGAGAAGGCTCAGCAGAAGGGCGAGAAGCATGTCCAGCACTGGAAACAGAATGAAGAGCTCGTTCTCCCAAAGAATAACATACCGATCGTCTTCGCGGGACTGATGTGCTGCACTTTCCTCGCTGCGTTGGATCAGGTCAGTCGCTCACAGTCATACACCCGTTATCGCGTCGCCTTCTCACGGCCGGTAATTTCCAGACCATCGTTGCTACTGCGCTACCGACAATTGTTGCTCAGCTTGGTGGTGGAAAGGATTACTCTTGGGTCGGAAGGTGAGTCATTCGCTGTAAAGCCTTCATGCACGTTCCTTATCTCCGACAGTGCATACTTGCTTGCCTCATCGGCGCTGTCCCCTCTTTATGGAAAAATTTCCGACATTACTGGTAAGTCGACCGAATACGACGCAAGCGCCGCTGTCTGACGTCGATTAGGTCGGAAGCCAGTACTTTATTCATGCATCGTAATATTCCTGGTAAGTGCATATATGCGCGTCCACCTGCCATCCCTGGCTTACCGTCTGCCTCAGATCGGCTCCGCACTCTGCGGTGCGGCCCAAAACATGATTTGGTTGGTCGTCTGCCGAGCTGTACAGGGCATTGGCGGCGGCGGTATCATTCAGATGGTACAGATCACGATATCGGACATCGTGTCATTGCAAGAGTAAGTTTACGGCAAATTCCAGCGTATTCTGGCGCTCATCTCCCTTCCCAGTCGTGGCAAGTATGGAGGCTACATCGGCGCAACGTGGGGTATCGCCAGGTATGGGATCACCGTTGCTTTGCCGCAAAAAATCATCGTTACTGACAGCGACATCGCAGTGTTATCGGCCCACTCCTCGGTGGTGTAAGCATGGTTCGACTACTTGTGCTTTCACGGTTGATTTACAGAATTTGTGCAGGTTTTCACCGACCATGTGTCTTGGCGTTGGTACGTTTCCCATATCCTCTACCATCCACTTAGCAGACAGATTAACCGCTATTTGCTCAGGTGTTTCTTCATCAATCTGTGAGCAAGATCCTTCGTTCTATGTGCGTCTGTACTAAGCGGTCATCAATAGGCCCACGGGTGGCGTAGGCTTCGCTCTGCTGTTCTTCTTCCTTCACCTCAATCCTCACCACGGGAGAACGTTCCGAGAGCATGTCGCGGAATTCGACTTCGTCGGACTGCTCCTCATCATCGCCGGTATTGTCCTCATCCTCCTTGGTTTCAACTTCAGCGAGACCAGCTGTAAGCAATCTTCTCCCTTCGATGTGTCGGAAATCAGCGTCTGACCTCTCTTCTGTAGGGTCGACGGCTCAAACCATTGCGCCCCTTGTGATTGGCGTTGTCATTCTCATCGTCGCCTCTGTGAATGAGCTCTACACCAAGAGATCGCCCATCTTGCCTCCTCGTCTGTTTAAGGTTCCTATCTGTCATTTCCCTGCATCTAGCGGCACCGCTGATCTGTGATCGTGTAGACGCGTACTACGGCACTTATCCTCATCTCAACTTTCCTTCATGCCTTCGGGTTTTTCGGTGGTTCGTACTACCTGCCCGTCTACTTCCAGGTACTTGGTTCTTCTGCTACAATGGCTGGCGTCCGGTGAGTCATATTTTTTGTGCAAATCTCTTGCTATCCTAAATCATCCTTTCAGCATGTTGCCGTTCTCGCTTGGTGGTGCATTGTTCTCCATTGTTTCTGGTCAAATCACCTCCCGGACTGGCTCGTGGAGGCCCATCATGTGGGTCTCTTGGGCCATCATGGTTCTCGGCTGGGGCCTCATGACGATGCTTGACGAGCACTCCAACACGTGAGTCTTGCCCATCCATATTGTGCACATCGGGCGATGCTGACTTGGACTGTCAGCGCGGAGCAGGTGCTGTACCCCCTAGTGACTGCTATGGGCATCGGCTGTCTCTTCCAGGTATGCACGTTCGCCTTTTTACCCCTACAGGACAGGAAGCGCTGATGCATGCTCTATCCAGACTCCCCTGATTGGTCTTCAAGCCGCTATGCCGCTGAAGGACATGGCGACCAGCACGTCGGCGTTTGTCCTCATTCGTATGCTCGGCGGCACTGTCGGTATTTCCGTTGGCCAAGCGATCATCTCTAGCGTGCGTCATCTTTCCCATGGGGAATCATGTGGGGCCCTGAAGTTTATCTGACATTGGTGGAATGCACAGGAGCTCCGCAAGCGTGTCGCAAATATCCCCGGCCTCAACATCGATACGTCGCCGGCCGCGCTCTCCCAGATTGTGCGACAGATCCCACACATTCCGGTATGTTTATCCACATGCCCCTGGTCGAGCGTCCATGAATACTGACGCATTCTCGTCCTCAGGATCTCCTCCAACGTAGCGAGTTGACCCAGGCATATGCCCGATCCATCAGTACCATCTGGATCGTTAATACGCCCGTCATCGGCGCCGGTTTCTTGATGGGTAAGCATCCACAAGGCATTGCTGGTGTCTGTCATTGCTGACGTGACTCGGTTTGCAGTCCTATTCCTGCGTGGGTACTCGCTCAAGCGCAGTATTCGTCCTGCAGGGGACACGAAGAAGGCCGACGTCGAGAACCAGGGCCAGGCTAACCTCGCCGCGTCGGCGCCCATCGCACCTGTCGAAAGCGGCGAATCGCTTGCACGCGACGAGACGGGCACCGAGGGCACGATCCGGGACGAGCCCGTAGAGCAGGACGAGAAGACCCGCAAGGGTGACGCTGAAGCGTAACTCCGCTTCGCTCGTTCGGCTTTGTCTTCCCGCTTGAGGGCAGGCTCTCTGGTCCGCTCGTCTGTCAGAGCGCGAATCAGACTTATGTATGGGAATTAGGGATATCCAGATAGACGCTCACTTCGGATTGTTGTCAGTACTTGCTGCCACAGACCCCGGAGTGCGCCCTCGACGACCGCAACCACCGCATCTGCATCGATATCTGCATCGGCATGTTTATATTTGACGACCACCGCATCATCGCTTTCGATTTGTGTACTATGATTTCTAACGGCTTTACGTCAAGGTCCCTTACTCACCGAGGAGAAAAGAAGGCGGTTTCGAGTCCTGACGCCCTGCACCGCTCGCTCGCGGTTGCCTCCCTCCCACGGGCTTGCTGTTTGTGTGTCCAGGGCGGGGGCGATCTTTGGGCGAAGCGGGGCGAAGCGGGGCGAGCGATCGAGATAGCGATTCTACCAGATCTGTTGGCTCCCACATATGCTCTCTCTTTTTCTTGGAACGAAGTCGCCTCGCGCGTGCATAGCATCTCCGTAGCAGCAGAACTGTAGTAGAGATATATTTATGATACATACATACCAGTATAGCATCGCATTTAATCTTGGCAACAACGCCGGCAAATCACTGTACGCCGAGGTGGGTGGGGTTCGAGCGGGACACACAAGCTTACACAGTGCGTCACCGCGTCGGTCGGCCGGCCGGGCGCATGAATGATGCAGGTGTATGGCTGTACATGTGCGGGAAGGACGCGCGAGGCCGGGCCTCCGAGGCTCGGACGCTCCTTTTGGACTAGCGCGCAACGCGGCCAAGGTGCGCACGCCCAGCCCGCCGGCGAGCTCGCGAGTCGGAGTGGCCAGCAGCAGGTCTGAGCAGGGACGATGGGACGGTTTATGGAAGGATGGACAGTCCAGGAACGGTGAGCTTTCTACAGATTGTGTGGACGTGATCAAGCTTAGTGACATAATCAAGCGACGTGGCTAGCGTGCATTGGCGAGCGATCGCTAATTGTGCTGTACTTGCAACATACTGTATGTACATGTGTCGGGCTTCCTAGAAGCCCGAAGCGCTGCTGCGACTCGAGCTGGATATAATCCGCGAACGAGGGCAAGCTTCGTGGACATGCTGCAAGTGCTACTTTTGTTCATACGCCCGGATCGAGGATCCGACAGGTGCCTGCAGGTCGTCCAGGAAAGCCACCCTTCCTCGAGCGGTTTGGCGCCTCGGACGATAGACGCAGCCGATGAATCATGGATGTGCATACACGGTAAGTTACTCGTCGCGCAGCTTCTCCCGGACGACCGCATCTTCGAACGCAACGACCGCATCAACGAGCGGTGGGAGCGTATCATGCAGACGGGCGCCCCCGAGCTGCGCGGCCTGTCATAGTAAGTAGGTGCGCGATGAGATTGACAATGGCAACGGACAGATGGACAGATGGAAGGCGGTGGTGTAGTGGTGTGGTCAGATCCGGGATGGCGAATCGTGCAGGGAGACGCCCTCGAGCAGATTCGCATACATACAGCACGATGGGCGAGCACGACGATCTGGCGTACATGCGTATCTGCGCGAAACTGAGGAGATCAGCGAGCATCTGCCGGGAGCCTCGAGACGTGTACGTATGCAGTCGATATCGGTGTATAGATGCCGCACCTGCGAATGGCCCGGTCTTCCGAATGCGCTGGCACCTCTCGAGACGTAGTCAAGCACATACAGTAGCGCGGGGCCAGGCGTGGCGCTTGCCGTGCTACTCACAGTGCAACTCAGCCAACCTTGTGCGCACCGCATCAGCAGCGCATCAAATTCCTAGCAGGGCGATACGCCTGCACAATAGCGTGAGTGGGGGGGGGGGGGGGGGGGGGGGGGGGGGGAGTTGCGTTGGGCCCGGACGGATCCATCACGGAGCCTGTCTATCGGTAAGTGCGCTTTGGTTGTCCGAATGTCCAGAACGCCGGTAGCAGTTTTTCGACTCTCGCGCGCGTGCGCGTGCGTGGGATGTCCGACGGCGGGTTCGCGGCGGTGTCGCAGGATGGATGGCCGTATCGCTGAAGCACGGCATCGGAGGCCGCGGAGCGGGGGCACGTATGCTCGGAGCGCGATAGGGCTTTCCGTACGGTAGGTTAACGGAGGTAGGAGACGGAAGTGAGGGAGGAGAAGCGCGTCGGAGGGGGTGCGGGTTGGCTCCGGAACAAGAACCGCAGGCAGGTGCTGTTAGTATGGCACGCAGAGTCCCGACGGACAGTCGGACGCTCGGATGGCCCTCGCCTCGGAGAAGAGGGCTGAGCGTTGGCGATGCAATGATAGCGTGCTCTCGTCCGGTCCCTGGCCGTGGTACATAGTGTACAATCGGGCAAGTGCAACAGATCAGCACGAAGTCGGGGAAGCCAGGCAGGTCGGCGCGATGGCTGACGGGGAATCGAGTACGGTATGCTGCATCGGTCCTGCTCAGCGCGCGCTGCTTCTTGCGAGCGAACGTTGGCTATGTCTGTGCCTGCATGGGAAGGAAGGGACGGGTTCTGGACACTCTAGGCTTTGCCGCTCTGGAATGGGAGCGGTGCGCAGCGTGCAATCAAGAGACAATGTGTGCGCCATCGGGCGAGGGGGACACGCGGGGTGGCGGCGTCGCGTGCGAGGGATGCCTGATTGCTGGAGGGGTGGGTCTGTTGTTGTTGGGACGAATGTGTATAGCGCGCGCTCTGGTCGAGAATCAGGGGATGTGGCGGGTGTGTGGGGATCCTGGCTGGAGAGGAGAATGGCCGCTGGGAGTAAGTAAAGGCGACTGGTCGAGCGCGGTACGAGATATATTTTCTGTGTTGAAGAGGGGAGGGAGGCGCTAGGGGCACTACTAGTTGTGTTCTGCAAAGAGTGACTCTCACGTATACGCCCTGCCTTGCCCTGCCCTGTCACTCTCCTCTCTCCATCTCTCACTCTCACTCTCTCTCCACTCGCCAGGTCCTCCTCCTCTTCTTCTCTCGCTCTCCCATCTCCTCCCCCCCTCTCATCCCCGCTCCCTCCCTCCGTGTGTCCACCCATCCCACGATGCCTGCTGAACACCCCATTCCCGCGCTACTCGACTCCCAACAGCCAGATCAACCCCAGTCCCAACAGGTCAAGCTCTGCCTCGCCTGTCGCTCTCCTCTCGCTGCCGCAGACGCCCCCAGCGCCGCAACAGCCTCCTTTCTCTTCCACCACGACGTACAGGAAGACTCTCCCGTCGAGACAACCCTAGTATGCGCCTCGTGTCGCTCTCGTCTCGCCCCTCCTGCGCGCGACCGCGAGGACATGTTTGCCGAGGTGGAGAGGCAGCTTCTCCGTCGTGCCGCATCACTCCAGCCTGCAGGCAACGAGGCCGCCCTCCACGACTCCCTCCATGTCTCCGCCCATCCTCAGCCCCCCAGCCCGCTCCTCGACCACCCTTGTCCGCCCCAGGACCTCCTTATGGAAGCTTCTCCCGCCCCCGCCTCCGCTACCGCCGCCACTTCTTCTCCCCGCCCATTCTCCTCCTCCACCGGCGACGCCGCCCCGTGTCCCCCCTCGCCCGCTCACCCAGCCCGATTCGACAAGCTACCGGCCACCGCTATCTCTTCTCCGGTGCTCGCTCGCCCGACGCTCACCCCCATTGACACCAGTCATGCTAGCTCATCCCAAGCGCCGACAGCTCAGCCGCGCCCTGACCAAGCGGCGGCCTCACAAGCATCAGGCAGCAGGCAGCGGCCCAGTCTGGTCCCATCCTCGCCTGCTCCCGACCCCCTGCTGGACATTACCCGGCTCCGTGTGCGTTCGCAGGGTCACCACTGCCTCTACCCCGGCGCCACTTTTCAGGGCACCCAGAAGAGCGGCAGGAATAGCTACGATGTCAACGTGACCATAGTGGTGCGCACCGGTCTGCTCGACCCTCATCCTCGGACGCACTAACCTGCCGAACTCGTCTGTCTTCGGTTTGCTCTCTCTTTTTTTTTTTTTCCAGGACGTCGACTTCGCATCGTCCCATCTTTGCGGATACCTGCGCATTCGCGGGCTTACGGACGACTGGCCTGAACTGACGACGTACTTTGACGCCGAGATCATTGGCAGCCGCTACGGGTTCCTCACACGCAACTGGGGCGCAACCGAACAGGAAGACATGGTCCACTGGGGCCGGTTCCCTGCGTTCCGATATGTGAAGAACGAGTTGAACAAGCCGCATCTGACCATGAAGGATGCGCTCAACAGGGGGGCCGTGTTCATGCGGTGGAAGGAGAAGTTCCTCGTCCCCGACCATCGTGTGCAGGATATCAACGGCGCCAGCTTTGCAGGTGAGTGACATCATCCTGCTACACGGATTCCTCGTACACCATGCCATGCGTCTCGCGTCCAACTATCGCGCTATCCGCGCAGATTCCAACGTTTGGGGTGATGGTGATGAGAACAGCCCATCTGACGACGTATTCTGTTCTGTTGCACAGGCTTCTACTACGTCTGCGTGGACTTCAATCCGCAACAGACGGGATCTGTGCATCTGCCGACTCCGGCGGAAAACATGATTGATGTCGGGACCTCGCCGCCAACGGCGACGACGACGCCGTCCGCGGGATCGATGACGAAGCCTGAGAGCGTCCCGCGCTCTCGGCGTATCTCTGTAAACCGCGGTTCCAGGCGGCCGGGCAGGTCCGCCTCCCGTGGCTGTCCGTCTAACGTGGCGACGATGAGCGGGTTCTACTTCCACCAGAATTCGGAACCGTGAGTGTCTTTGGTTTTTCGACCGCTGTCCTTTGAGAGTGACGTGCGTTCTGTCCTCGTAGGTACCAACAACTGTCGCTGGTGCACGTTCCGGAACACACAAGCTCGTGCTTTGAGTTCCGATGAGCGAAAGACGTGTATCGGTAGGACGTCACTCTGTTCTTCATGCTGCCAAAAGCTGCTGAGGGCGACGTACGGCGACTGATGAAGTGTGACGTGCGGTCGTTCTCGCCAGAGGCAGCAACACGCGCCCCATCTATTGTACTACTTGCCCATTCTCCCGCTATTCCCTCTACCCATCGGGCAGGTTCAGCGAGCCTGCGCCGTACTCTCCCTCCCGCTCCCCTCCCGCGAGGCCCTCCATTCTCCCTGCAAGCAAGCAAGCTGAATTTTCAACATCTCTGGACCATGCTCTCAGTTCTTCACCATATCCCCCCGGTTACCGCGCTAACGCCACGTCCATACATACCAGCTGTGTGCATGAGCAGCCATGCCGCATATGCGATCGTTTTGTGTACTATCTCTACTGCTCGCGGTCCGTGCAGGTAGTGGGTTGCAGTCTTCTTCCATACATAGTTACGTCGTTCTGTTGTACGTGCCATAATCCCATCTCGGCCTGGTTTTTCTTCTGGATCATGGAGTATCGTACGGAGCTGGATGCAGGAGAGGGTGTGCGATTGCCAAGAGAAAGGGAGCGAGCAAGTACTGGCCTCTGGGCAGGACGAGCGAGTTCGGGGGATATAAAGGGCAGCCGGATCGGGATGTGCCGAGAGAGGAAGAGCTGAGCCTGGCCGTCCTCTCTCTCTCCCTACCACTGCCAGGCACTCCTCCTCCTCCTCCCTCCTCTCCTCCTCCTCCCTCTCCTCCTTATCACTCCCCGGCTTCTCCTCCTCGTCCCCGCGCACCCTCGCACCCCGCAGAGAAGCCGGCCATGTCGTCCCACAGCTCCTCCAACAACGTCGTCGGCGGCCACTACCGCGTTGGGAAGAAGATTGGCGAGGGCTCCTTTGGTGTCATCTTCGAGGGTGCGTAGTCCACGGCTGCGCCTCACTCCGCTGTGCAACACCAGCGCGCCCTGCGTAGCAGACGCTGTCGGGCGCGCGGATCGGTGGAGGCAGCTCCGGACAAACGAACGAGCGAGCGAGCGACTGACTGACTGACTGGTGCTTTGTTGCGCCGTGCGCGGTGTAGGCACGAACCTGCTCAACTCGCAGACGGTCGCTATCAAATTCGTACGTCCCCGCGTGCCTCGCCGGGTCTGCAATGTGAGACTGATCACGACGGCCCGCCCTGTCTCGCCGTCGTTTCGTGCAGGAACCGAGGAAGGCGGAGGCCCCGCAGCTGCGCGATGAGTGTCGCTCGTATCGCATCCTCGCTGGCTGTCGTTAGTACCCTCTCCCTCCCCTCTACGCCAGCACGCCTGTCTGACTGAATGACCGACTCTGCGCCCGCTCCTCCCCTCCTCCCTCCCCGCTGTCCATGTTGTTCATCACCACATCCGTGATACGTACGCTCTCGCGATGCGGTGGGGACGTGTGCGTGTGCGTGTGTGTGTGCAGCCGGGATTCCGCAGATCTACCACTTTGGCCAGGAGGGCCTGCACAACATCCTCGTCATCGACCTCCTCGGCCCGAGTCTGGAGGACCTGTTTGACATGTGCGGCCGCAAGTTTTCGATCAAGACGGTCTGCATGGCCGCGAGGCAGATGGTGCGTGCTGCCCGTTCCTGTCTCTGTTATGTTCCTCCCCCGCTCAATGGATGCGTGGATGAAATCGGTTGGGATCGCTCGGGATGCTGCGCTGCACACCATAGATCACTCGCGTGCAGACGATACACGAGAAGAACCTCATCTACCGCGACATCAAGCCCGACAACTTCCTCATCGGCCGGCCAGGCACGAAGAACGCGAACAGTACGCTTTATTTTCCTGCGTTGTGCGCAGCGTCGGACATTAACGTGTGGTGTGCGGTGTGTGTGGCTGTAGTGATTCATATCGTGGACTTTGGCATGGCGAAGCAGTACCGGGACCCGAAGACGAAGCAGCACATTCCGTACCGGGAAAGGAAGAGCCTGAGCGGGACTGCGCGGTACATGAGCATCAACACTCATTTAGGACGAGGTGCGTGTCCTTGGCCGGTGCAGACGTGGGCTGCGTTCTGACAGTGGTGGATGAAGAACAATCTCGGAGAGACGACTTGGAGGCTCTCGGCCACGTCTTCATGTACTTCCTGCGCGGCAGCCTACCATGGCAGGGACTCAAGGCCGCGACGAACAAGCAGAAGTACGAGAAGATCGGGGAGAAGAAGCAGACAACACCTATCAAGGAGCTGTGCGAGGGCTTTCCCGGTACGTCCCTGTTCATTCATTCGATCGCCTCCAGTGGCTCACTGCTACGGTTATTCAGAGGAGTTTGCGATCTACCTGAACTATGTGCGGAAGCTCGGCTTCGAGGAGACGCCCGACTACGATTTCCTGCGGGAGTTGTTCGCGAAGGTTTTGAAGAACAACGGAGACATCGAGGACGGTGTCTACGACTGGAACCTTCTGAACGGTAAGGCGGCCCACTCGTGGTGGACGAACGTGTCACTGAAATGAGCACCCCGATCGTCAATCAGGTGGGAGAGGCTGGGAAGCGTCGTTGGTATGTATAGTCTCCGAGCCTTCTCTTCTCTCCGCAAGCCTCGAGGCACGCATTTTTTCTCTCTCTTACTAACGCTTCGCTCCGCATCGCAGGGACAGAACCAGATCCTCGCGCAAATACAGAGCACGCCCGGCACGCCTGCGCAGCAGCAGACCCGACAAGGTCGCGACGATCGTCGCCGCGCATCGCAGGCAGGTGGGCCCGTCATCCCCCCCTCGCCCGCGCTCGTCCGCAACGGCTCCAAGCAGCGCCATCCCGGGAACCTCACCCCGGGCGGGCACGGCACGCCCGTGTCCGCCGCGGCGCACGTCGACGTGCCCGCGGCGCAGCGCCGGCTCAGCCAGCAGCAGCAGCAGGGCGCGGGCCATCCGTACGCGAACGCGGGCTACGACTCGTACGGGCGCGAGCGGATGGACGACTACTCGGCGAGCCAGCAGCCATACGGGCGCGCGTCGCCGATGGTGTCGAGCGTGAACGCGGCGCCGCCTGCGATCAGCAACGTGCGCGCGGTCGGCGGCGAGGTCGGCGCGGCGAACGGCGGGGACTACCACGGGCAGCAGCAGCAGCTGGACGGCGACCGGCCGACGAACACGCTCTGGAAGATCCTCACATGTCGATGTGGATGAGCGCATGCGCGCTGCCCATCCGTCCTGTCCTTACAACGCATCGCTAACGCTCTTATGGTCTCATACTACTCGCTGGATACTCTTGGTCGTGGAATTGGTTGCTCATGGGATTTCGCTTGCAGTTTCTTTCTTCTTCAAACATCGGCTCCTCTTTTTCGACTTCGTTCATATTCACTCTCGCCCGTCCACTGCTGTTCTTCCGTACAACGCACCCGATACCAGCTCGCAATCTCATCTTTCCCGAACTGACGCGCTCATCATCTCTATACGCCCACCACGCTCGCGGCGCGCGCCGTCGTCGTCGCCGCCGCCCAACGTCCCTTACAGAGTTATCGATACAGCAGCGGCAGCGGCAGCCGCGTAATATGCTATTCATTACATCCGGAGGCCGCGCTCCCAGCGCTGGCACTAGTATTAGCCGAGGCGGTTCGTAGTAGTACAACCCAAACAGGCTACATTATACATGCCCACACGGACGGAAGTTGTGAAACACATTATTGCGAGGGGAGGGAGGAGAATGGGAAGATGGGTGAGATGTACGCGAGGCCTTTGAGTGGAGTGGGGTCGGTCTGCTGGTGGTGGATGGGTGCTTGTGGTAACGCTACAGAGTGCTTCGTTGAGCTACTGGAAACCACCGGGAGGGCTCATGAAGATTCTGACGCCAGAGTCGGAGGTATCGAGAAGTGGTGTCGAGTCGCGCTCGGGCACTGCAGTAAATAGTCAGCTTCTGTCTTAGGAGAGTGCGATGAGTTGGGCTAGGCGTACATCTATCACTGGGTGAACGACCATGGGTTGGCTCTTGATGGGAGGTCGGAGAGTCCATGGTCGACGGAGGGGTGTTCCTCCTGAGCGTGTGCTCGCTCGACTCGCTCCTCGGGGCGTCTGGTGGGCGACCTGTGAGGATACACGTCAGCTCATTACGCGCGACGTTCCGAAGGTCGAGGGACACCTACTCGTACGCCGACGATCGTTGCCGCCTCTCGACACCGAGCGCGGGCGGCGCCGGTCATCGTACGGCCGGCCACGAGCGTCGTCGCTCCCTCTGCGCTGGTTATAAGCACGCTCGTCGCGGTAGCCCCGTCCTTGCCAAGGCTGCGCCGGCGCATGGTTGTTCGGACGGGGGCCCATGCCCCCCTGGCTGCCCTGGTCGTTACGGTGTCTGGGATTCCAACCGTCTCCACCGCCGTTCGCGGGGCCCCGCGGAGGGAAGCCGTTGCTCTGGTGACGGCCCTGTCCTTGTCCGTGTCCTGAGCCGTAGCCCCTGCCTCTGAAGTGCCCGTCCTGCCCGCGGCTGTTGTATTGCCCGGGCGGAGCGACGTAGGGATCCTGGGGCGGGGCGTTGAAGCCGGACGAAGGGCCACCGTATCGTGAGCCCATGTTGTTGTCCCATGATTGCGGGCGAACGTCAACACCACCGGAGGGTAGACCTACGCCCTGGTCGTAGCCTGAGTGCTGGTATTCATGCGAAGGACCGGGCATGCCGACAGCAGCAGGCCCGGGGGCGGGAGGAGCCGAGGGCGCGTACTGCATCTGCTGCAGGTGGGCGGTGATCATCGGTGCGACTATCTCTCGAACGCGGTCACTGAACCCGGCTTCGAGCCTGTCGCACTTTTGTTGCAGGTCACGGATCACCGTTGCCTGGCGCGCCCTCTCCTCGCGGTCCGCGTGAAGCTTGCCGGACAAGGTACGGAGCTGCTCCTTCATGGAGCCCAGTTCTTCTTCAACGTTACGCTTGCCCTGGACGAGTGTCCGCACTTCACTCTGCAGAGACTGCAGAGCCGCTTCGAACCTCTGCCCTTGCTGTTCCGTCGCCAGCCCAGCAGCCGCGAGGTGTCGGATGCTCTCGAAGAGCGTCCCGAATGTGACGTCCGCCTGGTTGTGGCTATTCAGCATCGCCAGGAGAGGCACGCTGCGGCTGGGCTGGGGGTGGTCGGTTTCCCTAGCGGAAATTGTGCGCATGGAAAGGGCTGGCGGAGGCTGCTCGAAGAGCGGGGCCGGCGTACCCGCTGAGGCAGAGACTGAAGCACGGATAGAGACTGAAGCAGGGACGTGGGTCGAGTCAGAGGCGCCCGAGATAGCCACGACAGCTTGCGAGGTCCCTGAGCCTTCCGTCGCGGAGAGGAGAGGAATTGTCACGGCAGTGGGAGCTGTGGATGATGTCCCCGCAACGTCGTCGTTGGTGGAGCCAAACGTGATCATGTCGGCGTCTTGCTCGTCGAAGCGTTGCGCTTCCATAGAGGCGGGTGGCCTCGCGAAGGAGTTCTCTGCCGAGGAGAACGACGGAGGGTCCGGGCGAGAGATCCTGCGCTCTGGAGGCTCGACTGCTCTCGTGGACGGCCTTTTGACGACGCTGTGAGTACCTTTAGAGTACGACTTCTTGCGTGGTTCGGGACCTCGGTGGGCGGTTTGTTC
This sequence comes from Trametes sanguinea, assembly GCA_008973685.1. Lineage (NCBI taxonomy): Eukaryota > Fungi > Basidiomycota > Agaricomycetes > Polyporales > Polyporaceae > Trametes > Trametes sanguinea. Next base: position 1,684,096 of record WAHA01000006.1, read on the forward strand.
CTCCCGCATCTGCTGCTGCTGCTGCTGCGCGGACGTTCGCCTGACCACCTCCACTTGTGAGAGGCCAGGGGGGCCCTTGCGCTTTTTCGGGGGTCTATCTGACGCGGCAGGAACACTGTCCTTCGCCAGACCGCTCATGTCAACAGTGTGGCGAGGTTGCGCCCTTTGTTCACGGGTATCAAGAGGTTCTTCCGCGCGAGGACGTTTCAGCGTCGAGGTTCGCGGCAGCGGCGGCGTGGCACCACTGTACGTGTCAGATGGCGCCGATCGAAGTGCCGTCGTCGCAGACGCCACCGCAGGTGCAGGACGAGCGGAGGTACGCGCCTCTTCTGGCGGGTGACTGGAGTCGTTCATGTGAGGGGGAGAATCCGGCATCTCTTCAGAGTCGGATTCGATGATACGCTTGCGCCCTTGACCTGGCCGGTTGGTGTAGATGGGAACTTCGTTATTCGCAAGAGAGAGGGCGCGAACAAGGTTCATGGCGACTGTGTTGCTTTCGTCTTCCATCGGCGAGTCTTCACGGACAATGGCCGCGCCAGACGACTGTAGAGGAGGATCAGATGGGGTGAGAAGAATGTCCATGGTGGACGGACGCACGACGTGAGAATGCCTGGGGCGGCGCGTTCCGCCAACGGCATTTAAGGCATGCCTTGGCTCGTCAGGGTCGTCCACGTCTGCCACCCTCGGCTTCTTCCGCGAAGCTAACGAAGGTCCCGAAGTAGACGCAGCCCTCTTGAGGTCTGATGCGTACGAGGGCAGCGGCGGCATCTTCACGTAGCAATGCGCAGCGCTCATCACCGGCGAGGGAGGCTCAAACTCGGACTCGGAGGAAGTGAGTTCGATGATGGAATGGTCATCACCAGATGGTACGGTCACGGCGGACTCTGGTTGCTTGGGGAGAGACCTATTGAGTTGACCCTCCTCCCGGGGCGGAACAGCGTCGAACAGGCTGTCAATATCGCTCTCGACCGGTGTCAGGGGCGAGGATGGCTCCGATATCGGCTCATGCGCTCGAGTCTCGCCAGCACCTCGGACGTCTTCTGCTGCCGGCGTAGCAGTAGTTTGCTCCGCAGTGACAACCAGAGTCTATTCAATCGAAAGCAGACGGTGAGTAAACAAGGTCTGCAGACCAAGGATTGCACCCACGTTTTCTCGGTCGTACCATCCAAGTTTTACCTTGGGATGGCCAGGCCTGCACTTGGGGAAACTGAGTGCAGCAGCCAACATCCGCTCGTGGACGTGACGTAGTTTGTCAAGCTCAACATGGGTTTTCTTGGTCCTGCGTTCGAGCGCCGCAGCGTTCGCCTTGTGAGTATCATGATAGACCCTACTTTTGGCATCGCCGATGCGATGCTTGAGGATGGCCTGAACTGCATGTGTTCCCTTGGCCAGCAGGTGACGGAAGCAGGTGGAAGAATGACAAGTGCCGCAGTTCAGCCCTTCGTCAAAGTACATCTCGTGCGAGTCAGCGTTCTTGAGACGGCACTTCCTAGAATTCTTCTCGGGCTGATAATATCAGAGTAAGGATTGTCGGTTCTCACACAAGCAAGATTTGTCTTACCTTTTCGTGTCTCTGCTTTCTAAGCAGGTAAAGCGTGCAGGCTGCCTCGAACACGCAAGAATTGCTCGTGAGTACTATACGACTGCGCAGAATATTCACGTGAGCGCGGTAACACATCCCAATGAATGAACAACGTACCTTTTCTCGAGAGGTTCCAAGTGCCCCTCTGGAGGAAGCACGCAGGAAAGAACCTTGGCAGCGACATTGCGGTCGAGAAGCAGAGTATCAAAGGGCCGGCACTGAATAGGCTCGAGCCTCTCGCAATGGCACGACCTGCCTTCTACGTAGCAGCCTGGGCAGATGAGGAGGCCGTCGCCGACCTGCGCCTCGCTCCCAGCTTCCGGCTTTCGACAGTGATTGCACTCGAAGAAGCTCTGGAAGATGTCAGCGCCGCAGAAGTCGCATGCAAGAGTGTACGACATGTTGCGGCTCCTCTCATAGTGCTCTTCCTGGCGTTTAAGCTGGTCGGCGGGAGGACACAAGATTAGTCGTCCTCCGCTGGACGACGAAGATCCGGAGCCGCTATCATCAGCGGCCGGACCGTCGGCAACCTTCCAGCCTGTGCTGCTTTCGTAAGGAACCATGTGCTCCATATCTGCGTGGGTCGAGGAGTACTCTTCGCGGAGGACCTCGTCGAAGAGTTGTACAAGTCGCTTCAGTTTCCGACCACATTCCGCTAGCTTCTGGCTAGACTGGTCAGGAGACGGAGCAGAGAAGTCGGGCTCGGGACTGGGGGAGTTGTAGCCAGCGAGTTCGCTCATGGCAGGATTATTGCACAATCCGTCGACAATCTCCTCGTCAACGGATACCGACGTCCGCTCCCTGTGGTTGTCTGCCTGCGACTCAGCGACTCCCTGCTCCAGCACTTTCGTGAGATGCAGCATCGATCTGTACAGGATCGTCTTGACTCTGTACTGTTCCGGCCGACAGACTCTGTGAGTTCATATAAGTGAGCAATAAGAGCGAGTGCGGCACGTCATGTCGCCAGCCCACCTCCGATAGACGGGAAGCTCGCAGTGCAGAGCTTTGTCGAGATTGTCGAGCGTCATCCTGGACCAGCTCGTCTTCATGGCAAGGCCCCCGGCGTTGACAACTTGATGACAGCTCCTCGAAGGGACGAGGACTAGGTCTCCGACTTTCTGTTCCGCGACGTACACGGTAGTGGGAGCGTTCCCGAGCTCTTCGACTGTAGTGACGTGCGTCTCCCAGTCGAGCTCCTGCTTTAGCTTCCTCTGGAAGTATTCAGCAACCCTGGGTGCATCGTTCGAAGCTGTCATGAACCAGAACGAGGAGGCGTTCTCCTCCGCGAAGCACATGAGGTTATGTCCGGAGGAGGCGCACAGGTCCTTGTGGGAGGCCGTGTAGGTATCACCGATTCCCATATAGCACAAAAGAGACTCCACAGCTTCCTGTTATGACAGTACCGGGAGTCAACAAATGGACCGACTTCGAAGGTGGGAGAGGATACAAACCGACGGAAAGAGGTATCCTAGATAATCATCGGGAGATGCGGGGAGAACGCTGGTGGGTATAGCACCTGAATGGAGGAGCCAGTCCTTCCATTCGGGTGGGCAGTCTGCATCTTTCCAATACAACCTTTCAGTCTCTGCGCGATCGAAGGGAACGTCAGATAGTGCCATATCAATAAGCAGTAGAGGGCGAACCTCCGGGCACGGCGTAGCGTGATTGAGACTGGGACTTCTTCACAAACTCGGACAATGTCATAGACTGGTCCTCTCGATTATGAAGATTGCGAACATGGATCTCTGAAGGGGGGTACATAAGTGTACGGATGAAATGGAATAGAGGGAAACCTACCTGAATTCCCAGAGGTTCGGATTAGCCACTCTAGGTTGAATATGTCTTGCGGCCATTTGGGGTGCCTATGCCAATCCGAGATGATTAGAGGAAGCCCATCTTGTTCATATTCTTCTAGTGCTTTGGCAAGGACCTCGGGCGGGGAGAGTGCTGATACTCGGCGCACTTCCTGGAAGCTCTCGTACCTGCTACATAGAACTGGGACAGACCAGTCCTTGGAAGTGATACGAGGAGGGGGATGTGGTGGAATTGATCCACTCGATTTGGTTTGGACTTCGCGGGGCAGAGGGCGGGGTGAGCGCGGCGTGGTCAAGGGAGGGCCTATTGACATGTTGAGACGAGGTGGCGAAGGTGGTCGTGTGGGTTCTGTGCCGGCGGTCTTGCCCTCCTTGGGTTGTATGGGACTCTTAGAGGCCTGGGATGTTGGGAGTGAGGAGCGGGAGGAATTGGGCCGGCCGAGGGGAACAAGCTGAGTACATCCTTGCGCGAGCTTTTCACGGTACCCTTCGAGAGACATGGAGTAGCACCCGTCGCGTAAGACGAAAGTCGGAAGAGAGAGCCTCTATACCTCCGGCGAGGTATTGGCGGGTGTATGAGAGGTCAAGCAGAGGCGGGGAGGGGGAGGGGAGCCGCGCCCTCTGCACAAAGCTGTACTTGGGCACTTTGGAAGGATCTGCAGTCCGCAAGCGCCCACACCCGCAATGGCCGCAGGTTGGCAGACGCCCAGGGCCAGACTCTTTCTCAGACGCCATCTACACGGCCTCCGCATCATTGTCACAAGCCTTGTGTATGGCAATAACTTGTTATTTGATCATCACCAATCTACGAATCATGCCGTTGACTATAAGTACACCGGTCTCGGCATTGATATCGCCCGAGGGCGGCGACTCGAGTGGGAGGTTGTGACATTGATCACGTTCGCGATTCGTCACAAAATCGCGTCGTGCTGAGCGACTGGAATCCGACTCCGAGTCTTTCCTGACTTCATCCTCAGCAAGCTGCACACGCTCGACATAGCGTGCTACTCCTTCGCAACGCTGATAACCCATCCACTCATTGCTCAGAACTGTCGTTGGCGCAGCATCTGTCACTTTCGCTCCAGCTGTTGGCCAAGCCATGTCAAACGTTTCCGGTGCATCCATTGATTTCGACTTCTGGGAGTTCGTCACCTGCAGCATATGCCATCAGGAATTCATCAAGGAGAACGGCGCTCTGTCTTCTATGCCATTTTGGCTCACAGAATGTGGCCATGTCATTTGCAACGCCCATCTAAGTGAGTTCGTAGAACGCGTAGTGGACGAGCGTCCCGTAATCCACTGCTATTTGCGCATAGGTGCCGATCAAAGCTGTGCGGCATGTGGGAGTCCTGGAATACAGCTGATACCCATGCAGCGGGAGGTGCGTGCTATACGCTTTGTACGCTACGATAACTGAAGCAGGGTCCTAGTTGGATCCTCCGATGTCGGCATGGTTCGACTCCGTGCACGGAACGTTCGACACGCTTGCCTACTCTCTCAGAGTATGTCATTTGACGAGCTCTCTGGTGTATCGGCGCTGACCAAAGGGCTTCTTAGTTTCAAATGAACACCATGGCGGATCTCGTGCGCTATTACAAGAAGAAGTATCAACAGTATCGCCCGGTTTATGAGATGCTCAAGGATCAGCTTGCAGAGACGAAACGTCTCAAGAAGTGCCACAATATTATATCATTACGTTCAAGTATGTCGCTGATACATGGGATCGTAACAGATGGGTCCACGAACTGCAACAACAGAATACGCAGCTGAAGGAGCAGCTGCAAATCGGGGACGGCTCGGATCGGATGAACGCGAACGGTAAGCGACCCCGAGTAGAGGACGATGGGTACGTTCACTATCCCGCCGTATTTCCTTGACTTCACGAGGAAGCTACATTTCAGATACAACAGCGGACAACGGACTTCCAGTCCGCGTTCCGTAACAACGCCGCTGGGACCGGACCGATTGACGCTCCTTCCAGGTCGTCACCACCCGCAGTTTAACTCTCGTCAATCTCTCCGTGCTCCAGAGTCCGCAGAGGTCAAACAGAAGCTTGGGTGAGTTCTGCCAGGACCTCGTGTATGCCATGCTGATGGGGTACCTCCGTGACTGCGCTCAGCCACTACGCTTACGTCCCACCGCGAAGTGCTCAACCGCAGTCAATGGCGATGCCCGTTCTGTCGCATGCCCAGTCTGGATCCGCTCGCCGCGCCCAAGGCCGTGAAGAAGGCAATATGGAACATCGAGACGGGTCCCATGCCTCCACCTCCTCTTCCTAGAGGGCTGGAGCAACGGACATCCGTCGATCCTCGCATGCACATGCGTCCGCCTGCAACTCCTCAGCTAGGTTCAGAATCTAGGGTTCTCTCACAGCGACCATCGTTCCTTCCGCCTCCAACACCACAGATGTCTGCTACTGGTGGCTCTCAGCGTTTCGTACCTCAGACTCCTGGGAAGGGGCCGTCTGCTATGCCTTCATCTACTTCGCGCAACTTCGGTCCCGGCTCTGCGCGTCCACAGCAGACTCAGCATTACTCTACTCAGCGTTTCAATCCTTCTCGCAACGCTCAGCGACTCCCTGCAATGGCTTCTACTTCTGCTTCTGGGTCTCTGGCTGGCTCCGCCTCTGTCGCGCAAACACCGATGCGTGCGGCTTCTATGTCTACGTCTGGCCTGGGAGGCCAGAGAACGCCGTTCATTCCTGGTAATGGCGCAGCTTTCACCTAGATTCATGGTGCCGACTGCGGTGACTGCGGTTTCCTATAGTATGGCCTCTCTGTACTATGGCTACGAGCGGAAGTCGATGGACTATGGATTGGCGGGGCCCACCGGTGTTATCTAATTATGTTTCAGCTTGCCTCTCACGCAGGCCGTGCGCATATAGTCAGGCCGGTGCTACTCGGCCGCCTCGAGAGAATCTGTTGTGCTCGGCTCGCTCCGGCGTACTGTACCGCAGGCGCCACTCGAGGTCAGCCGTTGTGCAATCCATTACTCCGATAATGAGGCTATGTCATTGTTGAAATCGCTCTGGAGACATCTGGTCCTGAAGGGACCACGGATCAGACATATGCGTTTGGCTGTACTAGCTCGTGTGCAATGGCCGGAGAGGGCGTCATATTAAGCGCCCGTGGAATGCAGAGGCTTTGAATCACGTGCAGCGCCACCACTGGACTGCGGCGGACGACGGCTGCATAAAGGCTGTACTCCGTCTCGCACACACGCTCTTATTTCTACCCCTCACCCAAGGTCGCGCAGGTCGCCCCATTTGTCGCCCCAGCTGCTCGTTCCATTCATCCTAAACGCCGCTTGCTTGCCCGTCTGGATACCTGCTCGTCACGACCGACCCCTCTCTCACGACTTAAACCCACACGTAATGGCAGCCTACCGGGACCCCTACGCCGGCGGCCAGTATCCGCAGCAGTATCAAGATGCGCCGTTCAACCCGTACGAAGTACAGCAGCATCAAACAGAGCGATACGCAGATGGTGGCGACGATTACGACGCTGCCGGACGCGCGAAGGAGAATGGCTCGGGATTGAGGAATGGATACGGCCATGGAGAGGACGTCGTCCCTGTTCCCATGGGAGAGAAGTGAGGATCATACTGCGTGTGGCATTACACAGTAAGGCAGTGACTGACTGTGCTACGATGCTAGGTCGTCGAGGAATATGCGCAGATGGCGCTACGAGCACCAAGGAGAGATGTGGACGAAGGGGAGCCGTGCAGGGTGCTTTGGCCGATTCTTCTGCTGCACGATTATGATCTTCCTGTTCCTCGCGATCAGTATCATCCTCTCCCTTGCACTGGTGCGTCATATACCCGCGATACACTTGTGTTCTCGCGTTAACACCACTATTCGCTCTTTAGTGGCTAACCCCTCCGAACATCATTGTGGGCACGCCGACACCCGACCTCAACTCATTCAACATCGACGCTGACACAGAAAGCATCAGTCTTGGCATGCCTGTCAACATCAGGTATGTGGTAAATTGATTGGAGGCTGGTTTATCAGTGCTGACATTCTTACAGCGTCAACAACCCCAACTACTTCTCCGTCACTATCTCATCATTAGACGCGCAGGTAGATATCCTTCGCTTTATTATTTTCCTTGAAAGATGCTCAAAGCGCCCTCGCAGGTCATATACCCCATCAACAACACTCAGATTGGGTTTGGGCACATGGGGAAGCTCGTACTCCACTCGCATGAGCAGACGAACTTCACATTCCCTGTGACCGTCTCGTACAACGCCACGTCGGACCCCAATGGCGATGTCGTCGTTGACCTAGCGAAGCACTGCGGCATCGACCCGAGCGTTCAGGCGTCAGATGTTTCGCTTACCGTATATGTCAAGGTAAGCTCTCGCAAGATTCATTGTAACAGTGTATGATGCTCACTGCTCCTGTCACAGGTTGCTCTTAAGATTCTGTCGATTCCTATCAGCCACACTATCACACAGAAAGTCTCGTTCTCGTGTCCTCTCAGCGGTGTCGCTACACAGCTAGAGGTGAGCCCGCACACATCTCTCAGTAGCACAACGACCGCAATACTGACGGTATCTACAGGATCTGTTGAAAGCATTGGGTATCAATTTGGACGATATCGGAGCGCTATTCAACTAGACTTTGCCACGGATGTACATAACGTTGCGCGCTCTCCACGGACTACGTACCTAGCTAGACGAGTGCTCGCGGACATTTACTTTGCTGTTTAATACATCTGCTTTCTGGCACGTAATGTGCCGTTGAACACTAGCTTGCACTTCAGATTACGAATATCAACAGATCATGGGATAACCTTCATGCGCCCGGTCCCGCTCTGACAGCCCCATCGGCATCCTCCTCATTCATGTCGACCTCTTCACCGATCTTCGTAGCTTTGCTCTCGAGCTGCTTCTGCACCTCCGCCTTGTCGATGCCCGGTATGTTGCACTTGGCTAGACACTGCCCGATCAGCCCTCGCCATTTGAGGTGTCCGTCGACCTCATCGCACGCGACGTTCTCTATGCCCTGCACTTCAACCGGCTCCAGGCCAGCCACGCCCCATTTCATGCCCGACACACGGGCGAGAACAGCGAGGACGTAATCGTTCGAGCCGTAGCCATTCACCACGCGGCCGGCGGCGACACGGCGGATCGCGGCCCACTGCGCGCGGTCTGTGGGGAGAGGGCTGCCGAAGAGATACACATCTTGGACGAGGCCGAGGGTCTGCGAAGGAGGGAGGGAGGCGAGGTACTGGAGGGCTTCGAAGATGACGAGCGAGCCGAGGGAGTAGCCGACGAGGGTGATGGGGCGGTTCCCGAGGACGCGCTCGGCGAGGAGCGTGCCTAGGACTTTACCGGTCTTGACGGCGAGGGTCCTTGTGTGCATCCATGGGTTGTCTATGTATCGTTGTCAGACGGCCGTCAACCGTACTGTTAGGCTGAAAGGACTTGCCGATGATTTTCGTGATCTTCAGCCACGCCGTGGGAGACAGTGCGGAAAAGAGGGCTGCGAGGAAGGTCTTCTTGATGATCTCGCCTTTGATGTACTGCATGGCTTGGGCCTTGATCAGGTCCAAGAGCGCAGTTTGAGAGCTTCTGGAGAGCCTCGACTTCCTGTGGTCCATGTCAGTACGACATCGGCAAACTTGCGACCCGCAAGCGAGTGGACCCATACCCATTGGAGCGCGAAGGTATCATCACCTTCAAACACCGTCCAGGGTGCCGTGACATCTTCCGGGGACTCGAGCCAGCCCGTTACGCACAATCTGACGGCCATCGTCTCCTTTGGCTGGCCGCACCGGCTGAATCGCGAGGTCTCTAACCTCTCGGGTATATTCACCGATAACGGTCGCCGTCTTCTTCGACCCGTATGCCCCAAACAGGGCCCCACACACGACGGAAGATCCGGCCAGCCCGGTGGCGAGCATGCCCACGGCGGTCCCTCCGATACCGAGCCATCCGAGGACAGTACCCGCCGCAGCACCAACCGCGGGTGCAGCGAGTCCGCCAGTGAACCCGACGAGAACGCCGCCGGCGACAGCGCCGACGCCCATGCCGACCATGCGCAGCATCTTGTTCCTCTTCGCGTGTTCCTCTCGCGCGGCATCTGTCTTCTTGCCGGCCTCTTCGATTGCTTTTTGTGGGTTTTTGAGCGTCGCGGCGATGACCTCTTCGTCGACAGGGCCGATGGTGGAGATGAACGCGCGAGTGCGGCTGGAGTACCCTTTGCTTGAGGTAACGTGTAGGAGGAGTAATCGTGTGAAGGATTCGTGTGAGGTACTCCTGAGACGGTAATGGGGGCAGGCCAGCCGTAGAGGTGTCCGAGAGAGGGTCGAGTTGAGGTGGTTTGCCTGTACGACTCCGATTAGTATCTGATGAGAATACGTCCCACAACGACATACCTCCTCCAGGTTCTCGGCATGCATACCAAATGTTGTTCAGTGTTTCCTGGGCCCAGGTGTTGAGTGCGTCTACATATGCATTCTTTGTGGGACACAGATGTCGCAGTGTTCGTCAGACTGGCCTCCATCGTCGCATATAGTTCCGCGGTGTTGCGGAAGCTCGCGAGGCGGCGGGAGAGCCGTTGAAAGACGACCCTACAATCCGCATCGCTGAGCTCTTTGGGCGGTGCTATCTTGGTCAAGTCACTCTTTTCGGACATGGGTAGCACTGTGAGGGGAAGATTTGAGGTTTAAATGTATATAGGAAGACTGTTACACGTAGAAACGCGGTGGTTGTCTCCGCGATCGACGTCATGGAGCGCGTTAAGGAACCCGGCTCCGCGTGAGCTGCTACTACTCCGCCAACAATCCCCAAATATTTGTCCCGATGTACGCAACTATCTGGCCGCCGCGATGCTGTTCTCGTGCACCTCCGAACTCACCACTACAGGTTCATGTCGAATCATTGATCATGCTGTTGAGATAACCTTGGTAACCGGTGGGAGGAGTGGTCTGAACCAACTACGAGTAGTCTTGTCTCGCAGTAGTACGTTGTGTATGACGGGGCTTTCCAGTGTAATTTACTCGAGAATCAAGTCAACCCTGAATGACTCTGCTGTACTTATGAGAGAGATAGCCAGATTGATATCTGGACAGAACTAGGCATCAGCGAAAAGTTCTGTCCAAGGAGTTACAGTACAGTATCGGCCGAAGATGAGGTGGGCGGTAGCGAACGACGATGGCGATGGGCGCTTCAATCATCTGCTCACGAGCGCTAGCATGAAGCGCCCACAGCTTGCGTAACGCACGTGCCGAGCGTCCCCCGGACTGAGGCGAGGTCTGCTTTTGCCTTCGGCCGCCACTCAAGTCTGTACCCATACGTGTTCTGCTCGCCGACTGCTAGGACATCTCGCTGAGGGCCGTCCAACGCCGCGGTCGACGATGTCGATGTCTGCTGTAAGCATCTACTGCGATTTTGTCGAGTCGTTACAAACAACACTGACCTGGACACCAACAGTTTCTACGATTGGGGCCTTGCTGTATGCAAGTCCGCCCTCTTCGATCCCCACCACTCTCCCTTTTGCCACTCCGCTCGCTATCTAGCCTTTCTAGAGCACCGTTGAATCTGCGCCCATGTCTAGTCTCCAACAGACCGCCCGCGGTCCCACACAGTCGCCTGCTGTCTCTCGCGTCTCTCTTCCGTAGACCAAGTACTTTGCCTCCGCCTGAGGTCGTTGCCAAGATTTCCAAGTTAGAGGCCGAGGCTGACGCCCATCCCAACGACGTGGAGAAGCAAGTCGCGCTGTTTGAGGCACTGGTGGCGACGAAGGTGAAGCCAGGGTCTTGACACTGTTGTCGCGAGGTGGGAACGGTTGTGCGAATTTGTGAGTATTCCTACCGCTAGTACGCTACATCCTCTAACCCGCTGCAGAACCCTTCCCATCCTCTCATCAAATCGGAATCGGCTTTCAAACTGTACTTGGTTGCCTTGCGCGAACTTGGCCTGGAATCGTCTATCAATGCTGCCGTTCGTAGACGGGATGCTCTCTTGGCTTCGTCTTCTGCCTCTGCCTCTGCCATCCCGGATGCTGCGCCTCAGGTGCAGCAAACCCCGTTGACTAGTCCTGACGTCGCCGCCACTGCCACGCAATCGCCGTCTACTGCGTCCTCGGAATCTGCGTCCTCGGAATCTTCAGCCCCCGCCTCGTCAAGCCAAAAGGCCGCTCAAGAAGTCCTGGCTGGCAACGTCACAGTAGGCCGCTCGGTGAATACGGATTTCGATGCGCTCCGGAGCGCCCTCGGTCGCGGCGCTGGAGTTCCTGGTAACCCGATTGTGGTGACTTTGGCTGAACGTAAGTCCCTTGCCAGTTTATACCACGGAGCTGGAGATCCCATGCACTCTACGTGCATCTGCGCGTGGTGTGATGTTCGGGAATCTATCAGTCCATGGACGATCATGCTATGGCGCATGCCTTGGGGGATAGTATAAAAGTGCACACTGACAGGACTTACGATACTGTCTCGTAATCTATGGTCACAAGTTTGCGCCCAAAGGCTGTTGGCTTAAGGGCGTGAATTTTGATCTGACTGCCTGGGAGGTTGTGGTCTCAGCAGGATCATCCGAGATGACAAGGCTTCGGTTGCGTCTCATCTTACATGCTCGTTGTCTGCTTCTGATATATGATACTGACATTTTATCTTTTACAGCGAAAGGCGCCGTCTTCCTACGTCTCGCACGGTTCGTGATCTCAGGCTGCTTTGATATCGTTCTGTAAGTGTCTGCATCTGTGGAATCCTATCCCTACTCATATATGAGAGCCAGTCCTGCTTGTCGTTTTATCGCTTTGGGTCGAGAACTCTGGGCTATTGAAGGCGGGCCCCCGCCAAGCCGAGTTCGAGCCCATTCAGACAAAGACCTACAAGTTCAGTGACGTTCACGGCGTTGATGAGGCAAAAGCCGTAAGTGGGCTTCTTTCGGAGAGAGAGTGGGCTCCTCATCACGAGTGTTCAGGAACTTCAAGAGATTGTGGACTTCCTGAAGGACCCTTCGTCGTTTGGCACACTCGGTGGGAAGCTGCCGAAAGGTGTCCTACTCACTGGACCGCCTGGAACGGGTAAGACCATGCTCGCGAGGGCCGTAGCAGGAGAAGCCGGTGTCCCGTTTCTATTCGCCTCGGGGTAAGTTGGATCCTTTGCTCTGACAAGATCGGAAGCCTGATGGACAATTCCTTCCCTCAAGCTCTGAATTTGACGAGATGTTCGTTGGCGTGGGTGCCAAGCGTGTCAGGGAGTTGTTCGCCACTGCGCGCAAGAAGCAACCCGCTATCATTTTCATCGATGAGCTGGACGCAATAGGTGGCAGGCGGTCCAGCCGTGATCAGCACTACATGAAACAGACGTTGAACCAACTCCTTGTCGAGATGGATGGTTTCTTGCAGAACGAGGGCATCATTGTCATCGCGGCGACTAATTTCCCAGAGTCCCTGGATCCGTACGTTTGATACTTCCCATTCCGTGTCACTACTCGTGTCTTACAAGGCTTTGGCAGCGCCCTGGTCCGTCCCGGCCGTTTCGACAAGCACGTCGCGGTGCCTCTGCCGGACGTTCGCGGCCGCGTGCAGATCCTTCAGCATCACATGAAGAATGTCACCACATGCGCTCGGTACGCCTCTCACGCCACTTAAACTGTACCGGTCGTTCACACCCATTGCACAGAGGTGGATCCCATGATTCTCGCCCGTGGTACTGTTGGATTCTCGGGCGCTGACTTGCAGAACCTCGTGAAGTATGTTCTCTTCGCAGTGTCCACTTAGATGTGATGCTCACATGCATACGCAGTCAAGCTGCAGTGAAGGCTGCTCGCGATGGCGCGAAGGCCGTTGATCTCAAGCATTTCGAATGGGCCTAAGGACCGCATTATCATGGGCGCCGAACGGAAGTCTACCTTCATCAGCGAAGACATGAAGAGGGCGACGGCCTACCACGAGGTTGGTGCTTCCCACTGTCTCCCCGTCGTTCTAAGGTTTGAACGCCGAGACTCAGGGCGGACATGCGCTTGTCGCGCTGTACACTGAGGGTGCCATGCCGTTGCACAAGGTTACCTGCGTCCCTCGCGGCCACGCACTTGGTATCGTACGTACAACGTATGCTCCTATTGACGGATGACTCTAACTCACAGCTTCACGGCTACAGACGAGTCAGTTGCCGAAGGATGATAGATACTCCGTCTCGTTGAAGGAATATCCTTGCCGAAATCGACGTCTGTATGGGTGGACGTGTGGCGGAGGAGCTGAGTGGGTTTTCCGCAATTGGCTATTTTCCCTTCTTAGCTTCTGACTGCTACGTCCCCTCCCTGATTACTTCAGTCTATGGTCCCGAGAACGTGAGTAGCGGTGCCTCATCAGATATACGACATGCGACTCGGACCGCGAGAGCCATGGTCAAAGTAAGGATATATGTTGTTCACCCATATCCTCAAATGCGGCTAACGCGCCTATGTCTCGTGCCTTCTCTCACAGAACTGGGGATTCTCTCACAAAATTGGCCCTGTATACCTGAACGATGGGGAGGACGCGATCAGTCCCAAGAAGAAGGACGAAATAGAAGACGAAGTACGCAGGTACGTAAACCTCCATGTGATCCCGCTGCGAGGACCCGCTCCGTCCTTCCATTCCGCCGCACCTATACTGTTGGGCGTTACCCCGGATGGTTCGCCGGTGGGGATGGACGGGGATCATACGTGGCAGTCGTCGATGGCATTGGCTGACTTCATCGCTTCGTCCTTGTGGCACCGTAGCCTCCTGATAGCGGGCGAGTCACGAGTGACCGCACTCCTGAAGTCTAAAGTGGACGAGCTTCACCGGGTCCGTACTTCCTTACGACGTCTGATTGCGTACATGTGCTGATTAATGACCTGGCTGCGCTGTGTCATCGTTTCCCTTCTAGCTTGCCGACGCATTGGTAGAGCATGAGACTTTGGACGCGGAAGAGGTCCAGAAAGTTATCAGAGGTGAACCCATTCGGAACATCGACGAGGTCATCAAGGAGGATCTGTCGAAGATGCAGGAGGCTCCGAGTTCATAGTAGTTGATATCCGCCTATTCGCGCTCACCAACATGGGTCTCGGTCCTATACGCTGTCCGCTACTGTCGGCTTGGTCTAATTCTGTTGTAAATATACGCTTTCCCATCTCCCATATATAATTCCAGGAAGTACGCCTTGCTTGCGTCGACCCCGGTTCCGCTTCTAGGCTACATGCACGGCGCGGATTGGGCCGTTGCTGAGATGCTAGCCATTCGTGGCCGCCCGTGGCCATGAAGCACGACATTGATTGGCAGCCTTCCCCGGGGTCAGCAACTCAGCGAAGGTTCTTCCACGGTTTCGTCGTCAATAGAATGGCCGGCAGGGCCCACGCCGGGGCACCCGTCAGAATTCCGCACCTTGCTTGTCCGTCCGAGGACTCCGCACTCGTCTACGCTCCCGCGCTCGTTTCGCGCGACACGATTAGGGTCCCAGTGAGAAACCCTGCGCAAAATGGGGTCTTATCGAGCCGCCCTACCGCCAAGTGGTGAGAACGACCGCAGACCCATCCGTCGTCCGTGGAGGCTGCGTATGCATGTGACCCCCTATTAGGACAGCGACACACACCGAGAGGGAATTACAGATAAGCCCGCTTCGGCCATGACCGCGTCTATCCGGGCGCAGTATGCGAGGACGGGAGCGAGAACAGGGCGCCGTGCGCCCCGTGCAGATCGCCAGCATCTTTCCGCATCCACGGGCTAACGGGAGAAGCGGCGTGGGTGGTGATGCAGGGGCGTTCTCCGGGAACTCTCGGCTGCTGAGGCGGTGGATATTTGCGTGCTTCTATGTATTCGCACAGCGCGGATAGATTGACACGCACGAGAAAAGCCGCAGCTTTGGGCGTCCTAGGAACGTTGCGCCGTGATGTACTCGTAGATACCTGTCAACGCCGGCGAGGCGCACATAGATAGGTCATATGTACGTATTCGTTGTTGAGTAGATGAAAGCTTCGTACGAGGAACGCCACAACGGCGCTGAACGGTTACTGGTGCGATGGGCCCGGGGAATGAGGAGCTTGGTCAGGATATTGACGGAGAAGTTCGCGAGCGTGTTACAGCCCTTTGTCAGCTGGGACCCCGCGAGGTCTTCCTGCAGAATACACTTGCATGAGTCGACAAGTTTGTCACAATGCTAGTTCGAACATGTCGAAAGGAACCCACCGCAAGGTATTGTTGGGCTTAGCAGAGCGTGCCGCTGCGGAATGCAAAGGATAGTTTGCTCTCGTATGCAGGAGTGAGAACTTGAAGCCCGTGGGCCGCGGCCTACAATTAGACCCCCCGCGTGCGTATTCGCTGACGGGATTGCGCAGCAAACGGCACATCCTGAGTTGACGGCAGATGTCCACTGGAGGAATAAAGAGGCCCCGCGAGACGTGCTGCCGAGGTCTGTGACTCGGCTATGCAAAGAGCAACGGCTGCGGTGGGTCATCCTTTACGGAGGCAGCTGGCAAGAGAAAGTGCCTGGAGAAGTGTTGCATGTATCTGGCACTCCCGAGGGTGCCGGTGTGGTGTTTGTGCAGATACGGATGAAATGTGCTTTACCACCCCCCCAAGACACTCGGCGACTTCGGATTCAGGATGTCGGCTGCGTGAAAGCGGCCCCATGTATGGTCACAGTGAAGTGTCGGCGATGCTTCGCCAACCTCGGCGGCCGCATGATTGATCTCAACCGAGGCCACTGTTGAGGACATATGTTCTGGCAAGCCTTTGACGGCCAATGCGGGGAAAGACAGAGAAAGCAGGTAAGCGATCACTCACTGGCGCAGTGTAAGAATACGACGATGCCTACAGTACCCTGCCGGACCTCAACGAGAGGCGACTGCAAGCCTGAGGGTTTGATATGTGCACATCTGGGTCGTATATCAGCTTCAATGAGTGTTGGATCGTCCAAGGTCGCTGCAACGGTCGTCGATAACTTGAGGAACGCGCAGGCAGTCAGAGCAGCGTTTTCAGGGTGAGTTGTTTTCTCCTAACCAGGTACGCAGCCACCATGCAGGACATGACAAGAGGAGTGCCAATACGTGACGGGGAAGGAAGCGGTTGTCTCGAGGCGTCGGACGTCCTTGGCCCCGTTCTGACCACAACGAGCCAAACGTGGCGCCGTCTCAACGGAGCGAGGGGGCGGACCGAATCCGACCGATCGCATAGCAGGACTATCGAAGAGAGGCGGGCTCGTAGGATGGATCTCGCTGGACTAAAGGCTAACCGCAAGGCTGGTCGTCGAGGAGACTTGTGGAAGGCAGGATCTAGCGCAGTCAGGCTAGTGAGTGCGGGCGGTGTCGTCCGGTCGGGGGGAAGGGATGAGACCTCCAGCATAGGGTGGGGTGGGTTGGCGCATGAGTCCGGTATCACGGAATGATGATGCCTCTCTGGGTGATCATGGACGTCCATGAGCAAGTCAGAGCGTCATATGGAATAATGGCTTGAAGTGGTCTAGTCGCGAAGTCCAGCTAGGACGTCAACAAGCACGAGTCACCCCTGTAGCGCCCCAGCGCGCGGAAGAAAGAAGGCTGGAGGCGCGGACCGTTTCGCAGGGCGATGATA
Source organism: Trametes sanguinea (assembly GCA_008973685.1). Taxonomy (NCBI): domain Eukaryota; kingdom Fungi; phylum Basidiomycota; class Agaricomycetes; order Polyporales; family Polyporaceae; genus Trametes; species Trametes sanguinea. Next base: position 1,701,038 of record WAHA01000006.1, read on the forward strand.
TGGCTGTTTGTTGCTGCAGGCCCCCTGGGGCAATCCTTGTGATGAAACGTGTACCGACTTGCCCAGGCGACCAGACAAAGCCATCCTCCAACCGTTACTTTGCATGCTGCACGTAAGTTACCGCAAACTAGCTGAAATGGGAGCCAAGCCGAGGACGATGCCACGAGCAAAGTGAGATCATCTGGACCCGGGGGTTAAGCGCAATTTCTGGGCGCAGGACCTGAGCTGCCGAGGACGGCGCCTTACCCTTGTCAGCTAAGTTTTGCCCTCATCCCGACACCAATTCCTCAGTACATAAGACTCTCTGACGAGATGTACGGCGTGAGCGTGGAGAGCTGACGAGACTGACGAGCGATATTGATTGAGCCACATGCCGCCTCAAGGCAACTAGTAATTGATGCAGGCGGTATTTCAGACCTAAAGAATGTCTGAACAGCACCAGATACGCCTGTGGTTAATAATGAGCACAAGGCATACCTTCCGGTACATTTTGGTTCGTCAGGACAAGGCGAAGAAAAGGGGGAAAGGCTAAGAGCGTAGTGGCCGGGGTCCTGGTAGGTACGGGCAGCGGGGAACACAGCCGTGGAACGCTGTTTCCTGAATGACACGGGTGTTGTACGTACTGCTGTTCCATCTGAAAGGTGCATCGCGCATTATATTCTTCAGCGTCCTCCTTACGTTCCTAGGAAGTCCGTTCTTGTTCTTTCCAACATGGACCCTCCTCCAGGGTTCGGCCAGAACAAATTCATATCGTCCGGTCCTGCCGTAGTTGTCAGCTCCGCGCGCCATCGATGGGATAGGTAGTGCACCTCATGCTACGATCATCTGGCACCCACCCCTCCGCGCTCCCATCCACCCGCTCACCAAATGGCTATCGTCACCCGCCGTAAAAGCCAGCCCCTGTCCCCCCCCTCTCGCCCAACCTTGTTTCCTTCGAGTCACCACCTTCACCCACCCACCTCCAGAGGTTGGCAATCAGCCTCTTCTCCACTCGACCGAACTTCCAGCACCAGCACGCTTCCGGCCTGGGCGTAGTCATCGTGACCGCCGCTGCCCTGGAATTTTGCTCGTCAGCCCCAGACGCGTTGCATCGCGGACGATACACTCGGCTCGTGGCTGGACCTACATCCTCCCCGATCGAAATCGCGCGAAGTTCGATCAGCGACGACGAACATAAACTGCCTTGCGGCCAGTCCACCCACAATCTCCCACTCCCCGCCCCTTACCTCCTACCTCCGCCGACCCCAGAGCGCTCGCCGTAAGTTGCCCGCTTTGTCCTCGAAGCTTGCCCCAGATCCCGTTTCATGATCCAATCACCGCCTCTAATAGATGTGCCATCGCCAATTGCTCCTCTGGAAGGCCACTCAATGCGGTCACTTGACATTCACCGGAGAGAGAAACATCGACTGTCGTTCCCGCGACTGTTATAACAGCACAGCGCATCCATCCACCTGCGGCGCTCCTGGCTCGGGCACCGTCTGTCGCTGTCGTCGATATTATACGTGAGTCGCCTACCGGGCCCCTATTTTCGTAGTCCGCGGCTGACCGTGTATCGCAGCCAACCTGAGCGAATCATTACGCACGAGGTGCGTCCACTGAAATCCTGTGCTACCAGTATTTGATTTCACAGTCGCTTCAGGATAATACCAAATGTCCTCGATGTGCGTAGCGGTCCCGTATTTGTCCTTGCTACTCTATCTTCAATGCACTGGTACCCTGTATATGTCTATACTATCTGTGCTTTCGCAAATGTCGTATCTGTACAATGTAGACAGTCCATACATCAAATATCCACACCAGCTAACGCATCGTCGTCGAACCCTCCGTCGCCATACTCGTCCTCATCCTCATCCATGGCCGTGTCTCGCCTCTCGGCCTCCTGCGCGAGGGCTTCCTCTTTCTGCTTCGCCTGCGCCTTCTGGATGTCCTCTATCGTCCACAACGAGATGCCCGTCTGGTTCTCATTCGGGTTCTGCGAAATCATCCGCATGAACTGCTTCGACAAGGTGAGCGCCATATCCGTCGAGAGGTTTGACGCGGTCTCTGTGATGTACTGGTTAATCCAGCGCGGCAGCTTCGCGCGCTTGTCTGCTCGCGCAAACCGCTGAACGTGCGACACACACGCACGGACGGACCTTGGTGAGCCGCCAGTCGCACCACAAGGTCGAGGGTGAGGGTCCATACCTTATCCGCAAACACCATCAGACCCCAGTCTGTTTTCCCGCGCAAGACTCGGCCCACGCATTGCGCGGCGTTCCGCATGGCGTCGAAGCCAAGGAATTCTGACTCGCGGATGCGGTACGCGTCTCTCAGATATTCCAGCCGCGCCTTCAGGATACGGCTCTCTGTGTACTGGTACGGCACGCTGAACGGCGAATGTCCATATGGTCAGTTCACGGGCTCATGCGTTGACAACAAAAAAACGTACCCGAACATGATGACGGCCCGGCCATAATTGTGATCAAAATCGATGCCTTCGGACACCTTTCCACGAGCGACGGATAGGAGGACTGCACCGCGACCATTATCACATGCCTTGAGGGAAAACAAAAAAGGCCGGTAAAATTTTCAGCATGAGCGCGTTACAGTTCAGGGTACTGCTGTAAGAGCGCACCCTCCGGTAATTCTCCAATGCGATGCTCGTTTCATTGGCATCCGGGGTCTCAACGAAGATCAGCTTATGCTTCCAGACTTCATTGAGAATACCCTGAAATGAGTGGAGCGGTCAGTGATCCCTCCCATGCTATCAGACCACATGTATCTCACCATGTCGTTCCATGCTGCCACAATTGATTCCATGTACAGGTAGCTCGGGAAGAAAGCAACTATGCCGTCTGGTACAATCTTGCTATACTCCACAAGGATGCTCCCGAAATTGCGTACCACCGCTGGATCATTGCGGACCTCAAACCGTGAGCTAATGGCCACTTGGTCGCTGCCACGCGTGATGACCTGATGAGATGCCCGTGAGGCAACGCTGACAAAGAGCAACACCGTTACTGACTAGTGGCAAGAAGGAGTTCCTGGTCAGCGTCATTGAATAGGTCTCCTGGACAACGGGCGTGAATTGCAGCATCTTCGGATACATGTCTAGCGGCGATAGCGTTCCTGAGGTGATTACAACACTGCTGAACCGCTCGAAGACCGGCTTGATCGCAATGGCAGGGTCGAGGCAGCTTTCGCCGACCGTCAGCTAACAACAGTGCGGTACTCTGGCAGTAAAGACATACGTAAGATGGAATATTGGATTTGGCACGGTCGCATTCTCCGTTTCGAAAGGCTCGAGAATTAGGAGGAACCCTGAAGCGGACCGATCAGCACGCGGACAGCTCTCATGAAACATCGCAACCGACCTTTCTCGTACGTCGCCACAAGGGTGGCGAAGCTAGCGACCTTCTGTAGAGATGAGAACTCATCGAGGCGATTCAGTTCCAGCGTGCGGACTAGGGATTGCAGGCGCTCCGCGCAGAAACTGGCGCACAGTGATCGGCAACACGTTTCAAGAGAGCAACGTATATGAGACCCACCGTAATGGTCGCCGCTCGATGTACGTAATGTCTTTCAGATGCTGCAAAAATGAGAGTGGCGTCTCCGCCACGACATGGAGCACGCGCATTCGTGTCTGGCCGATCAATCAGGAGACGTTGCGATAGGACATTAGGACGAGCAGCTGACGTACCTTCAGGTACTCAACGAAGCGCTTGAGGAATGCCACGAAATGCTCGGCTTTGCGAATATTGCCAGGTATCGCTTCCTTCAATAGGTCTTCCGGAAGTACTGGTGCCGGGTCGACATTAGGTTAGGTTCGTTCGCGGTGATACGGAGACTAGCGAAGCCTACCAGGGTTGGACACGAAGGCATCTTCAGCGCTGTTGGCCTCCTGCAAACCCTCCACCAGCTTCATATATTCGTCCTGCAATTTTGACGCATCGGTCTTCTTGATCCTGCAAGGCAGTTCAATGCATGCACATCCGGCTGCTCCGCTATCCCGCGCTTACTCGTCAATCTTCTCGCCTAGCCTCACCACACTGCGAGCAGCCGAGTCAAGCATTGGTCTCGTCAAATCGATGCTCAAGGACTCGATGCAAACGTTATCTGGCATGTGTCAGGGCGTTGTAAAGCGAGACGCCACTTACGTGCCTACCTATATTGTGTGCCTCGTCGAAAAACAACTATTGCGTCTTTTGATAGCTCTTTGGACACCTGCTCCGCGACCTTGGGGTCTAGGAGGTAGTGGAAGGAGTAGATGATGACGTCTACGAAGGGCATCTGGTAGGGCATAAGAACCAATTCAAGGATATGACCAATGGAACTCACCATGCGGCGAACGCAGAAGTAAGGGCAGATCCGATTGTCTCGACCGTATTGCTAGCACATCAGCCAGTGTCCAGATGCCGGGCGGGAATCAAGCTGCCGGGTTCGAGTTTGCCTAGATTCTACAACATACTTGAGTGACTTCGATCGGCGAGGTGACATTCAGGACTAACCTCATGCCAGTCGCAGAGCTCGACAGACCCTGGGTTCTCGCGACCCTTCTGACATACCGCCGAATTGGTCAAGTCTCGACATCGAGCATCGACCACTTTGCCCTTCTTCTCTTTCGAGACCTGTATAATCCTCTCATTTCAGACCTATCCTCTGAACGTTTGTGCATGATGATGCGGCAATTTTGACGCATCAAGGATGCGTCGGCATGCTTGGTCAATTTCAGAACGCCTACTGACCTCGGGGTGTATACAGAGGTTCTTGCGACTGGTCAAACCGATACCATAGAAGTTGGCCTCCTTCTCTCTTTGTTCATCCGTCTCCGCACATTCTTTGCGGTAGTCCATTAGACGCTTCAGTTCAGAGAGGGCCTTTTCAATCTCCGGGACCGTTCGCGAGCAGTAAATTAGCTTTCTCTTTGTAGGGTAGAACTGCAGCATCATTAGCTAAATATGTCAGTCGTAAGATACCTGGTTGCCAAACCTGCTGATATGATACAATGAGAGACAGCAAGGACACCGTTTTGCCTGTTCCTGACGGCATTTCAAGCAAACAATGCCCCTGACACTACACGTAAATTCTATGTCTGGCTCCCGAGTAAATAAGCAATACGCACTGATGCATCGAGCGTGCGCTTCAAGTCACACATATACGCATATTGCTCTGTACAGACGATTGTGAATAGGAGTAGGATTTAGTCCAGTTTACGACGTGCGTACCGGGGTATATTCGGTCATAAGGGAAGATTATCTAGACCGGTTCGCTGGGGCTCAGCAAGTCATTATGCACGGGCCGCGGAGGACTTACAGGTAGGTCGTCAATAAAGAACTTCATTACTATGCGAAGAGGGTGAAAACGAGGAGCAAGTTCGCTCGGATGGCTAGCCTGACTGTTACGGTGGCCGTGGTCCGGAGGTAAGTTGTGTGCGTAACGCGGACGGTGACGCGCCTGCGTGCCGATCGCCGATCTTGTGATGGAGTAACGCACGTTACCCACGTCACAGACGGCGGCGTCACAGGAACGGTCCTCACTCTCGATGATGCTCTCAAGAGCTCGCCGGCGAATCCCTGCCAGTCTTCCTCGTTATGTTCCCTCCTCGTCCTAGTCTCGTCTCTCGGCGATATGCATCGGGAGAGAACAAGCCCCCGGCACCGCTGCCAGAAGACGTGAGGCCGACGCCTTACCTCCCGGACAGCTTCGGCACGCACGCCATGTTCACGGTCGACTTCTTCCGGAGGTTCTTGAAGTACACGGCAATTGGACTCATCGCTGTTACGGTGACTTCATGGACGGCCTTCGAGGGCGCGCATCTCTGGGTGGAACACTCCGCTCTCGCAGTAGAGACGGACGAAGACGCGAAACAGTGGGAGTGGGATGTGGAGGCCGACAAGTGGTCGGGTTCGCCCAAAGGGGGCACGGACCCCGGTCTCGGGTTCTCCGGGAGACACGCCGTTCGCAGCGCATGGATGGTCTTGAACTGGGGCACCGGATCAAGTACAAGCGTCGTTGCTTCCAAGGCGTTCACCGGACGCAATGGCGAAGGCGCGACCCTCGCTCCTATCCAGGCGAGCCTCGAGTACGCACAGGAGTTCCTGCGTATCGCCATTGAAATCGCGGAACAAGCAAACGCTAAGGGAAGGCTTCACCCCATGACATTGACCGCGCTCTTGGCTCGGCGCGCAGATGTCGTTTCCCGCATGGGCACTCGTAACGCACTTGACGAAGCTCGCTCCGAGTACGAGCGCGTTTGGGCGAATCTCTCGGGACAAGGCTTGCAAGCGGCCCGGATTGCGTTGAAGATAGGCGATCTTAACCGAAGGCTGGGCGATACGGATGACGCTCTGTCGTGGTGGGCTCGTTCTATCCAGCTCGCTGCTGGAAGGGCTGTTCCTGCGAACCCTGATGCTGCTCCTGTCATCCCCAATTCCATTCCTCCAACTCCGCTTGCGCAGCGTACATTGGTCTCTGCACTCGTCTCTTTGTCCGCATTCTATGCAACAACCGGACAGCTCCGTCAGGCGCAAACCGTTGAAGAGTCTTCCCTTGACCTCCTGCGTTCTATCCCATCCCCTCGCTCGTTCGAGTCAGCGTCTCCTGGGCAAGCCCTCCATTGCCTCTACATCCTCCACCGCTCATCCATCCTTTCCCTCCATCTCGCTGAAGTGCTGTACGCGCTTCGGGCAAAATCTGCAGCTTCCGTCGACTGGCTCACTCGTGCCGCCGAGTCCTCAGAGCGTGTGGCGCTCTCGCTCACTGGCCTCCCGCCGACGCATCCGGATGCGCCGGGCTCCAAAATCCCACATCCGCCTGCATCGGAGACACCCCTGACCGAAGTCTACGCTAAGTCCAAGTCGATGGCTAGTCCTGCCAAGAATTTGCTACGCGACGCACGGAGGACTGCGGCGGAGGCCTGGAACCTTATTGGTGTCCTAACGGAGGGAAGCCGCTCCCCTGACGCGAACGCCAAAGCCTTGGAATGCTACGAGCGAGCTCTAGGGTGGGCGGGGGTTGGCCGTGATAAGGCAGGGGGCATCGGAGAACCGGGAGAGGGAACGCTAGAGTCGGATTGGAAGGTATTCTGGGCAAACTATGTGCGAGCACGAGATGCCATCAAGAAACAGGAGCAGAAGTAAGGTGATCAGGATTTTGGCCGCAAATCCCTGTTGTCACGCCCGTAGCGTACTTGTGTACTTCTCGTATAACCTCACCTTCCGTTCCTGCAATCACGGCGTATATCTCAACTTATTATCTACATGGTTATAACCTCTCCTCAGAGTCGAGAAGCGGTATTCCGAGGGCTACCTACTCGCCACGAGTGAGCGCTACGAGTATGTATGTACCAGTCCTGTACTAACTAGTAATAGTACAACCTGACGCGTCGTGTCACACCGTGTAAGCGCCCATTCCGTGGTCGAGCGCGTGTTGCCGAGACGCGTCGCGGATGGAACTGCTCCGAGTGACTCCAACTCACCTCTCCTCTCCCACCTCCTGGACCAATGCCTGTCCAGACATGAGCCACAAGCCAATCGTCCTTTGGAGGCCAAAGGCTACACTTGCCTCAGACGACGCATGTACGACCATCTTGCAGTACAAACTACCTCCTGCCCCTTCGACTATTCCCCCACCCTACCAGTCTCCCCACGATAGTGGTGTGAGGCTCCTCTATGTGCCGTCGCTCACCTACTTCTGCATCAAGGCACTGGCAGAGTATCCGGACGAGATACACGCGCTGGGGCCCGCGAGGCTCCGATACGAGCCTCCGCGGTCACGTAGCAACTTTGACATCCTCGCAGCCCTCATCCCGACGTACCGCCCTTTCTCTCGGGACGCGGACTCTTTTGATCTCAGTCTTGTGGACCCCCGGCTATGGGCTGTACTGGTGCAGATATACGAAAATCTTCCCGCCGCCTTTCGCCAGTACACTCTCCCGCTCTCTGATCTGCACCTGCCGCTCCTCCAAAGCATTCCTAGCACGCAGTACTTCTCCTTAATCACGGTCCTGTCTCTGAGGAGCGGCCGCATGCTCACGGACGACAATGTGGTAGAGCTGCGACATATACATACTCTAGCTGCTCTGGATGCGAGCGTCACGGGCCTCGGGACCTGGGGCATACAGAGACTGGCAAAGAGCTTGGCGTGGAGCGAAGCGGACGCAATGCATCCCGCTCAACGCAGAGGGCCCTGGGGTCTGCGCATCCTTTATTTAGAGAATTGCATGAATATAGACGACAATGTCCTATATTGGCTGGTTAAGTTCCCACTCCTCAGTGTTGTTGGTGGGTCAGTTGGTGTAACCCTGTTTCCCAGCTTATTGATCATTGTTATTCTTGCCCCAGATCTCCGCGGAACCACATGCAAACCATGGCGCCGCCCTGACCTTGCGTTCAAGCCATGCTCGGATGCGCTGCTCTTCGACCCTACTGCCTTGAAAGAAGCGCTCGACCGACTTGCTAAGCGGCAGAAGGCGGAACTATTTTCCCATCCACAGCCTTATATTCTGAACGTCGACTCGTTACAGCACAAACCGAGGCCAGAACGTCGATTTGGACATGCTCTCAACCACCTCTATGACGAGAGTCAGGAACGCCAGAGCGACCATGAATGGTCAGACTCGGAATTCGGTAGCCCAGCCCCCCTCGGCCGTAGAGACGTGTTCCTACCTTACGAACCTCGCCTGGAGCGACGAGAAGAGCAACAGTCTGCAAGTGCGTTACCCACAGAACCGTCGTCAGCGTCCTTCAACCGTCCCATGACCGCCCGTGCAGAGAGCGACGAAGACATAGATTGGCACAACGACCCAATCCTCGGGACTCAACGAGACACTTCGTGGCTGCCACCGCACTGGCGCCTCCCCGAGTTCGGCGAAGGCCTTCGCAGACGATCTCCAACTCCGGAGCTGCAGTCGGATGACGAAGAGCGCTGCGCGATGATGGGATACGTCACAAAGGAAGAGCGCCGTGCCTATCTCGAGGAGCGGGAGCTCGAGCGGTTCTACCTCGAGAAGAAGCAGCGCCACAGGCGTACGGAGACTAAGCTCTATTCCATCGTCAGTGCGGTGAACCCACATGCGCTGCCTGCGGTCTCCGCTAGGCAAAGCGAAGCGGGTCTGCAAATGCTTTACCGACCGCCGCCGCCGTGGAGCGCTCTTCCCACCTCACCTGAGTCGAAGCCGACAGCAAGACCTGCGTCACCCGTGGCTTCGTCTTTGCAGGCTCACGAAAAGCCTCCCCTCCCCTTAACCGCCAGCACACAATCTCATGCCACCGTGCCCGAACCCGCTCATGCCTCAGCTTCATCCCGTTCGCGACGTGTCCTACCCGACAGCGTGTTTGACGCTTACCCTCGTCCACGTCCAACACCCCACCCCCAGATGCTCGGGAAACGGCAACGTCCCGCGATGGAAGCCGCACCGGTAGACCAGGCGCGCAAGAGCGTGCACGCGCTCTCGAGCATCCAGAGCATGCTCAGCATCGTGCAGAAGCGCGCGGAGGAAGCCACGAAGAGTGACGGTACCCAGAAACCCCGAGGAGATGGCGGTCCCTATGCCGTGCGGGGTCGCGCAAACCCGTTTGCTCGAGCCAACAGCGGAAGCGGGGCGCAACTTGGCGAGAGGTCTCTTCCTGTGAAAAGGAAAACGCCTCCGGAGCCAGCGGTGGAGGGTCCTACCAAGGCGGCACGGAAGCCAGAGCAGGCGATCAGCACTGCGTCCTCCTCTAAGCCGAAGCTGCAGAATGGTGGCACGGCATCCGAAACAGCCCCAGCCACGGTTGCCGGTCCTTCACGCAATCCTGCGATACAGCCCACCGACTCTAACCAGGCCGCTCCGGAAGCATCGCCACTGCCCACGAAGAAGCTCAAACCCATCACGTCGCTGACCGTACCGGACTGGCCGACAGCCCATCATAAGCCTCTCTCGCACCACAAGCCGAAGCAAGCACTAGCGAACACTGCCAAGACCGCAAAGCAGACGACGCTTCCCGTTGCTAGCAACGCTGAACAGCCTAGAGCAGCTCGCGAGAAGGGGAAGAGGCGAATGTCTGCACCCGTCTTGAAGCCGGCCAAGCTGGAGATGACGAAGGAGGAGAGACTGGCGAAACCTGAGGGTGTGTCGACCATTAGTTCAGGAAAGGGAGCCAAGAAGAGCGGAGGCTTTGATTGGAGAGGCTGGAGTGGCGAATAACAGGATGTACTCACCCATATATTGATATTCTTGGAACTTTCTTGGCTAATACCGGCACGCTACATAAGAATGATACTTACCATGTCATAGAATTACAGTACACTAAACATAACAAACACCAGAACAAACTTGCAAGCACAGTCGACAGACGAGGAAAGACACCCTGCTGAGCTCAGTACCTCCGACGGCCAGGCGAACGCGAGCGGTCTCGCCTCCGATCACTGCAACGCACACAAACAGTACACATCAGCGACGCCTCACACACAGAGTACATGATATCACCACTCACTCGTAGCGCGAGTGCCTGTCGTAACCGCGGTCGCGCTCCCGGTAGTCATCACGCGAGGAACGGTAGTCGCGGTCGCCACCGCGGCCAGGCGGACCACCTGCAGCGGGCGCGCCGGAGCCGGGTTGGCCAGGGGGAGGACCCACTGGCTGGCCAGCGGCCTTGCGCTTCTCACGCTCCTCCTTGAACTTCACCAGCATGTTGCGCAGCTCGTGGTAACCCAAATGCATCTATGCGTATGTCAGCACCTTGCTGTAAGTGATGCATGAGGATTGATAGTACGCACCTTACCACCAAAGTGGTCTGCCAGACGACGATCGGAGTCGAGGACGGAGAGGTAGGCACCGCAGACATCGCAGACACGAAGCTTCTGGTGTCCGGATGCTCCAGAGGTGTCGGTGAGTTGTTGCAGCTCGCGCTAAGAATGACTGTCAGTGAACGATGCTCTGACGGCTTTCATGAAGACTACGCACCTCCTTGTCCGCCTTCTCGCTCTTCAACGCCTCAATGGCAGCCATCTCCCGCATAGACTCCTCTACCTTGCCCTGCTCGCCGAGCGTCTCGATCTTCTCGGTACCACCCTGAATGGCGAGCTCAATTTCGGCAATTTCCCTCATCTATGATACATTAGCACGCCACTCCTGTCTGACAAATACAGATACGTACCAGGTTGGTAGTCTTTGCGTTCTCCTCGGGCGTCTTCTCCAACCGCCGGTGCGCAGCGCGGATCCTGCGGTCACACTCGTCGACGAACGCAAAGATGTTCGCCTCGTACTCGGCTTGGAAGCGGGCGAAGATGGGGTCGTTAGGATTGGCTTCGCGCGCTGCGAGGAACTCGGTCTTGAGTCGCTCGGTGTGCGACTTGGGGCATGCACCGAGGTCCATTTTCTGCACAAGGGTCAGTCAGTGGCGCCTTCGCATGTGTAAGGTAGGGAATTGCTCACCGTGTTGGTGAAGAGCGTGTGCGGGCAAGTGCCACAGAGGAAGTTGCGGCACACTTTCTCGTCGGACCAGTGGAGGTTGGCGTTGGACACGCCCATTGCCTCTGGGCCCATCATTTGCTGAGATAACTCGGTCACTTTCATCGCTGTCAGGAGAGCGCGAGATGGACGTACCTCAAGGAGCTTCCTCTGCATCTCAGCGAGTCGACCCATGTTTGCAAGGTGTTGGTGAAGTGTTCGAAAGGAACGAATGCAGTCGGTAGTAGTGGTTTGCGGAGAGTGTGGGAGTACCGAGCCTCGCGTCGAAGTCCAAAGTTTATGCGTGTTTGCCCTGGTCCTTGGGCGCTCACTCATCCAGCGCTTGCTTGTACCCCGGTAGCACGAGCGCTTCCTCGTACATTCTACAAGGTCAAGACATGTCGAGCGACGGCGGCCAGCCAAGCGTGTCTTAAGATGACAGAGACGGGCGACAACAGTCGATGATCAAGCATATTGAGCGTTGAGTGAGATAATGGCACAATGCTAGTGATACATGATGATGGTGGCTACATCCTGACTTCTAAGTACATCCATGTGGTCCGTGTATTCGCGAGAGAGCGGCGGCCTTTACACAAGGCGCTGCTTGTCAATCTTCTCGTAATCCACAACCCTACTCTTCTCCTCGTAACCGAGGTCTTCTCCAGTGATGCCGGCGGACCCAGAGAGAACAGAGTCTCTCTGCTGCTTGTCCTGAGCGGCCTCGTCAATGCTCTTGGAGGCGTCGCGTTCGATGCGATGCTGCTTGATTCGCTCCTCCAAACGGTCGACAGCTAAAGATTGTGTTAGTACGGCTCAGGTTCAGAGTATGGACTCGCGATCCACGAACCTGTGTCCAGCTTCGACTGTTCTCCGCGCAATCGAGCAGTATCGACCTTCTCCTCTTGGGGAGGTACCATCCAAGCACCGCCTCTTGGGTTCTTCATCTGGTGGCTAGACTTCTCCTCCTGAGGTGGTACGAGGAAGCTAGTGTCGTTGATGGCGGGATCCGACTGGGTCGCCTTCTTCTCTTCCTGAGGTGCAAGGAGGTGGCTCATGATGATCGCAGTCGAAGGTTGCAAAAGTGGATGAGCAGTTTGGTGTGCAGAAGCGGTGGTGGTCGTGTGCGTGGTAGTCGAGTGAGCAGCACGAGTGCCATGATGCGGGTCTTATATACGAGAGTTGGTGTGAGGACTGACATCATACGGATCCAACGCTTTCGCGCATGACGGCCGGTGGACTCCTCTCAGCGCTCGGCCGTTCGTGAATACACCACCTGCCTTTCTGGGAGAGACTCCCTCGCGCGACATGACGCGCTCCCGGGCGCTTCGCTTCATGCACTCGGGCGGACCGCGACTCAGCCAAGGATGTTCATCCGTCGCTGTCTCTCCTCCGCCGCATCCTCCCTCCCTCCTACCATCCGCCAGCTCCTCGCGTCTCCGCCATCCTCGCCTGCCGCAGCGATTCAAGTCAATGGTTGGGTAAAGTCAGTGCGCAAACAGAAGAAGGTCGCGTTTGCGGTCATCTCCGATGGCTCTTCCGAGCCGGGTCTCCAGGCCGTCTTCACCGACGTCGGCTTGGCCAAACAGTACGTCGGAAAGTACAGGGCCCTATGTGGAGCGTACTGAACGGTGTGGTTCTTAGATTGACCAATGGCGCGAGCGTACGACTGCGTGGCACGTTGAAGGACAGTCCGGGCGCGGGTCAAGCCAAAGAGCTACAAGTGTCTGAAGCTGAAGTTCTAGGAGAATGTGATCCAGAGGTGCGTTCGACCCTTGGAATTTTACGAGCTTTTCTGACAGCTAGCTCAGACATACCCGATGCAAAAGAAAGCTCTGACGGTGGAATACCTCCGAGACCATTGTCATTTACGAGCACGAACAAGAGAGATCGGCGCTATGCTCCGACTACGTGACTCCGCTGCTACAGCAATACATGACTACTTTCATGTAAGCCTACGTCCCAGCAAAAGTCTAGTACATGCGCTCATGTGGTATAGAATAATGGATTCATACACGTACACACTCCCATAATCACGTCCAACGATTGCGAAGGCGCAGGGGAGACCTTCCGCATCGCGCCCTCCTCCGACCCTCCATCCACCACTCCGTCGCCTGCCTCATCTGCATCTACATCTACATCTTCCTCTGCCACAACAGCTCAGTCCACTCCCTCCGAATACTTCCACCACCCAGCCTATCTGACCGTCTCGTCTCAACTACACCTCGAGGCCGTCGCCGCCGCCATCTCCCGCGTCTACACGCTGTCGCCCTGTTTCCGCGCGGAACGCTCGCAGACCAGCCGGCACCTCGCCGAGTTTTGGATGCTCGAAGCCGAATGGGCGTTCACGTCCTCCGTCGACGACATCTGCACCGTCGTCGAGGGCGCGCTCAGGCACCTCCTGCGTGCGCACGCTGCGAGCTCGGAGATGGAGGCTCTCTGGCGCGCGAGAGCGGCCGAGGGCGGGGCAGACAAACGCCCAGAACTCCTCGCGCTCGCGGACGCACCGCAGCCGTGGACGCGCCTGACCTACACCGCCGCCGTCGACCTCCTCAAGGCGCACCACGCCCGCACGAACGCGTTCGTCTTCGCCCCGGACTGGGGCAAGGGCCTGCAGAGCGAGCACGAGCGCTGGCTCGCCGAGGAGCACGTCCGCGGGCCCGTGTTCGTCACCGACTACCCCGCGTCCCTCAAGCCGTTCTACATGCGTGCCAACGACGCCTCCCCCCCAGATCATGGAGCCCCGGGCGCGACCGTCGCGTGCTTCGACCTCCTCGTACCCGGGGTAGGCGAGCTCGTGGGCGGGTCCCTGCGCGAGGAGAGGCTGGAGCTGTTGGAGGCGGCGATCGAGCGGCACGGGCTGGACAGGGCGGACTATGCGTGGTACCTCGACTTGAGGCGGTACGGGGGCGCGCCGCATGGCGGGTTTGGGCTTGGCTTCGAGAGGCTGATTAGCTGGATGAGCGGGATCGAAAGCGTGAGGGAGTGCGTGGCGATGCCGAGATGGGCGGGGAGGATGCTATTGTGAACTCAACCCTACTTATGTTCTAGACAATGATTTGCTGTGGGGCACTGAGCGTTCGTCCGACCCACCGAAGTGAACAGTGAGGCTGAGTGATGATGATTGTTGCAAGGTATGAACAAGATACAAGTAAGTATGTACAGTACACGAACCCGGGCAGTGCGATGTTGAGGCCGAGGAAGCAGTACAAGTAGGTACACGTGCTAGGATAACTAGATGCAAGAACTATACGGGTACGAATAGAAGGTACGGTGCGCACATTCGAGGAAACGGAAGGCAGAGGGGTGCGCAAGGGGCGAAGAGATTCTGATGTCTATGACATGGCGTGATGAGCGGTCAAAATGCGGCAAGAGAGGATTGTGTACAGGAGTCGTGATGAAGTACAAAAACATGTGCAAGCTATTGACACAAAGACTCGGAGCTTTGCATGACGGACAAGCGATGAGAAACAGGCACTGCATGCGTGAGGACCAGAATGTGAAGCGAAACCAGAGAACAAACGGCAAGAAGATGTGGTGTGATTTGCACGACGCAGCAAGACTAGTTGCAGGCGCAGACCTTTAAGCAGAGCCAGCCACAGGGCCTTGTCCCCGACCGCGACCCCGTCCACGACCGCGGAATTGACCACGGCCGCGGCCGCGGCCACGACTGCCGAAGCCCGGCGAGCTCGGTTGCTGTTGTTGTGGGCCGCGAGATTGCCCATCCGCTTGAGGCACGTCAGCTCCTTGAGGTACGTAGGGAGCCTCCCGCGCCGTATCAGGCGAAGACGGCTGCGACCCCGACGGTTTCTGCTGCTGATTCTGTGGACGCGGCTGGAATGGCCGGCCGCGGCCGCCCCTCCCGCGGTACGGACGCGGGGCGTCGGGAGACGCAGACGCAGAGAAAGGAGTTTCGCGGGCTTTGCGGAGGGCCACTGCTGGTTGGCGAGGCGGTGGAGGAGCGAGCTTCTTCGACTTTGACGGTGGGCCGCAGCCGACGGGGCGGCTTGCCACCACGTTGACGTTGCTCCTGGGCCTTCCGCTCGCTGCCGGCACTACCTGCCTGCGTCTGCGGGGCAGGCTCGGGAGTGGGCTCCTCGACAGGTGCCACGGGAGTGTAGTTGCCAAAGGTCGCGAAGAGGTTCACGAGCTCGTCGAACTTGCTCTGTGGAGAAACGCTCGATTTGAACGCGGGAGCGTTCAGAGCGGCCCAAGCCTCGTCCATCTCCTCCTTGGTATGCAGGCGCTTGTCGAGGATCATCCACACTATCTCGGGCTCGCGCGATTCGAGAGCGAGGCCGAGGTTCGACTTGCCTTCGGGCGCACGGTAGATCGCTTCGTAGTCCTCATCGTCCGGCGGGTGGTTCTCGAAGAAGTGGAGGACGACGGCGGGGTGTTTGTTCGTCAGGGCGACGTGGAACGCGGTCATGTCCTGAGAATCGCGCTCTTCCGCGTCCGCGCCTAAGTCGAGCGTAAGGGCACAATTCAGATCCACATACAACAGGATATACTGACCGTGCGATCCGAGCCATTGGATCATGTCGGTGTCGCCGTTTTTGGCCGCGATATGGAGCAGCGTTTCCTTCGGGTCTGCAGGTTTGTTCTTGACGAACGCTTCCGCGCCCGTGCGGAGCTCACCGCCAGCCGCGTCGACATTGTCCTCCCACACACTCTTCTTCACGGCTGCGAAGTCCTTGCGCCGTGCAGCCGCAAAGACCTTGGACCGGGTAGCCTGGAGCTGCTGGAGCTTCGCACGCGCCTTTTGCTCTGCAGTCTTGCGCGAGGCTTCTGCTTCGGCCTTCTTGGCAGAGGCTTTCTGACGCTGCCGTTCCTCAGCTTCACGGCGCACTGTCTCCCGTTATCAGTAACACGCTGAGTGGGGGCCTTCAGCGGTCTCTTACCGCGCTCGCGTTCCCTCTGCTGGTCGGCTTTACGGTAAGCCTCCTCGCGGGCGCGACGTTCCTCGGCCTGTTCTTGTTGTTCGCGCGCCCGGCGTAGGCGGGCGGCATACTCTTCCGGGCTTTCATGCGGCTCAGCTTCCCGAGCAGAGAACCGATAATCTGTAGAATGGGGCATCAAATCATGGATCTGATGAACCATAGGCGTACTCACGAGCGTGAGCATGGCGACTGGCGTGCCCTAGCAACACCTCCTCGAAGAGGAACCTAATAGACCAACACGGTGAGAAACAGGAGAACATGTTTGGAACGCAAAAGTGTGGCTCACCTGTAAAAGTCGAGGTCTTCCTCGTAGTCGTCGTAGTCGTCATAGTCATCGTAGTAATCATCGTCGTACTCGTCGTACTCGTCGAATTCGTCGATGTCATCGCAGTCGAAGCTCGCGAAGGGGTGGTAGTGGCTGTGACTGTGACTGTGGCCGTGGGCATGGGTGTGGGTGTGGGGATGCGAGTGCGAGTGCGAGTAGGTAGGCCGGAGGGGCGGAGATGATGAGCGATCGAGGGTCTTGAGGAGGACGTTGTAGGCTTCGCTGAGCCGCTGGAATTGGGCAGTCGCGTCCTCATCTCCTGGATTCTTGTCGGGATGGGTCTTGAGTGCGAGCTGAAAGGAGTAGTATGTCAATGACCACAACATCAATGTGTACCACGAGCGTAGATTTCTCACCTGCTTGTATGTCGACTTGACGATCTCCAGCGACGCGCCCTAGTAATGTCCCCTGTGGTCAGCGCCACTGCCCCTCGATGCGCGCGACGCGTCTGATGAGACGCGACGTACCTGCTCGAGACCGAGGACGCTGTAAGCCTCAAGAACAGTAGAGTGCTTGTGAACCATGCTGGAGGAGATCCTGGTAGAGCCACCTGGAGTGGCGGGAGAGCTGGGGCTGAGACTAGAGACTCGGAAGCGGCCTCAGACGCGCGAGTCGCGCTAAAAACGCGTCTACAAGCGCCCAAGTCGCGTCTGTATTACAGTCGCGTGTCGTTGCCGCTTCCGGTAAGTACTCGCGTCGAGCGCGTCTTTCCGTCCCTTCCACCTCTGAGTCCGTCTTGCACCCATCCTCCGTCTCTCCATCCCTGCACTTCGAGCCTCAGCCCTGCGCTGCGTCTGAATCCAGGGCCTGTGAAGCGGGCATCGACCAGGCATAGTGCCGGCACCCGCTAATTCTCTGGCATACTCGTGATCATAGGCTTCACAGCTCCCTCATATCCCGCGAGTCACGGCTCTACCGCAGGTCCTCATTGCTGCCTTCTATCGCCTCGTGTTCCCGTCAAGACCCTAGTCTGGACGTCTGTTATACATGAATAGCATGCAGGCTGGCTCCAGTCAGAGCGCGGCCGTGGGTCATACCACCACACTGCCCGGTGCAGTTGGTGTAATCCCTGCTTCTGGCACTGCCGTGTCCGGAGATGCACACAGCTCCACCTTCCTATCTGCTCTCTTGAGTGACAAGTGCGCCTTCTATGAATCATCTTCCTATACACGATGACTGAGCATTCGCCGTGGAGCGCAGTCCGTATTTCCAGGCCGGCTTTGGCATCATGGTAAGGGTCTTCCTGCTCTCTCGGCCTACTGCTCAGCTAACCGCCGCGGCTGTGTTCAGGGCCTCGGAGTAGGTTTGACTGTCCTTCGCCGCGGTCTGACACTCTCGGCGTCCGCTCTGCGTCGCCAGATGCTCGTCTCGCTCGAGATGAACAATAAGGACCCCGCATACGACTACTTCCTCACCTGGATGGCGCACCAGTCCGGTCGAACCGAGGCCGGAAGCGCGCCCTGGTACAAGATGATCTCGTCGCCGACGTGGATGCGGAGCCACCAGCTCGGCGTACAGACTCTGCATGAGCAGCGCAAGAATGGCAGCTCGTCTGTCATGTTCAAGCTGGTCGCGGCGCCGGGGACACACTACCTGCGCTATCGAAAAGTCTGGATGCAGGTCAGTCTCTGCGCTCTCAACTTTCTTTGTGGGCGAATACGACGTTTGATAACGGTGCACAGATAAAACGAGAACGCGAGACGAAGTCACCCAATCTCATGACCGGCATGCCATGGGAGACCATCACAATCACAACCCTTTTCCGCGACCGCGCAGTCTTCACCGAATTACTGTCCGAGGCGCGAGACCTCGCGCTTCGTGGACAGGAAGGGAAGCTTGTGATCAATATCCCATGGGGCCTTGAGTGGAAGCCATTTGGCCAGCCGAGAAGGAAACGGCCGTTGAGGAGTGTGGTATTGGAGGAAGGCATTGCCGAGAAGATCAAGTCGGACGTTGAAGCGTTCCTGCAGCGACGACAGTGGTACGCCGACCGAGGCGCGTATCCTCCGTAGTTTGAGGACCGTCTGGAAGCGAAGCTGAACTACCCTGTAGGCATCCCGTACCGCCGGGGCTATCTGCTGCACGGACCTCCCGGGTCAGGCAAATCTTCCTTCATTCAAGCTCTCGCCGGCGAGCTCAACTACGACATCTGTGTGCTCAACCTCTCCGAGCGCGGGCTCGCGGACGACAAGCTCATCCACCTCCTCGCGAACACGCCCGAGCGCTCGTTCGTCCTCATCGAAGACATCGACGCCGCGTTCAACAAGCGCGTCCAGACGTCTGCGGACGGCTACCAATCCTCCGTCACGTTCTCTGGATTCCTCAACGCACTGGATGGCGTCGCCTCGGGCGAGGAGCGCATCATCTTCATGACGACGAACCACCCCGAGCGCCTCGACCCGGCACTAATCCGTCCCGGCCGTGTCGACCTCGCCGTGCTCATCGACGACGCTTCTCCACGCCAGGCGCGACGCCTCTTTGAGCGTTTCTATGGACCCGGGGAGGAAGGCCAGGTCGGCTGGGAGCGTATACCGGAGGAAGAGCTCAAGGGAATGGCCGACGAGATGGAGCAAATCGTTACGGAGGAGTCGCAACGCCGGCGCAGGATCAGCATGGCGGCGCTGCAAGGCCTGTTCATCAGGAGCAGTGCGCGCGAAGCGGTGAAGGATGTCAGGACGTTGTTCGTCGAGCGGTCTCCGCCGCCAGAGGTGGTATGAACGAGCAAAAGTACCGATACAATCTATTACTACTAGACCACCATTAGAATAACTTAATGCAGGTAAAAGACAAAGCGTGCATGGAGTGACGAGGGACGACAGAGCAATTAGAAGACCGCCTTCCGCTTGCGTCCGGTATATTTTGAATCGTGAGGGACACCTTCCTTCCCTCGTTTGCGATACAGCTGCGCAAAAAGAAGTCTCAGTACGAACCCGCCATCAAGGTCTAATCGCACTTCACTCACCTCTTTCTTTTTGAGGATCCAGTCCCTATCCTTGATATTCTTCCTCTTGCCGCTCTTCTCCCTCGATCGCAACCGTTCCCTCCGCTTCTCAAACTGCGCCCTCGCCTCCGCCTCCTCATCGCCCTCAAGACCCTTCGGGAGTTGCTGCTGCTGCGCCCCGCCGCCTCCGCCGACGAACAAGCACAGGTACACCTTCTTCGCCTTCTTGGAGTTCGGGTAGTCGACGACAACACCGCCGCCGAAGCCGGCCTTCATCGCGATGGAGGTGATGAGCTGGATCTGGTCGTCCGAGGACGGGTAGAACTGCAGGACCGCGCGCGAGGGGTTCTTGAGCGCCGCGTGGAGGGTGGTGAAGAAGCGCGTGAGACGGTGAGGAGGGGAAGAGGTCGGGTGGGAGGTCTCGGCGTTCAGTAGCCATTGGATGACGGATATGCTGCATGTGCAGATCATGTATCAGTACAGAAAGGGCACCCAGAGGGTTGACATCGGCACTGCACGAACCTGATCGCGCCGTCGAAGCTACCTGGTCTGAAACCGAAACCCTGGCCAATGTCTTGCAGAAAGAGATCACCCTCCACCTCTCGTTCAAGAGCGACCTCTGATACGCGCCCCGTAAGCATGCACTGCGGCTTAACAGACGATGTCCGCACTCACCAAGCATACTCGGCGCAATATCGCACCCAACCCAGTGGTATCCTTCTTCATCCAATATCTCCCCTGACAGTCCTGACCCACAGCCGATATCCAGAAGAAACGCGGGCTGGTCTGGGGGCAGGTTGAGGAGCTCGAGCGCGCGGTATGTCATGTCTGCCTGAATTTGCTGCACACGGGTGCTGCGCTCTCCATCTCAGTGCCACGCAAGGCTATAGTTCATAGATGGACGCACTTGTTAGTGTACTTTTTGGCTTCCACGTCGCCATAGTACTGCAGGGAGTCGGATATGAGCGCATGATCGGCACGAAAGCGGTCGCACATACAATTTCCGGCGGTGCCTGGAGCTCAGGTCTTGACATGGTTGGACTTGCCCTTGAGTGGAAGTAATATCAAGCTCCTGAGCGGATTCTGCGTCAAGTAGACGGAGAGATAGATGTATCGACGGCGCTGCAGACTGGTTACTCAAGCACCCAAGCCAGGAGCAGGGCAACTTCAGAAAATCGGCCGCGGAGGTCACATGCATATGGGATACACGTTCACGTGCGCCTGTCTGCTTTGCGTCGCGTCTGTGGCTGCCTGGCAGTGCCAGCCGCCGTGCTGCCACCTCCTTCAAGTCCGGTTTGAATGCCTCGCATCCCTCGTAAGTCTAATCTACTGCACCGTCGCGCCACAGTGCAAGATTGTCGACCTCTGTGAGCAACACGCCGAGGACATATCTCCCATTCGCGAGTAGTCGAGTGCGTGGCAGGCGTTTCTGGCCACTGAAGGACGGTGTCTTGTGAATGCATAGGTGTTTGGCGTCCTCAGTACGCTCGAACGTTGACTCATGCTTGTACCGGTCGCATATTCAGGTCAGATGCTCAATCCCGCTCATTGATGCGTACGAAGATACGTGGCCTGTAGCGTGGATCGTACGAACCCATCGTCACAAGCGCCGGCCTAAGGGTCGCGGGCTTAGGGATCCCATGAAGCTATATACCGTAAGTCCACATGTTCTCCGACAGTCATTCAATCTCCACATTTCATGGTTACTTCAGCCCCCGGCTACAGGCGATGGCATTGTTCACGACTCCGCCGCGGTGGTACCCGCGGCGTTGACATGGTGCCACAGTTAGAACCTGCCACGCTCGCGCGTACGGTTCGTAGTATACATCCATGATCTCTACACGGACCAAGGAGCTGAGCACTCCGGGGAGGCGATGCAGATCATTCGGGAGCCCATAGCTCGCGTTGCGAACGGCGAACTGTCATTGTGCCCGATCGACGGGGGCACGACGATGCCACGCATCGATGAGTAAAGCAGATGCACAAAAGAGCACGTCGGCTCGCACGGTTCTGGACAAGGGACAGCAAGCTGTGGGGTTGTTATGAAAAGAAAAGAGGATGCTGAACACTTGTGTTTGATTCTTCGAAAGGCGGCCATGGACGAGAGATGTAAGTACAATGGTATGAGAGTCAGACGATGACCGGAACACCTATACACATGGGACATGCGACAGCGCGGAGAGGGCCTTGAACCAAGTTATGTACGCGGACGGGAGATGCGATGTGATGCAGCAAGAGTCGCCAGTCAAGAAGGACCAAGGGAAGGAAGACAACGAATGGCCATCATCGGCTGGGTAGGGTGGGGTGCGTGAGCTGGTGTTGGGTAACAGGGGATTGGGTGGGTTGGGTAAATCGTACAGATTGAGCGAGGGAGACTTCATCTAATGGGGACCATACGAGAGGCAAGACAGAGAGAGCCGCGGCGCGCAGCGTAACAGACGAATGGCGCACCGCGGAAACCCCTCACCGGCGGGAAAAGCACCAGCACCCAGCACCAGCGGATGTGCGCAGCGACGAATTGGGAAGGAAGAATGGGTGGATGGATGGATGGATGGAACGACACAAAGCACGTACGGAGCGCGACGATATATCACAGCAGAAATGCCCCGCAGAGAGAAACACAAACAATCTAAATACCGCGCCCACACGCACACGACATGCAGAACCGGAAATCTGGGTGGGAATGCATGAAGACACGAGACTCGAACGGAAGAAGGATGAGGACGATAGACCCGATATCACCGGCACGTCATAAGAATATACCGTACACGATACAATGGCAGACATATATGCTCGAGCAGAAGCAGACAGACAGATAGACGCACGACGTCCGACAGCCGACGATCACGATGGTGGCAAACAAAGCGGCCTGTCCCAACGCAAACCGAGAGCACGCGGTCATTGTCATGAGGGCGGGAAGTACACCGCACCGGGTGGCGGCGCCATAGCGACCGGCGGAGGCGGCGGGAGGTCGAACGGGCCCGGCGGGGAGTTGCCTGTCGAATGCGAGAGCGCGCTCGGCACACGCGCCTGGTGCTGGAGCAACGACTTGGCCGTCATGAGCACGTCGACCTCGCTCGACAGCGGCCCGACCATGTCCACCGCCTGCGCGACCGCGGACTGCGTCGCGACCGACACCTCCTTGACCGTCACCTGGGGCGCGGTCGCCACCGAGGGCGGCAGCCCCGACGTCACCGCGGCGACGGTGCGGTCGGCGACGACCTGGCGTGCGGCGTGGAGGACGACCTGCTGCGCGGCCGCGGTGAGCGCGTTCGACTGCGCGACTGCGCCCTCCGGGATCTCGCCCGCCATCTTCGAGCTGATCGCCTGCGCGGTCACGGTCAGGACGTGCTGCTGCTTCGCTAGTGCCTGAAGCTCGGGGCCCGCCTCGTTCGGCGATGCAACGACCTGTGATTGTGCCTCTTGAGCGACCCGTTGCGCGGCTGTAGTGAGCACTTGGACCACTTGCGATTCTGGTGCGACTACCGGTGGCGGAGGGGCGGAGAGCGTGGGTGGTACCCTGAGCAAGCTGTGAATAGCGATCAGCCCCGGACTGGGTCAGTGGGACGGGGGGCCACTTACCGTGGTGCCGCAGGCGGTTGCGCTACGCCAGCCACGATGGAATCGCTCATGATCCGCCTGGGATTATGGATATCGCCCACGAGCGAGGGCCGCCTCGAGGGGGTGAACGACGAATCGACGGCAGCCATAGGAGCGATGGTGATGTGCACCGTATGTGTCAGCACTTCTTCCTTGCCGTCCTGCATGAACTGCACCCGCTAGTCAGAACCCCCGATAGCACGCCGGAAGGCCAGGCAGAGTACGTACCCTCGCTTCGACGGTGACGTCGCAGCTCTGCGCGTCCGGCGGGGGGATGCCGGTCAACGAGTCGTCCTTCCACGACAGCCACGACGGCAGCGCGGGCGAGCTGTACGTGACGGGCATGTTCGCGCGGCTCGCCTGCGGGTCCCATATGCGCGGCGTCCACGTCCAGCGGAGGCCGACGTACGCGACGCCCGGCGGCGTGCCCGCGAGCTTCCGCTTGAACGGGCGGAACACCCAGCCGCCGTCGCCCGACTTCTTCGCGTCGACGTGCCAGATGTGATTGCCTTTTGACTTGGACTTCTTCCCCTCCTCGTTGAAGCGCGAGATGTACGGCTGGTTCCAGAGGAAGTTCCGGATCTGTATGTGGGAGAGACAGCGAGGAACGCGCCGCCGGCACACCCATCGGCACAGACGGGGGTGGTGGGCAGGCGGGATTGGCACGGTCAGCTGACATGCCGACGACGAGAGAACGACGCCTGCCGTCTGCCGGGGCACTAAGCCCACGCAGGCGCAGGCGCGGCGCTCGAGAGAAGAACCACAACACTCGCCTTTTTCATTGGTATCTTTTCTTCGGGGTAACCCTGTCGCGCGAGCTGATCACGTAAAACACATCAGCGCCCCTGATTCCGAGGACATACAAACGATGATGGGGTAGGGCAGGAGGGTGGATGAGCACAAGAAAGAAGCGTGGTACGGTACCTCTTCCAAGAACGCGTTGGTGAACGCCTGGATCCGGAACTTGAACGGGCGGAAGTCGGGCGACTCGTCCAGCCGCTGCATCTTCTTCGCCATGAGCGTCTGGTGGATCGGCTCGCCCTTCGAGTCCGTGGCATCCACTGTGGAGCAAAGAGGGGTACATACACATCAGCGCACGGTCCACAACAACACGCGAGAAGAGGGAGAAATGAAACGAGCGAGCGAAGGCAGGAGGCGAAGCAGAAGAGGGTCGGAGCAGCGGGTCCGGAGCAGCGCGCCGCATCCGCATCACTGAATGGACGGAGAGGAAACAGGGTGAGGATGGTTAAAAAGAGGGGTGTGGGGATGTGGGGGATCGAGGATGGGCTGAATGGCGCGGCGCGCGCGTCCTGCCGCGCGCTCGCTCCCACCCGCTCGCTCGCGTGCAATGGCCACAACAGCGGCGACAGCAGCAATGGACACTGATACGTACGATTGGAACAGATAGCATTCAAGAACTCGAAGAAAATGCGCTCGACCTCGGCCCGGTACTCCTGCGGCACCTCGTTTCCGTGGCCGGTGCTGCCGCTCCCGCTCGCACCCTCGTTCGCAGAAGGCGAGGTGCGGCTCATCCGCCGCTGTCCGGCACCACCCCCTCGCAGACCACCCTCGCCTGCTGATTTACTCTCAGCGGCGGCCGTGGACCCACTTGAAGAGCCCCCTCCGTCTCCCGAGGGCGAGTGCCGGTTCGTGTTGCTCCCGCTGCCCTGCTGCTGCATCATATCCCCGTTCTCGTCGTCCGAATCGTCATCGTACTCTGGGGACGACGGCCGGCTGAACCGTCCTGCAGCCGTGCCCGGTCGCGACTGCGCCTGCGCCTGCGCCTGGCTCGCCGTCGACTCGTACATCGTCGGATGCGGCACGCCCGAGTCCGGGACGTACGCGAACGGGTTCCCGCTCGCCGCCGCGGCGTGCATCTGCGAAATCGAGTGCGATCGTGACGCTCGCCCGAGCGTCGCCGATGCCGCGTTCAGCGGGGGCTGCTGCTGCATGTGTGCGCGCTGCGTAGGCGAGTACATGGGCGTCGGGTATGACATCGACGACGGACCAGGGCCGGGGATGGGGATAGGATTTGAGACCGCCGAGCCGACGGTGAGTATCGACCCGGTGGAGAGCGAGTGATGGTGCTGCCTCGGAACCGCTACGCGGGCATCAGGCCACACCCCGTTCGGTGCGTAGCCAGGCATGACAGGAGGCGCTGAGCCCGGTGCAGACGCCGGAGAGACGAAAATCGGTCGCAGTAGGATGTGACAGCGATGTCACCGGGTCAACAGCGGTAGGTTGGTGGAGCGCCGGGTGCATCCCGCCCGGGACGGGTTGCGCCGCCTCGGGGATCATACCCAGAGAAAGGTGCGTCGGGATTCCAGCAGAGCTCGGTGGCCTCGAGCTAGACGAGAGCGACGGCGGCATAGGCGGCGGGACCGCCATCTCTGCGACGGAAGACAAGGTGGGCGGGACGGAGGACATGGGGTACGTATACGAGAAGTTCGTCTGGGGCAACATCGTGGGAGGCACACTCGCCGCGGGCGGGATCTGCAACGGCGGCGCCGCAGCGGCGCTGTCTTCTGGCGGCTCGAGCTTCATCGACTTGATGACACGATCGCCCGCTACTGACGACGCACACCGCTTGCGCGAGAGCTCCGAGCCATCCGACGTGGAGTCTCCCGAACCGCTCGACGTGATGCTGGTCATGCTCGGCTGCTGAGACAACGGCGGTGTTCGTTGCTGCTGCTGCGACTGCTCTAGGCTCAGTCCTGCGGATGGAGGCGCGGACGGAGCGCCTCCGTTCAGACTGGCCGTAGAGGAGCCTGGGCCGGACCCTGGCTGGGACGCGCGTGATCCGTCGTCTAATTGCATGGCCGACACGAGTTCTGCGACCAGAAGGACGTTTTTCTTCAGCAGCGTCACGATCTCCTTCGCATCGCCGCTCTGGCCCATATGGCATGCTTCGCTGCCCGTGCTCGCTGTCCGCGCGATGCTGTAGAGATAGATGCATCCATACCCGAGGAAGGACGGAGCGCACGAGAACAAAGAAGCCAATCAGTACACCGCCCGGGATTCAGACATATCGGTTGAAGCAAACACGTACTTTTTCAGCATGTCGCCGAGAACGAGAAGATGCGCCCCGCCGGGCACTTCTTGCATGCTGTCGTTCTGCTGCAACGGATCCTCAAAGCCCGGCGGTGGGAACTGAAAGCCGCTTCCGTGTACACTGGCCGGGGCTCCGCTCCCACTGGACGGGAAGCCCAGATCTGAAGTCGAGCTCGTGAGATGTGCCGGGGATGCAGCAGACCCTGAGCGGCTGCGGGCGACACCCATGCCGTCCAGGGCGGAGGCCAAGGAAGAGGAACCGGCGGAATAGGAAGGGGCGACGCCATTCAGCGCGGGCGAGGAAGCGTGCGAAGCGTTCGTAGACGCCGACGTCGCGCTCGGAGAGGACAGAAGCGGGTGCGCGGGATCGACTGGATCGATATTCGTCAGGCGGGGGTCCATGCTGTACATTGCGGACTGCGTCGGGAGGTCCGAGAGAACGGGCGGGGACGCGGAGGTCGAGTCCGGGGGCCCGCCGACGACGTCCATGGCGGAAGAGAGATCTTCGGAGGAGGGCGGGAGGGAGGACATGGAGAGGTGCATGCCTAACGAGACGGCGGAGGATGAATCGACGTGCTGAGGGAAGAGGGAGGGCATCGATATGTGCATGTGGCTTGCCGGGTCTTGGGTGAGTGCGGATGGGTCGGAATGGGAGGAGCTAACGAGAGAGGAGAAGGGGGACTGGGCTTGTTCTGGGGTTTGGAACTGTTGGGTGAACTGTTGCTGGGGGTCGCAGTCGGCGGAGGTGGTGGCCTGTATCTCCTGCATGGAAGAAGCCATGGTCGGAGAGGGAGCGACTTATGGGAGCGAGGGCGATCACGGAGCGCCGCAAGCTTGGATGGAGGAATTTGCGGGGGAGATGAATGAAAGGAGGAGAAAGAAGGCGAGGCTTGTGGGCGATCGGAAGGGAAGGCAGGTGAGGAGGAGGGTCGGAGTGAGCGGGATGGGCGAAAGATGGGGATAAGACAGGGCGCGGGGGACGAGAGAGGGATGTGGGATGGACATACCTTGGAGTGGGTGAATTGAGAGAGAAGTGAGACCGGGCGGACTCACGAGGGAGGAGGAGAGGTATCAAGACAATCGGCGGGTGCGGAGGAGACTGTGGCACGGGGAGTAGTGGGGAGAGCAAAGCGGCATACAAAGCCAAGGGGCAGCCAGGCGGAGGAAGGAGGAGGAGGAGGAGGAGGGGGGAGGGGTTGCACGAGGGCTGGTAGAGACTAGCTTTGAATCGAGAGGCCTAGGCTAGAGCGAAATATGAGAAGGGACAGGCGCAGAGGAAAGTCGTGCCAAGGGCGGCTGCAGGGCGCAGGCAGGAAGGCTGATGGCGACAGAGAGAGAGGAGATGTGGTACGCAGAGGGAGAGCTCGTGTACGGCGGTGATGTGAGGGAGAAGATGAGAGCAGTGCTGAAAGCTGCTTCCCGCCTAGCGTGCGCTTGCGGCTGCTCTTCCGACGGTAAGTACAGTAACAGTGACAAGTGCAATCGCCAGCTGAGCTCGCTCGACTCGACTCGACGCCCTCTGGACAGGCGCCCGTCCGATGCCCATGCCCGCAGTGCGCAGCAAACAACACACAACACCATTCCCCTCCTCGTCCTCCTCCGTCCCCATCATTTCCTCCCTCCTATCGCCATCAGCAGTCCCTCATCCATCTTACAGCAGCATCTCTATTACCCCCCTCACCCAGCCCTTCTCAGGCTGTGGCCATACGCTTCATAAACTCCTCCATCAGATCCCAGGCGCCTTTCATTCCGCCTCCCATCCCGACTCCCGTCTCTATTCGGCAATTTTTTTTGCAACTTAAACTTTTGCCTCGGGATGGCATCTCCGTCCCCGCCTTACATATATATCGTAGTCGCTCCACTCGTCATCCTCCTCGACAAGACCATGCTCATGTATTACAGTACACCGTACCAATACATACATTACTCATTGCGTTCCAGTCCTTGTCCACTCGCCTCAAGTCTCACCTCAATGCTCACACAGCCCATCCCAGTCCAGGAGCACATCATCAATCGCGCAACTCAGCAAACTCAGCTCTAGCAGCCTCGCCCATCCCGCGTGCCCCCGCGCCCGCCGCGTATCTCTCTCAGCCCTCACCGAACACCCTCCGCTCTGGCACGCTCAGCCCCATATCCGCCTAATCGTCCGTTCGTCCTTACTCCATCCGTCAGATCGTCAGGATCGCTTTCTTTCCCCCCGCCTGCGCCTGATCGGCCACGATACTCCATCTGCCCATCCCCCCCGGTCATATGCCCCCCAGCCTCCCTTCCATCCTTCCCTCTTCCGCTTCCGCTCTCACTTCTCTCATCCGTCAGCTGCAGCCCACATCTCGCGCATCCTCCCACACCCCTCCCCGCGAGGTTCTTCCGTCCGCGCTCCTGCCCCTCCTTCCTTCCCACCCACACCCGTGGGCCGTGGCCACAGCACCACTAACGAGCTTCTCAACCCTGCGTCTCCCGGCGGTAGTTTGGCTCGCTTCGCGCTGCGTCCCACTCCGCCTGCGCGCCAACCCCCCGCTCTCCGTCAATTGCCGGATCTCTGTGAGAGCTTCGCCATTCAGTCCGTCCGCCCGACGTTTACGCCAGCCACGTCCACGTTCCGTCGACGCGCTGACGTCTTGCCTTCCGCGTGGATCCCCTGTGGGAACCGCACAAACTCGTCCGCTTCGCGGTCGTCTCCCCTGTCATATCCACGTCAGCCTGCCTCTGATGGCCCTGTAGCCTTAGCTTATATTGCCAGCCTTCAGACCTCTACACGGCTCCGTGTCGGGCTGCCTCTTAGCGACGTCAGCACACTCGTGTAATTCATACAATCACATCGTCATGCATTAGTCGCGCACACGCACACACATCAGACGCTTGAACCTAAACGGCCCTCGTCCGCCTTCTTGCACGCTACCGCGCAGAAGCAGTCATATAACCGTCCCACCCGCCCCTGTCCGCGGCGAAACTCGAACTCAGCTCGAGTGCGCGAGCAGACACGAGAACGCGTGCCCGCCGATACATTGCCCGTGCTTTATCAAATTCAGACAAAGCGTTCCTGACGCGTTACTTATTCCCGCATAGCGAAGTCCGATGCGCGCCTACAGCGGGTCCGTTCATGATGATCGCGGGCCTGCGCTTCCCGCTCTGAGCGCTTGTCGTGAGTACTTGTGGCGTTGAGTAGGCGCGCTCGTATCGTTGCCTGATTAGGAATGGGCGCCTGTTCTGCTAGTAGCTGAGCGTAGTACGCGCTCATAGTACGCCTTGCAATTGCTGACTGCGACCGTACGCGCTGGAACGGCCTCGATCACCCTACTTCACAGCTCATTAGATCTTCCGCGCGATGGCGACCACGAGCAAGCAATACAAGGCTATTGGAGAGGATCTCTGGAAAGGCCGAACCGAGAAAATCGTAAGCCCTCCCCCTCCATGCCGCCGCCGACCCACATACCGCCTCCCGCCCGCCCTCCTACCGTCTACGCGACCTGGCCGTAGCACCTGACGAGCTCATCAAGGACCCCTCTCCCCACAGAACGCGGAGCTGTTCGCGCTGACGTACGGCGCGCTGGTCGTGCAGCTCGTGCAGGACTACGAGGACTACGCGGAGGTGAACAAGCAGCTCGAGAAGATGGGCTACAACATCGGCACGCGCCTCATCGAGGACTTCCTCGCGCGCAGCGGGCTCGGGCGCTGTGCCGACTTTCGTGAGGTCGGCGAGGTCGTCGCGAAGGTACGTGTGCTCATGTCCCCATCACCGCTCAAGTGCGGAGAGCATGGGCTCGGCGTGGGCTGCTCTCCTGGCCGCGTATCCGCGTTTGCTGATCTCACCGCTGCGTGCACGGAATCGCAGGTCGGCTTCAAGTCGTTCCTGAACATCACTCCGACCGTCACGCACGGCGCACTCCCTCCTGCATCGTCTCCGACCCGCTCGAGCATGCCTCCTCCGCCAGCCAATGCACCCGGGACATCATTCACACTCCAGTTCGACGAGAATCCCCTGGCGGAGTTCGTCGAGCTGCCCGAGGAGGCCCTCGAGGGCGGCCTCTGGTTCAGCAACGTCCTCTGCGGTGTTATCAGAGGCGCATTGGAGATGGTACGTCCTGCTGCCCCCTTGTGCACATTTCACACACACCCGGCCGTGCCCAGCGCGGATCCGATCCCTCTGCGCACTTCTCCCGCGCCCGCCCCAGGCCCACATTCAGTATACCTACCGTCCACCGCTCGCGGAACTTGTTGTGCTGAACCTCGTCGTGCGTGCGTGGCAGATCCAGATGCAAGTGCAGGCGACGTTCGTGTCGGACGTGCTCCGCGGCGACGAGACGACGGAAATCCGCGTGACGCTCGTGAAGTACCTGGAGGAGGAAGTGCCCGTGGGCGACGACTAGACTAGATATACCGCAGTACGGATGTGTGTACAATAGTTCCCGCTACGATCCCGATGACCACTCTTCTATGTATATCGCAGCAGGCGGGAGAAGGCGCACGCAGGACCCTGCAGGCACGACGGGGGTTGAAGTGCGTGCGCGGATGGGGCGACGAGCAAAACTGTGCACGACGATCAGTCACTTGTCAGTGCTGCCCGTGAACGCACGGATGCCAGCCTGGGACGTGGCGGTCGAGCACGGGGCACCCAGACGGAAACGCAACTCACCAAGAAAACGAGCAAGGAAGGAGGGACCGCTCCAGGCCCAGCAACCACCCCCTCCCTGCCCTTGCTGCATCCCAAGCGAAGCGGAACGCTCAGTTGTACCGCTCGACCCTGTTGAGCTTCCGCGCCGTCTTCGCGTTGCTCTGCGTGCGCTGGCCGCGCACAGGAAGGTGCATCGCGTGCCTGCGGCCGACGTACGAGCCGATATTGCGCTGGTGCGCGATGTTCTCGCGCATCTGCCTGCGGAGGTCGGACTCGATCTTGATCTCGCGGAGCGTGTCCGCGGGCACCGGCTCGCCCTCGCGCGGCGCCGGGGCGGGCACGGGCTGCGAGAGCGGCGGGGGGACGTAGTTGGGCGGAGCGAGCGGCTGGAAGGCGGCGGGGGGCGAGTTGGCGGGCGAGGAGAGGAAGGCGGTGAGGGCGGTCACTTGGGACTGGTTCAGGTGTCGGATTCTGCACCGTTCGTGGATCTGCACGCGGGCGCAGAGACGGAGGGCGGTTTTGTTGCCGATGCCGTAGAATTGTGTCAAGGCGTGCTGATGGGTGCAGGTCTGGTCAGCGGCTGAGAGAGTGCGTCGGTCGAGTACTTGTGCACACCTTGACAAAGTGGTTATCGGGCAGACGTATACCGAGAAGTTGCATGGCGACGAAGGCAGAGAGTCCGTACAACCAGAAACCCGGAGAGACGGTCGACGGTGGCACTGCGTGGCAGCGGTCGAGAAGGAACGTACACAAGCGCCCATAGCATTCCGCAAGATGCGCGCCAACGCCCAGCGTCTACTCCTCCCGTACTCTTGCTTCCTCGACCTCCACAACGCCCGGAGCTTGCCACCACCATGTCCACAAGCAAAGCCGAAGGCCGCCGCGAGGAGGCTCTCGCGAAGCAGCGCGACCAGATGCGCCAAGAGTTTGAGAGGCAGAAGCAGACCCTCATCCAGGAAACGGAGAAAGCCCGTCCGTCTGCGAACCGCTTCGTCGGGCAGAATGACTCTATGGAGGACACGCTCAAGCAAAGTACCGTCGGACTCGTGCACCTCGAGGAATTTCAGCAGCGCAGGCGAGAGCTTGAAGAGGCCAAGGCTCGTGAGGCGGCGCGGACAAGCGAGCTCAAGTAGGTGGTCACGCTTTTCTCGATGCCGGACGCCGCACGCGCGTCCGGGCGCAGTGACAGACTACTTACTTTGGGTGGAGAACCTGTTTAGAGATGCGAAAAAGGTGAAGAAGCGCAAGAAGACGAACAAGGCCACGCTGTCATTTGCCCTCGATGACGAAGAGGGTGAGGAAGAGAGCGGTTCGGCATCGCAAGGCGGCGAGCCAAACGGAGAGCCTCCCGTGAAGAAGGCGAAGTCGCGCAAGAACCCCGAAGTCGATACTTCCTTCCTGCCTGACCGTGAGCGCGAGGAGGCTGAACGACGGGAGCGAGAAGCGCTCCGGCAAGAGTGGCTGCGCAAGCAGGAAGAACTCAAGAATGAGGAAGTCGAGATCACGTACTCGTACTGGGATGGCAGTGGACATCGGAAGAGTGTCACGGTAGGCTTCCCGCTAATTTGAAGCTAATGGCAGGACTGACCACGCAGGCACTTGCATGTGGTACGCCTATTCTCGCGATGTAGTGCAAGAAGGGCGACAGTATTGCTACCTTCCTCGAGAAGTGCCGACAGCAGTTCCCTGAGCTGCGGGGAATCAGCGTCGACAATCTGATGTACATCAAGGTGCGTAGCATTAGTGTGTAAATGCGTGGTAGGTTGGTTGACCGCTTTCTCCAGGAGGATCTCATCATCCCTCACGTATGTTCGCCCTCACCCGGTCCCTGATGGCTTCGCGAGCTAACTATGGCACGTAGCACTATACCTTCTACGACTTCATTGTCAACAAGGCTCGCGGCAAGTCCGGCCCTCTCTTTAACTTTGACGTCCACGACGACGTGCGCCTTCTCGCCGACGCGACTGTCGAGAAAGACGAGTCGCACGCCGGAAAGGTGGTTGAGCGCAGCTGGTACAATCGCAACAAGCATATATTCCCCGCTTCTCGTTGGGAGGTGTGTATAGTAGTCCTCAATCTGGAGCCTACGCTGATCCGTCGTCGATAGGTCTACGACCCGGACAAGGACTACGGCAAATATACCATTGCGTAATGCTGTATCTTTCGCTGTATTGGAATCTGTACTTTGCTATGGCTATAATACGGACATCTCAGCATGGTGTGCCGTCATATGCTAGCCAACCTTCATGCCGCGACCATACATGCGTATAGCGTGAGGCCATTTCAAATTACGACGGCTGCATACCTGCCAATTTGCAGGGATGTGAATGGGCATTGCGGTCTGGTTTCCTTAAGCTCGTGACGATGTGCGGCCTGATACCAATGTGCCGTCTGTATAGTCCATGTTCCAACCGGTAATGGGCGCGTGCCGACATGTGTAGATCGTCTTGGTCGCTGAGTCTATCTGTTGCAACTGCGATTCCGGCCATACACAACCTCCTAGTCCTGCTTACACTACACATTGATATGTCCATCCTTGCGACTTCGACTAGTACTACGTACCGCGGGTGGGGAAAACAAATAACGTAAAAAACATGCCAGGAGCGTGGATTGAACACGCGACCTCCAGAACGCAGCGGGGCGCCACAACTCGCTTCAGTCTGTTGCTCTCCCAGCTGAGCTATCCCGGCGATGCCTCAACGCGATCAAGAGGTATTACAGTCACGTGCGTATGCAGGACCCAAAGCAGCTATCACTGACGTCTGCCCTCCTACTGTAGTGTCCTCAGTACTACTTCCTGCTCCGAATACGCGGTCACGGTTAGGCTGCTTGCTTCGAGTCTTGCTCCGAACCATCTCCTAGTCGGCCTACTCTAGGTACCAATCCCGTTGCACGACTTGCCAAGATGTCCGGAACAGGGCCCAGAGAGAACATATTCCCTACGCGTATGGCCCTCACCAATACCAAAGTCCGTCTCAAGGGAGCTCAGACTGGCCACTCGCTCCTCGCAAAGAAGCGTGACGCCCTGACTACCCGGTTTAGGGCCATCCTCCGCCGAGTTGATGAAGTAAGTGCCAATGACTCTCGTTGAAGACGCACTGATACTGACCAGCATACACTGTACTGCGTAGGCGAAACGAAAGATGGGCCGTGTGATGCAGCTTGCATCGTTCTCGCTCGCCGAGGTCACCTACGCGACGGGAGATATCTCCTACTTGGTCCAGGAGCAGGCAAAGTCCGCCTCGTTCAAGGTCAAGGCGAGGCAGGAGAACGTATCGGGTGTCGTCCTACCCGCGTTTCGAAGTCGACAGGGTACCCGGATCTGGTGCGCACGCATCTTCTCTCACAAGGTGGACGTCTCACTGACGTGCATATATCTCAATAGACTTCAACTTGACCGGTCTTGGACGTGGTGGCCAGCAAGTCTTGCGTGCGAAGGAAGTATACGCCAAGGCGGTTGAGACGCTCGTGGACCTTGCGTCTCTCCAGACAGCCTTCATGATCCTCGACGAAGTCATTCGCGCAACCAACCGCCGAGTCAATGCCATCGAACATGTCATCATCCCTCGTCTCGAGAACACGATCAAATACATCACGAGTGAACTTGACGAGATGGACAGGGAGGAGTTCTTCCGGTGAGTATACATGAACTAGCAGAAAGGACTGATGATACGATCATTCGGTGGGCAGGCTCAAGAAAGTGCAAGGCAAGAAGAAGCGAGACGCAGAGGCTACAGAAGCGGCTCGGAAGCAGAAGGAGGCCGCAGAACTTGTTCAATTGCCTCCAGACCTGGCCGGCGGAGGCGGAGACTTGCTGGGTAGCAAGGATGAGGATGTCATTTTCTGACGGCGAGGCGTTGCCAATATTCCACGGACACTGTCTTCCCCACCCTCTGAGATGTCATCGAATATGATACCCATCTTCTCCGTGTACAATACAAATGCATGACTCTGCGAGTGGTCGTACGACCCCTTTTTTCCAGCGAGCACTTCAGAATGCAGTGGGGGCGGCCTGGGGCCCATGTAGCATAAACATGTGCGTAGCGGGCATACATACATGCGAGATTTTGCAGAGAGGATGCAGGGGAAAGCCAGGAAGTACAAAAAGCGAGAGAGCCGAGAAAATTACTGCAAGGACTGGTCAATACGGGAAGCAGCAGCAGTGAAGCAGGGTCACATACGTCAGTCATCTCGACATCCTCCGCCTTCGCAGCCTTCTTCCTGTCCTTGCGCTCAAGGATTGCCCGCCTAAGCGAGGCGTCAATATCAACCATATATTCCAAAAATGTGCATCACCGCACCTGTCCTTGTCGAGCTTGAGGTTGATGACAACAACCTTGCTGGGGTGGATGCCAATGGGGACGGACGCGCCGTTCGACTTGTCGCGCTGGACGCGGTCGACGTGGATCACCCACTTCTTGCGGTACACCTGGGTGACCTTGCCCTCACGACCCTTGTACTTGCCCCGAACGATCCGGACCTCGTCATCCTTGCGGATGGGTATTGACCGCGTCTGTTTTGTGCTGTTACAGGCCTGTCCATGGCAGAACCTACCGACAAGGGGGACGTACGTTGTACTTCGCGCGGAGCTCCTTGGAGAGCGAAGAGGACATGATCTTGCGCCTCACAGAGGAGGGCGCAGAGAAGTGCGCCTTGCGCGACTTGCGGCGGGAGGAGGAGACGTCTGCAGGGAGAGGGATCCGGATGTCAGCATACTGTACTGACCGTATACACCACATCCATAACGCCAAGTCCCCATCCAGCCATTTCCACCTCTTTCTCCGCCACGAAACTTCTCAAGAGCGTTCCGACAGCGTTTCGTTCTGCAATGGAAGAGTACTGACCGGGGTTGAACTTCATCTTGAGGGTCTTGAGGATGTCGGCGGTGACGATGGCAGATTTTCCTCCTTCCTACAAGCAGACGCTAGCGATGAGAAGTCACGCGTAACCCCGGCGTGTCACAGGGTGTCACGAGTAACCGCTCCGTGACGCTGTTGTTAGTGAAGCGCCCGTCATCGCAGCTTGCTTACAGCCACTTCGCTCACTCCCTCTCTCCCTGGGCTGATATATCTCGGAAACTCTCGATAATCGTACCTGTGTCACGAGCTATGTCTACAGACAAAGTCAGACCCACAAAGCTAAAGTTTAAGGGGGAGAAGACGAAGAAGAAGCGCAAGCACGAGGATACCGAGGAGGGACCTAGCAGGCGGCGGCGCAAGGAGGACGGCAACGAAGCCCCCGAGACATGGGTCCTACCAGAGAACCCAAATGAGATCCGCGGACCCACTTTCATTCTGCACCCTTCCGATCCCTCGCCAATATGCATCACGTACGACTCGACGCGGGGGCGCATCCTGCTTCAATCAGTCGACAAGGACAAGTCGGACAGTTCGGAATCTCCCAGTGTATTGGAACGCACACCGACCGACGTGTCGCAGGTGTGGGTCGTAACTCGCGTGGCCGGAGCGTCGACAATCAACTTGCGCACAGGTGTGGGTGAGGGGAAGTTTATCTCATGCGACAAGCACGGTATCGTCTCTGCCGACCGCGAAGCCCGCGGTCCGCAGGAGGAGTGGACGCCTGTTGTTTTCCCCGATGG
Source organism: Trametes sanguinea (assembly GCA_008973685.1). Taxonomy (NCBI): domain Eukaryota; kingdom Fungi; phylum Basidiomycota; class Agaricomycetes; order Polyporales; family Polyporaceae; genus Trametes; species Trametes sanguinea. The sequence continues at coordinate 1,737,513 of WAHA01000006.1, forward strand.
GATGGTCGCGTTCCAAAACGTTTACGAGAAATACCTGAGCGTGGACGAGGTTGCAGGCGGGCAGCTAGCCCTACGCGGCGATAGCGAGGAGGTCGGATTCCGGGAACGCTTCTGGGTGAAGATCCAAAGCAAATACAAGAAAGAGGCGCATGACGAAGAGAAGAAGCGGAAGGAAGGCTTGATTGATTCGTCGTCCATCGACGAGGCGAGCACAAAGTAAGTCTTGCGCCGAACAGAGTAATGCCGTGAACTGACACCTCTCCAGTAAGATATACCAGGCCTGGGGAGCAGGTCGCACTGTCGTCGCTTCAGGGGATAAGAAAGAGGTACATTGCTTGCGGTCATGTGTAGCATTATTTCGCAACCTAACTCATGTTGTATAGCTCAAGAAAGCGAAGAAGGAAGGCCGCCTCGCTGAAGCTTTGCTCGACAGACGTGCGAAGCTCAAGAGGTCAGTAGCATTTTTTTGATTGCCGTGCGAGGATGGCCCTAATGGTTGGTTCTCTTTCAGTGATCGGTTCTGCTAGGATCATCTCATACCGCTATGTATTCTATCTCCACTGTACTACTAGAAATGCAGCTCGATCCTGCGGCTTGACTTCACTTCGTATCCACAATCATTTCGAGATATCTTCAAGAAACCCGCTCCAATTCTTGAATGAAAACCAACCACTGGAACTCGGTAACAGACGTGCAGTCGAAGCACTTGTGAGCCCTCGTTCTTTGCATTAACTACATGATCCGAGCAAGTACCGTTGCTCACCATCTCGAACTGCAATTCAGTCAGCCGTCCCTCTTTCACCCAGCTGTACAGCCAGCGGCGCCATTCCCTCATCTGAAGCATTCCGCGGAGTGACGGCTCATCCTTGACGCCGTATTGAACTGAAGGTTGGAAGCAAGAAGCGCAAATCTTGGGGCAACGCTTGCAAGAAGTCCTCGATGGCGGTAGTTGGCTTTCGTGTTCTCACAACCACGCTGATTGACGTTGCTTGAGATCTACCAAGCGTTGCTGATACCGCCCTTGTGCGTGGCGTTGCAATGTTTCTAGGGGTAGCCTGGTGAGCATTGCAGACGTGAGTGCGTACTATCGATGATTGCTAATCGCCATACAGACCCTACGTGATGATCCACGACTATCGCAGTGCTCCTTGCGCTGACTCGCTCGAGCACTGTGTAAGCCTGTTGTTCTGCGGCCCGACGCTAAGCCTTCCTGTGAAGTAGAACTGTAAGCGGTACTAGTAATTCTATCCATCCGCCTGTACTTACTAACTCAGCGATGCTGCGCCCCATGATCCCCTTCTTGTTCTTACTCTTGCGGATTTGACGATGCATCGAAATCATGGTTGTGACCGGCCAAGCGTCCTCATACCTCTTAAGAACGGGGTGCTTGAGGATTGCCTAGGGCAGTCACGGTCAATATTGCGGCGCGCGAAGCAAAGCTTCGCATTGTATTCACCTGATCGATTATCGTCCGTTTGAGGTACGGGGAAGGAGCTCCTTCATAGGTGTGCGGTATGTATCTTTCGCACAACTGGCCCACAGTGTTCTACAGTGTGCGATAGATATCAGCGGAAGATCATTGCCGTGACATGTCATCGCGGCCGTACGAGAATGTCGTAGTACAGTCCTTTCTCTGCGTTGCTGTTGATGAGCTTCATTTGTCCTTGCCAGACAGTGTCCCTCTAAACTGATCAGGCACCGAGAGATGCTACTTGCCGGTCGCGGTTTGAGAATCGTCCCCATGGTCTCGTTCGGCATTGATGCTGGCGCGGAAGAAAGCCAGTTGCCAGCGACCTGATAATGGTCGGTCGTGTCGACATGTTTATCTCGCTCCAGCGACTTCGCCACCTCATGCAGTTCGAAACCGAACAGGTTTGTTGGAGTCAGGTGCTAAGTTGTTTCCTGTGCTGCATCCGAACCACTTGTTCAGGTTTATGGCTCCACTACGCCCAACACGAGGTAACATCGACGCGTCGCGTCTCCTCGCGGTCACGTTGACGCTGCATCTTTGGCGCATAGTACTAAACACTCGACCGCCTCTGGACATCGTCTTCCAAACACAGCCCGCTGCATCCCGTGGAATGCATCATACATTGATTAGCGGAGTGTCGCACATCGCACATGCGACCTCCCCGGGCGTGTTCTCGTACGTACATGCCGGGCACGCAACAGCTGCTACCGCTGGAGGGCTCGAGGAGGGTGGGGGTACAGAAGAGTTTCCGAATGAACTCCCCCCTCCTAGCAGCAAAGTCCCGCCAAAGGCCTGTCCCTCGGCTCTCTGCTTCCTCAGACCGGTACTGGATCCGTCGACCTCTACATCCGTATCGGAGAGTAAGTTGAGGTCTTCGTTCTCCTCTTTGAGATCCAGCATGTCGTTGGAGAGGATGCCTAGGGAAATCATAGTAGCGGAACTATCATCTAGCTCTTGGCCGCGATAGAACAGCCGCTGGGATATGACGGGGATCCCAAGCTCATCATTGAGCTGCAGAGCAACAAAGGCTTAGCATGCATACTGGACATGAACTCTTCGATGGCTTACCATGACCTTGAGTTCCTTCACAGACATGGCTTTGGTGATGGTAATCTTCCGTCGTTTGCCATATTCTCTAACTTGCCGTATGCGCTTGGACTTGCGATGACCTTCGTTATGACGTTTGCTGTATGTCGTGAGAGTCGTCTGTACAGGCTTCGGCACCTGCACAGGCTCGTCATCGCGTGTTTGTGCGGTTGGTATCGGATCGTTGGGTCCCAATATTCGCACTGTGATTTCCGTCATCTCGAATGAAGTCCGCCTAGAGAAAGGTTGATGAAGCTACGTATCTCAGCCGCGTATAGGGGAATACCTACCTCTTGAGACGACAATCTGCGCATACCGCAAGTTCATGGACAAACTTGCCATCCGAGTTCTCGACAGCAATGAGGGGCCCTGCGGTGTACCTACAGAAGACATGTCAGCGCGACGCCCAGATGCCGGTGATGTTGGCAAACGTCTGATGGCTTACAGCTCCTCCAGGGCATCCCAGTCACTTCTCTTGATGACAGTCATCGAGCCGTCCATGTCGCCACCGAAGTTCGGATCGAATGCGAGCAGTCCGTGCTCGCAAATAAACTCGGAGTTGTCAATCGCCTGCGGACGAGGGACTTCGCTCGGTCGCATGATCCACTGCCTCCAAGATCGCACGAATTGTGTTGGAACGATGGCGCACGGAAACACCTTCCAGCAGTGCAGTATTGCCGTTGAGCGCGTTGTCATGCATGTGTTTGAGCCGCGCCTGTAGAGACGTCAACGAGCTGCATACGAGAAATTCTCCGCATGAACGCACCTTCTCTTCCTCTGCTTGCTTCCGGTATTCTCGCTTATCTTCCCGAGAGATGTGCAAGAGCGCCTCGCACACTGGACAAGGCTCCATGGAGGTATCTGGTGGCTTCCAGTCGGGGAAGATCTCTTGCAAAATGGAATAAGCCTGTCAGGCGGTTATATGTCAGAATCAATGACATAGAACAGCATGGATGTGCGTGTACCTCTGCTGATATTCGGCGCCGAGCAGCGGCATTGGTGGCGAGGCCGCCATGCTCGCATACCACATCGCGCAGGTAATCCTCCGCATCTGGCGGCGGGTCTGGTTGGCCCTCAACATGCATCCTAGGCTTGGCCAATCGCCAGTCTATCATGGGCATGGTAAGAATAGAACATTCAACATCGAAGGTGACACACACCTTTGAGCCATGCCTTCGAGATGTAGTATCCATAGTCATGGTCGTCAAGGCCAGCAACATCATCAAAACGAGATACAAGACGTGGATGTTCAATCTGGTACAGCTTCTCTGTGAGTGATACTGTCAGCAAGGCTCACATTGTCGCATGATTAATCCTCGCAAGCTTACCTTTGAAAAGCCGCTCAACACAGTCAGGACAAACGTCAGCAGGAGTCAACCTTAGGCGTCAAGATGCAACCATCCTCTTTCTCGATACGTGCGTGTGCAACCTATAATGACTTGGATCAGTGATCGGGACAGGGATCACTACGACCAGAACGCACCGCCCGAATGACCTTCATGTCGCTGGCCTTGTCTGGGTCGAGTTTCCCGTGACTGCACACCACTTCTGATATGGGTAGCCGAACACAGAGAGATGGTTGACCCTCAGTAGAAGCTAGGCTTTCTTCTTTGGGCTCAAGCTTCGTAGGCGAGGAGGGCGCAGGGCTGCGTTTCGGCGTCTTAGGCTTGGTGATGTGGCGAGCGATCCAAGCTTCCAGGCTTTGTCGGCTGGCCACAACACTATCCTTAGGGACTATAAGAAGGCAGGTCTCGATGGCGACTTCATCGATGTGACATACCTCGTCGCGTGATGATAGGTTCCAAGTGCGATAGATGTCCGTGACGGTTCGTCGGACCTGCTCGAACGTAGCTCTTGCATCCCTCTCACTGCGAGGTCATCAGTACATCAGATCACGAGGGTGTCGAACTACATACCGTTGTGCATAATCCTCGCAAGCCTTTTGATGAGCAGTGTTCATCGCTTGTACGACTTCCAAGGCTTTCGGAGGCGGAGTTATGTCCAAAGCGGGTGCTTGACCATTCGGCGTATCGGCTATGGGAGAGCTTCGGTCGCTTATCCTGGTGTAGACGAGCATATAGGCGTCCTTTGAAGAGATGTAGCTGCGTAGATTAGAAACGATGAGATATCATGCGGGAAAACCAGTGTACGCTGTGCTTACCTCGGGCCGTCCGACGATGCTGCCTGCTCGTTCTTCGAAGACTGCGACGAGCTCCTATGAACGTGTATGAAGGTCATTGAGATATTACTGGATCGTGGAGCAGAATTTGCGTACTCGACTACCTCAATCTCACTGTCACTGTCCTCGATGCGCCGCCGCTTCTTAGGTGGCACGCGAGGCTTCGGCACCCCGTTACCGTTCTTTCTGTGTAGAGTTCAGCTTTCAATATGCGAGAAAACAAGAAATCGAGTTACTTTTTGGCATCCTTGCCACCCTTCGCCATCTTCTTCGCAGGGTCGAGCTTCGGAACGAGTGAGCCAATTTTGGTAACCTCCTCGTCATTGAATTGATACCACGATTGGTTCCTGTAGATCAATGTCCATGAGCCTCTGTCAAGGTATGTGGAGCGTTTTGGTTACGGACTGGACATCGAAGACTTGTGCCTCGTAATGACCGTGATATGCACTAGGGCCCTTTGTGCAACAAGACGCCTCTGAGTTCGTACAAGTTCTTGCTCTCAGTCCGAGGCCGCTTCTTATGTTGCTTGCGCACTTCTACTGGGCCCAAAAAGCGGTCCATGTCAATGAAAGTCGGGAACAGTATCGACTGCTTCGACTTCTTGCGCTCCATGGTCGCAACGTCATACACGAAGCGCAGTAACGAGAAGTGCAAGACCGGTGGAAGCTCTTGTAGCTCGGTATATCGCTTGGCATCCTGCAGGTTGTCGCATTGCTGGCAGAAGTACCTTCGCAAGGCGGTCAGTACCCTTACTGCGGTACGAGATGAAGGCATAGCGCACTTGTTATCCCCGGACAGAAGTTCAGGCTCAAGCAGGGCCAACAGCCGTTCCTCGAGTGTAGCATTATTCTGTCATTCCCATGAGCATCCGCCACTCACGTGGACAATGTGTGCTGACACATTCGCACTGACCTCAAGATTGAGTTCTATCTCAAGGAAGTCAGAGTCGCGCTCTGACCGCCGAAGACAGTTCTGGCAGACAGTGTTATAGACTTGTTTGCCTTCAAACTGGACGCCGTCAGCAAGTAGCATATTGGTCATCTACGAGCTCTTTCACCTGATTAGCAATGAGCGATTGAAGCGCAGGGTCACGTTGCTTCTTGAATTCGGTGTCAAGATGCGCCATGAAGAGCTTAGAGAATCTATTGAGGGTAAGATACCGCGATCTACATGCCGATATACGACCGCCACCCACTCTTGAGCGTCTTGCTGCTCCGTAGCGCGCAGCTTCAAGCTTTCGACGAGCTTCACCGGATTGAAAGTGTTCAATGCGCTGCATTGCATGGCAGCAAACGTCACTTGCAGCTGGAATATGGGTGATTCCTGCGGAAAAACGGAGTCAGCGTAGAGCTTGTGAGCGCCAGCCAAAGTTCAGACTCGCCTCGAAGGTGTGTTCAGAGTCTTGAGAGGGTTGACATTGGTACACCCCTTTGCGGAAAAGGAGGTCCTGAAACCACACCTATGTTCTGAGCCATAAGCGGGCGACTTCAGCGAATGAGATGCAATTGACAGACCTGCAAATATGCATTTGCGTAACACGTAGCACCGAGGTTCTGATACAAGTCTTAGAGAGTACGGCGCAGGCCATTTTGTATAACATACCTTCAAACCAATCGGTGTGAGAGAATCTCTTGAATGTAGGTTCGGATTGTCGCCGAGCTCATGCGCTTTCATGTACGCCTGGTAAGCCTTGTCTGCGGTAGCTGTCAGCACAAGCCCACTTCCAGCGGCGCGGATTCGAATAGCAGTACCTGCGTCTTCCCACTTCTCTTGCCCAAGGTAGTTCAAACAGTAGGGGTTCTGTCTACAGAGCCTGCTGGTGCAAGCCGGACCTTCATCGTCCGACACGATTATGACATCTTCCGCAGGTTCCTGGGTATCCGACGGTGCACTATCCCTGGCCTCCTCTTTTGGGGGAGTTTGTGGCTTCTCAATATGTTTGTTGCGGCACAGCGGCAGTGAGCTATTTCTCGCGAAACCGCAGGTAGCCAATCGGTGTTCTTGTGTGATAGCGGACGCTTCAGTCACCTCCGTCCCGACCCATCCCCAGGAAGAGTAATCAGCATTTCCAGCTAGCTTTGTGCGCTTCAGTCGTTCTCCAGCAGAAAGCCCAGTGGGCCCAGGAGATGCTCGGCGTGTCCGCTTGGGTGGCATCAGATAGACCCTACGCCGAGGTGCTGTATCGTGGAAGAGAGAAGTCAAGGGCGGGCGGTCTGCTGTCGGCGGCGCGGAGCGCGGCGGTGGCTGGAATGGGCGCCTGTATCCTCACGCGTCGCGGGAACGTGACTTGCCTCTCCGACCGTGTAAGCGCTCGACGCGTACAAAGTCTTGGCTGCTACTTACTGTACTTCCTCCTCGATCCTGGACGTCTCGTCTGACTCGCGCTCATGCTGTACGTGTGAGACAGCCAGCAGTTGGCAAGGAATTAGGTGAGCAGTAAATTCTCGGAACATCATTCTCAAAGTGTTGTTCTTGTTCTCTAGGCTTCCCCGAGTCGGTATAGATTCCGAATGGCCACGCTGCGAGAGGGTGCCATGACCACTTATTCTTCTCCGTCTGAATCGCTAAGTAGGTCGCCCACCTACGCTATCTGTGCGTGCCCCCGTAAGTTGTCAAACAGAGTTGGCTTTCTCTTCACCATGGTGCCTAGTCGATCGATCGCGGCAGTACATGTTTGTGTCTTGTTTGTGCGTGGTTGATTATCGAGTACAAGTACCAGGCAGCAGTTCAAGCACATCCGTCAACATCCCTCGCTTGGTCTCTGCAGACAACCTTGCGAGACAAGATGTTTCTCCTACCGTTTGTCTTTGTGGGCATGTTCATGCTCAGTGTCCTCAATCCTCGATACACAGCTACGCTCGTCTCAAACACTATTCCTCACAACCACCTCCTCGAACGTGCCTTCTCTCCTATCGCTGGTCTTCTCGCTGGTCCCTCACATAGTCTCTCTGGTTCTGGATGGCTGTCTTGGTACTTGCCTTCGGATCTGCCTCCTGTGAACAACGTATCTGAAGCGACCGCTATCGACTGTAGTGCTGTCAGACCTATCCTCTCAGTTGCGTCTCGTTCACCTCTCAGGACCATCTCAAAGGATAAGGAGCACTTCTTTGCTGTTCCACCTCAGCCACCAGTCAGCGAGTCTTCAGATATCTTGGATCTGGCTTCCGTGGCGACGCTGCTGGTTTTGCTCTGGTATGGCTCTAAATCGCTGCATCTCAAGTTCCGATGTCCCGCAGCCTCTTTCAAATGCGTCGAGCGTCGTAGACGACCTCGTGACACAGGTGAGCAATCCGTTGAGCACCTCTTGATCTCATCTCATTGGAATTGTTACAGTCTAGTCCCAGAGCCTTCACGCCCAGTGCTTCTCCCGTACTGGCCGATCAGGAAGACGAAGGACAGAGTCCTATCCCTGCGAAGCTAGAATTCGTTGCACCCGACGGCGCTGACGCTGCGGGCGAATCTTCCTTCGTTCTCAACACTCGCTGCTGCCATCGACGCAATCCTAGCTCTGCCAACTCGTATCTATCCCGCTTCTGCACAGGTAGCCGGTGATGTTGATGAAGTCTTACAACCTGCTTCCGCTCGTCATCTCAGACGATCAGATCCGCTTGGGGAAGGAGTGAGCTGTTCTGCTGCGGAAGCGAGAGGAGTGTCCGTCCGTGACCTTGGTGCTGCATCGATGCGCGAGGAAGATTCTTCCATTCCGGCTACTCCTCGAGCACGTATGCACGAACATATACCCCACTCGCCGGTGCTCCGGGATTATGCGGTACTCAACGCAGCCTAACACGGCACCAGTTGCGCCCCACTGACGTGCGTATTCCGGTGCCCTTTCCAGCAGCTCAATGTCAACTTCCTCGCTGATGCGTGTACAGACCGCCTTTACCTCATCCATAGCACGAGGGGAAATGTCGGACGCATTGCATGCGTTCATTGAAGAGATTCCGCCAGCAAGAGACCACTACCACCGAGGCATCTGAAGTTGCCGGTCGAAGAGGGGCACCTCAGCGCCGCCCGCGACCAAAGAACCCTCCAGGTCACTGTGTGGCCTCGTATACCTCTCGACGCCCGCCGGCAGAGAACGTCCAGTGGGCAGCTTGCCGCTAACGATGAATGGGACCGGCCGCGCCGGTCGCGTACGATGTCAGGAATGTGAAAGCTGCTCCTGGCCCAGGGAATAGAACATGCTATGTGTCGCATACTACCATTATACGGACGACTGTGCATACATTTTCTTGACTTTGTATTGTTGTCGCGAATGTATTCAACATCTCCACGAATCCTGTAATCCATATCTTCATATATTCGTATCCGTGAACCTTCTTGGACCCACCCTTCAATAAACAGGATTGTGAGCACCCGTATAACAGAACCGACGCAGCGAAAAGGTACGCCGAAACCTAGGGTCCGGGCATGCCCACTCACACTGAAGCTTCCGCTCATGTTGCCGTGGGTTTGCGGATGCCACCCTCCAAGTTTATCCAAAGATCGCTCGATGGCCTCCAACCGCCTGAGGTCAGCCCGTTCCTCGGCGAGCTCCCTGAGCATTGCCTGCATCTGCTGTTGGACAACGGAGGGCAGGTGTTTGGCAAAGAGGTTCAGGAGAGACTTGACTAGCAGGTTCTCCTCTCCTAGGGCTTCGCCGCGAGTGATAGCTGCGGTAGCTTTGTCTCTCCAGCTGACGCAGTCGCGTTCGCTTATCTTCAACGCCTTCTCGGTCGTCAATCCTCGTTCTGACACAGAAGCGATCTGTTCGGCAAGGTACTCGACGACAGCGTGCAGCTTCTCTTCGCCCCGAAGGCGCTGCGTCCGCTCGTGCTCCAGAGCATGGGCGAGCTCAGCCTTGTTGCTGTCCACGCCTGGCTCGATTATGGTTTCAGTGGAGGCGAGCCGGATGGTCTTTCTGAGGAACGCTACTTCCTCGCGAAGGTTGGCAGTTCTCTTCGATGAGCCCTCGTTGCGCCTCTTTCTTTCCGCTTGAGGATGGCATCCACCGTCGCACGCAGCTCCCCTTCCACGTCTTTTACTGACGACTGGGCAGGGAACAGACAGAGACGGCAGTTCAAACAGCACACTTGGCTGAGTTCGCAGAGCCCGCAGACACGGTTGGCGACAGCACTGTGGTGCGATTTCCAGGAGGAGACAGAGGTACAAGCGTCGCCGCAGGTGAGTCAGCAGTAGTCGCCGAAGGAGGTAATGTCGGCTGAAGGCGCACAGAGGACACTTCTGGGAAGAACGCAAAGTCTGAGGTTATCGAGGTTTGAGAGGCCCTGTCCGGACTCGACCTCTGTATCCAGCAAGGGTGCAGTGCTGCTGTCATCTGTCCATGGTAAATCTGAACGGTCGTCAGGAAAGTCTAAGGAGACAGAGAGAGACATCTGAGCCGCCAAAGACCACCAGAACCACGAGATCCAGTGCAGCACGAAGTATATGGACTAAGACGGTTGGTGGTTCACATCACATTCGAACATACCTTGCCATACTTATAGTACTTAGACCGTTGTCAGCCGTGACAGGCTCGGGCCATCTTCCGGTGCCTGCTTGCCAATGGAGAGCGCGCACTAACTGCAGCAGCTGCTGCCACAGTAGACGTATCTCATGCAAACGTTTCATGTATGCAGAAGGTTGCCTGTGAGATAGCAATGAATTCGAAAGACACCGAGCGCATTGCCAACGCCAGCGCCTGTCGCGATTCGGCGCTGTCGCGAGATCGAGTTCATGCTCGGCGGACGTTGAGCGCGCCCAGCTCTCGACTTCCTACGCTCACGCCGACACTCAGGCTCCCTCCGGCCACGCTGATTGCTCGTTATCATACTCTCTGGTACACCTGCCCGTGCTTTCCATCTAGTGATACGAGAACCACATCAGGAAGGGTCCAATGGACTACTTCTCCAAGTTCTTGCGCTCGGGAACCCAGCCTGCACCCAAGGCGGAAGTGGGTACAAGCTCTGCTCCCATGCAAGACACAGGCCCTGATCTGCTTTGCGCGCCACCAGATTGACCATGCTCAGGAGTTCCACAAATCCTGGGTGCTCATCAAGGTACGCGCGCAGCACGGCGATGCCTGTATTGTAACCCGCTCAAGGACCTCGGGCAGAACACCCTTCTACACCCAGATGAACGCCAGTTGACCCGTGGAATCAAGTCTACGGATGTTCCTGCGCATCTACAGTCTATGGTGGACGCATTGGTATGGGAGTCGACGCGTACAGAGGAGGGGTAAGCGGTCATATTCGATAAGCTCGTGGGCGGGTATTAAGTACGGCGCCGAATAGCACCACCGGGGCTTGTCTGGAGTACCTGCTCAAGAACGGTTCGTTGCTCTTATTTACACTCAGTGCGCGTTGACCCATCAAGATACAGATGTCCTTGGGACCCTTGTCAAGCTGAGCGAGTCTGATCGGCCGTTCGGCATTCAAGCAGAAGTACTCCGCGCTGTCCAGAACATGGTAGTCCTCCTAGATGAACAGTTCCTTGTCCACTCCGCTGTACACAAGGCGGTCCTTCGGCTCCTACGGAACTGTGTTGGGGACGACCTACAAGAGCAGCTCGATGGGAGGAACAAACCGATGGGGGCGGCTGGTAACGCTTCTCGCACTCAGCCTTCGGAATATGAAGAGGACTGTGAGTTGATTCAGGAATGCGTCAGTGAGCCATTACTAAATTCTGTGGATCGCAGTGGTCAACCTGCTTTGCATCCTCTGCAGCCGCATACGCACGTATCGGGAACTGCTCATGATTTTCTTCCACGATAAGCAATGGTATAGGCCAGAACCATTGTTCTCTGTCGAAGAAGAAGACGAGGAGGAGGAAGACGAGGAAGACGAGGGCGCGAAGGGCGAGAAGCCCGAGATTTCCGAGGACCCTAATGCCCCTCAACGACCAAAGTCTCCAGCACCATCGCAGCATACTGATGGTTCCGGCTTAGGCTCCTCAACGACCACCAAGAAGCCGGAGTACGAATTCCTCTTGTTCAATTACCTTCTGCGATTCGTACATCGAGAAGGCCAAATTCGGCGATTTCGCCCGTGCCGGCTTACTGTTTCTCATGGATGTCGCTATGTCCCCTGTAGACGCCTCACAGAAGGCTAGCGAGGACGAGCTACGCACATCGTCTTCTACCATGTCTGTCCCAGAGAACGACCCTAGTACGGATGCCGCTCTCGCACTGGCAGAGTACATCCTCGATGGCGACTTCTCTGACGTGCTCGCGGCCGGCCTTGCTGCGGTGTATTCCTTACTTCCCCACCAAACTCGAAGTCAAACCTCCTGTACCCGCTGATGCAACATCTGGCGCGGCAATGATCCTCGGCAGCTCAGTTGCCGAGATATCGCAGGACGACGAAGAGAAGCTGGAAGAAGAGCGCGAGCGAAGTCGGGCCATGGGCGTGGAGGAGTCGTCGAGTCCGGACTTCAAAGCCCGCCTCGATCACTTCCTCAAACTCCTAGAGTTTTTGCAGGATATCTTCCGCCGCAATGTTCCTCGGGACGACAGCTTCGACCCCTCGTCTCTAGTCGGTTCTGCAATCGTTCAGTCCATTCTTGACGCCGTGCGGCGCGTTTTCCTGGAGAACATTCTCTATCCCTCCATCCTCGAATGCTCGGATGCCGACGGTAGCGCCGTCGCCGTCATGTCATACATCGAGATCATGATCAGGACGCTAGATGGCGGTCAACTTGCCGACCTGCTCATCGACTTCTTGACGAGTGAAGATAGCACTGACGACTTGGACCACTCGCGTAATCGCCCTCACTCGATGCTCACGCTTGGTGGCAAGCTCCCCCCGAGTTCGATGTCAGCAAGCCGAACTCAGCCGCAAAGCCAAGCAGAGGCGACGAAAGAGTACGGCAATGACGCTGCTCGAGATGGAAGCTCCGGAAGCGCGTCGGAAGTCGTCCTACTTCACGTCGATGGGGCGCTTCACGCTCAAGGACCTCATTCTGACCAGCTTGCGCTCGAAGTCCAAGCCCACAGCAACTGCCGCGCTCCAGCTCCTCCAGTCGCTTCTTCTCCAGTACTGCACTATCTGCGTCGACCGCCTGCTCGTTGTCATACCCGATCCCCAAGCCACTTCCTTCCCGCAACCCGCCATTCTCCCTGATGCTATAGAGGAATTCTCCCCTCCCCCACCCGAAGAAGACTCCGACGATGAAGAGGCATTTGTATACCCCGGCACGGACGATACCACGAAGACGCAGGACGCACATCCCAAGCTCTCGACTATCATCTTCAGCCAACCTGATACCACATACTGGACCCATGAGCGCGAGATGGGTCTTTACCTCACCCTTGTCTCCCGAGTGGATCCAAACCACAGCGCGGATGCATTCAGTACGGGCTACGACCACTACCTCCGTGACGCATTGTTGTCCATTCAGAGTCAACCCTGCTTCAGACTAGACATCGAGCCCGAAGCCCGGGCAAAGTTGAAGCATCGACTGAACCCGAACGACCCTGTGCTTTCCTTGGTTCTCGAGTCTCTACGGGAGTTCTTCTCTAACACCCCCGAGATGAACATGGCCTTGACTGGGGTGCTCGCGACGCTGGCGCTTTGCCCGGATCGATCGTTGGCTGGCTGGTTGACCTTCGCCCCCAAAGAATCCTCCACCCCGTCTGGTAGTTCGCGAACCAGAAGACGATTCCCTCCCGTATGAGGATGACGGGGACGATCCGCTCGATCGACTTCCGCATAGAGGAGAAACTCGCATCAGAGTCACATACCCTCCCGGCGTCCAGCATGGACGAGCAGTCCCGTCCCGTCATCCATACCATCTTCCACGGCCTCGTCTCCCAACTCGAGCGCTACCGTCAGATGGTCGACAACTTTGACCAGTACCTCATGGAGCGTCGGCAGGGCCTCCTCTTAACGAGAACCTCACGGATGCTCTGACACTTGCTCTTGACTTCGAAGGTGGAATAGCGCCCAAGTCCGCTGGCGTAGCTTTGGTTCAGTCCCCTGCGACAGAGGCACTCCCACGACCGAAGCCGCAGCCCAAGTCAGCTTCCTCTTCCATCATGTCCTTCCTCACGCCCAAGAAGAACCGTCCATCGAAACCGACTCCTTCTGAGCCCTCTACTCCATCTCGAGGACCATCACGAGCGGTGGACGCGAGTCCGTTCGGTCCCCACTACCAGAAGACCGGTTCTATCACCGTAGAACCGTACCTGGCGCCTGCACCATCGTCTGGCCCTTGGACGCCTGCCAAGTCTCGGAAATGGAACGCGGACGACGAGGATGTCTTTGGGTCAACAGGGCAATGGGGAGACGGACCGGCTGAGTCTCAAGGCGTCGTGGACGACTCTGACGAAGAGGAGGAGCGCTCTCAGATCACCCACGTCACGCTTTCGCAGCTGCTGGATAACGTTGTGATCCTGGAGGAGTCCATCAAGGAGCTCGTGGCTATCATTCATGCGAGGCGAAGCCTGGGCATCGATTCTATCCGGTATTTGTGATCTATGTAGATACTGCCCCGAATGAACGATGAGAGGAGGCCGCCATATATCGTTGCTGCAAAACCGAACCCATCAGCTCCGTCTGAGGTATTGCCCCGCAAATCCTCCTCAGATTTGAACTGTAAACGGGCCTTTCAGGGCATCCGATCTAAATCCTGTGGTAATTCTTCAAAACCACTTCCACCTTACCGGACGTAGTATGGCGCAAGAACGTCCCGTGTAACAGCGTGTTCTCCAGCGATTCGCAGATCACGGTGTAGTGTTCATGCAGGACGACATCGCCTTCTACACCATGTCTGCCATATGCACAGCGAAGATGTCAGCGTAGTGTCCGTCAGCTTCACCGGCAGCTGTGTGGAAGGAAACTCACGCTGAACGAACGTGTGCTACGATGTCTTGAAAATCCAACGTTTCATAACAAGGCCAGTACCGATCGACCCTCTTTGAGCAACAGTGAATCGGTTGCCGATAGTTGCCGAACTGCTTGCTGTCTCGGGTGCGCCATTCGAACTCTCGGACAACTTGCGCGGTCTCCTCCGGAAGGACCACCCAATTACACAACGTGTCTCTGTGCTCGGGACGAATCTGATGATCTATCTGCGGAGACGCGTTAGAACGCTTCCGGGCGTCCCGGTAGTGAATCATGCGTACCGCTCGCCGGAAGTCGAATACTTCATAACCATACTCCGGATCGGGCCCGCAGTCACCGCACGTCATGCGATGTCCAGTGCCGGTCACTCGCCACAACCAAGCAGTCGGCGGGTCAAACCCACACGCCCGAAGGATTCCGGAGATGTGACCCACCGCCAGTGTATTGACGCGGAAGTCGTCGACCGACCAGGGCCGTGCGAGTCCCGCGTGCCGCAAGTACCGTTTCAGGATGTCCTCATACGACCTGCCCTGCTTGCGACAGTCACGTCGGCTGTCCCCGCAACGATGGCCAAGGATCTCAGGGTAGTACAAGACGGACGTGGAGCAGTGGGGTTTCGCGCACGTGAAGCACGAGAGGGCTAGTGACAACGGGTCTGCATGGGAAGCGAGCTCAGGGATGGCTGTCTTCACAAGCGATGCTAGCTTGTCGCTCTGTGCATCGTGCCATTGTCGAACAAGGAGATCCATTGTGGCCTGGAAATGATGGAGGTGCGCTGGTCGGACTACGCTCTGTTGGGGTGCTTCTATCAGTGTGCGGATTGGTTCCATCATGAGGAAGTCGCCCGCATATATTCGCTCGATCGCCTTGGGGTCGTACGGGTCATACGCCTCCCAATCCCAAGCCTTTTTCCAGTCCTGCCAAATATCGAGAAACATCTTGAGGCGAGGATGAATGGTCTCCTCACGTTCCTTGCGGATGTGCTGTTCTAAGCACTCTTCCATGTAGTCAAACACGGCGTCCTTGATCTTCTCCCATGCTATCCAACATATAAGAGAAAGAGGGCAAGAAGCACCACGGAATCGGGAACGTACTGCGATCTGTGAGTGGAGCACCTTTCTTCACAAAGGATTGCTTCGCCAATTCTTCATCACTGACAAGCGTGAGCTCCATCTCATATCCTGCATCTCGAAGTCGCTCCTTGATACTGAAAGGCCAGAATGTCAGCTCAACACGACCGAATGTGCACCCCACAATCTTACTAATTCAAGCGAGACGCCCGGCTGGCGCAGCTCTCCACTTTGCGAATGCTCTTCAGGTATTTCAACCAGTCTTGACATGCCACAGTATGCTGTTATAGCTTCAGTGTCGACGCACTCGCGAGACACACGATTGCATACTACTGACCTCGCTCCGCTCTTTGACGTGTTGTGCATGACGTTGAGCCAGTCTCTTCCTCCCCTCATTATCCCCTTCGAGCGCTTCCCATTCGCTACGGAACTGTTCCACCTCCAAGATGTGAAGGTGGCCATTCCACGCATAGAAAGGCTTGTCGACGCCCGTGGCTTCCGTGATCTGCCGTACGAATGTACTCATCTCTGGTACTGGAATTGTCCTATCAGGTGTGATGAGCTTTCGGCGAGCATTTCTGCATGACGAACCAATACCTGTCCGACCGACACTTCTTGCAATATCGTACACCCCAAGGGATCTCTATTGAAGTAACGCCAACGCGCGAGCATGCCTGTCATTGGAACGCGCCGTTAGCTTCTTCCCCGATGCGAACCACAGGGCTTGACATGACTGACATGACAATTGGTGTTAAACATCAGATGGACGTAGGCTGGTTCCGCCATATAGGGCGGGCACGGCGGGAACTTTTCCAAGTTCGCGATGGCTGCCCGCCAGAGAGGACGACCTTTGCCACGGTCCATCAAAATACTGCGAAATTGCTTGCTTGTGCGAGCAAGGCTCAAGAGATCCCGTGGCTCTGAGCTTTCCATGATCTAGCACGGCACGCATCATTCCTTAGTATCGTCAACAGCAACGTGAGGAGAGGCGGACGGTACCATGTAGATGATATCCATTGGCATATCGGGCAGCATGGAAAGGGCACCCTTTCGGGCACGAAAGACGCGGAAGGGGCGTCCCGAGGATGCTTTGGTCGCATTGGTGGCGGTCCCACCGGCGCCATGGAGGGTGGGCTGCGAGTCAGTTAATGGTACAATTGAAGGCATCAGTAGCGCGGATTGGTTCGAGGTAGTGATCAGTGGAAGAGGTGTAGTTGCATTTTGCCGCCGACGATTCGCGTATTTATGAGCTTTGCCGGGGAGGTGGCTAAACGCGACTTGGCCACACCGCGAAACGCGATTGTCACGCGAATGTCACAGGACAGACGCGGCGTGGACGCGCTTGCGAGCTCGGTCTGACGGGAATAGCATGAGATAACAAACGCGTAGACTTACAAACTTACACTATCCTACAATCGAAACATGAGCCACACACACAATGCGATCACTTTGTCTTCCGTCCCTTGGTCGTCCGGGCTTTAGAGGGAGACGCCTTTGCTGATGATCCCTCACCCTTGCCGCGCTTCGCTTTGCTGGCGTCGAGACGCTGTTGTATCCGTTCAAACTCGGCGTCATCAATGTCGGGCGGTGGCGGAACGCCTTTCTTCGCCCTCTTCCTCGGCGAGGCTGCGACCTCCTCTTCGTTCTCCTCCTCTGCAGCCTTCCCCCGCTTCTTTCCCTTCTTTCCCGCTTTCGACTCCGGCTCGGCGTCGATGTATTTCGCCGCGAGGTTGTCGAAGAAGCTGTCCATGTTCTTCCGCTTCTTCAGGATGAGTGCCTGCAACGCCGATGTGTCTTCTTCCTCCTCCCCTCCAGCCGCCTGCTGCTTGCCTTTCCCTTTGCCCTTCGCCTTGCGCGCACCAGGCTTCCCGCTGCCGTAGAACTCGTCCCAGACACCAAGCTCCTTGGCGAGTGCTTCTGCCTCTTTCGCCTCCTTCTGCAGCCTGCTTCTTTCGGACGAGTTTCGCCTTCTCGTCCTTTGTACTCGACTCCCATTTCGGCAGCGCAGGCAGCTCGCCCTTCTTGATGAGGTCGGTAATGATGACAATGAAGCGAGCTTCGTCTTCGTAAGTGGAATGGGGTATGTGCGTCATCATGTCCTCGATGGACCCCTCGGTATCATTATACGCTTTCTTCAAGTCCTCCACCTCCTCGGCCGAACCTTACGTCGAATGGCGCCAATTGAGCATGATGTTCGAGTGTGGCACATCTATCCCCGCTTACCTTGGTACTCCTTCTTCAGTTCATCCAGCTTATCTCGCGTGACGCGATCATAGAGCTCCTCGAAGTACGCTTCCCAACCGCCCTCGCCGGGTCCAAAGTCGGCACCCTCGTCAGTCTTGCCCGTCTGATCGTATCGCTTCCGTCGCGTTTCGTCAGACAGGACCGCATACGCAAATCCCAAGCTGCTGGAATTTGAGAGACGCTTCCGCCTTGGCTTCGTCGCTGGCGCCAGCATGCTTGTCCGGATGGTACTTCAGCGCGAGCTTCCGGTACGCCTTCTTGATGTCGTCCGGCGACGCGTCAGACTTCAAGGACAAGACCTCATACAGGTCAACAGAGTCTGGATCAGGGAAGAACTGCGCAATAGGATCCTCGCGGTCGTCCATGGCTGAAACAGGTGATGAGGGCGACGAGAGCAGCGGTTGGTGGTGTTGGTGGTGGTGTGTGTCCAAGCCTGAGAGACGCGTCTGTCACATTCCTGTCACGCGTCAATTGTGGCGCCAAACAGCGCTCCGGCGTCACGCGGCCCGCGTCGAGTCCAGCGACGCGAATTCTTGGCGCTGGCCGCTCACGACTCCTCGGAGCTCCCGACACTGACCGTGACGACGTTTGGGAGGGACGTACAGATCTGTATGTATACGACAGCCTTCAGGCGCATATCTACAGTGCATTGTCTGCAGAGCAACAGCTTCGCGCAAGCCCGCCTTTACATCGCCCGGCGCCGGGTGAGTGACGCCTGTGACGGCCGAGGAGACTCCGAGTCGGATGTGTTCCTGGATCCAATTGACCGTTGCCACCCGCCGCCGACATTCTCAAGGGGCGGCAATACCACGGCACCTTTCTGTGCAAGATGCCATCATCAAACATGTGTAGAAGTGCGCCCTGCGATAGATAGTGCACGCCCCTCTCTTTCTACCACCTCGCAGCCATACCTAACGCTCCTCTCACAAGGATGCACCCCACGCTCGTTTTCTCGGCCGCTCTCTTGACCTCGGTGCTCGCCTGTGCGCGCGCGCAGACCCTTGTGAACGGTCAGATCTTCACGAATGGCCTCGCCATCGTCGATGCGCCTGCGCCCGAGAGGTGATGACAGATTGTCCACTCAAGCTCGCCGACAACTGACCTGATCCCGTACGTACGCAGCCCCATGCATGCGGGATCTGTAACGCAAGTCGCCATCGACGTATGCCACCTCTCTGTCGGGATCTGCGACTCGAAATCCTGACATTTTAGCAGATCTCTGGAGACGGCAAGCTCGACCAGAGCGCGTCCATCCCGGGGTCCGACAAGGAGACCCGCTTCGACAGCCTCGAGATCTACCTCGTCTCCTACGAGACGAAGCAGAACCTCACCGTGTCCTCTGGGCCAGGCCTGCTCACGCAGGAGCAAGGCAGCACCGTCAAGCACTGGAACTACAATGTATCCACATGCATCCCCCCCGGATCGTACAACGTGAGCACGCATGAGATGTACTGCTCTGAGATGAATCGCGGCGCTGATGTCTGTGGGCGCAGTTGACGTTCTACGAGGCCTCGCACATCAACGGCCAGCCTTACTTCTCCATCACGCCACTTCCGTGAGTATTAAACATGCGACTGGCGACATCGTGTCTAATCAGTTCTTGCGTGTGGACAGAGTGATAGTCATGAACGACCACCAGACGGGCGCGTGCTCGAACGGCACCAATCAGCTCCAGGCCTTCCCCCAGAAGTCCTCGCCGTACCCACAAAGCCCTTTGCTGAATGGATCGGCAGTCTCGACGCAGGCGTTCGCTACTGCTACTGGGAGCAACTCTGCAACCATTGCATTTGCGTCGCCCTTTGGGCTCACGTTGCTTGCGTCGCTCTCGCTGTTCTTGATGTGAGCCCGGCATGGCCGTGATTGTAACTCTTCTGGTTTGTCGCTACTTGGTTGTGTTTCCTCCTTCTGGGTCTCGAGCGGTGGGATACACTCAACAATTAGAATATAAATACGTTGCGGTATAATCAACAGATCTCGACAGCAACGCCAGCACTAGATCATAGGAAAAGAGAGAGAAGTCCGTCGTGTCAGCAATTCCACCCAGGTCAGTCGGTGCGCGTATACCCAGCACGTAGGGTATATGTCGGGAAGTGAACATGAAAACCCGTCGTCGTCACAAGGCGTAGCATGGAGGCATAGGGTCGGGACCCAGCAAACGCGGAAAGCGCGCCGCGACTATTCGATGGACACTCGTTGGTCGAGCGGCGCGCCCGAGCCATACCCGCCGTCCTCCTTCTTCGCGCCTGCGGATCCGGGAGCAGAGGATGAGTATCTGCGCTTGAAGGTGATGTCTGGAGAGAGGAAAGAAACGGGCAATCACCGAATAAGCTCGACTTGTACGGCTGGCCGACAGGTCGGTAGGACTGACCGTGCATTTTGCTCTTCAACAAGCCCTTGTCGAAGTCTGCGAAGCACCGCAGGCCGATCGCGAACGTCGCGAAGAGCAGCAGGAAGGCGATGATTGCTAGGAGACGTCAGGACGACAGCTCGTGAGAATGCGCCGATGCGGGCGTAGACGTACTGAACGTGGTGAGCGTCGCGCGCACAGTTTGATACTGCTCTCTTGATGCTGGCTCATAGAAACGAACGAGCTTGTAGACTGTTCCGTGTTAGACCCTACCTTGCCGCAAGAACTCACGTTACTCACTGACTGCAGGCAACCATCACTATTAGTAACGGCAAATGCGCAGCCATTAGAGACACTCACAGTATGACTCGGCCGCCAACATGAGCACCAAACATATCGACATGAGCCTGCAAATGCATGTCAGCGACTATGAAGATAGAGGCGCCTTATCCACCTACCACTTCACTTCACGTTGTACGGCAAGACCAGCACCAATAAGCAAGACCATCACAATTGGAATGGCAGCGATCGTGAGGCCGAACTCAGCCGTGTTCTTCGACAGCACCACGATGAGTAGCTAAAGAGGTATCAATGAGGACCAATGGCACGATACGCACTGGAATGGGTTTCGTACCTGCATTGTTACGCCGACGAAGGCGAAAAAGTCGAACTTGAGCAAGCAGATCATAACCTGGTAAAATTGATACATGGCTAATTCCGCAGCAAGTCAGACCAGTGGTGCGCGGCGAAGCCGTATGGACTCACTCTTCGCTGCAGGGTTGGCTCCGACGACGTGGAAGATAGCCCAGCTGTGGCATGTGAGAATGACGCTGTACAAGGCAAGCGGCAGAGTCAAGCTTACCCGAACTCGCGATAGAGAACCCGCACGAAGAACATCATGACGAGCCATGAGACACCGATTACCACTGGTGAAACGACCAGGAAAGGGAACACGCCGTGCCAGAGCGTTCCAGCTCCTCCGCCGTTCTATATGCAAGCGGTCAATATCAGACAGTCTTGCCGCACCCCAGGGAGATATACGCACGACGTAGTCGGTTGTCCAATTGGCGCTAGGGTCATGCACCAGGGCGGAGCGCGTTTCATGAACCTGGAGAGCCGCCATGACGAGAAGCGCCGCGTGAAACACTGCGGACATGTCAACACATGCACGGGGCGAGCAACGCGGCAGCGACGCATGGAAGATACGCACGTAGTATCCCCACGAGCTGGATGATATTGCGCAACCTCAGCGCATCATACGCCATGAACAGCTCGAATAGTCTAGCCTCCTATGTGAGATGAGATTCGCGCGGTTATAGATATGAACGTACTCGGCAAGGATGAACAGGGCAAGGTAACATGGGATCGTCTACGCGAGCCACTATGAGATGCGCATTCAGCATGGTGGACACTGATACGTGCCTTGTATCGCGACAAATCCAGGTCGACATGATCAGCCACTTTTCCGAAGACAATTGCGACCATAACGATGACCACGACCGCCTCTGTATGTGCGCCCACTCAGTACCAAAGCCCCGATCACCGTATTCGGAAAGACTGACGAAATAGCACTAAGTGCGGGTCAGCATTGAGGCGATTGGAGCGCAAGTGAGTGGCTGAACATACCGGTGCCCATGAATGCCCGCTGGGCCTTCGTGCTCAGAGCTTCAGGTAGAACCATCTCGCGAGAGTCAGACAGGCAGGGACCACAGAGAGATGCGGATCAACAGCAGGAATGACGAGAAGCAGGCAAGAGCAGGCGTTGCAGGACAATGTGTCCTGGGTGAGGACGTGAACCCAGCAGGGCGGGGCGTGGACTGATATGTTGAACGTCGAGAGAGAGGAAGGAGTGAGGAGGAGAGAGACAGGAGGAACGAGTGCGATGCGGCCGAGTGCTACAAGCCGGGCAAAACAGCCGCGGCACTGGCAGGCGCTGCGCTCAACTGTCTGCTGTACTGCTTCGATTATGTCAGCGGCCGCAATGGGCCTCCGGGCTGTGATTGAACGTCCTCTCAGTACGTCGCTCTGCAGTTGCCTTGCCTGCGTTTGCATCTTCGGCGTACTGCTGTGACCAAACCAGACCAGTGGTGCATGCTCGTAAGGCCTACGATTCCTTCTAACATACAAAGTGACCTTTCGAATGTGGATATGCAGTAAGTACCTTCACTGAACCTACCGCGCCACAGCCGACGGTCGTCAGTTGGGATAGATATATACAGAATACCAGCAGGACCTATGTGCGCATGGCCGAGGAAGCCGAAGACTTACACGCCTGGTCATGTTCAAGATACTTACAGCGAGGTTGTGACACCAGCGGTCTCCGATTGGCCAGTCACACAACGCGGGACTTCGCACCACATAGATCGTAGTAAGACATGATTTCGCTTATGCTGAAAAGTTGGGTGAGATCGCGGCCGCAGCGATTCGTTCCAGCCATACTCACCTAGAAGATATCAAAACTCCTTACCCTCGAGAATGCTCGCTATGACCGCTTCGGCCTACCTCCGCTTCCTCCCTCCAAAGTGCACATACATTGCCCTACCATCCAGGCTGCCCAAGGCGGGCCATCGGACGGAAGACCTGGATCGCAGATTTGATAGACCTTGCTCTGCACGACCTCGAATAGTTTCGCACATCTTGAGCAATGTGCTTTCTCCACGCGTCTTCGTTTGACTGCGAGATCGCGGGCGCAAGGCCGTTTGTGACCCTTTGCCATGCCGAGATCGCTGCTTCAGCTTCAGGGCCATTGTCATGGGACTTTTGAAGAACGCATATTAGACGAAGGGCAGTCATCAACCGCCACGACGGGTGGGCAGGTTCTGGCGCGCTGTGCATTGTCCATTCACTGGCAGATGAAATCGCTCAGCGAGCCCGACGAAAAAAAAAAGAACGAAAGTGGCTAAAACGCACCCCCAATATCCTGCCTCTTCGAGTGTGGACTTGATGAATGATTTTAGGTGGCCCCTGCCTGGTCGATTAAATCCTCTACTAACTCTTGAACATCGACTTGTCCCTGGGTATCGTCCATCCAACACTGCGCCCTCGTCGAAGCTGTTCACGAACCCATATTCGATGAATAAGAAGCGATTCGAAGTGCGCTCCATATTTCAGGAGTAGCTCTTGTCCCTTTCGGGACGCCAATATCGGATGGTCCAAAGAAAACTGAAAGGATCTGTCTTCGCCCGTTTCAGACTGCCCTGATGCTCGCGGGATGGTCACGTCCCAAATGTCCGACTCCTACCTACGGGGAATATGTGGGTGCAGTTTCCGGGCCGTGGTTTGCGAAGTCAAGGATTGGGCAGAGCGTAAAGTTGTCTGGGTCGGAGCGGTTTTGTCGAAGACGGTAGTAGATGCACCTAGTGTTCACTAAGATGTAACAGTAAGACCCCGGAGGAAGAGATAAAAGATGGAGAGGAGACCATTGAGCCAAGCCCAGACATAGTCAGTGAGCAATTCTCCCAAGTCCAAATCTTCCGTTGTTCTCAAAGTTCGCCTCGACGACATGTGAGAGTATAGCCGGGGTCTCCGTCTAGGTACCGTAAGAGAATTGTTGAGAGGACAGTTGGCGAGACCTTACCAAACTAGCTACAATGGCGTTCCCAGTCCTTCTGGAAGCCATTGTACGACTTTTCCAGGGCTGTGCGAGTCCTAGGAGGCAGGTTCTCGAGAAGGTAGCCAGTCCAAGGATCGTCTTTCCCATGTTTGTGGTCAATTAGCCAAGTGAGAGGATGGCTAGAGAAGTCTCGAGGCAAGGTCGATATGTAAGGGCCGAAATGGCTGTCGAAAGAATCCTCTTCGCCAGACGGCCGGTGAAGCAAGAGGTGCAAAGACACGAGTTGGTGGCTAGAGAGTTTGCCGTCCTTAATGTGAGGGTACAGGGGAAGCAAGGTCTTCACATTTATCAAGGCGCTGCTTGGCACCTCGAAGAGAGTGGCTGAAGGCTAGCATGAATTCAATATCTGAGCAGCATGCGCCATGGGGTCATTGAGGCGTACTGGAATATCTTTGGCTGCGAACAAGCCCCGCCCGGCACCTACCATATATTCTGAGCCCTGTACGCCGGATATGATATCAGCTGTGTGAACGTACCCGGAACTTGTCTAGGCTCGACGACGAGGGCATCCGTGTCCATGCCATGCTTGTCGCGCAACCACAGGAGGAGGCGCTCCCACCGCTGTGTGTCGAGGTCGTCCATGACATCAAGACCGCCGCTTAGATCGTTCCCATCAACTACGAGCCCCTCGCTCGGTCTCCAGCCGCGACTGTTCGTCTGCACCTACGCTCACTTGCCACGAACGCTTGCTCTGTGACTTGACGCTAGCCGGGGCGGAGAAGCGGGTGCACGGTACGCAGATGACGATGGTGAGAGCACAAGACAGGGAGCTCGCGTGGGATTGATTGCAGATAGCAGCGTCGATCAGCTCCCCGCTCGACTCACAGTCACGGCACGGCTCTCCTTCATTCCGCAATTATTGCGACCACGCAGTCCGGGGCACATATTATCGCCAGCTGTTCTCGGCATCGACAGACGAACACCCACCTTGTCCAGTTGCCAGCGTAGAGCGATGTCTGTCTTCAACGCCTCTCGTCTCGTCGGTAAGACCGTGCTCGTTACGGGCGCGAGCGCCGGTATCGGTGCAGTGAGTACTCCTGTCAGGCAATGTCTCGAGGATACTTTCATTGACGATATCGACTACATGTATAATAGGCCACAGCGATCCTCTTCGCGAAGGTGCGATACAACCTGAATCGGACCGAGCGATTACCCTGTCTGACTAGAATTGTACCTGCAGGGCGGCTCGAACGTGATCCTCGCCGCGCGGCGACTGGAGGCCCTGAAGTCAGTGGCAGAGGCATGCAGCAAAGCGCACAAGGAGTCTGGCTTGCAGCAGGGCGGCAAGTTCGCAACCGTCAAGCTTGACGTTTCCGACAAGAAGCAGATTGCGTCTTTCCTCGACCAGGTGCCGGAGGAGCTCCGCAAGGTCGACATCCTTGGTCAGTTCCGCTTTCGCGTAATGACATGGAAAAGGCAGCCGTGTTCACGGTTGTTCGCTCCAGTGAACAATGCCGGCTTTGTATTGGGTATGGAGCGCGTGGGCGACATCGCCGATGCGGACATGGAGGCGATGTTCACCGTGAACGTCTTCGGCCTTATCGCCATGACCCAACTCTTCATCAAGGGTAAATCCCCATCTTCATGCACTTTACTCCTGACTTATCGACATGGTGGCAGACTTCAAGGCTCGCAAGACTGGACACATCATCAACATCGGATCCATTGCCGGTGAGCATCGGTATCGAACTCTTGGCTGACTTGGAAGCTGACAATGTGACCAGGCCGTGAACCTTACGCCGGCGGCAGCATCTACTGCGCGACGAAGCACGCCGTCAGGGCGTTCACCGGTGCGCTCCTGCGCGAAGTCGTAGATACCCCGATCCGCGTCACGGAGATCCAACCCGGTCAGTGAATTCCTCCACCAGGAGTCCAACCCACCGAGTCTCATTGCCGTACTCGATTCACAGGCATGGTTGAGACCGAATTCTCGGTCGTCCGGTTCCGTGGTGACAAGAGTGCGGCTGACAAGGTCTACGAGGGTCTCCAGCCTCGTAAGTTCATATCGGTCGTCGTCCTAGCTCGAGCTTGTCCACTAATCACTCTCATCTCTGCGTAGTTGTCGCCGAGGACATTGCCGAGGAGATCGTCTGGGCGGCATCCCGGCCTCCCCACTGTCAACATCGCCGAGCTCTTCGTGCTGCCCGTCAACCAGGCGAGCCCTACCATCAGCTACCGCGGAGGCAAGTAAATCCAGGAAAACAGAGGTCGGAGCGGATGTACATAGTGGAAAGTGAACTTGCTGTATCATAACACCATACACTGTATCACACTCACCGGACGGCCGGAAACTCCTGCACGACGAACGACTATCCAAGATCCAAGGAAGTAAGCCTAGATACATAGAACGATACAATACAACGCTCGACAGCGACAGAGAGTTTCATAGCGATGCAACAACAAGATGCAATATAATGAGAGATAGTAAGGGATATATAGGGCGTTCGCGCGAGATGCGTCCAAGCAGGCCATTACGACTTCGCCTTCTTCGACTTGCTCCGGGTGCTCTTCACCGGCGCAGGAGACGCGACCTCTGGCACAACATCGTCGTCGTCGAACACAAATTTCTTCACCACAACGTTCTCCCGGACGATCCCACCCACAGGCAGTTCAGCGTTCAGGACATTGCCCATGGTATCCAACCGCAAGGCCTACGCAAGCTGTGAGTAGAGGTCGCTGGGACGCAATCAACTGTACCGACCTTAGCAGCAGGCGCCAAGCAGCCCTTCTGCGAGGGCACGGCGTTCTTGTTCCGCCTAGGCTTCGGTGGACTGTCGTCGAGATAAACAGTCGTGTGCAAGCCCTTGTCCCACTTCACCCTCTTCTCTGGCACCTCCTTCTCCTTCTCACGTTCCTGCACATCCGCGTCGTCGAACCGCAGACGTTTCGCAGGCCGCTCGGGCCTCGGAGGCGTCTCATAGTCTTCCTCGTCTCCAGGTCCTCGCCGATGCCTGACCGGTACGCCCTCAGCATCCCGATCGATGCTCACGAAGCTCACATCTACGTCCACTTCCGTATCTCCCGCGGCGGCCTGTCCGTCGCCAGCGGTGGAAGTATCGCCTGCCTCGTCTCCCCCAGCAGAGCGCCGCGCCCGCCTCTCTGCCCGCTCCTTCCGCTGCAGAGTGCGCTCCTCGCGTTGCTTCTCCAGCGCAGTGCGAACCTTCGTGGTTGGACTATCGGGGCGCGCGCCTTCTTTGCGAATGACCTCCGTCTTGATCACCGCAACCTGCTGCTGGTTCTTGATTGTGTTCGCGCTCGTGAGGGTCTTCAGGGCGAGTGCGCTCATCCCTGCGAAAGGACCATTAACCTCTGACGGGAAGGGCCCCGGCTTGCGGCGCGTGTGGGAAGTGCGCGCTGCACGAGTGGGCGCAGGCTCTACGGTGTTGAAGACGTCTGCAGTAGGGACATCCTCTTGGCTGCGTTTGGAACGAGTAGACCGGCGGTGTTGTCCACTGGTTTTCTTGCCAGCTTCAGGTATAGCCGCTGAGGGCCCCGGATCGAGGAGCTCTTCCGGGGTAGGCGCTTCCGGCGCAGAGGATGAGGCTGGAGGTGGCTGCTCAGGCTCCTTCGCTGGGCTAGACTGTGCTGCAGCAGACTGGGCATCTGGCACGGAAGGTGTTAAACTTGGTTCGGGAGTGGGCGACTTCAGGGTTGCAGTTGCAGGAGCAACCGGTGAGGGGGGTGCAGGGCCCGGCTGCGGCTCCGTCTGTGGACGCTTCCAGTTCACAGCGGAGCGCGCCTTAATCGGCCCTGAAGTCTTCGCCGGGGACGCAATAACGTTAGGCTTCGTCGCATTCTGCTCCGCTGCCGTTGACGACGAAGAGCCGGCATGCTCCCCCTTGTTGAACATTCCGGGCACGACCTTGCGAATCATGATGACGGGTTTCGCAGGAGGCGCTTTCACCGCTGAAGATTCAGGCTCCCGCTTGCGCTTCAAGGGCTGGGCACTGGAGGCCTCTGAGGACCAAGTCGCAGGAATCGGACGTCGCGCTGACTTGGGCGCAGGGGCCGCTTGGGCTTCGTCACTACTGCCTCCGCTACTACAGGAACCGACGGTGACGACTCGGAGAGGCTGGCAGATAAGCAGGATTCAGCATTCAAGTACCAAGAAACCTGCACGTGTCCCTGAATATACCTTCTGAGCAGCTCTACTTGTCGCGGGAGCGGGAAGCTTGCTAATCGCAACTTCTCGCTTTCCCGCCTGCGGTTGGTCTAGTATAAGGCTTCGCGCCGATCCTCGGTATCTTGCTGCTAGGCCCCGCAGACGGTTGCCTCAGGCTAGACGCTGCCTTCGCCGGGCTTGCCTTCGGCTGCGTTGCTGCGCCACTGGTCGCGCTGGCCGCAATTGGGCGGAGAGCAGAAGGTCCCGGTTCGTCCGCTTCGGGGATTGCGGGATGTAGCCTCTGCGTAGGGACAAGCGGGAATGGAAGGGCAGGGCGCGGCTTGGTAGCGGATGGTACGCCATCTGAGGACGCGGGCTTCTGAAAGAATGGTCTGCGGCCAAGCGCAGGCGGGCGAGTGGTCGGCTCTGCAGACGAACCTCGCTCTTTCCTACCTGCAAGTGGCCTCGGCTCGACTGAGCCGCTGCGCTGACGCTCTCGCGTCGGAGGGCGTACAGGAGAAGTCGGACGCGCGACCTCCTTCCCTTTACCGGGGGACGAGGAGGGTGGTGGAACAAATAAAGCTTCGTTCATCGGTACGCGTTTAGCCGGGCTTCGAGCAGGATCATCGAGAGCAAGCCGTTTGAACACTGGAGATCCAGGTGCGGCTGTGGGGCGAGGGGCGCTGAATAGAGCTGGGAGCTTCTGGGCGGAGTAAGTGCCCTCCGCTATGGCTTGAGCAATTGGCACGCGCCGGGCGGGCGTACGCGTGGTATCATCGAGCTTGGCCGGGGAGAAAGGGAACGGACGAAGCGGACTTCTGGACCGCTGAATGTCCGGCGCACCACCACCAGCTTCAGAACCTACCTTGGGGAAGATGAGGTTCGCGGTCGGTTGTGGTGGTGTGCTGGGCGCGGCGACGGGGTTGGAAGGTTCTGCTTGCTCACCCTCTTGTGACTGGGGCTGCGGAGTAGTAGGGCGGCTGGCACTTTCTCCGGCATCACGAGGGAGCAGTTGGCTCAGGACAGCAGCTGATACAGGCGACAACGAGCCTAGATTGCGCTTAATAAGATCTACTCGGGGTATCCTTCGGGGTGTCGTAGCATCAATGTTACCCGTCCGCAGGTAATTGTGGCAGCTGTGGCACGGCGTTGAGCTTGCGCTTCCGAACCGGGCTGCCTTGAGAATCCTCTTGGCCCTGCTGCTTCGTGCTATCGCATGCTGCCTCCGCGCGTTCAATCACCGCTTCGGCTGGCGGCGGAATTGATATGACTGTTTGTGGGAGAGAGCTACGACTCTTCCGTGGACGGCTGGAACGTCGGAGTGGAGGGTTTGATTCTTCGACATGGTGCTGGACCGAGTCAGAGGCTCCTTCAGCTCCTGATTGCGGGACTTCGGCGGCAGTAGAGACAGGTAGCGGTGGTACATCGGTTTCAACGATGAGGGAGTTCTCAACCTCCATCTCCTCGATATTTGCGCCGTCGCTCTGCGGTTCGGCTGCAGAGGGAGCGTTATCTTCTGTAGCTTGTATTTCAAATTTGTCTAGGCGATCCGGACGCGGAGACATGGAAAGTAGGTCATCGATAGTAGAAGTAGAAGGTTGTGCCGAGAGCCTGGTCGAATTTTGAGCTTGAGTCGGAGTAGGTGGGTGATGGTCGTGTGATGCAGAGAACGAGTCAAAGGTAATGAGGTCAGGTTGAGACACGTTGCTAGTATCGAAGTCTGCAGGCTTCGGGGTTGAAGGATTTGGGAGTACCGCAGTGGGGGAGACAGCAATAGGTTCCGGGGCGTCTTCAATAGATATGAGGGGACCGCTAGAAATGGCGGGAGGTGTGCGCTGCGGTGAGTCGGATATGTCGAGGAGTTGTACATCAATGAAACCCGACGGTTCCGCTTGGGAGGGCAATGGAGGGCTAGGCGGTGGCGAGGGATTGCCGGATGCGCTCAGAACTCTACTCGCCAACACTACGGAGGGCTCTGCTGGGGATTAGCGGAGGCAACGCACCAGAACCAGCATTGACACGCACCGTCTACTAAGCATCCTCATCAGGAGTTCCCTCTCGCGAACTAGACGCGGCAGCCTGATGTTGTGGGAAAAGCGGTAGTGGAACCATCGCAGATGAGAGCCTCGCCGATCTGCGTACGGGCGTGCGGAATGGGGCGCTACCAGCGCGCCTTGCGAATCTCTTCTCAGGAGACCGTACAGGACCAAAGAAGACTCTGTTCGAAGCGACGCTGGATGGCTCGCTTGCTTGAGACGGAGAGCTCATGATTGTAAGAGGCGAATCCATAGGCCCCGGATCTAGAGCCACATTACTAGTCATAGTACGCGTAGACGACAGTCAAGGTGTGCAGGGAAGCCAGCGCAGACGGATATCGCAAGAGGGGATGTGGACGTAGCCCGGGAGGAAAGCTGCGAGGCGAGTGTCGGAAGGAAAGAGCAAAGCACATCCACCGCACACAGCCAGAACGTTGAAGTCGCGTTGGGAGCACGTGACCGATCCCGTCACGCGTAACGAAGGTGGCGAGTATCCAACGAAGCGTTGACTCGCGGTACAAACAAAGGAGACTTATGTTGCAGACAGACTCCAGAGATTCTTCTGGATGGTGTTCTACCAGGTTGCAAGGGAGATAAGTGCGATGGAGAGAGACGCAGAGGCTCAGTCGGCTTCAGCCACCGTGACGGCGCACTCCACGTCGCGTCACGCGTCTCCGAGCAAAAGACGCTGGCAGACTCCGGCTGCAGCAGGAACACCGTGACCATGAGCGACTCGGGCATGCATGATCTGTATCGTACTCGCCGAGTCGATGATCTGCGCTGCATCTCCTTCATCGCCTTCTCGCGTCTTTAGACGTGCAATGCATCTCGTGCTGTTGTCTTCCTAACCTCCGACCGCGCCCTCGGAGATCACTGGCGCCACCAGGCAACCGCTGGACTGGCAAAGCCCGTTATTTGTAACCGATGCTGTAGCGCTGATAGAACGCCCCTGTCCTCACATGGGCAGTTGAGCGCGCATGCCCGGGCCCACCCCGAGTTTGATGATGCGGCTGTCCCAGCATCTGCCCTGCTCCGAACCGGCCACTTAACCTCCACCCTCTCACCCACCATGGCCGGCAGCCAGACCTGCTCAGCCTGTCGGTAAGCCCTCTCGCAGGTCCCCTGATCCCTCGCTACCGTTTTGCCGTGCACTAACACACGCCTCTCGTCGGGATCGGTACCGTTTACGTGGCAACAATATCCTCTAGCGGACGCAAAGTCGTAAGTTCCACCCCGCCGATCCACGATCACACAGCGCGCTCACAAGCAGTGCAGAAGTGCGATGGTGTCCTCCCCGTCTGCGGGCCTTGTTCTAAAGCTCGTCGGCCCGTCGAATGTGAGTACACGACCGCCGCCGCCGTGCCGCCAGGCCCCAAGGGCGAGTACCTGAAGAAAGGGGCCGCTTGCGCACCCTGCAGGTGAGTGACGTTACCCTTAAGGGGCTAGTCAGATCGCCGATGACACCTCATGGACCCACAGGAGGAAAAAGAAGGTAAGAGGCGTAGTCCACACGGCCTTGTTGGACCTTGCTCAAGTGGTACCAGAAATGTGATGCCAAACGGCCGTTTTGTTCGACTTGCAGGGTAGCAGGCAAGGAGAAAGACTGCACTTATGACGAGAACATCGAGAGGACGCTTACCGAAGCGCTCCTGCTGCGGACCCATGAATTGGAGGAACGCCTCGTAACCTATGAGAATGAGATATTCGTCCTGCGTAGTCAACAACATAACATCAACGACCATGGTGAGTGGCTCAATACATGCCTCTGATACGTGCTCATGTGGGCCTGGTGGTAGTAATGGCCCAGCCGGTAGCGTCGACGTCTCGACTACCTGAGCTCTCTATCCCGTCGCTGCCTACCGATGGCGGATTTTACAACTTCCCAAGAGCGCTCAATGCACTCTTCAACCACATTTCCACGCCGTCCCCGACCATGGACGTACACAGCATATCTACTCCAGCCATACCCCAAGGTCTTGACGAATTGTGAGCCACCTCTCCTTTACCAAGGCCAGCATCCCTCACTTGACTCCCTCCCCAGCCGCGTCGTCTTCGCCGAACACGCCCGCCAATGTGGCTGCACCCTCTCCACAGAGAAGCTAGGCGCCATCCTCGCGGGCGACACCTCAGGCGCGGTCGTGCATCCATCGTTCACGTATGTGGCGCACGTCCTCGGCTGCCTGCTCTGGCAGGTCCAGCGCCACATCTTCATCTTCCAGCACGTCGAGCACGAGCAGCTCCAGCTTCTGTGGGCCTCACTGGAGGACGTGGACCCTGTCACGGAAATCCAGATCCGGTACCTGCTCGCGATCTACTTCCTTCTCAGCAAGCAGATGGAGGAGGGCGAGCACCAGCTGTCGACTGCCTGTTCGCCTCGCGCTGCATCACAAACTCGTCTTTCCGGTCGACCCGGGTTGGTTCGACCCGATGTTGCAAGACGCAACGCCGGCTCAAGCAGAGCTGATCAGCACCCTCAGTCATCTTATGTACCTTGACCGGTGCTCCGCGCTTGTCTTCCACGTGCCTGCTAGGCTCGATAGCACCTACGACGAGGGGTTCAAGTCCGTCTCAGTAAGTCCCTCATCGGCCCAGCTGTTCTCCAGCCGTGACCGTTCTGACATTACGCAGATCGTATACCCCTTCCTCGCCAAGACGAATATCGTCTACCTCCGCGCGCGCAGCCTGCTCCTCCTCATCCGCACGACCGAGCTGTCGCAACAATGGGCGGAGCTCTCCGCCGCCGGCATCTTCGCGCCCGGGCGGCACGCGTGGTTCAGCCAGTACTGGGCGCTGCTCGAGGAGGTCTCCGCGCACGCGGCGAACGTCGAGGCGGAGATGCTCAAGGCGACGTTCAACGGCGACCGCGCGCACGGCGTCGCGCTCAAGTTCTCGCAGGTCGTCGCGCTCTCGAGCAAGGCGGAGCTGCACTGGCTTCTGCGGCGCGACCACCCGGAGAGCATGCAGCGCAGCTTGGACGTCGTCATGGAAGTCGTGGGGATCACGCGGCAGCTTCAAGGATAACGACTTCATCCTGTTGGACCCGCTTCTGGGGGTGAGTGTGCCGTGTGTTATCGAGTGGACGATGAGCCTGACGCGGGGTGTCGCAGTTGTGCTGGTCTATGATCGCGAAGATCGTGGTGCATGTTGCGAAACGGCCCGCCCTCACTGCCGGCATATCGTGGAAGTGCCGCCCTGCAGACGATCGACATGAGCGCAAGAAAGCTCGGGTATGAGATGCCGTTCATGGGTAAGTCGCAGTGATACACGTATCTCTCCAGCGAGCTTATCGTCGCATATCCCAGATGAACCGTTGCAGATCATCTCCGACGTTCTGCGCGTCGTGGATGTCCCAGATGTTTGAGCGCATAGATGTCGAGGGTTCTGGTCTACGGAGGTCTCGAATTACAGTCGTGGATGATACAGCGTCGGGCTTGAGTGTGGTGGAAGGATATTCCGTCTTCTGATTTTCTCGTTTAGCTTTCGTGATATGGGTCTCTTTTCTATTGCATGTAACATATAGCTCGATTGACGACCCCCGCTATGCCATGGAACGGATAGGATTTGTACTGGTCATTGTTGAAGGATTGCCCCCGAACGCCTGAAGTATCAAAACAGGAGGCCAGTCGCGCAGAGTGTTCTGCGAAATGGAACGTATGAGAAAACTTAGTCGTGGCAAGGCTGGCTCTGTATAAGGCGCGTGTATTGTGTCGTAAAGTAAAAGTGCATTATACTAAGTACAATGAATCCTTACAGTAGACGGAAGCAAGATCGTGATGCACAGACAGCTATACTATACAGCGGGAGCAAAGACGTGATGATGAGGATGGATGTAGACTACTTCGATGTTCGGGTGAGTGAGCACGTTGTCCTTTGCGCTTTTGGCTAGTACAGGCTTAGACGGTAGCCGTACCAGCACCAGTGGCAGGTGCAGGTTCCAACAGCGGGTCCCGTACCCACGCCAGCGCCGTTCACACCAGCACCCGTCGTAGCGCCATTGCGCGCCGCCATGTTCGGGCCCGTGCCGTACGCAGCACCGGCGCCGCCGTACGCCGCATCGGTGTATTTGCCGGACGCGAGGCCGAACGCGCCGTAGTCGACGCTGCGGAGGCCCCAGAGGAAGATGAAGAGGAAGATGGGGCCGAGGAAGATGTCGAGGATGCCGTACCAGATCATCTCGCCCGTGGGGGAGATGACGTTGCCGCCCTCGGAGACGCCCCAAGGCGATGGGATAGAGCATGAGGAAGAAGGCGAGGTAGGCAGAGCTGCGGATGTAGCCCGAGCGCACGACGCCGCCCTGCTGCGAATGTGGTGCGAGGGCCGTGGCCGAGGAGCACGTACCTGTATCACGGTGTTAGCATCAAATGCGGATATGATGACGCGAAAAGTGTCCTACCAGATGTAGAGGAGGGCACAGCAGCCGAGAGTGAAGTAGCCCCACTTGTACGTGCTAGGCACGAGCGCACCAACGAGGCCGCAGACGACCAGTACCCAGCCCATGAACATCGTTGTGAAGATGTCCGATAGCGAGAGTCCCGTTGCGAGCAAGAGCTCGAGGAGCAAGAGGGGGAGGGTGATGAACCATTGGATGTAGCGGACGTACTACGAGAGAATACAGTATGAGTACACAGATCATGAAGCCTGTGGAGCGCGCCCAGAGTACTTACCCAGATCTGGCGGTTGATGGTGTTACCACGACCGAATTCTGCACGCACTGGCGTAGCACCGAGGTCGGATGCCATTGAGAAATAGGCAATAGTAGCGGTCGTGAGGACGATGACGGCGATTTGGTGGAAGAGACGCGTTCCGCGTGGCCTCTGCGAACAACAGGTTTAGTGATTTACTCAACAATGGGTCGAATGACATGCGAGACGACATACTGTGAATGTCCAGAAGATCATGGCCAGGTCACTGAGGGCCATGATAGCGAATACGGCCCATAGCCAGTCAGAACCACCAGCGGTGATGTGCCTGTCGGCGTTGGGTGGGTTCTGGTCGAGGGAGCCGGCCATCGTTGATTGATAGTCGTGAAGCTCGTGAAGGGGTCGTGAGGCTGATTGTAGTCGTTACAACGCAAGGGAGCTTGAGTTTGGTGCGACGGTGATTCATCGGCTTGTGACCCATGCTCTTATAAAGGCGTCGAGGAGAGCGAAAGACGTGAGTACGTGGCCTGGGCCGGTCATGGATGTCGTCACTAGAGGATAGCGGTAGTGCTCCAAAGACTGCGGCCGAAATGTCGAGAAGAGGCGAGTGCCCCACAGGCGAGGCCCGCCGGACTCGAGCACGCCTGGGACGATTCGCAGCATCTCGAGCCCATGGAGGTGGCACCGCGGCTCCCGTACAACAGAGCGAAGCATTGGCAGATGATGTCCGCATGACGCACCTCGCTGCAAAGGGGCCCGACGCATTATGCTCGAAAGGCTCCATGAGGGCGTCCAAGTGGGCAGTCGACGAACCTTCCTCGTTCAGCCGCGTCCATCATCTGCTTCCGCCGTCACGGCGCCCTTCCTCATTGGTCCATTCCACCCGTCCTGTGACCGTGACTTCCCTCTTCCGTGAGAGTTGTTTAGAACTGTTTGGAAAGTCACCAAGGTTTTGCTCAACGCCTTCGGCCGTTCTAACGTCTCACCGTGGCGGCAGCCCATCCCATAGACAACCCTTGACCGCGAGAATTTCACGCGATAGCTCAGCTGTTCAAAGAGATGTGCAACCGTCATAATATCGTTGCCTACAAGCTCATGAACCACCCACCGATACCACTTTCGACTGGCGAGGACCACCAGGATACAGCACTGCCTGCCAAACAAGCACTCCGAGAGCCCGAGTCGAAGCCCCCCAGACGCTGACATCTCCGCGCAGCCTACTCTCGGAATCAGATGATGGTTTCGGAGCATTCTCCGACGTCCTGATACTTATCGGCCACCATGCACTTATCGTGTCTTGTGCTGATTCGACTCGCGCTAGAACGTCTTCGAACCGGCAGAGTCACAAATCCTAATATTCTTCAAGTTGCGTCCCTCATAATAATATATTACTCATCCAATACGACCGGCGACGGCTACGGTACGGTACCTTCATGCCTCCTACCCTTCCATCACACTAACGATGAGGATAAGATGGCATGCGAAGGTTTTTCACAATCGCGAGCGTCTCAGCGCTAGTGGAGCATGGTTTGTATCAAATACACTCGAGTCTCGAGTCAAAGTCCCTACTCATGTGGGACTGACAGATAGCCATTTTTCGATCACTTGACGCAGATAGTCTGTTGTACATTGAACGGAGCTGCTTTAGGTACTTTCCACTTCACCGCCAGTATGTTGGCGCTTCAGCCCCCACGATCAATCGCGCTTCGTCCAAAGCCTTAAGGATTTCTTCAGGGAGGGGGCCCTTCTCGCTGTCCTCCAGGTTCTGCTCGAGTTGGGCAGCGCTGCTTGCACCCAAGATGATACCATCCTCAGGCGTCAACACTGAGTGGTGCTGGCACCACCGCAGGGCAATCTCCGTGAGTCGAAGCTGGTGCTTCTCCTGGACCAACGATGTGGACGAGGCTTAGCGCCATCCACAAACAGGTGTAGGCATCACCGCACTCACCGCGACGGGCTTCAGGTAGTTCAGCGCGTCGAAGAAACCGCGCTTGAAGTATCTCGCGCGATACATCTGTCCCATCTTGCTGTTGGGATCAAATCGGCCGCCCGCTGGAGCTTGGGCATCTGGAGCCGCGACCTTGCCCGCAAAGAACCCGCCCCTGTTTGTGATACACGTTCAGGGGGTAGAAGCACTATCAATAGCTTATTCTTGGAGGGTCTTCGGGAGGGAAGGGCACTCACGCCAAGGGGTTGTAGATGACGAGACGAATACCGAACTTCCGGCAGCAAGGCACGAGCTCGGACTCTATCTCACGTGTGACGGCGTTATACATCCTGCAAGCATCGCAGCTGGGTCAGCCAACGGGGTTCAATGGCGAAACCGCTCTACATACGCCTGGTAAATCTTGGGCTGAACCCATCCGTTGGCTTTGCAGATGCCAACTATCTCCGCCACCTACAGAAGGGGTGAGCTCACTTGACTATCGTACAGATGCGATCTACGCACCTCCCAGGCAGCGTAGTTGCTAAGTCCGAAGATCTCACTGAATAGTTCAGGTGAGAAAAGGCCTCCCTTCGAATGCCTTAGAACTTACAAGAGTCCCTCCTTATACATTTGATTGACCTCGCGCACAGTGTCCTCGAATGGAACACTCCTGTCAGGAGCGTGCAGGTAAAACACCCGCACTTTGTACGGCGCCAACATCTTCAGCGAGGTCTGGAAGGTTGCGCGCAGCTTGGCGGGTGCATGGTCACCCGGGCTGTTCGGATACACCCTGACAGTCACCAAAATTTGTGAGTAACCGCGCTCCAGGATGGACCCATGACGTCTCCTAGCCAGAATGGCAAGATACCTACTTGGTGTCAATTGTGGCGCCCTTGAGGTCAAGCTTTGCCAGCAACTGCGGATCATTCAATCAGTACACGCATGGAAGCAGTACCATACAATGCCACGAACGGGTTCAGTAGTGCCCTCCGCGTACACACGCGCAGTATCGAGCTCCGTGTGGCCGTGCTTGAAGAACGTGTCGAGTATCTCCTGGCACTCCTTGGGGTCTGACGTGCGCACGCCATTCTTGCCGGCCTCGCCCATCGTCATCGTGCCCTATCACGCACGAGAGCACCATATCAGTTCGTCGGACTACTATATGCTCGTGCCGTGAGACGCGTACGAAGAGCAGCGGGATTCTGGTGGACGGCATGGTGGACAAAGGACGAACAAGCCGGGGCAGAGTGCGGGGTACCAGGTATCGCAACACCTTGACGATGTGGTTGGGAGCAAGATGACTAGACTGATGACAGAACAACTTCTGACACACGCGATATATTAAGACGGAGGTCGAGCAGCAGGCTGCTTGATCAGTCGCTGCTGTGGTGGGACGGCGACCTCGGGTACGGTGGGTGCTCTCCCGGGCCTTCGGTGCGTCGGTCCGTACAATCTGCGCTCGTAAGGTTAGGGTCGATCTGAGATTGCTATGACCTCCTCGATCAATCTCCAAGCGCCCGAAGTCTGCTCCATCGAGATTTCAGTCTTAGCACTCGCGCTGCGCCGCTCCATCCAACTGCACGAACCTCCACACACCCACTAGCTTACTCGCAGGACGAATTGCGACCTTACTAGACTAAAGTGCTTGTCGTATAGAACACCTTCCAAATCCAAACCCCGCTGAAGTACCCTGGAAGGCCTGTAGAACCGCACGATGGCCAAAAAGAACAAGCTCAAGAAGATGCTTTCCCCACCGACGCCTGCGCCGGTAGAGACGACCATGGACGACGATGAACTAATGGACGACCTGTTGGCGCAACTGGAATCCCGAGATGATTCCGTTAAGAAGGAGTCCGCGAACGTTTTGAATGAGATGCAGATTGACAAGGTCGCGGATCAGCTCGAGTCTGCGCCGAAGAAGGATCCCAAGGCTAGGTACAAGGCCAGACAGGTGGGGATCCAATAAAAGAGTGGAAGGCGCGATGTGTCGTTGACTAAGCCTCTTGTGGGCAGGCTAGAAAGGCTGCCGCTCTCGCGGAGTCGTACGCGCCCAACGACGCGGAAGCGGATGCGCGGCTAGAACGAGAAGCTAAGGAGGAGGAAGAGCAAATCAAGAAGACGTGCGACGAACTTGGTCTAATGATATACGAGGTTAGACACAAGATTCGTACTCTCTTCTGAGCACGACCGCTCACTGAACTCCATAGATCACGCCGGACGGACACTGTCTCTTCTCCGCCGTGGCCGATCAGCTCTCCCTCCTCGGGATTCTGCCATCCTCCCAAGCAACATACGCGACGTGCCGCAAAGCCGCCGCTGACTACATCCACAGCCATCCCGACGATTTCCTCCCCTTCCTTCCCTCCGATCTTGGAGAAGACTCTGCGGGCGCGACCGAGCCCGGTCTGATGAACCGCGAACAGTTCGATCGATACTGCACCACGATGCGCGATACAGCGGTATGGGGCGGCGAGCCCGAAGTTGTAGCCCTGAGTAGGGCATTCAATGTCCCGATACATGTTGTCCAGGGAGGCAAGCCACCCGTCGTTGTGCATGACCCTGCAGGGCAGTCAGGGTCAGGAGGCGATAGGAAAACCTGTCTACATCAGCTATCATAGACGACTGTATGGGCTTGGAGAGGTCCGTTCACCCGCGATTCTGACGCGCTGACATCTACTCACTGCTACGTATATACAGCATTACAACTCATTGCGCCCGAAGACCCTGGTCAACTCGATCAAGTCTGTATTTCAATGACGTTTGACGAGGGTTTAGTAGTCAGAGGTGGGGTCAACCTGGGTATACCTGGGAGATATGTAGGTTAGGGGAGCATTTGCATTCACGCCATCCTTCTCTCCATGGGCAGCCTTTACTCTCTGACTCATCCGAGCATAGGTCAACAAGGTAAGTGAGTATCGCTGACAACGGATCTCGCACCAGTGTTTGGCGCATGTGGACTGGTAAATCGCCACAAGCCACTCAGCCATCAACGCTATCGATGTGCACGCCCTATCCACTAAGATACGGATATGTGCAAACGTCTTCCAGCTAAACAGCAGTACTGCCAAATACAAGAGCTAAACGCTAAATTACAAGCACATCCAAAGCTCCAGAACGCCCCTCTCAGATCATGTCCAGCAAGTCCTTGTTCTGAGGCCGCGGCTCGTCCGCCAAGTATCCCCCGAATGCCGAGTCGAGCGCCGCGTACGGGTCTGAGGCAGGCGCCTGCGGGACCGCGTCGTCGTCCTCGCCACCATCTTCCGGAGTATCCTGAGACGACGATCCAGTAGGCCATGAGGTTGACTGCTGCAGAGGAAGCAGCGCCGTTCTGGACTTGTGGAGCGGGTGAGTCCGTGTCCAGCAAGTCTTGGGAAGTGGCGTTGGACATGGTAGGTTCCGGAGGGCCGGGACCCGGGACCTTGACAGTCGTTGGAGGCAGGTTCGTGCGCGCGACGGGAACGAGCACTTGTCTTGACAAAGGGTTGAGTGCTGGACTGTCGGTGAGAGCCTTGCCCGTAGCACCTCGGATGAAGGTCTGAGGTATGCACTTCAGAATGACGTGGATTGCCAACCAATCTCCTTGCACCTACCTCCGGGTTCTTGTGGTAGATACTCCCTAGCGTGCCTGTATGTAACAGGAGCTGGTCAAGCGCGCCCCTATCCATACGGTCGGCGTCGGTGGTGATCGGGGGCTTCTCGGCCAGGACGATCTCTCCGGCGACGGTGGGGTTAATGGCCAGCATGCGCCAGTACATGAATCCACGATCACGCAGGTCCGGGTTGTCCACCTCCTCGGTTGTCCACTTCAGCACTTTGTGCACAAGCGCCTTGGTTGTATCTGAGTGCGGCTTGTAAATGAACAGCTTCACCGCAGCTGTCAACAATGCGAGTTGAACCTACAGCGTGCGCGTCAGCACGGAAGTGCAAATATCAAATAACCACGACATACTTCGTTGGGCTCTTCAAGGAAGGTGTACGTGAGGTCATCCATAAGCTCATCAGCATTGTCGATCCGGTTCGCGAACTGCCCAATGATCCAAATCATCGCAGCCTTCGACTCCGGCTCGTCAAGTAGGTCAAGATGTTCGCACAACGTGGGAATGATACCCTCGTACTTGCCCGGGTATCGTCGGAAGACGTCTTTGATGACGATCACGGCTTCCTGAACGACGTACGACACCTTCGTCTCGATCAAGTCTAGCAGAGCTTGTATGCACGCATCTGCCGCCGGTTGAACCTTGATCGCCAAGCGTCCTATTGACCGGACTGCCTTGCGAACGAAGTCAACATCGACCTCGGATGCATACCTGGAAGTGCTGTCAGGACTGGAGAGTAGTCCGATACGGGATTGCTTACTCCTGAAGCTCGGCTAGGACTTCACGCGCGTTCTCTTCGCGAGCCAGGCGGTACATGATTTCGAGCTTCGCCAGCTTCACGTAGATAGGGTCGTTGTACTTGCAGAAGAAGACCTTCACGTCGTTTTTGAGAACTGCAGGTCGACGCTGGATGATCAGGAGGATATTTCGGAGGGCGACATATTGAACTTCGGGTCCCGAGGACAATAATGTCACTGAATCAAGGATCAGCACGCCATTCATGCACAAGACAGATCAGGAACAAACCTAATGGAGGGCCCATCTTCTTGCAGATGTATTCCATGAGACGGCGGTTCTCCATGTAGTTCATGAGGTACAACAGGATCTTGATGGCGGTGAGAACGACGGCAGAGTTGGCATGGTTGAGCTGTGCGATGACCCGCTCTGCGATCATTTCTGCGTCTGAGTGCTTCTCTGGGACGTAGCGGAGTAGCGAGTCCAGGATATATATGGTTCCCCATCTATGACATGAGTGAGAAACCGGCAAACACGCTCAGGAGATCGTGAAAGAAACGCCTACTCTGAACTCTCACCAAGAGCAGTTAAGAGCTTGTTCGCTACTGTCAAGTTGAGCTTGAAGATGACGCCGTCTTGTCGATCCCCGATTTCCGAGAGTGCGGCCACAGCGTTCGCAACCACAGTCGCGTTGGAGTCAAGGAGCAGATCGCGGAGCATTTCAACGAAACCACCCTTCTCTGCCTTCCGCGGGTCAGCAGCATACAGCTTCGCGACACATATTGCCGGCGGTCTTCCGGACGTAGGGGTCGCGGTCCTTGAGACAATGCCGTAGCTGGTCCGTCAGCGATTCGATGACGACAGGAGTGGGTATATAGGACATTGTCCGGATGGCAAGGGCGCGGACTAGAGGGTTGCGGTCGTTACAGTCCTACAAGTTGTTAACAATTCCACGATGTAGGGCATCAGAAGACCTATCATACCTGCAGGAAACTAGGGATTACGAGATGAAGCTGATCGGCCTTCTGACGGCCATAGCATACGAGGAACAGGTAGACCACTGTAGACAACATTTAGATGTGTACGTACAGGGAATTGGCATGAGTACCTACTCTTCTTGATCTCCAATAGAGGGGTCCCCAGACATTGCACAACGTCCGTGAACAGAGGCGACACTAGGGGCAGGATATGAGCGAATAGGTTATACGGTGTTGTACAGATACACCCACTATCATTGCCCATGGTTATATTCGCGACAATCTTCTTCAGGACGGTCTTACGTTTCGTGAACTTCTTGTCCTTGGACTCTGCCGCCTCCAACTCGGCACGGAATTCCTAGGGGTGGTAGAACTCAGTCCCCGCACAGAGCAAGCATAGCAGTGATCGCGCACCTGGATCTTGCCCCGCTGGAAGAACTTGGCATCTTGCCCGCCCTGACCACTCATATTTTGCGAGCTTAGATTGCCCCTCCAGCTACAAACACGAGTCCAGGACGATGGCGGGGTATACAAGTCGAGAAGCCGAAGACGAGAGATGCCGCCGTATGCGTGAGTGAGCGGGTGAGGGAGGCGTCGCGTTGACAAGCGCTCGCCATCACTCCTTCCTCTCCCTCCACCAAGTCCGACAACGCCGGACACCCGCCGGCCCATCATGGCTGCAATTCGTCGACATGTCAAGCCACCGACTCTAGTGTGTACCCCGCGGGCATCCGTGGACGCGACAAACACACCTGCTATTGACTCAGTCCTCAAGCAACTCAAGGCATGTTCTCGGAGATTGCAGACTGCACTCTCTACGCACCGCACAGAGCTGCAGGTGCTGGAGAGACTCTACTACAAAGGAAAGAACCAGCACCGCACCGCCTTGTTCTGGCAACGCGTCGCCGAGATGAGGAGGCTCGGGGGGCGCGTCGATGAAATGCACATCGACGACGTCGTCGAGAGCCTTCGTCTTGCATTCTGGGGTGATCCATCGACACGGACGTGAGTGCTAATGGCCAATGCTCTCTGCCTCTCCGACGCCTGTGGAGTCTGACGGAGTGCCTGTGGACTGTGTACAGGACGAAGCTGCTCAAGGGCCCTTGGACGCACTGCCCAGACGCAAAGGCACTGATGTTCGTTATGGAGAGATGTTCTGCATGCTGCACGCTGGTCGACCGAGTAAGCCCGCCGGACGGTTGAATGTCTTCGCCCTTTTCCGGCATCCCCGAGCTCAATTCCTCCCCGCCAGGCCCGACAGCGCCTCCTCCGTGCATACGAGTGAGTATCTCATCGCCGTGTGGCGTCGCCCTGCCGAGCTCACCGACGCGCGCCCTCTACCCGTTTAGGTCATTCACATTGATGATGCAGAGC
Organism: Trametes sanguinea; assembly: GCA_008973685.1. NCBI lineage: Eukaryota > Fungi > Basidiomycota > Agaricomycetes > Polyporales > Polyporaceae > Trametes > Trametes sanguinea. Next base: position 1,780,734 of record WAHA01000006.1, read on the forward strand.
GGTGCATTCCTCCAGCTGGTGCTGGTGCTCGCGGCCATTGCGTCACGGCTCAGCATCCTCCTGACTGAGGTCAGAGCTGTCGCCGAGCTATCCTGGTCTGCAGGCTTACGAGTGCTGCAAACCCTCTACGTGAGTTTGCGTCATCGGCACTGTAAAGGGACCTCCTCGCTCACTAATCCGACTGCAAGGCCACGGAAGTAGGCTCAGTAAGACCGCTTGTCAGAACAGAACTCCACGAACCGACTCCGGCAGCAGCCCCTGGCCGCGTCCTCGGCGTCGCGCTCCAGGTCACCTCGTAATACTGACCCTGGCCTCGGCCGGGATGAAGTCGAGGATGAAGATTTAGGACGCTCGCTCGCTCGTCCACCCTCAGAGGTCCCCGAACAGAACGTCGGCGCGCCGTTCTACGCGGATGCAACCGCGGATTCACGCCCCGACGAGCTGCCGGCGGATCCTATGACATTCACGCTCTCCAACGAGCTGGCCCAGCCGATTGGTACGCCCCCATTCTGTTCTGCAGGAATGCTCTCCGCGCCCCCTCTGACGTTCGATTCGAAGACTCGTTAGTGCCTCCACAATCCGCGAAAGCGAACGAGCCCTCGGGTTCGGATGGTTCGCTGTCTGCTCAGCCTGCTGTGCCGAGTGCCCCCAAACGGAAGAAGGCCGACGCCGAGGGCGGTAGACCGGTCAAGAAAAAGAAGAAGAAACGGGATGAAATCGACGATATATTTGGGTTTTAGGTGCTTCGGGTTTCAGCTCGAGTTTGTGGCTCCGGAGGTCCGGAGGGAGGCCGAGCATTACTGGAGCTGAACAGTGAACTGTTCGACAACCCTCCGCGATCGACTCGCTGGGTCAATTCCGACAACTCTAACATGTGGTTCGAACTACAGTTGGCCCTGTGCGATGCGAGCTACAATTCCAGAGGCTTTGCTTATTATGAGCTGTTCTCATGGTAGGTTCACAGGGCAGGATATAATGACGACAACACAACGGTTGTTATATCCAAGAGGTCCATCAATACATTACGAGCAACTACTACACCACGTTACATTTACTGGCCGAACGTAGGACGGACGAAGCCCTTAGAGCCGAACCAGTTGCCCTTGAGCTTTAGGAACAATCAGACACGCGTGTCTGGAGTGCGTCAGACAAATGAGCTTACCATGTAGTTCCAGTAGACCCAGGGGAAGAAGTCCTTCTTGAGGTAGTAGAACGCGGCACGAGGAGTGCCCTGGTCGCCGAGAATGTTGGCGAAGGACTCCTTGGGCTCGAGGCCGTACTTGAACTCAGCGAGCAGCAGCTGGCCATAGCCAGTCAAGAGCTGGATAGCCACTCAGCATACATATTCACACGAGAAACGATATGATGGGGTACATACCGGGCAACTCGTGTAACCGTCGTAAGCCGCACCCGCGAGCTTGCCAGTGTCCACGACGGAGAACAGGTTTTCGGTGAGAACGGGGGCCTGCGCGGTGATAGCAGCAGCGGTCTTGCTCGTCGGGAGACTCGAGCAGTCGCCCAACGCCCAGACGTTCTCGTACTCAGGGTTCGTGTGACGAAGCGTAGCCTGGTCAACCGCGACCCAGCCCGCCTGGTCCGCAATCGGAGAGTTCTTGATAGACTCGAGAGGGCCCATAGGAGGAGAGACGTGCAGAAGCGTGTAGTCGACATCCACGGTGCCGTCAGCGGTCTTGAATGTCGCCTTGTGAGCCTCTGGGTTCACGCTGACGAGGTTGTGCTGGAAGAAGCCACCGACGCCGCGCTCCTTGCGAAGCTGGTCGAGGATGTCCGAGTATTTCTTCACGCTGAACATGCTCGGCATGCCAGGTGTAGAAGTCGATAGAGATGTTGTCCCCTCGGTTGGTCTTCTGGAACCGGTCCCAGGCCATCCACATAATCTTTTGGGGGGCTAATTTCGCAGCGTGAACGAGTGCTCATAAAATATAGGTAGCATAAGAAGTCACGTACCACCAGCACACTTGATCACACCAGCAGGCTGGGTGAAGATGGCCTTGCCAGAGCGGAGGGCGTCAATATCCCTCCACACTTTGTCACAAGTGTTGTATGAGTAGATCGACGACACGCCAGACGCGGGGTCGGCGAGGGCCTTCTCGAGGCCAGGGATGGCAGACCAGTTGGTCTGGAGACCGGTAGCAACCACCAGGTTCTCGTAGCCAATCTTGCGGCCAGAGGTGGTGATCACCGAGGACGACTTGGGCTCAAAAGTCTTGACGTTTTCGGGGACGTGCGCGAGGTGAGGAGGGATGAGCGAGTCGAGCTTCCGACGGGTCTCATCCTTCTTTTTCAGCCCTGCACCGACAAGAGTCCTGGAAAGGTACGGGGTGAGCCATGGCGGGCGATTTCCGGGAATGCATCTGCTTACCATCCGGGCTATAGCGGTCCGACCACGCACGGAAGCAAGGAAAACGTGAGTAGATGATATCAAGGCACGCATACGTTGTGTTGCAGTACCTGGTAGTAATGATACTCGGCGGCGTCGAGGATGGCAATATCACCAGGGTTGAGAGCCTTGCCCGCGCTCTTGAAGCGGTTGTAGATCTGGTTTGCCACCGTCAGACCGCCGGAGCCTAAAGGGCAGAAGCAGCGCGCGCGACGATCAGTCTATGGCAGGGCCGTGACTGTTGCATCAAGGAGCTGCTACGCACCTGCGCCGACGACGACGACCTTGTACTTGTCCTTGTCCGCGGCGGTGCTCGCCCAGCGACGGGCGCGGGCGGCAGCGGGCGCTGACCTCGCGAGAGCCTTCGACCTGAGAGCGAGCATGTCGTATTTGCGCTGTTACTTTTGTTTGCTAGGCTGTAGGGACCGAAGCGATACGAACAGGGAACGAAGAAAGCAAGGAAGAGGTGCGGGGACGAGCCGGGGACCGCGCTCGCTGGTAGATATGTGCGATCGAGAAATTCGGAATTGGCACGAGCTGGAACTTGGAAGGCGCGACTGCTGCGTCATCGTGACCTGCTGAGGTCATCGTCTGCCACAGCGAACACGCGACTTTGTTCACCCTCTTCAGCGTCTCCAGCATCGTCTACCACGATGACCAGCGTACGATGTGCTGTATGGCGTCGGGCAGCGTGGACCGCACTTGACCTTGGAGAAAACAAGAATAAGTACATCTGACTCTGAGTGAATGATGCTGATCCAGTGCCTTGGACCGCGCGCACCACCGCGCGACGCTGTATCCATCGTAACCGCTCCCCGCCTCCCGCTCGGGCTCGGGCTCTCTCTCCCTCTCTCCATTGTGTTCTGTACTCTAGCTCGCTGTACTTTGCACGTTCCTCATTGCAAGTCTCAAGAGCTTGTCCCGGGACGAACTGCTGGCAGTTCACTCTCCGTCCTGTCGCCACCTCTTGATTTCCTTCTGTCAGACGTCCCTTTCCACCCCCGCCCCGACAGCTGAGCCTCATTCCGGAGACAAAGCACTTACAGCTGATTGTTTGACCACTTCGACGGTTGCGACGCCTGTCACCTTCTTGTATCACGGCAGATATAACGGTGGAGAGGTGCGTTGCGCTTCAGCTTCAACCTTGCAACTTTCCCTTACGTTCGGCTGCTGCGACGGTCGCTGACTTCCGCTCCCTTACGTTCAGTGTCTCGGTGTATTAGTCGCTTCTCTTCTACACCCGCTGTGCGGCCGTAATCTCTTCATCTACCAGCAGCAGGCCTGACTCCTCTCTCGCGCGCCGGATCGCCTCTCGCACACTCGGAGCTTATCTACTCGCGGTTTGTATGTCTCTCCCCGCACGCCCCAACGTCGGACTGCCCTCCACCCCTCGTCGCTCCTATACTTCGGGTCCGGCGAGACAAGACTACCCTCCGCGCCCCAGAAGTTCTGCAAGCGAGCGGCCGCCTCCTCCATCTAGCTATGCCGCTCCGGCTCCTCCCCTTCCCACCCAACCGCGCACAATTCGTCCACAGAGGTCACTGAACTCTCTACCGTCGACTCCTTCGGGGAGCGTGCGCTCGCGCTCTCTTGATAGGAGGGCCGATTCCCGTTATACATCCTCGCGGGCCGAACCTCCTCCTCCCATTCCAAGTCTCCCCACTTCTCGTGGGATCACTCGTAACCCCACGCAAAGCAGGCAGCGAGGCAGAGAGGGTGGCGACCGATATGTGCCTTCGCGGCCTATAGACCGTTACGCGAGCCGCAGGAGTGAGGATGTCATGTCGGATTCTTCGGGGGCTTCGGAGCTGTCCATGTCGCCGGCTAGTGTAGCGTCCTCGAGGACCAGTCTGGACGAGAACGAGATGCAGTACGAGGAGAAGGAGATTGGGAAGCCAGTAGCGGCGGGCCATGGATCCTCGCTGTGGGCCAGCATTACGAGCGTAGCGAGCAATCTGACTATCAATGTCACCAAGGCGCTATCGAGCAATATCGCTACTTATAACGGCGAAGGTGCGTCTGATCTATCACGTACTGCCAATCTGCGGATGGAAGTATTTACGGAAGATGAACACTGCACACAGAGACGCCTGTGGGAGGAGAGTCGCGCCTCACCCGTGCCATGAAGGCCTACCACATCGAGAAAGCCCGCAATCCGGCCGAACTTCCCGACTGGCTCTTTGACGAACGTGAGCGAGGCGTTCGCTCTCACCAGACACCTGCAAAGCCGTCCGTGGAGGAGGAACGAGCACCGCCGCCTCCAGCTCCTTCCCAGCTTTCCCGCTCCGTCACCACGTCTAGACGAGACGAGCCTCTGCTCCCCGCGCGGATCGTGCGTGGTCCCACCCTGGCCGACCGTCGAGCGGCAGTGGACACAGGAAGTGAGGAGCACGTTACGAAGTCCATGGCACGTCTCCGCGCACTGCGCGACGCTAAACGGAACGCGAAGGTGCGATTCCACAGCGAAGATGACGGGGAAATCCCCTGCGAACGACGCGAATCAAGTCCCCGAGCCCGCAAACTACGCGACTCCGGCTCCGGTTTCTAGGGAGCCCCCGACGAGACCGATGCGCATGCAGGCGCCTCTAGGGGGGGCAACTCCTCTCGGGGTTCGCGGGCGGCAACCCTCCACGCGTATGGGGCTGCCCAGTGGGGTGCGTCCGCTGCGGGCTTAACGTACAAGCTCGATACTATCATTGTCAAATGAACGGGGTTGTCAGCACTGCGAGCGTATTATTCAGGATGTACGCCTTTACACCGGAGATGTAAACGGATAGTTTGGACAATGTTATGATGGATCTTGTGTGTACTTTCTACACGCATTCTCACTGCCGGTTCAACAGATCCTTCAGAAGTGATCACCGTAAACGGTGTATCGCCCGTGGTTCTGCTGACCGAATCAGAGTGATTGGCGCGTCCACTGCAATCGCATGATCGGTCAGTTCGCGCTCTTCCGTCCTCCAGGGCTCCTTGGTCGTCTTGGTATAGAGCCCGACGTTGTGGAGCCGGGCGGGTTCAACACTCTCACGTCAACACCCTGATTCGTGCAGTGATTGTCGCCAGCGCTGCGCGACAGTGCTGTTGAGGATAGTCATTGCCTCTGGACGTTATCTGGCAAGGTGTTGACGCCGCTTGTGGATGATCACATGCGGTCGTCTCAACTATCAGGCCGCTGTCAAGTGGATTCGGGATGCTTTGTGTATAGCTGTCCCCTCAGTATCTACACGCAAGTCCGTTTGGGCACGTCGAGAATATGACAATGGTCCTCGCGGAACTTGGCAAAGGAAGCAGGGAGTGTAGGCCTGAGAAATGTCGAGAGATGCACATGCGGCGCGTCCTGTGCAGACATGATCACGATCATGATTAAGTGTACCTGAAGTACGGAAGAGACAAGTTTCACGCGTCACGCAGTCAGACCTGGCACTGGAAGACGGTAATTGCACACGCTAACGAGCGTTTGAGAGACGCGAGGAAAGCGTGAACAGGCTAAAGTGATGCGAGTGGAGAACGCAAACGGGGTGACTTGATGAACAGACGGATATGAGCACTGCAGGAGGTAATTTTGCACGAGTGGGATGGCCAGGAATAGAATGCACTGCGCTGTCGATGGAAGCGTTGGCAATGGATGAGAGAAGGAGTGGTCGTGAGTAGTCGTGATGGCAGCAGTTGCGAGGACAGCTGCTGGTCAGATCGGGCCTCTCCCTTCTTCTCGTCCTCGCGCGCCCGCGTGTGATTGGCCGGGACGGGGTCAGATGGCGGGAGAAGGCGTGGATTGGCTGAATGGCGAGAAGAGAGGAAAAAGCGGGTCGAATATTCGCTCGGGTGGCCCACGGAGTTGGACGCCGGAGCGAGGACGAGGGCGTGATGGGGGTGGGCGTCGATGATCTGTCGCCATGGCACACCTTCGATCTCCGAAGCCCATCTCGTCCCTGGCCCGCAATATAAGCCTCCCCCGCCTCGCTGCCCGGTTCGCCAACCTTTTCGTTCGCCCCCCTTCGTTCTTTGCCTTGCGCAATCTTAGTCGAGTTGACTCGACCCCTCTCTCTTTCTTTCGTTCTTCATTCGGGGTATGTCGTCTCTCCTGCGCTCTCCATCTCTACCACAGCACAGTACGCTGACTATGATGCCCTTGCGCTCTCCAGATCACCCTCTTTGATAGGGGCACTAGCTGCAGAATCCTCCGGGAGGTCATTCACACATCGTCTAGATTGACGCACCTGTCCTCGTCCAACGCCGACAACCACACCTCGACGGTTATTTTAGCTTTCTATTTTCACGATGCGCGTTTTCTCCACTCTTGTTGCTTCCACCCTCTTGGCCGGCATCGCCGCTGCCCTCCCCCGCCCCGAAACTGACGCTGCGGGTCTGATCAAGCGCACCGACTCCAGGTGAGTAGCGAAAGTGTTGTACATTCCAAATCGAGTAACTAAGTTCGCGCGATCCTCAGCTACGGCTCTTCCGGCTACTCGGGCTCTGGCTCTGGCTCGGGTTCCTACTCGGGCTCCGGCTCCTCGTCGTCTTCCGGCAGCTACAGCGGGTCGTCCTCGTCCTCAGGTAGCTACTCGGGCTCCAGCTCGAACTCCGGCAGCTACTCTGGCTCCGGTTCGGGCTCGGGCTCGGGCAGCTACTCCGGCTCTGGCTCGAACTCCAACTCGGGCAGCTACTCCGGCTCGGGCTCCTCTGGCTCTGGCTCGGGCAGCAACTCTGGCTGCTCGAACGGCTCGTGCGACAGCTCCTCGTCCTCGAGCACGATGATGAACGACAACTCGTCTACCATGATGAGCGACAACTCATCCACCATGATGAACGACAACTCGTCCACCATGATGGACAGCTCTTCGACGATGATGGCTGCTTCCTCCACGATGATGTACTCGCAGGCCACTCAGACCGCGGACATGACCTCCACCGCCGCTACGTCCACGATGACCTACGGCTCCGGCAGCACTAACTGGGGTGGCTCTGGTTACAACGACTGCGTGCAGCGTAAGTCATCTTCGTCTGTGTTCACGATGAAATTAGATGCTCAATATCACGATAGAATGCATTGCTTCCTACGGCCCCCCGGCTGCCAGCTACACGCCCCCCACTCAGACCCAGGGCAGCAGCTCTGGCAGCGGCTCCGGCTCCGGCACCACCCACACGGTCATCGTTGCCCCGACTCAGGGTGTCCTCCGCTACGTCCCCTTCGCCGTGAACGCCTCCGTCGGTGACACCGTCATGTTCATGTGGGGTGCCAACAACCACACGGTCACCAAGTCGTCCATGGTCGAGATCTGCAACAAGACCGACAGCCAGCCCTTCGCGTCCGGCGAGCAGAACAAGCCCTTCACGTTCACTCAGGTCGTCAACGACACCAACCCCATCTTCTTCTACTGCGGTACCCCCGGTCACTGCCAGAAGGGCATGTTCGGTATGATCAACGGACCCTCGGCTTACAACGCTCCCACCTCGGTCAGCCAGATGATGGGCGGCGCGGTCAACGCTTCTTCGGACATGGCGGCTATGATGGCGTACACTGACAGGATGACCGCGAACAACACCAAGGCTGCCAGCTGGGGTGCGAACCTGGACATGGCCTCTGTCCCCACCGAGCTGCACGAGGTCTTCCTCCAGAACGTCATGTACACGCGTGCGTTCCTCGGCGCCAACCCGGAGGTTCTCAAGGACGACGGCTCGATCGACCTCAACTCCCACGGCGCGCCCATGAAGCTCCCCACCGACATGGCCACCGTGAACAACGCCGTTGACTCTCAGCCCTCTGCTCAGGCCGCCGCGTCCACTGGTGCTGCTGCCCCCGCTGCATCCTCTGCTGCTTCCTCCGCCGCGTCGCCTGCTGCGACCGGCAAGTCCAACGGGGCTGCATCCACTGCTGCGTCGAGCGCACTCCTCGGTGTTGCCGCCCTCGCCGCCGCCGTCCTGGCGTTCTAAGCGTGAGGCCCCCCAGCGCTGCTCCCATCAGATCTCTCGCACGACCCGCGAACGTGTACATACTGTCTGACAGTCTCACGGACTAGGACGTCGTCGTCTATAGCCATAGCCTCCCGGACTCTTCCTCCCGCACGACCCCTCCTCCCCTTGCGCGCATTGTAGATCGCTACGATACCATCTTCCCCTCTTACGGTGTTTATTGTTGTGTCTCATGGACTTCTTGTGGACGCTTTCTAGCTAACGCGCCTCCCTTACTGTCTTGCTTGCTAAGTAGTGATCCCTCCCCACCCTTTTTTTACCTTACTAGTCTCGCATGCGAGGAAAAGGTCCCACTCCCACTTCCTTAGGGCAGTCGCTGATAGGTAGTAATACGATCAGGTCTGACGCCCCCCAAAAACTCTCTTGGCTCTTCGCCGTGTGAACCCGTGTGAGAATCCGAAGTCTGGGACAGCAACGACGTTCCTGCCAAGTTCCGTTGCAGTCAGTGTGCTTGTACCTAGTCGGCCTCCGTGGTGAGTTTATCGCATCTTCTAGTATATGCGAGGAGCAGGCGACATAAGTCGTACCACATGATATCGGTGAGAGTCTTCGGCCCCCTAGATGAGGAGGCCTTGGGCTTGGGCTTCTAGTACTTTGGTGCGTCCTAACGTCCAGTTCCATAGGTGCTAACGTCTTCTATTGCAACAGACACAAACTATGGCACTATTATACATCGATCCTTCCAACATCACGGATAGCTGTACAACAAACCGATTTCCTGCGCTCACAGGTAGAGCGAGTAGAGGAAGCCGTCGTATCCCTTCTCGCTGACGGTACCAATAGTCGTCGCGTCGACCTCCTTGTCGTTCTTGATGTGCTCCAAGAGCTTGCGCACGCCTCTAACGTTCTCGTCGTCGATGTCGGGGTTAGCGACGGTGCCGTTGCGGACGACGTTGTCAACGATCTACACATTCTCAGTCAGTGAATGGCGGACATTGGAGATTATAAGAAGACGCACGATGACACCGCCACGTTTCACGACGCGCTTCGCCTGGAGGTAGTAGGTGAGGTTGCTTGCCTTGTCGGCATCGATGAAGGCCAGGTCAAACTTCTCGTCTGAAGGCAGCGTCTGGAGGGTATCCGCAGCAGGTCCCACCAGAATCTTAACCTTGTCAGAAACACCGGCGTATTCGAAGTTCTCCCTGGCAACCTGCACATGGGAACGCAGTAAGCATTAATTCTCAGAAGGAGAGTCTTATCGGGTGGCGACGGGGCTGACCTGAGCGTACTTCTCCTGCAGTTCACAGGTGACGACCTCACCGCCCTCGGGCACCGCGCGTGCGAACCAGATCGTCGAGTACCTGGAGGGACAAACACGCTGCCAAGTTAATCGTCGAAGTGTGCCGGGAGAAGCTACAGTTCACTTGCCCTCCGAGCGTGCCAACTTCCAGGATGCGCTTCGCACCCATCGTGCGAGCGAGCAGGTTCAAGAGCTTTCCCTGGCCGGGGTGGACTGCGATATCGGGCATCCCATTCTCGGCGCTGTGCTTGAGGGCATGCTCGAGCTGCGTCATCGTATGGTATCAAGAACGAGTTGTGGAAGTCGTCGTTGCGAACCCAGTTAGGATCAGGCTTGGAAAGCATCGTTCGCGACCTGCGGTAGCGAGTGGGGGTGGGGTTGGTGGGATCGGTGTTGGTGTTGGTGCTGGACATGGCGGATAGTGCTCGACGCTTTATACTGATGGTGGACGTTCGCAGGAGAGAGCCCGGGGAGGGGATGCGCACACACGCGCAGGACATTCTGACTATGCCAATGCTGCGGGGCGGGGTCCGTATCATCGCATCGAGTCGCACTGACTAGCCTGATTTCCCTGCGACTGTCCCGTAGCTGAATTGCAGGCCCAGCAAAGCGGGGCGCGTGCGAGATAATTCACAGACGACAGTACACTTTCCACCTCGGTCGGCGCGATATGTGTGAGTTGTGAGAATATCTTGTCAATGCCGCGAGAGTAGTCTTCAATGTCGACGTGGACCCTCGCGAAGTGCCACTCTCAGCAACTTCAGCCACCGATGACCTCAACTGCGCATAGGGTACTATATCTTATCTGATAAGCCTCGGTTCAGCGCTAAACACACGTGATGGAACACGTCGCGTGGTTGTTTACAGCGTGACGCGTGGGAACGTTGACGCGCCGCGACCTGAACACGAACTCCATCACCACCACCCCGCCGCCCTCGCTCATCGTCCTGGACGGCGATCGCGCTTAGTCTCGTACACATGTCGCGCATGACTGCAGCCCAGGTCATTGCGCTAGGCGAATACCTGCAACCCGACTTTGATCCCTCGACCCTCACGGTGCCTCAACTGCTTGGGATATTCGGGTTCCACAACATCAAATACCCCTCTCAATACACCAAGCCCAAGCTCGTCCAACTCTTCAACGAACAAGTCAAGCCCAATGGGAAGAAGTATACCAAGGAGCGTATTAAGCGCGAGAATAGTCAGGCGAGCGAAGACGGAATCACGAACGGAGTTACCGGGCGCCCCTTGAATGAAGGCAAGAAGGTGTGGCTTCTAATCACTAGAAATCCCTACCGCGTCGCTCACCCTGCACTAGCCTGTCCGTCGCTCCTCTAGGAGGCTGTCTAAGGCCCCGACCGAAGCAGGAGAACAGACTGAGCCGGAGGCGAGCGCTCCCGTGAGTTCCTTGGTATCTGTGGCTACCGGCCTCGTTAATGATGATACAATCTTATCCCACCGTATAGCCCAAGCGCCGCCGCTCTACTGCGGAGCCATCTTTGGGCGGTCCCTCTAAGAAGAGGTCTGTGAAGCCAGCCGAGCCTGTGTTGCTGGAAGAGAGCGAACCAGAGGAGGTGCCTGTGGTTCGCAAAGTTGGTAGACCAAGGAAGAATGTATGCAATCGCGTACGGGTATCAAACTCTATTACTGATGACCTCTATGAACAGGTCGCAGACCCTGCGAAGCAACCAAGACGTGTCTCCCGTCCCATCACTGAAGATCCCGAGTCTGGCTGGGAAGACAACAATATCTTCCAGTCAGGCGCTGAATCTTCCTCACCGATTCGCCCATCCCCCACTCGCGCACGAACACGCAAGTCACTCGCTACTACCCGCCCTGCGGTGAAGTCGCGTAAATCTATGTCCGCGCCGCCCCAGATTTCCTCCCCTTCACCACCAAAGAGCAAGGGTAAAGAGCGTGCGCGGTTCCCATCAGTCAAGCCTCCCGAGAGCAGTTTCGAGCCTGAGTTGCCCCCCGAGGTTCTCAAACAGAGCGTAGAGACTGAGCGCAAGTCTCCATTCCGTCAAAGGTTCTTGAAGCCGGAACTCTCGGTAGTTCCCGATGCAGAAGAGGAGGAGCCAGACGAAGATGTCCCTGCTGCTGAGCTCGAAGCGGAGCAGTTTCTCCCTGAAGCTGAACTTGAACTTCCCGCCCACCCAGAACATGAGGAGGCTGATACGCCAAGGAGTGAAGACCTCGAGGACGAGAATGTGCTCGCTGTGTCTCAGCGCATTGCAGACGGCGGTCGAGCAATTCGTGGTGGTGTACAGGCCGAAGAACATCGACCCCACTGGTTCTTGCGCTTCCTGGTCTCCACACTGCTCTTGTCGACCATGCCAGTTCTGGTGCATTACAAACAAGAATCATCCAGCATTGGATTCTGTGATGCCGGTTCGAACACCAACCCGATTCTCGAAGAGATCCGCGTCCACAGAGCTGCTATCGAAAGTTGCAACCGCGAAAACCGCACGACTCTGTGGCCTCTTCCTGGTCCCGACTCCACATCATCTGTCCTCAGCCCTGTCCCTACTCCGACTACGGATGACACGGATGACCTGCAGTCCGCAGGGCAATCCGAGTCTGCAATCGCAGCTTGCCCGCCACCTCCGTTAATGCCCTTTATCCAGCCAGATGAGTGCACGCCATGCCCGAAGCACGCAACTTGCACCCCTTCTTCGATAACATGCGAAAATGGGTATATCCTTCGCCCTCATCCGATGTTGGCCATGTTCCCGGTGCCGGTGTCACGCAAAGGCTCTTTGCAAGTTTACGAGCGACCCACGAAGTTCACGATTGACGCCGACCTTCCTCATGTTGTCTATGCGGCGCTGTCGTACGCGCTGGACGGACTTCCTCACTTCGGCCCAGTAGCATTCCCTCCCCGCTGCGTTGAAGACCCGCGTCGCAAGCGCCATATCGGCGTTCTCGGCAAGGCTATTGAATCTATCCTCGCCAATGAGCGCGGCCGGAAGTTGTGCGAAGGCGTCGGAGTCGGTCTGCCTGAGGGCGACGAAGCAACAGAGGCTCAGCGCTGGGGTATCGAGATCGAGAAGCTACGAGAGGATATCAAAGAGAAAACCGCTGTACGTCGATCGTACTCTCGTGGCATGCATGTTGTTGACGTAGCTTGCATCTATAGCCGAGCATGGTTAACACCCTCGATGACACCTTCAATGAGGCCGTCCAGCAGCTACTACAGTGGGGCGGCGTATTCATGGGGGAAGACGCTACGTAAGTGGCTCTGCTTTTTGTTCCTTCCGGTTCCTCCGGACTGACAAAGATCTACACAGTGGCAAGCGCTACTTGGCGCACAAGACGCCGTCCATGGGATGGGAATGCGCGCTTAGAGTCAAGACTAGGGATATGTGGGCGGAGTGGCGACGGTCGATCATAGGTGCGTCCGGCATACACAGCCCGATCAGGTGGAAGTCGCCACATGCTGACTTTGACTTTACTCTATCTACTATAGGACTCGTGCTGTCCGTTCTGACTGTCCTATACACACGCCAGCGCCAGGCACGTAAGGCCATCGAAGACGAACGCGTGGCATCCCTCGTCACCGTTGCGCTCGAGTGTCTGCGCAACCAGGAGCTGGCGCACCATACGGACCCTGTGATGGCCCCGCGCCCCTACCTGTCGTCGTTGCAGCTTCGTGACCTGGTCTTACAGGACGTACATGACGTGAGCGCGCGCAAGCGGCTGTGGTCACGCGTCGAACGCATCGTCGAAGGGAATGCGAACGTCAGAACCAACCTCGAAGAAGTTGAGGGCGGAGATGAACAGCGGGTATGGAGGTGGGTGGGCAGCGCTGGAAGAACCCTCCCTCCTGGAACCCCCGGCATGAAGAGGTTGGAGGCCGAAGAGCGAGGGGAAGGGGGGCGGATCGTCGCCTAAACTATGTCGATTCTGTGGTTATCCTGCTGATGTTCTGAAGTTTGATTATGTGCCTTCGCATCCCTTCGTCGCCGTACGTACTACGTTTATCCGTTTTGCTAAGTGTCTAGCATGTGCTCTTCGCCGTCGCTTGTCCTTTCTCCCACCGAACCTCCTATCCATCGCGGTCCCTATGCGCTGTTTTATGGCAATATCTATCGGTGTACTTTTATGTGATGACATGATCGGTCAAATCCACACTCTATCGCCCATCGCACGGCCACTCCGGAAGATCACAGGTCGGCATACCCATGCGATTGGATTCGGATAACAAGTCCGTCGACCATCAGATGCCATTCATAACCGCATGCACTACGCACTGACTCCTGGTATGACCGGCCTCGAGCGTCATACACGGTGTCAAGAGGGCAGAAGGAGAGGCCAGAGCTCACACTTGCGTGTGCCGATGCGCTCGCCGCGCCCATCCCACCGCTCGCGAATTCTGTGCTTCCGAAATAGAACATATTAAGTGCAAGCGATACCTTCGCCCTGGACGGAGGCCGCGGCCAGTTACATACGCTGTTCGAGCATTGAAGGAGGCCCCTCGTCTTCGTTCTCGCGTCAGGTCCACCACGCCGGTCCCGCACGCCCGGTGAATCCTGCCCACATCAAGGAGGTTCGCCGCGACGCGGCGGCGTGTCTCGCAGGACAGTCCGAGACGTTGAGTGTATGGTAGCCATGTGTTCCCCGCCTGAGGCATCGCCGAAGGCGCGCTAAGTCCGGGACGAGCGTGCGCGTGCGCCGTGCGGCTACTAGCCGTGCTTGGCTGCTAATCGCCACTAATCGCGCTGCCCATACCCCTGTGCGCAAAAAAGCCCCCGAGCGGCGGTCGTACAGTCAGACGCAGCGCTTGGTGAGTGCGTCCAGCCGACGGCGACTCGGACGCGCGCCCACTGGCGTGCATTGCACCACTGCAGGGGACGCGACGCGCCAGAAGCTGCCCGGGATGGACGTTACTTGATGCAGGTACAGCTCGTCCAGTGTCTCAAGCGGAAACGACGGCCCTCGCCAACTCCGCGAAGTCGCGCAGCGCCTGTTCCAGCCGCGCCCTGGCCCGGTCGTAGGCTCCATAACGCACCCCTTCTGCTAAGTCAATACAGTGCCCACTGGGGTGCATCGAGCGGGCGCTCTGCCAGGCTTGCGCTCGCGCTACGGCGGGTGATGAGCGCGCTATTGTGAGCACAGGGGCCGCGCTCCTGGGCAAAGTGCTTCCGGGGCTGTCTCAAGGCACCTGCTCGTCCCTACTCCTCTCTCGCGCGCCCTACGAACACCCAGCGCGCCCTCAAAAGTGCAAGTGCGATGGGGACATCGCCTTGAGAACGCCGGGGACGTATCAGGTGTCGCAGACCGAGTAAGGCGGTAGCGGGTATACCAATGGATCCCGAACGCGGTAGCACTGATGCGGTTGAGATTGTGAAGCCAATCGTGGCGGCAGTTAGAGACAGATTTCAAAGACTTCTTTCGCACGCGCGTATGCCCGATCCTAATTCCTATGCTAGCAGCTAGCCACTGGGGAGTGACCAGCTGCCCGCCATACTCCTCCGTCGATCCGTCGATCCGTCCAACCCGTCCCATGCCCTCAGACCCAGTGACCTTCAGGAGCATCAAGTGGTCATCAGCGCAGGCCCGACGACGCGTACCACATCGAGTCTCCGTGTGGGATCCCGGCCTGGATCTTTTCAATAGCGCACGCTTCATGAACTGTTCTTCTGCGAGCAGGCGAGTCGTCTATATGGAACGGCAGCAGGAGCCCCAGGGGCAGCAGTCAGTTTCGCGAACAACCAAGAGGGGTGATAGCCACGCAGGCCAGGAAGGGAAATCCCGCCCGCCGCGGGGGACGGGCGGAATGGTGGTGGTGACGTTACATACGCACCCGGAGGAACCTCTCGAGGTCGATGCGGCCAGCGTTGAGCGCCCTGTGTAGGTGGTATATCGTATCTTCGATCGCGTTATCCTCAGCCACAAGATTGACGAGCCTGGATGGAATTACGTGAGACACGCGGATGTATCGGAGCGGGGTGCGCGGCGCGGGGGAGGAGGGGACACGGGTGGCAGGGTTAAGGTCGGGTCAGTGAATGTTGTGACACAAAAACGCGCGAAAATGCATCGACCGAGGCATTTTGCGTCGCACTTACTGGTTGTACACGATCGTGGTGGAGCAGACGAGCTCGTCCACCTCCGGGTCTCCCTTCCGTCTCAGCTCCGCTACATTCCGTTCTCCGGCCGTGACCACCTGTTCCAGCCGGGCAGCCACGCCGCGACAGACGTCCCGGACGGCCTCGAGCCGAGCCATCTCATCTCGGATGGCGGGCTCGCCTGCGAGCAAGTCGACTTGGTTCGCTCGGAGGCGCTCCGCGTCGAGGGACATCGCCTGAGACAATGACGCAAGCTCGGACGAGATCTTTGCGTGCACCTGGTCAGTGCAAGCGCAAAAGCTCGGGATTGGGCGGACGTGGCGGGGCTACCGCCGGTGCTGAGGTAGATGGACTTGCTATAGGATCATCCTCAGCATCGAGCAAGTCTGTCGGTGGTGCATGCGGCGGTGGGGGAGGCGGCGGGGGAGCAGCCGCAGGAGGCGCGAATGTAGGAGGGAAGGGAGGCGGAGGTGGCTGAGCACTTGGTGGCGGTGAAACATATGGGTATGCATTAGGCCCACTAACGGATGGTTGAGGTGCAAGAGGCGGTGGTGGACCATACGCTGGTAGCGTTTGTGGGATAGATGCAGACATAGCTTGAGCATAATGAACACCTTGCGGCGACATCGCCCGTACGCCAGACGTCGCCGAATTGGGCGCGGCTGAGGAAATAGCGGGTGGCAGCGGGGGCAGAGGCGGGGGAGATGAGCTTGTTTGTGGAGCTGCCCGATATGGTGGTTGCGATCGAGACTGGTTCAGATACGAGGCCGGGCTCGATGGCACGCCCGCCGACCATCCCGGGGCGTGCGGAGGCAGATCAGCAGACGCGCTACGGTTGTGCGGCGAATAAGTGGGTGGTGCCGGCGAATGAGCAAATTGCCCAGCACCGGCTAGCTCCTGATGCGGGTGAGGTGGCAGCGGCGGTGGTGGACGCGTCGCAAGAGCCGGCTATAGTGCGACGTCGACATCGGCGATCGTCCAGCGCGATCAGTAAAACGCAACACGCGACATGTCATAATCCAAGAACGCGTACGCACCGTACTCAGATTGGCCGGTGGTTCAGTTCGGAAGTTCGCACTCGCGTGTGGAACCGGTACGGACACGCTTCTGGATGCGATAGGTGGGCTGGCGACGGAAGAACCTGGTTTGGCAGGGAGCGGGGGAGGACCATTCGGTGGTGGAGCGGGCGAGGCCATAGGTTGTGCCGTCCGGTCTGCAGAACCATGACGCTCCGCAGGAATAGGTGGCGGCGGTCGGGCAGCGTAGTCGTGTGCCGAGGAGGGCGGGCGAGAAGGATGCGGCTGCTGGGTAGCGGTGACGTCTTTAGGCTTCGCGTACACGGGCGGCTGGCGCGAGAAGGCATCTTTCATTGCATCGAGCAGGGCGACGAGGTCGCAACCCTACGAGGCGAACAGCGAAATGCATGATTGTCGGTATCACCCGCGACACGCGGGAAGCAGGATGAGGAGGACGCACCTCGCACTTTCGTTCCCAATTGCGGAGGTACTCGATCAGACAGCGGCCGCTAGTGTCCATGTCGGGCCCAGGACTAACGAGCATGTCGCTGGTCGGGACGACGTATGCTAATGGTGGATTGCGAGGATACTCTCTGGGAATCCAAACGGCGACGGGGATGTTATAGGACGCTCCACGGAATGAGATGGGAAGCAGACCATGGAGGCAGAGGAGAAGCTGAGTGCGACCGTCGTCATAGGCTGCGGGGTTTCAGGTTCAAGTGAGCGATCGTGTGCACGGGCAGAGGAGAGAATAGAAGACTGAACTGTAGACGTCTGTCTTTGGACGGATGGTGGGATGTCTGGTGAGGGCGGCATCGGCGTGAGCGTAGACGATGTTGCTATTTGGATATGTCTGGACGTTCTCCCGGAGCCACCTCTGGACGACAGACTCGGACTTGCTCATGGTGGTCGACGACAGAAAGCGGAGAAGAGAGAAGGTTCTCGCTGGCTGCAGCTGATCCGCCCGACTGTCAGACTGGCTGCTGTTGCTGTTAGTAGTACTGTAGCTGCTGTTAGCTGCCAGAGCGGCCGTGTACGCAGTACGCTGCAACTGTAACTGACTGATGTGCGGCAGTGTGCCAGTGACGCCAGATCTCGCCCAACGCCCCTCCGGAGATCTCGTCGGCCCATTAGCCGCCCAGCGCTGCAGCCACCGGACGCTCGGACCGGTAGGAGCGCCGGGCGAGACGCCGAGGACCGGAGGGTCCGGTGAGAAAAAAGACAGAAAAAGGGAGGTTGGAAATATCAAACTCTACGGATACTGGGGTCGCAGCTTCCCAGGTCTGCGGCGGGGAGGGAGGCGCAGGGATTTGTGGGCTGTAAAGTTATACTTCCGCGCGTTGTACAGCTGAGATTTGCTTCCGCTGAGAGTGCGATCTGCCTGACGCGTGGTGGGGGCGTGTCTACTCACCGCCCGCTGGCACCACCTGTCCCCACTCATCCATCAGCCTCAACTGTCCGCATTGGCACTTCCGCCTCTGCTTTTTGTTCTCGCGCCGTGTGCAACGCCCGTGGCCACCTGCTCCCTATCACTGCTCCCGGCTGGTCCGGCCCTCTCTGTCCAATTCAGGCCGTTCGCTTTTACCTCCCCCAGGCGGTGCGTGCCCACGATGTCCTACCCGAATCCGGTAGTCTCAAAGGCTCCCGGTGTGAACGCCCACTCCCCGTCCGTCGCCCTCTCGGGTACGTTCATTGTTTCCCCGTGCCTTCCGAGGACGCCCACAGCCCTGGCTCTCTCCAGCCGCCCGCGCGCCGAGAGAGCCAGAGAGCCGCGAGTCGTCTGAGCACAGAGTCTGGCCGGCTGCGTGCGTGCGCCGTGGGTAGAATCCGTCCAATCTGATACGTTCTCTCGGCCGGACTGAGCAAGGGGGAAGAGGGCGCGTTCGGAGACGTCTGGGGTGCAAATGACGCTTCGGGCACTATGCTCGAATAGGGCGGCGGGGGTGGTTCCACCGGCGGGTTCTGGATCGCAGTGTTGTCAATGGTTCGAATCGTTCGTGTGCGCATTATGCATCTCAACCGTTCATCACTCGGTCTGGCTGCAGCGCGCTAGCATGGACCAGGACGGACTGGGACGCGGACTGAGATTCAGACCCCGCACGGGCGAGGGACCGGTCTCTTTTCCATTCCTGTGTTGGCTTGCTGAAATCCCAATTAAACCCCCGATCCAATCCAGACCAAAACGGAGTGGACAGGGGTGTTTTGTGTGTTTGACTAACTCCAAATCAGCGGACCTTGCTTGCCATACCCGGATCACGAGTGGTCTGCCACTGCTTCGGCTCGCACACTGGCGCTGCGCCGACGCGGACGCGGACTCGGACTCGGACGTCTGAGTGTTCTCGCTGCTCTAATCTCTCATTTCCTCTTCCTTCCTCGTTTCCTCCATATAAATTCCCCCTCCGGCTTTATGTCGGCTCGCCTCCCCTCAAAGTACCCGTCCCCGTCCCCTTTATACCTTCCATATCCCTCCCTCCTCTCCCCTCCGTCCCGTCGCCATCCCCGTCGCCTTCGCGTGCGATCCACCCTCTCTCTTTCGTCGTTGCCTTCATGGGGAGAGAAGTCATGTCCGCCTACCGCCGCCGCAAGTATACCACCTCCGTCTCTCCTTCCCCCACCCGCCCCTCGTCCGCAACCAACTCCAGCATGGAGTCCCTCGCCGACACCACCGTCAATCTCACCCCACAGCGCAAACACCACAAGCTCCTCAAGGACGGCAGCGAGGTCTGGTCAAAGGAAGTCGAGAAGATCTTCGTCGAGGGTCGGTGCCTCTTTCCCCCTCCCTGATTGACGCGTTTCACCTTGATTGACTTCATGTGCGCGACCTGCAGGACTCAAGCAGTACTGGCAATCACCCTGGGCCACTTACTCTCGCGGCCGCAGTCGCTGGCGGAATCAATTCCTTCGTCGACCATCTGAAGCGAGCGGGCGTCGAACGCACCAAGAAGCAGGTCGCGAGCCACATCCAGGTCCTCCGCAACATGTGGAGAGGCACCCCAGGTAGGCGCGACGCGATGATCCACACCCCACACATGCTGATTGACGCGTCTCAGAATTCCACCTCGTCGCAGGTGGTGAAGAGCTTTTCCAAGAGAACGGGCTCCTCGCGCACACGAACGGGAAGCCCGCCCTGCCTCCTTCAGACACGCCCTCCGCTCTCAAGCGCGATCTCCCAGATTCATCCGCTGGTTCATCGTCCTCGTCCTCGCCCGAGTTCAACACACTAGATTTCCCCCTCGAGCTGCAAAGCGCTGTGTCATTCCCTACCATCCCCGCGTCGGCCCACATGTCCTCTTTCTCCGATCTCGCGTTCGACGACGTCCTCAGCAACTCCATCTCGCCGATAACGGAGTCCGGTTTCGGAGCGCTCTCTTCATCACCGCACGCCGCATCGCTACTGGCCGGCAACGTCAAACTAGAACCACTCGCGATGGACCCCGCGCTCTTCACCCTCCCGCAGGGCACCTTCGTAGAAGCCGCGCCCGACTTCCAACACCTCTCCGTGCCTAACCGGATACTCAACCTGCACTTCTGGGCAGAGGGCATGGTCCCTCTCTCCGTCGATGTGGACCGGCTCGTCGGCTCGACGCCCTCCATGCCTTCCCGGATTTTCCTCCATTTTAAGGTCTCCATGCCTGCCGTGGGCGACCTTCGGTGTCCTCCGGGCCTCCAGGGCGTGAGCGGCGCCGCGTCCTTCGCTTCCCGCTGGTCGAGTCTCGCCAAGTGCCAGACGAAGAGCTGGGGGGTTCGGCAGGACCGTCGTCTCGCAGGACCTCGGGCTGTTCACCCAGGTGACTACCCCAGAGCTGCAGGCCGGCCTTAACGCGGACGCGTACTCCCCCCAGATGGTCTTCGCGTACCTACCGGACTCTGCGCTCAGCCGCTGTCATTGGCTCGAGACAGGTGAGTTCGCGCTCCATGCGCACAACGCGCACATCGCATGCTCACGATCCCACGCTGACCACGTGTGCCCATCTTTCTTTTACGCGTTTTACGCTCTACAGTGCAGACAATTACGCAACAGGTCGTCGTCGACAACGAAGTGCTCGCCGTGCTCGTATATCACATCGAACGCGTAACCGACGCGGCTCGTCCAGCGCCCGCGATGGAGCTCATCGGCTTCCAGAAGTACCCCTGGCGGGGCCCGATGACGGCGCAGCAGCATCGGCAGCACCAGCAGTTCGCGGCGTCGCCTCCCGTCTCGCCCACCGTCGCCCACCTTTTCCGCTGAGTACAGCTCCCCCGTCTCGCCCAACTCCCCTATGTTCCCCCAGAATCCAACCATCCCGGCCGGCGTTGACGGGATGGCGCCGTATCACTTTCAACACCCCTTTGGGTTTCAGCCTCGGTGACCCAGGCCGCGTCCGCTCCTTCTGCATTCCGAGTTCGAGTCCGAGTCGTACTCTTCTTTGCGTGTCCCCTCTGCCCAATTCCCTCGCCCGCATCTTACCCTGCTAACTGCGCTACCCCCCTCCCGTATTTATATCCTACACTGACTGACGGACACCCGCGCCTGCACGCGCACACGTATTTATTCCCCGGACTCTTGTTGTTGTTTATTCGACGCGCCCGTCGACCTGACTTATTCACCGGCCTCTCTCGCTGTGTGTCTCGCTGTCTTGACTATCAGTTGTCTCCCTCGACCCTGTGTAGCATTTCCAGAAGAGAAGTGAATACCTGTAGATATAGCCCCTCGCTCGAACTGAAGATCACCCGACTATCATTTGTATCTCCTACCCCGCTCATCCCCGTGCTACTTCTCTTACTACCCCTCTCCCCCTGACAATAGTACATAGTTGTGGTCCCCGTACGTACGAAAGGGGACGTGTGTATAGCTACGTTATGAAGAAGAAGAATCCAAAAGCTTCCCTGCAGCCAACCGAACTTGCTCTGCCCAGTGCTTCTCCGCCAGGGTATGCAGCTCGTAGAATGACGTACCGAACGGATTGCTCAATTGCGGATCGTCGAGATCGGGCCTGTACACTCCATTTCCGGCGCGGTCTTCGGTCGAGAGGAGCGCCTCTAACTTCGGGTCGCGCTCGACGAGCACCGCGACGAGCTCAATCGCGCGCACGGCCGTCGCAGGGGGCCACTGCAGCGCGGCGGACAGGAGTCGCTTGGCGAACGCCGCGGAGCGCCAGGGTGGCGGCGCCGCTGCCGACGACCTCGGAGTGAACGCGAGGTGCAGCGCGCGGAAGAGCACGTCGGCGGTCGACGGCGGCGGCGGGCCGCGGACGCTCGTCTTAGCCTGGTTGGGCGGCGGGGCTTCGATGTCCGGCATCAGGGCCAGCTGGGGCAAGATGGCGTATAAGCGGTTGATGAAGTCGCTGAGATCGATGTCAAGGGCTTCGCCTGCACAGCAACGAGGAGGGTGGATGGATGGCGTGCCGGGAGAAGAGAGAATAAGGGAGAGACATCGGGTCAGCCATCCGGTCGCAACAGATAGAGCGCACATGGTACGGGTGGTAAGACGCGCGCTGCGCCGTACATACCTTGGCCGGAGAGGAGCTCAAACGCCGTAACGATACATAGTAGCTGATGCTGTACTGTGGCGATGTTCGAGGCGTCATGCGGCCCCGGTGCGGGCGCGTCTACGTCCTCATCCGCGTGCTGCTCGGCATCACGGACCATCAGGTTTTTGAGCACCTGCAGTAGGTCCTTGAAGAAGTCGATGTTCACGAGGTGCGCGAACTTCGCGATGCCCCGCAGCGCGGCGGGAAGCAGGGGTGTCGGGCGTGGGTTCTTGAGAATGCTGAAGTACAGCACGAACAGCAGCTTGAGGGTCTCTGTTTGCTGATTAAGGGAAGAGCAAGGTCAGTATGGGCGGTGAGAAGAAACGGATGTAAATGGGCTAGTGGATGGCAGATGCGGGATGTCACTAACCCTGGTCGCGCGCTCCTCCTTGTCAACCTCAGCCGCCGCTTCATGCATCTCCTTCTCAATCTCCTTGCGCTCCTTTAGTACCTTCTTCGCCTTCTTGCTCAAGTGGGGCTGATCGACCGCCTTGCCCTTCGCACGTCGGGCCGCTGCCCGACCCTTTGCCATAGCCTTACTATTAGGCTCTTTGTCCGCCTTAGACTCGGAGGCCCTGACACCAAGCTCTGTCTTCAGACGCAAGTGGAGCAAACAGGTGAGGACCTCGGGATGAACATTGTACTTGCGCTCCTTGATCATGCGGTTCAGTAGCCTCACGAGCTCCAACGAGGGTTCACCGGTGTTATCGGCGCGGAACACCTTTATGAGTGTGTCCAGACATAAATCCGAGGTCTAGCGGAAATTATGTGTCTGTCAGAGGCCTGGAACCAGACCCGAGGGAGAGGAGCCTACTTTGTCCCAAGACTTCCGGCTCAGCGCGGCGACTATAGAGCTCATTAGGTTGACACGGAAGTTGAAGTGTGTCACTTCCACCAGCAGCGTACACATGCAGTGTAGTGCGGTCTCAGCGAGCTCGCTCTTTGCTGACAAACGCGCGTCAGCACACGGCTGCAGTTATGTGGTTTGGATGATATACTGGACGTTTCATACCTTTTAGCTCGGCCTCTAAGCCGCGCAGATACGCTTGATATACGCTCACGAGACCTTGTTCCCAATCTCTGGTACGCTGGACCATTTGGCTGACTTTCTCGGCCTTCTCCTTCTCTGTGAGCGCACGTATCCGGTAACCAGGGATGATGTCCTTGAACACCGCCAACTGCGACAACATGGTAAGTTTGCGGATGACCGGGTCGTTCGGAACGGGTTCCGGGTGGGTAGGTGTTGATATCTCAGGGAGCGAGAATGTGTGCAGGCGCCGCAGCAGCCCTAGCTGAATGGGGTTCAGCATCCGGACATCGAGACAATAACGCTTTGGCGTACGCTGTTCTCTGGATCGCCCAGAATCTCCTGACAGAGCCCCGCGATTTGTTCCTTCGCACCCTGTATTCGCGCCTTCCGGCTCTTTTGTCCTATGACATCCACAACAGCAGGCCGGCCAAACCGTGCTCCGGTCGCGACGTCCTCCACGCGGTAACGTTGCGCGGCATCCGCGTTCTTCTCGGTCTCGGCCTCGTCTTCGCTTTCGGAGCTACTCTCGTCATCCTCCAAGAAGACCTTGTCACCGGTTTTCTGGATCCGTCCGTCCGCTAGTTTGATAGGTAACCGCTCGATTCCCTTCTCCTTGTCAGATTCCGGCTCCCAGGATGGACGGCGCTTGCGGGGCTGGACCTCGAAGGGCATCTCCTCTTCGTCTGAGTCGTCCTTGCGTTTCCTCCTGCGCTTGTCAGCCGCGCTGGTGGAGGATTCTGCTTCGGACGAAAACTCATCATCATCTTGCGATGACAAGTCGTCTAGATCGCTCGCGCCTGAGCTCCAGTTGTCCTCGTCCTCGTCATGCGAGTGTATTGAAGGCAAATCGTCTTCGACTGGCTTCCTGACGGGCTTGTGCAGCTGGCGTAACCGCTCCGTCTCTTTTTTGCTCCTAAGATGCAGTGTCTAGCCACCATTCATGTGAAGCATAGAATGATGAACATACCGAGCAATGCCCTTCTCATCGAGTGACTGCAAGAACGACACAGCACCTCCGTACTCCTCAAGGAGTTCAAGGTCATCCTCAGAGAGCTCGACATCATCTTCATCCCCCTGGTTTGGGATAGGTATAATGGGCTTGTCAAATGCATGTTCCTTGCCCTTGCTTTCCTTGCCCTTGCTTTCCTTGCCCTTGCCTTTTGATTTGGCAGCTTTGCCATCTTCAGCCACTTTGCGCTTCTTGGATGGACGCTATGAAGGGATTGAGACCGGGTTCGACGCGCGCCCCTAAAGCTACTTACCTGTGCGCTCTGCGCTGGACGCTTCTTGTTGCCCTTGACGACCATGGCTACGGGCGGGCAGGATACGAGGAGGAGGACCAAATCGAAATGATCGACCTCTGCGAGTGCGAGCGCACAGAAATTATTGATCGGCCCGAAGCAGAAGGTGTTTCCCACGACGCGTCTACCGCGTCGACGCGTGATCACTGATCGCACTCTGCACGCGTTTCTCTTTCTCTCCTGCCACTCAGCCACCCGCCTACTGCGCCCGGAGTCCAAGTTGCTACGCTTGCTGCTTGTTGCAATATTTGTGTTCAAACATCTTGTGATACTAGGCTCCATCGCAGACCTCGTGGTCGTACTAGAATTCGAGGATGCCGCCCCCTCCTGCACTTCCGCCGGACACCGTACCATCCTCCTCTCGCGCCAGCCATGTGCTAAGACCTCACCATATTCTGCTTCTTTGGATTCTCTTCGCCGGAATACAAATTATCGAAGAGAATGTCTTCCCACAGCAGTTTACCTTGGCTGTGCACCGGTTGTTGCTCGATGAGATCGCCGAGGTTCGTTTGTTATGAGTAGTTAAAGCCACAATCTAGTCTCAACGCACGGAAGGTCAAACCCCCGAGGTCGTATTGGGATCTACTGGCGGACATCAAAAAGGCTGCTGCGTCAGACCATACCGGAAATGCAAAAGAGTTGGTTCAGGCTATGACCAAGCTGGTGAGTGGGTTAGAATCGAGGCAATCCTTCCGAGTGTGACACATTGGCGATTCTTAGCCACATGCATTTCGCACACCCGACGATCTTGCGAATTTCATGAAATGTAGGCAGTATCAACTGTCCTCCACATAGCTGCGCCAGATATTGACGCTACGTAGCCACCGAGGACCTCTTTCACGACATTGAAGATGAAGATGTACGTGATTATCTTTGGAGTGAGCTCTCGTTGGACTGACTGATCTGCCACGCTAGGAAGCCCGATACGTGAGCCCCTCATTTTGCCTCGAATGAACGCGACGCTAACCTCTGGATAGTGGCGTCGTTCCTTGTTTGGCTACTTCGCGCATCGCTGCTATGTCAGCTTCGCAAAGCTATCCATTGCCGCCGTCGCGAGGCTGCATCGCGACTTTACTAGAATGGCTCAAGTTCAAAGCTGATGCTCGATTTGTGACGCCTCCGGGTTATGCTCCCATACGCAAGAATCTTATAACGAACGGCAAGTCGCGATGAGAGAAGCACGATCGCTCCCATCCAACTCACTTCTTCCTCAGATTATCAAATCTTCAAAACGAAGTATGACAAAAGGGACTACGCGACGACGGACACATATACTCTGTCAGCACCCTCCTAATCTGCCAAACTCGCAGTCTAATCCGCCCTCACAGCTTCATGAAAGGTCTGATCACTGGTGACAGCAACGTCGCTAACGAAGGCCTCCGGAGGTTCTTTGAACAGAGGTTTCACGAAGGCAGTGATTCGTAAGCCTTGCGTTAGGGTCGTCCTCCACAGGCCCTGATCCGTTCCTCAGAGGACTGCGTCAGCATGCCATGCTGAATCTCGCGCGAATGTATTACCTTCGTCGGGAGACAGTTGCATGCAGGAAGGTGCGCTTGCATTGGATCATGCGCTCTGCGATACCCTCAACCCAAATTGACCGCTAGACCCTGGAAGAAGCTATTACGACTGCTCGCACAGCCTGGTGATAATGCAACGCTGCAACATTGCACCTAGGTAGGCACACTCAGTAAAAGCTTCAAATACCGAGCTAACGAACAGCCGCGGTGCACAGCCTTCTTCATCGTTTGCCGTTGCTCCCAACAGAGCGCGGTAAGAAACCGATAATCAACGAGATTCAACCGCAGATGCATCCGCTGGAAATCTTATACGACGCGAAGAAGCTCCTCAGAGTTGAACATGTATGCCCGCACAGTCTTCGAGATTCCTTCCGATCTCTCACTCAATGTTGCTGTACTCAGCAACAACCTCTTACGGCTGCGTATGAGAAGGTCATGCAAGCCGTGGGGTTGTATGATCATTATATCGATGTACAGGGTGGGTTGTTCCTAGAGTCCGAGCAGTATGCGCAGCATGCCGTCCAAAGCATCATCTGGAATTTTTTCGGTAAGTGACGCTGATTGTGTGTTCAAGGCAACGCGTTGAGCGCGACCGAACTCCGTAGGTTGCTCTGAATTAGCGCGCATTGAAGAAGACATCGTTTCGTCTTTTACGGAATACGGCAGCGACGACAACACGCGTCTGACTGTCACGCTGAATCGCGCTTACTATGTAGGTTATCAAAAGTCCATTTCCGAGTCTCTGTTTCGATATTAAAACTGGATGCGATCGTGTAGAAAGCCCGCCAGGGGAAGTATACCGCATCCATAGCCACTTTGCTTGAGCCAGACGTCTGGCGGGGGCTCAGCCTTGCAGATTATAACCTGTGGGCTGGCGAGATCTGGCATATTCTTATTCTGCGTGCAAGCCGCAGGTGCGTTGACCAGCCCAAACCCTTCTCCAAGGCACCCTCTTCGCGATGTCACTGATCATGGCCTTGTCTGTCAGAGGGCACCAACGTCAATTGAAGGATTACTTGATTCCTCGACGTCCGGATACCGAGTTCTACAACCGGGATTATCAGTGGGATAAAGAACACTTGGTTGGCTCTATCATTCGTGACCCGTTGCACGAGGTTTTCATTATGCGGGTGAGTACTGGCGTGTCTCTTCTTTCAGTTCAGGGTCAAGGCAATCTCTGACCTATGTCCTTAGAAAGCGGACCATGCACATACTTGTGTCGACCAGCTGCTTACGGCTCTTTGGCATGCTGAATACCAGGGTCGATACGGGCTCTACCGTACGGCGGTCGTCATGCTCGCGGACATCGGTCTCGAGTTTGGTATGACCAAATGGTGCCGACGCATTTTGGATGAAGTAATGCCTCAGGTACGAATCAGTTTCCTCTCATACAGGGGCATGTGAGTGACTGATAGTGATCTAGGTCATTAGCGAGAATGATCTTGAGCAGAAAGGTTATGCCCTATTCACTTTGGCTCGCTGTGTGATAGCTGCTGGCGATTCCTCCCGTACGTCTTCTCGCTGCCTTCGACTAATTGCTTAGAAGATACTGACCCATAATACAGCGGAAGCCTTGAAGGAATCGCTCACCTACCTTGAGGAGGCAGAGCGCTGCTTCGTAGAGCTCGAGATGTTCTCTGCTCAGATGGACGTTCAGTTCATGCTCTCAGTCGTGCACCACAATCTTGGCGATGAAACGCGACGCGACGAGGCGGCGGAAAGGCATGAGCAAACACGCCTAAAGCGGGATCAGGAGCATGCTACGATCGTTGAAGAGTGGATCGAAGAAACGTTGCAGCTAGTGGCAGACATCGGGTCCGCGATTGCGTCTAGATGACGGCGCGTCGAACACGGGTTGCATTTTAGCCTCATCGTGACATGAGACGGTGTATTATACTCAGATTAATAGCAAGATAACAGCAATAGCAATGGTGGAAACTGGAGTAGGGTGGAGTGATGGACGCAGGACAGTCCATTGCAGGTCACAGTATTTGCGGGAAATTTATGAGAGGTAGTATGGCGCTCCTATGGTACATTGACATCATGGGTTACCAAGGCCGCTCACTTGATACGCCGCTCGCGCCCTCCACCACGTAAATCTGCACATGAAGCCTAGGAACGTGTCCCTAATCCACGTCGGGTTGACAGGGACGATGTCCATGATCCACCGCGTCTCGTTTGGCATCGCGAGCAGTGCAGTCAACTGCTTGACCGTCCGAATGACCGTCAGGCCACGCGCTCGGCGTTCCTCTGCCCACCGCTTCATAGGCCCATCTACGTCACCGCTCGTTGGAGTGCCAGTAGAGGTAGTGTTCCGCAGGTACTCGGCGAGGACCGGGGCGAGCCGAACCGCGTCGCGTATACCCAAGTTCATGCCCTGTCCGCCAATAGGAGGATGGATATGCGCCGCGTCTCCGATGAGCATGACGGGACCGCCTGCGCGAATGAGCTTCCCATCGCTGTCCGTACCTGTCGGGAGGCGCGTGAAGAATGTGTCGACAATCGAGGAGCGGGTCCGGAAGCGACTGGACCACGCTGGCTGCTTGACGATGACACGAGGTGTGTTGGGCCCCATGACCGAGGTGGGACCCCACGCATCGAAAAGCTTCTGAAGATAGTCTACATCCATGGTCTGCGGGGGCGTGCCCAAAGAGGAAGGGACACCGCACGCGATCCGGTAGACGGTCTCGTTGGCGCTGACTTGCGGGTACGGCTGCCCCGGCAGGGCGACGAAGAGAAACGCGTTCCCGTTCACGGCGAGGTTGATTTTATCTTTCGGCCACGGCGGCGGATTCTCAAGGGTGACGTCGGCGATTATCATTTGCGAGAGGATGGTGCTCCGGCCATCCTTTGACTCGCCTTCCGGGTCAGCCCAGTTGATCTTAGCGCTATCGCGGACCTAATGCGACAAATAGTGAGAACACGCTTTTGCAATGAAACCAATCAACGAGGCTCACAACTGAACGCGCGCCATCTGCACCAACGACGACGCGGGCCCGCAGGATGTGGCCGTCTTCGAATATGACGGCCGACAGCTTGGGTTTCTCTGCATCCGGCTGCACGCTTATGACTTTGTGAGGCCGCGAGACACGAACACCTACGGTCGCGGACGGCCTCGCCTAGTATCTTCTCGGTGGTGTGCTGAGGGATGGCGATCATAAGTGGATACTTAGTATACTTTGCAAGGGGAGCGAATGTGGCCGTCTCAATCCTGGCTCGTGGCGACTGGATGACTGTCCCACTGATTTTCCTGGCTGACTGAAGGATAGACTCAGCGCAACCAATGCTCTCAAAAGCCTGCAACAGTATATGCGTGCGTCAGGCATCTGACCGTACGATCGTCATGTAAAGATGGGACGCAAGACATACCTCAATGGTTGCCGCATGAACGGCAACTGCACGGGAGGTGTTTTCGCCCTGTGCGGCACCTGTCCACAACCAGCACGTCGTTGCATTTCTGCTGATGAAGGGCGAGGGCAAGAGAAAGGCCAGTCGGTCCTGCGCCAACAATTAAGATGTCTGCGCTGTTGGGTAGTGGCTCGGACATGGATGAGGATGTGTTGAGGGACTGTGCTGGAACGTGGGACGAGGAAGACATGCAATCAACGGCTTGTCATATATATATATCGTTCTGAAACTGTAGAGAACTTAGTCTGATGCATAGACCAGTTGGTCTACATGACTACACGTGAGATTGTGCGTCGCGGAAGACCTTGGAGAAGCACTCGTAGTAGATCCGACCAGTACTAGTGCTCCTGACCGCAACTGACATAGCTGCCGTTGCGCCACTCATACTCCTGCAGGATGCAGTAGTATTATGTGGTCGATTGTCGATTTGAATTCGCGATCAGGTTCGCCGTGTATCATCGGCTAGGCCCATTGTTGAATGGAGTTGGACAGACCGCACCGCAGCTGGCACCTGGACGACGCAACCAGGTCCAAATCCGGACAGATTGTACCAACTTCACAGACGCCCGCCAAGACACAGCCATCCCCGCCCACGATCACGCGGTTCTCGCTAAGCGCCCGTGCAATATTTCCTCTCTCGTCCATCCTCCGCTCGTCCATCCAGACATATCCCTGCGCAGACAACAACAAACATGAGTGCAGTCGCTATTCCTTGTCAGAGCTCAAACTGCCCGAACGGACATCCCCCGTCTCGCTTAGAATGTCCTACCTGCAACAAGTCCGTGCACTTGATCTTTGGATACCGGTTGCCGTCCTCACGCGCATGCTTCCTCAGGCTCGGAATCAAGGGCTCCTTCTTCTGCGGCCAGGATTGCTTCAAGGCTAACTGTGAGTTCTTGACTTGGTTGTATCGTAGATACTGGCTAATAGGTTTGCAGGGGTATGAAAAAGTCCATCGTTCCACGGATGGTCGTAACTCATAGCATGTCATAGAAAACGCACAAGATCATTCACGACATCGCCACTCCCCGCCAACCGCTCTTAGACGATCCTAATATCAACAAAGGTGCGTTGAATCACCTGAAATAAGCATAGTTGTCCGACGCGACCCCTCTCTAGATGGAACGTTCAATCCGTTTGGTACCTTCAAGTTCACGGGTCCCCTGCGTCCCGTCTACCCTCTCTCCCCAAGACGAGTAGTACCTGACCATATTCCCCGCCCCGACTACGCAGAAGACGGTACGCTCAAGCGCTTACTTCGCGCCATCCCAAATACTATGTGAGTATCCCTGGCTCATGCTTTCTCTTTCTGTCGCAGGCATCCCGACGTCCGAGAGCAGACGTGCCGGCCAACCTCCCAGGCTTCTCCCACCCGACGAGCAGGACAAGATGCGCAACGTGTGCCGGGTAAGTCCCAGCTTTCCGCCTCTACGAGACGTTCCGCTCTCAAGCGCGCGCCCGTCCTCTCGTTAGTCATCTTTGTGCTCCCTCATCTGACCACAACCTCTCCTCTCTCCATGTGGGTGCCCTGTGCTCTCTATCTAGTTGGCTCGTGAGGTCCTGGATATTGCGGCGGCTGCGATTCGTCCCGGAATCACTACGGACGAAATCGACGCAATTGTGCATCAAGCAACAATTGACCGCGGGGCGTATCCTTCGCCGCTGAACTACCGCAATTACCCTAAATCTGTTTGCACGTAAGCCAGCGATTGAAATCTGTGATCAGCACCTGTCTGATGCAAAGTCCGATCCGCAGGTCCGTGAACGAAGTGATTTGTCACGGTATCCCTGACAAGCGCAAACTGCAGGAGGGTGATATCATTAACATTGGTAACGCCTCTACCCTTCCGGCTGTGAAGAGATAGCAGCTGACAGTGCTATTACGGATAGATGTCACACTCTACAAGGATGGTGGGTGTTCTTCGATTGGAGACGTTAACACAACAATTGAACTCTCTTCGATCAGGATATCACGGAGATCTGAACGAGACGTATCCCGTCGGCCGAGTCGACGATGACTCTAAGCGTCTCATGCGTACTGCGCGCCAGTGCCTGGATGAGGCTATCAAACTGTGCAAACCAGGCGCGCTCTTCCGCGACCTTGGCAAGACGATGTACGTACCCTCGTATTCGGCACCTCTTCTTTGTACCCATGCGCTGATGCCTCGTTGCAGTGAGCCCATTGCGCGGGCAAACGGCTGCTCGGTCGTTCGCACGTACTGCGGCCACGGCATCAACGACCTCTTCCACACCGCGCCGAACGTGCCGCACTACGCGAAGAACAAGGCGATTGGCACGATGAAGCCCGGCATGTGCTTCACTATTGAGCCTGTACGTCACCCTCGGTGCCCCAACGTCGGATTGAATTTTCTGAGCGCATGAACAGATGATTAACCTTGGCCACTGGGACCTTGAGCACTGGCCGGATGACTGGACTGCCGTCACCATCGACGGCAAGCGCAGTGCGCAATTTGAGGAGACGCTCTTGTGAGTCGTCAGCGGCGTATGTTTCTCGTCCGTTCGCATACTGATAGAGATCTTGCAGAATCACCGAAACTGGTGTGGAGGTGCTCACGGCTGGCAAGCCCCGCGCAGATTTGCAGTGACCATGCACCTATGTTGTGCATAGATGCCCATTCAGGCGTACATACAGTAGCTATCAACCACCCTAGGTATGATTGTTGTATCACCTCCGCTGTCGTACACGTCCTCTGTTGTGCCTATCACCATCTGTTGTTCCCTTAAACGCAGTCAAGGCTCTGAAAGATTTACGTGCTTCGATTCAGAGAAGAGACTAAGGAAGTGCGTTGCGCAGTCCGAGGTATCAGCAACATTAGAAGCCACGGGATGGGCCGTATTGTTCGTTTTGGTGACTCGATAATACCCCACATGCAGATAGCAATAGCGTCCCACCAAACCACTACACCCAATCGCAAATCACTCGCCACGGTCCTGGCTTGACCTCCGCTTCCGCATCTCCGAATTGAGGTCTTTCGTCGCGTCCTTGAATGGCTCTTCCCTGTCCACCTGCCCGATGATCTCCACAGGCACGGTGTCCGACAGACTCTCCTTCCGCACCCTCGTCTGTCCGCGGAAATGCAACCCTTCCGCATCCGGCGCCGTTTGTTCCCCTGTCGCGGTTGCGGTCGCAGTAGTGGTGGGAGAGGTGGGCGTGAACGCCATCGAGTTCGTGTTCGCAGCGCTCGAGGTACGCCGCAGACGGGTGATGTCCGCGTAGGAGCTCCGCTGGCTGCGGGGACGCGTGATCAGCGAGGAGCCATCACCAAGAGATACGATGAGGTTGTCGTAATCGGGCTCGTCTTCCTCGTCGGACACGTCTGGCGTCGCGGCGCGGCTGATTTCCTGGCTTTGGGTCCCTGTCCAGGCACTCGTACCGCGCTTCGCGCTGCGACTCCAGCCAAAGAGGCGCTCGTCGAGCCACGTCTGGCGAAGTGGTGTGGTCAGCGAACGTCATTCCTGGGTTGGAGCGAAGTACATACCATTGGATGTGAGAGGAGGTTGCCTTGAGCATCCACGCCACCGGTGGCGCTCTTCCTCCGCCAGATACCTGGCTGTCCAGATGACGGCGGTGCAGTCGCAGACGGTACGAGAATACGCATCTACAAGGAATTCAGTATCAGATGCTGTGCCAGGGAACTGCAATACACACCTGGTCGAAGTCTTCGAACAATTTAGGGCCGAATTCGTTGATCACCTCCGCGAGTTCGTTCGCGACATCTTCCCGCATCCTCTTGAGCTTGTCCAACGAACGCTGTTGTCCGGGGATAAGTGCAATCACCAAGGGCCGCAATGACCTGTGAATGACTACAGTCAGACCATCGACCCGATCACCAGAATATGATCGTTGCATTACTTCAAGACGTCCATTCCGGCTTCGCCGAACTTGAGTGCGGCATACCCGACGAAAGGCAGGACGGTCAGGACAATGAACGGCGTCCACAGCCTGTACTTCAAAGGGGCGCCAGCCTTGATCGCCACGATAGTCGCGAGCAGGGCATAGAAGGAGTATAGCACAGGGGTCACGCCAAGGGCGACGAGGATCTTCCATGTTGCGAGGACATCACGCCCAGCGATCTTGACCTCCGACGCCGCGAGGGCCTCTGTCCATTTGGCGGTCAGAATGTTCATGATGATTTGCCGTCGTAAACTTACCCTTGGCCTTCTTGCGAGAGATCACAGAGGCGGTCACGAAGATGGGGCCGTTCAGAATCACTCCAGGAAGCGCCAACACAGTCCATACAGCTAGAAGGATCAGACGGTATGAGAGAAGACCGAAGGTCTTCCATCCTGCTTTTTGAGCCTTGGGGACCTGAAACGATACAAGGTCATCGACATGCGTCAGCTCACGACCCCACGGTACGTACCTGGTGATCAGCGCAGGCCCAGATCTCGA
Source organism: Trametes sanguinea (assembly GCA_008973685.1). Taxonomy (NCBI): domain Eukaryota; kingdom Fungi; phylum Basidiomycota; class Agaricomycetes; order Polyporales; family Polyporaceae; genus Trametes; species Trametes sanguinea. The sequence continues at coordinate 1,814,609 of WAHA01000006.1, forward strand.
AGAAGGCGGTTGTACTTGAGGACGTCATCTCTGAGCTTCTGAACTTTTGGCTGGTCCTTGAAGTGAAGGTAACCCTGAAGGAAGCGCTTGTTAAGTTCGACCACTTGACCTAGCGTCAAGTGTTGTCCTGGGGTCTTGTACAATCGTCGAGCGGCTTGAATAAGCTGCACTCTATCTGTCAGGAAGAGCCTTACACAATGCGTCAAGGAACTAACCATCAAGGTTTCGTAGTCCGGCGCCCTCAGTGTGACGGTCTTGAGGGCATCGTAGATTACGTCCAGGAACTTGCCAACCGCCTCGCGCTTCTTCTCGCCGCCCTGCTTGAACATCTCGACGAACTCCTGAGGAACGTCAAGAGGGGAGCCAAATTCAATCACAGCCCGAGACCGGAAGCGATGCGGGTGGAAGTAGGACAGGCCGACTGGCACAATCTTCACTCGTAGGTCCGGATTGTTCGCCATAGCTCCAAGCGCCATCAAGGAGACGCCGGCTTTCAGGGGAAGGAGGTCTGTCCGGTCATGGCTGCCGCCTAGTGCGCGTCAGCATTTCTCATACATGACAGAACGCGTATGAGAGTGGTTTACCTTCCGGGAATATACAGATGGCTCCGCCGTCTGTCAGAGACTGGTATACATGCTGGTACATCTCGTGCTGGTCAACAAAGGGCAGCCTCTTGAACGTTACGCCATCCTGGCCATTGGCTTGCATTTCCTTGATTCTCTCTCGTAGCTTGGGAGTCCCAGGGAGCTCCTTTCGAATTCTCAGTTCAGTGTCTGAGATGATCTCAACAACTTCGGCGACACCAGAGCCTACGCTCCTCGGAAGCATCACTTGCATTTTGGGGGAGAACTCAGTCTTGAAGCGAGTGCCGTGTCCAATGAGCAAACGAGGGTCTTCCTCAGAAATGGTGATTTGGCCAGTCCCAGGCATGGCATTGTCGGCAGCACGAACGACAGGGACTAGGAATGCCATTAGAGAGCCGAAGGACAAGTTGTGAACGTGATACTCACTACTAGCCATCATCTTCGCGAAGAACCCAATGACTTTCCTCTGCATGCTCTTCGCTGCGATGAGGGAGCGTACATGACGTCCAGTCTCGCGGTGCACTTCTCGGTAGATGAGGAGCGGGTCAAGGAACTGGCATAGGAGCAGTTGGTCACTGCGGTTCCGTACAAAGCACCTACGCGTACCTGGTTGTTGTGCGGTGCTGCGACGAAGATGACCGGGCCCTGGCGAGGGATGTTGAACGCGCCGCGAGGCCTGATCTCGCGGAAGAAGATGTTGGTGACTATCCGCCAGAAGATGAGGGCCGCATCGTAGACGAGGTCGGATTTCTCTGTGGTATGTACAACGGCCGTCATCCAGCCAGTAATGGTCGTGTCGAGTCGTAAGGTAAGTATGAGGGAGAGGAGGAAGGGTGCCGGTCGTGGCCGCAGCGGAGAGACTCAGAGGGCGTAGTGTGCACGGAATACGTGGGCGCCTGGCTGAGGCTGGTTCTACAGGGCCCTATGTCGTCAATCATGTGTCGCGGTCACTAGATCCGTCTCCCAGGCTCTCTCATTCCAGATCCCAGAGCTCAGTCTCGCCAAGGCCGCGCTAGGACAACAACTCAATTACACCTGAATTATCTTGTCTACAGTAAGAAATCGATGCATGCTTGGTATACACATGTGCAGATGCAGCCAGAAATCAATCCCATGTTCGCAGCGCCCGGATCATCACGTCGTCGTAGACCGGAGCCCCCCTAATCCGCCCGTCGTCGAACGCCCCTGCGAGGACCCGTTGCTCACCGTGCTCGACCGGTACTGGAAGATGTCGTGCAGTCTAGACAGCTTCTCCTGTTGCTCTCCAGGGAGCTCGGAAATGCTCGACCGAGCGGGAGATCGAGGTGACGTCTCCGCACGACCGCTGATTGACCCAACACGGGACCCCGCCGGCGAAGTCGGTGTGCCAGGTGTGGTGATATCGCGGCCTGTACGTACAACGGTCAGCCGGCTGCCTCGCCAACACAACGGAAACGCTTACTGCTCGATGCGCTCATGGTTCGTTCACGTCCGTTGGATTCAAGACCTGTCGAGGCCGTCAGTGTTGCTCACAACATATGGAGAGATGCCACGTACGAGACAGCGTCTGAGCGACTGCCACGTTCCTCTCCTCATCCTCGGCTGCACGACTCGCGAGGGCACGAGTGATGTATTTGCGGAACGCAGGTCCGGTTGACTCCAGAATCTTGTCCACCTTAGGCTTCTTGTGGGGATATGCCTTGAGGTAGTGGTGCAGTTCCGTGATACCCTCCTTGTGCATGGCACCCGTGGTCTCGCTCGAGATGTGGTCAATGATGACGTTGAGCTGGTCGTCCAGGTCTGGCTCCTGCACAGTCTCAGCGGTCGATGAGACACTGCTCCTCCTGGTATGGCCGGAAGAGGAGGGATGTCGGGGATCCGAAGTGACTGATCGTGAAGAAACAGTCTGAGGTGATATCGGACGGCTGAGGGTCGAAGCGGGTCGCCTCTCTTCCTCCATGATGATGTTGGAGTTGCGCATGGGCACCTCCGCGGCAGTCTTGGTAGAAGAGTTGAGAATACGGTATACGTAAGGGTAGACGATGGTGGCCGATGGGTCGTCAAAAGCAGAGGATAGATGGTCATACACGTCATCGCCGTATTGAGCTGCGCGAGCATGTTAGCGACGTTCAGGCCGGTCTCATATCTGCGAGAGCTCACCGACTACGTGCTGAATGATGACCTTGATGGTCCTCAGAGGCATGTCACCGCAGGGAACCTTATTAGTCGCACGTGCGCGCCATTCGTTGGGTGGGACAGATTGAAGGAAATGCTCGACGGCTGGGAACAGTTCCACAGGATCGAGGACGCCCTTCTCCAGATCCTGTGGGATGTTCCTCGCCAACTTCCATACACACTTGAGGACCAATTCGGCGACCTTCGCTTCTTGGGAGTCTGGACTAGTGCCGTTGGCGGGGAATGGCTTTGACAATCCGCAACAATAGGGCAAATAATGCACTGCGTAGCGCAGGTCGTCAGCTTCAGCAGAATAGTGCACGAGGCGTGATACTGACCGGAAGATAGACATCCGCCTGCCCGTAGCAAACAACCGCAAGATGATCATGTTGATGAATCGTGACAAGTCCTTCACCTTGGTGTCCGGGCTGTTGTCCGTTTGCAGGAGACGCAGAGTCAACTCTTCCAGCAGTGAGGTAAGGATGTCGACGGTTAGGGACTCCGCCAGGAAGACGTGATCGCAAAACGCGTTCAGGGTCTGGATTAGGTGCTTCGCCAAGCGAAAGTTCTCCGGCAGGGTGATGTCCTCGGGATGCTCGAAAACGTGAGCCATCTGCAGCGTAATGGTTTCAATCAAACCCTCGGTATGCTCCGCTAGCTCCTGGTACGTGGAAGAGGAAGGGCCTTGTTCCGGCCCAATCTCAAGCACCTTCTGGACCTTCTTGAGTGCCTCGACGCTCCTCGTCGGGTCATTGCTCAGTATGCTGGAGATAGGTCACAGTGATGTCATCGGACGGCGTGTCCAACGGCTCGTCATGATGGGTATAGACTTGCCGACTAGGCCCACCCCTGTGACCGTTGGCTTGGAATACATCGTCAAGAGAGGAACGCGTGGACATTGATGGAGGAGGAAGCCCGCTCGTCGCAGTGCTATTCAAGCGAGAACGGGGAGGGCCCAGTCGCGAAGGGAGGAAGCTTTTGACACGGGTGCCGGTGGTGGGTGAGGTGGGTGGAGGAATGTGAGAGGCCCCGGGAAGTTTGCTTGCCCGAGCAGGCGAAGCGGGACGAGCGATGTGTGACGGGGCTGGTGAGGACGATCGGGCAGGCTTGTGAAGGTGAGCCCGGGCGGACGATCCGGGATGGTGCCACAAGTGCAGGGCTTGCGGATCTGGGAATACCGCCCGCCAGCCGCGACACAGGCCCATGGCCAGGAGCAGGCGATCCTGATCGAGGGATGCCTGTCGCAACGCGGGACGCGTGCGTGGTAGCGGGTGCGGTGTCGACTCTGTCGGGGCTGCTGGTGCCCGGCACTCGACGAAGACGCTCCTCCAACTGTGTCTTGTCTTTGGGCGACAAGTGGCCAACCAGAGACCAGATCTTCTCTCCCGACAAGCACGTAGCCCTCACTGCATCCCAGCATTAGTCCCAAAGGGAACAAGGAGCGAAAGTAGTCTGGCTTACCTCAGGACAGCGAGCGCAGACTTGCGCACTTGGGGGTCCTTGTCCGAGATCATGCTAGCAATGACGGGGAATGCCTTCGCAGGTTCGCATGCGCCGATTCCAAAGCGTTTGAGCAATCCGGCGAGCTCATCGAGAGTGCCTTGACGGGTCTTTGCAACCTTCGACTTGAGGCCGTGTTCTAATAGCAATTGGAAGACGCGGCTGTACGCATAAACCTTAGGCAGTGTCTGGACAATCTGTGAGACGCGCGCCCGGACGGGTTCTCTCGCATCTCCAAGCTACACCAAGTCAGCAGCGCTCGGCAATCCTCAAGGCGTGCAGCTTACCTTGTGTACGATGGTGGGAATGAAGCACATCGCTTCCTGGTCAGACAGCTGATAGTCCACACTTTGAAGGAACGAAAGGACTGCGTCGACGACATCCAAGCACTTCTGAACCAAGTTCGACTGAGGCTCATGCACCTTGAGGGACACGAACTTCAGCGCAAGGTCCGAGTTCGCAATGCAGACTGCTTGCTGTTGATCATCCCCTGCCTGCGCAGTGGTGTAGAAGTCCTGCATCATGCCCAGCCCAGAGACGTGGTCGTTCACCGCGTTGTGGTCATGGCTGAAGAGAAGCGCAAGCAGATTCCTTGGATGCGTGCGGCTCCATCTGGTGCTGCAGCAATTCGGCAAGATCCTTGCGCGACGGGCCGCTCTCGATGACCCATCTATTCGCGTCCTTGGCCAAGCGTAACCGCTTGGTGTCCGGGTTAGGACTCGTGAAAATCATACCAATCGACGTCTCTGCCACAGGCGAGGCGGCTGGCTTCGAAAGGCCAACAGCAACCCCGGGCCTTTTCAGACCTGTCCCGAGCTTGTTAGGCAAACGGGTGGTGGTGCCCTCGACGGGCGTCTCCGAACGTGACTCAGGACGCGAAAGCGTTCCTTGCGGCAGTTTGCGGCGTACGCCGGTAAGCTTGCTCGGAGGTGCTATCTTGGTGGTAGGCTCGGCAGCAGGTGGTGGGGAAGGGGCGGAGGTCGCAGGGCTGACGGATGGCGCCTTGGCTGCTGCTGCTGCTGCTGCCTTTGCAGGAGGACCCGTAGCCTTGGGAGCGACCGGGGCAGGCGCACTCTTCGCAGTTGCAGGTGCGGAACCACGGGCTGCTTGGATTAGCGGAACGGCGGTCGACTTGGATGCGGGCTTCAGAGAGTTCGTCTGGTGCATAACGTGATCGAAGCCACAAGAAGCAATGAGAGTAGGGAGAAGTGCTTGAGCTCCCTTCCTGACGTCCCCACTCCGGTCGTCAAGACAGCCAACGATGTGACCAGACCAGCTAGTAAGATCCAAGCCAGCCGGCAGCTCATGCTCCTTGAACCAGTCCGCGATCCAGTTCAGCAAAGAGGCCCTTTGCAGAGGGTTCGGAGATTCAAGAGCAGTCGCAATACCAGGAACTAGTGGCTCGAAGCCTTCACAGGCATTGACAATGGCTGTCAGGGTCTGCAACGCTGCTGCACGGATGGGCGCCTTCTGGTCAGCAAGCACGGAGGCGACAGGGACCACGAAGAATCGAGTATGCTTCTCGAATGGCTTGCCCATGCCCGTGGCAATACGCGCAACGATATCCAACGCGAGACTTTGGACTGCTTTGTTTGCATCCGTCACCCGTGCCTTCAATACTTGACCGATCTCGCCTGGAGCATAAACCGTTAGCGCTCGTAGGAGGAAGCACGTAGATCAGCAAGGGCGCACCCATCGTTGGCTTCAATCGCTTGTTTGGCCCTTGGTCCAAGATAGCCTGAAGAGTCTCAAGGGCTTCCTTCTTCGTCTTCCAAGAATCACTCTTCGCGTCCGCGAGGATTGTGGTACCCTTGAGTAGGCTGTCGATCTCGACGCGAGGGAACAAGTCATCCAAAGGGTCTGCACCCGCGGCACTCGCCTTGCTCGCAGCTCCGCCAGCGGGTGCGAGGTTGACCAAGTCTGCGGATGTACGGGTGGGCTCAGGTGCTGGCGTGCCTTCCACTTTGTCGAACTCATTGGTGATAGTCGCCAATAGTTGTGGATTGACATCCTCGAGAAGATCCTTGATCGCTGTGACTTGCGGTCAGCTGACAACAAATAGCGAAGAGAAGAAGCACATACACGAGCCGGCAAATAGCTTCACGGTCACGAGCGTCTTCGTCGCGCTGGTACGGACGGCTGCATTCGAGTTCTTCAATGCCGTCTTGAGAAATTCTATCAGGCTTCGCAGAGATAACCCCGCGATGCCGAATTCCACGAGCGCCTGCTCGACCCAGGTAAGAGCGTCCGCCAATACCTTGGGAGCCTTTTGCTTGGAGAGCGGTTCGTATGCTACCAAGGCTTGAATGAGCTTCCGACGTAGCGGTTCCAATAGACTGGTACACACCATGTCCAAGGACGAACTGAAGAGACGTCTTCTCCGCGAACAACAATAAGGTCTCGCCAGCCGGTTTCTTCAACTTCATGTCTCCCAGTTTCTCACTTAGATGAGGCACAGCGATAGCAACGGATGCTCGTCCAAAGGTGGGACAACGGTCAGCCAGGATCTGCAGTATGCCATAGAGCTTCGTCGACACCTGGTACAGAGAAAGACACGCTTGAACATGAGGCAAATGGCAACCTATGAGGCGACATACCTGGAAGTTCTTCTCATTCCATCCCCTCTTGGCCAAGAAGCGCACGACGACTTCAGAATCGAGTTCGCCCGCAGAGCCCTCGATCCACGTAGTCATTTCCTCCAATGCGGCCAAACGTACCTTCCAATTAGAGTCTCCCAAATCCGTCGCAAACCTTAGCCGGAATGACCTCAGCGGCGAGCGCCTCGGCATCCTCGGGTGTATGCTTGAACTTGACAGTGTCGAGGGCCCCAGGAGCAGGTGCAGCACCACCCTTCGCGGGCTTCGATGCGGCCGCGGCCGCTGCTGCTGCTGCTGCTGCTGGCGGGGGTTTCTTCGGAGCTGGTGCAGCAGCCGGTGCAGGAGCGCCGCCGTCCGCTGCCGCGGCTGCAGGTTTCTTTGCCTGTGTATGCATGTCAGCGGCGCGTATTTGGTCCCTGAGCAGAATCACTCACCAGTAAACGCGCAGGAGGTTTCTTGACAGGCTTGTTCTCCGTGGGAGCCAATACTTCCTCATCGGCGGGAACTGCAGGGAGAGCAGTAGTAGGGGGTTGCTTCGCCGGTGGTGGCTTCTTCTTCGGAGGCTCCTTTGCGGCAGGAGGAGGCGCCGCCTTAGGAGCCGGGGCGGATCCCGCCTTCGCTTTCACCTTAGCGTTGTCGTACGCCTCCTTCACCTTGACTTTTCGGACATCCGCCAAGCCGTCCATCAAGGCATTCAGAGGCCGTTCTCCAACCATTTTCATCAGAGTACCGAGACAGACAGCAGCTTCGTTGCGGGCGCCTTCGAACGAGTCTTCCAAAAGAGAAGCCAGGGCCTCAGAAAGCGGCTTGATTTGTGGAGTTGGTATCGGGGTCGGCGACGTCGACAGACAGCGCGCGATGAATTCTCAGCGTTCCCTCCTTGACCTGAGGGTTCTTGGAATTGAGCGCCGGAAGAGTATCCGGAAGGATATCTGTGAGGTTGGTCTATGTCGCGCAAATATGAGTATGACAGCCTATGAATGATGCGATGTCATCTCACCGTGGCAAAGATTGCGTCCAGCGCGCTGCCGATGGCATCCGTCACATTGACCTTCCTTTCCTTCAATCTCTCAAGCATGAGAGGCACCGTATTCTCGCGGTACCTCGCGAAGGATCCCATCATGGCTTTGGCCAGTCCTTCCAAGCAGTTTGCAGCGATCATAACGCAGTTGATATTCGCATCCTTTTGCACGCATACCGCAAGTGACTTGATGGCATCTCCCAGCTCCGAGGCATCCTTGATCCTCGGTGTAGCGTTGATGAGGTTCAGTAGCTCGTCTAACGCCTCCTTCCTCTCCTTCCACTTGGACGACTTCAACGAAGCTTGCAGGTTCGCCGGCAATTTGGGTACGATGTCTACCTCTTCCGCAAACATCCGCGGATCTAGCGGAGCTTCTGTATGTTCATCTACAGCTTGAGCAACACCTCACCATCCATTGCCGGAGAAGACGCACCTTCCTCCGGAGGAGCACCCTCTTCAGGCCTCACCGCCAGCGTCTGCGGCAGCCTCAGCTTCCCTCGCACCTGCCCTTGTCATCCGTTCAGGCTTCAGACTGCCCTTGCCCTTCCCTTCTTTCTCCAATTCTTCAAACGCCTCCTTCAGCTTCCTTGACTTGTACGGGCTTGAGATCGGCTAGCCATGGCTCGATTCCGGGCCCAATGTACTGGTACAGGACATGTGCTAGTTGGGTCCCTTCAGCACGTACTGTCTTGTCAGAATGAGCGAAGATCTTCGGGAGGGCTTTCAAAACAGGTGCTGGTGGCGTAACAGATGTGCCGAATTGCCTGTAATAGACGAAGGCCACAATTTAAACACTTTACATCACAACACATGATAGCCAACAGAGCACTTGCCTGACAATCTCTCTTATTGCGGTCACACATCCTGCTACAGTCTTCGGTTGCTTCGCGCCCAGACCCGGGAGGATGTTGTCCTAGGGCAAAGATGAAGATATGCGGAAGCCACATTTGGATCGGGGACACATACCACGACTCCAGCAGCCCCGTTCTCCACTTCCACATATTGTAGTGAGAGCTCTATCGCTTGCGCCTTCGTTCCCGCGCGTGCTGAACCGAAGCATTTCTCCACCAAGGCTGGTACGACCACCTCGCGTGTGCGAGCCGCATTCTCGCCGGCGAATTTTACGAAGTTGACCAAGCACTCGAGGCCTTTCTCTTGTGCAACGGCATTCGCGTCGGTGGCAATCTTCTTGAGGGTATCAGGGTTGTTGATATATGGCTTGAACGCCGGATCGGAGTCGGACGCAGTGGTTTGGAATAGTCTTGACGAGAGCCTCGTATGCACTGACGCGCGCCTTCCAGTTCTTATGAGCGAGCCTGTCCGGTATGGGAATAGCATTAAAGTCCTCTTCTGGAGGCGGCGCGCCGTCCGCCATGGCGAGGCTAGTAGAGGTAAGCAAGAATGAGTGTGGAGGAGCACGGAGGAGAGTTGAGATTACACGCGACTCCTTGGAACGCGCGCGCGATACGCGCGTCTGATCGACTGTGCCTACTCAGCAACCCCGCACAGACTCAGAGCACGCCATTTGTAGCTCCGCTTCAAATTCAGTCGCTACGGAGGCGCGTCGCGTCGACGTCGCTTCCTGCAGCAAGCTCTCACCTCTGTCATGCAGTTTACATCTTCGCGTGCAACGCTGTCTAACTGGCTAAAGCTCTACTAGAACGGCCGTCTTTGCTCGAGTTCTCTACTTCTTTGCCTCAGGTTGAGTGTCTCTTCAATCTGACCGTGCTGTCGGTGTCAAGACCTCGGGCGAGCATTCTAAGTCCTACGGCATGCTTCCCAGGGCTGTCCTTGCTTCTGTCCTTTCTCGCGGGCCGAAGAGGATGGTCAGGCCATGGCTAACAGGACAGCAACTTACGTGCTTGTATCTGATAAGGTTTTGGCTCCTCGAGTCAGCTTCCAAATCGGATGCCCCTTCTCAGAGTTGCGCAGATCGCGTCGTCTTCCCCGAAGATGCACCTGCCGCGGTCTGGCCCAGTGAGTAATCGACTCCTACCCGAGTCGCTGTGTACACTTGTGACCAGCCAGCAGGGCGCCACAATAAACTGTCGAGGAGCAGTCTCCGTTGCTCTGGTTCTCTGGTGCCCCTTCGATCCATCGGGAGGTGGCAGGCTGGACAACGGACGGTCTCTGCCACAAGAGCAGCTGTGGCCCCGTCCCCACGTGTAGTCGTGCAGATCCCGGCCGTGTCGTAACGCTCGTCTTCTGAGAACCACCTGTACGCTGGTCTGGTGGCTGCCGATGAGCGAATACCGGCTTGCGCAGGTCATTAGGACGGTCAACGGCTCTGGTCCAGCTCTGTCGCTGCTCCTCGTGTATGTCGTGCGTCGTGCTTGACGCGGCCCTCTGCCCTGCGCATCGCAGCCACAAGTGGCCTCGGATGGAGAGGATCCCTTTCTCGGCTTGGGAAACCCTATGACCAACTTCAGACTGTTGCCTTGCTGCAAGTGACGGGTTATGTTGCCGTGCAGGAGCGTGTGGGGATGCCTATCTGGGACGATCGCCCTCGAAGAGAGATCCGCACGATTGGGGTAAGCATCTGTCCTTATGCGTTATGCTTGTGTAGTTCGTGTTCGTGGACGACGCTGCCTGCTGTGCACGCAGCGCTCGGGACCGAGCGTATCCTAGCGACATTGTTGTGTATTGTGGACGCCCCATTGAATGACCTCACTCTCGCTTCGAGCCTTGGACAAACCGAGACTCTTCAAAGCGCTATGGAGTATAAAGTGCCGCCATGGGCGCAAACGGTCGACGTTTCTGAAGAAGGAAGTATGAACATGGTAAGTTGTACATATGGTTGCAATTACGGACTATACTGTAGCAGCCTAACTATGATGCATGAGGTGATGGAATACATACTGTATGTGCAGGATGAAGGAGGCAATGCGACGGAAGGATGCTCCGGTGGGACAGAACAGCAAGGAGACGAAATCGTAGCGAGCGGACCGTAGCCTAATCTGCGACTATGAAGGGCAGTATTCTAACTGACAGCGATGACGAAAATGTGAGACGACAAGGAGAAATATGCGACGAGCAGCGAAGGTGAAGAGGATTACGGCATTATGGAGCATTAAACATGAGTACCATGCGGGCAATAGGATCGAATAAGATAGAGTCCGACGGAAAGGGGTGTGGCCTCGCAGAGGTCCGTGGACGAAACCGCCGGTTTCGCTGGCATTTTGATACGTGGCGGCAGGGAAGACGTGGGAGCGCTTCATGCTCGCTCGAGCTTGAATGCGACACGGGTGTCGCTCGCGGCGCGGAAGAGCTGCCGATAGTGGGAAGGCCCGAATATGTCGATGAGCGCAGTTTCGTGGCTGGACACCCACTCGACCGGCGGCAATCCACGGATGGTCCGGTACACGCCCTCGCCGGGGACCTGCTCTTCCTTGATGAGAACGACCATGCCTGTGAGGAGGCATTGAAGGAGATGGAGGAGGTCCGCGACCGCAGGCACGGTATGTCGTAGTCCGGGGAAGAGCGCGCTATGGAAGACCATCTCCCACTGGACGCGTCGCTCGCGAGAGAAGAATGAGGAGGCGTTGATGGGGATTTGTAGCCGCATATTGGGGCTCCGAGGCAGGCCTCTGGGAGAGCGGTAGGGGGTAGGGCATTCGATGTCGAAGAGAAGCCTATTATCCAGAGGAGTGACGTCCCGCCAGCCGTGCTCCTGCACGAGGCTGGCCCGGATGGAGAGCAGCCACCGGCGCGCCCTGGCGTAGTTCGTACCTAGGGCCTCCGCGGTGGTGAGAGGGATGCCTGTCCGCTTGGCCCATTCGTCCATGGTGGCGATGTCATTGCTGAAGAACAACTGTGGCGGAGGGCTCGTGACAGCCGGCATATTGGGAACTCGGTTTGTACGATACGGAGAGCGGGAGGTGTCGCGAGGAGGGCGAGCTGGAGGAGAACGACGGTGGTAGGCTGAATACATTGAGGAGGAGAGCGGTTGGTCAGGGCAGACGACATATATGCGAGCGGTACTCACCCCGGATATGGCGGAGAGAAACGCCAGGCGGCCTCCAGCAGTACGAAGTGTGGATCAAGGAACCGTGCACCCGAACGAAAACACGTTGGGCACAGCGGATATAGGGGGCGAGAGGACGGGCGGAGAGGGACGGAGGGAGATGGAGGAGGAGAAAAACATCATATCGCGTCGGCCCTTTTGAAGGGCGGGCGTTGCGCCGAGGCAACTGAAATTGGACCTAGCGATCGCAACGGGGAGCGGCCCCCATAGGGTTTGCGCGACATTCCGACGCGGCAAAGACACGAAACGTGTTTCGATGAGCAACTCTCGCCGCTTTTTGGTCATATCTGCATCGAGATTCGCCCAAATCCGCCCCTTCCCACCGCCCCTGCACATCTTTTCCTCGCCCTTGCCCTTTTCCAGCACAACTCACTTGCCCCTTCCGGCCCTTCTCCGTCCAAATCATCCCCAGATAGCGCGGTGGATACCCGCCCGCCCCGCCAGATCTTCGAAATCGCCGACTCAAACCAATTTCCCGCCCCCGCGGCAACCGCTCGCTTTGCACCGACGACCACGGCGACGCGGCTTGCGCTCTCTCCCTTGTTCGCTCTCTCGCTCCCGACCTCCTTGTAATCAGAGGGTCACTCGGGCACAGCCAACGCACCCTCCCGTTCTTCTACTGACGTGGGCTGTGATATATGATCTGTGGGCGCACTTCATGTTTTCCACGCCGTTGCATGACGGACGCGGCGTGGTCGACGCCCAACTAAAACCCAGAGCTTAGCCCTGCTCAGCCCTGCTGGCTGCCAGAAGATGCTGGCATGCCCGGCAGATGCGTTCATCGTCGACGCCGGCCAACGATCCGCCGCGCCCCCATGATTTTTTCTGCAAGGGTCGCGCCCCTTGACAACCGATTGCGGACGCCGCCGTGCGGTCTCCGCGGTCGTTGTGACGCTCAGGGTAACAAGGTCCCGCCCTGTCCAGCGTTTGCCCTGGCTAAACTCCAACGTCATCGCTCTCTTCAATCATCCGGCCCAGATCCATGCTGTTGCGCATCGTGCCCACGTGGAGTGAGAGGTGTTGTTGCTCACTTCTGGTGTTGTCATCGTTGTACTTTGCATTCGGTCTGATCCTCCATGAACAAATGTCATTTGGGTAATATATGGTGCACACGTTCGGCGATGTCAAAGTAGGCTCAGCATTGGCTCCTCCATGCCAGTACTATGCCGTAGGTAGTACAAAGTTGACGGATGTCCGATGTGGACAGAGGTACCTGATGCGGGCATTTGTTCCTCATCCTGGCTAGTTCCAAGCTACACAAATTTGTTGGCGTCGCCACTATTACGAGCGATGTCCGCTCTGGTCCGCTCTGGTCGCGGATGAATCGGAGATCATTCCAGCTTCTCGTCCAGATCGCATAGAAGTGTGGCCATGCTCAGGGTCGAAGGTGTCTCACTGAATTGGTCCCGGGGAATTGGCATCGAGGCTGTCAACTGCTGGATCTCAATCCCATTTGTACTTCGCGAGCTAGCGTATGTCGGACGTGAAAACTTCGTCGGACGTGCCCGCAATTCGGGCCATACGTGAGTTCTTGTTCCCATGAGACGTCAAAGGAGAGGATCTCATCCTGAAGCCGACGGCGACGTCCAGAGGACCTCGGAAAGACGCGTCCACGTAGCAGCCAGTGCTAGAGACCGGCTGGGCAAGCTAGTGACTTCGCCGACACCCTTGTCCGCCACCTGCATACTCGAGCACGCCACCAGTGCAAGAGCCATGATTGTAGTCACTGATATTGTCCTCTTCGCAAGACATTCGTCACAGCCGTGCGCAAGGCGAGGGCGATGCATGGTTGCAAGAACGAAAAAGCTAGCCGGTCCTCCACTTCAAGTTATGGACCACCGAAATGAAGACACAACGCGATCGATCGAGATTTCTGGAGGTGCTGATTAGCGTCAGGTGATCGCGTCTGGTCGCGTTATGCACGTGAGAGCCGAGTCAGTCACTCGCCGCGGCATCCTTCAAGCTTGTCTCTCGCCACGATCTGGTCTGCCCAGCCACAAGGACGGAAACTGCGTCTTGACATTCTCTCTGCTGTCTTACCCTTGCAATTGATACGATCCACAAACCCGGAGCAACGCTAACAATGACTGCAGTGGCGCAAAATAACGATTTCGATATCTATGCGACTTTTCAGCAGTTTTTGCAGGATGATCAAGTGTGGATTATACTCTTCCTGACTTGAGTCGAGCATGGATGGCTCACGGACTCAAAGATATCTCCGCCATTAGCTGCGATCCTATCATTAGCGGAAGCGATTGTGAAGTCAAATGGTGCGTTCAATCCCTCTCCCGATCGCCCTAGACGTTGATGTGGATAGCTTGAAGCTGGGACCATGTTCGAGCTCGTGCAAGCGCTCAATGATAGTGCCGAGGAACTGAAGCGGCGTTCTCCAAACCCCATCAGCTTGAATGCTGGATGCGAGCTATTCATCGCCTTTGTCACGCTCTTTCCTCACGAATCCGACGTGAGTGCGATATCTAGACAATATGTGTCGTATGACTGTTGATATTGTATGCAGAACTTCGCGGAGCTGAAAAAGGAACTGGAGCAGCAAGGGCGGAAATACGCAGCGGAAGCAATCTCGTTTCGTGACAAAATCGCCGAGCTCGCTCTCGGCTTCATCAAGGACGACTCTGTCGTAAGCACGATGGTCGCAGCGCAGCGCGCTCATGCTGATCACTGATATGAACAGATCCTCACACACTCGTATTCGCGCGTTGTGCTGAAAGCCTTGCTGCATGCTCACAAGACGAAGCGGATATCCGTATACGTCACGGAATCGCGGCCTCGAGGACTAGGGTGACGTCGGAGCCACAGTTCTTGTGCGACAAGTTTGCTGACGCTCTGCGCTTCCTAATCCAGCCTGAAGACATATGAAGCGCTCACCGCGGCAGGAATCCCTTGTACCGTCGTTCTTGACTCGGCGGTAGCGTATGTCATGGATCGGGTCGACTTCGTGCTCGTGGGCTCGGAGGCAGTTGTGGAAAGCGGCGGCTTGATCAACTATGTAGGCAGCAACCAAATGGCCATAATCGCCAAAGCGGCGAACAAGCCGTTCTACGCGCTTGCAGAAAGGTCAGTCCGCCGAGCACACATGATGTAATCTAGTTCCTGATGCTTCCGTTGTTCTCGCCAGTTACAAGTTCCACCGACTCTTCCCACTATCGCAATACGATCTTCCAACCCATAACCCAAACATCCTCTCGTTCCCAACTCCGACTGCGCGGTCAGCAGGACAAGACAGTGCGAGCACGACCGCTGCATCGGAAGCCTCTGAGAAGAGCTCGGCGAATAAGGGAACATCATCGTCGCCCACAGAAAGAGCTATGACTCAGGAGCAGATAGCGAAGAATCCTGGGGTAGACTATACTCGGTGGGTCCAGCGACGCCTCCGAGAAGCCCGTTCCTGGATTTCTGACGCTGTTTGTGCCATAGACCAGACCTGATCTCTTTGGTGTTCTCGGACGTGGGCATCCTGACACCAGAGGGCGTCAGCCAGTATCTTGTTGGGATGTTCGCCGGATGATGTATTGCCGACATTCAGGCGAGATCCCGAGACGCGATAGAGTTTGCGATAAACTTCGTGAGCATAATCATGGGATAACCAACGCTGTATTTCTCCGACCACGTGTACGATCGTTGCTTACAGCTCCGACGACTGTGTCCGAAGACGGCCAATCGACCGCCTCCGGCAGTAACTATCTACTGTGGCCAACGTCTGCCTAAACGGTACACTCGTCCGACAGTCTCTCGATGCGTGTCTCGCATCCTCGTTTCGCTCTGTGGCACCTCGCACGTTGCACGGCAACACTGTCGCAAGGTGGGCCCACCAGGGCGCCGTACTCGGAACTCGGTATCGATACCATCTTGATTGCGCTGTCAGCTCGTCCTGCGGTCGAGAAACGGCCGTGCGGAGTTGGTCCATGGATAGGAGAGCACGGCTTGACGTACGAATGTTGTCTGTGCGCTTTCCGCGAGGATCTGCTATGGCAGTTTCTGGCCTTCTTCCACCGGCGGCTGCTTCGAGGGTGAGATCGCTGATTACGGTGACGCCAAATTGGGAATGACCGGGTCCTATACCGCCTGGTGAGTGCGAGTCCCTGTCGCGATGCGCCGCGGGCTTCAAGCAGCTATCGTCCTCATCGGCGCCATGACGCTTTCGGCCTGCCGCAATTCCTGAAAAAATGCCTGTCCGCTGCCCGTTTAACGTTTTAGCTTTAGCGTGGCACAGGACATAAAATCTCGTCGAATCAATTCCCTACATTTTCGTAGGACTATAGCCACCGATCGCACGCTTGCCTTGCCTTGTTGTCCCCTGGCGCTCCTCCGCACTCGTCCTCATGTTTCTTTCTCGATTCCGACTACTTCATCTTGATACGTCTGGGCAGGAAACGCATTGCGCAATCGAGCGGGACGTAACGATAGGCTGATGTTATCGTCGCCGTCGTCTTTGGGTATAACTTCCTCCCTAGGTGTTGTTGCAGACGATACTCCGGATGTTTTGCCACTGCGTCTCCTGCTCTCGTCAGCGTATAAATGTGGCGGCCGCTCGTCCCTCGGTCAACATCGCACTAGTGCGCTCCTCTCCCTCTTCTCTGTACATATTTCTTCTCTCTCGTCTTCACTTCCGACATCATGTGTCATTGGCGTCGGTATGTCCCACCTTGCCTACCCATCCCAAGCCTCCCGTGAACCTGCGCCACAGTGTCCGTAACAACTACAAGCGCTGCGGTCATTACGTCGACCTGGTCAGTTTGTTCTCCTTCCCGCTCTCTGTCTGTCCTAACCCCGTATTTTCAGCCCGACGAGATGGTTCGTCCCTCCGCTGCTTACTGTCCTGTAGATCGCAATTCAGTCGGCACGTCGGCGCTTAGATTCAATGCGACGATCGTTACTGCAAGTTCAGTACCTCCCATCCCAGGAATTGTGTCCCGCCGCGCTGCACGGAGACGTGCTGGCAGTAGTGCGTTATTTGAGCTTCCTCGAGTGTTTACATTACTGACCGTGTATTGTGGTTGATTACCGGCAGCCGTCAATTCCCTCAGCAGTATAGTACGTTCTGTAGCCAAAGCTCACAGTGACCTGACCTGGCACTGACCATATCATAGACCCAGTCATAGACGCGTTTTGCCCCGTTTGCATTCAACTTGGCCGTTCCTAGAGATTAGATTCCGAGACTCGCTCCTCTGTGGTACTATGCTATCTTTCCACCGTTCCATGCTCTGTCGATTCCTCTACGTTACTGTATTGCTTCTATTCCTTCACTCTATCGTACCCGACATCACCTTGCTGTTATAAGATAGGAAATCAAACTGGCCTGATGATTCTTGATTGTGCAACCGAAGCAGAGGTACCGCGTAGAAGTCTTGCGGGTAGCTCCGCCATTACGGAAGTGGCGACACGCACGCTGCTCCCAAACACCTCCCGGAGAGAAGGCGCGGTGTTACCAATGTGGGCAGACATGCTTGCCTGTTCAGGCCACTGAATGTGCTCGCCGCGTACAGCATCCGCGAGGAGCTGCTAAGCCAAGGAACAAGTTCCGAGGTGTGACTTGGCTCGACTAGCAGCAAGGATGATCCCTTGAGGATCGCAGAGAGACGATGGCCGTTTGGGGACGTCTTGTGAGCGTCCAAGGCGTTCTCGATTTTGCAAGAATCTCGGTGATCGAGTTCACCGTTGTCCACGCAGTTAGGTACCTACACGAGAGCACGACGGTCAGATAAGGGATACGCCATTGGCGGCAAAAATGAAAAGGCATGCTGACCTCCTCAATCTCCGAAACACGTGTGCCGTAGCTGTTCCAATGCACGAGTTAGAAGCCCACAGACGGCGTCCGGCGCTTTCTTGATGGTCCTCGAAATAGATGACGCCCTGACGAGCGTTGTGAGCTGCGCTGCCAGTGTTAGTATTGAACTTCGTAGACGGGACCTCGCCATCTATACTTCGCGAACCGTTGAATAACGGATAATCAACAGGCCGACGCGTCGCTCTGGCAGCTGGAACGCAGAACGTGCGCAAGGCCGTTGACACCTTATCGCGACTCGGAGAATGCCACCCGCCTTATGACCAGGCGAATGAAGAAATTGGTGGCCGTCTTCCATCCGCGAAGCTCACCACGGCTCACTAGCTCCGGCAGCAAGGCTGCGCAGAGAGAGGCATAAGTCGCGAGGCACTCGAAAGGATACCATTCGCCAGTCATATGACCGGGCAGATAACGCGAACAGCTACGGAATACGGACCTGTCGAGCGGTACGGATTTCAGCGGTATCAATGGATGATTGAGCGGATGGAGCATTCCCTGGTCATCGGATCGTAGTCGTGTGCGGTACCACGAGCCGGATCGAGTACGCCGTCATTTATGGAAAGGATTAAATCCTTTGCCCCTGGACGAGCGTGATGCATCGCCGTGGAGTTCCAGTACAACGGATGGACCGCTGTGGGTACACCATCAGTACTACATGGGCAGCGGTGCGAATAGCAAATAAATACCTTCATTGAGCACGCCGCGCATAACAATACCAATTCCACTGTCGTTGTGAGCAAAACTCGGGGTCATGACCAAGGCTTCGCCGGCCGGAGCACAGGGAAATACTCCGGAAAGCATGGCTCTCTACGCATCGCCTGCACACTTATCGATTGCAGTAGCGAAACATAGCCAAGAACTTTGGGCCATGAGCTCCTTACCTGGTATTGTTCAAACTGTTGGAACAGACATGCCTCATGTGGAAACAAATTTTTGAGACTGTCATGACGGTGAGTGACTCTTTCCCACCAGCTGCCGGAAGCGTCGAAGGCGAGCGGCCGCAGCTCTTGCAATGCATGTGGGTGACGATCGTCTTTCGACCTTTAGTCGAGAATGTTCAGGGGACGACAACTGATACAGAGGTGAAAGATCATGGCTACATGGGGCCAGGTCGATGAGGGAAATTTGGGCGAGGGAACCTTTGCGAGAGCACGAAGGTTACACTGAGCGCTTGTTGCTCGCACGTGAATCATCGCCGCTGAGATCCTCTCGGCCAAGTTCTCTGGACGCGCCACGCGAAGCGTGATCTCCTCTTCCTTCCTCTGGCTCGCGTTCACAAACACGCCTCACTATATTGTCCCCGGTGTCCACAGTGCGCGCAAGATGTCCTTTATGTCATATCGCGCAGCAGAGAGCGGCAGCCTCAAGGATATCTACGCCGGACTACCGCTCATCAACGTGAGGTCTTCGTTCCTTCATTTGTCTACCTCCCTGAACGCGCATGCAGAACCAACGGCTGAAATTCGACAGCGCTACTCCGTTTGTACCGGATTACGTCAAAGGCAATGTTACTCGAGCCAGCGACCCCACTCAAGCGTATGCCAGCCGTGTCGAAGGCCGTCAGCTACTGCTCGATAATCCTCCCCGAGAAAGTAAAGCCAAGAAGGAGCGAGAAGAAAAGCGCGCTAAGCGTGCATCGGAACGAGCACGCAGGGATGTTGGTGTCGTCTCTAAACAGGAAGCTAGGCGGGCAGGCTTCTGGAGATTGCGTGAAGAGGAAACCAAGTGGGTCTTTTGTCTCAATTGCAGACTAGCTTGGGGGTGTACTGATAAGGTGGCAGATTCTCCCTTTTTGTGCCCTTGCACTCTCTTTGGTTGGGTTACATGACAGAGCTACTGTCGTTGTCTTTGCCGCCTACGAGGGCGGAGAGCAATCCTGCGACTGCATTGCCTGGTTCAGCCGGAATGCATGCCAAACTCATCAAGGCAGACTTCCACGGTGCAGTCATCACAGGTATTGACTTATCGTGTCACAGGGATAATCATCAGTTGAAAATAACTGGTACGCAGTGCGCAGAAGTAAGAACCCATGTCTTATAGGGCTTTGCGGGATTGTGGTGCATGAAACCGAAAATGCCTTCAAGGTGGTCACTCCCGGGATCAGCTCAAACGTACGTTCTTCCCCACCCCTTGTTCACCGCATCTGGAGCTCACTGAGTGTCGCCATTCTCCAGTCATTCCAAAACAGCATAGCGTGTTTGCCTTCGCCGTTCCATTATATGCCACAACCGCATTGCCTACGCACTCCTCCACTTCTCCAGCGATTCGGACAGTCTTGGACATGCCACATATTGAGTTCGAACTCTATGGCAATCACTTCTGTTATCGTGCAGCAGAGCGAGCAGGTCGGAAGTTCAAACAAAAGGAGACAATCGAGTTATGATAGGGGGTTGGTCCTTTGTCACCGCACTACCTCGCGGCGAACTCGTTGCATGTTTCGGATACTGTACAATTAGCTGTATGATACAATGATTACACGATAGCAAGACGATCAGCACGAACGACAGCTTCCAAGAATTCCTCGATCGCCCACACCGTAAGACCCTCAGACCAGACGGGGATCTTGTAATCCTCATGGAGCTGGTTCGGTCACCGGTTTCCACTCGCCTGAGCTTAGTTTCCCCGGAGTAGTACCCCCTTGAACAGGAGTGCCACTTTGGCCGAGAGCGTGCTCGGGGGTCGCGGAGTTCGCAGACTGAGCGGCAAGGGCAGCAACGTGGGCGAAAGGTTTATACAACTTCTCCCGGTGAGCCGAGCTATGCGGCGGCGGTATCTGAGTGCGATAGCGCGATGAGCACGGCATGCGGAACGGGCAGCGGAACCGAACTCACCGAGGCCACCGAGGCGAGGAATTGGACATGAACTTTGCAGGTCTTGAGCGCCATAGTATTCGAGGAGGATGGTAAGAGCATCTAAGCAAGATGCTAACTTGAGAGCGACCTCCCGCTTGATAATATGACTGTCCTACCTGCGACACTGAGCAGCTCCATCTCGTTGAAGCCAAAGTACTCGATTGCACGGCGGGAAGTGCCGGACGCTTGAGATTTGTGGGATGGCGGTGTGGGAAGGGAAGCAGAAGGGGCGGGGGATGCGATCCGGGCATCCAATGATGACGACTGTGGCCCTTCCATAGCCCGTTCCGCAAGAACGTAACAAGCTGCTGCTATGATCTTAGGGGAATAAAGCAGACAGAGTGGTGTCCTGAACCTGGCAGAAGGAATTCGACAGAGATTACAGACCAAGCTTGAATTCTTACTCACGAGTCATTTGCAATAGACCACGCGCATTCTTCGATCTGAGCCGTGTTGGGACATGCTTCGAATAAGTCGACGAGGTCAGCCTGGGGGCTATCTACGACGAAGTCGAAGCAAAGGCCCTCCAACAACACCTCCTCGGTCAGTAGGATACTCGTTTGGCATTCTTCGACTTCCTATCACGCAGTGAGTTCAACGCTGCGAGACTTCGGCAATGTGCTGACCTTGCTATCATCCGCAATCTTCGCGATGTCTATCTGCGAAACCTTGGAGCAGACGACTTTTGCGACGTCACGCAGTTTCCGGCCGCATTCCTCGGTCTTCGTTGCTAAGAAGATACACGAAGCTGCGACATCCTATGATAGCGTGAGTGAGATTGTGAAACAATCGTTTTCGCATATACACACTTGTCTGTGGTAGTCCTCCATGGAGTATCGCATATAAAAGCGATGGAACCATGTCGCAGCGGTGTACATGGCGGAAGATGGCCTGGGGTTTTTCAGGTTAGCCATTACGTGTCTTGATCAAAGCGACAATACAGACAATCCTAGGGAGACCCCCAGCCTGTATAGAAATTCGACGCCTCTACTGCGGTCATATAGTTCCTTCTCTAGAGGAATGTTGGAGGTTGTCCGACTTGGAGTGTTATGCAGCGCGGAGATGGGAAACATCCATTGAGAATTGGGTGCCGGTGCGACCCTAGTTGCACCCATTGCTCCTTGTTCAATAAGCTATCAAAATCGCATATTGAGCTTCTGGTCTTGTTGAGCCACAACGCTGCCTACCACACGATAGCCTTTCGACTGCGTTGACACTTGGGTCTTGGGAACTCGACCTGCTTGGAAGTCTGGAACTCCAGAGGCAAGGTCAGCGCCTAAAGCAAGTAGCGTCACACGTGCACAAACGTGTCACAATGTTCTAAGCGCCTGTGTGGCTCGCCGGGGCGCGACTCCGCCCCTGGACTCGCTGGTACTCAGTTGTCGCTTCTCGAGATCTCAAGCTTCAAGGATCATCTCACTCGATTTTGCACTGCTCGTTCACCTCAAGTACGCATAGCATGAGCTGATGCAAAGCAAGGGTTCCATGTGAGGTAGCGAACCCAGCATTCTGACACACAACATAATCATCATGCCACCAGAGTAATATTCAGCGGCGTTGGTACGCGGCGAAATGGCGATAGTTTACAGCTGAAAATTCCCGGGCTGCGTCTTCTTCAAAGTTCAATCAGCCCTCTCCTGCGGCGACATCCAGTTTCCCCTCCTTTGGTCTGTATGGAGAATTCGCGTACAGTCGAGAGGGAGGTCACAGTCGTGAATGTGACGTCCGAGCCAGCTACCGACTGGGATGGACGAGTTCCGACCTGGGGCATGAAGGGTGTATGCGAAGATTTGCCGGAATAGACATGGTCCATCCAACCCTCGATGTCAGGAAGACCAGAGCGCCTAGGTTGCTGGGGCTGCATTGGAGGCGACATACCCTCGTCAGGAAGGAGCTGACGCAAGACGACACTCTCCTCGTCATCCGAAACGACACCAGAAGCTGTATGGGAACGGGCTATGGATAGTGCGGAGCGTAAGCGTTTCGTGACACTAACATTAGGTACCAGATTGCGGACTTACCGTCACTCCTAGGATCCCAGCTACTTTCAGAGGGTGTGCAATCTCGCGAGGCACGATGGCTGGAATGCGGACGATCCGTTGAGGGGTGCCAGGAATTCGCGTGAGAACTATTCGGTGCAACATCTCCATCCTCAGGGGGATGTATCGCCGCGTCATTGTCATCTGGATGCGCGTCAAGATTTGCGTCTTCGAGGGGTTCGGGGACCTACATAAATGAACCACTGATGAGAATGCCCTTTCAACTCTCCTCGCCTGTAACCAGCGATGATACCCGATGGCGCTCACGGCGGCGTCAGCGCAAGGGCGAGTAGTGCATCACGCTCCTTAAGCCGAATACGCATCCGGCAGATGGATCGGTACGTGCAAGGCCATTGAACGCCATCGGACGCGCTATCTTCACTAACCTCGGGTGGAATCCATGGGTCATTCGGGTTCACTAGTGGGATCAATGCCGATGAGAACCAGAAGAATAGGCATTGCAAAACCGTTGGGTCAGGAGCTGCTGAATCGGAGGGGATGATACACGATGAGAAGGCACGCGTGCGTCCTGTACGACGTCGTGTTAGATCGGTGACATGTAGGGTGAGGAGCTACTGCGTACGTGGCGAGAAACAGCCGAATACCCAACCCCAGTACGACGTCAGCACGAACCAGTGACTATGTTTCTGATAACACAAGTCCCAGAGCTACAGTCGAGGTCAACGCGTAGCGCGTGAAAGACGTTGGAGTTAGACTTGCCTTTCCCCATAGCCGCTCAGTGCTTTTCAGTGGCCTGTGCGGATCTGACGTGGGATAACTTCGCAAAGAATTGAGTTTAAACGAAAGGTCTACACCTGAGTAACAGCTCACCGTAGGAATCGCCACAAAGGCTTGAAGATCTGCCGCAGAAAGGATCCATGGAGGTTGCATGACGATTACAACAGATTCAGTGGACCACGACTCCTGAACTTCGATTATCATGTCGGGATCCAAAGCCCAGGTAGCCCACCGCAGAATATCGCCATCGCCTTCGAGTTCGCTCTCGAAGCCCTCTATGATCTTGAAGTTTGCACTTTCGGGATAGACCAAGTGCATCATACGACTGACAGTCGCCAGGGGGTACTCTAAGACCCATCTTGCCACCCTATACGACAGAAAATAGTCAGGCAATGTTGCGTTGTGTGCATCAAGACGATTACCTGGCGGCGTCAGAGGGTTTGCCGATAGGGATACGGGAGGCTATGGCGAAGCCTTTGGCGCTGATGCTAATGCCTCCGCCATTCTCGTCATCAGTATCAGAGACTCCAACCCTTTGCGCAGGCAGGTTCAATTCACAGCCTACGATGACGTGAGAATGGGTTAGACGTGCCGTGGCAGAGTCTGAACATACATCGCAAAGCTGCGTATTTGAAGTTGTCGAGGGTGTACATGAGTTCGAGGCGCCTGTAATCGTCCCACTCGATAGCCAGCGCGTTGGCATGGCTCCTGTGCCCGGTCAGAGGAAGCGCAGGGGCTGTTTGGCTGAGTTCCATCGTGGGGAGTTTGGCAGCCTGAGCATAAGCTCGCAGATTCCAATGGGCAGGTATTCTTGGTGCAGGAAGCTGCATTATGTTTCGCAAGAGTGCCATAGCGTCATAAAGCTCTGGAGCAGAACCGCTCATCGGTGCGCTAGACAGATGGCGAGATATACCGAGGCCAAGACGTCTAGAGTGCTATACGGTGGTCGTCCCGGTCAACGGGTCTCGTATTATAGTAGGGCTCGGTCAGCGCCAGTCGAAACACCATGGCAACACATCCTAAACATGAACAATACCTTCCTGGCCTCCAGAAAGGGACTCAACAAGGCCAGAAGACACGACACCCGAATCGAGAACAACACGAACAAAGGGCGGCAGGGAGTGCATGGAGTCCGAGAACAAAGTCACATCATAATGCTACTGCCGCTCAGCGCTCAACGTCCAGATCACGGCCGCGCTCTCGAACACGGAGAGTCACAGAGCGTGCGGAGTGTGACTTGGTCGAGCGATGATCACGCAAGAGACCTGTCGCAGATTGCGACCGGTAGTAGTGCTAGGACCGGTACCATAGCGAAAGGACGATATAATGGAATGTCAATGAATATAGGCATGTTATGAATACATATGCGTAGCCACATGATCGGCGAATAGTATTACAACAGTGTCCGGGTAGTATCAGAGAGGCCATTACTTAGCGCCAGCGCCGACATATAGTAAGGCGTGTTCGACGCCAGCTGCGTTCCGCGTTCGTAGTGTCGATTCGTAATCGTGGAGGGAAAGTCGTAGGAAAGGCGGGCGGGAGATGTCATTATGAGCACTTCAGTGCCCCTCGGCCCTCACCGCGCATGACACAATCCGCGCAGAGGCTCTCGTGGATCCTGATCGGATTGCGCTGCGGCTGCTGCATCATCCGTTGGCAGGAAGGCGACCTGCAGCCTGCGTCGAGTCTGATCAGCATGGTTAGATTGCCGAAGCACGGGAAACGCCGCTCACCAACTGGATGGGCATGGTTCCTGCTGAACAGGCAGTTGGGTCGAAGACAGTCTTGTTGGCGAGTCGACATAGGGATGAAGTGTTGGCAGAGGAGGTGCAGCTTGCCGTCAATTACCTGTAACAAGAACGTAAGTTGTCGCCATTGTCCGATGGGCCACCGGCGTATACTTACGTTATGGCACATCTTGAATAGTCTTATGGAAGGTGCAGGATCGACCTGGCTTTGTGAGAGGAGAGTGGCTTGGTTTGGGACCACGAAGGACTGGAGACAGGGTATAAGTAGAGCAGCGAACCCATCACTTGACTGCAAGCGAGGCCAATCTGGTTGCATGCTGACCGCATTCTCGCACAAGCCGGGAGGACCTGCAAGGTGAGGCTTGGGGCCCTCGTTCATGCCATACGCAAGTGAGCCAACAGAGCTGTTGCGGGGCGGCGCCTCTCTGAAGTCGATCAAAAATTGCTGAATAATGTATAGTGATGTCGTCGGTAGGCCGGAAGAAGCTGCCTCCAGCCCGGCGGATGGAAGGATGAATCCCCTGAGAAGGCGTCAAGGTACCGTGCCAATCAACAGCCCCCCTTGAACGTAGCATCGAAGCGTCGCTCGTTGGCTGCTTGAGCTTTATCTTCACACCGATGCGGTCAGGAAATTGATAAAATGTCGAGTATCTCCAGCGTGCTGGCCACGAGGCCTCGTGCGTGGCGAACGCATGTTCGCGTTGGCTGCACGTCGCAAGATCTGGGCCCCGACACGCCGCCTCGACGGTAAGGGTCTATGATCCTACAAACACCCGCCCATGAATTAGCTGTCTTACCGGAACGAGTGTGAAATGGGAGTACCTATGAAGACTGCGCAGGCGGCTAGATCCTTCCGATGGTGATATACTAACCAGCTGCCCGACTGACGGATGGTGGTCCCGGTGGATGATCGCGCGGTCGCGCCCTGCATGTGCACTAACCGAGCCGCACAGCCAAGTCATGCATCTGAAACTTCGCACTTGATATGTGGCCCCTATCTGCCGACGGTACTGATTGCAGTATTGTGCCGCCACGTTCAGCGGAAAGACATAAAGCTTGGGAGGTAGACTGGACTGATTATCGTCGAGACCGACATACATACGCTATTACATCCCACGGCGCCTACGGAGAGCCGCTGTAAAGACAGGTTGGGAGAAGGATCACGGCCAATTTGTGTGATCCTCATGCCCCACGGGCACGAATCTCATTGACCAACTGCACCTTCTTCCGGACCTGCGAATGCCAATTATTTCCGACCAAAGAGGTGGCTTTGGGCCAGGGCTCACCTCGTGTGCAAAACGCCTCCGCCAGCGCAGACTCCGAAGGCGATTCCGCTTCTCGCCCTTCTTCTCATGCCTTTCGTCCCGGATATTCGTTTGACGAACAGCGTTGATGGACAAGATGCCCTTCAATTTGTTCAAAGCTACGGAGACTTGACCTTTGATCACTGGGACGCTCCGGCCTGGGCAACGATTCGTGAAATCTGCACATCTTTCGAGATATGCAGACTTACCAGAATATGGATTGTTTGGCCTTGGGAGGTGGGCGACCTCATTCTTTTCCCTCATTTTCCAAATGTCTTCGGGGGATTTGGATGGCTCCTCCTTCTTAAGGTGCCTGTTGCTGGTGTCCAGAAGATAATTCCATTGTCGGCGATCCGATTCAGTAGATGTCTTGACCCAAGCCGGATTGACAACAGTTGTCTTCCTGGCGGCCGTAGTGACAAAGGTGCGGATATGTGGCGCGGCAGGATACAGAAGATATGAGCTGAAGCAGATAGAGCGGCACTGGCTGCCTATTGTCCCTGCGGCCGTCCGAAGGCTGGCGAGCATGGTTGTCGGCAAGGACGAAGACAAGGACTGAGCTGGCTGCCAACGTCGATGAGGACGAGTTTGGCGGAGGTAGCAGTCGAATTATTTAGACGCACGTAGCAGACCCCCGGCCACCCTGCTCAGTCTCGCGGCCGCTCGAAGTTGTGGCAAATCATCTCTGAGTCTCTGCTATTACCACACTCCGGGGCAGCGTTGTGTAGACAAAGCGTCTCATTACGCCCTCATGTCAGCAGAAGTGCTATCCGAAGAGTTCGAGGTAGGGATGATTTGTTGAACGCCCACGTTGCGCTGCAACTCACTTGATATCGGCCGCAAGGTGCTCGAATCGATCTACCCTACAGAGCTCACAAGTGCGTCGCCTCCTGCCCCTGCCGCGGTCATGTCAAGCTGAGACTCATGCAAAGAACTCTCGGAAAGGGAGATCCGTATAACCATCGAGCCAGATGATCCTGTCGATGGCGTAGAGCCCCGTACGTCCTGGATTGCCACCACCCACTCCGCGCTAGACTGTCAATGCTGATCTGTTTCTCAGTGGCTTTGGCTTTGGACGTCGAGTATACGGATGGTTACCCAGATTCCCTGCCAAACTTCTCATTAGAGGCGACTGAAGGCGAACTGGACGAAGCAGAGATCAAACATCTCCACGATGAACTCCAGAAAGTGGTACGCCGCTCCTTTCACGCACCACCTCCCCCCGGCTGGCAGCCTCACCCAGAGATGCACATAGGGTGAAGAAAACTTGGGTATGGCGATGACATTTACCCTCGTCACACATCTGCGAGAGCGGCTATCCGGCCTCTTGCGTGAACGAGAGGAGCGGGCACGGCAGGAAGAGGCTGAGAAAGAGCGACGAGCGATCGAGGTGCGCGGTGTCCAACTTGGTGCCTCGAGAGAAAGCATCTGACACCTAGCAGGCGGAAGAAGCCAGGACACGAGGTACTCCAGTCACAGTTGAGTCGTTCAGATCATGGAAAGCGAGGTTCGACAAGGAGATGGCCGAGAAGCGTGCCCGAGAGGAAGAGGAGAAGCTCAAGGGCATGTCGCCCAAGGAAAGGGAAGAGTACAAGAGGATGCAGACGCGTCTTACTGGTACGTGGTCCGGCTGTGCGCGTCTGATCTGGCCTCACCTCATTTCCTAGGCCGCCAGCTGTTCGAGCGAGACAGAACTCTGGGAAGCGAAGACGAAAACTTCAACGAGGAAGGTGCTGTTTCTGTCGATATCAGCCAGTACGACAGGAACGCGCAAGAAGAGGAAGAGAACGACGAAGACCGTGTCACCTTCAGTGATAGCGACTGAGCGAGGCCGTAGTGCCTTATCTGTAGCATTTCGATGTACGCCCGTCTCGCTGTAGTATAGAAATCAATTGTCCGTCTGTGCTTTATCTAGGGTCACAGTCCGGCAAGAAGTCCCCCTTCGCCCTCCACTCCCACAACATGGCCACCCCCCTCGACCTCCTTGCACCCGATGTCGTCTCGATCAACCTCCTTGAGGAAGCCATCGACCTCGTGCATTGGTCGTCCTCTCTCACCCTCAGGGGCCAGGTCTTCGCCCACAGCTCGTATCCACTCTAGCACCGGTTTGCGCACCCATCTCTCCAGCTCACCGAAACGCTTGCCTGCCTCGAACCACCCCAAGTGTCCCCCTCCTTCAGTCAGAGCAAGCACAACCCAGCCATTGTCAGCCACACCGACGGGAATGCTGCTGACGATGGGGTCGTCTTTGGAGTTGAGTGCGAGAAATGGCACCCTGATGTCCTTCAACATCTTGTGACTTGACGCAGCAGTGTAGTAATCGCGGGCTGACGGGAACGGGAACGGTGGGGACGACCCGCCGCAGACCCGCGTGACGGTGTCGTCAAATTCGACCAATGACATAGACTTCCTGGCAGATACCGCTTTGGCGGCCTGCCACGCAAGGCTGTCTGGGAACTTGGACAGTGCCTCCAAATGACGGGCGATGACCTTCTTCAAATTCTGGGCCATTCCGCGAGAGTACACGTTCTTGTGGAAGAAGTGGCTCTCCAGACTAAACGCCAAACCTTGTCAGCGAGCCTCGAAGTCAAACGAGAGACAGGGCCGTACTGGTCACTGGATGCCACCAAGTCCCACGGCTACACAGCGCAGAGCACACGAGGTTCAGTATTGAATACACGAACAGACGAGAAACAAGGGACCCACGCAAGCAAGCGCACAGCCCGCAACGAGGCGACTCTTCTCGCCCTCCTCAGCAAGGTACCGCGTCAGCACGTTCGCGCCCAGCGAGAAGCCTACGCCTATGAGGGGTGCTCGAGGATACATCTTCGAGATGTGCAGCACGGCAACCCGGATATCATCGGTGTGTAATGCCGAGTAAAGCTGCGGGCTGGTGAGCGGCACACCGGCACCTGCAGCTCATACGTCAGTTTGGGGTGGAATGAATGAAGAAGCCGAGAGATAGAAATCTGCTCACAGCCGCGAAAGTTGACCACAATCCCTCGATACCCCAGCCCGCCTTGCTCTACAGGCGTGCATGCTGGTGCTAAGATGGATCGAACATATGACTCATGGGAACCTGGCAGACGACTATGAGCACTGGTACGCGCCGATATCCGGTGAAAGTGTGGCACCTCCGGTCAGGCCGTGGAGGACCACAATGATCGGCGTGTCGTCCTTAAGGGTGCGCTCTTGGGCCGGTGGCGTTAGGTCTATCCCACTGCGAAGCCGAGGGTCAGCCAGCTCTCAACTTTCTGTCGAGACAAATGTAACACATAGCCCAGGCTTACATGGTGCCGCCATCTAGTGTTCGCAGCAGCTTTCTGTTGAAAGCCAATCATGCCGGGTATTAGAGCGCGTCTTTTATGATCGCTATTGTGGCGTACTGTGTCCTCACCGATCATATTCTACTTTGTCTATCTTGGAAAAGTCGCCTACAACGCAGTATGCTGTCTGCAAATGTCCACTGGCAAAGAATGGCACCAAGCGTTAGGTGTAGGCCACATACTATGGCATCTCGAAACCCACGGGCATACCTACGGAGCCACCAGGCTGGCCGGAACTCCTTGAGCAGCGAAGGGCATCTGAACCGTACAAAGTCGCGGAGTGACACTTTCTCTATCGCCTTCGAGCTCGCCGCGTTCTTCACGGCGACAGTGGCAGGCGCAGTTGCGAAATACAGCTTGGGCAAGTAGTACGCGCTAGAAAGAACGCTGAGAAGGAGACCCATTCGAGGTGAGACGCAGCGTAGATAGTTCACAGGTCACGGAGCATGCCAATGCCAGTCGCGGAGATGTCTAAGAGGGAGTGGACACGATCCAACTTGTCGTTGCAAACGACGATGAGGCGTGAAAAGTCGATAACCTCTGAGGCCCAGTGAGGCCGATCACTGACGTTCATTGAGCGGGATACTTCCGGCTTCATGGAAGCCGAGTGCCGGGCGCGACGTCCGCCATGAGCGCAGTGGCCACAAGCTGTGCAAAGCTCAACCTGAGTTATGGATACCGCACTCGCAGCACCACCAGCGTTCTCCTTACAGTCACCTTCCGGTAAGTCGTACGTGAACAATGGCAGGATTGAAGGTGAGCGTTCAAGGCTAACTTTTCCGATAATGGCACAGCGGACATGGCGCACGACACGATGCAAGAGGACCGCCCAAAGCATACAGCACTCGTACAAGACAGTACATTTCCTACCTGCCCACATTCCGATCGCAAGAACACCCCACAGATCAAACAGTCCACACTCACGCCCACGCCTCCAAGGTGCGCTTCGCAGCTGCGGCCACCTTGGCATTACTCGGGCCCTCGGCGCGGGACAGACCCTCAACGAGCTCCCGAGTGCTGTCCTTCATCCGCTGCAGATCAACGGCCCTGCTTTCAGCGACGACGCCCTTCCGGCCCAGATGCCCGAGCAGGGCGCACACGTTCGCGCGCATCTCGGACGGCATGTTCGGGCTGTTGTCTCGCAGCACGCTGATGAGCATGTCCAGCGCACGCCGAGGGCCCGTCACCGGGGAGGCCTCCGTGGCCGAGACTGCCGAGAGCGGCTGGGATGATGTCCGGATGGCCTCCGTAGGCAGGGGGTTGAGAAGTGAGTCCAGTACCAACGTGCCTGCAGCATGAACGTGAGTAATGAGCGCTGTGCGGCAGCATGGTCGACAACGCTATACCTCCGTTGGGGTGGGTGCTGACCAAAGACAGCGCCACTACACCCTCATTAATGAGGGTAGGGTACCTCTTACTCCTGCCGATCAGCCGCGCCAGCGCAGACACGCACGGCTCCGTCACCACGGCCTTCATAGCGGCTTCACGCTTCTTCACCTTCTCCTCATCGAGCGTCTTCGGATCGGTGGACCACAACGTCTTCACTGCATTGACGAGCACACGAGTGCCCTCACTCTTGACAGCGATAGAGTCCGACCTCCTCACGAGCTCCAGAATTTGTTGCAGCGGAGAACCTGTCTCCGGTGGGAGAATGAGGGAGAAAGTGTTGTCGACTGCAGTCATGTTTCAGGTAAGTCATGGTCCGGAGGTGAAGAGGCTAAGCCATGCTTGCTCACTGTCGCCGTTGCACATGTGTTTCGCAACACCAATGGCCGCAACCTGCACGATTTCCACCATGTCCATCTTCTCGCCCCAGACCTGCGAGGATGCCAGTTTCTGGATGATGGCAGCCTGGCCAAGAGCAGCCCTGTTGCCCGGCGACTGCGCCAGGTGCTTGAGCAGCCCGATCACACCGTGCTTCACTTTGATGTCCGCATCGGGCTCCAGCAGCGCAGCAAGATCAGGGGCTAGCGAAATTGGTGGCTTGACGATCGCGGTGGAATGAGCATCTACACAGGCGACACGGTCAGAGTTTTAGACATCGGACCGGGAACCAGATGCATGACTGACCTCGCCGGCAAATGTTACCGAGGCTGAGCGTTGCGCAAACAATGAGGTCGTCTCGGTTGGTGTCCTTGAGGCTCTTATGCGTATGGATCCACTTCGACCATCCTGCTGACGAACTCTCCTCCGGGCCGCTCAGCATCCGAATCGTCCCAGAGTGTGTCGGTGTTCTTCTCTTCACCAGCTACCTCCACGATAGCCTTTACAATAGCTCCTTTGCCGAGGTCAAAGGCTTTTTCTTTCGCAGATCGTTCGCCTGCCGACTCAGAGGACCAGTATGGAGGATAATCGCCCTTCTCCACGAATGTCAGGAGTTCCGACAGACATTTGACGCCACCGTGCTCTCCGTCAGGGAAGGTCATGCCTCGGGCCAAGGAAAGCCGCACGTCTTCCACATCCAGACAAAGCGACTCAATCAAACCACAAATCTGCTCGTAGATGTCGAAATCGGCCTGTACGAGAGATCGGCGAGAACTTGCGGTGGAGAATATGGCGGGCGGCTCTGGATATGGTGGTATAAAAGCGCGCAGCTGGAAGACCAGTAGCGGCAATGCGTCCGGTCCAAAGATTACTCTAGGCTGTTGCTCTGCGTAATAATCCATGAGTCAGTCCAGGTCAGACCATTCAATTGAGAAGGGTCACTTACGGTCCTCTTCGTCGCCTCTAATTTCTTCAATAGCTCGCCAGGCCCAAGTAGCCAACGTGCTGCGTAACGACCAAGACTCGGCTGGGTCCTCATTCTTATTGTCGTCGGACGGCTTGTATGATAGCCAAGAACCAATGGGGTATATAGCGGTTGAGAGCTTCAAGATCGTCATGGCAGCTTCGAGAGATACGAGGCGATCCTTCACGGGATCTGTTGCAATGAGTATCGTTGGTCGCCATCGCGGCTTTGGAACATACCATATCCTACGCTGACATTGAGCAGGAACCCAATGGCGGTTTTGACAATCTTAAGATCGGGTATAGATATGGGGAATGCCTCTCGCTGGGCTGGCTGGACTGAATCTGCGTAGCCTTCTAACAATCCTACAACGGTTTGAGGGAAGCCAGCGTCCAGGAGGGCGCCTCTGTTCTCATCTGGACGGGACGGATGCAGACCGTTTCATGATCGAGTCCGTTACAAGAAAGTGGCTGAGCTCACCGTGGTCCATGCAGAGGTTCGCCGCCACCCGCAACAACTCGAATATAGCAGACTTGCATGCCAATTCGCCATTTTGCGAATGGCTGATGGCTCCCTTGAGCAGAGAAGTCAGGGTCTGAGGCAGCAGCGTCTGTCCGAGCGCAGTCTGTTGTTCAACTGTAGAGCGAGCGTCGGCATCGAGCAAGCAGGAGAGCAGACAGAGTGCAGCGAACCGTTCTTGCTCCGAAGATCATTCGCGAGGCTCTGCGCGGTGAGTTCAATGTCAGACCACTGGTTAGGCTTGTTGAGGGGCAGCTGGGCCAAGAGATCGCCGAGCTTGGAGGCTGTCTGGAGTGTCGCACTTCCGCTCATGGCCGGGTGGTGTATGTGCAAGGTCTTGCCTCAATCTGCCTAGTGTGCGGGCAGGGCCTCCGAACGGGCTGATGGGAGATGGAAGAGAGTGGATTGCAAAGCTTATGCAGCTCCTGAGCTCGCCTGGTTTGTCCTCCACCGAACACTTCTGTCCTTTGCGCGATCCAGATCCAATCATCCCTTCCTCGCGATCCAGCCCACGTGGTCTAGACGAGATAACACCGGCGTCTTCGCGCGGCCCGCCAAAAGTCCGTTTCTACCGGAGTCTCGTAACCAGAGGTTAGTTATGCAGGCCCACCCACAGTACATATACACGGTAGCAGTGTGGCTCCGAAGACGAACGCGCTATAGTACATGCAAGCGACTTCAACATGATCATAATGAGGTCTTTCGCGGCAGGGCTTGCCAGTCCTTGCGCAAGCCCTTGGACTCGATCAGGTGCGCGGGCATGCAATATACGGGATCCAGATCCTCCAATCCTGGATATCCAAGTAGTGACAGACCTGCGCGCGGTCTCAGTGTCAATCTATCGAGGCTCATCACACGCTTGACATACCTGCTACTCCGAAGAGCGTATGGAAGACGTCAGGTTGGTTTCCAGGTCTGTCAGCAATTCCTCCATGCTCGGGAGCCTGAAGTGCTGTTGAGTTCACTTCCACATTGACACACATATCACTTACCTGCGCGGACAGTATGAATGCGATCAGTTTGTCGGCGTTGATCCAGTGCACCTTCTTAAGGATGGACATTGAGGACAGCACCCAGTGGCTGTAGCAGACCTATTCCGAACCATGTTAGCAAACGAACAGTTGCGCTCACAGAACTCGTAGAGCAACTTACATCCTCCAATTTCTCCGGTCGACCATTCAATCCGCCGTTAGGCAGCTGACGTTCCGCAAGCCACCAGCCGAGCGTCTCCACGTCCACCTCGTCCAACTTGTCCAAAATCGCCAGTGCAGCGACGCATACCCAAACTGCAGCATGTCAGCCGATCATGACCATCGGTTCAGCAGATGCAGAAACGTAAGCCGTCGTCTGATGTACCTTGAGCGGCATGG
Organism: Trametes sanguinea; assembly: GCA_008973685.1. Lineage (NCBI taxonomy): Eukaryota > Fungi > Basidiomycota > Agaricomycetes > Polyporales > Polyporaceae > Trametes > Trametes sanguinea. The sequence continues at coordinate 1,848,916 of WAHA01000006.1, forward strand.
CTTTCCGCCCCTTCGCGGGCGCCAAATCCGCCATCGAAGTTCCTGCATCGACGGATGTAACCGACGGTTTTCTCCACGTCCAACTCGTGCAGGTATCCGAGCAGAGAGAGCGCGTTGACGGCGCAGTACAGAAAACGCGTGTCAATCTCGCCGAATGCGTCCCCGGCGAAGACTCCAGAGGGCTGCTGGAGAGACAGAATGTCTGCAGTAGATTGTGATGCGGGATGAGCATATCAGCCGCAACGTGTAGGCCATTCCCATGTACCCACACTTCGCTACACGAGGTATATCGATGCGGTCTAGCGCATCCTGCATCACTAGAATTTGAATCGCGCTAAGCGTAGAGAGCAGGTGTGCATCATGATCAGGGCTCGCCCCAAAGCCGCCTAAACATTCGGGTGTTAGCATAAACGACATCGTAATCAAGGGAGGTAAGCCATTGGGAAAGGACATGACCTGCTTCGTCGTCCCAACAACTCATGACAAAATCAATCATCTCGTCGCGTTTGAGAGCATCCTTATGTTTCATAACACATAGCGCGGTCAAGCCCCAATACACTGCGTTCATACGCAGATGTGCCGTAAGATGGTACACAAGGTCATCTTTGTTCTTAGATAGCAGATGAGGTTAGCTACATCACTCAGGCAGGTAGGAGACCGAGTACCTCGCCGAGGGACTGAATGTATTTGACATGCAAGGGGATCTCCAAGGTGGAACCCATGTTGGACCCGAGCACACAGACGTGCAATGCAGGTTTCGCTGTGTGATCCTCGACGGGGGTAGTTCCTAGAAGGCGTAGAACAAGACTTTGGGCCAGCGTGGTGTCCGTTTGTCTGTCAGTCCTCGCTAGTCGTGACAGAAGAGAGTAGAAGAGGTCCTTAGAATGGCAGCCACTCGCTAAGTGGACGCACTGCGCAAGATGATCGCGGGGGGCGTGAGCGCGATCAGCGCCGGCGACTTCGGGGAAAACATCCGTGGGCGTCTACGCGTGCCTCGTTCATCCCGTCGCTTGCAGGGGATTCGTTCCCAGTGGGCGCACCAGTACATACTTGGAGAAGCTGCCTCCTGGGACCGGAAGCTGGCTTCCTCAGGTTACCGAGATGCTTGCATCGTGGTGGGGATATAAATTTCGATGTCCCCCACATCAACTGCCCGCCCCAATACCTCCCTGCCCGTCATGTCCAGTACCGTCTCCGTACAGGTTTCCGACCGGATCGCTACCATTACATTCAACTCGCCAAAGACCCTGAATGCCATCACTCGTCCAGGTGAGTGACGTCGATGGTCAAATTTAAGAGCGCACAATCGCTGAGACAGGCTATGGGTCACAGACTACGATGCTTTTGCGCGAGCTTTGCGCGAAGTAGACAAGCGGGAAGATGTTCTTGTGACCATCTGGCAAGGTACGCACCGGTCTTAACATCCTATGGACTACGTACCGACGGCGAGCTAGCAAACGGAAAGTGGTTCTCAGCGTGAGTTAAGGCAACGTTGTATGGGAACGCCGATGCTTAATGTCATCAACTCAGCGGGACCAGCGTTACGGGAACCGCGGATGCATCGAAAAAGCTGACGACGCGCGACGCATTCACGAGCACAATTGCACCTGTGAACACCGACGTCAGCAATGCTGTAAGCATTTTTTGAGACCACTAGAATTTATCGCTGCTCACAGATCCCAGCTATACACACATAGCAAGATCCTGGTGGCCGCTTTGAACGGCCCTGTAATGGGTAAGTCCCATGATCGACTTCGTTGCCAAACCATACTGACAGCTCTCCAGGTATTGCTGCTGGTGGGTACAAACCATAGCGTGCTCTGCTTTTGTGACGTTCTAAGTTCAATTCTGGACAGCATTCCTTGGACACTTCGACTTCATCTATGCGCTTCCTAGCGCATGGCTGTCAGTACCTTTCACATTCCTTGGTGAGTACTTCGCCAGAGGTCTGCGTAGCGATGTCGCTGAACAGACGATCATATCCTTAGGTATCATATCCGAGGCAGGATCTAGCGTGACGTTCCGCAACCGAAGTAGGTTTATGAGCACGAGAGCCGGCCGCTGAATGACGCTGATTCTTGTCTTTCAGTGGGTGCAGCCAAAGCGAACGAGGTGCTGATCTGGGGCAAGAAGAAGGATGCCAAGGAGCTGCTCGAGTGTGGCTTCATCAAGTAAGCGGAGGATGTCATCCTTATCGTGGTCCTCTGCTGACTCCTCGCCAAGCGGAATCTTGCCTGAACAGCCCGTCCCGGAATTCCAAGCCGCAGTCCGCAAGCTCGTTCTTGCGGAACTCGAGGGCTTGGACCCGACAGCACTGTTGGGCGTAAAGAAGCTCATCAAGGCCGGTCTCAACGATCAACACAATCTCGACGCCGTGAACCTCCGCGAGAGTTATGCGCAATCTGAGCGACTGGCATCAGGCGTCCCTGGCGAGCGGTTTGCAAAGATCGCTAAGAAGGAGCTCAAGCACAAGCTTTGAGTGAGATTGCGATCCCGATCTGTTATCTTCCCCGCCGGATGGATAGACGATTTCCCCTTATCTCTGCTGTTCGCTCTCGCGTTCCGATCATGTTGTTGTCACAGTTGTGTATTGCACTTTATAAGTAACCTGAACTTGTACATCTCGCATCGCACACATCCTCGTCTCCCCGACCTCACCCAAGCTTTGTCTTAACGCGCGATGTGATCTCTTAGGCGAATGCTGTCCGCGTGTGTCACTTTCCGTCTAACATATGTGGCAGGCGGCCGGAACTTACGATCACTCACGCCGCGCATGACCGTCCCAGCTGAACGACGCGCCTGCCTGCAATGGTTGCCAATGTCTTTCCGTCATCGGAGACGAGTATAAGCGTGACGTTGGTCGCGCATCGATGCGGGCGCGCGAGTTTTTCCAACATTGGTTGTGGGGCGCGCGCCTTGGCAGGTCCGCGGGGGCAGGCTTGGCGGAATCTTCGCGTCTTCTTGCGCGTTTTGATGGACTGTCGTTATCATTTTTCTGCGGGGTTGACGGCGCGGGTATAAGAAGTCAATGTTCCGCCCCGCCTGCTTTCCTCCGGTCCCCCCGCATTCTCTCTCGGGCTTCTGGTCTTTGCGCTGCACGTAGTCGACACCGTATAGGGCGCTCCTGAACCAGACGATGTCCTACGATGAGAAAAACGCCGCTGACAGCACCATCTCTTCGAGCAATGGCGTAAAAGACCATCCGTACGCCAGTGAGAACCTGGTCGATCCTGAGGAGCGTGAGAGCTTGCACAGAGGTCTGTCGGCACGGCAGATCTCTATGATCGCGGTACGTGCAACTCTTAAGCTTCATCTGAAATCGTAGGGGCGGACATTTGACTGACGCTTGCTCGCGCAGCTCGGCGGTGCTGTCGGAACCGGACTTATTATCGGTTCTGGTACTGCACTCGTGCGCGGTGGGCCGCTGGGAATATTCCTGGGCTACAGTTTCGTCGGTTTCGTCTGCTATCTGGTCATGATCGCCCTCGGCGAGATGAGCGCCTATTTGCCTCACAAGAAGGGCTTCCCTGGATATGCGACCCGCTTTGTGGACCCTGCATTCGGCTTCGCGTTAGGCTGGAACTATCTTATGAAGTAAGTAGCGGGCCTTCGGTGTACCGGCTAGGCTTCCCTGACCGACGCACTTCAAGGTATTTGATTGTGACGCCCAACAATGTGAACGCTGCCGGTGTCGTCATCCAGTATTGGACACAGAAGGTCCACATCGCTGTCTGGATGGGTGAGTCCTATCGTCAGAGTTATGCACGTACCTTGCTCAGCCCTGTACTGTTTCCCCTCAGTCATATTCATTGCCTTCAGTGAGTTCGTTCCCACTCGCTCGCATTCCCTGCCTATGGGCTAATACATCACACAGTCTTCATGATTAACCTCCTCGGTATCAGGGTATTCGGAGAGCTCGAGTTCTGGTTCAGCAGCATCAAGGTCATAACCCTCATTGGGCTCCTACTCATGGGCATCATCATCGACCTTGGCGGAAACCCCAAGCACGACCGCATCGGCTTCCGGTACTGGGACCACCCCTACGGCCCCATGGGCAGATACCTCCAAAACCAGGTCCACAATGATCACTTGTCGATCTTCCTTGGCTTCTGGAGCACCCTCACGAACGCACTCTTCGCGTACATTGGCACTGAGCTAATTGGTGTCACGGTCGGAGAAGCGCAGGCCCCGAGAAAGAACATCCCGATTGCTATACGCAGGACCTTCTTCCGTATCCTCGTCTTCTACGTTGGAGGCGTATTCGTGATTAGCCTAATTGTTCCCAGCACGGATCAGGTGGAGTTCTTCCTCATGGCACTCTGTCGATCGCAATATTAACCTCGGCCTTAGAATCTCTTCGTCGCCAACAAGTCGAAGCCTGGCGCCGCAGCCTCACCCTTCGTCGTCGGTAAGTTAAATGAGGCCGCTGTGGATTGTCTGAATCTGAACTCACCCTCAAATCTTCTCAGCTACTACCCTCGTTGGTATCAAGGTTCTGAACCATGTCATCAACGCGGCTATCTTGCTCTTCGTACTTAGCGCCGCCAACTCGGACTTGTACATCGGTACCCGTACCTTGTATGGTCTGGCTATTCAAGGACAGGCGCCCAAGATCTTCGGACGAGTCAACCGCATGGGTGTGCCATACATGGCCCTCTTCCTGTGCACGCTGTTCTGCGGACTCGTATTCCTCAACGTCTCCTCTAGTAGCTCAAAAGGTGAGCAATGGGTCCCATGACGCACCAATCGAGCGCTGATTATTCGGGTAGTATTCGGCTGGTTCGTCAACCTCGTCTCGACGTTCGGTGCGATCACCTGGATGTGTATCTGCTATACCCACATGTGAGTACCCCCCAAGCCTCGTCAAAATGACAAAAGGCTGATCTGTGTCTATACAGCCGCTTCATGAAGGCCCTGAAGGCTCAGGGTCTCTCCCGCGATGCTCTGCCATACAAGGCCCCTTTCCAGCCATGGGGCTCTTGGTTCGCGCTCATTTCCACTGGTATCATCACGATTTTCAAAGGTATGTTACACAATGGCTCAGACCGATGATTCCATCTCCTCACATTCGTCGCTACAGGTTTCGACACTTTCATACCCTTCACGAAAGATACCTTCGTGACCTCGTATATCGGGATTCCTGCTTTCGTGCTGTTCTACGTTGGCTACAAGGTGTACTACCGCTCAACGCTGATCCCGTCAGACAAGGTCGACCTTGTCACGGGCAAGCGCGAGATTGACGAGGAGGAGGAGCGCTTCAACCAGGAGCAGGAGGCTCGGGGGCCTCGTACGCGCTGGCAAAACTTCTGGGAGAGTTTGTAACGATATATCACGCTCTGTAAGGGACACAACATGTATGATGATGTACGCTTGGATGGCAACGTCGACGATGCTCGCTCTGCCTGGATCTCGTCGGTCACTTCATGTGGCACAGCTCTGACGAAGCTGACAAAACAATCTCGAGCGAGCCAAATGTAATTCACGAGAGTGCATCGGGTGTAGTCTCCGTTGCTGACCATCATAGATGAAAGATGACAATCGATCTTTCTTATCAATAATGGTCTGCTCGCTAACGCGCTCCCTACCCCCCCCTTCGACGCTTCGACTCGCACTTCAGCGTCTAGCTCGTCCTCGGCCAATGAGCAGTCGTGATGACATGTTGAGATGACAATGCTGTAACGTAAGCTGTATTATTATAGACGATACAAGTCTTTCTGCACGTCTACCGACGGAAGTCTAAAGCTGTCTATCATGGACGCATTCCCTGCCACTCCTGCGCAAGAAGAATGGGAGACTTTGCGACAAGTCTACGGGGCAACTCAGTGGGCGAGTTCGAGCTCTAAAGTGCCCCCTGGGACGAGCTTCGAGTGCTCACCCTTCGTCACTGCCAGTCAAGCACGAAGATTCGATACAGTGCAACGCATTTACGAGCCTAGTGCATTCACAATGCCTACGAGTGTGCACGATGCAACCTGTCAGGATTCTGTAGTAGCATGTGAGTAGGTTGACCAAGTCAAAATAGCTGAATAGCTCACCGAACCGCACTGTAGCACCAACACGCGTCAGACTTTCCGCGACCCCAAGTGCTGCAAGAGACAGAGCACCTCTTCTCCCGGAGCCCCGGAGTCATACGCCCTTGTCACAAGGTTCGACATCTCAGACAACCGTGCCTCCTAGTAACGCGCCATTAGGCGGCGCTGACTCGGAGTACGCTGCAGAAGATGCCGGGGAATCGAAGTCAGGAAGAAGTCGCCGCAGGACACCAGAGGAAAAGCTCACTGCTGTCCTTGATGAGCTAAAGCGCTTGCGGTGGACTGTAGGCGACTTCTTGCACTATCTCTTCCGTACTCATGACGACAGCAACCAGCCTATCTCCAGAAGTAACCGGCAGGGATCAGTGGTTGGCCAGTTTCTCAGTGGGAACACGACGCACACACCTATCGAGATCACTAGCTTCTGGCTCCGTGACGTGTCTGGGCGGCCGCGCAAGGGGACCATGGAGTCTTCGCTCATGTTCTCCCCCAATGTCCCTTACGGAACCATCAAACACGCCCGACCGGCGCTCACATCGATGTGCGTACAAGTGTGCTTCGAGCGCATGCTCGCTGAACGCAAGAAAGCGGTCAAGGGGTCCAACGGCTTGCACGGTAGCGCAGCGGCGAGGCACGGTCATAGAACGCTATCATGGGCAGATATCAATAGCGGCACAGTAGCGCAGGTGCAGGAGATGCTACAGCAGCACCAGCCGCTTACTTGGCACCTCATGAAGCGGTTGGCCAGCCCGGCGCCTTACCGTGATGCTCACGGTCTCCTGGTCACCCGCAAGTCAAGACCCCCTGAATTAGTGAGCAGTCAACGATCTGATTAACCATTAATATCACAAGTACTCACAGCAGCGTGACTCGGACGCAGGTGGCCACCGAGATACTCAGCGTGCTTGACTTCGCGCATACCAAGTTTGCCCGGCTACTACCGGCATCACGCTCGGTCCTCTTCTTTGCATGTGGAGTACCTCGGGTTATCTTCGACTACTGCAGTCGAATCGGCTTCGCGCAGAGTTGGAGTGCAACGTATCGGCTTCTCATTAAGCTAGGAGAGCACGAAGGCGAGGAGCTGAAGGCGTTAGGTCAGGACATCACCAGGTGGCCGATTATCCGCCTCGACAACGTACAGCAATACCATAAACAACGCGAGCGACGCATCGGAAGGGAGAGCGCAATGAAGATCGGGGTAGCCGCCTATGCGGCAGAGGCTTTCGACTTCGATCCTCGCGCTGCGGATGTAGATGACTGGCGTCAGCGAGTGGCCGAGAACCAACGGCAACATCTCACCGTGGACGCTCTGACAGCGATGGTGGATTTCGATCACCACGAGCTTGTGATGGTGCTTCAGTGGCTTCAAACCCTTGTCACCTATGTACCCACCCTTGCACGGTATCGCTCCGACGTTGCTGAAGTATTCCGTACCGAAGGCGTGAAGTTGCGGGCACCATGCTATAACCAGAAGACGACGATTCGCCCGTTGGCCACTGTTGCTAAGAATGAGGCAGTGACGACTGAGCTTCGTGATGCTCTAGAAGACTTCTTGGGGCAGCTGGGGCAGACGGTTGAGAATAACACTCGACGCATCATTCCAATTGGGGGTGACGGACTCACGTTCGAGAAGCTAGTCCAGTTGAAGAACTATCTTCAGTTCCAGGAGACTGGGTTCAAACGCTTCGATCACGTTCTCCCCTTCCTTGAGATCTGGCATACTCTCTGGACATACCTCAGCACCATCTTCGAAACACATTGGGGAGAAGCGCTTACCGATGACCCGTCACTCCTGGGCCACAGTGTGACGAAGATGCACCAGCCGCCGCCCTCCAATCTCAAGAAAGTCGACTACTATCCGAGCTTGTATCAGATGAGTCTCGTATTAGATGCTCGTATGCTGGACTGCTGGCGGTGAGTTGCAGTGGAATAGATGCATAGTATGAGGTGAAGCTGACGCACATGCAGGGTGTACTATGGCTGTGATGATCTTGCAGAGTATTTCAGCATACTTGACAGTGGGGATCGCCTGCCGTCATTGTCAGACCTCCGCTCTGCTGCCCAAACCTTGCATGAACGCTACTCATCACAGCGGGCATGGTTCGATGCCATGGAGGGTGGCAGCGCAGCATGCGATGCCGGTTGGCCGATAAGTGGCGAGGGGGCGGTCGTACGAGAGGATGATAGCAATGTGAACAGGAAGGCGCAGGAGGCCGCGCGAGAAGAGAACCAGATTGCAAGCTTCGATGATGGAGAACACGTCACAGAGCGCCCATCAGAAAGTGCTAGCGCTGCAGAAGACTCGAAGGAGAGTGAGCGCATCAGTGCGAAAGCTGCATTCAAGGGGGATCGTACATTGGCGCAGTCAATCCTGTTCATGAACGATGCTATGTTGATGCGGGATGCGTCAGAAGCCGTCGCGGCAGGTGATATTGGAAGGGTTTGGAACGACCTGAAGGTTGGCCAAGTTCCACAGATCAAATATCCAACCGGAGCTGATTGTGACTTACCATTGAAGATCATCCTGTTCAAGTTCGCTGGGTCGGGCCATACGAAGTACAGCTCCTATCTGCTTGAGATGATCTGCACGGTGGAGCTCGAGATGGGGCCCACACTCCGGGAGGTGTTCCTGAAGAATTGGCTCGTCAATCCCTCTGGAGACGTTGGGAAGACACAAGAAGGTGACTTACTTGAGGAGCACATGAACCTGATCCTTGAGGAAGTGACCGCTCGCAAGGGCGTCGACTGGGATGGGATCTTCATGCGGGATGTGATATCACGCAACGTGTTTCACTTCTCTGAGCTGCGAGGCGAATGGGGAGTAGGGGTCGGTCTCAGCAAGCGTCGAGGTGCACATACTGAGCCTCACTCACGACCCGAGATGAAGATTCTGCTGAATCTGTACAAATCGACCCAGCTCCACAGCTTCAGCGTGGGGCGTACAAGCAAAGCAGCACCCTCGCGCAACCTCTTCGCTGCCGGCGCACGCGCTCTCGAGGAGTCGAAGCTGTGGAAGTTTATCCTTGACTCGACTTTTGCGCGGATTGAGATCGCCTCGGAATCTCGCGGTGGCGCAGGACTAGGTGGCGTGGAAATGGGATACCACACAGGCCTGTCACCGAACCTCAATGAACCTGACATGGAGACGGAGGATGCCCAGCAAAATGAAGACAGTGAAGACGGAACGGGCTCACCTAACATTAGCGATGACGACGGCTCAGGGTCTGAGGGGCGTGGCAAGGGAGCGAGAGTTGCATGGCGACGAACGCACCTTGACGGTGATGACGAGCTTGCTACTGAATATGATGCCCAAGGCGCAGAAGATCTGGATGGCTTGGATGACATTGTGTGTTCAGACGAGGAGGCGGTAGAGAGTGTGGGTGAAGAGGAGGAAGATGAGTAGATTAGTAACTGCAACTCATGTACACCAAGTGCGCTAGACGAAGAGCCTGTTCTCCTTTCCCTGTAAACCGCGAGAACATGAGCATGTCGTAATCCAAGTCGGGGTTGTTGAGCTCACCCCCACACGTGCCTTCGCTCGAGGCCGAGGATTGATGGTGCTTGTTGTGCTCGACCTTTTCCGTTGAGATGAGGCCTGGGCTTGATCAGGGAGATCGACATGCGTCGCTTCGAGAGGAGTGTTGATATTCCATTCAAAGATGCCTCCTGTCAGGTCGCCGTTTTGTGGACTGTCCAATGAGCTTGTCAGTTGTCAGGGTTAAGTACGACAGTCATGACTCTGAGATACGCACACTGTCGTCTCCACATCACGCCCGAAGGCTGCAGAGAGCTTGATCTGGAATGAGGAGCAGCACGCCTCGAAAGTACGTGCTTCTGGCACCCGCTCAGATGAGGCCATACCTTCGGACATGGCTTCGGGCTTGGCTTTCGTGTTCCCTGAGTGCCGCATCTCCTCGAAACGTGCATCCAATGCCTGCAATGACTCCCATAGCGCGCAAGAATGAGGTAGGAGGTGGATACGCCCGGAAATCATTTCTTGCAGCGTCTCCTCGCTGTTGATGAGTGCAAAGCGATCCAGAAGCAACTTGATCACCATGTCAGGTAAGAAGACGTCGGGAGGCAGCGCACGGGCAGCGGAGGAGCAAGTTGCGCGGTATAGCTTCCCACGCAGATCACGAAGATGCTGCATACCCTCTGCGCGCATCTCCTTGGTGAGGCGATCTTTGCGTGGGACAGGATTTGCATCAGCTTTAGGACGTTGTAGGGATGCCACCTCCTCGATCAAAGGCTCCGGAGTGCAGCCGCTACACAGACAACCAGGCGCCGGCGATGTTGAAGGAACTTCGTGGCCTGAAGCAGAGGTTGCCTCTCGGATTGAGGATGGCGTACCAGGTCCAGACGGCAGACTGAGGTTGCCATTGAGCGCAGTCATATGAGAGACAAGCGACGGCAAGCAGCGGGGACAACCACAGGGAGGATCAGTGGGAGGGTTGTCGTAGAGGATGTTCTGCATGGCTGTGATGCACGGCGCGAGAAGCAACTGCGCCATGCCTAGCTCCATGTGAACGGCCGCAGTCTTCTTCTCATGGCCCTGCACTCCGCCACGAGGCGTCTTGCCTTCGCAGAGCGCGCGCGGTCTTGATCGCCTTCTTCGTCACGTACGTAATAAAACGTGCATCGGTGACCATACGGGGATCCCTTCCTGCACGTCCTTGCCACTGAACGTGCTCGTCAGCATTTGTCAAGTTGCCAACAACTACTACATCTTGGATGTTTGGTAAGTCGAGGCCAACCATGAACGAGGACGTTGCCACAATGATCTGAGCATCTGGGTCCTCCACCATGAGGCGGCGGGTTTCAGCATTGTAATCCGGCCCATTGAGCGCGTTGTACATGCGAATGCGCTTCGCACGACGGGCGACAGGTACGATGGACTTGGATAGGCGCCAGAGGTACGTCGTCAGGCGAAAGCTCAGCGCGATGGTCCTGCAGTGAATCACGGTCTTACGACCTTGCTCTAGAATCCAGCGCAGGTCGAGAAACGACCAACCGCCAACACTGTGGCGAAAGGTGCGGAACAGTGTCTGGACGCCTGTGCGGACATTAGAACGCCGCAGGAGGTAGACGTCCTCGCCCCGCAGCCCGAGGAGTGCGAAGATACGTTCTTGTGGGTGCCCAGCCAGAAGGGAAGCAGTCGTTGCGATGAGTCGAGTCCGGGAGGGAAAGCGAGCACGTGCGGGGCCAATCTGGTAGTATGACTTGCGGAAACTCTTGCCCCATGAGTACAAGAGGTGGACCTCGTCAACCCCGAGCGCACATACACGCGCATGGAAGTCGGGATGTTGCAGGAGACACTCAAACCGCGGTGATGCCAATTGCTCCGGGGAGAGTAGGATGACAGTTACGTCGGAGCGCGCGGCCACCCAGAGGTCGATCCCAGCCTTGCGAGCAACTTCAAGCGTGTTCGAATTGATTACTACGGTGCTCAACCCTGCGCTTTCAAACGTTTGCGCCTAATAAGGATGCTTGTAAGACAACTTAATTAGCCTCACGATGGTTACTGCTCACCTGCTCTTCTTCAAGACCGTTGGTTGGGTATACCATCACTATGCACGGGTCCTTTGGTACTGCTTGGCACGGATCCACACACAACTCCGGGCGAGCTGACAGCTCCCGAAGCATCAAAGCATACATCAGGTAGTAGCCTGTCTTGCCCGATCCAGTTGCAAGCACGGCGACCAGGTCAATGCCGTCTAGGAGTTTGCATACTCCTTCGAGTTGGTAGTCATGAGGGATGTATGGCAAGTGTCTTCGGAGAGTAGATCTGACTAGCTGGTAGCCCTCGAGCGAGCTGAACACAAAGTGTGTAATAGGCCGTGTTCGCCCTTGCGACGCTCCAGCCATATACTTGCGAAGTTGTTGACTAGTGTATCTCTCGCAGTATTCTCTGAGCACCTCACGCGCGCAACGCGTTGTTTGGCTATATTGACGCGTTTACTCTACACGTGATCCGGGAAAGACCGAAACGCGAAAGGTGGGGGGCGGAGGGGAGTAGAGATAAAGACTACATCGGGTGGTGCATCAAGGCAAGCGTACACCGCTGGGGACGGAGGCCGCAAGAGGGCGACGGCGTGCGCCGTTTCGCCCAAAGTAGGCAAGGTGATTACAGATAGCTGATCCCGCCGGCTTGATTTGTCTACTTACTTGCGATGGTCGCAAACATGATCAGTACAAGTAGCCCAGTCATAAGGGGCGACCATGTACGAAGGGCACTATTTCGAGTATGTTCCGCGGGATTTTTGGTATAAAGCCTGCGACATCGGTCTCTCGCATACCTATCCACAATTCCAAACTACGAACGTCGATTCACCGTCGATTCTACTACAGCATTGACACGATGCCTTCTTCACGAAAAGTCGTTCAGAAGGTCTTGGCTGTCGAGACCGATGAGGTAAGAGCCCACAGTTTTCTCAAGTCTTTTCATAGTTCATACATGCTCATCATTCCATTGCGATCGTAGGGTGAGGGCAGCAAGGTGCGGAGGTCAATCGGCTCTCCACAGCTGAGGAACCTCACGCCGTTCCTCATGCTCGACCATTTCCATACACCGACCGGAGCTGTAACCATCTGGACGTTCACTCTCATCGGGCTGTTGCTCAATGATGTTCCAGGGATTTCCAGACCACCCGCATCGTGGTCAAGCGACAGTTACCTACATGCTGGAAGGGTAAGCCAGTGAGAGCACTGGGCGACAAAGCGAGGTACTAACCGTTCGCCTCCCAGCGTGAGCCTTCATGAGGACTCCGCCGGTCACAAAGGGACCATCAAAACCGGTGGAGTTCAGTGGATGTGTGCTGTAAGCCAACTCGATGCTCGCTTGATTCCGCTGAAGCAGCTTGCTGACAACGTCGCTATCCTCCAGGGTCGAGGAAGTGAGTAGTGATTTGGTCGCTGTATGGGGTCCATTGCTCAATGCTCATATAATGTCGCCAGTCATTCATGCGGAAATGCCTCAATATGGGGACAACTTACCAGAACCTCGGGGCTTGCAGCTCTGGATCGACCTTCCCAAGGAGTACAAGATGGTCGAGCCCTCGTACCAGGAACTTGACCCCGAACAGTTAGTGCAGATATCACATTTATGAGTGTCACCCAACCTGACATGCCTTTAGAATCCCTGTAGCCTATCCACAGGGCGAGGACGGGCCTGTGAAGATCAAGGTCATAAGCGGCAAAAGCCATGGCGTCGAATCGCCAGTACGACCCCTGGGTGGCTGCTGGTACTTTCATGTCATCTTTAGCAAGGCAGCATCAGTGTTCCAGGATCTTCGTAAGCATCACAAACTTGTTTGCGGCAATGCCAAGGGCTGAAGAGCCATTACAGCCGCGCAATGGACCGCGTTCATCTACAGTACGTCTCCCTCTGATGGGCTATTGACGATCTCTTGGTTCACCGATGGCGTTCATATAGCATTGAAGGGGCAACTTCGCGTCGGCTCGGACCCAACAGTCTATCAGCCTTATCACACGCTGGTTCTTTCCTCTGCCCCCGACGAGACGGGAGTTGAGTTGACGGCAACGGCAGACGACACGGAGTTTGTCCTGGTGCGTACCTCCACTCCCCGTCCTCTTGGCGCACACTAAGCCTGCCAAATCCAGATCGCAGGAGAGCCTCTGGACCAGACGGTGGTTCAATACGGTCCCTTCGTCATGACCTCGCGAGAGGAGATCCACAAGACAATCATTGATTACCAGTATGGACGCAACGGCTTCGAGAAAGCGCACACCTGGAGGAGTGAAATCGGACACAGGCGATGAGCACTCGCCGAATGGTGTGACCCTAGCTGTATTAAACATCATTATGTATTCATTCAGATACCGTCTGACTTGGTCCTAAGTACTTCGCGGTTTTTTCTCCTTCCGACGACTTGACTTGCCCTCATCTTCAGAGTCGGATTCTACGGCTTGCATTTGGTCCCAAACCTCATCCTCGCCTTCGGCTTCTTCGAATGACCCGAGGGCATTTGCAGATACGCCATCCCAGACGATAACCGTCGGCGTCACCTTGACGTAGAGCTTGTCGAGAACCTCACCCTTGTGTTCTTGTTGCTGACCAGACTCTGCAGGAGGCGCGAACGTGCTGTGAAGGCGAACAAAGCGGTCTTGAGCAGCAGATGCCATCAGAGAGCCCGTTGGCGCAACCGATGTTACTGCACCAGCTAGGCCTGCGTACTCTTTGTCAGCCACAACCTTCGATAGGGCAGCCGTAGATACACACCCTTGTAACTATATATAGTTCTGCCATTGCGAAGATCGAGAGCGGCCAGGGTGCTCCCTCGGTCGGCAACGAAAACCTCACTGTCACATACAAATTAGAATGAGATGCATCCAGTCGACATGGACAAACATACTGCTCATGGAGGCCCTTCTCTACGGTACTGATACCGCCTGTTTTGCCGACACCTTTCCAGTCAGCGACTGGCCGACGGGCCGCACGGGTGTCATATCTGCGAACACTTCCATTCGCCGTCCCCACGAGCAAATGCTGGTGAGCAACAGACGTAGACGGTTGCAAGTAGGTAAGCGCAGTATTGTGGACGGGTTGGCGAAGACTCAGGTGATCGTTCGGCAGCTGCAACGTGTGGTGAGTTCAGCCAGAATTTGGTCATAAACGTAACAACACATCGTACATTTTTTGCTCGCCAAAGCTCCCCAGGAAGGAGCTGATCGCTTCTTTTTCTCTTCTTGGAATCAGCGGGAGCAGGCTCCGGCGGGGTGATTTTTGTCGAGAACGCCTTTTCTGTATCCCAGAGAGACAGCTCAACTTCGTCCCCACCATATGCGAAGGTACGAGCATCTGATGACAACCTCCATTCGCATAACCGCATGGGGAGCGTTGCAAGAGAGGATGTAGGCTCTTCGCCGTCCGAGTTGAGCTTGGTGTATCGCAGAGCTCCATTAGAGGTGCAGGAGTAAACTCCGCTGTCATGAACAGAGCGATGAGATTGAAGAGAAACATGCAACGCGTAATCAAAAACATACCCATCGGTTGCAGCGAGACCAACGTATCGTTGTCCCTCTTTCAGACGCGGTTCCGACCATTCGTGAACAGGCGAGATTTCTGTCACATTTTGCACTTTGTAGAGGATTGCAGTTCCATCCGCACGGGCTGCAGCCAGCTATCCTTGAGGTCGGAAGATGAGAACCTAAGAATCCGCTAAGAAAGACTAAACCGGTACCAGAGTGCTTGAGTCCAATGGCTGCACAGCGAGTTTTTGGATAGTTTTAGTACGGCCCGAGGAGCTGCCAGGTACAAGCACGTTCGTCGATGCCTTCCACTCTTTCTCGTTACTCCCTTGTGTGTAGTTGATTGATTTGATAGCACCAAGCTCGTCCCCAGAGAAGAAGTGCGGCATCGTGAAAGTCGTGAAGATGTGTTTGAGTGCAAGCGTTTACGGAGGCTGTAGCCTCAGAATAACTGCATAGACGCCCGTCATCAGCCGCGGGAGGATCGGCCCGGAGATCCCCCACAGAGGGAAGCACCGGCTGTTCTAGCCTGTTGTCCGCTGCCTTCCGTCGTCGTAAGGTCTTTGTCGGGCTCTCTCACTCCTCTTCGTTCACCATGGACGGCCCACTGAAGGAGCTCAAGAAGCTCGAACAACTTACGTCTGGATCCGGCTCGGGCAAGGGCAAATCCCCTTCTATTGACCAGTCACTCGACGCACTCCTTGAATCACTCCGCAATGCCAAGGAGCGCTTCCAGGCCGGTATGGGCTCTCAGGCGACTCTCGAGAGCCTCGCGAAGACGGTAGAGGAGAAGAAGAAGGAGGTAGATGATCGCCAGAAAGAAGTGTATAATGCGCTTGCAAAGTTCGGGAAGGCATTGGACAAGGTGTGCTGGACTGTGGATGCTGTGGGATTGACATTCTGAAGCGGACTTGCAGAAATTCCCCAATCCTCTACCGTCATACGACCCCCTGTTCACTTCACCAGAAGCTAAGGCAGCGCTGGAGCGTACCATTGCAGTTCACTTCTTGCGCACTGGACAGTTCGATACTGCCGAGACCTTCCTGGGCGTGAGTGTTGCATTACCAATGTACGTTGGCTGCTGCTCACGCTGGACGCTCTACAGGAGTCCGACGTCGATGTTGACCCAGAAATGCGAGCACAATTCATGGACCTGCATCGTATCATGCTGTCGTTGAGGAACGGCGACATCTCTCCTGCTCTAGGGTAGGCTCATCCTTACCACCATGCTGGGCATTTGCTAAAAGCCCAACGTCCAGGTGGGCACACTACAACGACGATTTTCTGGAAGCACGATCGTCGCCCCTTATGTTCCACCTGCATCGATTCGAGTACCTCAGGCAGCTCCTATCGCCACAGGCAGACGTAGCGGCAGCTATTACCTACGCGCGCACGAACTTCCCTCAGTTCTTCCCCACTCACAACGCTGAAATCGGACGATTGATGAACTGCGTCACGTATTTGCCGCTTTCCCGCTTCATCAAATCTCCATATGCGGACCTGGCGAACCCTTCGATACATTCCGACCTGGAGCGCATGTTCGCCACCGAGTACTGTGCGAGCCTCGGCATGAGCAGGCAGGCGCCGCTAAGGGTCATCGTCGACATTGGAGGAGGAGGCGCTCTAGCCAGGATTGAGAAAGGCCGTAAAGTCATGCGGGAGCGGAAAAGTGAATGGAGCCAGACAGACGAGCTACCGGTAAGTGTGGCTATACGGCCAGTCACGGCCAAAAATACCCGACTGCTCGCTCACGAACAATGTTTCCTCCGCAGATTGAGATACCCTTGCCCCAGGAAAACAGATACCACTCCGTATTTGCCTGTCCAGTCTCCAAAGAGCAGTCTACGGAGGCCAATCCTCCTATGATGATGACATGCGGACATGTCATTACCAAGGAGAGTTTGCAGAAACTGAGCAAGCCAGCAGGGTGCGTCTCTGTAACTTTGGTATATTCATCCACCTAACAAAACCATCAGACGTGTCAAATGCCCTTATTGCCCCATGGAGTCGAACATCCAAATGGCTTTGCGCGTGTATTTCTGACGGACAAGACTTGTTGCCGGATATTGTACCGATACCTCCTCTCACCACATTGTGCACCCATGTACCCATCTGTACGACTACTTGTAACACTAGAGCATATATCTGACCATTCGACAAGATCGATGATGTCCCGTCCATGGCGAGCTTCAGTGCCCCGAGTGACTGCGTGGCCCGGTACCGTTGGGCGCTTACAAGCGACGCCAACGGGATCACGTGTGAGACGCGCCTGAACGCGCGATGGGTTGTTTGCCACAGGCCGCTCAGTGTCAGTGTCACAGTGCGCCTTGTCTCCTTCCCCCGCGATGCTCTCTACCCGCTGAGCTCTGAACACGCTCCATGTCTCACTTTCGGCCCACTCGCGCCTCGCCTCCTCCTCGACAAACTGCTGCACCTTCTGCTATCATCTCCGAGTACACAGATGACTCGCGCACCTCGGGCATCACCGTCCCGGAGCTCGTGGCTCTCTCCCAAGAAGAGATTGACTTCATAGACGAAGTGATCAGCCGCGCGCCCGCCACCGCGTCGACCTTCTTGACCATCTTCAAAGCCTACAATGATGTCCTCCAGGAGCGCGGCCTCGACCCGCAAAACGAGGTGGTGTACTATGGGAAACTTCTCAAGATCGGAACCCTCAAGGGGAAAAGCTGGGCGGACAAGTGGAACATGGTGAAGGAACAGCAAGGCTATAACTCTCGCGACGCGGTCAAGGGAGGAAGGCGGACACATGTCCCGCGTACCACCCCTAAAGCGACTGGCAGCTCGACGAAACAGACATCATACCTCAACCAAGCCCGGCGCAACGACACCTACACCCTCGGTTCACATCCAGACGACAGCACGCGCACAGAAGACGAAACCGATGTCAAAGCGACACCTCGCTCAGCACCTACAGATACCTATGCCCATCACGATACCCCACGACCCCGACGCCCCTTCATGTCTCCTGCTACGGTAACGTCCAACAACTCACTTGGCCTGGACACTGGACCACCATCCTCTATGCTCAACTCTCGGGTTGCATTGCATCAAGACCTCGCTCGAAGAGCTGTAGGTGCTCGTCAACCCGCTCGTTGGGATGCAGAAACGTCTGCGGCGACTGAGAGCACCGCTCCCGCCCCTTCCAGTATCCCGCCCTCGTATGGCGCAGCTGTCAGAGACTCCAGTCTTTCTGCCAAAGAGAAGGTATCTGCACTCTTACAAAGGGCCCGTGATCTCCGCCATCCGGTACCCACACCACCTCCTGTTACGGAGACCATACTGCCCCCTTCGTTGACTCAACCGGCGGCAAAGAGGGAGCGTAGGGGTAGCGTAATCGACGCAGATGAGGCGTGGAAGAATATTAGGATGGCCCAGGACGAAGAGACCGCAGACGAGTTCTATAAGAATCGACTGTTGGAGCGATGCTATGAAGTCTGGAAACAAGGCTACCAGTGGATCATCGTAAGCGGATTCTAATGCGCGTGAGCCAGTACTGATGCATACGTGCAGACCACTGGGGAACAAATTGCTGAAGCTCGAGACTCACTCATCCTCCGTCGCGCTCTCCAGCGATGGAGGCAGCGGACCGCCGCTCGACGTGAATTGTATCAGCGCGTCGCTGCTCTCTCTGACCGACGGTGTCTCAAGCGCGCATTCCACGTGTGGAAACTGAAGCACAAGGAGAAGAGGCAGGTCCAATGGCGCGAAGACATGCGATCCCGCATGAAAGCTGTCCGCGAGCGTGATGAGCTCATCTTGAAGAAAGAGAAGTGGGCGAGATGGCGCCAGGCCTATCGTATCCAACAATTGGAGAGAAAGTTCTTTCACAAGCTTCTCATGCGGTACTTTGATCGTTGGAAGAACAAGCTTCGAAAGGCGGATGAGCTTGAAGCGGCGGCGGATCACTTCATCTACGTCAAAGAGGAGAGGACGCTCGAGCGATGTTGGGATATCTGGCGGCAAGCTACTGAACTGCGGGTGGCCGAGAAGTTTATGCGTGATCGGGTCGACCTGCGAATCATGGCTAGTGCACTTGACACCTGGAGAAGACTCTGGTACGTTCCTCGATTTGAGTCTGACGCGTACACCTTATTGACAAAGGTGCAGTCAGGACTCTCGTACCGCCGACGGTTTCCATGACAAGATTATCTTGAAGCACAGCTTGCAGCGCTGGAAGGCTGCTCAACAGCGAATACGAGTAAGTGCAGAGTATTCTTGGCGTCGTGACATTGCTTACACCGTGTAGGCACTCGAGAGTCGCGCCGACAAGCATGTAGCCAGGCAGGACGAGGTGTTAGTCCGCGCCGTCATGCGCGTTTGGAAGGCTCACGAGCGCGGGAAGCTTCTGACCCGTGTTCGCAACCTACGCCTGTTGAAGCAAGCATGGACAATCTGGAAACAGAGGATGGAGGAGCAAGCGGAGCGGGAGGGTAGGTGGTTTCGCATATTGTATCTCCGCCATGCTCACGTTGAGCACCATCAGAGCTGGCCCAGTTGTTCGCCACACGTTCATCATCTGTACTGGCGTCGGCGGCTTTCACCAAGTGGCGGAATGCCTACAGTTCCCATCAGAATGCACTCACATTCGCAGTGCACTACCACAAAGCACAACTGCAGTACAAGACGCTCCTCACGTGGCGCTTGCAGCTTCGTGCGAAGCTCCGAATGGTCAAGCAAGCGAAGGCTGCACAGAAGCAGATCTTGCTCCGTCGTCACTTCCATATGTGGCGGGCGAAAGCTGCAGAGATGCAGAGAGAACGCAAGCTCAAGGAATTCCAGCGACGGGTCCTGCAGCAGTATTTCCATCGTGAGTCGCTTCTTGCACATCCCCGATATTCGTGCTTGACACAGCGACGCTTGCCAACAGAATGGCTCGAGAGCACCAAGCGTCAGCGCGAACTCAAGCTGGCAGAGCAAATCGTCCAGCAACGAGTAGCAATGGTGAAGAAACGATCACAGTGCCATATTTCTGCTCATCGCTGACGACCTTGTTAGCGTTTAATGGCCGAGGCTTTGGCTCAGTGGACGAATCGGGTGGCCGACGTCAAGTTCCAGGAGCTTGAGATGACCCAGAGGTATAACAGGGCACTCGTTTCGTGAGTATCAGCCTCTGCAAAGCGAGTTTCACTGCTAACAGCTTCGTACCGCAGACGGGCCTTCAAGAAGTGGAAAGCGCTCTGCAAACGACATGTCGATGAGCTCAGTCTGATGGAGAGCTACCAGGATGTCAAGCGAGAAGGTACGCAATCCAGCCATGGGTGGTTGGTGAGATACTGATCTACATACAGAGAACATGCGGAAGATGTTCTATCGGTGGCTTGCAGCTGCAAGGAAAGCGCGACGTCGACGACTGTATCTCCAAGAGAAAGAAGACGAGTTCAAGCTCACGATCGTCGCCGCGGCATGGGATAAATGGCGTGAACGCTTCCAGGACATTAGGTTGCAACCTATGGTAAGCCCTTGGTACCTCGCACTATCCCAACGCTGATCGGCTTTCAGGCGGATGCATTCCTCAAACAGCGGCAAAAGGGCATCATGTTCCGCGCTTTTGCTGTATGGCATTCGAAGTCTCGGGTACGTATGCATTTCGCCTCACAAAAACAGCTATGACCCTAATATCCGATGCACAGTCACTTCCCGCCGTACGGTTCCACGCCTCCCACCTCAAGGCAAAGTACTGGCAGAAATGGAGGGACGCGATGCCGAGAGCTCTGCAGGCGAAGGCCGCGAGGGAAATGGACCGCCGCATCACGCTCTGTACGTCTTCGGCAACGCAGTTCTTTGCCCCTGACTGACCGGCATTATAGCGAGAGTTTTCGAAGCTTGGAAGAAAGCATACAAGACCAAGGTCGAGCTGAAGGCTATCGCGTAAGTCGATCGTCCATCACGCAATCGCCCATCGATACTAAGACGTAACTCCACCAGGCGTGCTCGTTACTTGAACCTTGCCCCCGCCGTTCCGCGGCAAGTGCAGCAGCTCACACGCCCGCCCGTCCTGGCCGCTCCACTGCGCCCACCCAGGGCTGCCTTGCGCACTCGCCCCCCAACGCCCTCCGAGGACGAAGCAAACGAGCGTCCGGCAGCAGCGCCAACGTCGCTCTTCGCGAAGCCCACGGCCACCCGACGGGGCCTGGCAAGCCTTCTCGAAAACCGAGCGCGCTCGGGCTCCCCGGAGCGCACGCGTCGTTCTCCCGAGCGGCCGAAGCTCTCTTCTCGCTACACCGCTTCGCGGGCGCCCAGCCCCCGCCGCGAGAGCCCAGAGCCAGAGCCCTCACGGCCTGCGACATCGGTGTACGGCGGCATCGCGGCGTGGCGGAAGGAGGTGCGCCCGCCGAAGAGCGCGCCGCCCAGCGTCGTCGGCGACGGTGCGCGGAGCAGCTTGTGGAGCGAGCTGAGGGAGGTGCGGCGGAAGTCGCGCGCGCCGACCGAGCGTGCATTCTCCCCCGACCCGCTTTGAGGTGATCGTCCCGTCCCGTCCCCCGGTGGGCGGACGGGCCGCGCCGAGTCGAGGAGAGAGGACCTTTCGTGGTTTTGCGTAACTTATTCCTTCTTTTGGCCTGTTGTTCTCTTGCGTACCTTTCCAGTCGATATGCTGTCCGCCGTGTTGTGTTTTGAGTACCGCACATATGTCCTATGCCATGCACATGCGATACCTTCGTCCAATCCGTACACTCACAATCGAGTCTTGGTGCATCCATAATCCAGAGCTGAGAGGATTGCCCAGTGATCCATGTACATCCCTGAAGTTGACAATACGATCATGAGTTCATATAATACTGCCACCCCACCCAGTTTGCGATGACGAAGCCTGTCCCAGCGGGGATGAGCATGATCACCAAATACTTGTAATGCCTGTCTTCAGCAAGGACGTCCAGTACCTGCGAACACCGCATGGGGCGTCGCGTCAGCACATCTGCACCCGACTCGAGGGACACGGCAGGCCGCAGTTGACGCACCCAGATGCCAGTCTTCGGCAGGAACGCGCTGAAGAACACAGCGTACGACCCGACGAGGAGGACCAGCACCGAGCACACGAGAATCGCGTAGCCCGCCGCCGCGCTGGGCCGGCGGCTCTCCTCCGGTCTGCAACGAAGAACAGCGTGCGTGAGCGTCCCTGGAAGACGTCCGCGGCGATTCGCCGACGACTCACCGGTCAGGGAGCACGACTTTGTCGATCCAGCTCGGCCGGGGTTGGTGCGTAGGACGGCGTCGGCGCATGCGACGTGGACGTTTTGGTTGAGGAGCCGTGCGTCGGCCGCGCTAGCACCAGTACTGTAGCTGCCAGTGGACGTCGTACACAGTGGCGGTGCGATGTCGAAGGGGAGGATCAACTTGAAACACAAGAGCAATTCATCGGCCTCTGTTGTCTGCCAGTAGTGCGCACATATAGACATACTTACTACAGCCGCCTTGCAAGCGAGATGCGAGATGGCATGACACAAGCCGTCAATAGACACCCCGCCGAGTTCGCGGCAGGGCGCGGGACGATCTCAGATGGAGATGGAAGAGGAATAGATCCATTACATGCGAGTTACAGATTCCTAAGTTCGTATACATAATAACTCCGAATCCTATGCGACGATGAACAGACGATCTTCAGAAAGCTACCTACTAGGGGCAGGACACGACGAGTCATCGAAAACGTAACGGGTCAGTGCAGAAGAAAAAGGGGCCAAGGATACATGAAGGCGAGGTCGGTACAGGATATCTTGACCGTCGCGTGCTATGTCGTATAATAGATGGATAGATAATATAGGGTACGAGCGGGAACGCGAGATGGGCGGTGACGACGGTGGATATCTACCGAGACTGCGTGGGGGTAGGGGAATATGAGCAGTCATAGCGATGAGGAGTACAGGAGCTTTACGCTCGGGTACACAGTGCTTGAGGAGCATCTCCTAGGAATCAAGATACAATCTCTGGTTCCATCTCGTCAGGCGTGGGCGACGGCAGAGGGATAGCCACCGGCGGAAGCGACGAGCTCGGTGAGGGAGACATGGATGATGCAGGACGCAAGAGCCCGACAACACCGTTCTCGCGTGTGAGCGGGTTACGGGTTTGCACACGGGAGACAGGCGAGCCTACAGGAGCAGATAAGTTTCAGAGCCGTGGATCTGGCATATGAGAGGTGACAAACCAAGTGAACCGCCCAAGAAGCCAAAGGCGTATGGGACAGCATCATTGGCCTTTTCGTCGGCACGGTCAGCAAGAATGCCTTCGGACGGCAGAGAGGGGCTCAAGCTGCAAGGCGTCTGACGGCGGTACACGAAGAAGTGAGCGTTGCTAGGCCTCACCACAGGAGAGGTCGGTTGGAAACGAAATGCGGAGGGGTGTTGCAAGATGGAAAGAAACTCTTCGAGAGCTTCAGTGGGAGTTGCTCTATAGGGCCCGACGATCAGTACAGTTGATGGAGGGAATAGCAAGAAGAGGCATTGACACTGCACATAGAGCCCGAGTAGGTCCACTCGATCTTATCGGATAATGAGATTGAAGCGGAAAGAAGATCGGGAGACGTACCGGGGAGATGCGCGGGGCGATAGGCTGTCTTTCTCGGAGGAAAGCTCTGCAACGCTGTGCTGCTGCTGATCCGGAGAGTCCTCAGAGAGCATGAGACGGTCAAAAGCGTCTGTCGCGGCGGAGAGGAGGGCGGCGCGGGAGCGGGGGCGATGGGAGACTGGGCTAGGATGGAAGGCGAAAGGAGCGGCGCCTGAGGCGAGACGGACTGGACGAGGGGCGACAAGGACGATGTTGTCGTTTGAACCGAAGGTCATCGTGAGGCGACGTGTTAGTACAGGGAGGAATGTTGTTGGTTATGTTTTTGGCGGACGCGTGTGTCGCGGGGAGAAGGAGGAGGGAGGAGGAGAAGAGAGAGGCTGATGGCGACGACGTCCGACTCCAGCTCCGACTACCCCGGTCATCTAGCGCCCGTGCCACCCACATGCTTGGCTTTGTTTGGCGCGTCTGGGGAAGGCCTCCGATGCCGAGGTGCCGAACGTTGTAGATAAGTACTTAATAGTTGCCCTCGGCGGGCTGCAGTACTTGTACTTACCGGTTTGCAACTTGCCACCGCAGAATACTCGACCCCAGCCAAAGGACAAAATACTGCTGCAACACACAGCAAATTCGAGCGAACCCATGCACCCTTCGAAATATTCTTCCAAGTGGCTGCTGTATATTCTCCTCGGGATAATCGCAGACACACTGGATGCCGTCTTCACAGCCATAGCACCACCTAAGAGACCCCAGAGGAGCCTCCTGGTGAACAGCGCCAACGTGCTTTCTAGTAGAGGTTTCATTGACACACGACTGCGCATAACCGTTCCATCCAGCCATCTGACATAGACAACCTGAGTGACGCAGAGATCCTCAAGCTCAGAGAAAGCGCACCCAAAGTACATCCAAACGCAAGCGTCGTCAGAATGACGTCCGGCACCGTCGCAAAGCCGTCGCAGGACATGGACGAGGCCGCGCCGGACCCCTCCGAGGCCACCGCCCTCGAACTCGTATTCTCCAAAACGACAACTCCCGTCCCGCGTGTCCGCCGTGTCGTCAGGCGCAATTGGGACTTCCTGATCGTCATGGACCACATTGACGGCCCCACGCTCGCCGACATCTGGCCCACGCTGCCAAAATGGCGCAAATGCCTGGTTGCGTTCACCCTGCGACGCTACGTGCGCCAGCTACGCCGTCTGCAGGCACCTCCTGGGGCGCCGCTGGGCCCGCTGTCCGCGTCCGCACAGGGGTCCGCACGTATCTGCGAGTCGCCTGTGTTCGGCCAGGTACAGTCACACCGCGGGCCGTTCGCGTCGTACGCCGAGCTTTCCGCGTTCTTTAACGACCGGCACCGCAGGGCGCTGGACTCGCAGGGCGTGCCTCTAGATGATTCCGCGCGGAAAGACCTCTTCGACGACTCTGAACCGCTCGTTCTAACGCATCAGGACCTCAACCTGCGGAACATCATCGTGGGCGAGGGCGGCCGTCTTTGGCTCATCGACTGGGCGTGGGCGGGCTACTACCCGCCATTCTTCGAGTACGTGGCGACGCAGAGGCAAAGCGAGGATGCACGCACCAGCGGGACAGACGATGAGTTCTGGAAGGTGTTGATTCCTTTCATATGTGGACCGTACTTCAGACAGGAGAGGTGGCTGTTTAGGATGTCGCAAGCGCTGTACTGGATTTGATAGGCTTTATTTCACTCACCTCACTGGAGGAGATACTTTGATTTGAGCATGCGCATACGACGCCCATTTCTTGTACCAGTGTGGAGAACGACGAGAACATCGCAAGGCTGAATATCTCGTTGAGCACAGTCCCAATGAATGAATCACAGACTTCCGCGAGACGACCATCCCATCCTGCAAGTGCCAGGCTTGGAAACATCGCCATATTCGCACTGGCCTGGCAACGACGAAGTGCGCGCTGACTTAAACACTGACTGTCAGTGACTGAACTCGAGTATCGCGTTATCCAGACAAGACGGGGTAGAGAGTAACATTGATTTTGAATAATGGGTCCAGGCTTCCACTGTCCATCCACGTGGATGGACGGTCCGGCGGAAATGGCGCACCCACGCTCGCCTGCTGCTAATTCGGTGGACGCCCTTTCCTGCCCCGTCCGCCTTGGAGATCCTCTCCGCATTCGAGCGCGGATCTTTGCCAAAGATGCAGCGGACGTCTTCGTTACGCCCAACTAGGCGTCGCTACTGCCCGCCAGGGACTGATCAGTGGAGGAACGGGAAGCAGGAACGGTCTCGAACTGGTGCCGTCTGAGGTCAGTGGAGGTTCGGCGGGCGGTCTGACCGTGCGGCATCTGTTGAAACGACGTAAACGATTTGTCAACTGCTCATTCGGTGGATCAGACTCTCGCTATCTTCTGAGTTTCTCTCCATTCGCCAGGTGCCTTATATTAATCCCCTTCCCCTGGGAGAACATGGCGCCCCCTTTCTTGTCCCCCGTCCCCTCTACTGACGAGACGAGCCGCCATGGTCGCTGACTGCCACCCGTCCCAGAGCCAGAGCAGCGCGTCCCAGCGCGAGGAGGCGCGTCGGTTCCTCGACGATTACGATCCGCTCGGCGACGATAGCGCGCTCGAGAACCAAAAGTACGACGTCGGGCAAGGGATCTGACAGGCCGACGCCGATCCCCAAGGCGCAGCTCGCGACCCTCTGTGCCGTAAGGCTCGTCGATCCCATTGCGTTCACCCAGATCTTTCCCTACGTGAACGAGATGATGGACCACCTCCATCTCACCGAGGATCACTCCAAGATTGGCTTCTACAGCGGCTTAGTGGTAAGCCTTTCCCCGCTCCCGCCGTCCCAATCAGGAAGGCGTTGTGGATTGACGCGTCTTCCTCGGGCAATGCTCGTAGGAAAGCAGCTTTGCCATCGCCCAGGTCATCTCGATCTACCAGTGGGCGCGACTGTCTGGTACGCCTCGTTGCGCATAGTCAAATACACTGTCAATGTGCTCATCACAGAGCGTAGATCTCATCGGGCGTAGACCCGTGGTCCTCTTTGGCATCTTCGGTATCGGTCTCTCTACCTTATTCCTCGGTGTATCTACTACGTTGAGTGGCGTGATATTGGCACGCTGTATTGGTGCGTCTGCAACTACTATTGCTGGTCGCTGGCAGGAAATTAATGCGGTCCTTGAAAAGGCGGTCTGTTCTCCGGCAACATCGCGGTCATTCATTCTGTCCTCGGAGAAATCACCGACTCTTCCAACCAGGCGATTGCTTTCCCTCTCTATGGCTTATGCTGGCCTCTGGGAGCAATTATTGGGTACGTGAAGCTTCCCTTCATTGTACAGGATAGGCCGGTATTTACACGTCTGCCTCAGCCCTCTCATGGGTGGACTCTTGTCCAATCCTGCTCCAAAATTCCCGCAGTGGTTTGACAGTCCTTTCTTCCGGCATTATCCATACTTCTTGCCGTGCTTTGCAGCGGCGATCATAGCCTTTGCAGGCTCCGCCTACGGCTACTTCTACATGCAGGAGGTATGCTTGCCGCACTCTCGATGACAGTCGAAATGTGTCTTGATCCGTTCACAGTCTCACCCAAATCTCCGTAACGGGAAGAAGGAGAGCATACCTATGACGGAACGTCGAGACGGCTCGTTTGAGAAGCCGTCAGAACCGGCGAGTGTAAAACATCTGTTGTCAATACCTGTTGTCCGCGCTCTGTGCCTGAGTGGGGCAGGTCTGTCCTTCATGTGAGTCTTACGAGTTTGTTGTCGGCATCGTCATTGGGACTCAATTCCTATCACCGTAGTGCTACGGGCTTCGACGTTACATTTGGTAAGTTCACTTCCGCGATCCTACCAATCGAGTACACTTCCTGACCGTTTCGCATAGTATTGTTCTGCTACACATCCATCCAACAAGGAGGCCTTGCCTTCAACGTACGCCCTTTCTTCCCCCCTCTAACTCCCGCATCCACCGCCACTAACATCCCCCACTCGCGCAGGCCACGCAAATCGGCTACGCAGCTCTCCATCTCCGGCCTCATCTCCATCCTCCTCCAGCTGTTCTGCATGCCCTTCCTCCTCCGGCGCTTCGACCACGCGCGCATGTACAACTTCTGCATGGGCCTGTGGCCTTTCTGCTTCGTCCTCCTCCCCGGCCTCAACTTCCTCGCGCGTTGGGGCGCGGTCGACCCGCTCGCGGGCGAGCTCGCGCCTGCGACGGAGGCGCTCGTGTGGGTCGGCATTGCCGTCATTCTGTCGATCTCAAGGACCGCGGCGTTGGCGTTTTCGTGAGTAGCGGCTCCATGCAACTCAGTACCATAACAAGGACGGAAGCTTACGGCATGTTGCCCGTGGCTCACAGGGTGGCCATGATCTTGGTCAAAGACAGCGCGCCGAACCCCGCGTCTCTTGGAGTGACGAACGGTATCGCGCAGTTCGCCATGGTGCGCGTTCTCACATCTCACAACGTCGTTCGTGCCGTGCAGCAGTACTCACACCCGCGTGGCTCTCATTTATCAGTGCCTGTCTCGCTCATTCAGCCCCGCATTCGCGAGCTCGCTGCTGGCGTTCTCAATCGGCTACGACTTTGTGCTCCTCCGCTACCTGTGGGTGCTCGTCATGACCCTGATTTGCTTCCTGGGCACCACGCTTTCCCGGCGGATCGCCGAGGGCAGGCGGCTGAGCCCGCGCAGTTGAGAGGAAAGCATATCGCAACATCCTTCATTAGACCTTCCGTATCATTCGCTGCCCTCACGCATTTCAATCTTCAAGAGTGATAGATCGTACACATCACTGTGCTCCTTGATCAGTCTTGCTCTGTTCATCCTCATCCCTCCGCCGACACGTCCACGCACCGAACACGTTTCCACCTTTCCCGCATGACCATGTACCAATAGACGGCCAGACGCCTTCCAATCCGTGGGGTTACAGCAAAGCAATAACAATCCATCAGTATGATTGAGACTCGGACGGGTACATGGTATGCCTCCAACACGGCTGAGGAGCCGAGGAACGGTTCGGCAGGAACGGGTCTCTGAGTCTGCAGCACCATCACACCTATCCACAGAAAATATGCATGCACGAATCGATCTGGCGTATCGGTATTTCCAGGAAGGACGCTTTCTACAGCTTGGACGGCTCGCCGAGCGCGTAGAGCGCATCGAGCGGCTGCTTGAAGTGTTCGTACGTCTCCTTGCTATACGCGCGTGCGTGCGTGCGAGACGATGGGAGGCGATAAAACGTGAGCCCGGGCGCGCAAGATGGATGCCTAACTGACAGCGCACGTACCGTCGGATCTTCAACGTCGGCGTCAGGCAGCCGTTCTCCGTCGTCAACGCCTCCAGGGTCAAATAGATACGGCGGACCTGCTCGAAGCTAAAGGGACAGCCGCATGGGCGCGGGTCAGCGCGAGTCCGCCGCCGGCAAAGATAATGAAGGAAGTAACGCGGTCGGGGACGAGGCGGGTGGATGCACGTACCCTTTCAGACCCTGCTTCTTTGCCTGTTTGGTGAGCTCGGCGAGTACGGCCGCGGCAACCTGGGGGTCCTTAGTCGCTTCCGCGAGAGCTGCAACATCTTCCGGGGTGACAGGTTTGCCCTTGATGCGCGAGACGAGCACAGCGAACTGCACGGGGTCGGGCACGACGACGGCGATGAGGTACGACTGGAGGGAGTCGCCGTGCACGAAGACCTGCGAGACGAGCGGCGAGCCGCTGTACACGTTCTCCACGTTCTCGAGCGCGACGTACTCGCCCTGCGCGAGTTTCATGATGTTCTGCATGGAACGGAACGCACGTCAGGAGCGAATGCGGGGGCGAAGAGAGCGAAATGGGCAAAGAGCCGGCGGCGTACCTTGACCCGGTCAATGATCTTGAGGCGTAGGCAGTCGTCGAGCGCGCCAACATCGCCAGTGTGCAGCCACCCCTCCTCGTCAATCGTCTCCGCGGTCTTCTTCGGATCTGCCAAACAGCACTGAATGGGCCGCCGCCGCTCGGCGCAAAGGTCGGCTACTCACCTTTGTAGTAGCAGGTGAAGCGCTGAGTGCCGCGCATGCAGATTTCACCACGAGGGTACGGCTTGTCGTCCGCGGAATAGCCCATGGACGGCACGTCGATGAGCTTGAGCTCGGCGTTGGGCAAGGGCGCGCCAACCGTTCCGCTCGCGGAGGCGTCGTCGGTCCATGTGCGAACGAAGGCGCCGCAGTTCTCGGTCATGCCATAGCTAGCAATATTTGGTCAAGACTTGGCAGGTTACGGCAACCATTGAACTTACCCTGTTGAGCAAGAAATCAGTTATTGAACTTTACTCAGTAGACGTTACAACCGCGTACCTTCAACCATAGAGGCCAATAGACCGATCTTGAGGAAGTCCATGACGTTCGCACTGATGGGCGCCGAGCCACTGGTAATGATGCGGACCCTTCCACCAAGGACGTTATGAATCTAAAACATAGTGCTCGCGTAAGTGCCGTGGCCCCCTTCAAATGAACTGTTGCCAACCTTCCGGAATACCAAACGGTCGTACAACGCGTGATGGAACTCGCCCTTGGTGCGAAGGTTGTGCAACTTAGTTGCAACAGCTTTCCTGAACAGGGCACCCTTCAGGCCAGGTGCGGCACCAGCAGACATGGCGGACTGGTAGATCCTGTTCAAGACACGCGGTACGGAGGGCATGAAGTGCGGTCGGAGCACACGAAGGTCATCTAAGAGCATCAAAGGGTCGCCAGAAGCGTAGCCAATCTGTCCACCCATGGAGACAGTGATGAGCTCCATGACCCGCTGCAATGTATGTGCGTCCTAGTCAGCGGATAGCCAATGTACACCGAGCTCTGACCCACTGACCTCATAAATGTGAGCGAGAGGCAGGAACGACAACATGGTAGTCTCATTGTCTAGAGAGAATTGGTGGAGGTAGCCATACACCGCCTGTGCCATGCTGCCATGACTGATGACAACACCTGAAGATACGAGTCAGCGAATAGTAGTAGTCCTTGACGTTGATGCAGTTACCCTTGGGTTGTCCTGTCGTGCCCTACAGTATGCAATGAGTACGTGTATACTGTGAAGGTCGGGTCTACTGACCGAGGTGTAGCAAATAGTTGCAACCTGGTCCGCAGTCGCCGGGACCACATCAACCAGATTGGCGCGTCCAAGCTCTTCCACTATCCGCGGCCGTCGTTATGTTAATCCACTTGCACATACGTGGCTGTATAAACCATACGCACATTCCGAGAGGTCCTTCACTTGAACGTTCACGGTTTCGCCCCAGGCGGAGAGCACGCTCTTCGTCTCTGAAGAAAGCGGGTCCATGGCGATGATCATCTTCAGCCGTGGCGTCTGGGGAGCCAGCTTCAGGAGCGCGGGTATATGATCCGGAGTCGCGAAGACCACGGTCAACTCGGCATGGTTGAGGCTACACGATGGAGTTATTACACAGGTCATTCATGAGACGAACGTAGCGAGTGCTCGAGACTCACATGAATTCTGCGGTGAAAGAAAGAGCTGGTTAAATATGATCGCTTTGTTTCCGGTGAATTGGCGACGCACCTGCAGAGTCCTTGCCCAAGGTATCATACAAGCTGACCCCGACCTTGCCATATGCATGCAACGCGAGGTCGATGATTTGCCAAGCTGCGTCGCGGGAGCTTCAGGAAAGCACATCTCCGCGCCATTAAAATGCACGTACTAGGACTGTTCTTGCTCCAGATACCGACAGTGGGCAGGTCTCCACCTCCAAGCACACCAGACTGAAACAGGTTATGAAGCGCACTGCCTATCGCCCGTCTGCGCGCGTCGACCTCCGGCCACGTCTGCCATTCGTAGTAGTCCGCGTACTTCAGAGGCTGCGTGGAGACCACTGGGCGGTGACCGAGGAACAGACGGTCCTGCGCGCGACGCTTGCCCTCATCGAAGATCTGCAGGAGGTTGGTGAAGGTGTTGGGGGTGTCGAGCGTCACGAAGGGGTATGCCGCTGTATGGCGCACGCGACCAGAACGCGTAAGTTCGCTAATTGAAGATCAAGGATTTGCAGAGGACAAAATCACGTACATGTTCTATAGTGGGCTGCGTCGCCCCGCAAATCACAGTGGGTAAGTCGGCGTAAAGACTCGAAGGAGATGCCTCGGACATACCGGTTTGTCCTGGGCGCTTGGTGCCCGGCACCTCGACACACTGCTTCTTGTAGTCTGCAGCAGGGTTCTCCGGGATGGGGAGGTGGCCGAACGATGGTTGTGACATGGCTAGGACGTCTATGTGGACTGGAGGCGGATGGAGGAGGAGGTCAAGAGAGGGACAGGGCAATGACCTGGCGAACGCAATGCGACTGGGCTTACCCCAAACCGGCGAAATCACACTAGCCGTAACCGCTCCTGTTATTTCAGCTGCCGTACGAGCTAGGTGGCTTGTCGGGTATTACAATGCTAGTCCTATTCCGCCCTGGCTATACGGGGGTAAACCAATGTCAAACCAGAGCCCTGAGACTAACGAGCGGACTATGACACACCGTCCTTACGCGTTGCACTCGTCAACGACTTTGATGGGCTGCTATAGGCCCGGGCGGCAATTGCACATTGACTTTCCCGGACACACGTGAATTCGCCATGACGCACTCACCTCACCGTCGACTCGGACGCGCCAGACGCACTGCGGGAAGTGCTGAGTGTGAGTGCAGCTGCAGACAAAGGACAAGCTCAACCGGACGGAGACGAGGAACAAAATGCCAACGGCAGTGATCCCCAAAACTTCTCAGCGGTGGGAACGCGGGTGCCTGCTCAACAGTGCTCAGCCTCGGGCACACCGCCCAAGGCAGGCACCCTATGATGGAGAAGCAACCGTTGGCCTTCTCGGCGACGTAGGTTTGAATACTCAATCTTCATCAACCAATCCCGCTAAATGTAGCAAACCTTCGTGAGCACCGTATCAACCGCCCATATCCGCACTCTGAGCAGAATGATGTTACATTACGTAGACGGAGCAGACTCGGGCATACTACAGCATCAAACATACAAAGTCCCAGCTCTACCACAGCGAAGGCAATAACATACAAGCAACTATGGTCGGCGGTATCTCTGGTTCATAGGTTCGTGAAAGTCGTAGAGGAACTGGAGAAAGGCAGCGCGGGACAACATCAAGCACGCTCAAGGGGCGCTCAGGACAATCTGTGTGGGCGCGCCGTCAGCTATAAACGCCAGCCAGGGGCGCAGTGACACCCGGACGCACCTGCATGAACTGTTCGTAGTTCATTTGCACCCAGCCATCACGATCCGTGTCGACCCTGGTCATACAGACAGACGTCCGTCAGCGCACGTTGGAAATCATCCGGAACTGCGGACATACCGCTGGAATGCTTCTGTCAGTGTCTTCACAGCAACGCATGCACGAACGAAGCGGTCAAACGTGATACCAGGAGGAGGGCCGTATCGGTCGGATGGCCCAGAAGCTAGCGCGGAACACCCGTTAGCATGCGCGATTGCTGCACTGGCAGTCAGGACATATCACAACTCACCATACTTCTGTTCAAGAAGCTGGAGGAGGGTGGGCGAGAGGTTGTATCCGAAGCTGCGCAGGGCTGAGGACAACTCGGACCCCTCTATTGACCCCGACCGATCTCGGTCGAAGTGTCTGAAGACGTTCTGCCAGTCCTGGATGTACTTCCACAGCCCAGCGAACTCTGCACACGTCATGGAAACCGTCAGCATGTCCGGCTCGAGCCTATTAGCGATATGAGGAGCTACCATTGAAGCCGATAGTGCCGCTGCGGTCGGTATCCTAGCACACATTGAGCGTGATTGCCACGAGTAGGGAGCGGGGAACATACGAAGATAGACATTAGCATCTTCACTGTATCGAGGTCGAATCCTATAGCACATCACGGGGTCAGCGCTGGTGTTCGTGACGCCATCCGCGTTCATTTCGCAGACACGAGGCAGGGGACACATATGGATGCACCGCCGCCGCCCCAGTCCGAGAAGCCACTCGAGCAGAGAAACGATGCTTACTCGTCCAGTTTCCTATGGAACGGACCCACGCGATCAGTAAGGATCGCGCAAGGATCAGCAAGCCTCCAAGGGGAGGATCTGCACGCACCGTTCACCAACGCCGCCTGCAGCTCCGTAACGCTAATCGCTCCCGAACGATCTGTGTCGACTGCCGAGAACCATTGCCACAGTTGGGGATCGGCTCCGGGCGGAGGACCGGGAGGGGCGCCGTACGCTGGTTGACTGTAGTATTGCTGCTGTTGCTGCGGCGCGCCGTACTGAGTGCTCACAGGGCGCGGGGCAGGGCTAGGACGGTATTGTGAGGCTTGCGAGGGGTATCTCTGGGGAGCACCGTAGCGGGTAGACATGGTGGTCGGAGGTAGAGAGGAGGATGACAGCGCAGGTCAAGACGAGAGGTCTACCTCCGTGGTAAGCGTGGCGCCCTTTTGAGCGAGCGCGATCAGGGGGTTGGTCAGAGTCTCCAGCACTGCAGGGCGCGAGGCTGTGTGCTGCGAACAATGTGGTCGGTCCGACGCGCACGTCGGCTGCGAGCTGTGTACATACTGACTCGATGCGATGAATAGCACTGCGAACCTCTACATCGTCGACGGAGTACAGTTGACCCCAAGCGCTTTCGCTGGTGCTACTTTACGTGAAGGCGCGCTTGTAAGTATGTACATTGTTTCGTTAATCCCGCCTAGTTGTCAGGCGCACTCGCTAGACCCTTCGTATCATTTCTGTCACCCTGTTTCCGACCATAATCATTGATGTACAATCCTCTCGAGCAATTTGTGAACCGCTACATCCTCACGCATCGCAGGTTGAGCTGAAGTCGACGGTACAGAGCTGCAAGAGACTGCAATGACGCAGACACGACACAGGACGTGGCTCGGCCTGCTCGGCATAGCATAGCCGCGAGCTCCCTCGATTAGGCAATCTCGACGCTCAGCCACAACTCACGCGAATGCATCGGTAAGACCACCCGGACCATCGTGCATGCATTGCTTGCATTATATTGCTCTGCTTCGACAGACATACACACTCCAAAACACGGTAAGACCGACGCAGCGCACACAACGAGTGATCATCCCAAGACCGGGGTTGCTGGTAGGAAGCCAATCTCAGATGGATCTCGCCAGACGCTGAATCATATGCTATCATATGATGCGGGCCCAACTCAGCACGTTCGCTCTTGGACACCGACCCGCAAGCCGGCTCGCGGAGAAGTTGCTTCAGCGAGTCGCCGGTCGGTGGGCACATTCCCGCCAGGGCCGTTCGCGAGGTAGTGCCTTGCCCTTTCGCAGTACGGAGTTGACAAGGGGGGCTCACGAATAGCGGCAGAGCACCGCAGGATCCCTCAGGAATACAGCCATGGCTTCGCAACACCTCAAGGCGGTGATTTTTGACGTACGTCCCAGGGATCGCCACAATCGCGCATGTTCGACGAATGAGCACTTACCCCCTTCCCGCAGATTGGCGGCGTCGTCTGCCGTAGCCCTCTCATAGCCATCGCGGCATACGAGCGTGAACACGGCATACCCAACAATTACATCAACTGTGCAATGTAAGCGGAACAAGTCTCACCTCGAACTCTCGACATTCACTCAGGATGCCTTGAACCGGCCGTTCCTTCCATAGAACCGTACGCGGATCGCACGGAGCCTGGCAGAAGTTTGAACGTGGCGAGATGTCTCTCTTCCCTTTTTACGAGCAGTTTGGCCAGGAGCTGTCCGATACGAAGGTCAACAACCCGGCCTATGCCCAATACTGCAAGCGCAAGGGTATAGGCGAGCGTGAAACCCCTCGTTCGATCCGCGGTTACGCTAATGTGACGTCCCAACAGCGTGTCCGAAGCTCCCAGAGAGGCTGCACATCGACGGGCGTGAGGTGAGCTCCGTGGCCGCTCTGCTCCGGAGGACATCCACGGGGACTGAAAGATAATGTCAGCTGTTCGGCCGCATGATGCGCGAGAGCGGCGCGTTCGATGAACGTGTCGTCGAGGCGATCCGGCGCATACGAGGTACCTTCCCCCACCGTCATCGCCGCTGACTGCATCTCAACGCTCCCTAACGTCGTTCCCTCGATGCAGCCGCGGGCAGGTGGCGGGTTATCGCGCTCACGAACAACTTCTCGAAGAGCGAGGCCGACATCATCGGCGATAGCCCTCCCCCACCAGAGAAATACCCCCATTTCACGGTCCAGTCCGAGCTGGAGTTTCTCGGCTGGACGGAGGGCCCTGTGCCCCCGCGGCTGCGAGCGTTGTTTGACGACTTCTGTGATTCGAGCACGCTGGGAATGCGGTGCGCCGAGTTGTCTCCCACTCACGCCCGCGCTTCTTACTTACCATACTCGGACGCATTCCTCGAGCAGGAAGCCAGAACCCGGCATCTACCTCCTCGCCTGCGCCCGAAACGGCATCCAGCCTTCCGAGGCGGTCTTCCTGGACGACCTGGGGATGTGAGTACCGTGAGGCGAACTGCTCGCAGTGCCGCCAATCTTCTATACCAACGCCTGACGTGTTGACGTACGGCAATGCAGGAACCTCAAAGCTGCGCAGGCGCTCGGGATGGACACCATCCGTACGTATCTCTCTCTCCCTTCTCGCCATCACATCAGACGAGCATTCTCGCGCATAAACCACGGCCCACGCGCTCACACCGTTCCCCCAGACGTGCCTATTGGCGGCTCGCTCGAGGCGCTCAAGAAGCTCGAAGCGAAGCTAGGCATTGACTTGACTAGCGGGGCGTTCGAGCCTACCGAGTGGACACCTTCCAAGCTCTGATAATGTTGATGATCGTGATCTCGCACGGCTGTCGTCCCGCCGCACACCTGTATCTGAGGTCCGCCTACGCGATGTGGGCGCGCTGCGCGCTCTCAGACCGACGCCGACATGATGTGCATTGCGCGTCCGCGGGAGAGAACGGTCGGCTGTCGAATTAGGCATGCTGGGAAGGAGAACCAAGGGGCGTCGTTGTGTGGCGTGCTGGCCGCATTCCCGTCATCGCTGTGTGTTTGGGTACCATGTGCGATTGCTACGGCAAATTGTCCACAATGCTATTACATGTCTAAAACGGCTTGTCCGACGCGGGAGTGTTGTCCTGGAAGTATCCACCGAGCTAGATAAGGCAGTCGGAACACGGCGACTCGTCAGCTCCGGATAACAGGACGTGCGCAGATGTGGCGGAGACATGGGACATACCACGGGCACCTTGGACAAGAACTCCCGCTTGACCAGAGGCGTGACGGACAGAAGCTAGAGCATCACCAGGGGAGTTGTCAGTCGCGACGACAACCAGGATGTGTTCGATAACGTACGTAGAGCGCAGCGACACCCGCACCAGCTCCCCAGAGGCCCAAGCTGGTGCTCCAGTTGCGGACGAACTGCAGGGAAAAGCGAAGAAAGTCAAGCCGAGTAGAGATGCAGAAATGCAGCCAATACGACGTACCCGCTGAACGTTGCGCTGAGGGGGGACTGGGTGGTATACGACGCGGGACATGGCGGTGAGAGAGCGTGCGAGGAGCGAGTCTATCGTCGAGGACGGCGAACACGATGGGTTTTGCTGAGGAGCGTCACGGTGCGGACGCCTGCGTTGGCCTGGCGGGCGCGCACTCGCTCGCGGGAACACCCGGGCCAATCCCGACGCCGGCATCATCCCAAGTTGCCGATTGCTTTCCATTTTCTGCTCGCACGCCTCTCCTCTCTTTCGCTCTCACCACCCTCCGCTTACTCCAGGTCCCTCTCACTCCCGTTCATCTGCTGCTCTTGTCTCTGTGCTGCTCGCCCACGCACTACCTGCGAGCTATTGTCTTTTCCTTGCGCTGATCCAAGCTGTACTCTATCGCGATCCGGTCGACCGGTCCTTCTCGAGCCTAGCCCTGAAAATCTGCCATGGCGAACCCCCGACAGAGGCGCAAGTTACGCTC
This sequence comes from Trametes sanguinea, assembly GCA_008973685.1. Taxonomy (NCBI): domain Eukaryota; kingdom Fungi; phylum Basidiomycota; class Agaricomycetes; order Polyporales; family Polyporaceae; genus Trametes; species Trametes sanguinea. The sequence goes on from WAHA01000006.1 coordinate 1,886,318, forward strand.
TGGATCCCACAAGCCTGTGCACCATTCGCGCCGAGCCAAGAAACTTTTGAAGAAGCAACCACGTCGGTGATTTCTCTCTCGTGCTTCGTTCTCTCCCGTCCGGGGCCGCATGGACTCAACGTTGCCGTCCTGAATTTAGCCATTCGCGGCCCTAAGGTCCTGCAGGAGGCATGGGATCCGCGGAAGACGGTCAGACAAAAGTACGCGTTCGCTTTTCTCTAGCGTGATCGTCGCAGCCGTGGGGTCGTTACGGGAACAAGGGGCTCACGTACACGGTGCCGGCAGCTATGAAGCTCTAGGTCTTGCAGCGACCCTGAACCCCATCGAATCCGGCGGTACGGAGCGAAAGCTCTCCGCTCACCCTGCGCATGAAGAGCAGCCGGAGGCGTCTTCCTCGAGTGGACCGTCGACTTCGAAACCGGCCGCGGCAAACGGCGTACCGAAAGGGTACGGGAAAATCATCCGCGACGCAGATGGAAACGTCGTAGACGTGGTGCTCAACGACGAAGACGAGGAAGAAGACGCGGAGGGGATGGAGGAGGTGCTGGACGAGGTACCCGATCCGACCGAGGACGATCAGGCCGCGGGATGGGTGGGTTTGGGATCTGACCCCAGGAAGCATTCCCCGGAATCAGCGGGCACGCATGTGGTGCAAGGTGAGCGAGAGGCTCTCTCTGTCGCTAGAAGCAGGAGGAGGGTGTGATAGCATCACCGCCATCGGACGCTTCTCCTCCTTCTGTCAATGGCCGGGCTTCGCGCCGGGTTCAGATTGGCGGACAATCGCGCTCACGGCGTTGCTCTTTTTAACTTTCTATACAGCTCTGGAGCACTTGTCAGAAACGCGTGGTGGCCGCGTGCCGCGGTTCACATCTAAGGGTGAACAGGCGGCACTCCGACGTCTTGTCGCCAAGTATGGCGAAGACGTGGAAGCGATGGCCAAGGACCGCAAGCTGAACCCAGACCAACGCACAGCCGGCGAGCTCAAGCGGGCCATTCGCAAGGCAGGAGGGTTCGCGGAGCTCGGCAAGGCAGGGTAGAGAGCGTCACGTGGAGGGACGGAAGAGGCAGAAGGCCTAGCTCTGGCGGTCGGGGGAATTTGTTCCGAAAGTGGCTGTACTGGGAGAGATCGGGTGGAAGGGAAATAGAAGCTGTCCGGGCGTTGGGAAAGAGGTGCTGAGAAACGGAAGATTGGGAGGGACGTTGTGTGACACCGTGTGCGACTCGGGCGTGTCGACCGCTGGGGCCCGGCATGCGCCCCGTGCGGCGGCAAAAAAAATTGGGCTGGGGCGGGCTTGGACTCAGATGCAGATGCAGATGCAGTATTCATCTATCAGCTGCTACAGGGAGAACTGTGCGTGCTTGCAGTGATTCCTTGTTTTTTTGCGGGTACGCGGCGCTCAAATTGACAACTCGCCATCAGCGGCGGGTAGGTGGGCTTGTGCAGATTAGGTGTGTATTGTGGTGATAGTGGAGGCACCTAGTGAAGAAGGGGGATCAAATCAAGGACTGCGACGTTTGACTCAAACAGGGCATATCGTCGCGGGTGGACGGGCAGTCGCGATGGGATCGTGCGTGCGCAGGCAAATGCCGCGTGTAGGGTGCTGGCTGGCCACGGAGGAGTCCCCCCACTTGTCCCCGCATCTCGGGCGGCTCGGAGACAGACAGAGGGATTGGATGGTCATGAATGTGGGGAGTATGTAAGCTGCGGTGGTGGCGAGGCTGGCGATGCACGCATGCATGGTATGTTGCGGAGTGGCTGGGCTGGGCACAGTGACAATACAATATTGACGGACAATTCAGGCGGGGGAGCTGAAACTGTGAGGAGGATGGCCATATAAGGCATGGGAGGCCCGGAGAGGGGATGTGAAGCGGCAGGGAAGCGTGGAGGAGAGTGCCCGGTATGGACGACGTCGAGTTCCCAGATGCCGGAATGGGACGCGTCGAGAGAGTTGACGTTGGGCCGGAAGGGGTTAACGTTAACTAATATTTGTCTGTCCCGCTCCCATGCGTTCCCATTGGACAGCACTGCTGCCGTCGACGCAGACGCAGACGCGGACGGAGAGGGAGACGGACACGGACACGGACTGGACAGGGCTCGAGCGTATACAGACGAGAATTCGAACGAGTATCGAGTTTGACATGGACCCATCCCCACAAAGGCCCCTTCGAATTCTTGTCACCCCCAGACGTCCCTCCCCCTCTCGTCCCCGTCCTCGTCCTCGTCCTCGGTCCGTCCAGCCATTCAATTCCCATTTTCATTATATACCCCCTCCTTCCCTCGTCCACTTCCTCTCTCGGCCATCTATAAATCCCTACCTCGCCCTCTCCGAATCCCTCCCTTTCCTCTCCTCCTCAGTCCCTCCTCCTCACCGCTGCTGTCCCGCAAGGCGTCGACCACCATGTCTCCCAGGAGCGCGCACTCGCCCGTCTCCCGCACGGACTCCATCTCCCCGTACCCCTCCATGTCCCGCAAGGCGCCCTCGCAGCCAAAGTCTACCCGGCAACAGTACAGCGGTACGCGCTCTGATCCGTCCTCCAGCTTCCCGTTCCGCGTGTTCATCGTTCTTCCCTCCAGCGTGCGGCGCGTGCCGCATGAGAAGGTGCGCGCGACCCTTCTCTCTTCCCTGTGCTGCTTTTGACGCGCATATGTTAGGGTGAAATGCGATCTCAAGGACCTCCCCACCCTCGCGTCCGGTCAACACCCGCCATGCTCGAATTGCAGCGAGCGCGGCCTCAACTGCGTGTACGTCCTCGCGCGAGCGCTTCTCCGGGGTCCCCAGGCTCACGCCCACAAAGTGATGAATTCGCAGAGGTCAAGGCCGTCAAGCTATTACGCCGCGGGCGCCGCCTCCAGAAAGTAGAGTGCGTATCCCGACCCTTCGGAATTTGGCTGTAGCCTGACCTTCCGCAGGGCGGTGTATGGCAAGTCGACCGCGGCAGATGGCGACCTCCACAGCGTCCCCGCCCCGCGCAGCGTTATTCCCCAACTCAAACCCGAGTTCTTCAGCTCGCCGTTCTTTCACCGTTTCCACATTCAACGTGAGTGGTAGCCCCGATCGCGCCATCACCGATCGCTCATCGGGCGGGTCACATCAACCGCAGGCCCCATACTCGAGCCAACCGAGTATTGTGTTCGCTTCTCCGAATGGTACAACGGTAACACCGACTACCTGCAGATACCGGGCCAGCTGATTGCGCTAGCGCTCGTCGTGTGGGCGGCGAGCTATGGCATCAACGAGGCAGGGGAGGTGGCCCCGGAGTACACGGGAGAGGAAATTCCGCAACGCCAGGAGCGCGTCAACGAGATGCTGGCCGAGCTGCTGTACTTGATTGACATCCACGGCGTCCTGCGCAAACCCTCATGGGACGGTGTTCGGGTACTGCTACTCACGATGCCACTCACGGAAGGTGAACCCACTTTTGCCTGTCGCGCTGTCACTTTGACTCATATCATACCTTCAGAGGTTCAGAGCCCTATCGAACGCCTGGTATGTACAACGAATGTCCATATTCTTCACGGCTGATTGATCTTGTCTCAGGCAATGTACGACACCACCATGAGCCAGGTATATGCGCTCTGTAGTCTCGGTACATCCGTGGACAGCGGCCAGGGGGAATACATCGACGCGCTCATCCGCGCACGCATATTTTGGTATGCCTATGTCATCGACGGGGTGACTAGCGGCCTGCGTGGCGGTAGGATTTCGCTGTAAGGCCCTGACAGCTGCATGCATTATTCGTCCTATGGCATTGACAATCGCCGGCACAGGAGCGACGACGACCTCTCGGCGTTCGAAGCAACTCTTCCCGGGATCGGAAATGACACCAGCACCGCAGCCGCGTCATATGCGTTTGCCTTCCGCTTCGCCACCATTCCCATCCGGATAGCCTCCCTCTGCCGAGACGTGCATGCTGCGCTCACTGGTCCGAAGGCGCGCCAACGCGATGAGCTGGATGAGAACAAGCTCCAGGAAGCATGGGATACCCTCGAGCATTGCTGGGGTGAATTGGACAGTCTCCGACAGTTGGGCACATGCGGTATTGTTCAGCCCGAGGATGTCGAGAGATTCATCGATGGATGGCAGGTGAGACAAGATCGCAGATGTCAACGTCTCGTATCGCTGACCCTATGCCCATCACGTACCAACAGATCTTTCTTTTCGAGTCTCGTGCGTATGCGGACCATATGATTGCTCGATCACAGTCCTGACGTTCTCACAGATAATGTCATCCGTGAGGCCCTCAAACAACGGTTGGTAACGCTCCCTGTCCAGGAGACCACTTTTGTGGCGGAATCAGGCAGATCCCGAAAGTCTGATACCATCGTGCGCCTGCATACTAAGGCCAACACCAAGTGTCATGCCGTGGTCCGGAACGTAGTGGCGATCCTCCGCAGGAACCTCGGCACTCCCTTCTTCCAATATGACGCCGCCCTTGTGCGCGACGGCTGCTTTTTCGCAGGGTTCCTTCTCGCCGGCGAAAATGGCACGCGCGAAGACGTCGAGATCTGTCTACGTGCGCTCTCTGAAATGCGCTGGGCGTTTTCGAAGAACGACGAGCGCGAGCGCACGGTGCGTCTCGTCTGGGACGGGCGTGTCACGAACAGTCGCGGTCAATCGTCGCGGAGCTTCTCTTCCAGTCCAGGGGACGAGGCCATCCGTGGTCCAGGCACGTACGAGGGCAGCTATGTCCGGCGTGCTCTCTTGCGCCCGACTAGTGTCCCGCCACTTTCGCTCTCGGCCACTACTATGGGCCCAGGCTACGACACCTCTTCCGCTCCGAACACAGCATGCACAGCCGACGGGAGGTGGCCCTCCGCCGCGTCTGGCTCGGGTTCGGAATCGGAACAATACCAGGGGTCATCTCATCGCAGCTCTCCCTCCGTCCCTCACACATCTTCATCCTACACATCTGCCTCGCATAATCCACTCTCTATCAGCAACGTCCTGCACAGCGACGACGGAGGCATCGGCCCGTCGCCTCTGCTACTCCCGTCGTCGCGCGTTACCGCCGGTCATCCGAGTGGGCAAAGTGCGTACTACGTGCCATCCTATAATTACCTGCCTGTGGGGGATACGGTAGACGCACGCCAAGCTCCCGCGCCGTCGGGAAGTATGGAAGCGCTGTCAGCTACGGACCAGACCCCGACGTTCAGCCATCCCACGACGGGCTTCGATTACACTGGCGTGTCGTACTCGTCCACCACTCTCGGGCAATCGGAAGCAGGACCCAGCTACCTGCCGGCAGCGACCGCTGCCCAGGGCGGTAGTCCCCCCTTCGGGAGTGGAAGTTACTACTAGTGCCCGCCGGTAGGCAGACGTGGGTCACAGAATTACGGACAAGGTTCGGACCGTCTCTCGAGTATTTCCGTCGTCGTATGTCATCTTCCCCAGCTATGCTCTCTGCTGTCGCTCGCACCCCATTGGACCGCTCTGGCTCATCCGTTTGTCATTCGCTCTCGCGTTTCTTGGACCGGCAACTCACGTATATAGTCATTCTTCGCCCGTGACGTTAGCGCGTCCTTCATCGATGTATCATCTGTCTTCTCGTCTCTTTCCCCTCCGCATCCACGTTCTCGAGTCTTTCTCCGCATCTCGCATGATTAGAGCTCGATAGAGGTTATTACATCATATAATCGCTGGCGCATCGTCGCATCACGTTAGCACCGTACTATATCGCTATCTTGTTCCTGTACGTAGTAATTCCTGTATGTCTAGTACGCACCGTATTCTTGTTACCCGAGCCGCGAGGCCGGTCTATAGTAGTAAATAGCATTAGTTTCTCGTACCTGTCAAATCGAGGGCAGACGAAGCCCGGTGCGCATGCGGTGGACGACCATCGACCGGGTGCGGTTTCCGACGCGCTGCCAACCCATGACGAAATCGAAATCACTGGATAGCAAGAAACACGCGGACATCAAGAAGGGGACAGTCAACACCCCTGAGCCGCACATGAACTAACTGCAGCCATTTGAATTCACGAAGGTTCAAGGTTGGGGTAGAGTGCTCGTAGTGAAGCTCGTGAAGGGCGGTAGATACCGTCGCAGAGTGTCCGAGTTGCCTTTTCTCTCCGGGCGGCGCGGCCGTTGCACGGCAATGTGCCGGGGGGAGATGAGAAACGAGACCCCATGGGAGGCTGCGCGGAATGCTTATTGCCCGGATACGGGTATATTGCCAACGTCACCACAGGGCCTACGAACGCGTCCGTGGGGGGCCGCATACCCGGGCTGGCGGTGCGCTCAGCACCGTTCTCGCCGGCGGGACGAACGAGGGCGTTCGTGGGGGAAGGCAGGCCGAGGATCATCAGGCTCAGCAGCACCAATGCAGGTGAGGGGGGAACTGCCGCGAGCCCCCCATCGCTGATTGCATTTTCGCGGCGTGCCGGTGCTGACACCGATGCCCGTCGCGGGGTGTCCTCAGAGTGGGCGTGTGTCAGGAGAATGCCGGGGGTACGCGCTCGGGTGCCGCGTTCTGCATGGCTGGAGCGTACACAAAGGCGATACGGCGCCCTGGGCGAATCTAACCGCTGGACGCGTCGTGAGCAATGGAAAAGAACAAGGCAGAGGGTGATGATGGCCGCTGGAGATGCAGCCAACTCGTGAGGTCCGCGCGGTCGTGCCATGACACGTCGCACAATAATACGCGTCGGGGTGCGACAGCATCTCAGCACGGCGGGCTTGCGATCGGCGGCGCGGAGAGACGCACACAAGCGACGATCGATGCGGTACGGCTAGGGCATTGTACAGACCACAGAGGGCGACTTCCCCGCCCTGAATGGCATGCGTTGTGTAGACACGAGCTCGTCATCCTCGATAGATCGCGGCTGGACATCGTGTGGGAGGCCACGGCCGGGCCAGGGGTTGTGCAGGATCAGCCGGGAACATCGATCGTGTGTGCTGCAGGACGTCGTGCCCCCGCGCTCATGATAGATTGATTGGCCTTCGAGCTTTCGCGGAAGCAAATGGAAGGCGTGCCAGTGCCAGCGACGGAGCGCCCGGGACGGACGCTCGGAGCGCCACCACCATATACAAGGGCGTTGACCAAGACGCATCGCCATCCGGGGATTCAAGGTGTGCGGTGAAATCTGTGCGGTACAATACGCCATGAGGAAATTGAAAAGGTCGGGAGAACACTTACATATGAGAACCAGGCTCGTATCGATGGATCGTCTGGGAAGCTGCGATACAACAAGCGCGAGAAAAGTGACTCCGCCACACAAAGCCAGGCGAGAAGCGTGGTGCGCGAAGTCCGCCTAGTACGCGACTAGCCGGCATTTGCGAGCTTCTGCAGAGCTTTCGACGAGTAGGTGGAATGGGTACTTTCACTAGCACCGTAATTGTGCGTGGCGGTGATGAACTTCCTCGGTATTGTTGGAGCAATTGCATTCGACCCGGCTCCAGAAGTTTTACGCACCCTCTTCTTCTACGAGTGAGGGCACCCGGAGGGCCTCCTCCGGATACAGCATCGTGTTTCTGAGTAAGACAAGTCTTCGCGAACGGCGAAGCTTCACAGCCCGGTGCTGGAAGGGGTGGAAGAGCGAGACAACTGAAGCGGAATATTACGAGTGTCGGAGTCGGCGAGGAAGACCTTCCGACGTAAGGACTTGCCAATTGCGGTACCGCAACTGCGTTTTGAGGTTAGGGTTCGCCTATTACGTAACTTATGCTCGGCGAGCCAAGGTCGACTCGTGCGCAGCCGCAGTAGAGTTCGCAGAACACTCTGGGATGGTCCTCGCTCACACTCTCAGACAGCAACCACCACCATGTTCTGTGGGTACTCATCTATGCTCAGAATGATCATGAGGTGCTGACTCTACCATATCGTGGCTAGTCTTTCTACCACTTGTGTGTGCGTACCCTCGAATTCGCCGGTGTGGCTCATTACATGAGGCTGGGAGCTTACTCCATCTCATCCAGTTGGGTGCCCCACCCGCATGAAGCCGGAAGGCGACCAGACGCCGCGGATTTGTCCCAAGTGCCATAACGGTATGTTCGTCCGCTGTTATCGCTGCACCGGCCGCCGGAGAACATAGCGGGAGCTGACCGTGCCTCACAACCCACCGCCAGCTTCTACCATCCGTGTGAAGTCGCGGACGTGGTTCGAATTCTGCTTCGTGCCCCTCATCCCGATGCGCTCTGAGCATGTCTGGCTGTGCACCATTTGCCAGTGGAGCGTGCCGCTCCAGCAGGGGTAAGTTTTCGCTGTCTTCTGCCCGTTTACCCCGAGCGGATCGCTCATGCAGCACATGGGTGATGGCAGATGGGAGCCGGCCCTCCCTGGATACGGATTTCAGCAGCCAGGCGCGCCAGGTCAATGGCAGGCACCTCCCTACATGCCTATGAGCCCGCCTCCGAATGCTGCGCAGCATGGCTATGAGCCCGGATATCCCGCCGCGCACCAGAAGCCGATCTGAGCGGGTCTTCATGGACGCACTGAGCACTCACCATCACCCAGCCTGTTTTTCATGTTACCCCTTTTGTATCTCTATTGTACTTCGCGACTCCATACGCATGTACTATATCATTCTAGCTGTGCACAGCCTTTGCAACATGTCACCTGAATTACAAGGATAGTCAGGAACAAACGCGTATATAAGGCTGACGCGCCGCGTCAATACTTCCCTGTGGTGGTGGCCTGTGAAGGTGAACACCAGCACGAGGATGGCCACCCCTGCCACGAAGCCGCCAGCGGTGGCGATCCCGCAGATGTCGCCCCCTGTGAGGGAATTTGTATGATCTGCTCGGGTGCGGACTTGAGCAGGGGGGCCAGAGTCGACGCCGCGGTCGGCGATGAAGGCTGCGAGGGCGACGGTCGGATCCGTTAGACCGCGGAGACCTATCCTAGGCGGTTGACTATCGCTCGCCGCGTGGTGCGTCACGTAGACGTTCTAAGAACAAAGACGCAAGGACGTCAGGTTGGGCTTCGACGCGCTGCAGACGGACGGATGCGCTCCCGCTCATTGCTTACCCGCAGGAATGTGTCTCCCAGTAACCAATCAGCAGAGAACACCTGCAAAGAAGCGTCAGCGCACCCGTCATGATGAAACAGCATACGAGAGGAAGCGCTCCGATGAAGAAATATGAAGGAGGGTGTGTAAACTTACCCCGTCATTGCCCTGCAGCCCACCCAGACACCATTCGCCATCGACAGAACTTTCTTTCCAACTGATATCCGCTGGGTCAATCATGTACTCCTTTTGCGTGTCACCGTCGCCGAGGACCATGCCGACAACGACCGCACGATTACAAGGGACTTCCCAGCCTCGCGTTGTTTGCCTAGCGCCACCAACAGACTCCCAGAAGCGAGCCACGTCCTGGGTAGGCCCAAGGATTAGAGTGGTGCCAGTGTCAAGGACAGCGACAGGAGCTGGTGCGCGGGCAGCGCGGGACTTAGAGAGCGAGAAGGAAGTCCCATTGACCGTCAGCGACTGCAGTGGCAATTTCCAGTAGTCGTAAGGCGCGCCCCCAGAAGTGAAGACAGGGTTGTAGGTGAGGTCCCCCGTAGAATTCGCGTAAGTTGTGTCCAGCTCGCCGACCTGTGAAGGAGGAGCTGTCCTGGTCTCTTCCGAGCTTGAAGGCGAAAAAGCGGCGGGAAGTGTCATTGAACGCTGAGAGCAGATTCTCAACTACGGTGCGGCCGGTGGTGTCGGCGATGGAGGCTTCGGCAGGGAATGAAAGCCCCATGATTCCGCTATTTCCCGTTCCGTGCAGGCCTAGTCCATTCGTTGCATTTGCCACAGCTGCAAACCTGGATGAGTCTATGCCAGATTCGTACCGATCCATGGGGAAGACCGACCAAATATTTGGGACGTCACCTCGAAATCGCCTACGGTAACAGTCTCAGACCCGACTGTTCCAGACACATTGCCCATGAGGTAATCCAAATGAAAAGGCATGTCTGTCGAAGTGAAAGAAGGTGTCTTGCTATATTTACGGACGCCTGCACAGTCACCCGTGGTGCAATCAGACGAGACGACCCACTGAATCGCCATCAGCCTTCGACACTCATGTCAGTCATGTTCATGACGGTGCAATCTCACCAAATCCGACGAGCCAGTGTCCAGAAGGACCATAAAGTCTTGACCGCCGACGCTTCTTGGGTATCAGCAGCCGCGCTGAATCCGAGCGGTGAGAATACGTACTTGATAGACACGAGGTACGCACTGCACCAGGGAAAGCATCAGACAATGAATGCTGCCGCTTTCGAGAATGTACTCACAATTGATTGCTGGTTTCTAGAGATGTGTCGACGTTGAGAACAGGAACCCGATTGTAGGTAGTCTGGGCACGGGGAACTCGGTGAATGGGTATTCGTCCCTTGCCCATGGCAATGTCCACCACGGGCAAGACTGCGAGCAATCCTAGGTGCATAGGCCATCGAGTAGGCATCCTGGAGAAGAGCGGGCACTGCGAAGAGGCGCAAGGTGCATGAGGCCCGCCGATGTCTTGCCCGTAATTTGGAGGCTAACATTGTAGAGTAGCCGCAGGACATTGCGATCTGCAACGGTAGCTTGAATGGCAGCCTCGATCTGAATCGAGATCAACGCTTCAAAAACCTAGGAGGACTGGTTCCCTGCACGACTGCCAACTGTGCTGTCCTTCGCTGCTCAACAAAACACAGCGCGCGACGCTGATTGATATCTACTGAGACCCGCGCCCCTCCGGCGGCGGGTATGCCGCACGTGAGGAAAGGCACCCAAACATCAGCAAAAGTGCAGCCGCCCCCTAAAGGATTCTGACGCTCGCAATATTCCGCCGATATTACAAGCGCTTGCGAGGGCTCGGGAGGTGGCACAAGGACACGGCTACAATGTATGCACTCGAAGTCACAGACCGTGGTTGCAATCACTAATATGGGCTTCCAATAGTCTGTCGGACTAATAGGTAGACCGGCGCTTCGTGAAGTTATTACTTGTCTTGAACGCATCATTCAAACTCCGCCGCGTCTTCTCGCGAGCCCCGCCGCATACAAGGATATAAGCACGTTACGGTGAACTCTTCGCCAACTTGTCTTTCCTCATAACCCCCACCTAGAGGCCCCCCGTCTATCTTGTTCTGAGCCCTCGCGCCAGTCCTCAAATAAGGTAGGCCACCATTTTCCAGTATCCTACAGTCACTAACTGTGCTACCACACCAGCATATAGTCACGGCATCGCAAATCACAGCAAGGGTGCGACACAGGCGCAGGGCATCCACGGCTTGCATTGGCATCGGGGAGGCCCAAGGTAAGCATAGACCGTTCTCTTTGGGTGCAACACAACTACTCACGCTGCCTATATGCTTCAATAGGGCTCACGAACGGTCTCGCTAAGGCTCGTAACCGATGGGCACGGTAGGTCTAACCCTAACCCGAGGTTTGTAACGTGAACCCCTTGTATATAGTACATTAATTACTGCTATAAATCAATCATATTTCTTCGCTATTATTTTGAACCAATGATCGGGCGTGTGGCATATAATAAGCCAGCTAGGACCTGAAACCATACATTGCATTGTAATTGAGCAAAATCACATACAATGTAGCCAATTGCACGCAACGTGCATAATCGATTGCCAGCCTTCTATGCGATCGGCTACCTTCTGAGTGATCGCAAGGATGGGGGGTTTGTTATAGATGGTCTTGCAATTCATCGGCCACATTCCGACAGATTTCAAAGATTATAAGGGCTTGCATCGGCTCGGAAGCGCATGTATGCTCCATGCGCTTTTGCTGATGAAGAAGTCTACCCTGCCCGGACTGGCTACGTATAAATGGGCCGCGGTCGCGCCCCGCCGTACTCGAGAGCGATCGATGATATGTGTACGAAGCAGACGGTCCGAGGCTGCAGAGTGAAGCGCGTTCTGCCGGGGAGGGGAATGGGATCCAGCGGGTGCAGAGTCGCGGCTGTGCGGGCGGTCGGCGGTGGGAGAGCGCAAAGGGCGTTTGCCGGGCATGCGCTTGCCAAACACAGCGACACGCGTCACAACCACCGCCTGCTCCCTCCCGCACTCCTCTGCCTCTGCCTCCCTCCACGTCCACCGCCCAGCCCTCCGCCAGCACCTTCGCTTTCTCCACCACACACTCACGCATCATGCACACCAGCGAGTACGACTATCTCTTCAAGCTCCTCCTCATTGGCGACTCCGGCGTCGGCAAGGTGCGTCGCTTTCGCAACCGCACGCCGCTCGCAGGATAAGCGGCGGCGGCGGCGATTACTACGCTGAATAGCCAACTCACGCTTCCTTGGCCTTGGTGGTGCTAGTCTTGCTTGCTGCTGCGGTTCGCAGATGACACCTACACGGAGAGCTACATCAGCACGATTGGCGTCGACTTCAAGATCAGGACTATTGAGCTCGAGGGGAAGACTGTGAAGCTTCAAATTGTACGTTTCGCTCCTTCTATCACAGCTGGCGAGCGATTACGTCGGTGGCTTCCCTGCTGTATGTGTCGATTGTCGGGGAGAATGTCCTCAAGCGTCATCGTGCCAGCTTGCAGCGCCGTTGCTGCGCGGCTGTGCGGCAATGCATTTTGGTGTTCCCTGATTGTCCAACATGCTACCGACGGACCTCGTTGAACACTCCGCTTCTCTTTCCGGCATTGACTGTCTCTTCACGACATGTGCTGACCTGCTTCTTGTTATCTCGTGTAGTGGGACACCGCAGGTGAGTACATTCTGGACTCTCACTCCCTTGCACATCTAACGCTTCTACAGGTCAGGAGCGCTTCCGTACTATCACCTCTTCCTACTACCGTGGCGCGCACGGCATCATTGTCGTCTACGACGTGACCGATAACGGTGGGTTCTAGCCTTTGTCCTCATTGTGTCAACGCCTCATCTCCTAATCGCACCGTAGACACCTTCACGAACGTCAAGCAATGGCTCCAGGAGATTGACCGTTATGCGTCTGAGGGTGTAAACAAGCTGCTTGTGGGCAACAAGTCGGACTTGACGAGCAAGAAGGTCGTGGAGTACAGCGTCGCGAAGGTACGGCAATCTCGGAGTGCTGTGATAATGACCGGCTAACAATGCTTGTTTCAGGAATTCGCGGACTCGCTCGGCATTCCTTTCCTCGAGACGTCGGCGAAGAACGCGACGAACTGTCGAGCAGGCCTTCTTGACTATGGCGAAGCAGATCAAGGACCGGTATGTTTGCACACTCGCCTCACTCCATGCGCAGTATCAGTGACGCCCATCTTACAGTATGGGATCCACCTCCACCACCGCCGGCACGGGCAAGTCGTCAACGATCACGCCAGGTCAGACCGTGCAGCAGCAATCCTCGGGCGGGTGCTGCTAAACGCGTCGGCCGTTGCGTGTTGTGCTGCGCAAATGCGGGCAGCATTCGGAGGGCGATTCTGGAATGGTTTCCGTTCATCGTAATCTATGCTTTACAGCCTTTGTTGTTGGACTCGTCTCGTTCATTTCTTTCTCTTCACGTTGTCCCTGTTCCATCTAGCGATTGTGCAGGAGGTCATGCCCGCGTCTCCGGCACTTTCTAGGCATGGTTCACTGTACCTGTTATGATACGCTACCCTTCTAGGAGTAGGGGGTAATGATGATGCATGGTGTTCCCTAGATCAAAGTACAAGCACTTGGTCATTCCATCATAGAGACACATGGTAATGAAGAGCAGAGGTGACAGCACGCCAGGCTAAGTATGTACTTTCGTCGGCACATTGTCTTCCAGCCATAGACGGACTCCCTTCTTGGAGACTAAGCTCAGCACTCGAGCTTGCTCCTCGGGGTCACGATTGCGGTAGAGCCGCATGACATGGCCTGCAACACTCCAGACGTCTTCCCACTCAGCATCAAACAACTCCCACCAACAGCATTCAGGCGAGGATGGTAGTGCAATCCCCAATTGCCTGGTTGCGAGCAATATAGCTGCACTGACGATGGTGGGCACGGCGTACAATGCGTACACCGGTGTCTGCAACCTGTGTGAGGACAAACAGCGTCAACGTGAACGATTGTCCCATGTGGCTGGTAAGAAGGGTACTCGCGCGTCGTTGAGGTATCCCCATGCTTTGTTCGAGACGTCTTCTCGTTCCGTGAGGCCGAGGACGCGGAGGTAGTTGACGAGCGTGCCGTATGGTAGCACGACGTGCACATTGAACCCTAGCCGCTTGAGAATCTGCATCTCGGCCACGACCAGCGCGTCCTTGAGATCGTAGAAAGTGTTGCCAAAGTAGGACATGGGGACGTATTTGAACTCGGGGCAGGGCACTCCGGACGAGGACGTTCCCGATGGGTGCTTGAGTCTGTGCGAGGTGCGTTGCAGGAGGAGGTCGTATACGTTGATGAGGTCGCGCATGCGGATCTGGCATTCTTCTAGCTTCGATGCGAGGTACAGTGCGCCCATGCCGATGTCCTGGTGGCTGGCGTAAAGGTGTGTTCCACGAGGGGGTTCACCGAGCACGTACCCCGATCCCGAACTGCTTCATCGACGTGACGTACCAGAACCTCTGGAAGAGTATCTGCGCGGTAGCTACAGCTACCTGCTTTCTGTCCTTTCGCTCTTCAGCGGTCGTTTATCCCATGCATAGTAGCCTTTTACTCACTGTCGCAGCAGCACGCCGGCCTCATGAATGAGTTTGCAGCCAAACGCGCGGAGGTCGAGCTCCAGCTCCTCAGGGATGCCGTCTTCGCGCGACGGCGTCTTCTCGATTTGCGCGAGGGACGCTAGCGGGTATAACGACGTCGACATTGCAGCACTCGTCGAGAGCAGCCTGTGAAGAAGGAGAGAACGGCGGTGTGGCTGAAGAAGACGGTCAAGCACAGGGTCGGGCAGGCGGTAAACACGCCACAACACAAGACCCCGCGCACAAAGTTTCGTGCAAGTTGTACTCAAGCTCAAACCTCTCACCGTCTCCTTCAGCCACCCGAACCACATCTCGTTGCTTGCAAGCGGTTTTGTACAACTCTTACTGGAGTAGAGCTTGCACGTTTGGGGAATGTCGCATCTCCCTTTGAAGCCAGAGTTTGGCTATGCGCCGCGCTATCCACCGGATCCTAGAGACTACGCTCGTCTGCCACCAGCCCCGCTAATGCCTGGATACCCTCCCACACCCGACCGGTACGCTGCTAGAGAGAGGCACGCTTATCCACCCCGCTCGCCGCCTCGCGCACGCGGCGCGCCACCGCCCATGGACTCGTATGTCCCCGGCCGTCCTCCGCCAGACACGTATCGCGCACGACCGCCACCGCCACCGGCAGACACGTACGTTGCGGGTTACTACGACCGCCGCGACGAAGAGAGGTATAGGGAGCGAGACTGGGAACGACGCGACGACTACCGAGCAAGACCGAGGGATGAGTGGCCGAGGGACAGGGAACGGGACCGGAGGTGGGAGGATGATCCTCGGAGAGGCTATGAAAGGGAACGCAGGGAGCGTACACCAGAAGACAGACGCTATGCACGCGATCGCCCTCCGAGAGATATAGAGCCCGAGCGCAAGTGGGTGCCTCGGCCGTCCAAGTCGCCGCCGAAGCGCGTTGGTATGTTCCCGACCTCCTGTTCGACAACACGACTAGTTCTCACCATCTTTCAATAGCGCCTCCCGTAGAACCGGAGCGTAGGTCTCGCTCTCCGATTAGCAGGGCTCGTACACCCGTGTCTCCTAGACGGCGTCCTCCTTCACCCTCGCCTGCTGCTAGCCGGTCTGGTTCGCCGTATAAGATTGAGCGTTCGCGTCCTATCCGGCCTCCGTCGCCAGGGGAAATAAGGCCGCCGCGTGCACGACGAGAGCGTTCGCCAGGTGAGGAGGATCGCAGGCGGTATTCAACACGTCGCAGCCCTACTCCGGACAGGAAGCGGCGCTACAGCCCAGGCGGTCCAGCGCGTCTGTTTGACTATAGGGACAGAGATCGAGATATACGCTCGCCTCCTCGACGGCGAGCGTACTCGCCTGACCCTCCACCGCGCAGGAGGAGCCCCAGGCGAAGCCCGCCACCCAAGCGGAAACGAACTCCCAGCCCTCCTAGTCGGTCGCGATCTCGCACCCGTTCTCCGACGCAGACACCTCCGCCCAAGAGACATGTACTGCCGGCTCCCAAGTCGCCTACACGCCCCCCGGCCATCCCCCCTGCTCCTCGTCCGATCACTCCTTTGCAGTCGAAGACAGATGCGGATGGTGACATCAAGATGGAGGAACCTTCCTCTAGAGTAGAGCCTGCACTCGTCAAACCTGCACCGGAGCCTGATCACAGAAACGCGACCGGAACGGGGGATCCAGACGCTACCTCTCCTGCTCATGTTCAGGTTTCGGTGGCCTCACCTATCGCGACTACGCCTACTATTCCAAGCTTGCCTCCCAAGCCGGACAATGATCCTGACCAGAAGCCCTCACGAAGGCGACGATCAAGGTCACCCCCCACGGGACCTCGTAATTACGCACCTACACCCCCTAATGCGACGCCCCCACATCAAGCGACGCAGCCAGGCCCTAGCTTGCCACCGAAGCCAGAATGGACGCGGCGCAGCACCGCGCCTCAGCAGAGCAAGGCGAAGACCGAAAGCCCCCTCCCATCCGCGGCACCTGAGCCAGTCGACTCAGGGCCCGCTATTCCACCATACCAGTGTAAATCTAGTGTAACCGCTGACATCGAAGCTGAGGTGCGTGATCCTCCTGTGCACATGCGCCCACCACCGAGCTGATTCGCCGCGCGGCAGATCGCACGCATACAGGCCCACCGGATGCATCTGGAAGCCGAGTATGTGCAGACATCTGCAGCCGCGCGCAGGGCGCTGCACGAGTTTGACATGTCGAGCATCGACTTGAAGGTGTCTGTCAGGCGGCGAGAGCTCGCCGACGCGCAGCTCGAGAAGGCACAGGTTGGAATGCTGGGATTGGACTATATTCCTTGATGGCCCACGCGGTGTCGCAGATAGGATGCCCGAGATGGCGGCGAGTGTAGAATATGATAGTGTACATTGATAATTCATGCCTCCACGCTACGAGTTAGCCATGCATGTATAGCCAGGGCGATCAGTTCTTGGGTATCCGCTTGCACTCGATGTAGGTTCGTGTAGGGTCCATGGGCAGGGCGCAAAAGAATCCTTGGTCCTAGGGGAACAGAACGGTGAACGCCGTTAATGGAAGAGTAGAGTCGCAGCATGTACCTGCATCGCTTGGAAGAGCTGTGTCGAGTACATCTCCATCTATTCCAGATGTGCACGCACGGTTCAGTACCCGAGCGCACAGCGGTGCGACAGAGCAGCCATAGGGGGGTGGCTGCAGAAGCGTACCTGAATGCACTTGCGCCCCTTCTCCTTCCCTTCCCTGCAAATTTCCGAGCGCGGCGCGTCGCGCGCGCTGTCGAACGTGTACACGGAGTTGGGATCCTCCTGCGCAGCGCACCCGCCGCCGGTCAGCGTTCGTGTTCGTCGGTGCACGCAAAGTTTGGCGGCATCATGCCGACGAGGAGAAGCACGTACAGCGATGAATTCTTTCAGGGCCTGTTCTGGCGGCTTCGACGCCGCGTCCTGAGATTCGTTTGAGAGCTTGCCTGTGATCTTCTGAGCGAGAGATGACATGGTAGTAGTCGTAGACCAAGAGAACGGATGCAGGAGGCGCTCGCGGGGGCAGCGCGAACCGCTCGTATGCCGGCACAGTATGGGATGACGTCACACGGCAGGAACTCAGGCGTAGGTACTTAGTGCCAATCACGCGCGTAGTAAGTAGGGATATGCAAGAGGATACAACACTCAAAAGCTACAGGGGTTTATGTTCTTTGTAACAATGTCTCTCTATGTCGGGTACGCTGTTCAGACGCGACTGGGCATGAGCACAGGATGAGAAGGAGAAGGGCAGTGGACAGACGCGCACCGAGACTCGATAGCCGCTAATGATACATCTACCAGCCCCGGTTCGCCATTTTTCCACCCTTGAGGTTGTCGTCGCTACATGCCAATCAGTTAGTTCAATGATAACGTTAAGCAGAGAAGACGTAACGTACATAGTCAGGCCGACCATTGCTTCTCCGAGGTCCTCAGAAATCTATGTTCGACGGCGTCAGTACTATAGCGCCAGCAATTGGCCACGTTCCCTACCTCCGCCAGGAATCTTCGGGTTGTTGTAGTGAGTGACCTGAAAAAGGGTCGTCAAGCATCCATCTTAGTCGCTATGCATGGAAACGACATACTGCCTGGACGATGGCGCGAGCCCTCTTGGCCGGATCTCCGGACTGCAAAAATGTGAGAAGGACATTCAGGCAAATATAGCGCTGAACCCACATGGAAGATGCCTGAGCCAACGAACACTAGACGAAATAGTGAGCAACCCTGCATGCTGAACGCTGGAACCGACACATATGCGGACTTACCACCATCACAACCAAGCTGCATCATGAGTGCGGCGTCCGCTAGAAGTAAAAATTGAGTGAGGACTGACGCTAAGGCGCATGGCAACGCATGGTGCACATACCGGGAGTTGCGATACCACCGGCCGCAAAGTTGACCACAGGAAGGCGCTTGAGGCGCGCCGTCTCCTTCAACAAATGGAACGGCGCCTGGATGTCCTTCGCGTAGGCGTAGAGCTCCTCCTCGCTCATGACGCTGGCCTTTCGGATCTCGCTCATGACCGACCGCTGGTGCCGTACCGCCTCCACGACGTTGCCGGTACCCGCCTCACCCTTGGTGCGGATGAACGCAGCACCTTCCGAGATGCGACGCAGCGCTTCACCGAGGTTGCGCGCACCGCATACGAAGGGCACTTTGAATGCGTGTTTGTTGATGTGGTGCTCGTCGTCCGCGGGCGTTAGCACCTCAGATTCATCGATGTAGTCAATTCCAATGGATTGAAGAATCTATGGATGAGATGCAGGGCATTGATATGAATAAAATTATTGCCCTCGAATAAATAGCATATACACACCTGCGCCTCGACGAAGTGACCTATGCGGACCTTCGCCATCACCGGGATGGTGACAGCGTCGACGATCTCCTTGATCATTTTGGGGTCACTCTCCAAACCAAGGTCAGGGCATGTCCCAAGGAATGTCACACGGAGTGTTATAACTCACCATCCGAGCGACGCCACCAGTAGCGCGGATGTCTGCAGGCACTCTTTCCAGGGCCATGACGGCGCACGCACCAGCCTCCTCAGCTATGCGAGCTTGCTCGGCGTTGACAACGTCCATGATGACGCCGCCCTGGAACAGAATGATCATCGGTGACATTTCAGGGTCGGCAGGGAGCCTCCTTTGTGCGTACCTTCAGCATCTGGGCGAGGCCGGACTTGACCTATATGCAACAAAACGCCCGGTACGATTCGCATGAACTCTACTTTGCCATCTAGACCGAACGAAACTCACGCCGAATGTACCCAAGCTTCCACTGGCACCATCCTTGTCCTTGGTACGCGTGGGCGCGACCACAGGCGTCCCGGAGGGGTTGCCGACGCCGTGCGGGACAGGCGGAGTCGCAACGCCGCTGACAGGGGTCTGGCTTTGGCTCTGAGCAGGAGTGGTCATCGTTGCAGACAGTGGCGACCGTGCAGAGATGGGCGATCACACGAGAGTTGAGATCAAGGACGGCGCGCGGTGGCTGAGCAAAGAAAAGGCTTTGAGCGGATTGGACTCGGGAGTCACTCTGACTCTCACCACGATCAGCTCAGGGAAAACGGCCACGGCCCACTGTATGGTCGCGTATTCTTTAATTCAGCCGCTTCAGCCCTCAAGGCTCCCCGTCCATCCCGTCTTACGATCTTTTCTTGCTTCCTGTCCCGGGCAGCGCTCGATCTGACCGCCAACACGACCAAGCCCGACGCCCTGGCCATCGATGGGCTGCACACGCATCTCACCGGAACGGCCCGACATCTGGCGGAGAGACTTCAATAGCAGCTGTAACGCTCGCTTTGTCAACAGAACGTCTATCGGCGCATCAGACTGGCCTGACATGCTGAGGATAGATCGGTGAAAAGTGGGTGCTGGGCGCAGTAGGCTGCAGGGAGCAGGGATGTCGCGATGGACGCAACTCTCGGTCCCTCGCACACAGTGGGTCGGACTGTGTCCCAGCGGATCGTTCCTCGATCGCTCTCGACTTGGTTGGCTAAACTGCGAATTGAGGTCATGAGACAATGGTTCTCCCCTTGCACGCTGGCTATACGCCTTCGCAAGAGCTCCCGTGTCCAGAATAGTGAGTGTGCTTTCCTCATGTGTGCGATGGTCGTGCTTCCCCCGTAGCTCACATGGCCTCATGCTGGATAGTACCAGGCTCCTCGCAGGGGGCTATGACCTGCACCCCTTAGGACGCAGTCTATGCAGTGCGATGATCTCTTCTCCGGGCCCGAGAAGCGTGCGCGGACCCGCTGCGACATGGGGATCCTACTGTGCTTCTTCGGTTTCCTACCATGTGCGCCCGCGCCCGCATGACGATTCGGAACCTGTTTGCCGTTATTCTAGCACCACTGCATAAGCTCGACCCCATCATTGCCTCCCTAGCTGGAGAGGCGGACCACCTTCTCTTTCACCTCCCAGGTCAGGCTGTGGCCGAAAGCCAAGCATTGCGGCCCGCGGCCACGCTCTAGGGTCACCATGGCGTGTATGACATCAACTTCTCTCCATTCAAGCCGCGATGATGACAGTGTGCACTCTCTTGTCCGTCGCCGACAAGGACCCGATGATATCAGGCGGGCCGTTGGCCATAGCAGAGTATGCTACATAAAGCTCGCCTTTCGGAGCAACTTGTGAACAGCATCCGGCGCGATGTTCTCCCTCTTACTTGCATTCACGGCGTTTGCAGGCCTGCTCTTGGTCCATGGCCAGTCGGTCATCGTACCCGGAGCACCGTGGAAGGACACCAGCGGAAACGCTATTCAAGCCCATGGTGCCGGAATCCTGAAGGTAGGTTGTCTAGAGCTAGTGGCCCTTGTTTAGAGTAAGAAAGGGCATCCTGCAGGTTGGCAGTACCTTCTACTGGTTTGGGGAAGACAAGTCGCATAACAGTGCTCTGTTCAAAGCTGTATCTTGCTACACTGTAAGTGGCTGGTGATGCGTGTGTCGTTCTGAAAACTGATATGGCCATCGTTTAGTCT
Organism: Trametes sanguinea; assembly: GCA_008973685.1. Classification (NCBI taxonomy): domain Eukaryota; kingdom Fungi; phylum Basidiomycota; class Agaricomycetes; order Polyporales; family Polyporaceae; genus Trametes; species Trametes sanguinea. The sequence goes on from WAHA01000006.1 coordinate 1,907,332, forward strand.
ACTGATCTAGTGAACTGGGCCCGTCAGAATGATGCTCTGAGTCCCATCTCTGGAACCATGATCTCCACCAGCAACGTTGTTGAGAGGCCGAAAGGTAAGTGGGATATAACCTAAGTATTGGTCTACTCCACTGTCATGACGCTTCCTCCTGAATCCCAGTGATATTCAACAGCAAGGTACGTTCGAGGCCTTTCAGACTGCACTGATCTCGAGTTCATGTTCCTGGCAAGAACTCCGAGTATGTTATGTGGTTCCATTCAGATACCTCGAAGTAAGTCCGGAATGCGTGTCTTCAGGCAGCTTGTCTGGGATTGATCGGGTCTGACCTGTGGCCGTCTGCAGCTATGGCGCTGCCATGGTCGGCGTCGCGACTGCGAAGACACCATGCGGCCCATACACCTACAAAGGCAGTTGGAAACCTCTTGGGGCAGACTCGCGTGACGAAGGGCTCTTCCAGGACGGTACGTGTATCAACATCAAAATGCAATCGTGCACTTCGCACCAGGATCGCTGACCCATCTATCACCAGATAACGGTATGTATCCGACCGCCATATCCGCTTGGTGTTCCACTGATAGATTTGTGGCGTGTCACTAGGCTCCGCATACCTCTTGTATGCATCCGACAACAACCAGAACTTCAAGATCTCGCAGTTGGATTCCAACTATTACAATGTCACTTCGGTAGTCAGCCAGATGAATGGTGCGTATCAGACTGCAGTCCCTATCTTACACGTTTTCACCCATCGTTTGAATTGCGGTAGGCGCGACGCTTGAGGCGCCTGGTATCGTAAAGCGGAATGGCGTACGTATTGCCTCCCAGTCGTCTTCGTTAGTGGTACGTAACGTTGACTTGACAGGTGTATTGGCTCATCGCATCGCACACCAGTGGTTGGGATCCGAACCCCAACAAGGCCTTCCACGCTACGGTGGGCGCACGTCGTCTTTCTCATCGTTGCAACTGGACCTGAATTCTGCTTGGCGTCACGTATGCACAGTCCCTATCTGGCCCATGGTCGTCGCAGGCAGACATTGCACCCGAAAGCGTGCGCACATACTACTCGCAGAACGCATACGACCTCCCGCTCGGCTCGAAACGCGATCTATATGGGTGACCGTTGGCGTTCCAACATTCTGGGAAGCAGCCAGTACATCTGGTACCCGCTCGACTTTTCGAGCGGCTCGCCGCAAATCGTCCCTGCGGATGTATGGAGTGTCAACCTCAATGCTGGTAAGTAGGCAGCTATAGCTATTGCCAATGGTCACAACGCGTCGTGCCGCACAAGAAGTCGCGATTGTATTGAGATCTCACGTTGTCACCAGGTACTTACTCGGTCGCCACGGGCACGACCTACGAAGCAGAGAACGGACAGCTCGGCGGGTCCTCCAGGTTGCTGACTGGCTCTGCCTTCTCAGGCGGCGAGGCGGTCGGCTATCTCGGTACGTGACCTATTCCGAATCTTATAAACGGCCGAGTGTACTCAGTGGGCGGTGCAAATTTCAGGCAATGGCGGCACTGTGACTATCACGGTGCAAGGCCGCGGAACCGCGCAATGGGTGTCCCTCTACATCGCTAACGGCGATTCGTCCTGGAGGAACACGACGATTAGGTGCTGCTTACTTCCGGGCATCTTTGTTGGCGATGCCGGGCGCTGACCTTGGGGCCATTGCTTCCAGCGTGAATGGTGGTTCAAGTATCGTGCTTGACCAGCCCAACACTGGGGGCGGCAATGTCGTGCTAAGCATCCCCGTGCAACTGAACCTGCGCTCTGGCTCAAACACCATCACCTTCAGTGCCGGTCAGAGCAGTACGTACCTGATTCTTCGCTTCGACTGAATGTCTTGGGTTGGCTATTGCCTCTCGAGCACCATCAGTGGGGACAAAGCTGATGCGCCAGATACAGACTATGCTGCGGACCTCGACAAGATTATCGTGTACTGAATGAGGCGTCCGATTCTGGCGACGGCGGTCCTAAACAGCGCATTCCCTCGTCCGGCTTCTCACCCCTCGAACATTGTCCCTACCCGGACTGAATGCGCGTACGGCTTCCTGTATATCATCCACTAGCCCTACGTCCAATCGGGTAGTCTCCGTGCTAAATAAGCTACGCGTGAGCAAGCGCAAGCCTCCTCTGTGCCTTCTCGATCCCACGGCGCGACTCTACTCCCATCGCGCAGGGCTGGAGTCGCATGGGACGGGCGGCGCGGTCTCACCGTATCAGCGTGCTACGACGCTTCTGCCATTGCGTCGCAGAAATACCGACGATATGTCGCTCCCGCCGCGCGATATTGCCCACGAGCCGGGCCGCGTGATAGCTGCTCGTGAGTGCGCTCTTGCGCTCTCGGTCGTATGGCTGCCCGCATCTCCACAAGCGAGGTATTCTCGGCCAACGGTGGCCTGAGGGTGCCTGGCTGATGGTGATTTTTCTGCGAGCGGCGCACGCAACGCCTTGAGGCCATTTTCTCCTTGGCTGCGGTGTACAGGTGTGTCAGGTAAGTAACTGCGACGCTGGATGTCCCAGTGATATCTGGAAATTGTGCGATCAGTTACGCCGATGCCGAATCCCGATGGTGGCACGCGATCAGGGCGGTATGTACCAAGTGGCCGACTTGTGCCGCTTGGCGCTGTTCGAGGTTCGAAGAGGCTGGATGCGTAATGTAAGGCCTTTGGCCCAGACGAGCCATGCATACAGCTGGTGGTGCAAGGGCCTACGTGACCCTGTATGATGACACTTTGCTTACGATGAACGCGCCCGTGTCACTGTAAGAGGCAGATGTAGGCCATAGATTGCGAGCCCATCGCGCAGCGCTTCAGGGCACGGTCCCCATCTGCTGAACCGATAGCACAACAACGTTCGGTACCTCGGCGCCAAGATGGATGACAAGAACGTCGTGACAGTGTTTCGGCCCACTACAGTATGCGTACGGCAAGTGCATACTACTGTACTAACGTGCAGGTGAGGGGTGCGATGCAGGGCCGCAACTTGGAGTGCCGCAAGGCCTCGGAGTCGACTCCCCGTGCGGTCCTACCAGACTCCTGGACGCTCATGACGAGACCGGACCTTATATCTCGGCAAGGTGAGTTTGAGCGCGATACAGGACGAGTAGCACGTTGAGTGTGCAAGTACTGCATTCCCCGAGGTCCCAATCCAGTCTTGCCCAGCTGCCTCGGCGCGGTCGGGGAGATTCGAAGGCTGTACCACAAGCCGCCAGCGGGAGCCTGAGTGTGATTGGAATCCAAATCATCCCCCTCGCGCTGGTACGCAGCCTCACTCACCTCAAAGACCAGAACCTCCAGCAGCCCACAGGAATCACCTAGGCGTCCGTCCCGCCGTGGTGCGGGATGTCCTTAGCTAGTACATACAAACCACCCGAGCCGTCGTGTCCTCTCACGTGCACGCCGCTCTTCCCTTGAAGTTACTTGCACTGTGGGCCATTTGTAAGATGGCGCGACGGTCGGTCGCGGGAGCGTACCGTGCAATAATGCAATGCCGTTTCAGTGCATGACGGAGACGGAGACGGAAACGCGACCTGATATGATTTTTCAGATTTCATTTCATCTGTGCGCGCGCGGGGGCCCGTCGCGACACGTCTGCCATCGAGAATGAGGCCTCATGAGGGTTGCTGTTGACGTTGCCTCAGCTGTTCTCGCAGGAGACGCAGCAAGCGGCGCTGCCCGCAACGGCAACAGTCGAACTGAGCCGGCGTATCGGCCAACGTCAGCTGAGACAGCGGAGGATGCAGCCATCGCGCTTCTCCATGCAACGCACTGCAAGGTTGAGTTCGGTATACACTATATCAACCCTCACGGACGTCTTCTGCGGCGGTATCACCAAGAATACGTGTCGGGACTCGGGCGTGCCGCTCGACCTGCGACTATTGATGATGTCCGGATCCAGATCAATACTTGCAGCAGAGTGGCGCCGCCTGTGCATCAATGCGGTCGGCTCGGTCAGTCAGTACTTCGTCCACATATCCAGATACTTGCACCGGTCAATGCCACCGTGCGTCCACACGTCAGCCTGGCGATGAGGGCCTGACGATATGAAAGCGATGCCAGACAGTAATACCATCGATCACGCGTGCAGGCCTCGACTCACCGAACCACAAATCCGCACAGACTCGGAGACACAGCGATCCAGTGCGGGGACTACGCACCCCGATTCAACACGCGGAGGAGGAGGATGCACAGGCGGCGACCGGGCGATGGCCCACAGGCGTCATTAAGAAGCGCATTGGAGGCGCGCTGATACGGCGTATACATACATACATGATGCATGTACAGTATGTGCGGTACGTATCATCGGGACGTCGGCGTCGCATCGCGTGTCGAGTGCTGAATGGACGGAAGACGCGGGGCGTGGTGTGAGATATGATGGTGTGCCAACGATACAGTACCACACGACCACACGACCGACCGACCGACCGATCGCGCAGGCGGGCGGTTCGACCTTCAGCGCCTCAGCGTGCGGGCGTCCGAGGCGGCGTTCATTAATAGTCGTCCTCGGACGGGGCTTTCGACCGGCGGGCGGGCAGGTCGAAGGTTATGTAGCTTGCGGACGTGCGATGGCCGGTGGCCAGGGGGCAACGACGCCCACCGGACGAGCGACGCGCGGGAGGACGAGGGCGACGCGCTGCGGTGTGGGTGGCCGCTCCTCGCAGGTCCTCGCGACGTCATGCAGTACGATGACCCACACTGGGATTGGCAGCGGTATGACGACGGCGCGACCGCAGCCGCGTCGCAGTCGAACCTGCGAACCTGCGAACCACAGGACGGGGACCCACACCCAGCGGACGCATTCGCCAGCCAACGTCCGCAGGCCCGCATATCCATGGCCATGAGAGCACGACCGGCCGGCCGCCTGCCCAACCGACCGGCGAGAGCTGTCCAGGGAGGCCACCGGACTCGGGAAGTGTCTCTATACAGCCGCCGCGCCGCGTCCATTCTTCTTGCCCGCACACGCTTCCCAGGCGGAAAATTCGCTGTGGCCGCAGATCGTCCGCGCTCCGACGGGCCGTATCTGACAGACAGTGGTTCCTGCGTGCGGTCCTCCCGTACGCTGGCACTCTCAAGACTCGAAGAGGATTGGCGAGACTGCACGACGTACGATGCGAGTCTGTACGCGCGCGCGAGGCGGCGCCGCAGAACAGAGAACGCGAACACCGAGTTTGGGGCCTTGTGGTGGCGGAAGGGACAGCCAGAAGATTGAATGTAAATAGGCCAGTGACGCCGGCCTCTACGCGCCCATGTACTGTACCACAGCTCCTGTCCCCATCTCGCTGCGCACGGGAACACTGGGACCCTCCGCCACGACGCTACCTGCAAGCCTGAGCAATCCTCCTTGGCGAGCTGACATGGCATTGCGGTACGATAAACAGCCCGGGGCACCCAAGTCGCCTGACCGCCCCCGCAGAGCATCGAGGCGGAAACTCGGCGGTGCTCCCGCGCCTCGCGTCTCGCCTCGCGCCCGATCCTGGGTCCTGACAGATAGGGCACCGTCATCCGGACGCGTCGGCTGAGGCAGCAGGCGTTCGAGAAGCCTGCAGCCTGCAATTCCTGTGCTGCACCATTGAGATCCCGGATGGAGCTGGGACGGGGATGGGTAAGTACTGTAAGGGATGGAAGCCCACTGGCCAAGGTGGGGTGGCGCCGACCGCGAGAAGCCTCGAGAAGCGGTCGCGTGCGGCCGAAGCAGAGGGCTCACACACCAAGTGCGGGTCGACCGGGCTGCGTCTCAGATCCGGGGGTCGTGTGGGTTGTTACGGGGCGAAACTGTATACCTGCGTGGGCGGGCGAGAGGGCAAAAGGGGGGCGCTGCGCGGTCGCGGGCGGTCGGGTGATGTAGTGGAGACGAATGATTATAGGCCATGTACAGAAGCGAACGAGGAATGAGAACGGAGATGCGAATGCGGATGGGCGAGTACGGATGCTGTCTGAAAGATGCAAGAGTAAGATGCGGGCGTGCGTGGGTAGTGTACAATGCGGGGTGATATGTGTGAACGCGCGATATGATGCGATGTGAGGTGCGTGGCGAGGCGAGGAAGAAGCTTCAAGGGGAGAGAGAAAGAGAGACGCTGCAGGTGATCATCCCATCACGCGGCGCCCGAGTGCAGTCCGAAGTTGTTTCTGTTTCTGTTTCTCGTCCGAGAAGATGCTGATACTCCAACCGATGCATCCCATCTACCGCGCACGGTGACGCCGCGCGAAGGCCGCAGTCGAGTGTCGCAGCGCTGCCGGGAGAGAAGGCGCCGCAGCAGCCGAAGCCGAATTTGCAGTTGGAGGAGGGACGCCTACCCATTGAGACGGTGCGTGGGCTGCGGCAGACGAGCCGGACTGAGACTCCCAGCGAGGCAAAGCCGGGAGGCCGATCGAGCGGCGTTTGGCGGGCACAGGGTGTGGTGCTTCGCGCTCGGCGTTCGCATCGTCGTCGGCGCCCTCATCGTCTCTCGCACGCTTTCGCTTGTGAGGGCGGTGGGTATAGGGTGGGTGCGAGAGGTCCTCGTCCTCGTCCGGGAGGTCGTAGAGGAGGAAGGTAGGCGAGTGGTACGGAAGCGGGATGGGCGCCACGAGGGGCGCATTGCAGACGACCTCTGCCACTTCTGGAGAGGGCGAGAGGTCGCTATCGCGCGAGACGGTGGAGGAGGTCTCTGAGCGGAGGACGGGGTCTGGAATGGCGCAATATGCGGTTAGAGATGAGTATATGCGCTATGACATCAGGGCGGCTTACAGCTCGGGCCCGCGTTGTGGTCCTTGTGAGGATAGTGGTGGAATGGCAACAAGAAATCAGGGGGGCTCGATGGTACACCGGCGTTGGTCCAGCTGGAGGGCGCGAGTGGGCTGGCGAAGAGAGCGGAGTGCTGCTGTTCCTGGTAGAAGGGAGCCGGGGAGAACCAGCCCATTGATGAGGGATGCATTCTGTGGGAGTGGCTTGAGCTGGTGTTGTGGTGATGCGCATACATGGACTGGCGTGGTGGCGGGGGGAGGAAAGGGCGGCTGTGGGGATGGAGAGCGGGGAGGTCGTGGAGGAGGAGGCGGGCGAAGTGGTCGTTCATGGGGGAGGGGCGGAGACTGGCAGGGACGGAGGATGGGAGGGGAGGGGAGGGGAATATATACTATCAAGGGAGAGGGGAGCATGGTGGGGATTAATAGGGAGATCTGTTCAGCGATCGCAAGGGGTAGATTGGTGTTGGGCGTGAAAGTGGTGAAATGGCGGATGCGATGGTGGCCATGCCATGCCAGTCCATGCCAGTCCATGCACAGGGTCGCGCTCTCAGAGCTCTCTCTCGCACAAGAACATCCGCCAGATCTCCCTCAGGCGCCCATGCATTCCGTTCATTGCCATCTCAATCTGCCACTCTGCGTTTCCTCTACCTGAATCCTCCTGCCTTCCCAGCCCCACCTCCGTACCTACGCGCCCCGTATTCGTGTATCACACCTATCATGTATCGTATTGTGAGCCGTCAGACGAGACAGAGGGGCGCAGGGCGGTGGCGAGGCGAGGAGCGTTCTCGGCGGACAAGGCACGCCACCGGCCCATCCGAATTCGCCGCCTGTCCACGCGCGCTCCCCGCTCGCTCGCCCGCATTTCCAAGTTTTTCCACTCTTCCGTCGTCTGCGCACGCTGCCCAGTGACTGCGTCGGCTGCTGCAACTCGCTGCTCCTCCCTCGCAACTTCTTCTTTCTCGCGTCGTCTCTTTGACACCCAGCATCTGACGACGCTCGGTCGCTCGGTCGTCACCAGCTCAGCTCCTCTCCGCCAAACCTCGGCTCTTTTACTTCCCGCAGACCTCTCCCGCCACCACCGCTCCGCCACCGCCCAAGCGTTCGCGTCACTCCCCTCGCCCGTTGCGCCCTTTCCCGCCTAGCCCATTAGCAGCTCGTCTTATCGTCTCCCGTCGATTGACGTCTCCTCTTCCCTCGTCATCTGCCCGCCTCTCCTCTCTTTCATCAGGGGCTCCCTCTCCGCGCGCACTATCCAGCCAGCATCGACATCACTCACGTCCGGTACGTACACATACTACTCTACTCTATACACGCTCTTGTCTTTTTCCATCTCGCCCTCCTTGGGTCCGTGCCGTGCCGTGACACCGTCCGCTGATCACGTTCCGTCCCTTCTTTCCATCCGTTTTCGGCCAAACCTCGTCTTGTCCCGTCCCGCCGCCGCGTCCCCCTCCCCTCTCCAGCTCCCGTCTCCGGTCAAATGTTCAGGTCACTCGTCCCCCGCCTCTTCGCGCCTGCCCGCCTCCTCCACCCCCACCACCGGCTCTTCTCCGCACAGGTCGCCCAGGCCGCCGTCGCTCCCTCCCAGCCTCTCCCGTCGTCCGCATCCGCATCCGCATCCACATCCCCAGCGCAGACCCCGAGCCAGGCCCACTCAAAGAGCCCAGCCGCTGGCACGCTCCCGTACCGCGTCCCGCGCAACTCCCGCGGCAGCGTCCCAGTCTATTCCCAGATCCGCAACCACACGCGCTACTTCCTGCTCATCCGGGACGTCCAGGGCGACATCGACGTACGTCCATCCCGTTCCTTGTGTTTCGTCCGTGCGCGCGCTGACCTCCGCCCTGGCTTGCTCCTCATCCGCCTTGACTCCCGTGCCGAACCCGCAATGGCCACCCGTCCGTCGCCTGGTTCCTTACTCCTGTGTACCGGACACGAAATTACGCGCGCCACGACACGTCCGTCTGCGTCGTCCCGTCCCGCTGTCGACCGCACGCGCACGCACCGCAACGTCGCAAACACCAAACACATGCCCGCTCCCGCTGCGGCCACCGCCCACAGGCGTTCGTGCAAGACCTGAAAACGTCGCTCTTCCCGGAGGGCTCGGAGCAGGCCTGCGCGGCTCAAGATCACGACGGACCGCCGGCAGCGCGTCGTCGTCTCTGGCGGCCGCTGGAAGAACGAGATCATCGCCTGGATCGTCAGTCGCGGCTTCTGAGCGTCGTAACTTGGCGGTGGATCGTGGAGGACACGCTGGGTTGGGCTGGGGGGGAGAAGGTTCTTAATGGGGTCTGCTGCGTATGAACGGTCAACGGTCGCACGGAAGCGCGAGGCAGCTTGGCTGAGCGTTTGGCGAGACTGCGGCCGCCAAGGCAGCCAGTCTGGGAGACCACCGTCATGCGGAATACAGCCTTTGTGGTCGTAAAAGCACCCCGAGCAAATGGTCCAGGTCCCGTCGCAGGTCACGTCCATGCCGTCCGCATTGGTTGTCGCATTATCCATACCATACCGCTAATCACTGCTTTCTTGACTCATCACGCGAGCGTCGCCCCGCTGAAACGCCCGATGCGCTCGAACGACGAACTTAAGGCTCGGACATGCCGCCCCTCGCGGTGTCGGCCACGACTGCGGTGCGCGTATGTAGGTGCGGCGCGGCTCATTTGCGCAGCTGTGAACGTAAGGCCGGGGGGCGTTCGTTGTACAGCGCAATGCTTACACTCAAGCCCGGCGGTGTCCTTATATTCTGCCCGCTGCCAGCGTGCCACCTTCCGAGCGGCCTTGGTGCAGGAGGAACCCTCCAGACGCGCTGAGCCAAGCCAAACACCAGCTTCAGAATGGATGTCGCTCTCGTTCGGAGTGCTGGCCTTCGTCGCAGGAAGTCATACAATACTTCGCACGCCCTGAAGCCAAATCGGCTCGCAGCTGGGGTCTGCTCCCAATGTCCGTGTTGGCCATCTCCGCCGAGTTCCGACTCCCGACTCCCGACGCTCGAGGCCAGCCAGTACACGGTACCGTAACTTTCGCAAGCCGGAGAAGATAACATGAGACGCCACAGGACAGCGCTTGGAGGTACTGTACTGTACCACGCAGTCGTCGTGAGACTCTAAGGCACATCATTGCGACCCCAGGCACGGTGCGAGCTCGGTGGCCCTGTTCGCATGACGCGAGCCGCTTCGAGGATCGCCCCGGAGCTGGCTAAGACTCAGAGCTGGCGGTCGGAAAGGTGACTGTGATGCACGCACGCGGGCCGCGGCCGAGCGCGAGTTTCGGGGCGGGATGTGCAGTACATGGTGATGGCGGGTATGTATGTAGTATGCAGACGGCTGGCCATAGTCGTTGTTCACCGTGAGCTACGCGCGCATTCGCGCTCGGCCGTGCTCTGTGCGGCGTGGGCTCAGGCTGGTCAGTGAAACATATGTATGTGCAGATGCGACCGACGGCATGGGCGCAGCGTCGCCGACCGTTGACTGCTGGATGGAAATGAGGCGATGGGACCAGTAGTCGAAGTCGTGCGCATCAGGTTCGGTGGTCACCGCCCACGGGGAACATCAGCGATGGGGCGTAGGCGTTTGGCTGACCGTGCATTGTACTGTACTGTAGACATGAGGACGCACTCACCGCTCATCATGAATCGTGAGATCCCAACGGCGCGGAGACAACGCACGCAGGACAGCAATCACCTACCATCACAAGCATGGACTGATCGCATTGGCACTCCCGGAGGGCCCTCAAACAGGACGGCGACGCTGACATCGCATATGCTGATGTACGCTGTATGACTGGCGGCGACGGCGCAACACAAAGTGATGGAGCGGAAATGGTGGCACGGTGTACTGTAGACAGCAGGGGTGATGTCGCATATATACGCGGAAATTATCCAAGCGCGGAAAGGGACCAGATCGACGCCGGGCAACGAACGACTGCAGGCGAAACTGAGTGATGTCAGGCCTCAGTCGCTGAGGATGGCCTGCACGACGTTGGCAACGCGCAGCTGCCTGAGGTCGGTGTACGTCTGCAGGATGCAAGAGCCTGTGTGAGAGAGCGCATCGACGTTGGATGCAGAATGCCCCCTACCTGACCGCAACCGACGAAGATGATGGGTTGTCCGGTGACGTAGGTCATCGACAGCGCGGCGCCGACCTGCGGGCACGAATCAATGGTCAGTAACGATCTCTCCCCCTCCGTGATGACCATGCTCCCCGCATGTGTCGCGGGGAGCGAGAGCGGAGTACAAGGCACGCAACGCACCTTATCGTCAACCGTGTCCCACTTCGGTGACGAGCATCCCGTCGATGCCGCGCTCCTGCGCGCCCGACGCGGCGGAGAAGTCGCGCAGCGCGCGGTCGAACTTCGTGAGCTGGTCGACGGCCTCGTTGCCCACCAACGGCCTCGCCGACGAAGATGATCTTGTCCGGGCTGTTCGTCGCGACGAGCTGCGGGCCGAGCGCGGAGCGCGGAGCGCATGAGAATCAATTCTTCCGATTTAGAGCTTGGGAAGGAGAGAGGGGAGAGAAGCGTGATTGGCATGTGAATAGAGGCGTACCTTCGCGAGGGCGCGCATCAGCGGCTGCAGAAGCGCGAAAATGGCCGCTGTCAGTTACGCGTGTTCAATGGCAAGGATGCGAGATAGACATACCTCGTTGTCCTGCATACGGCCGGCAGGTGTCAATGAGCACAACAGTCGAAGTCGTTGTCGCGAGCTAGGTGAGCTCGCCATCAGTACCGCATCGCTCCCGATAGGTAACGTAGTGGCGGATTCCAGAACGTACCGTAATTGATCGCTTCCTTCGCAATCCCAGCGGCATCCTTACCGTAACCGCGCTCATACAGCTCGACGCGGCCCTTGCTGTCGGTCGCGCCGTCGACGCCGAGCATGCTCAAATTACGGACGTGCACGCGCAACTGCTCTACCGCACCGCTCCTAGATATCGCTTGTCAGTCATGGCTCCTCCAGGCGTCACAGTTGTGTTAGGGCGCACCGGAAGGTGTCGCATGCCGCGATGAGCACGCGGAAGCCATTCTGTATGAGCCAGAAGCAGACCTTGGACAGGTTCGTGCTCTTTCCGACACCGTTCACACCGACGAATGTGATACTGTATGGCTGCCGCTGTTGTGAGGTTGGCAACGGTGTGGAGAGTTTCGTACGAATGGATAGGAGGAAGATCGGTAGACGTCTTCGGGGTGAGGATGCGTGTGATGGAGTTTGCAAGCGCTTGCCGGACGGCCGAAGTCGTCGCTACGAATAGGACGGGTGGATGTGAGTACCAGATGGAGATAGCGGTGGAGGGAGTAGTTAACTGACTTTGGAAACCGCCCACTTTCTTGCCAACAAGGCTCTGGCCAACGTCCTCGCAAATCTTCTCCGAGATCTCCTTCGCGACGTTCTTCTTCATGAGGTGCTGCTTCATCGCCTCCAATACCGGCTTCAAGTCCTGTTCGGTCAAGACCTTCGAGCCGGTCAAACGCGCGAATATCGAGCCAAGCGCGCCCAACGAGCCCGAGGGAGCAGGCTTGTCCTCTTGTCCGCTCTTCTTGAGCACCTCCGCAATGACGTCGTCCGCGCTCTTCCCGCTCGACCCAAACTCCCAGTCGCGCACTTCATAGAGGCCGTCCTGGGTACGCGTGCCGAGCGAGCCGCTATCTACGAGGGCGGAGAGGTCAACGCGCGGTGCGTGCGTATCTGAGGTGGAGCTGTCGTAGCTGAAATCGAGCGAAGCCATGTCCGACTCGGTAGGTGCTTCGTCGCCCCATTTACGCTGTGTTTTCGCTTTGGCTTTCCGTTTCGACTTGGTCGGGGTCTCGGAGCTACCAGACAAGCAGATGTGGGTAACGGTGCCATAATGAGGAGACTAGGGCGATCATACTCTGAACCGGGGAGACTATCTCTCCCGTTTCCGGCCTCTGCGCGACCCCGCCCACGTCGACCAGGTTGGGCGCCACGACCCCGAAGTCTATTCTTCAACGCTTGCACATTCCGAGCTATGCGCTCCTCGTCTAGGACATTGTCATCAGACTGTGTGGGGACTAGTTGGGGAAGCGCGAGTCAGAACGTGCAGGTGATAACAACGTAACTATGAACTCACGTGTGTCGATATCTTCGGCAGCAGGAGTCACTTCAACTGCAGGGCGTATGACATGGCCAGAACGCGTGCGCCTCTCCTGCGTGAAGGGTTAAGGCGCGTGGTACGGCGAGCAAACGGAGTCATTGGGGCGAACCTGAGCAGCTTTGTCCTCGAGGCCGCGCAAGAGCTTGTCAAAAACGGCATCCCAGCCATCGAATGCTTTCGCAAAGTCCCATGAGGCAGAGGTTTCGGTTGCGGAAGACGAAAGCTTGGCGGTGCTGGTGACATGCAGGGACGCGACGAAGGTGGTCAAGAATGGCTGGAACAGCTTCACGAACAAGGTCTTGAGTGCGTTCAGCAGGTCCTCAACATAGGTCAGTTGCAGAATGCGTTGGTACGCCACCTGTGATAAACGCATCAGGATTTCCAGATGCGATGGACCCGGAGGAGCAGACGTACAACAAATATGAGCTCGAGATCGTTTACGAAGGTCCATTTGACGGCGTAGCCGTCCTTCTCGTACTTGCCATCTGAGCCACGCCCTTCAATAAGAGCCTCGCGGACGAGAGAGTTCACTGGGGAAGAGGATGATGCTGCGGTATGGGAAGCTGCAGGAGTGAAGGAGCGGGACCAGAGGACGACGCCGCCTGCGGATGGAAGGCTTGTCTTCAGCCTTCACGTACTCCCACCACGCTCGCAAACGAACACGCACCCTTGTGGGATATCGAGCAGTGATCTAGCATGGCCCTTACGCGCAAACGGTCGACGACTGCTTTTCCTGGCGAGCTTGGAGAACGAGGCGGGGAGAGTCAGAAACGGGCACGCGGAGAAGACGGGCGTCTGCAGCGCGAGTGCTGCGAAGCGCCTGTAGATCTGAGCAGCGGATCTGGGCCATCAGCGCGTCCGCGGCTCGCGATCGCGGGTCTGAGCAGTAGTACGAGCTCGAAGTCCTGGCAGTAGCGCTAGCAGCAGCCACGGTCACCGTACCTCTGCTGCACGCCAGGCTAGCTCCCACACAGACGCGTTAAGCGCGTCCATCTGCCAGGGAAGGCCTTCCAATTCAACCTCAAATTCAACCGTAACGTGTACGTTCAACTTTCGAAGCACCGACTCCGCTACTTATACCCCGACGTCCAGTGAACCCCCGTGCTGCAGCTCTTGGCGGACCCCACCGTAGCGATCCCCGCCCGAGTCGTTCGCTCGTTACTCAGTCTCCTATACACCACTCAGAGCATCGATCCCCTCAGTCCCTCGCCGTAGATCGTGCTTCTAGTACGTTGATGCACTAATCAACCATGCAATCTCCGCTAACAGATCATGTCACAGGTATGAGTACCATTGAGGTGTTCACCAATTCGTATGAAATCGTCAGCTTGCCGGCAGCGATTTATTACCATTATGACGGTCAGGCTCTCGGCTTATTCTTCGATCTGTACGAGCGCTGATTTTTATTGCAGTTGGCAAGTGTGTTTCGGCTGCCCGCCATCCCCGCTTCTTCACAATTGTATCGCAGAGATTAAACCAGAGAGCCCTATCAAGAGGCGCAACTTCGAGGTAGTCGACCGCCTTCAGCTCGACAACGCGGCCATATTCAATCCTCGCGCCATTTATGACGGCCGCAAGAATATGTTCTCGACGAGGGACATCCCTTCCAGCAGCGTGAGTGTGCTAGTCGGACGTCTCCTCAGGCTGCAGATATGCATATGACCATTGACTACTTTTACGACAGTACACAGTTGCTCTTGGGAGGACTCAAACATTTGAAGTGCTGATACGGCGCGTCAGCGTCATTCGACCGGAGTAGGAAACCATCTCCTGTCGTTGCGGTTTCCTAGTATTCATTTGCTATCCAGCGACGTGCGAAGTCTCACGCGGAGGCGGTCCCCAAATGATCCTGACAACACCGTCTCTCTGAACTTGTTGCAGCTAATCGTTAGACAGGCGCCGAATATGTACGTATCAGCAGTGTGTCCCTCGTGCGGACGCTGCTAACGACCTCACGACCACAGGCGGCACAAATTCCCCACCGACGCCCGTGCGTTCTACATCGCTCACAATGCCAAAGTCCTACGCCGTGGCCTATCTGCTTGGCGGGGCTACTTTCAGTGAGCCGACATCCTCCGCACAACCGGCGTGTCAGTATTGACCCCACCTTCAGGAGCGTTCGCCCCGTCCTGGGCAAGCTCATCATCAATATCGATGTATCACATGCTGCAGTGTAAGTACTTCGGGAGCCTGTCTTCATTGACTTCGGCCAGCTGACATGATCTTGTAGGTACACACCTGGACATCTCATCGACACTATGCTGGCGCATTTAGGCTTCTCGGACATCCGCAAGCTCGCTGACCTTGAGCAACTCGACTATGTCAAGCTCCGTGTTTTCCTCAAGGGGGTCCGCATCAAGCCCACACTTTCCAAGATGAAGCCTCGTCCCATCAGCGACTTGGTGCGAGAGGCGGGCATGCAGGAGTTCGACAAGGACGGCGAGCGCTGGACTGTGGCTGTGAGCGTCGTCCAGTTCAACTGTCAACAGCTTTGCTTGTTCCCCTACTGAATGGCATCACAGCGGCATTTCCAGAACAAGTACAACGTCCCGGTGCGCTACCCGCGGCTTGTCGGCGTCAAAGTCGGGCAAGGCTCAGTGATTCCCGCCGAGTTCTGTGAAGTCGTGCCGGGCCAAATCTACAGGAAGAAAATTCCTACTGAGTGTCAAAACGACTTTCTGAGCTTCGCAACTCAGAAGCCAGCTGAGCGCTTGCGTGATATCCAGAATGCCGTCTCAGGGCAGGTGCGACAACGCTTCTCTATACCCGAGAGTCGACGTCTGACATCCATATGTGCTTATACAGGGCCAACTTTTCGACTATGCCACGTCCGACTTCATGAGGGAGGCTGGAATGAGAGTTGATACAAGAGCCATGTCCATCGCGGGGAATGTCCTGCCGCCCCCGGCTATTCGCTATCATAATGACAGGGTGGTAAGAATGTGTCTGCTTTTCATAGTTTCTGCAGGAATCTGACAATCGTTCTTGCATTCCAGCAACCCGGCCAGGGTAAGTGGAACGTCGTCAGAAAGCAGTTCATTCAACCGGCGACACTTCGATTCTGGGGTGTCGCTGTGTTCGAAAGGGTTCCTGATGCGAAGATCAACGACTTCGTGAGGCAACTGGTCGGAAACATGCAGCGTGCAGGTATGATTTGCCAAATCTTGCTTGTACGCGCTGTTCAACTCACGCTTTCCTGCAGGTTTGAGTACGTTCTCAACGCTTGTCTCATAAAATTCTCAGGATGCTGATTGATTTCCAAGCCGTTGTGAATGGAAACCCTCCTATACAGATCGGAAATCCACAGGATGTGGAGCGGGTATGTTAGCATGCCACTCTGCTTGCAACCTGACTATGCTAAGGCATAAGATTGCGCCTTTTGCAGACCCTCCATAGCGTCGGCAACCAGTGCATCGACAAACGCTACATCCCCCCAGACTGGCCACGCGACCGGCGTCCGGTGCCACAGCTCATCCTTGTCATTCTTCCAGCCAATGCGGCAGAGTGCAGGAGGAGGGTCAAGCACTGGGGCGACATCAAGATGAATGTCGCGACGCAATGTGTGGTAAGCCTGACGGTCGCCCTGCTGGAGCCTGATTTTGACGCTAAGCACGACGATCACAGCGCGACGGCAAGTGGCAGCGTATGAGCGATCAGTACTGCAACAATGTGATCCTCAAGTAGGTTCTGTCATGGTGATCGTACATCTGTGTGGACGAACTTGACTTACATCATGCACAGGATCAATGCGCGGCTTGGAGGGACCAATTCTGTCCTTGACTCGAAGCCGGCTATGTTCCTACAGCAGCAGCCTTCCATGATAGTCGGTGAGCGCCAAGGATGATATATGACATTTGTTATAGAAGTTCTGACATATTCATTCGTGCGGTAGGTGCTGACGTCGGTCATCCTGGCCCTGGGTCAGCGACTCGGCCATCTGTCACAGGGCTGGTGGCTTCGGTCGACGCAGCTGTGAGCAAGCTGACATCGTACGCCAACGTGCAGCGTCCCCGTCAGGAGATCATAGAAGATCTCGAGGCCATGATGATGGTAAGCAGTTGTATCCCACCATCCTCTCGCCATTTGTCCCGGAGCCTCCCTTCTGTGGTGGAGTATGCTCACTATAAACTCATCCTGCAGAACGCGCTGCGGGACTACCGCGACTATCAGGCGCGTAATGTGACGCCGAACCCTCCCCCTCCGCGCAACATCATCTTCTACCGGGATGGCGTCAGCGAGGGCGAGTTCGCCCAGGTCGCAGAACGGGAGATCCCGCTTGTCAAAAGTGAGATATCGCTGCGCTATCTGGTTGAGCACTTATCTCATGTTGGACGCACTTGCAGGCGCATTTGTGAAGTCCAACATTCCCCCGCACTTGATGCCGAAGTTGATCTTCATCGTCGTCGGCAAGAGGTTAGTTCGCAACTTTGAGTGTGCCTGCGGAGTCAGTGATACTAACGATCGCTTCAGGACATCACGTTCGGTTCTTCCCCAAGAAGTGACTCTGTTCGGCAATTACAATGTTGACGCACTGCTGACTCTCTTGAATATGTTCACAGCTCTCAGCAAGCTGACAGTTCGGGAAATTGTCCGGCAGGGTTGTTGGTAGACCAACAGATCACCAACCCCAACTACACAGACTTCTATCTCCAGTCGCATGCCGGACTCCTCGGAAGTATGTACTGCTTCATGATCTCAGGCTGTCCCATGTACGAGCCTGCAACCAACTCCAACTGACGATGTTCGCTGTCAGCGAGTCGCCCCAGCCATTACATCATCTTGGCCAACGAGACTACCCTTGGCTGTTAAAGAGTAAGTGCAATCTGGCTAACTCGACCGCAGCGTACTGAAAGCGCGAGTGGCTGCACAGGGTGCAGGAATTGACGTTCAACCTCTGCCATACCTACGCAAGCGCGACACGTTCAGTCTCCATTCCGGCCCCGGTTATACTGTGAGTGGATCCATTTCGTTGCCGACTGCCCACCTATGGCCACTGATATCTATAACTCTTCCAGATGCTGATGTACGTCCATCCCAACCTAGCCTTGTGGTAACCCTATCTGATCTTCTGTCCCATTCGCAGCGTGTTTGTGCACGCTATGGAGTTCCACTGCGAAAACGGCGCCGCGCTGGACGATTCGGCGACTAATGTCACCAACGAAGAGTGCAACCTCGAGTACTGGAAGACGGCCTTCAAGCAGAGCGGCCTGAACAGGAATATGTACTTCCTCTAGGCAGCTCACGTTCTGTTCGTCATTCAGGGTCGACCCGATCGTAGTCTTTGACGTTTGCCAGTGTACGATTAGGTGCGCGTTGGTCTGGATCTGAATGTCCGTGAACTCTCTGTATCCTTTCCCCTGGTCCGCGTCTACTAGTATCTGTCTCGTAAACAGACGAAGTTGTATTTTCTCAGCTACATCGAATCTCCCCATCCTGCTTCATACGTACGCTGCTGCCCTGGTGGCCACTGAACTATGCGCTGTAGTACGATGTACTGCTCTTGTACGATCATCCTTTCCTCGAATACTGTTTCAGGCATGCATTTCGCCCGTTCCGGTGTTGTGCCGTCCGTGTTCCATGAAAACAACCGCTGAGCATGTATCTCTGATCGTTTAGGCCCATTCGCCGAAGGCCTGGGATGACAAGGACCAGCAGAGCCATCATTTCCGAAGCATGTTTGTATAGCGCGCGCGGACGACGGAAGGCGTGAAACTGGGTATAACTCGTACATCGCAGACCGCTGAGCCATCTGGATCTGTCCGACACTCTACACTAAGGCACAAACACGAGAACATAATACGATGCCGCGGGCAGAGAATCAAAGACGATGTTACAGTGCCAATCCGAATATGCTGTCGCCCTCCTCTGTCGAGTCATCCGGTTCAGATTCGTGTCCCTTGCTCTCAGCATCGCCCAAATTGAACTCCCGCGCCGTCGCAAAGGACTCAGACCGCCTCCAGTACTGCTCGCGCGTGTCTGCCGCCTCCCGCACCTTGTCGAGCACGGGGTCCGTGTATCCGTAGAACCATCCCTCCGTGAAGGGTGGAGGCGGGTCGTCCGACCCACTCTCGACCGAGCCGTCCTGGTGGGAGTAGGGTAAGGGCTGATCGCCCGCAGGCGTCGTCGCTCCGTTGAGGCGGGCTGAAAGTGGGAGTGGTCCCGCCTCTCAGCCTCGCGTCGGTCCCTCCGTTGCGCGCCATTTGCATAAATTCGGAAGATGGAGCCGTGCGACTGGCTCGTCTCCTGCGGCGTAGTACGGCTAGCATTGTCAGGGCGGCGATGAGGAGAACGAGTCCACCGAGGATCCCACCAGCGATGACACCCGTATGCTTGCTGTTCTTGAAAGGACTGTTCCTCTGACTTGTTGCATTCAGTCGCTCCTGCGGAGGATTCCCGGGTTACAGGCGTCGATGAATTGGTAGGAGACATATCGCTGCCAGAACTTGAACCCGGTGCCGTCGTGCTGACCGTACCGTTTGGAGCATTTGTAGACCGAGAACTCTGTGTAGTATCGACAACGAGCGGTGGGCTATCGGACGTCGAGGACTCTGTATGAGAAGTCGGGGAGACACTCGGGATCCGGGAAGTTCCAGACGTGTCAGAAGAGGATGCGGTAGTGGTAATTGATGTAGAGTTGGAGGTTGCCGGCAACGGTGATGTTGGTGTTGTGGTCGAGCTCGCGCTGTTCGTGACACTAGTCTGTTCAGATGAGAGAGGCGAAGGACTTGAGGAGGTAAGTCCTGGTGAGTCTGTAGCAGTGCCAGTGGTCGCGGTATTTGTATGGCTGGAAGGGCTGGGTGGGCTAGTGTTGCATGCCGGTGAACAGGACGACGAGGGGTTGAAGGATTCGGTCCGAGCAGCGAGCGGGTTGGGTGTCTTGAACGGTGAATGCGGTTCATACTGGCAGAAGAGAATGAGTCGCTGATCCAATCCTAAAGCTGGGAGCGGCACGTACCGGCTTACTCATACTGGATGTGGATAATGATTTCTCTGGCAGTCACTGGCAAGTGCAAGAGCGCAGAGGTAAAAGAGCTGAATGCGAGCCTATTGGTCCTACATTATATGTAGTCAAGCTAACCCTGAGAAGCATTTGAGGAACGAAGCGAGTGAAGGCTGTGAACGGATGATGATCGAGCCTCTGACCTGGCCCATCGAGGACATTGTCATAGCTCAGCTGGACGTCGCAGCTGATTCGGCCTCTTGACAAGAGATGCCCATGTGCTTCTGAGGCAGATTGACTTCGGTGAGAAACATGGCTCCCCAGCATGCATGGCGGATGGGGATGATAAGATATCAGGATGTCAACGACTTCGAAGTCAATGACTCAGGGACCTGCGAAATCAGTGCGAAATCTCCCCCTTATGATGAAGCCTGAGTCAGGCAGGCTGTCGCCGCTCAATGCTTCAAGCTGCTCACACCCATATTCACCTTAATTCTCAATGAGAAAGGCGCACCTCCGTGAGGAACGTACATGATATACCTCATGTGTTCTCCAACAACTTGGGGTCAACGCAACTTCAATGCGGTCCCACTGGCGGTGGCAGCAAACACCGTCCCGTTGTGATCGTAGTGCTGGCGAGAGCCCGCTTTCTCCCAGGTATTCTGGATTGGCAAACCTCGCGAGCCTCGGTGAGGGTCGTCGATTGAGCACCTGAGGTATCGCGAAGGATTCCAGATCAGCTAAAAGTTCGATGGAGGAGAGGGATACTGGGTGGACAACCTGTCTGACCGGGCGTCGTCATTGGCAAACTCACCTCGGCTGCTCAGCAAGCGTCGACCTCGTAGAAACGCCCGATCTCACACCGGGCTATTGACTTGATGATGGTAAGGAAGAGGAGGTGATGCCCAACAGATGACCTGGTAGCGTACTAGTATTGAAAAATTCCCACTACTACAGTAGTGTGTCCTGTGTACTAGAACGCACGATACAAATAGTGTAGTAGCGCTAGCCTGAACTTTGAAGCAGAGTCGCCCTGCCTGTGTATCCTCCGCCAGACGCCCTCAAAGCGCCAATCCAAATGCACTCTCCGGTTTCTCTTCCGCACTGCTATGTCCATCGGAGTGAGTCCTTTTGCTATCGCCGTGGTCGTCCGAACGTAGACTCGACGCATACGATGCGTGTGGACGATGATACTGCTCGTGCACGACCTCCGTCACCGAGTGCGCCTCCTCGGAATCACGGTCACAGTATCGAGACGTCCCGGGCATGAAAGGCGACATCGGCTCGTGGCCCTCGAGCGATCGGTGGTAGGGTAGGGGGCTGAGGCGGCCGGTAGTTTCGGACGGCGTCGTGGACTCGTCTAAGCGCATGGCTCTCATGAAAGGAGTCGAGCCTTCGCCGCCGAATCCGCTGAATCCGCCTCGATGCACGACATGCATGAACTCCGCCGACGGCGCGGTGCGGCGCGCGCGTATCCATCGCCAGAGGAGCAAGAGGCCGGCGAGCAGGAGCACGAGGAGGATGACCCCGCCGACGACGCCGCCTGCGATCGCACCTGGATTGTTGCGATGGCGGGCGGCCTCGTTGGGGCCCGGGCGTAAGGGGGGCTCTCGTAGGGCCCGCGCCTGCTCGCGTGGGCGTGGACGTCGGATCCTTGGAGTCTTGAAACGATATCGCAGACGGGTCGGACATGTTACTGGAGGCTCCAAGGGACGAAGACACTAGGGGGGAAGACGATAAAGAAACGGATGGGGCGGACGGCGGGGTTGTCGGGTTTACGATGTTCGACAGTGAACCATTCATAGTAGAAGTTAGCACTATGGAGTATGTGAGTGAGAATGAGCACACTGTAAGAACCCAAGAGGGAGGATGTACCCGACGGACTATGAGACGACGAGGACGGTTGCCGGCCTCCCGCCGCAGGCGGGCTGGTCAGAACACTAGACAATGAGAACGCCTGGCTTGAGCTTGATCCCATCGCAGATGACGCAGTGCCTCCCGGAGAAGTGTTCGTGATAGCACTTATACTTTCGTCCGGACACTGTGAGCAAATGGTGTTCGATGTGAAGACTGTGACTAGCGTCGGAATCCCCCGGCGTGGTCCCAGTGCTAGTGCTCATGGAGCTGTGACGTTGGCTGGACGAGCCACTTCCGTGGCTCGAGGATGAGGGGGACGCAGCTACTTTGGGCCGCCCGCTCAAGATCGACAGGTGCGGTTCCCATTACCTACAGCCCGAGATCGGCAGGGCCCGAGTTGAGAGGTGCTGACAGAACTGCCCGCGACGCGCAAGAGGTTGGAACGAGGGCACCAAAGGGTATGCCCGTCGCCTAGATAGCCTAGAGGGGTGGTCGAAGGAGGAAGGCAGGTACAGGGACGGGGCCTCGCTTGCAGGTATATCCCGCCTGCGAGGAGGACTATCACCATCGGGCAGCGCCGAGGCTGTGGCAGCTGATGGTCTTCCAGTCTATGGTCAGAGGGCTCACTTGACTTGTCAAAGAGTGTGGTATCTGAAGCTTGGCAGCACGCATCGAAAGATTGAAGGGCTTCGCCTTAGGAGGCCATCGCCCGACACCATGACGTCGGACCCCGATATCACGCACAGCGATACATTGACCACGACCACGACCACGACCACGGCCATGGCCATGCTCTCCCTTGTTCTGCAGAGCCGTCCATGCCGGTAGACACTAAAGTTCAGTTTTAGTAGCCGCCGAGACACAGAGACTGATGCCATCCCCGCGAACCTGATACATCTCGCGCAGAGAGGACGGCGTGGTACCGGGTCCCCCGAGTGCCCAGTCTGCGTTCGCAGAACCTCGTCCTGATGCGGCTGACTGACAGAAGTCATTCAGAAGGCCCTGGCTGGCGACGCCGCTGTGCGACCGTGTTGCCGCTGCGATGCGGCATACTTTCGAAGAAGGCCTTCGGGCTATACTACATATCCCCGTAACGGCAGGGCAAAGTGAGTATGGTGCCGCTCTCGCGCGGCTGGCTACATCAGACGAACAGGTGAGTGGCTCGAATCCGATGACAGAGTCCTGACTATGGCTTTCCGCGCGGCTCACACACGATGCGCGAGGAGCATTCAAGACGAGAAGCCATGACATCACATGCGTACATGTACAGCGACGTCTGTGATTATAACATACAGGGTAAACATCATGCGTCGCGACGTAGACAAGGAAACAGAAGGTCTGACGTACGATACATACTGTATCCAGCAGGGGCAACAGCCCGCAGTCCGTGAACACACGTCCTAGAAACCCGGCTCACAGCCCATACCCGTACCCGCCGCTCTTCTCGTCCGATCCGTGCGTAACGCTACCGGCCCCGCCGCCGGTGTCCAGGCGGAGCGCAGCGGTGTACGACTCGCGCTGGCGGTACTGCTCGCGCATTTCCGCCGCCGCCTGCACCTTCTCGAAGACCGGGTCCGAATATGACCCTGATGTAAACGCAGGCGGGACGCTCGTCGTCTTCGAGGGAGCTCTGCCGCGGCTAGTGGGATTAGCCGGTCCCCGGTGGGCGACATCGAGCTGTCCAGGTGCACAGTAGCGGGGCCGGGAGAGGGGGAGCCTTTGAGGCCTCCACGGCGGGCGATATCCATGAATTCGGCTGAGGGCGCCGTGCGCATCGCGCGTCGATGTCGGCGGATGAGTACTGCAGCGGCGAGTGCAATGAGGATCAGAGCAAGTCCGCCGATGACCCCGCCCACGATCGCGCCGGCGTGATTGTTGTTACTTGCGGCACCAGTAACGCCGTGGCTAGCGGAGCGTTGACCACCGGAAGGAGAGGGAGATGGGGTGATTATCACGGTGACCGTACTTGTGCTTGAGGCTGAGTCGGTAACAGAGGCGAGTAGCGTAGTGTCTGTAGACTTGATAGTCGGATGAGGCGTTAGTATTGTGGGCCCCTGCGATGTTGCTGGAAGACACAACGACACTGAGATGAGCGCGAGTTTCGGATAGGACTCAATACATACTAGGATCCGCAGGAGTGCTTGAAGACTGTGTAGCTTGCACTGAAGTAGGTGCCGGAGCAGGAGCTGAAGCACTGGATTCAGAGGAGGTTGAAGTATCCGGTGGTGTATTATTCTGGTCCGAAGCACTATTCGACGGATGGCTTAGACTGTCGGTAGAGGTGGGCTGCCCGATGGAGGACATCAGTGCGCTCGACTGTGACGAGCATCGGTCGGAGTATTGCAGAGAATGAGATTCCCCGTGGCAAGCCACTGTGTGGTACGGCTTCGTATCGCGTTCCAGCAATGGGTACGTATGGGGAGATGCCTCAGGCTTTATAATGCGATATGAGAATCACTACAAGAGGAGGTTCGTAACGCCACATACCACAGCTCCTCTCTGTGGGGCCATACCGAGGCCTTCTAGGTTGGAGGTAGGACGGATGGGCCTGGTGGTAGCAAGACAGATAGTAGTGGAAGAGAGGAAGAGAGCCTGGGCTGCGAAGGCGGGCGCATGGTTGGCATGATGCTGTAAAAGCGATGGATGGGATCAGAGAGGAAGAGGACTGAGGCCGGAGGCTGTGGGGAGGCGACTATCGAATGAGACATCTTATTACAGCTGCTGGTCGTGGCAGATGGATGAGATGGCGATGGGCGGGCGGATGTCAAATTGCGTTCTGCGGTACCCACGGATGCGCACAGCGGCCATATCAGCGGTGGTCCTGTACGGCACAGCACACCAATGGTAGAGCGCTGCCTGTCCGCAGCGTGTGCTGCTGTGGACCTACATAGGATCAGTTGAGCCCAGGTTGAGCCGCTTACCGCGTGAGCTGCTGCATATGAGCGCAAACGGTGTAGAGGGCGAGGCGCCGGTGAGTGAAGCGTGTGTGATCGAGTTGCGACACGCGACGTCATCGCCTTCTCCAGCGGACCGCATCCCTCCGTCCAGTGCACTCTCATTCATTTGCCCGAGTCTGCTAACTGCGCCAGTCTCATACTCTCAGCATCTACTAGTTGCTGACTGTCTCTGATGCTCTTTGCTCTTTCCCGTCTCGCACGCAGCCTTAGCACTCCCCTTCCACCGTCTCCTCTGCTCTCCCGCTCGTTCGTCTCCACCCCAGTTCGCAACATGAAGGTCGTCCCCGTGCCCGTCCGCGATGACAACTACGCCTACCTCCTCATCGACGATGCCACCAACAAAGCGGCCGCCGTGGACCCGTACGATGTCCCCAAGGCTGAAGGCCGCCGCCGAAAAGGAGGGGGTGCAGATCATCGCCGCGCTCACCACCCACCACCACTTCGATCACAGTGGCGGTAACAAGGTCTGTCTCGCGCCATGTGCTGTTTCTGAACGAATCCTGATGAGGATAGTGCACTCTCTAGGCATTTGTATGTCGCAGCTGTCGCCCCGTTTGCTCCGAGCACGCCGCCTGATATCCTACATTGACAGGCGGAGGCCTTCCCCGGTGCACCCATCTACGGAGGCAGCGATAAGATCCCTGCCTTGACCAACCCCGTCAAAGACAAAGATGAGTTCAATGTGGCGAACATCCACGTCAGGTACAACGTCTTCCTTCTCCCATCGCTCGCTCGCGTCTCACTTGACCACGTCCCGCCGACACCACCTCTAGATGCCTCGCCACCCCCTGCCACACGCAAGACTCCATCTGCTACTACGCGACCGACAAGAGCGGCGCAGGCGCGCCGCACCCCGGCACGGTCTTCACGGGCGACACGCTCTTCGTCGCCGGCTGCGGCCGCTTCTTCGAGGGCACCGGCGCGGAGATGCACGCCGCGCTCACCTACCTCGGCACGCTCCCCGCGGAAACCGTCGTCCACGACGGCCACGAGTACACGAAGGGCAACCTCGCGTTCGCGAAGCACGTCGACCCGGAGAACCCTGCGCTCGCGCGCCTCGAGAAGCTCATCAAGGACGGCGTCATCCCCGCGCAGCGCACGACGATCGGGGACGAGAAGGAGTGGAACCCGTTCATGCGCCTCGACTCGGCTCCGATCCAGAAAGCGACCGGGGGCGGCGATCCCGCCTCAGTTATGGACGCTCTGCGGACGCTGAAGAACAACTTCAGGGGGTGAGCATGGTAGGTGCAACTCCACTTGGGGTGACGTCCCGCGCTCAACGGCATGCGCAGGCCAAGTCGTCTCTGAATGCTAGTCTCAGGGTTGATGGTGAACTGAACGGGGATGGAATGCGGCAAGAAGCAAGCTGTACCAACACCATGCCATTTGTATCATATATGCTCAGAACGCAACCCAACTACTCGGGTTCATGCTCTTGACCTGTGAGGCTTGCAGGTCCCCGCATTGACCTTGACGCGGTGTGAAAGTATGCTCGATCTCTTGCATAAATAGCGACAGAGGCCTTCGATCCCCACAAACTTACTATAGTAGTTTTACAAGTCCCGCGCATTCGTACCGTACTTGAGCTCAGGAGTAGAGAGAAACATCCAGAGTGGAGGAAGCGGCATATCGTAGTAAGCGAGACAGGACGGCGGCACGGTCGACGAGAAGGCGGGGCAGAGATCACATCCCGAAGACCTTGAGGACGGCGGTGCGCGCGTAGGGGATGTAGGACAGCGTGTACCACGTGTAGGCGAGGTACTCGATGATCACGAAGACTGCGCGCGAGGCAAACGAGGTCAGCGGTACGTCCGGACATAGCGTCGTGGCCGACTGTTGAGCGACGGAGAGAGTGGAACTGCGACTTACTTATGCATAGAATCTACACAGCATCGTGAGCGGTCAATCAGCAGACGATTAGCAGCAGAGAGCGGTCAAACGTACATCGCTCCGGATGACGAACGCGCCGACAAAGATGAGGCCTATAGAACCCAAGAATACAATGGTCGCGACTACTCGGACAGGTTTGAACATCTGATATTGAGCCATGCGAGGAGGTGCGTCAAGGCACGGACGGGAAAGCCGTCAGTACAGTGCAGCCGGAGTGGCATCAAGCCTAAACGCACCATTTTGAGCTGCTTCGTGAACTAGGACGTACGACGATGAATGAGCATGCTGTATCGCCTAACAGCAGAATTAGATATCGGTGTACGTACCCCGATGAGGAATCCGGTGCCTATGAGCGAGATGATAGTGCCGATCGCATAGAGGACTGTCCGAGGCGTCGTAATCAGCGCTTGATCTACTGGGCAGGGAATGCACAACAGGCTTACTTGCGAAGCTAGCCAACGACCCGAGGAACAGGAAGATACTCCCGAGCAAACTAAGCACGAAGCCGGCGGCGAGACTGGTATCCGACGGTGGCGCGAGTACGATATTGAACACATAAGCGTACAACATGCCGCACGAAGCACAATGTCATGTCAATGATTGAGCCCCAAGCCATACGACGGGTAGGCACTAGAGCACATACCATCCAATGAATCCATACAACCGCTGCGTCCGCGTCAGCCCGAGGAAGCTGAACGCGGAGTCCCCTTCGAAGAACTGCGTATCCGGAATCACGCCGCCCGCGGCTTCCAGGTTGAACCAGCCCTTGGAGTTCGCCATCGCTGTTCGTTCGGTCGTTATTCGCTGGGGGTGCTCAGGTGCAGATTAGGATGCCTCGGGGGAAGGCGAGATGGGGCGGAAATGGAGAGAGGGGCGGAGAGAGGAGAAAGGCCAGCAAGCTCAGCTCCTGGCGGTGTTGCTGAGCGGTTCTTGGGCGCCAAGCGCGACTGTGCTCTCACCCGCGCGACGCGCAGCACGTGGGATAGACGCCCGCAGCGCGTCGCGACGGATGGATGGGACGCGTCTCGGACGCGACTCTCGAGGAACGTCTACATTTGTGCGACGAGACTCTAGCCTCCGTGCACGGCTCTAGGCTAAGGTTGAAGCTCTGAAGTATTCTCGTGGCTTTGGCACTTGGTGTCAGGACCTGCTATCACACTGTCGGTGCGGCTCATCTTCCGCTATGCTGCCTACCGGTGCTTCTTGTTCTTGGCCGATTCCTCATCAGCCACTACGACTAGTCACTGACCCGCTCTCGCCGTGGTTCCCCGCAGCAACTCTCCAGGAGATATGTATGTTGTGTAGGTGATTCTGTCACGCCTCTGTATCGAGCCTTGTTCTATGCGCTTGCCAGCCTCCCGACCGTGACGAGCCACATAATGATACATAGAATGTCTGATAGCTTGGCGGCTATGATTCTGGTAGAGACCCTAGGATGCTTGAGACAGGAAATCCCGAGATCTGGAGCATTTCACACTGCAGCCTAGTCGACTACGAAGCACCTGGCGGGCGGGCGGTCTCTATGTGGGTCTAGCTGACTGACAGCTCTCCTTCTCCCGACGCACCCCTGCCGATGCCCTATCCCCATACAACCATTCTTATCCCCGGGAGCCGCCAAGCTGACCTATCCTCCATCACGCATACGACCGTCGTGGAACCCGCCCGCTCGCTTTTGGATAACGTCTGGTTTGCTCCTCGGTATGGCGCGGACGGTTCTCAGCGGCTCAAGGATCTCGAGCGCACACATGACCACCTATATCAGGAGATGATGTACTCACAGGGGATTGTCAGACCTGCGCCCCCGCCTTCTCTGCGAGAACCGCGACCCGGACTAGTACTGACGACCTGGGGCTGCGATATATAAGACTGGTGATTGGCAGCGCTTCGGCCAGAGACTCTGATCGACGCACTTCGAGCTTCGAGCCATACCGTCCTCAACCGTTGCTTCCTCCTATCCTGCCTCGGACTATACCCGTTTCCTGACACAGCATGTCCGAACCGGAAGGCAAAGCAGTTTCCAACGGTCTTCCCCCGCCTCCCTTCGAGTTGCCGGTAAGTCATAACGCTTGTCATAGCAAGGTATGGTAGGTCATAGGTTGGGTCCATAGTACCCTGATAGTGCGGACGTGATCACAAGCAATCTCTTGAAGATCGCGGATCTCACTCCCAATGAGTAAGTCCCACTCCCCGGTAGGGATGTCTATGAGGCTGAAGCCGTGTGCCGTGCAGACGGAGACGGTTCCTTGCGAAGAATCTGATCACTCATCTGCATCCAGTTCGTGCGAGAGACATAGTGCGTTCTTGCAGGGATACCATACCCGGATAGGCTTGTTCATCGTGCTCATAGCTTGACCACGCAAGAATGGGAAGAAGCGATTCAGTTCCTTACCGCAGTCGGGAAGACTTGCACTCCCATTCGCCAAGAGTTCATCTTGCTTTCGGACGTTCTGGGCGTATCGGCCCTGGTAGACGCGATCAACAACCCTCCGGTGCAAGGCGGCACGGAAAGCAGCGTCCTCGGACCGTTCTTCACGGAGGATTCGCCTGACCGTGAGTGTGCCGGGAGCTGGCCCGTTCATTTCCCCATACATCGAAGCTGACCATGTACGCCACCACAGTCGAGAACGGGGACTCGATCGCCTCTGACGGCAAGGGCGAGTACATGTATGTCGAGGGCCGGGTGCTCAGCACGGACGGGAAGCCTGTTCCAAACGCGAAGATCGAGACATGGGAAACCGATGGGAACGGTGGGTGCCCGGTCCCCTCGAAACAATGTTATCTTATCCACCGCAAATGAACGCTGACGGATCTTGTAACAGGCTTCTACGATACGCAGTATTCCAACCGGGAAAAGCCCGAATGTAGAGGCCGCCTGCACTCAGACAAGGACGGGCACTTTGGCTATCGTGCTGTGGTTCCCGTCGCATACCCGATTCCGGGCGATGTAAGCCATCGATCCTCCTGGCGTGGCTGGATGGTTTGACATGACGTCGCTCGGCAGGGTCCAGTGGGTCAATTGCTCCTTGGAATGGGCAGACATAATATGCGCCCGAACCACCTGCACTTGATGGTGGAGGCGCCTGGGTACCAGAAACTCGTCACCGCATTTTATCCAGAGGGAGACGAGTGGCTGGAAAGCGATGCCGTATTCGGGGTGAAGAAGTCGCTGGTCGTGGTCAGTACTGCTGCTTGACTGGCCGGTCTGAGTGGGAGATTGAGCTTGGTTTATTCCACAGAAACTGGAGGAGGTGAACGACGAGGAAGAGGCACGCAAGCGCGGTTTCCCCAAGGGCTCCTCGTTCAAGCTGCTGCAGCGTGATATCATCCTCGTACCCGAGGAGAAATCGAAGGAGGTCTTCGAGCGGAACGCCAGAGAGGCGGCAAAGAATGCGCCGGCAGCGTAAGATCATTGTAGGATCGGTTTGTGTTTGTGCATCTGCTGGGCGTATTTGTGCCCCGCGCGGTCTGTAAGCGCTGTTGTAATTGTATCGTGTATACCTGCCCTCGCGATTGTGCTGTGCGAATCAATGCGATACGCGCGAGGCGAGTGGATCTGGCTCTGGTGAGCTATCAAAGGACTGGTGATAGAACGGGGCATGGGACTGGAAGGAAGGAGCATGGCTGCCTGATGGGAAGGGAGAGGATGGGCGAGTCGGCGTTGGCCGAGGACGCGTGTTTACCTCGTTGCGTGCGGATATACTCGCCGCTCGTCCTCTCACTCGCCTTCGCCTTGTCCCTCCATCGCGCGCATCCTCCGCGTTCTCTCTATCTCCCCCCCTCCCCCCTTTCTTCAAATCAGAGCCTGAGCTCTCTGGACGCTGCGATCGCTGGCATGGACCCCATCCCTAACAGAGATAACGTCTTCTCCCGCGGGCCCTCGCCCCCGCCCCCCGCCCAGCATTTCCAGGTCCCGCCGCAGGCTCAGCAGCAGAACGAGCCCCATGTCTCCCCCGCGCCTTCGCACCGCGAGGTCGCCCAAACAACGGCGCAAAGCCATCTCGATTCCCTTCTTCACGGCCTGAACGCCGCCTCTTCATCTCACGTTAGCCCGCAGCCCAGCGTCGCGAGCGCAAGTATCTATCACGGTCCGCAAGAGCCAGCGCACTCCGGACCTGCTACTCCAGCGTCAGGACACGCTGGTTCTGTTTCTTCTAACGTCTCCGGCCAGGTCACCCAGTCCTCCGACAGGCAAAACGCCCTTCTCAGCCTTTTGGGCGCTGTCGCGTCTCCGTCCGCGAACACGCAACCCATGCTGCCTCCTATGGGGCCGCCTCCTCAGCAGGTGCCCACGCCGCCAGGGTCTGCACCAAGGCCGGGTATGTCGAGCAGCGAATCCCAAGGAAAGCTGTTGTTGGAGCAGCTGATGTCTGGGTGAGTCTTGCTCCGTGATATCTTCCCTATCTCTTGTCGGATGGCGCGTGTGCCGCGACAGTCTACAATTCGCTTCATGGATGGTGCTCTGACATATCTTATGTTTTCGCTGCCGCCTGTTTGCAGCGCGCCGAAATTCGCGCAGCCGGAGTCACAGCAAGCAGGACCCATGCCGCTTCCGTCCGCGGGGCCGTCCCCACCTTATGTTCCGCTGCCTCCTGATCAGTCGCATGCCGACGAATACGCTGTCCCTCCCGAAACCTCGTACTCTCACGAACGCGATACTTCCGGTATGCATGCCCCTCCTCCAGCCACCGAGCAGCGCGCTCCTTCGCCCGCTCGTCGCTCCATGTTCGATTTTGTTTCTCCTTTCGATGCGTTGACGGGCACCAACGGTGGCGCGAAGAGGAAGCCGCCTCCGACCGCCCAGCCGACCGACGAGCCCTCTTCTTGGAATCAGTTGACCGTAGACCCGAAGCGTAAATCTGTCGAAAATCTCATGGACCAACTCACCCGGGGACAGGCTCCCCAGTCCGCGTCGTCCCAGCCACCTGTCGCTCCTTACGACTCGTACAACCAAATGCCCTCGGAGGAACACACGCCTCAGCCCGACCCTGCTCAGATGAGAGCTTCACGCCCGCTGCCGCCTCAGCCTGTACACCCGACTGGGTCGCCTCGAGCGTCCCCGCCGAAGCAGGCCGTCCAAGCAGCTCGTCAACAGCGCCGTGCAGCAGACTCACCAGTAGGGCCGCCTGGAGCTGCCCAAGGGTCATACGGCAACAACTACAACAGAGACAAGGAGAGCTCTCCGCTACCTCAGCGGGGGGCAGGCCCCGAGGGCAGGCGAGGCAATGGCGGCGCAAAGGGCAAGAATGCTAGTCCGACGTGCGTGAAATGGCCCTTGCGTTATGAATGGCTGCTGACGTACTGGTCATATACCTAGTGCTCAGACACAGAACATCGTCTTCGACGTGAACCAGCCGCTTGAAGAGATCCAGGCACCCCAAGATGCTGTAAAGTCTACTGCTATCGCCTTGGTGAAGGTCGATTCGACCTTTTTGCCTGGCACGACGATCGGCGCGACCCAGTGGGTCGCGTATGCCATGACCAAGGGTAGGATACCAGTCTCTTCAGGCGGCGATGGTACAGTACTCACCACATGTCCAGGTCGTGTGCGTGTCATCTCTCGCTCGAGCGGCGACAGGACCCTGCTCCAACTTCCTGGGCTGTTCCACCCGACGACATCCGTCAGCGATATGTCCGTCCACGGCAACCGCCTCGCTGGAGTGACATCTGACGGGGGTTTCGTTGTCTGGGAGCTCCCGCCGGTCATTACTGACGACGTCCCGTAAGTACGCTCCCTGAGTAGCCCTGATATGTACTGAATGATGTCCATAGCGGCGAGATCATGCTCTGCGTTTACCCGCAGAGCGAAGCGGAGCCTCTGCATGCCGTGAAGTGGCACCCCCAGCAGCCCGATCTGGTCGCCGTCGCTTCAGACACGAACTTGTACCTCATAAACATCGCAGATGCTGCGCACGCCTTCGGTGGCGAGCCGATCTCTCAGGCGGAGCTTCACCGTGTCGGTCAGATCTTCTCTGTCCCCTCTGTAAGTGTTCTAGCATTGTCGGGCATCGCCCATCGCCCATCGAGCTTCATCTCATCCGTGTTGCAGCCTATCGTGGCATTCGACTTCGACGTCCCGCGCAACGCGCTCGCGACGATCTCCGAGGACTCGACGCTGACAATGTGGAA
Source organism: Trametes sanguinea (assembly GCA_008973685.1). Classification (NCBI taxonomy): domain Eukaryota; kingdom Fungi; phylum Basidiomycota; class Agaricomycetes; order Polyporales; family Polyporaceae; genus Trametes; species Trametes sanguinea. Next base: position 1,939,926 of record WAHA01000006.1, read on the forward strand.
CATCCGCGACAAGCTGCCGTTCTGGTCGCACAAGATCCGCGGTGACGATCTCCCGTCATCTCTCACCTTCGTCGACGGCGGCGTGATCGTCGGCCGCAAGAAGGGCACGATCTTCCAGTTGCTCCCGGTCATGGGCCGCCAGGTCCTCTCGACCATCAAGTTCGTCAACGGCGACCAGGAGGACCCTGCGATGTTCGGCCACGCCGCATATGATTCTCGCATTCAGACCCTATGGATCGCCAATAACCGCCGGGAGAGTATGATCGCGTTCAAGCTCAACTTCGACTCCGCCGCCCCGTCTCCGGGCGGCGACGAAGGCGGCCGCGGCGCGTTCTTCGAGCAGGTCGTCGAGTTCCAAGGGCCCAAGCCGACGATCCACTTCGTCATCCTCACCGCCGATGCGGATCCTCACGGCGACGAGGCGCTTGCTGCGTGCGTCGCCGCGAAGGTGCCGCCCGGCGAGCTTGCCTTGGTCGCCTTCTCTGTTCATTCCTCAGGAGTTGATCAAGTCCTTATCCGGAAGGAGTGGTACAATGCCGCTTTTGCCAGTGCTGCCGCACGCTTCCCGGCCTACCACGGTGCTCCCAGTGAGTCGAGGCCACAGCGTCAGCAGCCACCCCCGGCCGCTTCTGGCGCCTGGGTCCAGCGGTGGAACCAGCCCTCAGTGAACCCCTCTCCATTGAACGCTCCTGTGCCCAGGACGAAAACGCCGCCCTCTGAAGAGGTCGACGTTGAGGCATCCACGCAGGAGGGCGGTCGCGGTGGCAAGGGTAAGAACAACAAAGGGAAGAACGTCGGCTGGAAGGACAAGGATGAGAACGCCGAGAAGAAGGTGGAGACCGAATACAGCTCTGACCTCGGCCTCACCTTGGCGAAGGAGATCAAGAAGTCTGAGGAGAGCCTCCATACCCGCCTAGGCCGGTTTATCTCGAAGGAGCTTGATAAGCAACGTAAGTCTCCTCCCTCATTCAATGTACGGTTATAGGGGCTCATTACCGCCCGTCAGATCAACGTCTCGAGGAAGTCCGGCAGAGCGAGCAGGCCGCTGACTTCGCTCGGCAGGAGAAGATCTTGAAGCTCATCTCGACCGAGCTCACAAAGAACACAACCCGCGTCGTCGAGATGGCCGTCAAGAGCGAGGTGCAGAACTCTGTCCTGCCGTCGCTCGAAAACATCACGAAGACGGAGGTCAAGGCGGCGCTTAGCAACCAGATCGCCAAGGGAGTCACCGATGTCATGAAGATGGTATGTCATACGCAGTTGCTCTATGTCACTGCCGTTTCTCACACCCTCTTATAGAACTTGCCAAGCGAAATCGAGCGCGTCCTCCTACGTCCGGAGATGGCGACCCAAGTCGCGCGCGTGTTCTCGACGACGGTTACGCCGGTGATCGAGAGGCAAGTCAAGGAGACCATCTCGAAGAACATGATCCCTTCGTCGGCGATGCACCAGGAGCTCTCGAGGGAGATCCGTTCTGAAATGCTCACCATGAAGAAGGAGGTACTGCAGTGGCAAAATGAGACGATTCGTGGGCAGGAGGTGCGTTTCTCATTGAATGGTCATGGTCAGGTACTCATCTGTCGGTTCCAGGCTGCTATCCGCGAACTCGAGCAATCCGTGCGCAACCTCGCTGAGCAAGTGAAATTCCTCTCTATGAACACTTCCGCTTCTGGATTCGGTCATGCTATGCCCAACCGTAGTTCTCCTGGTCCTTCGACCAGTACCATGCTTCCTCAGACTCAGCTGCCTCAACTCCTCCGACAACAAAACCTTGCTCCTCCCATGAACCAGCCTACGACCTACCAACCTCATGCTTTCCAGCAGCCCCCTCCACCACCGCAGCAGCCGCCCACCATGCACGGACCGTGGTTCGGTCCCAACATTGCGGCCCCGCAAGCGTCGCATCCTACCGCCCCTCCTCCACTACCTCAGCAGCCGATGGCACGGGCAACGCCTCCCGCTTCAGGACAGCCTGAGGAATGGGACGACGCCTACTTGGCTGTCCTTGGTTCGCAGGACACGCGACAGCTCCGCGAGCTGCTGGCGCGTTCGAACCCTGAGATCATCATGCCGTTGAACGGCCCGAGCCCCCTTTCCCAGGCGGTTATGCTCACGCTTGTGCACAGGGTACGTTCGCACCCTCAAACCTCTGACCCAATGCTCACCTTTTCCGCAGCTGTCCACGATCATCGGCGAGACGTCTCCAACGGACGAGATCTTCAAGGCCTCAATGTGGTGGTTGCAGCGGGCAGCGACCGTGCTCAATACCACTGTGAGTCATCTAGATTGCTTCGGGCATTCATACTTGGTGGCTGACAGCTTGTTCAGGATCCTCTTATTTCGCCATACGTCGCGCGCGTCATGCCGAGCGTGCAGCAGATGCTGAACACGACGAAGCAGCGCCTGTCCATCCTCCCCGGCCCTCCGATTGATGCGACGCGCACGATCTCGGAGATCCAGGACATCCTCAACCGCAAGCCGATCTAAGCGATGTTCGTTGAGTCGGTCGTATGTTGGTTTCTCGTTTCCATTTTCTCTCGTACCATATGCTCGTCTTCTTGGGTCTCTACTCGCTGCAGCGCACAACGTACATTATATCTTCTCCTACATGCAGGGTTGCACCCTACGCTTTGTTGTCGTACCCCACGCTTCTCCTTCACATCGAACGACTTCTCATGCAATCGAATGACTTCATGATCTCACGATGCCCGGATTGATTCTCGGTCTCTTTGTTGTCCCGCCGTCTCTGTTGAAAAGCTGTACTGTCGTGTTACTTTCACTTGTAGGCGCAGTGAAATACATCATCCCTCGTTCTCGTCTCGCTCCCATGAGTCATTGAGTGCTAGAAATATCTAGGGCCTTACCCCATCCGATCACGCACTTCTGGGCTCCCATCCAGGTGACTCGTGAGGACCGCTAGAAGACGGGATGCGCGTGTCCTCCGGACTACGCAGTCCATAAGCTGAGAAAGTCATGTAGCCGCAACTGGAGAAGTCGTACGGCCTTCGGGCCCCGCTCACGAACAGGCATCCCATCGAAAAGGCACGTCCGCGCGCATCTTTAGATGGAAAGCGCAGCGTGGCTGACAGATCATGATGGATGGCAGGCATCGGTGGAGTTCTCGCTGTCGGAACTCACCTTATAGTCCGTTAGCAGCCCGTCCGAGACAGATTCGTTCGCACACAGACCTGCTGCACGAGATGTTCTTTTGGCGTTTTTTCATCAGGTGAGCTTAGTAGCCTTGGCCGAGCTGTGGGCAAGTCATATTTGCCACTGGAGGGCGGTCTAGTCCGGATTGGAGACTTATGGAGTCACGTCATGCCGGTTGCAGCTCGCAGTCGTTGCTGAGGTAGAGGGGCTGAAAATAGTCTCTATACAGTCTAGCTGTACGCAGTGAGCGCCGTATTCGCAGAGCTATCCAAGGGTCGAATCCACTGCAATTGGAGGGTTGATCAGCCCGACGAGATAAGATAAGGAGAGAGCCAACACCTCCTGCAATCCCATGACGGTTCCTGGGCTGTCTTGGGAGATGTTCAGAAGTCGCTCAAGCCTCTGCCGTGGCCCACTTCGCAGAAGCTCCGCTGGCGCATGAATCGAAAGAAGACTGTTCTTCTCGTAACGAAGGGGCATCTGGCTTGCCACGGACGCCACATTCCGTTGGGTTCCTTGAAAATGCCTCAAGTGGTCCGCTCGTGATACACAGTTACGGCAGTAGGACTGATGCGCTGGGAAGGGCAGTCCGGCATGAGCATGTGCAATTCAAACGACGGTGCCACTGGCGTCCGGAAAGACGCGCACAGGCGAACTTACTTGGTTTCCAATTATGGCCGGTTGTGCTGAGACGCAGCGCACGTGGGAGCGCCGATCGGATCTTGGCCGTAGATATAAGCCGTGGAGGTAACCACTCGGTCTTCCCCACACCACCAGAATAACCACCACCTTCACTGCACATCTACCACCACCCAACTCATCGAACCACCATGTACTCTGTGCGTAACCTTTGCACATCGTCGTCTTTCTCCATACTGACCTTCGTCGGTTGTCCTGTAGGTCGTCGACACCCCGAAGAACGCTGCTTGCGGCTCGAGCACCTGCAACTGCGGCGAGACGTGCGTGCCCCTATTCCATGTTGTCCCATGGAGATATGCTGATCCTTTCGTACAGCTGCGGCTGCAAGGCTGGCGAGTGCAAGTGCTGAACGCTCACCTGCTATGATATCCGTCAGGCCCTGCTTCCGTGGAACCATCAGGCACCCATCTCCGCGGGGCACGCTTTGCGGGGGTTGTATCTTGTCCAGTATGTAGGTTAGGCTGTGTGAAAGAATATGTAACAAACATGTCTTGATGCTTCATCGGATGATCGCGTGTGCTTGAGCGATGTTTGGTCTACGAAGTCCCATACCAATGTGGCTCGACGGCCTTACGATATCAATCATGAGCCAGGCCGCTACGGTACACGTCAGACGGCACTACGGGCTATAAGGGGTGGTCAGCCTAGACCGCGTGCGATGGGGTCTGCGACGCACCTAAGTCAGCGTATCGCTGCTTCCTGTCCGGATCGATCTCTTGGAGTTTGTTCAGTAGCTCCAGACACTCCCCTTCAATGCGGCTGCGGATCTCCCCGGAGACAGAACCCTCATGCTTCCGCAGCAACAGCCTCTGATAGAACACCAACGATTCCATGCACCCTACGCCGCAAGGCAGTCAATGGGCAAAGTCTCGAACGCAGAAGGACATACTTACATTTGCTGTCTGGCTGCTCCTCGAGGAGCTCTCGGATGGACGCGATCTCCCTGTCGAGAATGCCCTTGTCCTCACCTGCAAGATAGTCAGCCAATGCAACATACCGCAAGCTTTGGGCGGCTGACCTGAGCCGATAAGCCATCGGTGGTAGATCCAGACGCTCTGGTCATTGGGATCAGTGTACATGGCGTTCTTGACGAGATCGAACTCTGCGCGCAGTGAGCCCGCATAGCTCAGTGATGATCAACGGTATATTCACCTTCCTCCAACGACTTCGCCTTGTCGAGCTTGCTCGCCTCCCACATGGACGCGAGGACCTTAGACCGCTGATGCCATGCGCTGAAGTTTGAGAAGTTCGCCTCAATCTTGCGCCTTGTGTAGGCCAACTCGGTCTGTTCAGGACGCTTGACTGGCATCTGCTCTAAAACGTAGCGCCTATAGTTCCATGCGTGGACTAGAGAATACCGAGTCAAATCTCGCTCGAGGATGTGTGTGGTTATTGCACTCACAGTTGCGGGGATCGGCATCAAGCATTCTCTCGACAACGAAAAGTTCCTTGTTCCAGTAAGCCTGTCGCCAACCATGCGGGTCGGCTTCAGTTGGGCCGTCTGGAACCTGTCGCAGACACCAGTAGCGGTGGTTCCAGATCCAATAGACCTTGGGGTGTTGCTTGAGAAGGGTAGTGGTGAAGGACAAGTCATTTGAGAGTAACTCGTTGATCTGGGCAGGAGAGCTACGCGCAGTCTCAGTGCTATTCTAGAGCGATCAATGGGACAGAAGTACTACCTCTCAGGGAATACGCGACCAGTGAGAATGTTCCGGCGATAATTCCAAATGGTATAGAATTCGGGATTGACCTGGAGTAGCTTGGTGGTAAGCTCGAAGGACTCTTGGGTCAGGTCCTTGGCCTTCTTCTATACGAGCACAGGTTCTTATAAGCCCGCAATCGAGGGACCATCGCGGTCAGAACCAACTCTGGTGAGGACCTCCGCGGTCAAGGTCTGGTACTCCCTGAGCTTCACGAGTTCCCTCTCTTTCTTTGCTGCGAGGGCTTCACGAGAGTACTTGACGAACTTGACACCATGCTAGAAAGCAAGTTAGCCATTGGGAAAGCACAGATGGCTGTCTGAACGATACCATCGTCGTGAACAGTGCTTGAGGATAGCGGGTGAAGTGCGGCCGGGAATCTGCGCGAACGTGAGTGGCGGGAGAGATGGCGCAAGGCGTAGACGCCCGCGACGCGGTGTATATGCGCGTCTGGGACACGTGACCCTTCCCGCGGCGCGATTGACGCAGCGCTCGCCTCGACGACTCTCGCTCGACGCTGTTCAACGCAGCGAGGTCCTCTCCCCGCGCCGTCCTCGCTGCTTTCTGTCCTGCCTGCTTCCATCATGCCCGTCGCCACCTCAGAAAAGCCGACTCTGGAGTCTCTGACGTCGATATTCCCTCTCACCTTCCCTACCCCCACACCGACAACTCACCCTGACCTTGTCTCTACCAAGGACCTCCACCGAGAGGAGGATCTCCTCAGAAACCCCTTCTCATTCAGACACTGGTGGACTGCGATACAAAATGTGAAGGAGGCTAGCGCTGCTGAACAGAAGGCGGAGGGACCTTCAGACCTGACACCTGAAATCGCTGCTCTCCTGGGCCCCTTGTCCTCACCTGCTGCTCGCAAGTCGTTCCAGCAACAAGTATATCTCTATGAAGCCGCGCTCACCCAGTTCCCGACGTCCTTCAAACTTTGGAAGTCTTACCTTTCAACACGGATGTCCTTCGTGCTGGGCAAGCTCGCCTTCAAGAAGAAAGCTGGTGGCAGGAAGAAATTCCCTGAGATGCGCGAGGCTCTCGAGGAAGAGCAGGAGGACCTCGAGCAATGGGAAGGTGGACTTGACGGTATCGTTGGTTGGGAAGAATGGCGACTGCTCATTGCTACCTTTGAGCGCGCTCTCATGTGGCTGCCGAGGGTACGTGCTCCGAGCACAGTCTTTGCGAATGTAGTTGACGTCGCGCCATAGATGCCTCGCATCTGGCTGCTATACCTATCAATCTTCAACCATCCCTTCTGCCCACCACAAGTGTCTCATACTCATGCTCGCCGGACATTCGACCGTGCATTGCGCACGCTTCCTCCGTCACTCCATGGCAGAATATGGGTACGTTACTTGTTATGGGCGGAGGCAAAGGGCGGCGCAACAACGGTCGCAGTCTACCGTCGTTACCTCGCGGTCGACCCCAGTGTAACAGAACGCTATACCGCCATCCTCCTGTCACCAAGTAATCCCGATCCCCGACCTCTGGAAGCTGCAAAACTGCTACTCGCGCTTGCGCGAAAAGCGAGTCGCGGCGAATACACCAGTCCTGAAGGCAAAAGCCCGTACCAGCTTCTCACCGAGTTCCTAGAAGTGGTCGAGGAGCACGCAGAAGAGGTGGGCATGGACGTCCCTGACACGATTGATTCGAACGCGCGGATTGCGAAGGCTGCGGAAGAAGAAGCTGCTTCGACACAGCCCACCGACGCGGCATCGGCAGACGGGAAGCTGGTACGCGTCGCCGGTCCAGCGGTTAACGCAACGGATGGCAAGCCAGTCGCGGCTTACGACGAGGATGAAGACCCACGGAGTACACGCAAGCTCAATGTGGAGGACATCGTGAAGAAGGACGGCTTGGAGGTCTACAAGGATCAGGCTGGTCGTCTATGGACTGGGCTTGCGACTTACTGGATCAAGCGTGGCGAGTTTGACCGCGCAAAACTCACCTTTGAACGTGGGCTGTCTTCGGTCCTCACCATCCGCGATTTCACGCAAATCTTCGACGCGTACGCCGAATTCTCGGAGAGCTTGATCAGCGCTTTGATGGAAAGCCTGGCGAACCCGGACGAGGATGAAGATGAAGATGATGTGAAGGAGACGGAGAAGGAGCTCGAAGAGAAGATGAAGGAGTTCGAGGAGCTCATGGACCGACGACCGTTCTTGGTGAACGACGTGCTCCTGCGGCGGAATCCCAATGATGTGCAAGAGTGGGAGAAGCGAGTGGCACTATGGGGTGACAATGACGAGAAGGTATGGAAATTCGTTCTACAATCCGGAGAGGCCTGTCTGACAAGTATCCGAACAGGTTGCGGAGACATACACCCAAGCTCTTGCCACGGTCAACCCTCGACGTGCTACCGCGAACTTGCATCGCCTATATATCAACTTCGCCAAGTTCTACGAGGAAGGTGGGACGAAGGGCGAGGCCGAGCCGGACCTGGACAGTGCACGCAAGATCCTGGACAAGGCCACCAAGGTCAACTTCAAGACAGTCGATGACCTTGCGGAAGTGTGGTGTGAGTGGGCGGAGATGGAGATTCGGCAGGAGTGAGTTTTCCAGAGACCACTGTTCAAGACCAGAACTCACACGCATCTGTAGGAACTACGACGAGGCGATCCGGGTCATGCAGCGTGCCGCTGCCGTTCCGAAGAACACTAAAGTCAACTACTTCGACCATGTGAGTTACCCGCATTCTACCGGTTGGCGTCCTGTGCTTACGATTGATCCATAGACTCTACCCGTACAAGCTCGTCTGTTCAAATCGCTAAAACTGTGGTCTTTCTATGTCGACCTCGAGGAGTCCCTTGGTACCGTAGAATCTGCCAAGGCTGTCTACGACAAGATCTTGGATCTGCGCATTGCCAACGCCCAGATCATTGTGAACTACGCCTCGTTCTTGGAGGAAAACAAGTATTACGAGGAAAGCTTCAAGGTACAGCGCATCTATGACTGAACTGCTGTCTAAGCTCTAACTTCTCTCATCAGGTCTACGAGCGCGGAACGGAGCTATTCACCTACCCCGTCTCGTTCGAGATCTGGAACATCTATCTCGCCAAGTTTGTCAAGCGTTATGTATGTAGTCGCTTATTCGCGTGCTGCGCTTGGCTGACCATGATGCATAGGGTGGTTCCAAGATCGAGCGTACGCGCGATCTCTTCGAGCAAGCGTTGGAGAAGTGCCCTCCGAAGCACTGCAAGCCCATCTTCCTGATGTACGCCACATTTGAGGAAGAGCATGGTCTCGCTAAGCGCGCTATGTCAATATACGACCGCGCCACGAACGCTGTACAGGACGAGGACAAGTTTGAGGTGAGCATGCTCACTGCCATGTCTGAGAAGATGATTCTAAAGCTGCATTCAGCTCTTCACGATCTACATCGCCAAGGCAGCCTCGAACTACGGCCTTCCTGCTACACGTCCTATCTACGAGCGCGCTCTTGAGATCCTTCCAGACAAGCAGACGGCCGAGATGTGCCTTCGCTTCGCGGCGATGGAGCGGAAGCTCGGCGAAATCGACCGCGCACGCGCCATCTACGCGCACGCGTCGCAATTCTGCGACCCGCGCGTCAACCCCAAGTTCTGGCAGGAGTGGAACAACTTCGAGATCGAAACGGGCTCAGAGGATACGTTCCGCGAGATGCTTCGCATCAAGCGCAGCGTGCAGGCGCAGTTCAACACCGAGGCGTCCTACCTCGCAGCGCAGATGGCGGCGAAGCAGAATGGGCAGGAGACGGAAGCCGAGGCGCCGCCCGCAGACCCGATGGCGGCGGCGGAGCGGCAAGCGGGTGGTGGGAAGGCACCTGCGTTTGTATCGGCGAAGCAGAGCACGAACGTCAGGATAGAGTCGGCAGAGGAGCGCCCGGCGCAGGGCAACGAGGAGGAGATTCACATATCGGACGACGAAGATTGAGTGGCGCTTGTTCATACGTGTTGTTGTGTTTTGTTACGTTGTACTATGTTTTATACTTTGCTGCATGCATGGTATCCTGGGCTGGATGAGAAGGTAGTGCTCCTGAAAAAGGCCCATTCAACTCAGAATACGCAAATGACCAATACGTCAACATATCGATCACTGCAATTGCCTAAAGTAGAGTCGTACGGACGGACTTCATACTTAGGCGCTTCCCCCGCGCGCCACGAGCCCTGACTCGGACCCTCAACATCTCTTCTAGCCCAAGCCGTTTGTAGACGCAGGCCGTTTGCAGAATAAAAATGGATAAACATCCATCCGTATGTCTCGTAGGCTGCATGCAGAGAATCTATGCCTATCCCTGACCTGGACACCGACAGTATGGTGTCTTGTCGCAGTACATTTCCAAATATCCCCAAGCCGCTGGGGCTCTTTTCCAGACGTACAATGACCTGAAACTCGGTGAGCCATTTGCGTCATGCAATCAGGAGCGCCGCTAACATTGCACACAGCCCAACAATGGACTGACTTGGAGGTCATCGAAATACCGGGATGCTCCCGATGCGCTCTGCGCGGTCGTCGGCCAGATACTGTATGTGCAATGCCTACTCACCGTGCAGTCAACGTTGACCACTGATGGAAAAACAGGAAGACCTCCTCAGCGTTGTTCCATGTTCACTTTCTGAATCATTATCAACAGACTGGTCAGTATGCCATCGTTTGTCCCCCATGGTATTTATTCACTATCATCACATAGGATCCGCACCACCTTTCAGGAGCTTGGTGGCCCTCCGCACGTCTATCTCGCGATTAACACTGAAGACTCATCCATTGTATATTATAAGATCAGTCCCGGAATAGTCAAACCACCGCTCTGAGGGTTGTATACATCTTTGCAGCATGACAACATGTCATGCATTAGACAGGACGACTGACGACAGCGATTAGACAGCAAAAGCGACAGGGTATACAGCGTTAGTACAGTATGCGACGAACGAGATGGTTAGAGGACACCGCGTCGGCTCAATAAGAGAGCATGAGCAGGTATGAGCAGCGTTGCAGTACATTTACAGCGTCCGATAGTCTGTCAGCCAATGTCCTATTCACCGAGAGGCAGTTCCACCTATCCACCTCGACCGCGCAAATGTCTTCCCAAACGGCATCCCAGCCCCCCTGCGCCAGATGTGGCTGAGCCTGCCACTGAGCTAGGATCTTCCGCGACTCCTCGAATGTCACGTCGTGTGGCCGGAGCTGTTCGACGAGGTCAATGTGCATCTCCAGCGACCGTCGATAGGGTTTCAGTATGTACGGCAGCTTCGTCACTGCGAGCGTGTTGAGAAATGTCAAGCAAAGCCCAGACATACCAAGTACCTACCGAACTTCTCAAGAGACCAAGTCACCCAAAGGGGTTCCTTCGACGAACTTCCAGCCTTTCGTTTTGTGCACTTCGTGGAGTAGTATCTCCAAACTCTTGATGATTTTTACCATTTTCTGGAACAGCTTATCCTGCGAGGGTGTTGCTGTCAGTGAGAGATCCTTGGCGTCACCGTACGGCCGTACCAGTCTTCGGATCATCTACATGCAATTCTTCTATACAGTTCTCCATGAAGTGGAGTTTCTCCAGGACAATAGGATACGCTGGCTGCCTCCCTGACGAGAGCATAGCGAGTTCGTTGCTGTGCGATACATGAGCAAATTCCTTCTCCAAATTAGGACGCACGGTCACTTACTCAAGCTCTGTCCTGGCGTCGATCAAACTCGATACAGCCTTGAGTCCCTGTCCAGAGACTCGCTCATCCCATTCGTAGCAAATGTTTCGCAGCTCTAGCAGCTGCGACCTTAGCGTACGGTGATGGGGAAGCTCGGAGAGCCTCGATGGCGAGGAGGGTGTGCTTGGCTGGCGGACAGCCACAGGTGACGAAGAAGGGGTAGAGGGACCTCTGAAGGAGGCTAGTCGGGAACTCATTATACCGCAGAAAGGACTGTATATGAAAGAGTGTCAGTAAGAAGTAGATAAAGAGCGAAAGCAGGGTGCGCAGAGAGGATGGGAGTGTTTAGCACATCGACAGCCTAGCAGTCGTTGAACTGGAGTGGGTGTACGATGGAGGAAAGGTCGGTAATAAACTGGTCCGGTGGCCCAAACTTACGCTCAGAATCTAATGAGAGAATGTGACCCTGAACAGAATGTCCGTCTGCGGCTATCTCGCGTACGCTGCTAGATCTTCCCTAGATTTGTGTTAGACGACGGGAAAACGCCCGTTTATCCCCGCTGGCGTCGAGATTGAGCCAAGTCCCTGCTGTATTTGCAACTTTATAAGCTCCTTCAGTATCTCTGCAGGCACCAAGTCGGGCTTGGCTACTCACTGTGGTATTCGAGCTGCTTGTATGCGCACGCAAAGCAAGACACAAGTCCACAACTCGGACGCGGCGATCGTAGTGCGGAGGTAAGCGCCTGCACTGCAGAGAACCGGCGCTCCCAAGAAGGCAATCGCCCTCCGGGAATTCGTGCGATGCGCCTTTCGCCCACCATCAATTAAGCACAAACCTCCGACAAGTTCGCACCGACGCCAGAAGGAAAGTGATTCATGCAGCCTGCGGACAAGTCCAACCTGCTGCGCTCGGAGGCTGAGCTGCTGCTCGAGAAAGTAGGTCCACTTCGAATCCATGCGAAATCCACGGCCCTGCGCCGCGCGCGGGAATCGTGCTCGATCCTGACATTAGGACCTCCTCACAGGCCCGTAAGGACAAAGCAGAGCGGACAAAAGACCTCGGCTCGCCGATCGAGATCACCGGTAAGGCTTTGGCTATCGAAGTGCGCGGCAACGTCGCATGGATCGCAGAAAACACCACCGTGGTTCGGAAACTCGACTTGGAGGTGGGTGAACGCTTTGGCTTACGCGACGTCGCCCGTCCGCTAAGCTGAGCGGTCCAGATAGACCGGGAAGACCTTGCAACTGTTTCAAGGACATACCGCGCCTGTGACTTGCCTGGCATTTGTGGATCGCGAGCCGGGATCTGGCAAAGGTGACCTACTCGTCACCGGTTCGTGGGATCAGGTAGCTTTCTGGTTCCAAGAGCTTGAGGACTTCAAGCGCTGACCAATTCGTCGTAGACGATCAAAGTATGGGACACAGAGGTGAGCTCAAGAATCTCGAGCATGGCCTGCCCGAGTCACAACTTTCGTCACCCCAGACCAAGGAGATCATCTCGAGCACTCCTGCCCACTCGGACTTCGTGAAGGCGCTCCTTGTCATTCCTGCTCTGCGCCTGCTTGTCTCCAGCGGGTCCGACAAGATTGTCAGATTCTGGTATTATCATTTCTACCACCCATCGGTGTCGGGTAGCCTGAACGACGTTACTGCAGGGACCTCTCCTCAGTAGCAGATGGACAGCCTCTGACCTCCGTCGGCTCGCTCGCGGACCACACGCGCCCCGTCGAGGCACTCGATGCTCGCGTGACCTCCGACCGCTCAGCGGTCTTGTACACCGCGGACACGATGGGCATCATCAAGGTCTGGGATGTCAAGAAAGACGACGGTGCTCCGCCCCGATGGCAGTGCACCCTCCTCGAAGAGCTCAAGCATCACCGGACGAGGGTGAACGCAGTCGTGTACGGAAACGGACAGCTATGGACCGCGTCGTCGGACGAGACCGTGCAGGTCGTCCCCCATCCCGCCCCGGACGCGCAGAGCACGTCGAGCAAACCGCCCCCGCCGATCCAGCACCCGACGGCCGTCCGCGCGCTCCTCCCCCTCGCGATCACGCCTCTCGCGGAGCCGTACGTCCTCGCCGGGGCGGGCGATGTCATCCGCGTCTTTGACGTCTCTACTCTGGACGAGCCGGAGCTGCTTGCGGAGGTGGATGCGCATTGGCACGACGTGACCGCGTTGCGGCTGTGGATGCGGAAGTCGGCTGTCGAAGGTACGCCGGGCGCGGTAAAGGTCGAACCGTGGGTTGTTAGCGCGAGCCTGGATGGGACTATCAGGCGGTGGAGGCTCAGTGGTGAGTGTGACCTTGCGGGAGGACCGTCGTTTACTCACACACTCTGCAGAGCTGCTACAGCCTCCGCCTCCTCCGGCCAAGAAAGCAGAGGAGGCGAAGCCCAAGGAAGCGCCGCAAGAGGCCCCTTCGACAGGCATGACAGAAGAAGAGGAACGGGAGCTTGCGGAATTGATGGACGATGATGATTGAGGCCATGTATTCCTATGTACTACCGATATATACCATGGAAGCTACTTCACAAAGTCCTCAGCATTCGTTCCCCAGGTGGCGCTGCTAAAAGGTGCGTGCAGGTGAGGTGACAGACACACAAGTCTCAGAGCTTGGACTTGACAATCAAGTGGCTGGTTGCCTTCTGGAGGCTCTCCGCGGCCGTGTTCACCATCTCGTCGACGCTACACGCACTGTCAGAAACGCTCTATGGACTTTCAACTCTGGATGGGCTTACATCTCTTTTGCAGGCTTGATATCCTGGTCGACAAGTTCCGTTAGCGATCTTTAGGTGCTGCAAGGTATACGGAACTAACCTTGATCGACCCGGCGACCTTACCCATGAGCCCTGGAGAACACATGAGACAATTCTGCTGAGTACAGCACCTGGTCGAACAACTTACACATGCGACCCTCCATGGACTTCTCAGGGTGCTTCTCGAGCTCAACCTCATGAGGGATCTTCCCCTGCGCAGTGAGCTCTGCGACTTCCTGCTGCCTTTGCTCCCTGCATATGACGTCAGCACGCATTCACCAATAAACCGGTGGCGGAAGGGACTCACCAGCTCGCGACATAGGGAGTCCTCCGAACGTGCATGGGGCGACCAGAATAGATGATAGTGCGCGACACATCGTCGTACCCAGCGCTCAAGACGAGCTCCTTGTGGACCTTGGGAGCGCCCGCCTCCACACTGGCGACGAACCGCGTTCCGACCCATACTCCTGATGCGCCATACCTAGGCCGCATTATGAATTTGACTGTCTTCTGGAGCGTGACATGAGGCAATGCAACGTACGATAGGGCAGCAGCGAGGCCACGACCGTCGGCGATACCGCCAGCAGCGACGACGATGACAGGTTCGCCCGTCAGAGGGCTCTTGGCGTTCTTGCAAAGATCTACCACTGCAGGAATGAGGATCGAGAAGGGCGTCTCTCCAGTGTGGCCACCGCCCTCTCCGCCTTGAGCACAGATGATGTCAACACCTGGGGCGACAATTAGTTTCTGCTCGTCAATTCAAGGGTAGCGAGCTTAATACCTTGTGCCAGGGCTTTGGCTACATGCTACACAGTTCGGTTAGCATACAGCATGACGCTTACCACAGAGGGCATGTACCTTCGGGTGTCCGATCATGCTGTAAAGCTCGAAGCGTAAGAATAGGGCATTCGTTCCAACATGGCGTGGAAACCCACTTCATGACGATTATGCCTGCAGAGTGCAACTTGTCGACCATCTCTCTGGGAGGAACGCCGACGGCGCAAACGAAGAGCTTGGCACCACCCTTGATGATGACCTCTGTGAGCTGAGGAAGCTGCCCCTTCGAGTAATCGTACTACATATTTCATGTTAGCGGTATGCGTTGAACAGCAAATCACTGGCTAACATTCGTCTTCCTGGCGTTGCCGCCCACCTGGGGAATAAGCAGGTCGACGCCAAATGGCGCGTTTGGATTTTCAAGGTGGCTCTTGAGCTCATTGATGTTGTCTTCGAGCATCTTCGGGCTCTGACGGACACCACCAATAACGCCGATACCACCTATATAGACCTGTGAGTATACTCCAAACGAGAGCCGTCCTGTCGCGTGTACAAACCTGCGTTGGTAACCGCAGCTGCCAACTTCGGACCCGCCGCGACGTTCATGCCTTAGGGGTAGGTTAGCTAGGGCACTGTGTCAGATGCAGTGACGCGAGCGCACCTGCCAGCATGATTGGGTGTGTGATGTTGAAGAGCCTGGTGAGGGGCGTGGAGAACACGGGCGGAGAGGAGGGCATGGTTGCGGCAGCTCGAGGTGCAAGTGGTGGATGAGAATCAAGGCAGATGGTCTATAGCAAGGAGAGGGAGAGCTGGGAGCTATATAGCCGGTGCCGAAGTGGGCAGAAGGGGTCATGTGGAGGAGAAAGCATTGGGACGACGGTGGACCCGGCAGCGTTGGGAGGCGAATCCGTACTTACACTCCGGCTGGCGGCACAGCGATCGACTCCCGAGTTCCCGGTGCGTGTCCTACGAGCGCTTCCTACTTATCCTGCACTAGCTCCCCCGGGCGGACCGGGGCCGGGCAGAGAAGACGGGCGCCTGCCAACTCTCCTTCGACCTTCAGTGCACGACTCGATGGCCTCCGCCTCGACCTCGGACTCTGCGGACAAGTGTCCCGTCGACCACTCCTCCTTCGCCTCCTCGTCCCAGGACAAGTGCCCCGTAGACCACACACAGCGCTCTACATGGGCCTCCATCCTCGGCAGACAGTCCCAGGACGGCCACGGCGCCGCAGAGCTCCCGGACACCGCCGCTCCTCCCGCTAGCCTTCCTCTCGATCGCGAAGTCTCCTCGATACCCCGTGTCGATGGCGGGAAGTGGGTGTACCCTTCCCAAGCGCAGTTCTTCGCCGCAATGGCCCGCAAAAACCATAACCCCCAGGAACGCGACATGAGGGTCGTCGTGCCAATCCACAACGCCGTCAACGAGCGTGCATGGCAGGAAATCCTCAAGTGGGAGGCTGGACAGGGCGGAGACAAGTGTGGTGGGGTCAAGCTGGTCAGTTTCAAGGGTAGGCCAAACGACAGGACGCCCAGGGCATGGTTCTACTCTCTCCTTGGGTGAGCCCACTCGCTATTTCGTCCAATCACATCCGTCTAATTTCCCGCCACAACAGATACTCTCCTCCCTTTGATCGACACGACTGGGTCGTCGACCGCTGCGGCTCTCGCATGCGGTATGTCATCGACTTCTACACCGGCAACGGTGGTAGTTCCCCCAAGAACATCTCCTTCTTCCTCGATGTACGACCCGCACTCGACAGCTGGGAGGGCGTTCGGCTACGCACAGAACACTTTTGGAAGCGCTGGCTCGGTAATCTACGAGGAGAACCCACCGAAGCAGGAGAACATACACCCAAAGGCATAATCGCCCGACTTCTCTTTGACTTCACTCCTTGATGTATCCTATGTAATATAACTAATTCTTCTGGCCGACTTCTCACAACTCAGTGCAATGCATAAGATTGCGAGACATGCATGAGTAAGTGTGTAATAGAGGGCAGACGAAGTGAGTACAATACAACATCACGCCTACAGCTTCACCGCTTGCTCTTGGTCTTCGCCTTCTTGGGAGGCGGTCGCGGTGCTTCGTCTTCGCTCTCGCTGTCACTCTCCCCGGCAGACTCTTCATCTTCGCTGATCATCTCATCGTCGTCCCAAGCGCCGTCATCTTCCCGGTCCCCACTCTCGTCATCCTCGTCGGAGAAGTCCTGCTCCGCCTCAGATCCCATCTCCTCGTCCTGGTTTGCACCTTCCTCCTCGTCCTCGTCTTCGTCCTCGTCGTCTCCATCTTCCCCACTTTTCTTGCCCTTTTTCTTGGCTTCTTGGGCAGCCTTCTTTCGCTGCACGTTCCGCTCCTGCTCCTCTCTGCGTTGTTGACGGAGCTTCTCCTTGGCAGCGTGCTCTGCCTTTTGAGCCCGGATCTCTGCCTTTGACTTTTTAACTGTACCAGAACTATCAGCATCTAGCTCAACATCACTGAGAACAGCGGGCTTACCAAATTCATGGTAGAGCACACCTCCCTCTTTTCCGGGTACACCCTCCACAACCTTGATCAGCCTGAGCTCCATCCGTGGCCCAACCTCATCGAGCTTCACCGCCCTCTTCTGACCCTTCTTGTTATTCCGGCCGACATAGTCGTCCGCGAGGGAGATCGCATCCGCGTCGTCGCCCGCTGCACTGGACGCCGACGACGCGGCACTCTCATACCCGTCGCTCGAAGGACCCGACTCGCCCTTCCGCCTGAGCAAAAAGTCCGCAACGTCCTTCTCGTTTCCCAGATCGAGCGTCGCGTGCGAGGAGGAGGACTTCTTGACGGGCGCGCCTTCGAGGATGCGCCGGATGCGCTTCGAGACGCCGTACGGCTTGACGGTGATGAGGTAGTGCCGGAAGTCGACGGTGCCGCGGATCGGCGTTGTAGTGGATGAGCACGACGCGCCGCGCGGAGGAGAGGGAGAGCGTCTGCGGGGAGAGGGGCGGGAACATGGACTGGAAGGTCTTCATCATGAGCGTGAGGTGCGGAGGGGTCGTCGGGGAGGGAGGCGGGAAGGATGCGAGGACGAGCTGGGGGAGGAGCCGGGTTGAGCTCGTGTTGCGCGTGGTATTCCAGGACGGTTCACTCACCAGTGGAGGGCTGAGGTACTCGACGGTGCTGATGCTGCGCGCATGTTTCGAGGAGTTGATGATGTCCTTCATGAGACTGTACCTCTCCACCCTGAAGCTGAGCGTCGGACCCGCCGAAAGGCGCACGATGCGCATGGACGGCGCGACGTCCGTCAGCGTGAACGCGAGGAGGTGCGACACCCCGAGCGCGGGGGCCATCGTCAGAAAGTCCCGCAGCTTGTTTCTTGCACGTTCCTTCACTTGCAACACAGGTAAGCATCCCCACACCCCGCGTGCAAACAGAGGAAACGACGGACCCTCAGCCGGCTCGCCGTGTTGGGTTCCATGACCTTGCGGACGTCCCGGACGAGCTGCGCGAGAGAATGGCCGACGGGGCCATGCTTGATCACGAAGGACTTTGGGACGCCCTCTGCAGACCCCGGGTTGGACGCCACGCCACCCTTGAGGTGAGTGCGGTGTTTGCGTCTGCGTGCCATTCCGTTGGTAAAATCAGAGGAGGGTGGAGGTGAAAGCTGGGAGCTCCCAAGTTGCCAGTCGATGGCTGAGGTGCACAACATAAGCGCTCGTTACTGGAGAAATTTGGACGCGCGCGATCGAGATCCTGATCGTACTGAACGCCGTGCGTCTATCCCATTTCAGAGTTCTGCGGAGCCTACTGTCCCAGATGGAGCTGTACAACCACGGCTACACTAGTCGCATGCGTAACGACTATGGAAAAAATGTGTCTAAATAGGTTTGCAAGAATCCATTGCTGGCAAGATAGAATACAGTAATAAACCGGAATACACTACCCAGGACCCGAACGAAGGCGGCAAAAATATACACAAATAGTTACGTAACCAGAGAGCAGCGAGAAAGGGGCACTATAAAGAGCGTGGGGAGAGGGAACAGGCACTATGTACTGGGAGTACGCAGTCCGGTCGACCTCAGTAAACGGAGAATCATACACGAGGGGAAGAGCGACTGTGGAACGAGACGGCAGAGAACGAAGGGATACAACTCGGAGGAGTGGGGTATGCAGGGATGTGCAAATATTATACGGCGATCCGGATCGAGAGGCTAGACAGGCTGCGGATACTAGCAAGACGCATAGTACGGGCGCGAAGGAGTCTGGAGAAAGGACGACAGGAGGCGAACGAATGGTTTCATGGAAATCGGAGCATCTGGAACGAAAGTGGGCCGGTAACTGTCCAAAAGCATTTACCGTGCAAAAGAGCATCCGAGCATGAGCAGGTCAACACCTCGCTCTTGAGGCATCGCGTGCCACCAGGCCAGGTGCTGACCGCGGGACCGCAAGACAGGATATGATCTAGAACTCGAGGAATTGATACGCCACGGTGTCGAACCGCTGCTGAAGAGACGGCGGGCGCTCTTCACGGATGAGTCCGGGGATCTCCTCAGCAGGAGGCAACGGCAGATGGGAGAAGTTCCGGGTGTCGTCCACGGTTGCTACGTGCGGAATGATGGGTGCCTAGGGTAAATCCAGCATGAGCAAATCATAAGATGGCAGACAACTGAAGGGATCAGTCAGCTTACCCGTATCTCGCGTCGCTCAAGCGCGTCCCAGTCTACCCCGCGGAACCATGGGTGGTCCAGAACATCCTGTGTTCCTCCGATGAGGTTACCTAGACGCTTGGTACGATCTGGGTGTAGGAATGCCTTGATGATGTCCTTGGAGAGCGGGTCGACGTGACTGGGCCAGTGGATTCTGCCCTTCAGAATCTTCTCGTAGATCCCGTAAGGAGTCTCGTCAAAGAACGGAGGGTATCCCACCAGCATCTCATAGCACAATATCCCGCAAGCCCACCAGTCAGCCGCTTTCCCATGACCATCGGACTGGATGATCTCCGGTGCAAGGTATTCTGGGGTTCCACACAACGTCCATGTACGGTCGTCTACGAT
The DNA here is from genome assembly GCA_008973685.1 of Trametes sanguinea. Taxonomy (NCBI): domain Eukaryota; kingdom Fungi; phylum Basidiomycota; class Agaricomycetes; order Polyporales; family Polyporaceae; genus Trametes; species Trametes sanguinea. The sequence continues at coordinate 1,959,656 of WAHA01000006.1, forward strand.
TTTCGCGAACCCAAAGTCGGTGAGTCGGAGGTATCCGCGGGAGTCCAAGAGGAGGTTTTCCGGCTTCAGGTCACGGTAAATGATGTTGAACGAGTGGAGGTATTTTAGAGCGAGAATAATCGTGGCAAGGTAGAATCGGGTGACGTCGGCGCTGAACCGTTTCGCACGTCGGAGGTGAGTAAATAGCTCGCCACCAGGCACGTAGGACATCAGCATGTAAACGTTGAGGCTGTCCTGGAAAGTCGCATAGAGATCGACAATGAAGGGATGCCGCACGCGCGACAGAATATATCGCTCAGCGTTCACGTGTTCGACCTGGCGCAATCGAACAATCTCAGTCTTGCGCAGTACCTTCAGCGCAAAGCAATTTGCTGCGGATTGAGACGAGGAGCCTCGGGGCCGCACCAACAGAACGCGGGCAAACGTGCCAGTGCCTAATGATCCTGGCGTCAGCCTCCTTCGCGCGATCGCATAAGGCAGGACACATACCAAGCGTGCCCTTCACCTCAAAATCCGTCAACTTCAGCGATCCCCTCTGTAGATGCGATTGTTCGTCCTCTAGATGCCTCTGTGGCGGTCGAGGCGAACTGGCTAGGGGTCGAGAGTCGACCTCCATACCGTCGGCTTGTTGGTGGCTACGGCGTGCCTGTCTCGCTTCTGGAGGCTGACTGCGCGGCGCTGATGCCTCAATTTGGCGTCCGGGGCCGCTGTAGCGGGGCTCGGCGTCCACGATAATTCCCGATTCGCCGTCGTCGCTACGTCCAGGAGAGAGCGGTGGAGTGATCGGGCCCTCGCTGAGCATGCAATCCGAATCGCGCCGGAAGACACCCGAGTCGGGGGTGGTAGAGAGAGCGAGCACGGTTGGGTCTGGCAAGGACGCGGATCGAAACGCGGGGTAGATGGCGTGGTCCATGTTTCCGGGAGACATCGACATTAATGAGGAGAGTGGGGTAAACGCCTGTTCGCCTGGCGATCTGGCGGCTGCAACAGGGAGCTGTCAGCCGCGGGCGGAAGGCAGAATCTCCGCTGCGACACGTGCGGTGAAACGCTCTTACCTTGTCCAATAATTAGGGGGAAAGCAAGGATACACGGTGGTGGCTCAATACATCGAGTGGGGGGAAAGAAAAGACCGAGATGGGCGACCGGGAGGACTCGCAAGCCCGTTCAGCAGCGATGGGATCAAATGGCTATGAAGGGTTCTGCAACGCCGAGTGTGATGAGGAGCAAGGCGATGGCGAGGAGCTTCGCGATTGGTCCTGGCTTCGAGGCTCGCTGTGCTGAACGGTGCGCGCTGCGCAAGGCTATGAGAGGTCGCGGGTAAGGATACAGAGAGTGAGAGTTCTGAGTCTGGGTCTGGGTGTCACGGTAAGCCGTCGTTGCACAAAGTAATCAGCTTCTCCTCGTAGACGCCCGCCTCGTCCTGAAACTCTCTTTGCGATCACACACTCTCAACTCCGCCACGTGGCTGCGTAGCTATGTTTCCGAGAGCGTCCAGCAATTGGACTTTCTCAGTCTCAGATTGAGACGAGTGAGAAAGTTAGCTTACGTAACTGGACGCCGCATGTCATCGGCATTCCGGCATAGATACCAAAACGAGCCACCACATCTTGAGCTCGGCACCACTACGGTTGGGTCCGTTGGGATTGGAACGTCGAGACTTGAACCCAACCGCACTGAACACATCTGCATGCTAGTATACTGCCTCTAATAGATCTATGGGCGACATACACGACCTCTCCCATGTCTTCTGTACATAGCATCTGGCGCGCAATGCAGAAATACCCCGATGCGCTGATTCAGTCAGCCTGCATACCTTCACCTCATTTGTTTGCCTCGTCCCGGCACTCAAAACGGCAGTCATCCACTTATCAAAATGCGACATTCAAACCAGCCACATCCTATCCAGCCTAGCTACCTGCACCTGTATGCGAGTAGAGATGAGAGTTGTTACGCCTTCGAGGCCGCAGTAGTTCAAAGTGGCACCTTCGGCCGTAAAGGGCCTCACTGTCACTATAATATTGAATATAACTATTTTTCTAACACGTGAACATCTCCCCTCGCGAACGTCCAGTGTCGGCTGTGGTTACAGCTCTCGACAGGAATGTCGAGGGCGACCGTCGACGCGATGCGGCGGCGGCGTGAAGGCGATGTGGCGGCGGGGAGTTCAAGCGAGCAAGGAGCGGGCGCTTTCTCACTCGGGACATGCCGTGAGAGTGAGAGGTGAGAGAGTCCAAAGCACGGACTTTTTGATGTTTCCCCGCTGTGGCTTGATCGCGCGGTGACCGTACCGCCGGCAACACTCTCGCTAACCTAACATTCGGTGTCTTTCTGTAATCGGGGATGGCTGTCCTCCGACTCGTGCCACGCCCAGATGGAGAGCCCTTGGACATGTCAATCGCCGCCCGACACGCACATCTATAGTACACAGGCAGTTCGACTCATACATCGAAAGCAAATGTCGGAGCCCCGTAGATAGCAGACAGCACCCTGACATTCGCATCATTCCCTCCGGCACCGGCACCGATGTACAAAGGAACGAAGTGATCGGCCCTCGGATGTGCAGCGCGGAAGCCTTTGTGCTTCGTGAGGTCCAGGAGCGCCTGCTTCCTGACAGCAGGCTACGTTCATACAATCAATCACCATTTGCTCGGCCAGCAAGGAGAAAACACGTACGTCGGCTATTGTTATCGCATCCAGAATGGCTTGGTTAAACTGCTTCACTAAGCTGTTGGCGTGCACCTCCGAGAATGACGACATGTCTCGGAGGTTATGTACCAACAAGCCGCCCGAGAGTACGAGAATGCCCTCCAGTCTAGGTCGGAGAAATTAGGCTAGAAGCGAACAGAGCGGCTGTCTAACGACGTACCTCAAGGGCGCGACCACTTCTCCCAGAGCCCATTCTTTTTGGGGATCCAGGGTGCCGTCCATTGAGACTTCAACGATAGGAATTTCGGTAAATTCCTCTCCGAACATCAATCGGAAAGGCACAAAGACGCCGTGGTCCAACCCGGGACCTGCAAACCCTCGTCCGTCTTGTCCCCGAGGCTCGGATGTACTAGTGGTTCTGGCTACATATCCGGCCTGTACGGTGCTCTGTCAGTCCCGGAAGATCCAAGAACGCATGGTATGTCAAGGAGGCTTCGATGACACTCACATCCTTGAAGAGCTGTACGACGCGTTGCGATAACGCAGAGTCACCACGAGACTTGAACTTCAGCTGATACAGTGCCGGCTGGAAGCCAAAGTAATCCATCAAGAGAGGGTTCTCGTCGCCATAGTCGGTCACTGTTTCAGAAGTTACAACATACTTCAATTAGGGCGAGCGCACTCGACAGAGAAGACGTACCGAGACGTTCTCCAAGCGTTTCCCAGTGGGCGCTGAACACCACGATGCCTTTGGGTTTGTACTTAGATAGCAAGGTGGGGCCAAAATCTTTCAAGAAGTTGGCCAAAGCACCCTTGGGGCCATTGCTCTTCATCACGTCTCCCATTCGTTCGGCCTCGCGCTCAGGGAATGCAAGCATGGGAGAGCCATGGCCGAAGAAGAACGCAGGAATCTTCTCTGGTGTGGACGGTAGATTGTCCAGAGCCTTCCGCCATTCTACCTGTGTCTTCGGAAGGACTGTTACTGCATCTGATGCACTGGTAGAAGACATTGGGCGAAGCGATTGAGTCGTGAAGAGGCGAGAAAGCAAGACTTTGGACCGCAGCACGATGACAGCTGAAAGCACTGAGATCGCGAAAAGTAGTAAACGCCGAGACGAAGCCACGATGAATAGCTGAGATTTTGCCTGTGGCAATGCTTAAGTACTGCTATAGCTGGGAGAGTGTAGGAGGGCCTCCATGATATAGCAGATTCTTGCTTACGAGACGAGGATTACTTGGATTACGCTGTCGCTGACATGCCAATGCACAGTGGCGTAATCGCCATTTCGCAAGAGTAAATCGCGTACAAGTGAGCTTGCGAGTGCAGTAGGAACAACTCACTGAACAGAGACTCAAAGAGCTGTGAGTAAGTGAGTCGAATGAATTCGACACCTGCCGTGCTGTAGATGGATCGCACGTGCAAGCTTGGTCAAGGACGGGCGCTTCATTAGAGGTACGACGTCGACAGGCACATGCCGAGCAGCTGCAGGCGCCTACTGTATTACACCTTTAGCGTGCAGCCACAGCTTGGAACACGCTCAGCAACTCTGGTCATCTCTTCTGCGGCTTCAAAACCACTGCATAATCTGTAGCAGCATATTTATCACTGCCATGGCTCAACGCAATGGATGGCTGCGGGGAACGATTATTCGGAAGTCAGGCCCTTCCACAGCCACGAATACACGCACGAACACCCCGCAAGTGCAGAATACAGGTACCATCTATGGCGGAGGAGTGAAAGACCCCTCTGGTCGAACAACCGAGTACTTCGTATGTATCTTGGTCGTCGCTGCTGGTAGGATATTCGCTGAAGGGCTGCAGTCTATGGACGATGTGTGTCCTGTGTGCAAGTCGGACAGGTATCTGAATCCTAAGCTACGTCTATTGGTCAGCGCCTGCTATCACAAGATGTGAGTCCTCAAGCATTGTAATTCTCCGGATTCATCATATTCATTGGAATCATAGGTGCGAATCATGCATAGATCGCCTGTACACTCTAGGACCCGCACCTTGTCCCATGTGCGGCAAAATCCTCCGTAAACTCGCATTCACCCCTCAGACATTCGAGGACTTGGGCGTTGAGAAGGAAGTCGCTGTCCGCAGGAGGATAGCGAAAGAGTAAGTTCATGTGAAGTCATGCATCGCGCGTTTCTGACCGTCTGACAGATTCAACAAACGGCGCGAGGACTTCCCGGACCTGCGCTCGTACAATGATTACTTGGAGATGGTTGAAGACATAAGTGAGTCTATCATCCGCAAAGCTGCGCCCTTCACAGTCTTTGTGCACGCATATGGCGGCGGCACATCTCAAATTATGCTTGGAAAATGAGATGCGTGTGCGGTATGGCTAACATACAATTGACAGCATTCAACCTCATCAACGACATTGACGTACCTGAGACGGAAGAACGGATAGCGCAGTATCGCAGGGAGAATGCCGCCATCATTGAACTTAACCAAAAGCGAGAAGAAGAGTATGCCCGATACTTACAGGAGCAAGAGGAGATGGAGCGGCAAGAACGCGAACTGCGCGCACAAGAGCTCAGAAGGCTCGAAGAGGAAGAGCGGGAAGAGCGGGAGAAGGGCAAGCAGGCGATTATCGACAAATTGGAGACCAGCGACAAGGACGCCGTTCGTCTCGTCGCCAAGAGCCGCTTGGAAGCTCAACGCCGTGCATCCGCCCGTGCATCGTCGTCATCTGGCTTTGGCATGCCTCACAGCAGCGCCAGCCTCCTCCGCTCTCGGGCCGCGCAGAGCACGGTCGTTCCCGACGTCCCGCACGTACCATTGCAAGACAACTGGTATGCGTACGACGACATGTACAAGATGCGCGAGAGCTACCACGACCCGGTCAGCGACGCCGTACGTCGGGACAGGGACGGCATTATGCGCGCCGGTGGCTACATGGTCGAACAAGCTTGGGAACGAGCGTTGCGGTTTGCCGTGGCCGGTTTGGAGATAATGCCGCTATCAGATGCACCATCTGCAGTAGCGGAACCCATGGCTATAGATAGTGAAGGTCCTGTAGATGTGGCGATGGCAGCTGCGTGACTTGCATCCGAGTGAGTTGGCTATGTCGTAAATTGTTGATTGTCGCTCTTAACATTCCATCTATCCCTTACAGGCTCATACTGTGCTGGTATTGTAATCATGCGCTCCGTACGTACCCTTCATAACTTCTTTCACGTGTAGCACTAGTATTGTACATACTTGAGCAATAATCGCATCAGGTACTGCCAGGTTGTAAAAGGGGTCCCCAATGTCACTAGACGAACAAGTAATAGGTATGACATCTGTAGTATGTGTAGGTAGGCTAACAGGTCCGTCCAACCCAAGCTATGATCGGGTCGAGTGCTATGTGACCTTCTCGCTCGTAACCGAACGCCTTGCGCGCTTCTGCTGTTCCGTGAGAGGGTCCTCAAGGGGAAAGTAGAGAATCTGGTACTTGTCCTTCTTCCTATTCGCAGCTTTGGTGAGCCATCATCCCCGTTAAATCCTGCGAATGATACTCACTTCAAGGATTTGGCGTCTATTCGGAACACTTTCAAGACATTGCTGGGATCCAACTCGTCTGGCTGTGCGGCTTTCGCTGCATTTGCGGCTGGCTTCTCATCTTCAGAGTCTGATTCAATGACAATCACGTCCTCTGCGGCCCGCGCTGCGGGATCGCTTGGACGTTTACGCTTCGGCCCGCTCTCGTCGGGCAGGGGCTCGAGACTCTTCCGCTTGTTCGCCTTGATCGTCTCGACAGGATGCAGGACCTTGTGCATAATCTTCGAGACGTCTGCAGCTTCATGACGATCTGGACTGTGGTAATCCAAACCAGCTTGCCTGATCGTGGAGGGTATTCTCCTGCACGGATGCACCAGACGTGTAGGTCATTCGAATATACTCACGATGGGCCAAACATCATACCGACCTGCCTGGGTCGAATGTCAAGAGGTTAATCGTACCGTTTTTGACACGCTCGTATCCAACGATAGTTCGCGAATGACCTTGGTGCTGCAGGATGATAGGTAGCTTGTCCGTCACAATCACAGGCCGGGCCCCCTTGAGCGCTTCACTGACGGTTGTCGACTTCGGCTGCGAATCACCTCCTGAGAAGTAATCGTGAATCCACTGAAGAAGGGGCTCGACGCCTGTGGATCATGGCTTGATATAAGTTGCGTGCTGTGGAACTTAGTGAGCCCAATACAGACCTTCACGCAAGTCGCTGAAATCCACAAGTTGTGCTCTGGGCATATCGTCAGTTCAAGTCAGAAAGAGACCTATCAGGAGCTGCAACGCACGGAATGCCGCGATAGATAAAGGCAACATAGAGGTCTGCTCGAATAGTTCAAACTCATCCTACATGAACGAGATGCAAGCACGTACCGCCTGTGCCAAGCCACTGCTTTGTTCCCACGAGTTTGTACTTGAATTCCCGTGCGCCTTCCTCGTCATAACCTGTCATGTGTGAGTCGGGATGAGGAACGTGAGGCAAGAGTGAAAGTCTCCGTACCATTCTTCCAAGCCTCTTCTAACGTGAGCTGCAGATTGCGGATACCTGGCGGAGGTGGTGAGTCCAGCAGTGGGAAGTACATTGGCTGCCGTTGTTGGTCCATCAGTGCAGCGCAAGCCATCAGGTAATTTCGGTAGCTGGGAAGTTTCTAATTAGCATCGTTGTCGCTGCATTCAAGCGTTGTCCTACCCGCAGCCCCAGGTCGCGTCCCAAGACTCGCGAAATACATGGACCGCTTGCTCGAAGGCAAGCCACGCTCTTTGAGTGACTCCCTTCTCATGAGACTTCGTCAGTGCCTTCTTGAGCACTGGGATCAGTCCTAGACGATGCAACGTCAATAATGGTAAGGAATCGAGATTTATGTGTTTTTACCTGGACTGAAATTGGCAGGAGGACTTGAAGATTGAGAGGCATGCCAGAAGAGATTTTGCTCATCGGCAGGTACTCTGAGGTGGAGAAGTTCAGAAGGCGACTTGAATCTCGACTTAAATGGTGGTTTGGAAGAGGGCTTTGCAGGTGACTTCGACACTGAGTCCATGACCTTTCCTATGCTATTAGAGGACGGTCCAGGAGCTAGGAGCGAACTGCCATGTTAGGATCGCTCTCCGACCTTCAAACCCGGAAAAGTATTCGGACCAACCTTCAGAATGCCCAGAGAGGTGTTCCTCGTAATGTAACTGTCGGTTATGAAGCGTCAGAGGGGTTAAATCAACAGCACAGAACTGGCATATGGTTTTGTTCCTGAGTGAGGTTTGTCAGCCACACGCCCTCGCAAGCAGACTGCGAGGAGTAGGGCACGGGGAATCAGCTCAGGCTAATTAACCCCGGGCTAATCAGCTGGGCTAATTTGCCGTCAATGACAGGTAAATTACCTGGGTTGCTTTGGGATGCGACTTCAGCAGGGTTAATCAGGGCTAATCAGGGCACCCTCGAGTGAAGCCCCAGTATTGTGAGGGCACATATGCATAGCGTTTTGAAGGGTTTCAGTTCAGGCGATTGACTAGAGAATTGTTTGGCAGCGCTGATAGGGCAAGTGTACAGAACTTGACGAGCCTCTTGCGCAAATGTAATGTAGTAGTTGAGCGCTTGAGCGCTTGAGCGGTGGTACGTGGGCTCGAGCGCCTAATGCTCCTGCAGTCGTACGCGACCATGCTACTGATCTATTATACAGTAACAAATGTTACACCACATGAGTTCATCGCCATGCTACCTCTTTGGGGGTCAGGGAGGAGAGAGCACCTGCAATGTACGTGTCAGAAATTGACTAGGAGCGCTGTTTACCTGAATAAGCGCCCATGGAGGTAAATGACGGTCATTTACACCCGGTCAATCAGCTACCCAAGGTTACCGTGAGGTTAACCCGGTTAATTAGCTGGGTTAATCAGGTCGAGGAGCTGATCGCCCGTGCCCTAGCGAGGAGACAGTCGTACGGGTGGTCATGAGACAGAAACTCTATTTCTTCATCAGCGCAACCTCCATTCATGGTTTGAAGCTTTTTCTTTTGAATTCCTTGAGAGTGTGTCAACGAGTGTTAGAGCTCTGCAGTTGCAGCCACTGCTGAGCGCTGAGCTTCTGGCTGCAGTGGATGTATGTCATCCGCAATAAGCGCCCACGGCGCGTTCTACATTACCGTGATCCTGTCACGTGACCTGCGTCACAAGGCGACGCAAGCTCGACGCGCGTCGTGCACAAGTCTAGCTCTGCTTTACGATCTCCCAGCTCTACTCTCTACACACCGTCATGTCTAGGTCCTACGATCGCGGTACGGCTGGGTTTGACTTCGATACCAGTCTATATCTGACGCGTTTGGTTCAGCTCTTACCGTCTTCTCGCCCGATGGGCATTTGTTCCAGGTCTGTGCTCAATGCAATATACGTGCTGCATAGTGCAGCGGTCTAACCGTGCCTCGTGAATCAGGTCGAGTACGCCTTGGAGGCAGTACGGAAGGGAACGTGCGCGGTACGTTGTCAGGCTAAAGCCAAATGCTCGTGAGCGAAACTCACAGCATCTGCAGGTCGGTGTGCGCGGCAAGGACGTTGTCGTACTAGGTGTGGAGAAGAAGTCCGTCCTTCAGCTGCAAGACCCTCGTACTGTCAGAAAGGTCGCGATGCTGGACGACCATGTCTGCCTTGCATTTGCAGGTACGTCGAAAGGCGAACATCCAGAGCCCTGTGCGGCCTCTGACATGCGACTTAGGTTTGACTGCGGATGGACGAGTCCTCATCGACAAGGCGCGGATAGAATGTCAAAGCCATCGTTTAACGGTGGAGGACCCAGTCACCGTTGAATATATCACCAGACACATCGCAGGGATTCAGCAGGTGCGTGGGGTGCTGACATTCGCGTGAACGCTGATCTCATAGTATGTTCAGAGATATACCCAATCTGGAGGTGTCCGACCATTCGGTATCTCCACTCTGATTGTCGGATTTGATCCCCACGACACCCGGCCGCGCCTCTACCAGACTGAGCCCGGAGGTATCTACAGCGAGTGGAAGGTAGGATTCACTCTGATCACTACGGCGCGTGCCACTCATGCTCGCGTTTCGTAGGCGAACGCCATTGGCCGCTCGTCGAAGACGGTCCGGGAGTTCTTGGAGAAAAACCACAAGGATGAGATGTCACGAGAGGAGACGATCAAACTGACAGTGAAGAGTCTACTGGAAGTAGTCCAGACGGGCGCTAAGAACATCGAGATCACCGTGATGGAGAGCTATGGCAAGATCACGGTATGTACATTCGAGCCGTCTAGTGAATCAATTCTGACGCGCAGAAGAGCCTCGACCTTGCGCAAATCGAGGCCATTGTGGCGGAAATCGAGCGTGAGAAAGAGGCCGGTAAGTAGCAACTCGCCCCCACACCAAGTGATACCTCTAACGTGAAGTTGCAGAGGCGGAGCGGAAGCGGTCAAGGCTCGCTGCGACGGCTGCAGGTCAAGCAGCTATGTCACAGGCGGCCGGTGGTTCTGGACAGTGAAGACCTGTTACTTTCATTGTATTGTATCGTGCACTATCGATGTCGCTTTGGACTCTTCCTAGTATCGCATACGTGCTTCCAGCCCCCTCAGTTTATATACGGAGCGATATCGGATGACTAGGTCGTGGTGTCGCTTGCTGCTATATAGGTAGTTGGGATATGTGGGATGGCGGTTAGTTTGGCAAGAGCTTGTGAAGTAAACAACCGCCTTCCATAAGCGGCGTTGATTGAACTCGAAGTGGCTGCAAGGGACACGTCTCGCGTCCTAAGCGCGTCTTGAGAGTGACGCACATCTCTTTCACCTCGCGTACTCTCCCTCTTACGACCACACTACTTCGCGGTCGACTATGGATTCGTCAAGCCCAGGACCTTCAAATGCCTTCTCCGTTTCTGCGAAGCATATTTTGCTCTCGGAGATCCTCTCGGTCACCTCCGTAATGCGCAAGAACTCTAGATGGGCTCTGCCAATCCCTTCAATCGCTTCGCGTGACTCTGCACTGGCCTAGCAGTCTCGGCTTGAGAGTAACAAAGTCGGCTCTCAGTACATACGCGTCCAGCCGAGGCAGCACAGAGCAGGAGCTCATGGGCGGCTTCCAAGATCTCAGGCGGCTCGTGAAGGATGTCGAAGGTGCGCACCAATGACTTTGTGCGTATACGACAGCATGTAACGGGGGAATGAATCAGACATACACTCCTTACCCGTCAGCACTCTCCTTTCGCCTTTCCTTGCCATCATCAGGTCGCCGCTATCCACTGGTCCCATCACATCCGCCGCACTCACCGCTCTCCACAACTTCTTCCTATGTGGGCTTGTAAACCCGGAAGCCGCTTCCTTGTCAAGCGCGCTGGCTGAGCTGAGCAGTGCTCTGTCAAGTTGCAAGTTTGAGGCCAGTGACTCGTCTGGAGACGAGGTAACGCTGCTTAAGATCATGACGGTGATCCATGATGCCATGTGCGGAACTGTTGGGCAGTCTTTGGGGGACATCGAGGTTTGTGAGATGTTGGAAACTGTCCTTACTACCTCCTGTCAGATGCGCCTCAGCGGTACGTCCAATGACGCCTTATATGGGGTGATGACATTGAGACTTGCTTGTAGAGGTCCTCAGGCGGTCAGCAGAAGGTACTCTTCACCAGCTTGTAAGGACAGCATTCGCTCGTCTTTACGACCTCGACCCCGAAAGCGAAGAACGTAAGCTTGCAGATAATGGCGATGCCGATGGGGGCGAGATGAAGATGAGCGTCTCCGCTTCTGCGCCGTTGTCTGAAGAGGGAGCACCCACGGACGCGGACAAGGAGCCTGACGAGAAAGAGAATGTACCGTCAGAGACAAAACCTGAACCTGCAGAGCAACCGCCTCCAGAAACTCCCACTACTCCTCGTGCTGCATGTACGTCTTAATTCCTCTCAGAATTGTGCGTGTTACTGACTGGTAGAACAGATGGCCTGCCATCTATCCTTGAGCTCCTGCGCGTCCTGATCAACATCTTGGACCCCAATGACCAGGCACATACGGACTCTACGAGGTTGACCGCGCTGCGCACACTCAATGTTTCCATCGAGGTTGCGGGTCGACGGATTTGCGATTACCCTTCCCTTTCCGTTCTTATCCTGGACCATGGGTGCAAGTACCTCTTCCAGCTTGCGCGGTCTGATCACCCGGTCATCTTGCAGACCGCGCTTCGCACAGTAGCGACTATGTTTGAGACTATGCGACCCAAGCTTAAGCTGCAGCAAGAGCTCTTCCTCGCATTCACTATTGATCGACTGGCTCCGCCATCCGCACCGTCTGTGAAGAACATGCCTCTTGCCCAAAGGGCACTGACAAACTCGCCTCGGCCTAGTGGCTCTGTTCCTCCTACCCCGAATCTTGGCCCGACGCCGCCAGAACTCGAGTCAGAAAAGCCACCTTCGACACCGCGTCTTCTGGTTCCACCTGCTCGAGGAGATACCCGCGAATTGCTATTGGAGACTCTTTGCCAAATCTCCCGGCACGCCAGCTTCATGGTGGATCTCTACGTCAATTACGACTGCGACATGAACTGCGAGAACATGTTTGAACGCTTCATCGAATTCTCAGCGAAGGTAACCTCCATACCCCGTGAAGGGAACTTGCATTGATCTCGCGTGCATATAGGGCATCTACCCGGTTCAGGCCATTGGCGGGAACGATTTCCACCAACAGAATTCGCAGTATCTCTGTCTGGATCTGGTGCTTGCATTCGTCGGTCAGATGGCAGCGCGGGCGGAAGGTGTCGGTACATCTTTGACATGATGTTGCCAACATTTACTGATCATTTGCATCTAGGCTAGCGAAGGATGGCCTTCAGTGAGCATTCGTATAGGCTCAATGTTCCATGACCATTGGCTCACCATTTGAGCAGCGCTTTCCCCCGCCCGAGGAGCTTCAGCATGCCAAGTCGACGAAGAAGATGGTGCTTACCGGTGCCTCGCTCTTCAATAGCAAGCCGAAGAATGGCCTTGCCTTCCTCGAGGAGAACAAGCTCATTTACGCTGATCCCAACGAGCCTCGTCCTCTGAGCTTGGCTAAGTTTCTGAAGAACTCTGCACGTATTGACAAGCGGCTGTTGGGTGACTTCATATCTAAACCTGAGAACATTGACGTTCTGAAGGCGTTCATGACCTTGTTCGACTTCAAAGGCGTAAGTGGCCCCGGTTTTGGATCACGAACTGCGCTAACTTGCCGCAGAAAAATGTCTCTGAAGCTTTGCGAGAATTGTTGGAGACGTTCCGTCTACCTGGAGAGTCTCAGCAGATCAACCGCATCACAGAGACGTTCGCCGAAGTCTACTTCGCAACTCAGCCTGGTGAGCTGCACCTTAGCAGTGGTAATTGGCCGTGCTAATCGCCCTTGTAGAGGAGGTCAAATCTCAGGATGCGGTCTACGTTCTAACTTATTCCATCATCATGCTCAATACCGACTTGCACAACCCTCAAATTCGGGTAAGCCTAGTCCCCTTATTACATTGTGTAACAGATAGCATTGACGTTGCTGAGCAGAAACGTATGTCCCTGGAAGACTACATGCGCAACCTGAAAGGCGTGAATGATGGGTCGGACTTCTCTACCGAGTATCTGGTGCGTCAGCCATCACCTGCTATAAAAGCTCATCTCATTGTCAACACAGGTCAACTATCTACGAGTCAATACGGAAGCGTGAGATTGTGATGCCAGAGGAACATACCGGGCAACTGGGTTTCGAATACGCATGGAAGGAGCTCTTGGCTCGCACCCGGCAGACTGGTACGCTTTTCAATCTCCTTGTCGGCAGACCCCTACCTGACTTATTGCGCGAAGGTGACTTCCTGATGTGCAATACCTCGCTCTTCGACGAGGACATGTTCAAAGCGGTATGGCGACCGGTCGTGTCCGCCATTGCATATGCATTCATCACATTCGATGACGACTACATCATCGAACGGGCAATCGCTGGATTCCGTCAATGCGCGACATTGGCTCGACACTTCAACATGCCTGACGTCTTCGACTTTGTCGTAGTCTCCCTCTCCCAGGCTACATCTTTGTTGTCGGACGCTCAGCCAAATCAGGTGCCGAACTACCCGGTGGTCGATGTAGATGGGCAACCTGTTACTGTCTCTTCGCTGTCGGTCAAGTTCGGGACGAACTTCAAAGGCCAGCTGGCAGCGGTTGTGCTGTTCAACATTGTCAATGGCAATGCAAATGCGCTTCGCGAAGGCTGGACACAGGTGAGTCAGAGTTCAATTGCCCACAATAGATGGCGCTGAACGCTTCCCAGATCTTCGAGATGTTCCAAACGCTCTTCCTGCACTCCCTTTTGCCTTCGCGCATGCTTCAGATGGAAGACTTCCTCGGTGGCACCTCCGTGATACCCCTCCGCCGCAGTCAACCAGCCCGTGCACCTCCGCGATCGGACGGACTGCTATCTGCACTGTCCTCTTACTTGATGACCCCATATGCGTCGAGCTCGGATGCGCTTGTACCGGATGCGACTGACGCAGATGTTGAGAACACGCTCTGTACTATTGATTGTATCTCGACATGCCGTTTGGACGAGCTGTACTCTCAAATTATGTACGTTGCTTTGATCGACTCACGTCGGAGATGCTCACCTTTCTATCTTATGCAGGCAACTCGAACCGGAAGCTTTGGTTGCGGCGGTTCGTGCATTGGAGGCGCTCGCCCATGAGAGGACAGTGGCCAGGCTCAAGCTCGAGTCGGACGATGTATCCTCAACTCCTGGGCCTGGCCAATCATCGTCTTATACGCTACCGTACGATCCTGCATCGGTGTTCTTGCTCGAGATGATGGTCAGCATTGCTCGTCAGACGCCTCAGCATATCGAAGAAGTTTGGTGCGTACACTCACGGGGATTTGAATCCTGCTCTGATAGTGATGAGCAGGCCTATTGTCTTCGAGCACCTCTCCGCTCTCCTATCCACCCCCACACAGTACAGCGTCTTGCTCATCGAGCGAGCCGTGGTCGCTCTGCTGCGTCTATGCCACATTCTGGCCGAACGCGTGAGTTGTAAGCATATCAGCACTCCACATATCTCACCTAGCCGCTACGCAGCATACCCTCCGAGATCAAGTATACCTAGCCTTCGACCTCCTTGCAAGACTTCCGCCTACCGTTGCCAGCTCGGTGGCAGAACAGGTTGTTGCCGGCCTCTCGATGATTCTGCAACAACATCCGGATATCGTCCGCTCCCAGACAGGAGTGGAACGTGGTGTTCGCGCTCCTTGAGGTCTACGATATCGCATCCAGAGGCATCGCGGCAATCGTTCGAAATTCTATCTGGCTTCACGAACGACGGTCCTCAGCAGCTCGTGACACCTGATAACTTTACCGGGCTTGTCAACGCAGTTGGACGAGTTCGCAACCGTGGCTGGGATCGCCGTGGATGCACAACAGCAGGGCCGTCGGACACAGTCATTGAACGCCTCCAAGTGAGCGTTTCTTCCTCTGAACCCTGCGCAGCGCCTGACCCAGGTTAGCTCTCCGATCGTGGAACGCGGCAGGAAGGCGATCGACATGATCGCGGATCTCAAGAAGTTCTGGGCGCATTTCGCAGAGTCCGCCGGTCTGCCTAAGGCTCAAAGTACGTGCACATGCTGCAAGGAGCACTCTACCGCTCCAGAAACTGATCTCTATCTTCTTCCAGTTTGGCGTCAATTCGGCCTGCCGCTTCTGACGTCGCTTGCCCGTCAAGCCTCCAACACCTCGCGAGAGATCAGGCACGCAACGGTCGTCCACCTCCAGCGCATCCTGCTCGGGCCGCACCTACCCATAGACGAGGACAACCACGGGCAGATCGAGGACATCTTCAACCGCGTGATCTTCCCGCTGCTCGACGAGCTGCTCAAACCGCAGACGCTCCTCCGCGACCCGCTGGGCTTCCCCGAGACCCGGCTGCGCGCGTCCGCGCTGCTCTGCAAGGCGTTCATGCAGTTCGAGGCGCGCGACGGCCAGCGGGCGGACATCCGCGTCTTATGGATCCAGGTTCTTGACCTTCTCGATCGCCTCATGCACGTCGATCGCAGGGACCAGCTGGTGAGCGCTTCTGTTCTTCTGTTCTGGGCGCGGTACCGTGCTGCCCCTGCGGCTAGTCGGAAGAGGGAAGCTGACGATCTGCGTGTGTGCGTGTGTGCAGTACGAAGCGGTGCCCGAGTCGCTCAAGAACGTGCTCCTGGTCATGAACGCAACAGGCCTGCTCGTCCCGCCGACCTCCCCGGAGGACACCCGGGACGAGCGGCAGGCTTCGCTCTGGGCGGCGACGCACGAGAGGATAGAGCGGTTCCTCCCTGGCTTCCTCGACGAGATCATCCCCACTCCCCCTCCTCAACCACCCGCCGCCGCGGCGCCTCCTGCCACCGAAGCCGCGCCAGCGACAGCACACTCCTCATGATGAGCCCCGTCCGTCGTCGTAGCTAGCATTGCGATCCTGTATTTATGAGACGTTTCGTTATCGGTGGCCGGATTTACATGACGGTTCGTGATCGTAAGATGGGGCCGCGCGCGCGCGCGCGGGGTAAGCGACACGGCAATGGTGGGACGGATGCGGGGTCATCTTCTTCATCTCCTCATCTCCAAAGCAGCTTGAGAATGGATTCCTGAGATTGAGACAACAGGGAGGATGGCAGAGGGAAAAAGAGCATTATGCAAGGGCATTAGCGCGCGGGGTAGCAGTATGACCGAATCCGACGCGTGCGGTATGGGTATGAAACGGAATGTGGGTGGGTGGGTGGGTGTGGGTGTGGTTGTGTACGTAGACGGAGATGAGACGATGAGGGTACGACTGAGAGAGAAAAGGGTAAGGAAGAGAACGGAGCAGCAACAGCAGCGGAGGCAGCACGTCATGACTCATCCATAACACAAACACTAATAGACGATCCGAGTTTTACATTCCATCCTTGCCTGCCTGCCTGCCTATCTGCAAGTGCGTCTGCCAGCTGCTGCCGAGCGACCCTCCGCACCCGTCAAGGGTCGTTGTTCGGCCAGCTGTGCTCGGCCTTTAGCTTCTCGACCATCTCGCCGACGGTCTCGTGGTTGAAGTGCGGCCGCTTGAGCGTGTAGCCGACGACGTTCTTGATCTTGTCCGCGCTGAACGCGACGACGCGCTTCTTGAGGCAGTACACGTCCATGTACGACGAGAACTGCGTGTTCGGCACGGGCGGGTTCGACGTCGTGATCATCTTCGTCCACGTGCTTACGTGCACCTCGTTGATGTCCTCGATCACGTCCTCCAGTCGGAACTGTAGCAGCGCGTAAGACAGGGCGAAACGGCAGGTCGGAGAGAGACGTACCTTCGCAGCCATGTTCGTGACAAAGTTGTGGAAGTCGAACGTCGTGCCGAAATACGACGCGATGACGTTGCCCAGCTCGACCAACGTCACTTTCGAATCATCCTCCTACGGACAAGGTTATGCTCGAGTCGACGGGCGCGCGTTCTGACGGCTACTCACGATATTGAAGAGGGGAGCGATGACCTTCTGGTTGTGCGGGACCATGCCCTCGACCTCGTCGACCTTGCTCTTCTCGTTCTTGAATGGGATCTCCTCGCCCGCGATCGCGTCCGCCTCTTTACGCCCGATCTTGGCCATCCACTCCGCGCACGCCCACATCGCGCCCGCGATATCGTCTACATGAACAGTGTGTGAGGGGTACTTTCCTGGCGAGTTCCTGCATGTGCGAT
The DNA here is from genome assembly GCA_008973685.1 of Trametes sanguinea. NCBI lineage: Eukaryota > Fungi > Basidiomycota > Agaricomycetes > Polyporales > Polyporaceae > Trametes > Trametes sanguinea. The sequence goes on from WAHA01000006.1 coordinate 1,976,972, forward strand.
CCGGTCAGGTCAGTCCACGGTGAATCCCCGAAGTCCCGAGCCACTTACACAGCCTTCATTGGCTGCTTGAGGTATCCATAGCATGCAGCGACAGCAATGAAAGGAACAACAGCTGTGTCGGATTTAGGTAAACCTCACGGCACCTCGCTTCCAACGGCGTACGTACCATGATAATTTACGTAAGGGCCATACGGCAGAGCCGTGCGCACGATGACCAGGTTGAGGCTGCAGAACGCGAACGCGGTGAGCTCCTGTCCCACCAAAATAGCAACACGATTGCCCACTCTGGAATAGCCCCCAGCGCACGCAGCGTTTCGTGCCACCAGGTTCCCATGACGCCCTCCGGCTTGACGTCCTCCTTCTCGTCATGCGAGCCGCTCTCCTTGCATTGGTAGAACGGGTGCTGTATCCGCACGTACGCGGGGACCTTCCTGCGCGCAGCCTCGAGGCCGATGAGCCGGGCGATCTTGAACGTGTGCGTGATTTGCACCTGGAGGAGGGGAAGGACGGCGGCACGCAGCCTCGCTTAGTGGGACCTCGCGACGACGACGGGGGAGAAGGCGACTGCCACACATACCGCTTCCGGCCGGTCCCACTGGATCTCGCCGGTGAAGTCGAAGACGTAGTCGTACGGAGCCTGCTCTGCTGGTGGCTCGAAACACGACGAGACGGTCGCTGGGAGGAGCGCTCGGCGTTCAGGAGGGGATTGTGGCTGAGTGATGGGACAAAGGGACACTCACAGGCGACGGTCAGGTTCGCCTGGCGGTACTCGACGTTGGGCTGCTTGAGGACCTCGGGGAAGACAGAGCCGAGATAGCTGAGGATGCGAGCGAACGAGCGGCCCGCGTGAGCGTGTGCGGGGAAAGGGAGGGAGGGAGGATCGGGCCTTACGTAGTGGGGGGTGCGACGGAGTACTTGTCCACGATTCTGAGGTGCTGGGTATCCGAACAACGGTCTGCGAGTCCGCGACTAGTGCATATGGGGTAACGCTCACCTCTACCAGTCGCTCTGCGCCATCTGCGGGGACGAGGAGGGCTGCGAGAGCGCGCGAGCAGGTGTTGAGGCCGCCTGGATGGGGAAAACGAGGACGGGACGGCGTCTAGGATCAGCAGGGGAGGAGAGGACGGGCGTGCGGCTCGGAAGCGCACCAAAGATGATTGCGTTGGGCTTCCTGGACATCGGAGACGCAGGGAGGGAAGAGCGGGCGTCGAGAGCGCGGTGCTTGTGTCCGGGGAGGGGAGGGAGGGTGAGGAGGAGATCAAGGGCGATTTAGAAGAAGGAGGAGATGATGCTAACAGGGACGGCCCAAGCGTGCACTAAGCGAGCGGCCTGGCGTCCGTGGCTATACCAGATCGGGAAGGACGGGACGCTGGGGGGTGAGAGGCGGGTCGGATGGGTGAGTAGGGGATCGCTGCGAGCGACGATGAGGAGGCGAAGGAGGAGGAGGAGGATGGCGGAGAGGGCGAGGAGGCGAGGCGAGGCGGGTGGAGGGAGAGAGCAAGCACTGAGTGCGCAGATGGACTCGAATAGTGTTCTGTTCAGATTCTGTTCTTTGCTGATCATCGACGCCTACTACTAGCTTCAGCCTCGCCCAACAAGCGCCCGTCTCTCGGCCACGGCCCGGTCAAAGAAAGGTACGTACAACGGTACACAGCAGCCCACAGCATGCGCATGCGCACTCACTACAGCCTGGCAGTCTTTGGATGCCGTGCAAATTGCTTCCGGTCCTCCCCCTGCAGTTGGACCGCCCTCGCTATTACTGTACAGTTGCTACGCGACACATCAAGCTAGACTCGACTTCGGGTATGCCGCCACCCTCAGATATCGGTACACCGACGAGAAATCCTTGTTCGCCAGCTCCGGGTCCTCGCTCACCACATCCGCGTAGATCTTCTCCGCCGCATGTCCCATCGGCAACGGGATCCCTGTCGACTCCGCCAGATCCGTCGCCAAGCCCATATCCTGCAACACATCAGCTGCGCGTCCTGCCCACGTACCTGTCCCCATGCGGCACAAGCGCACTCACCTTCAGCATCAGACTCGTCGCGAACCCGCCCTCATAGTCGCGCTCGCAAGGGGGCGACTTGTCGGGCAGAGACCCAGGCACGGGGTTGTTCACCGCAGAAGACCAGCACGCACCGGTAGAGCTGTTGATCACGCTCGCCAGCACCTTCGGATCCAACCCCAGCTTCTGGCCCAGCAGCATCGCCTCCCCCACCACGATCTGCTGCACGCCCAGTATGAGGTTGTTGCAGATCTTCGCCACCAGGCCCGCGCCCGAGTCCCCGCAGTAGATGATGTTCTTCCCCATGTGCAGCAGGTACGGGATGCGCGAGCTTGTACTGCTTGTTCGGGTCCGCCGACGAGGAAGCTCAGCGTGCCTGCCTTTGCGCCTGACACTCCTCCCGACACCGGCGCGTCGACCATCGCCGCACCCGTGTTCTGGACTGCCGCAGCCACGTTGCGCGCGACTTCGACGTCTAGTGTTGTTGAGTCGATGCACAGGGTCGACCGTGCGTCTTCCGCGGATAGCGAGCGCAGCGCCGGGACGATGCCCTCCTCCTCGACGTACACATTCCGTACATGAGGCGAAGAGGGCAGCATAGTCACCACGGTTCGCGACGCCAAGAGCGCTCTGTGATGCCGCAAACGAACGCACCATTCAACGGCTGCACTGTGTACGACGACTGCCGGAATACACTCACTCGGCCGGGGTGGTCGCGACCTGCACCTGTGCGCCTGGGAATTGGGCAGAAAAGTTCTTCACGAACGCATGCGACGTCTCTTCCCGCGCATCGCAGACGACGAACCGCGCCGCGCCGTTGCTCTCCACGAGTGTGCGCGAGAAGAGGTTGTAGGCCATCTCGGAGCCCATCCGCCCGAGCCCGATGAAGCTGACGCTATTCTTCCGTTGCGCCGCGGACGCGACGGCGCGTAGGAGGTATGGCGTTGGACGCATAGCTAGTGTGTGTCAATAGGATGCTAGTCGCTCACACGGCAGTCGGCAGGGCGAGTGAGCGTTGAGAACGAAGAGGCAGTCGGAGGGCGAGGACGTGAGCACCGTCTGGGGTTCCCCGCGGGGAAGCATCCGGGGTCCTGGCGGGCCGGAGCATCTGCGCCAGGGCCAGAATCAGCAGGGGCACTAAAGCAGGACCCCAGACCACTGCTGGACTGTATCGCGCGTTCCCACGGTCCTGCGCGCGTGCGGTGGACGCTCGCTCAGGCTCAGGCTGGCAGAGAGCGCTGCTACTATCGCAAACGCACAGTTCACAAGGCGGCCTGCGAGGATGGCCTGGCGTTCACAGCTGCGGGAACGGCATATCATGCTCTGACACGTACGCTCGCCTTCTCACCCCCACACACATCCCACCTCTGAACCCACCAATCATATCTGCATCATCTCAGACGCCGTCCATGACCGTCGACCCTGCTTCACCACCCACCGCCGTGGACCGCTCGGACGTGGAATACGAACCTCTCGTAGTCGAATCTGCGCCGACCTCCAGAGACCCTTCGATCATGGGCTACGATGAACAGTTTGTCAAGCCTGAGGGAAGGAGGGGCGACATCCCGGCGCTGTGGGCTGCACTTGTAAGTCATTGAGATGTGCAGCTCTCCAGTCCAGACTGATACTCACCTTTGCTAATAGATATCCACGGCGGTATGTGCTCAGCCGCAGATTCTAGGATGCCAGTGCTTATAGCTTGCTGCGCATACAGGTCTTCCTGGTCTCGTCTTGGGCGATCACCCTCGCCAATAAACCTACGTCACTCGGCCTCTTCTTCTTCCATCCGCTGCTTCAAAGTCTCGCCGTATCAATGTTCACATATGGTAAGCCCTCGAAGCCATTAATTGCTCTCGAGCCGACGATTCACCGCCTACGATCGCACATACAGGCATTCTGACTCTTCAGCCCACCTCGCAAGCCAAGACCAAGGCCGCCGGGCTCACCAGGCACCAGCTCGCGATACTCGCCCTCGGCGTGCCGGCGATCACCCTGGGCACCGTCGCCATCGTGTACCGCAAGTATCTGCACGAGTCCGCGCACTTCACCACATGGCACGGCGTGAGTCACTTATTCCAGATCGCACCCCCGACGCCACATTGCACCCCCGTCCTGACTGTTCGGTCCGGGTCGTCAGACGATAGGCATCGTGTCCGTCGCGTGGATGGTGGTGCAGATCATCCTCGGAGCGGGCAGCGTCTGGTTCGGCGGGCGGCTGTTCGGCGGCAACCCGAAGGCGAAGCTGGTGTGGAAGTACCATCGGTGAGTCATGTTCGCGGAGTGGAAGAGGGTCGGAAGATGCTCTGGCGCCTCTGCTGACGGCGCTCCAGGTTGTCCGGATATCTGCTCTTCCCGCTCTTCCTCCTCGCTGCGCACCTAGGAGGTGCCTGGTCAAATTGGTCGACGGGCTAACAGCCCGTACGTTGTGCGGCTGCTCGCGTACACGATCAGCCCCATCGTCATGTTTGCCGCCATTCTTGTGCGGATGAGGTCAGTTATCCGCATTCGTCCTCATCACCGAGACGTTCTTGCTCATAGCTGCTCCAGGACTTCGAAGATGCAGTTCTTCTGAATAGAGTGCAGATGTGTATCTTGGGCGTCCGTTTCATAACTTATGCGTGCAGTGAGACCCGATTCGATTCGCAACGTCTGCGTTCTTGTGAAAGCTGAGCAATGCCTCGCCGCCGTGGCGCAACACTAAACGTTTGTCGCGACTGTTGCATGCTATGCAACAGAGTGGCTAGATTCCATGCTTGAATCAAACGCGCAAGATACGCAACAAATGCCGAGCGCATTCCCCGCCATCACGTGTCTCAGCCGGCCAATCGCACCAGCGCGTCTCCTGACGGGCTCCCGACAGGGGACGCCCTATACTGGCAGGTTCGTTCCTGCTTTGTCATAGTTTGCGCTCGCTCAGGGTGGGGGCCACAACGCGCCTGTTGTTGCGGTGGTCGGGTTGCTCAGCGTGTCTTGGGACAATCCAAAGGTTACATTTGTCAGCGACGCAGTCGAGTCACAACAGCCGCCATTACGTCCTTCGATCTTGACTTTGAAGTCCGCCACGCCCTCCCCGCGCCCAGGAAGCTCAGATAGCGTTCCATCATGCGGGGCCTATATTATATAGTGCTGCTGGACGCGCCTCCTCAGTCCGGTCGTCTGTCCATCATTCCCGCCCTGCTTCTTGGCCTGAACTTTAGGACGGCTGCGTGTGTCTTATGATCTGACTCGAGTTTGTTCTCCAGTGCTTCCCCCACCACCCCCGCACTGCTGCGATACCGTACCATGGAGCCCGATGAGCTGCCCCCGTCCTACAGCTGGATCTCTTCCAACAATCCGGCGCCGCTGTACTCTGAGCGCGCGAGCTCCTCGGAGCGTGTCCTACAAGCGGGCCCCTGCGTCTGCGTGTCTTCTTCGGGCCCTGGGGCCCAAAAGTTCATATACAAGTCGGATAGTCTTGAAGTGCGACTGCATCCCCCGCGCTGGGGCTCTACACTTCCCGCATATGGTCTGGCGGGGAACGTCGAAGGCGTATTGACCTTTCGTAAACCGTGCACGCACGTATTGGAGGTGTCGGTATCAGTAAGTGCCGGCACGCTCGTTGTTCCCGCATTGGGCCTGACGATCGACCGGCGCAGTTACTCGGCGTGCTCACGACTTCTGCGAGCCAGCACGCGAGCATAGCGGTGCCAGGCGTGGACAAGGTGCAGCTGCTCAAGAAGAAGACGATCCTCTTCTCCGCGCCATCCGGGAGTACCGCCTCGGTGAGCGGCGAGCACCCGTTCGCGCTGCAGTTCCCGCACTACATCGACGACGGCACGGAGCCGCTCCCGCCATCGTACACGCTCTACCAGCCGGGCGTGTCGACGGAGATCGCGTACCACCTCCGCGTGGACGTCGTCCGCAAGGGCCTGCGCCGCCACGAGAAGTACGCCGCGCTCACGTCTCTCTCTCCCAGCGCTCCGCACGGTTGACCCGCGCCCCCCTTTTCCTCTCTTTGTCCCGCGTGTGTGTAGGTTGTCGGTGCCGGTGCTGTACCTGCCCAAATCCCGGCCGACGACGCCGCCGCTAGAACACATCCCGTGGTCGGCGCGCGTCGATGGCGAGAACGACGAGCGGGTGTGCTGCATGCAGCTCAGCCCGACGTGGCCGAATCGCGTGGATCCACATTCGCAACAGCTGGAGGAGTTGCCTACGATCTCGGTGAGTGATAGTGATACCGGCCGGATCTTCTTCGTTCTTGCCTTCTGCCGTCGATAGGAAATACGAGATGTTGACGTACGACTGTAGCTCACGCTGCCAAGCACGAAATGCTTCGCGTCCGGCGACACCATCCCGCTGTCGCTCAAAATCGAATCCCCGAAATCGCCCGCGCTCGCGAAGATGCTCTCGTACAACGCGCATCTGTCCTTGGTGAAGCGCCAGAAGACCTGGCTCTCGCTCGGCAAGCAGGTGAGCGTGCGCGAACACCTCCTGTCGCGCGCAGGCGTCTACCTCGCGGACGACTCGCGCGAGGGCATGGCGTATCCTCCGCATGGAGCTCGAGGCGGGCGAAGCGGGGCGAGAATGTTCGTGGCGCGTCGACGGCGCGGTGGCGGTTGAGGTGAGTACCCGGCGCGAAACGCTGCCCGCTGCTTATTGCGGCGTCTCCGGTGGTTTGTGGGACTGCGGTGCTGATCTCGCGACATTCCTCATAGCACGTCATCCGTTTGGTGATATTGCCCCCAGAGCACCTCAAGAACTTCCCGGTGTATCGCTGCGAGGTCCCCATCACCCTCACGACGGATCCGTTTGGAACGCTCCAGAGCGAATTGTTCGCGATGAGCGGCGTCCCGTTCCCCGCTCTTGGGCTCAACGACCCTGCTCGTCATCTGCGCGCTGTCTCCGTTGTCTGATCATACGCTCCCACACGGCTTACACGGTCCTCTCCCCATTCTTCCTTCTACTGCTTTTCTCTGTCATCTTTATTCTCCCTTACCCATGGATCGGCTTCAAGAAGGATCTCGCTCGTGTCTTGGATATATCTCAGGTTCACTGTTCTACTGTACAGAAGTTATGCGACGACTCTCATGAACCCCCCCCCCCCCCTCCCTCCCCACTTTTCATGCATAGTACGACGACGTCTCTGTTTTATTCTTCACCATGCATTCCTGACCGGCAGCTGCAAAGCGACCGCTGTGTACATACTCGGATTGGATTGCTAGATGCCCATGTACTGCAGACGGACAATGGTGCAGGATTCTGGAGTTACCCGGACGCAGTAGGCGCGCGCCGCCCGCGTGGTACAGTTGTAGAGTGGATATAGCCTCTGTTCGGCCAATCTGGCACTGTAAAGTCTATCTGAAGATCTTATCCTCTCGACTCGACGGTGACTCCGCCACAAATTCAGATCCCGTTCGAATAGACTGGCAGTATCGGTGCCGCTTGCCAAATGTACATTGCCGTACATCTGGGAACCTGAACAGCGCGCCCAGCCCGCGTGTATCTCGAAGGCGCTTTCACTCAAAACAGGCAACGTAGGCGCTAGTTTGTATGAACGCTGTGCAAACCGTCAACTCGCTGGGAAATTGGGTTCAAGTTTCTGAGTTTCGTACCGACGCGAGGCTGAGGCGTTGCAAAGGATCCTTTCTGACGAGCAACCAAAGCCGTAAGGAGAGGTGCGCAGGCTATCTACTGATCGTAGCCACCATGTGCGACGTATGGCACGAGTTGGAGTCGAATCTTTCTCGACCATCGTTCCCTTTCTGACGTGGCGTGCGGCTTACACAGGGTATCATATGCCGCAGGACTGGCCTTTCGGGAGTTCATACCGCGCCAGCAAGACCGTGAGCCGTTAACGTGGACCAACGCTCCCAACGCCTTCCTCTACCTCATCCCGTACTTTTTCTTGGCGTACCTGGTCCGGCGACAAGGCACATATCTCATGCGCTTGCTCCTGCTACCGACGGTGATCGCCATGACTGCTCCGATGCACATTTCGGTACATTAAAGACGACCCCAGCCTTCTGTGGTACGAGTGGAACAGAGGTAACCTTCATGCTGCGTCCTGGAGTTCATCGTTCAGAACCGCCATTTCGTACAGGTCTCTTGGCTATGTTTGTTATAGCCAAGTCCTATTGACTTCGCTCTTGCGAAGGAAGGCAGACTGAAGCTGGGAGAAAAGGAGCTTCGCAGAAGCCACGACAACGACGGAAGCCCTCGCCACGCAGGAAAAGAGCGCGCTGCCGAGCTTCTGGGCCGCAGTCCCGCCGCCCGCTTCCTCCCTCGTAGCGTTTTTGATGCTCTCGAAGTCGGCCTGACAATGCGTGGCGTAGGATGGGACTTCGGGAAGTACACTCCGATACCGCGCAGCAGTCGACCTGTCGAGCGACATGCATACGTTGGAGCTGTTGTCAGGGATCTCATCCGCAACATCCTGCTCATCGACATCTTGGACACCGTCACTAAACAAGTCCCAGGGGTCACCCCTACCGGCGGCTCCATCTTCTTACAGGAGCTGCCTCCCATTGAACGCTATGCTCTCTCCACCGCTTTGCACATTGCCCATGGGGTAACGATCTACGCGGGTGTCTGCATTGTCTACGACGTCACCTCTCTCGTAGGCGTCATCCTGTTTCATCAATCTCCATCGCTTTGGCCTCCCATAAGTGGCCACCTCCTCGAAGCTCGGTCTCTGCATGACTTTTGGGCTAAGACCTGGCATCAGGCATTCCGCTACACGTTCCTCACGCTAGGCGGTTTCGCAGGACAGTGGCTCGCTGGCGGGATAGGAATGGTCTTCGGCTGCTTCGCCGCTTCGGCAATGTTCCACGAGTTTGGACTACTCGTAGCAGGCAAGGAGCCTGACATGCGGGTCTTCATCTTCTTCCTTCTTCAAGCGGTCGGCATTGCACTTGAAAAGGCATTTGCGTCACTCACGGGAAGGAGGGTCGGAGGTTGGCTTGGTTTCTTGTGGACTGCCATATTCGTTCTGGTCTTCGGCCAAATATGCAGTGCGTTCGGTTCGTTCTCCTTCATCCGAATTTTTGCTGACAGGCAGGACATATCTTGTCTACAGCGGATGCATGGTTCTCTCGAGGGGTCGGCGGTGCCATCTCTATACCACCATTCATGAGCGTCGTCCGAATGGGCCTCTTACCGCTTGTTCGCTTTGTGATCCGCAATGTGTCTGGCAGCAGCTTACTCGAACTCTGACTGTGATAGCGTACAACTCATACCCCTGGCATATATCTTCGTCACAGTCTTATCTGGGTACATAGTGTGATACAAGCAATAATCAGGATTGGAATCGTTCGACACTAGTACTCGGCAACTCCTTGTACTGTACATTGCGCCTTACACAGTCTCACCCCAATAGCCGTTTCAGACGGGCCATCATCAATGGCGGACATGACGGTGGACAAAATATGCGGCATACGCCTTGGATGCGCAGCCTACAAGCTGCGTCTCACTTCTGAAACGCTTCATAGCCGGAGGATGAGCCGGTCAGCCCGAGGACAGCCGCCTGCAAGTCGGCATTACTACGCTTGCCTTTTTAAACCATCACACCCGGCGGCACCTACTCCAACCTCCGAGAAGTCGTGAACCATGAGCATCGAGTCGCTACTACATATCATCAACATCCAATGGGGCCAGTACGTCCGTCTCCTGCGATCTCTATACGAAGCAGGCTTCACTCACGCGAAATGTATAGCTGGGTGCATATTGCGAAAGCCACAGCAGACTGGGCTCGTGCGACTCTCCAGCCGTCTGATTATGCGCCCTTGACATGGCGTAGTAATATCTTCGCCAGCAGCTATCTGATTCCTGTTTTCACCATTGCTTATCTCACTCGACGGCCTGGGACCTATGCTCTGCGTCTATGTTTGCTTCCTCTCACCGTTCTGATGATCATCCGGTGTACTACGCGCTATCGCATCGAAGGCCCGACTTACGGCTGGTACAACTGGCTGCGAGGTGCGATAGCGATTTCCTGCATGGCGCTTGTCCAGGCTATTGACATGGAATGCAATAACTAGGCCTAGCGGCTATTGCCGGTATTGCAAGAGCCATTCACTTCGCGGTGGTTCCCGAAGGCACACTTAAGCTTGGCGAGGAGAGTCTGCATGACACGCCGGCAAGGTCCAAAACCTCCGCCCCTCGAGCGGGCAATCGGAGCAGTCAACTTCCAGCTTGGCTGTCTGATGCGCTGGAGGTGGGCCTTGCCATCCGGGGTATAGGCTGGAAGTTTGGCCATGGAGCCCACGTACCGGAGGCCCGCCGCCCAGTGGAACGTAGCGCGTACTTGAAAAGGACCGCTGTGTCTGTCCTTCAGACCCTTTTGTGGGTGGACTTCTTCGACTCCTTCCTGGAGACTCTGCCTGGCATGACCGTGGACGGTGGAACCATCTTCTTTCAGAATCTCTCTCCGATCTTCCGCTACCTCGTCTCCACCGGATTACATCTCTGTACCGGTCTCACCGTGATCTACGGCCTCGAGATGTGGTATGACATCGCCTCGCTCATCGGGGTTGGTCTGTTCCATCAGTCACCCGCCTTGTGGCCACCTATGCACGACATACCGTCACGCATCACCTCTTTGCACGAGTTCTGGTCAAAGGGATGGCACCAAATACTCCGGGACACATTTCTCGTTCTCGGCGGCTACCCTGGGCAGTGGATCGCTGGCAACATCGGAATGCTCTTCGGCACGTTCATCGCGTCGGGATTGTTTCACGAAATCGGGCTGTATTTGGGAGGCGCGCCCTTTGATGCGAGAGTCTTGCTCTTCTTCATCGCACAATCCTTCGGTATACTGTCAGAGAAGATCTTCAAGGCGTTGACAGGGAAGAGAGTGGGAGGATGGACCGGTATGGTGTGGGCCGGCGATATTCGTGCTCGGTATTGGACAAATGTGCAGTGAGTCACAAGGCCTACATTTACATACTGTATGTTCCAGCACTAACTCATCATTAGCGGAATCTTGGATTGCCCGGGGAGCGGGTGGCCGCGCTCTGGTTCCCCCGCCTGTCAGTGTTGCCAGACGGATAGTGTTTCCTGCACTCCGCCGGCTTCTGGCTACAATATCCGCCTAGTGTAGCGGATATGCACTGTTCTTGCTGGCCGTATATATTGCATAGTAGTGACAACAGCTTGTTCCGTATGATATTGCGTGTAGCCTGAGGCCACAGTGAGCGGGCGATGTCTTTTCAATTCTCGTGTGCACCGTCAAAGATGAGTTTTGGCGCCCACGAGCTGCACCGCGAGAACCGTGATCGAGAGAGACTCGCGCTGTCCCTCTCCAGGCTGCGCCTCGAACTGCGCGCACTACGCTATCGCTGCCTTCACTCCTCTTCAAATCGCTCTGGTTAAGGCTTGGAGCGTCCAATCAGCTTACGCGAGAAACCACTGGACCAGCGATACAATGTTTGCAGCAGCATCGTCCTTCTTCGCGCGGACGAACATCTCCCAGTCCTACAACATCGGTGCCTCCTCTTCTGGTAGCCGGACAACCACTCCCGCACCCGCAGGATCTTCCAATGCCGCCCTCCCTTCAGCTGCGTTGCCACCGCCGTTCAACGTCGGGCCATGGCGAGTCCAGTCAGCCACACACAAGGTTACCGGGAAGCGCGTGTCTGTATGGAGCGTAGACAAGAGGAGTCCGGAGATGGAACGTATGGGCCCGGCGTCCAAAGAGAGGACTTTCGAGGTTTTGAAAGCTGAGGTATGTTATGACGCGTTTGCGCAAAGTATGTAAGTTACGCAGGTCTCACAACCTTGAAACTAGGCGTCCGCACTCAGTAGGCTGCGACATCCATCTATCTTAGGTGAGGACCATACCTGTATAGCAGCTAAATGTCTCTGCTTGACACGCGAGGTTCGCGATTCCAGAAATGGTGGAACCACTCGAAGAGACCAGGAACGAACTCATCTTCGCTACGGAGCCCGTACTTTCCTCCTTACATCTTTCCATCCCTGGGTCTCATCAGTATTCACCCTTGGTCGAGCTTGATGAGGTCGAAGTGAGTCTGGACTCGAGTTGGGCCCTGCGAACCATAGTCACAAACATGCATCACAGATTCAGAAAGGCATCCTGCAGCTGTGCAAGGGTCTCTCATTCCTTCACTCCTCCGCTCGCCTGATACATTCAAATATCAATCCTGAGAGTGTGGTTATCAACAGCTCTGTCAGTGCATATTGCGCCCTGTTGACGTCCCTACTCACGAGGCAATGTATAGGGTGACTGGAAGCTCTCTGGCCTTGGTCTCACAATACCGCTAACCAAAGCTGATGGCGGTCCCTCGCGATGGGAATTTCCGACTTTCGACGGGCGAGCACTCTCATATACGCAGCGCTCTTTTGACTACATCGGTAGGCTGCGCACTCACTTCGTTGTTCGTCTTGAGACTGAGACTGCACTGCAGCGCCTGAGTACGCGTTGGACGAGGTACTTGACCCCGCGTCGGACATGTACTCTCTAGGGTGCTTGATCTATGCCGTACACTGTAAAGGCAACCCGCCCTTCAAGAATCACGGCAGCCTGAACTCGGTTCGTGCGAATGCAGGCAAACCTCTAGTAGGCATGGAGCGATTGGAGCAGGATCTTCGAGGTCTGCGATACGTACTTATTCTCCTATCGGGCCTTGACTCACTCGTAGTCCTTAGCGTTGCTTTCCGCGCTGATTACACGGCACCCTCAGAATCGCCCGAACCCTTCCGACCTACCTCTCCATGCCTTCTTCTCGTCATTACCCGTATCCACCTTGAACTTCCTGGACCGGTCTAACTTCGCCGCGAAGACTCGAGAAGAGAAGATCTCGTTCATGAAAGGACTGACCAGCGTATTGGATCGTTTCTCTGAGGGACTCCGCGTACGGAAGATATTGCCATCCTTGCTGGAAGAGGTGAGTTGACCACATGAGGTCCAGTGTTGCGCGCGCTGAACCGTGAACTATGCAGATGAAAGATACCCACTTGTTACCATATATCCTACCGAACATATTCGCTATATCGCAGATCCTGTCCGCCACGCAATTCGCCTCGCTTGTACTGCCCAGCTTGAAGCCACTATTTGCGATCAAGGAACCTCCTCAGAACATGTTGACGTTGCTGGACAACTTGCAGATGCTTCAAGAGAAAACGGAGAAGCCTGTTTTCAGGGAACGTGCGTAGCAAATTGCGGAACCGTCGGCATGGGCTGCAAAATGCTGACGAACTTGATTTAGATGTACTACCCTTGGTGTACAACGCCCTTGAATCCGAGCACGCAATTGTAAGTTAATTTTACGAGCGGTAGGGTCGACGCTCATCTGGATATAGGTACAAGAACGCGCCCTGAAGACAGTGCCGAACCTCTGTGAAACTATTGACTACGCCGAAGTACAAGGAGTTTTGTTCCCCCGTGTCGCTGTGAGTCTATCCACCAATTTACGCATGCATCTGTATTGACACGACATAGCTTGTGTTCACCAAAACACGTATCCTCTCGGTCAAAGTGGCTACACTGGAAACATTCCTCTCTATGGTGAAGACACTAGACCAGGTGAGTGCGTTCGCCAATGTCTAGGATGAACGTTAATATAGGAGCAATGCGTTGCACCTCCAGTCGAGCTTGACGCAGAAGCTAGTACCTCTGCTGTCCAAAATCCGAACCAAGGAACCGGCTGTGACGGTAAGCCAATCACTGCGATCTATGGCATTGAATATTGACAGCAGTGCAGATGGCAACCCTGAACGTGCAAGAGGCCATGGGCATGAAGGTCGACCGGGAAGCTGTCGCCACGCTCGTCCTTCCGCAGCTATGGGCAATGTCGATGGGACCGTGTACGTGCCTCACTGCTAGTCGATGATCACACCACTGACCGGTGTGTTTGCAGTGCTGACCGTATCCCAGTTCAAGCGTTTCATGGAGGTCATCAAGAAGCTTGGTGATCGGGTAGAGAAGGAGCACGATCAATACCTCCGCGATTCGCAAAGGGTGGACGATCGCTCAGCTACAGTCGCCAATGGGAGGGGAATCAGCACTCCCGCAAATGGCGGGACAGTGGACTTCGAAAGCCTGGTTGCAAGCGGTGCTGGAGCCGCACCCAAGACCGACACTCCTTCCGCCAGCACCACAAGTTGGGAAGATGACGTCTGGGGAAGCATACTCACCAGTGGTCCGACGGTACTACACTCCGTTGTCTCCCGTCCGAATCATCGCTGATCATTCGATAGACACCTGCTGCTCAGACACCCGCATTCTCGCCGCCGGTATCCCAACAGGCGCAGCGTCCATCACCGTTTGTCATGTCACCCATCCAGCAACAGCAGCAGAACCAGTCCCAGTCACTGCCCTCCTCGCCGAAGTTCTCAAGTGCGCTCAACCCCAACGCAAGCAGGCCATCGATGAGCCGACCCACGCAGGGCCTCGGTGCCACACGGGTGCCATCCAATTCTTTCAACAATTCCATATTTCCCTCCGATCCCGCGCCAAAACCATTGTCGGCGATACCAGTCATGGGTGGGCAGTCGTCCTACTCCCCCGCTGCTCATGCTACTGCGCCATCCGCTCCGAATTATAATATCACTCTACCTCCAGCACAGCCGATGCCACCCGCGTCCACGGCGTCCCCACCGCCATTCTTCGCTGCGCAGATGTCTATGAACAGTGTCCTTGCTCCTTCGAAGCCGGCACAACCACAATGGACAGGGAACACGAACTCGACGAAGCAACTGTCCAAAGACGACTGGGGCGACTTCGATCCTCTGGCCTAACTTATCAACTGGAGGCTGTAGGTGTTATGGTCGTATAATCTAGAGGTCTCGGATATATGTATGCATCTATGCGGACTCGACCTCTACGCCCTCCGCTGTCCGTACGCTCGTCGCCTCCACCACGGTGTCATGGACCTGCAAAGTCTCGTCCGGCTCATGCTGGAGCAGATCGACGTCAATAGGGCGAGCGAGGATGGCCTTCAGGACGATGAGAGCACCGGCCTTCGATGCTACTACGTTCCCTTCCTTGCAGGAGGGGCTATCCACACCTAGATGCCATTGTTAATTTGTCGCAACAAAGGGGAACGGCGGAGACATACATTCGGTGCAGCCATCCTCGCATTGACAACTCTCGACGCGGTCGTGGGCGTCACGCAAGATGTCGTTCACTATCACAGATGAGCTTTTGTTCAGGTATTTGCCATCAGACATACCATGATCAAAGGCTTTGACTGCGACACCGCCAGTTTTGCCGGAGGGTTCATAGAAAATGAGCCTGATAACACGAGTCAAAATCACTGTGAGAGGCATCTGTTGAAGAGGTCGCACCTAGCTGGCCGTTTCCGCTGGGAAGTATGGGCTTTGTACTCCTTCTCGGGCACCTTGCACTCTGTCTTGAGGTCTACAGCTAGTGCGAATCGATTCAGGAATGCATGCTGGGCTGAATGTATGGCTTCCGCTGGGTTCATCCCGGACGCGCGCATGAGCTCAAGCGCAGACTTTGGGACATCCAACCACATCCCCGTCGTTTCCCGCTGCCACGGAGGAGTGTCGAGGTCAACGGCGTCGATGATCGCTTTGTTTCTGCAGCAAACGAGAGTCGATTACACCACCAGCAATAACATCGGCTGAACATACCTGAGTTTGAAATATCCTGCTAACGAGTGAGCAGTTGTCCAAAGCCGTGCTCCCATGCTTTAAACTCACCGTAGACGAGCGTGAATAGCTCAACTCCTGGAATGAGACGGGACTCGGGTTTGGCATCGGGGTAATGCTGCGATTACTGTACTTACGGCCATAAAATGCCCGGTGAGGAGAATCCTTGATCTCTCGAATGCGATACGTCTGTACGGCATCCACGTTCGTAAAGTCCCTATCGCGCAGTCCATGTAAGAAGCGCCTGCTTTGCCGAGGAAGAGACCAACCTTGGCTCGGTGATCCAGTTGACGTCTGAGCGAACAAGCTTCGCCATCTTAGTATCATGGCTGACCTCCTGGACCTACATGCAGGAGCATTAAGCCCGGTCAACGAAAGCATGGAGCGGAGATGAACTGACAAGGAACGTTAAGCCTTGATGGATGAACTAAATGAACGTGTAGTGTGTCAGCGTTTGACCGGGTATAGCGCGCAGCATGGTGCCAGAAGACCGGCTACGCACCACTGCGCCTTCGTAGATCTCGAAGAGGGCACGCGACACTTCGATCTCCTCTAAAATAGTAGCTATACCCCCAGGCTTGCCTACTCTTGTGACATCGACGACGCTGTACTTCTCTTCTTCCGCGCCTCTGATAGATACATGTTTCGCGGGATAAGGCAGGTATCTTGGATGCGTGTGATACCTGACGGAACGCTGCTAAGTCTGCCAAGGTTGAAAGGCAGCCGTTTTAAACGCTCACCATCCCTCCTTGTCCTTGATCAGCCTCGTTTCACATAGCTCTTTCATGGACGGGCCAAAATAGACCTCGTCTTCATCCGTCAAGGGCATTTCGTGCGCCGCGCATTGCAAGTGGGCTTCTAGGATCACTTTGCTATCCAAATCGACAATAAGATCATCGGTGGTTCTATCGAACAGCTCTTCCGGATAGTTGATGAAGTGCTGATCGACCGGTAATGAATCTGCCACGAAGACAGCCAGTGCATCCCGGGCGCGACGTCCTGCCCGCCCAGCTTGTTGACGCTTGAAGCTGGCATGAGTCATGATCGTGGTTGGACTAGGCTGGGGTACTTACGAAACTCGCCAGACCGCCAATGGGGAAACCTAACATGATGACCGCATCAAGCACACCGATGTCGACACCAAGTTCTAAGGCGTTGGTGGCAACTATGCCTAGTAGGTTACCAGAGAAAGCCTCCCGTTCAATCTTCCGTCGATCCTAGACCAAGAATGTATGATGTCAACGCCGAAGCGCATCGTCTGCGAGGTTAATGTACCTCTTGCGAGTAGCCACCACGGTACGACATCACTCTCTCGAGGATGTCCAGTCGACCATCAGCCGTCAACTCCTGTCTGAGAGTTTTCATGGCCTGCATAGTTAATGGCAGTCAGTGTGTAGCAGACTCTTTGAGGACAATCCTGTCGCACCAATTCGCAGGACTTCCTGATCTGCATACCGAGGTGAATATACGTTCATGCGAAGCACAACTCAATTCGACGTACCTTGCAAAACAGAATCACTCGCACACCTCGCGCCATGAGGAAGCGCATCAACTTGGTAGCTTCCGTCATTGAGCTGAGCCGGCCAAGAGTAGGGTCCATGGGATCTTTCAAAGGAGGGTTCCACACCAAAAAATCCTTGCGACCGGAAGGCGCCCCATCCTCTGTAACTTCGACGATATTCTGCAACATATTGGTGACATTGTAGGCACCATACCGGCACTCCCAAGTTGTAAAGAGAGACGTACATCAATGCCGAGAATATTCCTCATGTGTTGTCCCGGCTTCGCAATCGTCGCACTGCATGATACAAATCGGGCGCGGCGATCTACAAACATGTGGCTCAGAGATTAGCAAGCTCGTAGCCCCGACGATACACATGTTTTACACACTTCCTACTGCGGCGCAGACTCTTCTCAACCGTCTCATGACTTGCGCGACGTGACTACGGGCGATTCATGAGATGCATATGCTACCGGAACGTTAGAAACCGACCGACCTGCCAAATATACCGTGGTAATAATGCAATTCATCGACCGCGACGATCTTTAGGTTCTTCAGGAAATCTGCATACACAAGATCATCAATCGACACATTCCGAGATCGATAGGGTTTAACCTGGTTTAACCGACCTTCGCCATGTGTCCTCATGAGGAAGGACGGATGCATGCAGCATGTCCTAGTGTTGACGACATACGCCCATGAGCGCCGTCAAGCGCAAACAAGGCACGGGCACTTACGAAGTTCGTGAAGATGACAGAAGCAGTATCACGTATCCCTGGACAGGCAGTTAATGTATGCCCTGGCATGTCGTACCTCTGTAGCATCGTACCTGCTCGAAGCTCCTGAGGCGTGTCTCCGTCATAGGTGGATACTTGAATGTGTTCGAGCCCGGGACAAGAGTATAGAAGCTGTTCGAGAGCGGCCCTTTGATCCTGTGCCAATGCCTGCATTGCTCGGGGTGAATGGCAGTTCTGGGAAAGATGGCTTCGCCTCACCTTTGTAGGGTATATGAAGATCGCTGTGGAATGGGGGTCTGATTCGAGAAACCTGCAACAAAGGAACCTGCACGAGAGCTTATCATCACTAGTTCTTCGCATATACTGTGTGAGCATGCCTGGTATATCACGCTTTTGCCAGACGCGGTGCTGGTAGACACAATGACGTTCTGTCCTTGAGAGAGTGCGTCGATCGCCGCGACTTGATGTGTATACAGCGAGGTAATCTTTCGGGAGTCTCGCAGCGCCTGAGCAATTGATTCCGACAGAGGCGGATCCAAGATGGCTGCCCCGTGAACGCAAATTAGTGCAGTTTGAACAAGGAGGCCATGAGATTAGCGTACCCAATTGACCGTCTTTGGCGTCGAAGATGCGCCTGTAACTGATTTGTTCTGCGTACCATTCTTGACCTTCGATCTCCTGTATAACCTCTTCAATGGCTGGCCTACTATCCGGCTCAGGCACCGCCTTGTATTTGCCCTTATCGGGAGACTGGCTCAATATTGTCAACGGACGAATCACTGCCGGATGCACGGGTATATGGTCTCGTGCCGCTCCTTGCAACAACACTACGGGGTCATCGTCTAGCGGAGTTGCACGCAACAGCCTGTGAGACAATGTTGAGCGGGATTTGGTCAGCCTGCCATCCATACAGACTTACTCATTCACTGCTTCTATGAACCGTTCATTGCGACGTTCGACCAGCTTCTTGGTAGCTGCCGGTGTTAAAGCAGGCGGCAAAGCATACGCCAACCTGAGCCTTGAGATCAATATTAACCAGCGTACCAGCTGGTGCAAACCTACCCCGTCCCTGCGTTTTTCTTGCCTCGCGAGTTGTCCAAGAAGTCGAGGACCAGCACATGTTCATCTTCGTCCACGTCGTTCAAGCGGGAGCTAGAAGCGCCTGCGGTTTGGAAAGCCGCGTAGTCAGGTGACCGCTCGCGCCGACTGGGGCCTACTTGCTGATCGCTGTGGATGCGAAGTTCGCTTTTCGGGGTGTAAGCGAACTTGACGATCTCCGGAAGCAGCGCCCTGGACAGTTTTGAGTTGGCAATTGCATTCGTACGAGGCTGGAAGATGATCTCACTTCAGCTCGGCGACCTTCTCAAGCTCCAGAGGGCTGAAATATCCGGTGTAGTCTGATGGACAAAAGCAAGAAACTCGTGGTACCTACGCATGCAGTAAGGCTTCCACGGACGACCGTACCACCGGGAACGTAATGGCGAAGTTCTTCCTGGACGAACAGAAAGCAAGCACTGTGTTCAACGCCTAGGCTCCCCTTGTTCAGTACATACTATATGTGAGTTACCGGGAAACTGTGTACCTTGAAGACCTATTGCATGTGAATGCGATACAATATGGGCAGTTATAAGGACCATCCGATTGGAACCTCTAGTCAGGACCCACCTTGAACAGCTGTTGCAGTGCTCATCAGCATATACATATATCATGGATAAACCAGCCTGACATTGGTGAAATATTCTGGCCATTCGGGTGTCGGCTCGGCTTGGACCGTCTTCTTGCTTTTGCTCTGCCTAGGTGCCCGAGGCTTCTTGGGGACGCCATTATCCTGCTCAGGCACAGTACTGCCCTTCCGCTTGCGAGAGTTACTCGACATGTTTCGTGTCTGATTCCGGATACAGCTATCTGCTGTAGGTGGGAGCTGAGGCCTGAGGAGGTGCCAGTAGGAGGTGGCGGCATCGGACGAAAGGCGCGGAAGTTATTAGGCGCGCGATGATCCCAATTCTGGCAAGTACCGCAATGGAGTGCCGCCGTCTCTCTACGCTGTTACAACCGGTTGGCACGACATATCATACCTGGATATATTTGAAACCCCTCTAGACAGTGCCCAGCGACTATAACACGATCATAAATGACGTATAGAAGTCTCACTTGCTTGTATAGCTCTTAAGTGAAGGGTAGAACGGCAAGCCCACAGGCTGCAGATCTTCTAAGGCTTGCAATTACAATCCAAGATGCTACTTACGAGCACCACTTGATCCGGGCTTTCCAAACAATTGCGAGGCTTCTTGTAACGAAGTGTACACTGCAAGCGTGAGGCTGAAGGCGTCCGATACCGGCGCATGTCACCTGTGAATTGTCGGAGATGCAGGCGCCTGATATGGCAACATGGTTCTAGTTCTGCCGCCGAGCCCGACTCAGACTCGAACGTTGACGTCGCCCCGAACTTGATATACTCTCCGGCCTATAGATTACTCATTTACTCTCACTTGGAGATTGGAGCTCAAGCCATCAATATTGGCCGAGAGACAGGACTCGAAGCCTCCCAGGCTCCAGGTACGGTCTCATCTGCGGCACTCACTATTGGTACTAGTAGCAGTACCAAAGTCTGATGCCTCACAGATTGACGACGACGCGCAGAACAGGGCGATCCGTCGAAATCGAGGCTCGATCTGAGTAGCGGAAGGGATACCGCTGGGTAAGGAGGTCCGACTGAGTACGTAAACCCCTCTTCGCGTGAGGGCTCCTGTGATCGCAATCTGCCTGGTACTAACTTGAATGTCTATGGACGATTCTGACCAGCATCGCTCTCCGCCACAGTAGCTATCGTGCTCAAAATGCCAAAGTGTTCGTGCGGGAAGTCGTACCTGACGAAATCAGCGCTCGGGCGGCACAGAGCATCATGCCGCACAGTCGCTCGTGCTGCTGAACGGACGTACGCCGCCGCACGGCAAAGCCGCCCTGAAGGAGACAGTTCTTCGAGCCAGAAGAGGGTCCGGATCTCCGCCGGCATGCTGCCAGTGAGTATCCACAATACTCTCTGGATTGCTGAGCTCAGACATTAGAATGTTAGGAATGGACGTTCCCCTATCGACCGGGCGAAGAAGGCTTCCAGGGCGTCAAAGGGCCCTCGGGAAAGGATTATGGCCCTGATTCCGCCGCTTCTGGAGGACCGCAGGGCAGCAAGAGACCGTTAGCATTCGTTGAAGTGCGTCCCAGGGAGCCATCCTCAGATGTCGACGAGCTGACTGCTGCACAGGACGATCTCGAGGAAGAGATTCCAACGGCCGAGGCGTACGACATAAGGGTGGACGATATGGGGGCGGACGCCATGTCTTTTCTCCCCGGCGATGCATCCGGCGAGACAGGTGCAAATGTCGCCTCAGCAACGTTCACGAGAACAGGGAGACGAATCCACCCGACATGGAAGGTCCGCGATCAGCTGCCCGAGGATATCGGAGGACCTGTACGCGATGCAGTTGGGCCTGACAGCCCTCCCGGGCCTGACAGCCCTCCCGGGCCCTCGTCACCAGAGACATCTCATGGCCCATCAGGGACTCAGCCTCGCCCTCGCCTTCTCCTCTTAGCTACGGACTATGTCCGTTCCGCTGTAAACGTCTTCAAGCTGCGCAGATTCTATAAGCGGCGCCCGCACCGTCCACCTGTGGCTCGATCTGATCTTGAAGCCTGCTACGCTCCGACAGCGGATGCTGTAGCCGCCCGAAAGTCCCGTCGAACGGTGGCAGAGATCATATTCCCCTTCCCCAATATCAGTTCATGGCGCTTCGCATGGCATTACTCCAAGAGCTACAAGAAGACACAGGCAGATCGCGACGACATGAAGATGCTTGTGAACCGAGAAGATTTTGTAGCGTCCGACATTGCCAACGTCGATTTCCGCAAGCTCGACCGGGAATTGGCCGCGGGCGTGTCTTATGATCAGCCATGGTCGGATGAACGTGAAGGGTGGCGGAAGTCCTCCGTCACAATCGGCATTCCTCTCGGCCAGAAGGCCACTCAGGCGTCGCGTCGAGATGCGGCAGCAGCAGCAGCTCGTATTCGTCGACACGAGCCCTCTAGCGATTCAGCTCCCCCGCACGCCATCCCTGGCCATCACTTCACCGTCCCGAATTTCCATCACAAGAGCATTTGCGCTGAAATCATCGCGACTTTGTCTTCCGACCCTGCGGCGCGGGACTTCGTATATGATCCCTTCCTCATTGAACACGAACAGGATGATCCGGCAGGGAGCGAACATGTGCACGGGGAGTTGTATAACTCACCTGCGTTCATCCAGGAAGATCTACGGCTACAGAATTCCCCGCGAGAACCTGGCTGCGATCTTCCGCGAGCGATCGCGGCACTCATGTTCTGGTCGGATGCGACCGTTGTATCTCAGTTTGGTAATCAGAAAGCATGGCCAGGATACATGTATTTCGGAAACCAGTCAAAGTATACACGCGCGCGACCTTCAGCGCGAGCAGCTCATCATATCGCATATTTCGTCGAAGTGAGTCTTGCTGCTTCCGACAAGCATATGCACCGTGACTCACACCGCCTTCACGTGCTTTCTAGCTTCCCGACAGTGTGCAGGACTTCATCCGAGCGATCAATGGCGGGAAACCCGGGAGCGCGCAACTGCTCACACACTGCCGGCGCGAGCTCTTTCATGCTGAATGGGCATGCATTCTGGATGAAGAGTTCCTCCATGCCTATGAGCATGGTATAGTTGTTGACTGCATTGACGGAGTCCGACGCAGGATATACCCTCGCATATTCACATACTCTGCCGACTATCCAGAGAAGTGCGTGTCACTGCATAGGAGGTCTTGTTGTGCCATGATTGACTGACTAGTCTGGATACACACAGGATGCTGCTAGCCACGCTACGTGACAAGGGTCGATGTCCATGTCCCCGCTGTCTCACTGACTTCAACAATATCGGTCAGCTGGGCACACCCGAGGATCAGGAGAAGCGGCGGTCCAATGCCAGAGTGGCGATGTCAGAAGAGGACGCAATCGTCACGGAGGCTCGAGAGATCATTTACGACAACGGCTATGTGGTCAATTCAGACCGTGTTGAAGCCTTGCTCCGACCACAGTCTCTCGTTCCGACGCGGGTATGTTCGTCCTTACCTCCAATTACATCCCTTTATTGACACGGGTGCCTAGAACGCTTTTTCGTGCCTCGTGCGATTTGGTTTCGATATGCGGAAAGCGCTTGTCGTCGACCAGTTGCATGAGTTCGAGTTGGGCGTGTGGAAAGCCATTTTTGCGCATCTGGTTCGCATATTGGAGGCTGCAGACACCGAGACCGTATATGAGCTGAATAAGCGGTATGTGGCCTGTTGATGCACCCATTCGCCTACTACGTATTGACGTCCTGGGCATGTAGGTTCCGGCAAGTGCCTGCTTTCGCATGGTCAACTATACGGCGGTTTGCCAGCAACGTTTGCGAGATGAAGCGGATGGCCGCAAGGGATTTCGAAGACGTGCTCCAGGTGCGCAGGCCTGCCAATGCCTGTCTTGAATTGTTGGTTTCATTGACACTCATACAGTGCATCATCCCCTGCTTCGAGGGGCTTCTCCCGGAGGCGCACAATGATACGGTATTGACGCTTCTCTTTGTGGCAGCATACTGGCATGCACTCGCCAAGATGCGGATGCACACCGACACGTCCCTAAGGCTCCTTGACGATGCTACCGCCGTGCTAGGTCACGAACTCCGCCGCTTCGTTGCTACAACCTGTCAAGCGTTCCATACTCGTGAGACTCAAGCAGAGTACGATGCACGCAAACGTGCCGAGATACGCCGGCAGGCTGGCACACAGACGTCTTCCTCCGCTGGGGAACAAGGCGGCGGTCGCACTCAGGTCAGGCCACAGATTGGCGGTGCAGGAGGCCGTCGCCTGCGCATGTTCAACTTGAACACAGTCAAGACCCACTTCCTGGGCGACTACGTCCATACCATCAAGCTCTTTGGCACCACTGACTCATACACCACTCAGATTGTGCGTCTATATCCTACCTGCGGATTGAGATATCTACTGATAAGAGTCCCCGGTGTGCCCAGGGTGAACATGAACATCGTCGCATCAAGGCCCGGCAGCAGCGCACAGATGGTGTTGCTCCAGATGGGCAGGTCGTCAACATTGATGCGCGCGAGGCTCGCATGCACAGCATGGCAAACGAGCTGTGCGAGGTTGGGTTGGACATCCCTGGGCTGAAAACGTTCTCAGACGATACGGCTGACCCCGAGTTCATTCCCCCTGAAGCCCACCACCATATCGGTAACACCGAAAAGAACGCGGTCGACCTCGCAGGCTGGCAAGCCGCAAATCCGCATGACCCGGCAGTACAGGTGAGCAAGCAGGCCCTGCTGATGTGCTTTCACTGACTGAATGGCACATGCCGACAGACGTTTGTCTCCCTTTTGAAGGGACACTTGCGCGAACGACTATGCGAGACATTCCCATCGCTAATGGATGAAGACGTCCCCGTTATCATCCGGCATGATCGCGTCTATGAACATGCCATGGCACACTTCAATTACACCTCCTACGACCTGCAGCGCGACCAAGACATTATCCACCCCTCTGCCCAGAAAACGGACGTCATGGTCAGCAATCCTGCAAGCAGCCAGGGCGCATCTTTGTATCCGTGGACATATGCCCGGGTCCTCGGTATTTATCATGTGAATGTCCTGATACCTGGGGAGGCGAAGTACCGGCGTGAGGAGCTCCTGCATGTCCGGTGGCTTCAGGATGATCCCGCACACATAGGTGGTGATCAGGCCAGGCGTCTCGACAGGATCCAATTTGTTCCCTATGACTCAGGGAATGCGTTTGGATTTGTTGACCCGGCTCAAATCATCCGCGCTTGTCATCTCATCCCCGCATTCCACCATGGCCGTACCAGAGACTATCTGCCGGCATCTCCACTAGCTCGAGATCCTGAAGGCGATTGGCGCTTCTTCTATGTCAACCGGTACGTTCTCCTCTTGCGAGTTGGCGTTCTCATGCAGCTGATTTTGCTAACCATTTGATTTACACAGGTTTGTTGACCGCGACATGTTTGTCCGACACATAGGATGCGGCATTGGACACTTCACAGGTGTCCGTGCCAATGCTACGAGCTCAATCAAGCCTGCGGACTTTGATTCCGACTTGTACGCTAACCCAGTTTCAGGCACCCGAGACCTGATTCCACTGCAGGATCCAGGCGAGAGCGCGGCGGCTGTTGACGGCTTGGACAATGGTGGGGATACTGATGAAACATTTGGGCACAACATCTCAGTAGAGGATGACGACTTAGATGATGGGGATTTGGTTGATTACGATGCAGAGCTATGACAGGTGATCACATTCTGACCTCCGCAAGGTCGCCTCGGCCTCCATTGCAAGGCCCACAGACTAGTGTGAGTGCGCCACAGTGTCATCATTGGTCATCGTCACCGTCAGTGGCGTTTCTCAGTTATAAAGCTACGGTCCTTGTTCCCCCAGGCAAGCCTGCTAGTGCGTCCACTTCTATCGCCACCGTCTACGCGATGCCTCCACTCGCTTCTATCCCCTTGCCCAATTGCTCGAACAACTCTACGTCGACCGCTCCATCTCCTGGAGCAATACCCAGTATTGCACGTGAGGGAAACCCGTCGTCCCATCCACGTCGACCACGCGCAAATTCTATGAACTCTGCTTCGGATGGTGAGCAGCACTCGGAGCCTGATCCGCCACAGAAGAAACGCCGCCGCAGGTATGCCATACTGTGTATTGTGTGTTCGCTGATGCCATGCGCTGATGTATGTTGTAGGAATATGGATGAGACTCCTCTCATGGCTGTCGGCGTAGCTGTCGGGCTAATGGGCGATCTTTTCCGAGACTTTCAGTCCATTCTCAGCATCGGAATCAATGCAAGCGCAAGTCATTCGCCTCAGACAGCACTGAGCTACAGGTTAGTATCTTCTCGAGCCCATCTTCACCCATGCAGACCTTCATGCTAATGAGGGTTCCGCTGAATGTAGGGAGCGCAAGTACCGGGCACTTTTCAACCAAATCCTTGCCTTGGCACCGTGGATTGTGGACGAAGTTGCAAAGCATGGCCCGAGAGGTCCGGTGTTGGTGAGCCGTGAGGTGAGTGCCAGTGTGGATTCCTAGTATCGACCATCATAACTCTTATTCGGGATCACTCATTCACTTCGCATCTAGCTCGAAGATGGCCGTCGAGGCGTTCGAGGAGTCGATCTTCATGGCATCAAGAAAGCAGTTCTCACTTGGAACAAGTACGAACCGGCGATTCCTTCTGACGCGAAGTCCGTGCGCGGCTTCAATCATCCCGAGTGTGGTCGTCTCCTTTGCCCTGTCAGATACGATTGGAACGATCCCGTGTACGTCTACCCATGCTGCTGGGTCGCATTGTGCTGATACATGTCCAATCCTCCGCAGAATCCGTCGTGCTCTACAAAACCGCCACAAAGACTATCCATGCGGCGCTACAGAGTGGCCGGTCCTCTTATGGGAGAACGAGAACATCAATCAGGAACAGATGCACGAGGGATTCCTCCGCAATGCTCGTCTAGTCAAAGTCAGCATCTTTGCAGTCGCTTGCACGATAGCTGAACTATATGCTGATATCTCTCTCAAAGGCCGGTCGTCACGTCTTACTTGGCCCTCGCACTGCGAGCAGCTCCGGTGGGAAACCGGCTGCCAAGAAACCGAAGGCGAGAATATACGGCATTCGCTCAATTACTATCGGATTCATGGCCTATACAGCTATCCTGGCAAGTAGCCATCCAGCTTGTAATCACGGTCAGATCTGCTCACTCACGGACACGCCCGGACAGGTCCATTGCTCCCTAAACTCCCAGGAGACCTTCAATGACGGTTCTATCCCGGGAACATTCCCATACGAGCGATTTTACCAGAACATTGTGCGCTACGTCGAGGAAGAGTTCTTCGAAGACGAACGCGAGGACCTACTGACCTGGTGGAATGAGTGAGTAGCTGTCTGGCTCTGATATGCGGCTGTCTCTCGCATTTCTAGTTTGTGCTCATGCTGATTGTCTTATAGGCAAATTTTCGAGGGTCAATATGAAGACGAAGGCTTCGAAGGACGACAGGTCACCGCCGACGGTGATACTTCGGTGATGGGCATCATGAGGGCTCAGGCAGCTGCTCGGCGAGAGGTCCGCACTGCCGCCGCCGCGTCAAATCCCCAGCCCGAGTAATGAGCAAATATTCATGCTGCCGTTCCCTTTCTGCCCGTCTCCCGTTCTGAATTACCGTGTATAACCAAACAGCGTAACCCCGTACAATCCACTCTTATTCGGCACCAGTATTCTGGCTGCCAAACTGTAGACCATCCCGCCTGTTTGAGTACCGCAATCATGATCTGCAATTGCATCCGGGTCTACCGTGACCGGTGAATCCATTACCGCTCCGCATTCCCAATGCCACATCGTGCCAACTACAGGATATCACTCACTCCCACTTCGTAAGCCTCCCAAGGATAAGATCTCTCCGAACCGTCTTCCAATCATACCGGAAGATATGTTTTTTCGAGGCTGCTTGCAAGGTGGGTTAGCATTGTAGATGCTGGAGTAATGCGTCACTTCGGCCGTCCTTGGAATGATTTCAAAGCGATGAAAATCACCATATCTCGGGTTGCGTAAATATAATCATCAAATGTGTTCCTACGCCATTGGCATCGGTTGCGATGCCCACGCAGTCTCACACAATGACATCCTATACCGCCGCCGAAAGCGTGATGGGCGTGCGTTCGCCAGTCAAGGGGCGTCTGGAGCGCCCGTCCGATCGCGAAACGCGGACGCGTCGAGATCACGTTTTTCGTGACCCTGCGGCGTGACACCGTCGGCCACTTCTTGACCTTGACCTCGACTCCCTCGACTCTGACGGGGTGGGTACACTCTCCTTTTCTCGCTATCAACGACGCCGTTCTCAACAACGTTCTATCTTTTCCTGCAGCTCCGAGTCAACGAGATGCATCCTACACTCGCCCGCCTGGTCCGCGTTCTCCCTCGTTCGCAGGTCGACCCTGCTCTTCGACCTGTGCCGGCACCCGCACGCGCAGACGAGATTCGTAGACCCTCTCTTATTGAGGTCCTGCTGAAACGCAAGGAGGAGGCTGGCGACAACTTCCCGAGCAACCTAAGGATAGAGGCCTTGGAGGCGAAGAGCGCTCTGAGGGGACTGCCACGGGAGGCCAGGAAAACTCTCGCCGCTATGCTCAAGGAGCATTGACCGTACGTCGTTTCGGATTTTGCTCATAGTCTTCTGACTAAACTCAAGGCAGGGCTGAACTCAGTTGTTCACACAGCACGCTCTCGTTCGCCAGTGTCGCGGAACGCACCGGCAATGCACTACATTACAGCACATATACTCTAGTAATATGCAAGATGCTCATCTAGGAGGTCATTTACTGCTGCTGAGCCTTTTCCCGGCCCTCCTTGAAGACCCTCTCAAGCAGCTCGTTGAACCACTCCTTATACTGGATAGCGACCGCGTGTCCTGCTCCTTGGCGCACAATCAGCTCCGCTTCAGGCATGTGCTCCTTCAAAATATGGCTGTTGCGGGGATCAATCAAGTTGTCCGTATCGCCCGTCACTATGGTCACTTTGGGGATGGAGGAGGAAATCTTTCGCAGCTCATCCGGAGAGACATAGTGAGTGATGGCTGCCGCCATCTGTGATATGGAGCCAAGGAAGCTTTGGGGCCGCGTAAAGCGGATACGCTCGCGGTAGGCCTGGTACATAGTCAGCTTATGGCATGAGTTCTATTCCGGCTGTTTTTGGTGCGTACCTCGAACTCTAGTTCCCAGTTAGTTCTGCCTTCAGGGTCTCCTTCTCGCTTGCTGTCGAGCCATTCCTTGGGGAACAGCATGTTGAGTACTATCGGGATTTTCTGTTCTGGGTCCGAGATCATCATGCTCCTGTCAACGATACGTGTTCAGCGGATGTCAGGCAACGTAAATGAGCGTTGGAAGTACTTTGCGAGGCCTTTGATTCCTGCGAGCTGTCAGAGGCTCAGAGATCAATCACGCTGTATTATATGTTGCTGAGTTGCACAGCTTACCGGAGCAAGTTCGAACCATTGGCGTCTACCAGGCTTTGTGACGACAAGGGTCAAGGAGACGATGCGCTCTGGTATCTTCTTCGCTAGTTCTACGCCCCCGGTTCAGATTGGCTTCCATGGCTGTGAACGAACTCATGTCTGATTGCAGATTTACCTTGAGCAATCATGCCTCCAAGAGAGACGCCGACAACATGTATCTGGCGAGGCTCTTTCCAGCCAACGTAGTCTAACAACACAACGACGTCGGACGCCATGCCGCTCGTTCTGGTTCGGATGAGATTTCCGCACGATGCCAAGCCCCAAGGCTGCAATCAGGAACGTACGTGTAAGGACCTCGAGGCGTTCCACTGTTACCTACGCCTCTGTTATCGAACACCAGCACGGAATACTCGGGCTTCCGCGCGAAATGCTTAACTTGGGGCAACCAGCTAGCAGAGCTCGAGTTCAACCTACACAGCAGCTTCTGTATGAGTGCGACACGCCCGGGCGATCTGGTAAGAAGGTACGCACCCCATTATGAACACGACCTTCTCCGGCCCTGTCCCATGTAGCTCGAAATAGAGAGAATGACTCTCTAAGTGCTCGTCTTGATTCCTAATCTGAGTGACGGGGCAGAGCCCCTTGCGTACGCATGTTGCCGGGTCAAAGATCGTTGGTGGTAGTTGATACTCTGAGGGCGACACAGACGGCATGACCTCGTCTGACATGATGGGAAGACAGAACGGCTCGCGAGTTCACAGACGTTATGCTGGTAGCTGAGAGGACGATATCGAGGTTGAAATGATACTACGACTCGGATGAAGGGTTGGCCGTCAACGTCTAGGAATGTGTTGAGAAAACACGAGCTTCGGCTCGCCTCTAGGGTAGCGCCCACGCGCCCGGTCGCTGCGGCCGGGCGCTGCCGGAGACTAGAGACTAGTACGGGTTTGACAATGAGGTAAAGACAGGCTGAACAATGACATGCGGTACGGGCCAACCGGTCAGAGGCTTTTAGACTACTGTACAAAGGTTGGAGTGACTGCAAAATCATGGGCCTCGTCAAGGCGAGAAATCGATCTGCCCCTTTCGCTTGAATGTGTTTAATCGAACGTACGTGCGTCTATATGGACCTACAAGCTAGAGGTAGACCTTGGCCTTGAAATTCTGCAAGCTAGGCCGACTGATCGGTCCAAACTGTGGGTCATGCCCCGAGGCACACCGCCTTGAAGACTCCCTGGACCCTTGAACTTCACAGGCCGCTACGGGAAGGTCTCGGCCTCAGTGGCAGCCAGCCAGAAATCCGCGGCAGTACTTATCTGGGTGCCACTGTGTTACGGTCGAGGCCTGAGAGCATGAGGGCGACCGGGTGCACGGACAGTTGAGGACACGAGTACGATACACGAGAGCAATCGGAGATCGAATGTATACTGATGTGAGCGTTAAGTTTCATTTAAGCTCCTTTCTATACACGCTAGTTTCGGAGTACAAGATGTTCTTATCCCTCCTTTATGTCCGTGGCTTACTACGCTTGCTATAGGTTTATTAGCACTCCTAGGTACATACGAATAAAGAGCCTCTCGAGCTGAGGTTCTTCCTCAGCTTCGAGCTGGTACATTTTTCCCTCTCCCTCCTCTCCAGCGTGATCCCGACGCTGGCCGTATCATAAGCTCGAAGCTGCCCTCCTCCTCCCTTCTCGATCCCGCGGCATCTAGCGGTCCCGAGAAGCGCCTTCCGACTCCTAACCCTCAGCTGACGCTGGTGCACAGCGTTTAGCGCCCGACGACCTTCTCCCCGACCGCCGTGTTCCTAGCTTTCCTCTCTCCCCTGTCTCTTCCACCACCTCTCTCGGGCCTTGTGACGACTTCCTTGGCTCGCCCCTACCTCTCGTTCTCTTGGCTGCGCGCTTGACTCCCTTCCCGTTGTTGGCGGGCAAGCCTCGACGCCCACTCTGACGAGCGCCTCATTTCCCAATTAGGTAGTACAACGCGGGCGCCTTTTGCGCACCTCGCTGCGTTCGTCCTAATCGGGTAAGACAAGCCTCGTGCTGATTATCCGGACATTCCCTCTCCACGTTTCCGTCTCATCGTTCGCTCACATATACCGTAGATTCGTCATTCCGGTGCTTCAGTCTTTCCCCCACTGAAGCACCGGTGAGCATCCCCTGTAGTTATGCACTTATGCCTTAGTATGCTGACCTCTTGTATGTAGCTTATTCTAGGTACATATGACTATGCAATATGAGTCTTTCCCCCACTGAAGCACCGCTTATTCTAGCACCTCCCGTCGTCGGCTTGGACCTCACGCTTAGAGGTTATGAGCCCTGCTGCTCCTTCAGCCATGGCCGAGTTTCAGAAGATTACCCCAGACCCCACCTCTCTTACTTCGGAAGCCACCTTGACCGTCAAAGTCCCCATCCTCCTCGAAGACGGCTCCAATTGGGTCCTGTACAAGGCCCAGTTCCTCGCGGCTGTCTACGCTAAGGGACTACGACGCTATCTGGAGGGTCGGGAGAAGCAACCGCAGTCCCCAACCGCTCCTGGTGTGGATTCCGAGGCCGACGAACGGTACGAGACCGCGCTGGATAAGTGGACGGCCAATCATGCGGCCATCAAGACTCTTCTCTTTCAGACGCTCCCTGAGTCGCTCAAGCTCGAGATCGCCACCAAAGAGCGCGCTGCTGAGATGTGGCAGATCGTCACCTCACGCTACGACAATCAAGGCGACTTTGTGCAGGTCAGCCTGATGTCCCAGATGCAGCGCCTCAAGTGCGACGAAGGAGCCGACCCCCGACCCGTCCTCGCTCAGCTCGCCAAGCTCCGCTCTGAGTACACGACCGCTGGCGGAACTCTTTCCGATGAGCAATACCGCGTCCTCATCCTCGGCCTCCTCCCGACCTCCTACCGCCCTGCTATTCGCGCCATCCTCGCCTCTGCGCGTGCATCGGGAATATCACTCACCTCGACGGCAATCCTCACCGCTATCAATGACATTGCACGCGATGAACACGCTCTCGATGGCGAGCAGTCAAACGCTTCGGCGCTTGCGGCGCGAAGCATCAAGTGCTTCAACTGTCAGAAGGAGGGCCATACCAAGGCGGAGTGCTGGAGTAAGGGCGGCGGGAAGGAAGGTCAGGGGCCGAAGCGTCGAGGGAAGAAGAAAAAGGATGGGAAAGAGAAGGAGAAGGGGAAGGAGAAGGAGAAGGAGGAGTCGAAGTCGACTGGTGAGTCCGCGAAGGCCGCCGTCGCTCCTGTTGTGGAGACGTCGGTCCCGCAGACCCTCTCCGATGCGACCTTCTGGGATGAGTCGGCGTGTCTCGTCTCTACAGACTTCGCCAAGATCTCAACTACGCCCACCGTCCGGTTCACACCCCACACTCGCCTCATCGACTCCGGCGCATCCCGCCATTTCGACCCTCACCGCGCTAATTTCTCCTCCCTCCGCACCATTGCTCCCATTCCCATCAACTCTGCAGACGGCCGTGTATTCTACGCGATCGGCGAGGGAGACGTGCGCGTCGCCGTGCAACATGGCAGACACAACGTAGATTTCACGTTGCGCAACGTCCTCTACGCCCCAGCAATGCCAGTCGCCCTCATGTCCATCAGCCAGCTTGTCAAAAGCGGCTTCCAGGTCCAATTTGAGCGGGACGGTTGTCACATTACGACCCCTGCTGGGACTGCGCTCCCTGTCATCACTGAGCGCAGCGGCCTGTATCCTCTGTCAGGTGTTGAGCCGGGTTCAGACGCACGAGCAGCCGAAGCGGCAGCCGTAGCCATGTCGCAACTCGAGTTCCACCGACGGATGGGTCATGCTTACCCACCGACCCTCCGGAAGATGGTCTCTGAGGGGGTCGTCACCGGCATCGAACTCGACGCAGCGGAAGTCGATTTCTGTGAGGTCTGTGTCCAGGCCAAGCAGACTCGAGAGCCCTTCCCCAAGGAGTGCTCGAGCCCGCGCGCTGAGAAGTACGGTGAGCGCGTCCATACGGACGTGTGGGGTAAAGCACAGGTACGTTCCTGGGATGGCAAGGAGTACTTCATCACCTTCCTCGACGATCACACCGACGAGGCCTTCGTCTCCCTCATGCGAACCAAGGACGAGGCACTCAAGCGGTACAAGGCGTACGAAGCATGGGCGAAAGCGCACCGCGGCGTTGACGAGATCAAGACCGTTCAGAGTGACCGAGGCGGCGAGTACACCAGCAAGGAATTTGCCGACCACCTCGCTTCTCATGGCACAACCCGACGCCTGACCGTTCATGACTCCCCACAACAGAACGGCAAGGCTGAACGTCTCAATCGCACCCTCGTAGAACATGCGTGCGCTCTTCTCTTCGACGCTCAACTTCCCAAGTTCCTCTGGGGCGAAGCTGTCCTGCACGCTACCTGGCTGCGCAACCGTACGTCGACCAAGAATACCCCCGGTACGACGCCACACGAGTTAGCGACAGGCAAGAAGCCGGACTTGTCGCGCCTACCGCGCTTTGGAGCGAAGTGCTGGGTCTTGCAGCAGAACGTTGGCAAGCTCGACCCGAAGTCCAAGCCTGGCCAGTGGATCGGCTACAGCCTTGAGAGCAAAGGCCACAAGATCTATTGGCCGGAGCGACGCACCGTCTCTATCGAACGCGATGTTCGCTTCGAGCCAGATCCCGAGGCGACTGTCAGCGTGCGCGTACAGGTCGAGGGGGAGATGAAGCCAGGCAGCGTCCTGAACGCGCCCGCTACGTCCCCTGCTACCCCTTCATCCTCTACTACTCCAGCTCTCCAATCCCCTCCATCTACCACTGCGCCCTCACCGCCATCACAGGTGCCTGTAGAGCAGCGACCGCTTGAGCCCACTGCGGCTGAGCAGGATGCGCCTCCAGCACCAGTAGACGAAGGACGTCCCAAGCGCAATCGCAAGCCGTCAGCATGGATTCGCGACCTGCAAACAGGTGCTGGGACGACTGGTGGACGCGGAGCGCAGCACATTCCCAAGTCGATCCTTGGTGCTGACGCGCAACTCGCAGCGGAGTTCCTGGACGATGCGGGACTTGAGGGGGAGCCAGAGGGCGAAGACGTCGAGGATGAGGAGCCTGCCGAAGAAGTTACCCTCTTTGCATTTGCTGCGATGAGTTCCGAGGATGAACCGACGTACCGTGAAGCAATGGCAGGCCCTGAGAAGGACCAGTGGCTCGACACAATGCGCGAAGAACTCTCTCTGTTAGTACTCACTGGTGCTCCTCTGCACCTCTATCCCAAGTACGCTGGGCCGGGCTGTATTGCTCGGGCGTACTCGTAGGGATGGTGAGGGTAAGAGAAGACTTACCCTCCCAGGCGCCCAGGTTCCGAACACCTGGGCACCGTACGCGCTTAGATAGTAATTACATACGGCTAATATAATCTAAGCGAGCGCTACTTGCGCTCGCTGTGGATCTGCTCCTCGAAGGCCGGCGATGCAGCCGTCCTCGAGATATGGGCACCGCGCAACTAGCGTGGTACCCTTACACTCTCCCCCTCCAGACCCGTGCGCGGGTCGCAAGATAGTCATAGACCATATATATATACATATTTTTCTTTAGGGCCGCGAATAGAGGCGGCCAGTGGCTGCATGGTGTGATGACCAACCGACGACGTACAGCGAGACGTCGACGGTTAGTCGCATAGAAAAATAGCGCAACATGCGCTGCATAGTGCCTTGGTATTGATAAAGCTTCACTTCGGCATAGTGAAGCCTGACGGACCGCGAGGAGAAACCTCGAGGGGATTTCGAATATCTCGACGAGCACACACTACTGGTCGTAGTGGGTGCTGATGAAGAAGGAGGCAACTCGCCTCAGTGTTCGCTCGGTGTGGACAACACATCGCTGTTGTCCGACCGATAGTCCACAGCGGGCAGAGACGAAGCAGATGTCGCGGCAGAGCCGTCGTCCATCTCCTCGTCCTCGGGTATGGGCAAGTTGCCCGCGGGAGCAGCGGCTTCGGTACCCAAGTTGGGAGCCGAAGGTGGGATGGTGGTAGCAGGCGCTGGGGTGGTTGCATCCGCAGGCCCGTATATCGGGGCGACGCCGGCGAGGTAGGGAGGCTCGCCGGCGACGACGTCGCCGTGGGGAAAAGGCCCAAGTTGGGCGTTGGTGGGCACTGTGCCCGCGTCTTGAATAACGTTCCATTCCCCGTCGAATGGAGCGGTGTCGTCCAGCATGCGACCGACACGCTCGTTGCGTGTACGGCGCGCCATGCGGACCATACGAGCAGCTTGCTCGAGAGATACTCCAATGTGGGCGTACCACCGAGCCACATGGAACACGGTGAGGTGTTCCAAGGACCCGGTGTACCGCCGCATAGCGAAGATGGTCGAAATGGGGTATTGACCCCTTTCGACAATATGGCGGTAGAGGCCTGGGATGCCGAACAGGATGCTCGACATATTCACCCAGCGGCCTCGGTCTTGGAGGTTGGTACGGGCCGGCAAGGCGCGGCGCACCAACAAGTGGAACTCGAGGCTTGCGATGGTCGGTCGGCCATCTGCCTCCCGATCCATCCAAGTCGGAATGCGTGCTTGGTGCACGGCAAACCAATCCTGCCAAGCCGTCACTGGCTCAGCGTA
Source organism: Trametes sanguinea (assembly GCA_008973685.1). Lineage (NCBI taxonomy): Eukaryota > Fungi > Basidiomycota > Agaricomycetes > Polyporales > Polyporaceae > Trametes > Trametes sanguinea. The sequence continues at coordinate 2,012,474 of WAHA01000006.1, forward strand.
GGTGGGTTGGCCGCGACCTGCGGCAGTGTTGGCGGCTGGGGCGGCAGTAGCAGGAGCTGCTGTCGTCGTGGTCGTCGTGGGAGTGCGTCCGTGTTGACGCGTAGGGGTAGGCCTACCGAGCGGCCGCGGGAGATGCGACGTGCTGGCGGGCACGAAACCGGGCGGGTTGAAGGCCCGCGGAGAGGCAGGGCGGGGCCCGACAATCACCGGCAAGTCGCGGCGATTGTCGGGGTTGCGCCAGTGGGACTGCAATAGTTGCAGCCCTGCGATCCCACTCAACTCCGGGCGGGCGTTGACCTGGGACAGCAGGTCGCTGATCCGGGCCCGCGCCTCGCCCATGTCCGTATGCGCCACCCTCATAAGGTGACGGGCCTCAGCCCAAGTCATTGGTACGTGGTTGTACCAATGATTGGCTTGGCGGGGGTCGGAGTCGGTTGGGGGGAGGAGCAGGTGGTACGGCCACCCAGGGATACCAGGTTCCCCAGGTTGGGGCCTGGAACCAGTGGCCGGAGGAGGGAGGTTGCGCCTAGCGCGCCGATCTCTCGAACGAGCTATCAACCGCTTGATGCGGTCCTCGTCGATGACATCGTACTCAATCCGGGTCTCCTCATCCCAGATTGAGGAATTATTGGGCCCAAATTGGGCTGGTGGTAGCATGGGGATGAGCTCGTCGTCCGAATCTTCCTCTATCGGCTGCGATGCCAGGCGCGTCGAAGCCGAAGAGGTCGTGTCCCGGAGCGAGGACCGGGATGGTCCTGCCTCCGAGGACGGCGGTCCCGCGTTCCACGACGAGTACGGGACCAGTTGTCTCGTCTCGGCGTGGCCTGAGTCCATGTAGTGCCCACGGGGACGCCTTCGAGGGCTCTCTTCGCGCGGGTCGCGCTCGCGGGCACGCTTGGGGTACGCGGGCTCGGTCGTGGACCGCGAGTTGCGGTCCTTCGCCTCGAGCTCGGCAATGAGGCGGGCGCGGTTCTTCTCACATTCCCGCACTCCCTCCTTGAGCTTGTGGATCTGCTGGCGGAGATCCTTGCAGGTCTCCGTCAGCTGATCATTCTTTTTCTGCGCCTCGTCGGCGCGAACTGCTCGGCGATCTGCCGACTCCTGGCTCTCACGCAACTCGCGCTGGAGCCTCTCGATCGTCTCGTCGCGCTCACGCAATTCGCGTTCACGCGCCTCTCCCCCTCCAGAGCCCGCGTGCGCCTCGAAGTGCCGCCAGAACCGCACTTGCAGTTCCGCCTGCACCTGCGCGGCCGCGGCCTGGAAGGACGGCTCGTTCGCTGCCGCCGCGAGGTGACGAACGAACTCCGCGCACGTCGCGCAGCCACCTCCATGCGCCACCAGCAAGTGCTGGCCGGGGACCGGGGCCCACGCCTGCGCGTTGATGGGCATGAGCGGAGGCATGCCTGGGGGAAGGACGGGCAGCGACGCCGCTGCTTGCGACGTCGCTGCAAAGGGTGCCGCCGGCAACGATGCGAATTGCATTGTCGCCTGCTGCTGGAATGGCGAGGGCTGCTGTCCGACATGGACGGGCTGCCCGTATTGGGGGGCCACCTGGTACCCAGCCCCGAAGTTGGGGAAACCCGGGTACTGGGCGGTGGGGAAATGGGAAGGGTGGGGGATGAAAGCCTGTTGTTGAGCAGGCTGGTAGTTTTGGGGTGGCGCCGCTGCTTGCGGTGCCTGGTGGTCGGTCTCCATCGGGCCCTGGCCCATGACCGACACGGCGGCGTTGTTCTCTCCTGGGGCCAACGCCGGCCCCGGCAGCTGTTGAAGCTGCTGTTGCTGCTGCTGCTGTTGCTGTAGTTGCTGCTGCTGAAGCTGCTGTTGAGCAGCGGCAGCAGCGGCAGCGAGGTTGTCGTTGTGTTGTTGCGCCGACATGGCGCGAGGTTGTATCGTTTTTTTTCGGGGGGGGCTGCTACGTGCAGTGACGGCGGTGGCGGTCGCTGAGCAAGTCGCTAGCGAGCCGTCCATTTAGACGCGAGGACTTTGCCGATTTTCGCAAAGTCCGTTTGGCGCCGGTGGACTTTGAATTTGCACGTGCGCCGCCAGGCGCTTGCGCGCGACGCGCCAGTCTCGTGACTTCCAGTCTTTCGCGACGCGCGACTTGCGCGCCACTTCCTCATTTTCAGCCACCAGTCCACAAGTTGTGGACTTGGTGGTGGGCCTCCTTTGGCCACCCCTCCTCGTGCGATGCGGCTATTTGCCGGATCGTCGAGGCAGTTGCCTCCAAGAACGTACGCCCATTAGACGACAATAGTCGTCTAATGCAGCGAGATCCCTGCAGTGTTCGTACGGTTCCCAAGTGTGGTCGCCGAGAGTCCATCGGACGTGGAAGCGGCAAGTCGCCCCATTCCATTCATGTCCGGTGATCTCATCGACCATCCACTCGGTGGTATCATCCGTCCCCACGTCGTAGTACGACAATGCTTCCCGACTTGGGAAGACAGTGTCGTCGTTTGGCTCATGTCGCCGCAACAGCGACACATGAAACCTCGGGTGCACCCGGCGTGCCTTCAACTCCGGAGGCAAATCCAACACGTAGTTAGACGTGTCCGGGAAACACGCAGTGATTGCGTAGGGCCCGATGTACTTAGGGATGAGCTTCCTCGCTCGTCCCTTAGGCATCGAGAGGTTCTTCGTAGATAAATAGACTTTATCTCCTATACCGAATGTAGGCTCGGCTTGTCGCCGCTTATTCGCCTGATACGTTTGCGCAACTCGCGCCTCGATGAGCGCATCGTGTGCCTGCTCAAGGTAAGCTCGCGCGCGTTGCGCGAACTCCTTGACCCCAGGGAACTGAGTCTCAGTTTTAACACCGTTCAACGATTTAGGCAAGTAGCCATAGTTCAGCTCGAACGGTGCGAACCCTGTAGAGGCACCGGTAGCAGAGTTTATCGCGAATTCTGCTATCGGTATCTTGTCGTGCCAATCCGTCTGGTCAGGAGCCACCATAGACCGGAGGATTTGAGTGACCGAGCGTATGGTTCGCTCGCTCAATCCGTCGGTCTGTGGATGGAACGCCGTTGACATGAGCAATTTAGCTCCCATCAATCGGTGTACCTCCTGCCAAAATTTGGAGGTAAACTTGCTGTCCCTGTCGGACACTATCGATTCCGGGAGGCCGTGCAATCGCACGACTTCACGGAGGTACACTAACGCCAAGTCGGCTGCAGTGTCCGTGGTGTGGACAGGTACTAGGTGTACCATGGAAGTCAATCGACATACGATTACCCAAAGATAATCGTATCCTCGAGACACTGGGAAAGGACCCACGAAGTCCATGGCTATTGAAGCCCAGGGCTGCGTGGGTATCGGCATGTTGTGAAGCCAACCATAAGGTAGCTGAGTGCTAGCCTTAGTGGTTTGGCAAGTCCCGCACGAGATGCAGAATTTATCTACATCTCGGCGTAGAGCTGGCCACCAGAACCATCGGCGCACATAGTCAGACGTGCGCTGAGCTCCCAAATGGCCAAGCGTCGTATGCGCACGATCTATTATCAACTCGATAATGGATCGCTTGTTGTAGAGGGCCCGAGGTAAGCATAACGCCTCGTCACCTCGACGGTTCTTGGTGTATATAAAGCCGTCGCGAATTGCGAACGCTTTATGCTGTTCGGGCTGTTCCTGCACCTTGCGCAGGGTGGAGTCATGAGCGTATCCCTGTCGGACAGCGGTCATGAATCCATCCTTGCCTTCTATGTGCAGTCGCAAAGATGGTCCCTCCGAAAGTGCGTCTCCCAACTTGGGATTGGCCTCGTTTCTGGCAGGTTCCTTCGGCATTGACGGAGGCTGGTGTTGAGCAAGTTGCTCAGCTTCTAGCACCCGCGGTTCCACTACTTGTGGTAGGGGTGTCTTTGGCCGCTCGGCAGCGGCTTGCTTGGCCATTAGCCGAGAAGACTTCCGCAATACGCGGCCAGCCTTGAGCTCAATCGCGCGGGAAAATGGGAGTGTGTCCCCATCTGGGTCCAGACGCACATCAGCGTTGACGTACTCCCATTCTTCCGTGTGGTCATCGACCGTATCATTCTCATAGTAGCGCGACAAACAGTCGGCTACTTTGTTGAGCTTGCCAGGCACGTACGTGATATCGTACTGGAACCGGGCAAGGAACTCGTACCACCGGATTTGCCGTCCATTCGGGCGCGCAAGTCCTTCCAAAAATTGAAGGGCCTTGTGGTCGGTAACTATGTGGACATGTCGTCCCAATAGCTTATCCTCCCACTTGAGCAACCCTTCCAGTATGGCCAAAGCTTCATGCTCGTATGTACGGTACGCTCGTTGCGCACTAGTAAATTTCTTGGACAAGAATCCAGCAGGACGACATGTCTGCCAGTTTAATCCCTGTCCGTACAAGGCACCTAGCCCGTACACGGATGCGTCACAAATGAGCCAAATTGGCTCATTCTTGGCGTGGTCGATAGGCTTTAGTATTGGCACCTTGCATGCTAAAGCTTTTATCTCCTCGAAGCACTTGTCGTGCAGTTTGCGCCACACGAACGGCCTATCGTTATGCACCATACTTGACAATGGCGTCGTGTATGCAGTAACGTCAGGCATAAAGTGAGCCAGGTAGTTCACTAGCCCTAAAAACCGTTGTACTTCTTGGTAACTACGAGGTATTCGCCAGTTGCGAATACGACTCATTTTATCCGTGTCGGCATGTAGCCCTCGGTCATCTATTCGATGCCCGAGGCAGTCTAAGTCCTTTGAGAACAAGTCGCACTTCTTGCGACTCAGGTAAAGCCGCGCCTTGCGGAGCTTGTCGAATACAATCTTCAAGTGCTTCTCGTGCTCCTCCTTGGAGTCCGAGAACACGAAAATATCGTCGAGATATACATGGACAAATCGTCCAATGCAATCTCGGAATATGGCCGTCATGAGCCGTTGAAATGTAGACGGGGCATTAGTATCACCCTGCTGCATTACCTCGCTCACGAAGGTCCCGAAGGGCGTAGCGAACGCCGTCTTCCAGACATCTTCTACCACGATGCGTACTTGTTCATACGCATCGGATAGGTCGATTTTGGAACGATACTTGGCTCTGGCCACGTCCATCCTGATCAGATCCTGATCCGGAAACGGGGTCAAGTCATGGACCGTATTGCTGTTGCGCTGCCTTGCATCAACAACTGTACGGAGCTTCCCGTCTTTCTTGGCGACGCACAGCAACGGAGCTGCCTGCTCGCAAGTTACTGGGCGCCACCACCCTGCCGCAACGTAGCGGTTTATCTTGGCGAGAAGTTCCGGTTTCACCACATCCGCACATCGCGGTAGATGGTACCGGTACTTCTTCTGCTCGTCAATGAGCGGTATGCGATGATTCACCTCGCGAAATGGAGGGAGCGTCTCAGGCGGGGGACGCATGATGTCCTCCGTCTTCGCATACCACTTGTCACGGAGCTTCTGAAGTTCCTCCTCTTTTTCGTCTATGACGAACCCAACGTGGGTTCGTCGTATTATTTCATCTTCCCATTGTTCCGCTGCGATGCGGTCAATGAGTTCATTCACACCGTGAGGGTCTTCTCGACCAAAACGGTCGCGTCTCGGTTCCATGGACGAGTGCCGGCTTGGCACAAAACGCTCGCGTGCAACTGGCACGCTCGTGTCTGTCTTACGTCCTTGATGTCGTTCAGGCCTGTTCATGGCGATATTGCCATCCCCTCCCCCTCCTGACGACATCCATTCTGTCGCGTAGTGTGTTCGGGAGGGTTCCACTTTCGTGGAAGTCACCACGCTTCGCTAATTCGCGGCGGGTTGTCCGTGCAGTTTACCGCTAGTCGCGGCAACACCGAACTTGACGCCCCTAAGCGGTGCGGTAGGTCCGCGACTTGCGGTCCCTGCCATGCCTTTCTTCGGACCACGTCGGTCCACTTGAGGTTCCGGCCGAAAAAGAGCAACGCGCTCTCCATCGACAAGGACCTGATCCTTGGCGAAATCAAGCACAACGTTGTGCTTGCGACAGAACGTTGTTCCCAAGATCAGGTCATACTTGTCGATGTCGACGACATCGAAATACTGGCTCTGCTTGAGCTTCCCGACTTGCAGCGTCGCACGGGCACCGTAATTGATGCGCGTGCGGCTGCCCTTGGTTCCAAGTTGGAGCCCAACGGGTTCCTTCAAGTCGATTCTGTCGGCCTTGCACATGTACGCTAGTTCCGGCGTAATGGAATCAGTGGTACACCCTGAATCGAACAGGGCAAGTGCCATGACTCCATTAACTGATATTTCCGCGCTGAAGGTGCGCTGAGACAACTCGTCTCGTTTCGGCTGAGCTGCCGGGTCCTGGATCTTACGCACCTTCGCGTCGTATAACCAAGCATGTCGCAAGTTGCGATCCGGTTGTATCGCCATGCTATGCGCATGAACCAATTCACCAAGTAATTCTTTGAAGGGTGCAATTCGCATCCCACCAAAGAACAAGTCGTTCTCATGGTCCTCGTCGATAGGAGACAACTCATCCTCCCTTTCCGACTCATACTGGGATCCACCATAATTGGATGGTGGATACTCTTGGTCGTTGTCGACCACATCCACGGAATCATCTGCGAAGATAGGAGACTCGTTGTCTCCTCCGGCATCCTCGCCGGCGCCCTCTTCTTGGGGGCTGTCTTCTTTGTCTGACGTTTCGTCAATGATGTGTTGCGCGAACATGCGCGGCTGGCCTGAAGTGTTCTTCTTCCCATACTGGGGGCACTTCAGATCAGATGCATAGTGGCCAATCTGGCCGCAAGCGAAACATTTGACCTGCGATGCAGGACGGTCCGACTTGGACGGTCCTGCTCGTCCAGTCACTCTCGGCGTTTCCGTAGTCATATGCGGCCGCGTCTGGCGGTTCTCATATTGCTTCGGCGTGGCCCGATTCACATTCTTAAACCCGCTGCTTGAGGTCTTGCGAACCGAGGGCTGGTGTTGTGAGGCGCTATTCGCGCGAACTGATTTATTGTCCGGAATGGACTTCATGGTATTTACATGAGGGGTAGTGCCACCGCCCGCATCTCGCGCACGCTTCCGCAACTGCAACGCCCTCATGTTCTGTTCCAGCTCCAACGCGGACTGGTACAGTGTGTACAGAGTTGTATACTGAGGCGACATGCCTTTATACAACGACAAGATGCTCTCATACTGCTCGGGTAAGGCCTCGATGAACTTCTTGCGCATATGAAACTCCGTGGGGCGTTCCCACATCTTGTCGGCAAGATAGAGCATGCGCTCATACAAACCAGCAACTCCGCCCTTGGACGCTTCAAAGCGTAGAGCAGCGAATTGCTGCTCTGCCTGCAGGTGCGTGTCTCGATGGACAAATCTTCGGAACAGGCCCACGATAGCTTCTTCGAACATCCAATCACGCTTGTCGCGTGATGGGGACTGTACGGTATTGTAGAACCAAGTGGCGGCGTTGCCACTTAGGCTCGAGCTGAGCATACGTAACCGGTCTGCATCATATTGCGGGCCCGTGATACGTAGCGTATTGAAGTATTCGAGGAGGCCACGGAGCCATACCTCGAATTGGTCTGGGTCATCCTTGCCCTCATACGTTTTGGGAGGTGGCAACTTAGCCATCTTCAAATACGCCGGGGGATCGCTAGTGGGCGCGTCGCCTACTAGCTCCTGGATCATATCCAGCAGCCGTTGAACTCCTATCCCGTCCCTCGGGCCCACAATGGGACCTACGAACGCCAACTCGTTCGGGGTGGATGCGCGAATTGCGCTAGGTCCATTAATCACTGAGGGGCCACCTCCATGTAATTGGGTATTCCACTGCGCAGCTTGCACAGACGGTCCATACATGGATGGACGGCGGTAGGCTGGTAGTCGCGGTTGATTATTCGGTGGGCTCGCTACTTGCGAGGCACTCTCAAGATAATCAACCTCTTGAAGCGGTTGAAAAGCCACACTGCGACGACCCTCGTCAACCGTGACAACATTCCGAGGCTGTCTTCGGTCGTGGTCGGGTCGCGCATTGCGTCTTTGTTCATCCTCTGCAGGAGGACTCGTCTCAGCGAGGCCTGCATGTTGCAGTCGCTGGGCACGTCCCTCTTGCAGTCTTTCGAACGCATCTCGCGCTCGGGGTGATTCCGGGTACAACGTGTCCCGAGGACCTTCCTCGACCATCTGGGGCACTTCATCTTCCTCGGACTCAGTCTCTGCAGGGGGTGGTAGAGACATTTCATCTTGAAATGCCTCAACTACTCCGTGCATTCCAGAGTCCTCGAGTATGGCCACCATACTCTCCGCGAACTCGTCGTTCGTGCGGTCAAGTGTCTCCCGCAACTCGCGATACCGACGACGTGTGCCACGCACAAGAGCAGCGATGTCTTGTAGCGTACGAGACGTGAGGGTGCTCCGGCGCGAATTGCGCGACTGCACTCTCCCACTCTCGACTGCTTCTTGCAGTCTATCCTCTCGGTCGGAGAGCCGTGACTGACGACTCTCCGGCCGAGCGGCGCTGCTCTGCTCCAGGTCGGATGCAGGGGTCACGAAACTGTCCCTAGACTGGGAACGAACGGATGACGGTCTGGACGGGCCAACTCGGCCTTGGTTAGACGTCCTGCTAGACGGACGGCTGCCACTGGGTGTTGCTCCAGGGGTAGTTCGCCTACTAGTAGGATCCGGGGCGCGAGTTGCGCCCTGCGTCGTGGACATCGTAGATGATGACGCACCAGCTCGTGCTGTGCTGGCAGACTCGCCAGACAGACGACTGATGTGCGTCGTGTTGCTCATCGTGGATACGGGAGCGCTGGCCAGTTGAGGACCGGCATTCTGAGTGATTCGACCACCAGGCAAAGCCGAGCTGGCTCGCTGGGTGGTCGGGGGGCGACTTGCCCGTGGGGGGGACCTTGAAGGCCGTGGAAGATGATTGTTGTTGTCGGAGCTCATTGCAAGTTGCAATTGAGCCCAGTCGAATAAACTTGTGATGACGTGTAATACGTCCGAGCTTTAGCTGATATCCTGTGGATACGCGACAAGCGTAAAAAAGTGTTAGTACTCACTGGTGCTCCTCTGCACCTCTATCCCAAGTACGCTGGGCCGGGCTGTATTGCTCGGGCGTACTCGTAGGGATGGTGAGGGTAAGAGAAGACTTACCCTCCCAGGCGCCCAGGTTCCGAACACCTGGGCACCGTACGCGCTTAGATAGTAATTACATACGGCTAATATAATCTAAGCGAGCGCTACTTGCGCTCGCTGTGGATCTGCTCCTCGAAGGCCGGCGATGCAGCCGTCCTCGAGATATGGGCACCGCGCAACTAGCGTGGTACCCTTACACTCTCGCATCGAGCAGATGGGCACGTACGAGTTGGTCGAACGACCTCCCAATGTCAACGTTGTCGGCTCAGTCTGGGCACTACGGAAGAAGCGCAACCAGAACAATGAAGTCGTGAAGTTCAAGGCGCGCCTCTGTGCGCAAGGGTTTTCGCAGGTCTATGGCGTAGACTACACCCTTACCGCCTCTCCAACGGCTCGCGCCTCCTCGTTCCGACTCGTTCTCGCCCTCGCAGCCAGACACGACTGGGAAGTACATCAAATTGACTTCAAGAACGCCTATCTCAACGGCAACCTCGACGAAATCATCTACATGCGGCAGCCACCTGGCTTTGAGGTCCCTGGCCGAGAACGCGACGTCTGGCGACTGCTGAAAGCGCTTTACGGCCTCAAGCAAGCGGGCCTTCAATGGTACCGCGTCGTCTGCGACCTCATGCGCGAAATCGGTCTTGCACGCAGCGACTACGACCCCGGTGTCTTTCACTTCGTCTCAGAAGACATCGTCATCATCATCGTCATCCACGTCGACGACTGCACCCTTGTCACGAACAACAAGGTTCTCATGACCTCGCTCAAGATGCAACTCGGACAGCGGTACGAGATCGTTGACCTCGGCGAGATTCGTTGGCTACTCGGATACGAGATCCGGCGCAACCGCTCTGCCCGCACCATCTCTCTCTCTCAACGTGCATATGTCGACACCCTCTTGGCTCGATTCAGCATGGCAGACGCGAACCCGATCTCAGTCCCGCTTGACCCGCATGTCAACTTGTTCAACTATACCCTCGAAGACGACGAGCGCGCGGAGATGCGCAACCGCCCCTACGCTCAACTCATCGGATCACTCATGTACGCAGCCATCAGTACTCGCCCTGACATCGCCTTCGCGACGTCCACGCTGGCGCGTTTTATGTCTGATCCCGCGACCTTGCATTGGGAGGCGGCCAAGCGTGTCCTACGCTATCTGAAGGGCACTCGCGACTACGTCCTGACGCTCGGCTTAACGTCGGACGGCCTGGTCGGTTACACCAATGCTGACTGGGCATCGCAGGCCCATCGTCACTCCATCTCTGGCTACGTCTTCTTCTACTCTGGTGGTCCTATCTCCTGGCGCTCGTTCAAGCAGCCCATCGTCGCCCTTTCGACTACCGAGGCGGAATATATTGCAGCCTCCGACGCTAGTCGCGAAGCGCTCTGGCTTCGCCGCCTCATAGCCGAACTCAACCTACCCTCCTCCGGCGCAACACCTCTCCTCTGTGACAACGAGAGCGCTTTGAAGCTCATGTGAAACACGGACGTTTTCCACGCGCGGACGAAGCATATTGACATTCGGTATCACTTCATCCGCGAGCTCATCATCGACAAACTCATCTCTATCCACTATTGCCCTACAAACGAGATGATCGCCGACGTCTTCACCAAAGCCCTCCCACGTCCTCGTTTCGTTATGCTTCGCGCCCTGCTTGGATTGCGTCAGGCTTGAGGGGGAGTGTTGGCGGGCAAGCCTCGACGCCCACTCTGACGAGCGCCTCATTTCCCAATTAGGTAGTACAACGCGGGCGCCTTTTGCGCACCTCGCTGCGTTCGTCCTAATCGGATAAGACAAGCCTCGTGCTGATTATCCGGACATTCCCTCTCCACGTTTCCGTCTCATCGTTCGCTCACATATACCGTAGATTCGTCATTCCGGTGCTTCAGTCTTTCCCCCACTGAAGCACCGGTGAGCATCCCCTGTAGTTATGCACTTATGCCTTAGTATGCTGACCTCTTGTATGTAGCTTATTCCAGGTACATATGACTATGCAATATGAGTCTTTCCCCCACTGAAGCACCGCTTATTCTAGCACCTCCCGTCGTCGGCTTGGACCTCACGCTTAGACCCGTCGCGTCGGAAGACCTATCCCCGGCCCTACGGACCCTCACCGTCAAGCCCAACGCCGGAGACCACCCCCTACGATTAAGCATACGATAGCTTACGGTATAGTGGCCATTCTATATTACCTACTGATCGGTTTCGTCTACGACAGCATCTACCTACAAGACCCCCCCACGCGTCAGTCAGCCTTGTGAGGCAGGCGCGTTACGACCTCTGAGTGGTTCGAGCCCCCGAGTGCTGCCTCGGCGAGCCCCTCACGTCCACCCATTCGGTCTCTCGTCCGGGTCGAGCCTAAATACCTCGATCGCAGGCGCACCGTGCACCAGACGGTGGATCGAATTTACCGCTATATGGACCGCAACTATGACACACTTCTTCAGTCATACACCCCCGAGCCCACACCCCCTCCAACGTGCGCGACGCGCGCACCGTCCCCGGATACCTCCCTCCCGAGCGTACTAGCTCGTCTACCCCCTCAGAGCCCGAGCTTGCGTGTGCTGGCGCGTTTCACGCGCGCCACACCGACACCGACTGCGATTACTGGTTCGACGCCGAGTCGGACGATTTCCGACCCTGCGACCATCCTCTCTGCCCTCATCGACTCGACGACGTCGCATCCCAGCTCGGACGGCTCTCCTCTTATCCCACCCTCGCTCCCATCTCGCGTCTCAGCCCTTCCACCTCTCCACGCCTCGCTCCCGCCCAAGCCGACTCAATCTCCACCACACCCGAAACTTCTCGCTCGGCAAGAACGATGGCGGCACTGATCAACGAGGCTACGCAAGCCTACATCAACCAGGCGATCGAAACGCTCTTCCGACGACTCCAGACCCCGTCCTCACAGCCCAAGGTCAAGGAGCCCGACGCCTTCGATGGGAATAAGGCGCGATACGACGCCTGGAAGCAGCAAGTACAGCTCTACGTGGGAAGCTTGGACAAGGATCGAGCGATCACTACGATCCTCTCCTTCATCCGCGGCGAGCGTGTCGAGAACTGGCGACAGGCGTTCTCCAAGAAGCACCACCAGGAAGGACGCTGGACCTTCGCAAGTGTCCTCGACTTCTGGGACGCCCTCTACAAGATCTTCGTCGACCCGAACCTCGCGAAGACTGCACAAGCGCGACTAGAACGCTGCTACATGGGCAACCGCCCTGCGCTGGAGTTCTTCCAGAACTTCGAGGAGCTCGTCAATCAAGCCGGCTTCAAAACCAGTGACGCACACATCCTCGACATCCTCCAACGCAACGCGCGCCCCAACATTGTTCAAACCATCTACGCATCTGGCAATGAACCTGCCGACTACAATGAGTGGAAGACGCGCATATCTAACATCGACACACTCTGGCGCAAGGGCCAGATCGTCATGCGCGGGAGCGCAGCAGCCCCTTCGTCCTCACGTCCACTCCCCTCGACGCCGACGACCACTCGCTCCAACCCCCAAACAACCTCGACGACTACCTCTTCGCATCCCTCCCCGCGTCAAGATCGTCACGACGGCACTGGCGTCACCTATGGTGGACGCGGCCAACCTATGGACCTCGACCGTGCATGCGTCAAGTGCGGCAAGAAGAAGTCCGAGATTGGTCCCTGTGGCTCACCATGGCATGTTCCCAACCGCACCTCGCAACAGCAACGGGTTCGCCGTGCATGGGAAGAAGCCGACGCACGCGACGAGTTTCTCGAAGCCATCCGCCTCTTCGCCGCCGAAGATCCCGAAGACTTCGCGGCACAGGGTTTCGACTTCGGGAGCGCGTAACCGCACCTACGTGCTCCCCGTTCCTCTCCCCTTCGGCTCCATTCATGACTCCTCCCTCCAACTCTACTTGTACAACAGCGACTTCGATCTCCCCCTGTATCTCTAGTTCCCCGGCCTTTCTTTCGGCTCCTCTCGTGAACCCGCTTTCGTCTGCGACGGCTGCTTCGCAGTCGCCATCGTCTCATACCGAAGAGGCGTCTCGTATTGAGCGCGGCCGGCGGTCTAAACCGGTGCTTAATTCCTCTTTCATCTTTAGTTCCACTTCTACAACTTCTCCTTGTACTAGTACCTGTACTACTGCCAATAAAATCCCTGACAAAACCGAAAAAACTCGTCCGAGTGCGGCGGACACCAAAACCAATGTATTCAGCATCACGAGGGAGGGTCCCCGGTATTTTAAGGTGGTACGCGGGTCCGGCGCTAGGCGCCAGTTGGACATACCGTTAACCGTCGAAAATCCGGAGACGGGGATGAAGACGGACTTGGTGGGCTTGGTGGACACTGGGTGTACGGGGTCATGTGTTCATAGAGACTTTGTACGACGTGCTGGACTTACAATGCATGCATTTGAGCAACCGATTGCCGTGTACAATGCGGACGGTACGCCTAATGCCGGAGGTTCAATCACCCATTATGTTACTTTGTGGCTGCGCATTGGTGATCATCGGGAACGCATCCAATTCCTGGTGACCGACTTGGGGAAGGCAGACCTTTTCTTGGGCCACGAGTGGATTGAACATCACAATCCCTCAATTGACTGGCAAAGGAAAACAATCGAGTTCAACCGATGCCCTTCCACTTGTCAGCGCGTCATAGACGAGGGTGAACATCTCTTCATGCTAAATGTCCCGTCATATATTAAGTCTCGCGAGGAGAAACTTAACGCAGTACATATACGGGCTAAGACATCAATTGCGATGGAAATTGCGATTGAACAGAATGAGGCGAAGCGGAAGCGGACGTTCGAAGAAAGGGTCCCCGAGCAATATTGAGACTTTAAGGATGTATTCTCGGAAGAAACATTTGACACTCTTCCCGAGCATCGTCCTTATGATCATGTCATTGAACTACTTCCTGGAGCCAAGCCCTACTGCGGAAAGATATATCCCATGACACTGGAAGAACAGGAAGCACTGGACACTTTCTTAGAGGATAACCTTCGCACCGGACGGATACGCCCTTCCAAGTCACCATGGGGGGCGCCATTCTTCTTTGTCAAAAAGAAAGACGGAAAACTCCGACCAGTGCAAGACTATCGGAAGTTGAACGACATGACAAAGAAGAATAAGTATCCGTTGCCTCTGATGTCGGAACTTCTTGACCGACTGAAAGGCGCGAAGTACTTCACTAAGTTAGATATCCGGTGGGGTTACAATAATATTCGCATGAGGGAAGGCGATGAGGAGCTAGCTGCGTTTATCACCAACCGTGGCTTGTTTGATCCTCTTGTCATGTTCTTCGGATTATCGAATAGCCCCTCAACCTTTCAGATGATGATGAATGATATCTTTCGAGATCTCATCTTGAAGGGCAAGGTTATTGTATACCTGGATGACATCCTGATCTTCACGAAAACCCTCGCTGAGCATCGGTCAATTGTTCGACAAGTGTTGCAGATTTTACGAGAAAATAAGTTAACGGTAAAGCCAGAAAAATGCGAATTCGAGACTCAGGAGACTGAGTTTCTTGGTCACATCATTGCACCTGGTGTCGTTAAAATGGATCCTGCCAAGGTAGCTGGTGTAACTGGCTGGCCTACTCCCAAGAGTAAACGGGATGTGCAGGGGTTCCTTGGATTCGCAAATTTCTATCGCCGCTTTATCCGTGACTTCTCTAAAATCGCAGCACCATTGAATAGGTTGACAGGGCTTGTCGAGTGGTGTTGGTCCGAAGCGGAGCAGGAGGCCTTTGATAGGATCAAATCAGCAATCACTTCAGCACCTGTTCTAGCAGTGCCGAATGACCATGATCCTTTCCGGGTTGAATGTGATGCTTCGAAGTTTGCGCTTGGAGCGGAGCTCGCGCAAAAGCAGGATGGACAATGGCGGACCATTGCTTTCCTTTCCAAATCTCTTTCACCCGCAGAGCGTAATTACGAAATCTATGATCGTGAGATGCTTGCCCTGATGACCGCGCTGGATGAATGGCGTCATTTTCTTAAAGGCTCCAAACAGAAATTCGAGATTCACACAGATCACAAGAATCTTGAATATTTCCGGAAGCCTCAACGCCTAAATCCACGACAAGCGCGCTGGGTGGTCACCTTACAAGATTATGATTTTGTGCTTGTACATCGCCCGGGTAGAACCATGGGTAAATCTGATGCACTATCCCGTCGACCAGATCATGATATCGGTGATGGTGCAAATGATGATGTAACCCTACTCAAACCAGAGTGGTTCCGACCAATATCTGTTGATGGTGCCAATAACATTCTGAAGGACTGTCTCGCACTGCGGGACCGTCTGGATCAAACCATTATCACAGAACTTGGTCGTAATGGAGATTTCGAACAGACCGAGGACGGTCTGATTTTCAGGAAGGGCAAATTGGTCATACCCAATGACAAGGACTTGCGAGGACGTGTTATAGCGGCTCATCATGACTCAATCAGTGCTGGACATCCTGGTCGTGAAAAGACTCAGGAATTAATTTTTCGATCTTATTGGTGGCCGTCCATGCGCAAAGACATCAGCGCGTATGTCAAGGGCTGTGCCATTTGCCAAAGATCAAAAATTGATCATCGTCCACGTGCTGCGCCGTTAAATCCAAACCCTATTCCCGAGCACAACTGGGAGAACATCTCTGTGGACATGATTACCCATCTTCCAGACTCGCATGGTAATAATGCCATCCTCGTCATTGTTGATATGAAGTCAAAGGACTTCGTAGCCGTACCCTGCACGGACCAACTCTCTTCAGAAGGCTGGGCAAACCTGTTCATCAGACATGTGTATGCAAACCACGGGCTACCGCGACGTATTTACTCAGATCGGGGTTCAATCTTTGTTTCTGCATTCATCCGAGATCTGTATCGGAAATTAGGTGTGCAAGGAAATCCCAGCACAGCCTTCCATCCCCAAACCGATGGTCAGACAGAACGCATAAATCAGGAGATTGAGAATTACCTTCGCATCTTTGTCAATCACCGTCAGGACGACTGGACTGACTGGTTGCCACTCGCAATGTTCGCATACCGGAACAGGAAGCACTCAGCCACTGGATATTCACCATTCTACATGACACATGGACGTGAAGCATTCACTGGGATAGAGACGAAGAAGGCGGTTGCTGCAGAGGGAGCAGAGCAGTTTGCAGCCCGGATGAAGGACATTTCGAGACAAGCAGCGGCAGCGCTACAAGTGGCAAAAGATGTGATGAAACGGAAATACGATTGGCACCGTCGTGAGTCGGTAGATTACAAACCAGGTGACTGGGTACTACTCGACTCCTTCCATATCTCGAGTGAACGCCCAAACAAAAAGCTAGAGGACAAGCGTTACGGGCCATTCCAAATCCAGGCGAACGTAGGACACGGAGCTTATCGTCTGAAATTGCCTCCGCAGTGGAAGGCCATTCACCCTGTCTTCAACGAAGCCCTGCTCTCTCCAGCTCACCCACCTACCTTCCCGAACCAACCCCGTCTCGAGACAACTGCACCCCATGTGACTGACAAGGTGCCGGAAGTGGAAGACATACTGGATTCAAAGGTTGTGCGGGGAGGGTTGCAGTATCTGGTGAAGTGGAGAGATAAGCCACACTCGGAAAATACCTGGGAAAAACGTACGGTACTGGTGAAGCACTGCAAAGGCCTACTAGACGCTTTTCATACACGAAATCCATCCGCGCCACGCATGCCGACCATTACTATAGCACCGCGTTCTCGTCGAATACTCCTAGCGGACCCAGAGCAGCGACAATGGAAAGTGTGGGAAGAACGATGGGGACGATGGCACGGCCGTTGTTGGCCGCAGTATTGGACACTAGGTACTGTCGAGTCAGCAGGATCAGCGGAATCGTGAGGACACGATTCTTGAGCGGGGGGTATTTGTTACGGTCGAGGCCTGAGAGCATGAGGGCGACCGGGTGCACGGACAGTTGAGGACACAAGTACGATACACGAGAGCAATCGGAGATCGAATGTATACTGATGTGAGCGTTAAGTTTCATTTAAGCTCCTTTCTATACACGCTAGTTTCGGAGTACAAGATGTTCTTATCCCTCCTTTATGTCCGTGGCTTACTACGCTTGCTATAGGTTTATTAGCACTCCTAGGTACATACGAATAAAGAGCCTCTCGAGCTGAGGTTCTTCCTCAGCTTCGAGCTGGTACATTTTTCCCTCTCCCTCCTCTCCAGCGTGATCCCGACGCTGGCCGTATCACACTGACTCCCTCCCCGCCGAACGCCCGCCAGTGGTCGGGCTGATGATACTGGTAAGAATTGAATTCAGAATCGGTCACCTGGCTTTTCTCTGTGTTGAAGAAGAGTCGGATACTGTTTGGCAGTAAGGAACCATCTGCCAGAGCCGAGGCTGTGCGTCTTCATAGGGTGGAGAGCAACATATACCGGGTTACTATCCCACTTCCTAGCCATAGGCATACATGAGGTGAATGGTACTAATTTTCCCTCAGAGACCACGGGAGAGCGGCAGGTTCAGGTTGGTTTCGACAGCACACGTCGGGCACGCGTATCGTCTCGCGATGTCACGATGCTCCTCCATTTGTTCTCAGGCTGTCATCCACCAGGCGGTCGTGGGCAGTGCATTCCTGGGGTGTGTGTCCCTCGTGGCTGTCAGCTGAATAAGTGGAACAGGATATCCTGCCTCCCCCAACCTCACCGTCGCTTTCCTCTCCATGGACTTTCCATCCTCCACTCTACTTTTCGGGGCTGCCGCGTAACGTATAGCTGCGTTCGCATTCCAGCGAGCGGGAGGTATGAGGCACGAGAAGTGGACAAGCCCGAACATATGTGACACTCCAAGTTCAGCAGCAGTCCAGGTGAGCACGACGACTCAAACGCTGATTCAGTAGCTTAGGAGAGGAGATATGCTTAGTATTGCCATCGTGCATACACAAAGACAGATTACGAAGGGCCATCAACGAGGTACACTCATGAGTAACTTCAGCGATCTCAGCCATAGATGTCACCAAGTCTCTACCAAGCGGACGCGGAGCGAGAGGCCTCGAAAGTCCTCCGAAGATCGACGACACAATATCGAATTATCAATGCCTCTCGATGTAGTACTCAGGCCGCCAAGAACCCTTGGAGATCCGGCAAAGCCAACACAAGAAGATGTCGTCCAGACCATAGGTTGATCCATCCAATCGAAGCTCCGCGACGCCTCCATTGTGCATCTCCTGCACAACGAAATAAGCTGGCACGTCCATGATGGAAGCAGTGGGGCTGGGGACGCACCAGGTACTTCTTCGTATCCTGCGCTATCTTACGAGCCATCTCGCGAAGTGCGATTGGATCTGATGAACGCGTGGCTCGAAGGGACATGATCTGGCGCGTGTAATTTGGGTAACCATCGAACTACCAGCATGTGAGCACACGGAAGGGGGCGGATCGTCATAATCGACCAAGGAACGTACGTCAATTCGCAGAGAAATCTTGGAGCTGATTTCGGAGAATCGTTGATCGTTCAGCGAGAACCAGGGCGCCTCGCCGTTCTCCAGATGGGGCATCGCAGAACGGCTTGAAGCCTGTGCGAGGGAGATCCCGACGTCCCCACCTCGAACAGCAAATATCACTTCCTGCCCAACGTAATCCAACGTCGTTCCTTCCCACTCTATAGTATGCTGGGGGATGATCCTGCGCTCCTTCCGGAGCGGCACCTTTGTCACGATATCAGAATGCGCGCAGTTCACCCAAACGTCGCAAGGGCGTACGTATGTGCAGAAGGCAACAGGAGACACTGGCGGTAGTGTGCTGTCGCTGCTGCCTAAAGCACCGGCCAAATCACTGGGCGGTATCCGCGGCAGCGGTCCGCTCGAACCCATTGACAGACCGTGCTGTTCCCAGTACTCGGCATCGGTGTCTGCGATGACGCGCTGCACTGTCAATGCATCCCACGGTATAGTATCGACTGACTGCGAGCGCGAAATGTGTGGTTGGGTGAGTTGCAATCTCCCTCAGGCTGGACATGCAATAGGGACCGGATGCTCACTTGCTGCGCAGGCTCGTAGTATTCGCCATCCTGGCTATATTGATAATAATCGGGGTGGTAGAACATGGTGCCGTTTCAAGGTAGTTGCAAGTCCGGATGTCTAGCCAAGGTGAGCACAAGTGATACTTATATGTCCGCGTACATCCTGTGGTCGCTCCCCATGCACTGAATGCACGGACGGATAACTCACCCGTTCCCAGATCCATACCAGCCCTGGAACTTCGATATCTGGATGGCGACTGCGTGCACGCAAATTTGTCCAGAATCTCAGTGAATACCCCGGAGTAGACGAGATAGGCTTGAGAGGATATCCTGCTCGAGGAATCATTTAGCAAACCTCCGGGGCGCTGCATCAGTAAAATCACACCCCGTCTTTTGGATCCTGTGCGAGATGAATAAGAAGCATAAGACCGCTAAGACCAAAGAACGAGCCGTCTTACCAGGGCCATGTCAAGTTCCCGCATAGGAGCTGGGTGTCTTGCCGTAAGAACGGAGCATCTTGCCGCAAGACCACCAAGATACCGTAAGATGATTTCCAGGAGGCTTGTCAGGTCACATTTGTACTCAGGTCGTTCAGGAATGTATATAAATATATATATATACAACACAATGGCTACAGTACACGCACAACAAGCACAACAATACATGGTAGTACTACACTACCGCGAAGACGGAGACAACCTCTCGGCACATCCTCCCTAGCTACATGGCGCCGGCGCGTTGAGCTTGTAAGCCGCTTGCACTTGCTGGCCGAGAACAGGCAGTACACGCCAACCGCATGAGTGCGCACGACAGAAGACTAGGAGAGTGTAGCGACCGATGGAGACTGAGAATCCCATAGTGCATAGCCGTAGCTCCCAGATACCGAGTACCTAGACGTAGCGAAGCACTCAGACCGAGTTTGTTGAAGCTCAGACACACAGCAGGAGGACAGAGCTGACAGGGCTGTTGACAAGTAGCCGGATGACCGAAGAGAGCGTACAGAGTCGAGCAGGAGGATGATGACAGCGTCGAGCGGGGACCCTGGCCTCACTTGCAAGACAGGTAAAGATACCGCTAGTATCGCACACAAAGACTCAATTTCAAGGCGCAAGCTGAGCCCGAGATATCCAGATGTGACGCAATCCGACCCTGCGCTCACCGTAACGTATGCGCCACGCCCGCGCGAGACAGATGTCGGCAGACAAGATGCATAAGTCGGATTCTGAGCATGCAAATCAGCAGGACGACGCGTAGATTGAGGGTAGCTATCAGAGAATTTGTGCGCCTTTCGGGAGCTTTAGGTCGGCGTAGATGTTGCCGCGACGAGTACAGAAGGCCTGCCACGTTGCAGGCTCCAGAGAAGTGGCCCAGCACGGTGCAAGGCGATGAGTGTGCTCCAGCACTTTCTGTCACAGTCGGTGCAGCCGCGGAGGCGTCCATGAGGTGATGATGAGAGAGCCCAGAGAGGCGGGCGAGAGACTACAGGAGAGACTCAATGGGAGATTAGACAGAGCGAGACAGAGCGAGACAGAGCGACGTGGACGGTGGACTTGCGAATACCGCCAGATGCGCCACGTGGACAACGGCGCTTGGCCACTGTTGGCAGTTTGAGCGCTTGAGCTTGAGGCCTCAAGCGCTCACGCGCGCCGGCTGACTCCTGAACGTGACGCGCCTAAGGGCATCGCAAAGTATACTTCCACGCATTATGAGCCAAATGTCATACATCACGCTCGACACTTGATAATCATACACCTATCATCATATCTGGGCGACCTTCAGCGACCTGAACCATGGTCTTATATCAAGAGCAAAGCGGTAAGAAGGAAAGACCAGAAAGACATTCTACAGGAGCTAGGTAATGAGATGTAAGTTCTCTACAGGAACAAAGATCACTCAGGATCGGAAAGACGGGTTGTGATTTTACTGATGTGACGGTCGTTCTCCGCAGGTCGAAGGCCCTCCAACCATCATCGGAGACAGGTGGCAGCACCGAAGGTATCGCTCCTCATCGATATAGAACGTAACCCGTCTGCGCAATGGATGTTCAAGATACATCCAGAACAGGATATTCAGTATGTGATCTTCATGTCCGGCGGACTGACGCTGTAGTTGACTGATAGTCCATGTTTGCGCTCTCGCCGGTCCCTATCCAGATAGACAGCCTTGCGACCCATCAGAATTACAACTCGACGGGTGGTTTGTCGGGGCGTACAACTGGGCGCTGCTTCCCAAATGAAGCGCGTCCGTGAAGCGCCCTCATGGCAAGGATATCCAGTCTATACCGCGTTGGTAACGATTGTCTCTTGGACGGCATGTTAGCCACACTGCAACCAAGAGTAAGGATAACCTACGTTTTTTGTCCTTCCTCCGTGGGGGTGGTTGACGTTCGCTGCCACCGAGTACTTCACCTGTGTTAGGCGACGCCGCTTCAAGTTCAAGCGAATATATGAGTGTGTCCTCCGCTTACTGCTCAGTTGCCTCAGGCGGAACCCATTCAAGAGTCCCTGTGTAATAGGCAGTTGCGCAGAGGCCATATAACACGGCGTGTTCAAGTTTCTGATGAGAGCACTGTAGACCAAAGCCTTTCCCAGTTACCTTCCGGGCGACAATCCAATGGACCGCATCGTTGTGAGGCACCGACCTTGCAGAGGCTTAGCTGCACGGCCCCATGCGGGGCCAGAGATTATCGTGGTCGACGCAGATGTAGAGTACTTGTATGGCGGCGGTGGGCATCTCCAGCAAGCCCAAAAGACCTGTCGCTATCAAGTCATCTTTCCGCCACTGACCTATCACGCTTAGAAGTATTGATCAAAACGTCGAAAGGCGTGCACACACCGCCCCTTTGTTGGGAGGGAGTATGCCCACTCAGGCCTGAGCACCCGAGGCCACGATACTAGTACTGCCGGCAGATGGACAGTACTAGTACGTACACACACGGATCACTAAGCGGGTCAAAGCAGACGGCGCGTCGTGAGTAGTCTTTCAATAGCTTGTTTGCGCCATGTGGGTTGTGAGCAGTGTGGTGCGACTCACCTTGCCATATATCACGCGAACTTATCTGGTACCGAGTCCGCACACGACTCGTATAGGCAGTGGTGCTCCGTAGGCGTCGGCATGTGTCTGGGGTCAGCGGTGCCACTGCGCATTCACTCCAGCTTGGGGCGCCCACGCCACAAAGCCTCGAACGGGGCTTTATCAACGAAGGCGGATCAGTATATCACTGGCATGCCCCAGAATGAGTGCATGAACGAAGAGTCAACACCGCAGTGCGGTTGTGTCTGAGCGGCGACGAACTGTTTAAATGTGAGAGGCCAGTGGGATTCAAGTTGTTCTTGCGTGTCGGGCGCTTGGCCAATTGAAGTACCGCCACAGTTAATTAGAATTCGAAGGCGCCCGCGGGATGGGACTGCAGCCGCCGGCTGTCGCGAGCAAGAGTCTGATCTGACCGTCATGATGACGCTGTGTCATATTTGCAAGTCGGCAACTTGAAGGGCTGTGCCAGTCCAGACCAACCAGTACATGCACCCACACGCACTAATCAAACCAAAAGCGCGAAACTTTCAGCGCATCCAGGACTTGCGCAGAACTCGCGGTCATCACAAGCTGAGTACCACGGGCGACAGAACCTGATGTTTCTCCGCCTATAGACCTACAATCTATGGTCATCGCTCACGGAGCAAGCAGCCGTGACATGCAATGCAATCAGGGCGCAGTTGCTGACTTGCCTTGGCCACTTGGAGGCGTTTCTACAGACAGGTAAATTCGTCCATCTCTCCCACTGCGTGAAGCCATCAATCCATTATGAATATTAATACGAGTATGTATGAGATAGATATCCAAGAATCCGGCATGGAGGTCCGATGTCACGGTGCCCAGTGTAGCAGGAACTGGGCACCTAGCAGATCGGTGGGCGACGCCTCGGGCCAATTGCCCCTCAAGACGAGCGCAGCACACCCAAGATAGGCTGCCAGCTTGACTTGGACACATGACGAAGCTCAAGAAGGACGAGCTTCCCGAAATCCCTCGTTCCTTGCCTCAAGCTAACATTGGAGGCCAGAAGAGGGGCTACCTGGTATCGCTGGTAAAGAGCATTCAGTGCACCATCGAAAATTCACCCGACAAGTCAACCTACAGCGAAATACTCAAACAACTCCCGTGCGATCTTCTCGGCGAGCCTGCCCTTCGTGATTGAGCTAGATCCGTGGGCAGGGCTCCTGACATTGATTTGCCGCTCGTACGATCTGCTACCGACGATCTACAGAAACGCGCATCCAGCAACGCGCAACAGCCAGCCAAATCGCGGCACCTTCTCACCTCCAATCGCAGCGACTGTTTCTGGGTGAGGTGAGCCTGCGAGAAGACAGCCTCGTCTCGACCCAGCAAACCGGCAATGTTCCCCGCAAGCGCATCTGCGAGCCTGATGAACGGTTCAGTCGCAGTCCTGAAAACAATTGATGGCCTAGGCTGGAACTGCCGCTTCGCCACGTAGTCGTGCTGAGGAAGTACTTCAAATGCAGTTACCTATACGTTTGCAGACATAGAGGTTAGCCATATCGTCGTCTTCTCGGAGGTAGTACTGGTGTATCACTCACAGCAGACAGGGTAGGCTGCCCATGCGTTGTCGCTCCAGATTGCCCCATCGAAGGTGACGGATGTGTCATGGACAGGCCATGCTCATTCCAGTATTGCTCGTTCGCAGCCTGGTAGCTCCGCAGACATTCTTCGGCGGACCACATTCGCTCTTCGCCTTCCAGTCCGCCTGTGCCTGTGGCTCCGTCCTCCGGTGCCGTTCGAAGCGCATTGTTTGCAGAGTTGTATTGGGCCATTATGCAGTCCGCAAGAGGGTTTGCGTGTCGACTGTCAGGTTGTAAGGTAGTGTTGGGTACGGAGACCTCATGGACATGGAGTCCTTATATTTGTGACTTCTCATCCTGTGCAGCATTGGCGCGAGCGGGCG
The DNA here is from genome assembly GCA_008973685.1 of Trametes sanguinea. Taxonomy (NCBI): domain Eukaryota; kingdom Fungi; phylum Basidiomycota; class Agaricomycetes; order Polyporales; family Polyporaceae; genus Trametes; species Trametes sanguinea. Next base: position 2,036,474 of record WAHA01000006.1, read on the forward strand.
AGACAGCCCAGTTACTCGCTGCGACAGATACGCGGGCATTGGGTCTCCTTGTTCTACGTTTGCAGCTCTGGTTTCATTGCAAGCCACCATGTGGAGTTGAGAAAGGAACCGAGGCACATACAGTACCTTCGCTGCGGACAACAAGCAGCTCTCGATACACTCACCGCCGGCTGGCTGTGACATAGAACGGCAGCGCCCATCTCTCCGGGCAAACGCCGTAATCTACGAACACGCGGGACATGCATATGATGGTGCGGTCGATTGACAGAGGACTGGAAGTCACTGCTGTAAACACATCTGCCCGCAATTGGGAACGGACCAATGCCATGCGCAACAAAACGAAGTAGATCACATAGAATAATATACATGAAGATGCCGGGAGCATATGCGTACTAAGGAGGGCACCACAGTCCGAGACGTAGTTGATTCACCGCTTGCCATTCGCCTTCCCCTTAGGCTTCGGCTTGCTCGACTTCTTCGGGCGGTCCGAATCGTCGGATTCATTCCCGCGACCAGCTTCCGCACGTTTCTTGTCGGCTACAGCATTCCGGCAGTGAGTAACGCCGTCCGCAAAACTGACTCAGGATGTCAAAGCCACTGCCATACCTTTCGCTGCCTTCCTCTCCAGCTCATCCCAGTCGTCACCTATGATCAAGTGTATCAGTATATGGCCGGTGAAGCCTGTAGAAGGCGAACGAACCTTCACTCTCATCAGATCCGAAGTCAGAGCCGCTGCCCTCGTCATCACTGGCGTCTGAGCCGTCGTAGTAATCGCTCTCCTCCTCACTGCTCTCGGAGCTCTCGGACTCATCCTCCTCGATCTCGAACTCGGACTCCGTGTCGGAGGCGTCACTAGCGTCGCTCTGCAATCATGGCGGTGAGCAGAGATGAGGATCAGGGTTTGTTGAGAGCGCACCTCTTCGCCGGCTCCCGCACCGCCTAAGAAGCTCCAACCGCCCTGCTGGAAGAACTCGTACGGGTCCTCGTTAATGGTCTTCATGATAGGCCCCCAGTTCAAGTTCACAGGCCCTTCGCTTAGGGGAATATCTACGGAACTGCAGCCACGAGTCAGGAACGATCCTGCACAAATGATGTCAACACCTACTCAAGCCAGTTCTTCACATCATCCAATTGCGCGCTTGGAATGGAGTTGATGTGCAACGGCGGCTTTGTGAAGTCCTTGAAAATGAGTACCATATCGAACTGTTTCAGCCCGAACTGGACGCGCTCCAAGGACGCTATCTCAATGTCGGACAAGGTGACCACAAGGAAAGGCGGGTCGGATAGATGCACAAGACATTCAGTTGTCGGTTGGAGGCGCACGTTCGTGCGGAATGGTACTCCCTCGAATGACAGCTCCCTGAAGGGGATGTCTACTTCAAGGGGTTCACCCGTCTGAGTTCGAGTCAGCATGTGGCTTTCAGAACAGCACAATAGCAATGTCCTACCGAAGCGGTGGCGGCCTCAGCAATTTTCTCGGAGAACATCTTGAACTCCTTGTTCAACATCTGACGGCGCTTGCGTTCTTGCTGCTCAAGTTCGAGCTCGTCCTCGTCACCATAGCGATACTTGCGCTTGCGATTACCAGGTCTCGTCGAATTGAACGTCTGAGGCTTCACGGTAGAATTGGACATCCTACGCAATTGATGAGCATTCATTCAACGTTTCAAGGAACACCAGGGAAGGGGCGTACATGTGCCTTTTTCTTGCCTATCATGATAGGCGCTTTCAAATGGACATGAATAATGACAAGAAGCTCGTGGTCGCATGGCTGGAAGAAGAGGTGTTTCACGTTGCTGAAGAGGATATCTGAGAAGGCGTCAGTATCCTGACGAGCTTGGGCAGCGCAGGCGTACTCACCAATCTTCTGCGAGCCCATAGGTGACTGGTAGCGTAGACCGTTCTGATGAATTTCCACCTCACCAGGGAGGCGTTTGCCATCCAGTGCGGGTCTGACAAAGACCTCCGGAAGCTTCGTAGGGCGCCTGCCTTTGATCTCAACGAGCGTATCTTGCTCGATGACATCCGCCATCTCCTTCTTTTGCTGCTCACGCTTGTTCACCTCTTTCTTCAGGTCCGTGATCTGTTTCGATATGGTGTCAAAGCGATGCGCATCTGCAGAGCGGTAGGTGATGGATCTGATGAACGTGGCATCCGGGTCCTCGAAAGGCTGCAGTGGTCGTCGTCAGCAGTTGCACTGTCGCGGCCGCGCGGATAACGCACCGTGTCCTCCTTTCTGCCAGCAAGCTGTCCTGGAGTTTGGAAGTTGACTCGGAGATAAGTGAACTCCCCCTCATCGTTCTTACTGACGTTCTTAATTGTGTTGATGTGGAATGGAACGGCAAAGCCATAAACCGGAAGAATGACCGTCTGCGCCTTCCTGTCAACGAAGATCTAGAGACCAAACCCTTCAGAACACATCGGTCGCCCTGCAAATAAGGTTTAAAGCATACCCGGAGGTTCTCGACTTCGCGCGGCAGGCCAGCTTCGCCCTTGTAACTCTGGAAACGTTTCCATCCCTTGCCCTCCTTACCGCCGATACCGCCTCCTCCTTCGGAAAACCGCGCAAGTCCCTCCTGGTGCAGCCTCGCATGCAGTTCTCTTTGATGATCCGCAATTTTTGCCGCCATCGACTGAACAAGCTCCTCCTGTGCAGCACTTCTTGTCTTGTTGCGGAGCACTTTGCCTCCGGCCGTCTTGTTCTTCACCGGCGACGCATTGCCATTCGCCCCATTCTTCGCCGCGGGGAGCTTCTTCGCAGGTGCCTTCGACGACTGGCCTTCTCTTTCATCTTGATTGAGGAAGAACAAGGTATCCTTGATGGACTTCACGCCAGTGGTCAAGCACGTTGACTTGTCCACGCCTACGAGGACTGTGTCGACGAGTTGAAGCGCGTACCTGACAAGAGCGCGTTAGCATGTACACCTTGGCGGATCCATGACACGAAGCAGAGGGGCTACAGCGCACCACGCGGGCATGTGGTTCTACGTAGCCGAGCTTTGTGAATCGAACGTACTTCTTGCCATCTTCTTCCAAGCCAGTGAACCCAAGCACAAGGTTGTACACCATATTTGTGCGCAGTTTGCGGCTATTCTTAGGTGAGAGGAGGTAAGACGCGTCACGGAATTCCATGCCCATCTGCGAACCGATCAGTCATGTAGCACGAAATTCGAGCAAATTGGGCATACTCCGTGACCAATGTTCTTCACGAAATGCGATTCAAGCTCGGGCTTCTTCTCCCTGACGTATGACAGAGCGAATTGGTAGAGCTCCTTCGAGATCGCACCCTCCTTCATTCGCGATAGAATCTCGGATTGCAGGGAAACGAGGAGAGCGTATATAGACTCTTGTTCCTGGAGCATTTCGTTGAGTTATGGTAATACCAAGCTAGTATCAGTGCAGTGGACATACCTTTGACGGATCGACGATGAAACTCCGGCCTAGGTTGGCACAGTAACTCTTGTACCGCATACCGACGGAGACAAGCAAGACACCCTTGTGAGAGATGTCATCCTGAGAGGACTCTGCTGTCGGGCTAAGATCATAGCCCGAGCTTGTCGATGGCGACTGGATGATAGGGGGGTAGCAAAACTCGGTCGACTCCCAATCCACCTGGAGGATTTGAAAGGGCATGTGGTAAGTTTACAGCGTAGCTCATGGCTGATATGAGTGCTCACGTCGTTCAGCCCCCTGCCTTTGCTCCACACCTTCATGTCAGGCCCCTTCGCCTTGTCGCCTTCACCATAGCCGATCCTAGCTTCAATCTGCGTTGCAAAAGCCTCATGAGAGATCTTGGCTTCCCTGTCCAAGATAGTCTCTAGCTTGGGCGCTATGTAGTGAGCGAGTAAAGTAGAAGTCATGTTGGCGGCGGTGCGGACGCATTTCTTGACAAGGACGGTAAGATCATCTATGGTCACAAATCAATGAGGAGAAAAGGCTCACCAGCTCCTCCTCATCCTTCGCTGCAAGAAAGGATGCAACGGCAGGAGCCATATCCACCAATGTTGGCTTCTTGGCGGCCTCATTGACAGCTTGATTCCAGTCGTCCATCAGTTTTCCCCGATTGCTGTTCCTTCGTCAAAGTAGCCACTCTATCGAAGGAGGTGTAGGCCTCGAGGAAGCGGGGTAAGGCATCGGTAGGAGGCTCTTTGGCTTTGGCTTGCACGAAGAACTCGATCGGCACGGGAGAATCCGCGTTCTTGAGTTGCGAGAGGAATCTTGGCTAGCAGGAGGAACAGTCAGGACATCACAGGGAGATATATCCGGTGTACTGTCACCTTTCGATGCGGAGCAAAGAATAGAGAGTTGATTCTTCTGGAACAGCAGGAAGGTTGACGGGAACTCGAAGCCGAGCAGCCACGTCTACGGCGAAAGAGACCCTATAGTCAGCATGGGAGCGATTGAAGTTGAAGTGAATCAACTGACTTGGAACGCGGTTCCCTTGCGTATCGGCTCATCTTCTGCTGCATGGTCTCCAGAGAGAAGCAAGAGCGCGTCAACCTCAGAGATGGAGCTGTAGTCATCGTCTTTCTGAGCGTTCTGTGAAATCCAGGAGAAAGCTCAGGATATTTGTCAGGTTCAAGGGCGAGTGTGGCAAGTTCCCATACATTCCATGCGTCATAGACGATACGCAGTCGTTTCGAGAAGAGAGCGCCGTTCAGCTCAATCTTGGACATTGCGGGACGTTCAAGATGGTACTGAAAGAACGAAACAAGGAGAGCAGGAGAGCAGGAGAAGGAGAACCGCAAGAGAGAGCGCGTCCTGTTGTGGCGCGTCTGTAGCACGCTCGGGCGGAGTCTCAAAAGGTGGTGACATCCACGTGATTAGGTCACGCAAGACGATCACAGCGCGACTCGACGCGTTTGCGAATCACGCTCGGCGTATTGCTGCTAAGTAGCTACATGAGTATACTGTAAGGCCCACGATGAGCTCAGGCTCTCCGACAGCTCTGTCGGCCTCAGAGTTCGCCACTTTGCATATATCCCATGCTTTTGACTGTCGATGCAGCAATAAAAATGCACGCTTGCAAGCCGAAACTCACGAGAGTGTGCGATGACGGTACGCGAAGCTGATGAGACAAACCGGTGAGAACGGCCGGAGGAGCAGCGTCTATCGGCTTCACCAACGTATACAGCATCATTCACCTCTTCCACCACCTCCATCCCACCACCTCTCGCCTCTTCTCTCACCGTGTAGATCGTATATTTGCAACATCCTTTGGACTCCATATTCTTGCATCGAGCGTTTACGGCTCCTCGCCGCCCATGGCACTCTCGGATTACTTGGTCACGGATGACCTCACCATCATCTTGGCTCTCGTCGCAGCTGGTCTCTTCCTTTTGCACAACCTCTATAAACCTCAAGCTTTGGTTCACCCTATTCTTCTTGGACGACAGAGCGATGTTGCTCGTGTCAGAAACCCTGCAGAGAGCGCTGTCTATCGCAACTACAGCACTGGCATGCTTGGTCGTGTATGAAGCATTCGCCTCCCGTGGACCTGCATCTTGCTCACTCCGTTCTAGTTCCCCCTGCGTCCGTCAAAAGATCAGCAAGTTGTGCTAGACCTCGTCAAGCCTGATGCGGATGCCCCACGCTCGCTTTGGTCGACGAAAGTGAGCGTCTGTAGTCCATTTCTAGGTAGTGTTAACTGACCATCTCTAAGATTACCAACCCTGAGCTCAGAGCTCGTACTGCCAATATCGGTGCTGGCCTCATGCGCCTGGCCGGGCTCGCGCCGCAAGAATCAAACGTTCTGCTGCTGCTCAACGATGGGATGGGTAGGCTAGCCCTTGCGTTTCGGCACCACTGGGTCACTTACGCAGTTTCGCGCAGAGTTCTTGCTCGCCGATCTTGCGCTTGCGTCCCACTCCATTCCCTCATTCACGCTCACTTCCCTCGCCTTACTCTCTTCCGTACTTGAGAATCACCCTCCGTCGGCTATCATTACGCAGGCGGAATTCCTTCCTCAGCTCCTTGAACACATGTACGACACGAACGAGACTAACAACCACACTATCGTCGTCGTCGGAGATATCAACAGCCTCAAACTCCCTCGTCTTCACAACGTTAGGATCGTCCAGTGGGACGACCTTGAGCGTGAAGGTGCTTCGGTGGACAAGGCTACTCTTCCCATTCCTGGTCAGTCTTGCATCCCATAACTATAGTAGCATGTCAGAACTGACGCGCGTTCAGACCCCAATGACGTTTTCACCGTATCGTTCTTCCAAATGCCCTCCGGTGGTTACGAGGGCGTGCAGCTCACTCACCAGAACCTGACGGCTGGTGTTGCCGCTACTCGCGCACTTATGCCGCCTTCCAGTGCCATCTCATCGCTTGACACTATTCTCTCTGCACATCCGATGAGCACACCCTATGGTCGTGCGATCGCATATACCGCACTGTTCGAAGGCACGGGCTTTGCCACCGTAGACAGCACCAAGCTCATCAAGGCCAGAAGATGGTAAGACCCAGTCAAACAATAGTGATCAGTTCCCCATGCTCATCTCTGGCTAGCACCGACCCTCACCGGGCTTAAGGATCTCCGTACCACGGCGAACTACCGCACATCATCGCCCACAATCCTGTTTGTCCGCCCAGACCACCTCGACAGCCTCAGCAGCTCCATCCTCCAAGAGGCGAAGAAGTCGTCATGGCTCCTGCAAAACCTCGCCTGGCGCCACAAGCTCGCGAACATCCTCGAGGGCTTCATCACGAAACAGAGCCTGTGGGACCGCCTGGTCTTCGACCGTGCGCGTGTCAAGGTCATGGGCAAGGGCGCCGGCACCGTTCGCGCCGTCATCGTCAGCGGAGGTACGTGTTTCGCATGATACGCGTACTCTTCCATCGGCCGACTTCGGGAACAGAGGACTGATGTGCAACTGGAATTGACAGGTCCCCTCGAAACACAGGCCCTTACGCCTGCTCGCATCGCGCTCTCCGTCCCCGTCATCAACGCACACGCCCACCCGCTGGTCGCAGGCCCGGTCTTCGCCTCGCACGCGCTTGACCTCCAGACGTTCCCGACCACTGACCCGTCGCCCGCCTCCGCCGCCGCGGACGCCTACGCGTTCACATATCTCGCGCCCGTCGGCCCGCCCTCGGTCAACGTAGAGGCGAAACTTACCCATGTCGATGACGCTGCCGTTGAAGCGGGCGCAGATCCCATCGGGGATTTGCATGTCCGCGGGCCCAGCGTCGGTCAGCCGTTGTCTGTTGAGGAGGAGCCAGAGGAGGAAGAGTTGCGTGGTTGGAGGGCGACCGGTGAACGGGCAAAGGTCGCACCTAACGGGACCTTCAAGGTTGCCGTTGGTTCCAAGGCCTAAAATCGTCGCGACATGTAATGCTTCAACTTGCTTCATGTCTTCGGCTGGTGATATGCAGGTCCTATGAGCTGTCACGGATATGTTCTACAAATCAGCCGCTCTGTCCGCCGTACGGTGTGTACATCATACAGTACATGTGATATGCAAACGCTTCTTATACGTGAGAGAGCTCCACCTGAGATTCATTCACCTGCTATACGCACGCCTTTCGTCCACAGAACTATCCAGAGAATTATCATTGCCGGCAAGAAGAAGCGTGATTATACAGGATATGCACAGCGCAAGACGACTTCTGTCAAGGGCAGAATAAAACCCACATGCGGCGCCCTCGGAACTCACACTCCCGCCATCGCAACGCCGCCGAAGATCTTGATGAGGGTCGGGTATCTATAAAGGTCAGTATGCACAAAGTTGAACCGCAAAGAAGCCATGGCCGTGGTCGAGACACAGCCAAGAATACAAGTGACAGCGGAGCGTAAAACGGTTACCCTCGTGGTCCACGTCCTTGAAGGGCCGAAGGTCGGTCTTGATGTCTTGAGAGAGTCGAGCGAATCGCAGGGGGTGAAGACAGAGCCGTAGAAACCGACTGACACTCCGCGGGCGAACGCGAGACCAGCCCTGGGACGCTCCGGCCGGACCACGCTCGCCGAGGAGGGCCTTGACCGGCCATCTTCACTTTTGATGAGTGGCGGTTGAAGAAGCAACTCGCCGAGTGTTGCTCAAAGTCACTGTACTCTCAGCCGCTTGGTGTCTGCAAAAGAGGTCAGTGTAAGATAGAAGGTGCGCTTGGGTAGAAGGACAAACCTGGAGAACTGGCGGCCGTGACTTGACTGGGATCGTCATCGAAGTCATCGAGCTCAACCTCGTCATATGCGCGCTTCGACGTTTTGCTCGCAAGAGTCGCAGTAGAACTCTTTCGCGAAAGTCCGTCGACGTGCTGCTCAGAGGTGGCCGCAGGGTTCTACGGGAGCGGCTTCGCCCTCATCCCAATCGTCAATCAAACCGTCTTCGTCGTCGCTTGAGAGTGTTGTGCTTTCCTCGTGTGCCGGCTCTTCGATAGCTGGAGCGAGATTCATTAGCATTCGAAATGGCATACCAATGCCACCCAAAGCAACTCACCATCCACATCTCCTTCATCAGTATGAGCGACTGCAGCGCCGTCAGCATTGCGAAGCGCCGAATTGGCAGAAGAGGTTTCGTTGAGAGTCTCCTCTGTTCTGTCTGTGATGAGGGTGAGTCTCCCAGGCCCCGGAAGTTGAGATGATGAACACTGACCGTCTGTGCTGTTGAATGTATTCAGGAATATCAGTAGATTCATCTGTGTTCAAATGGTAGTCGTGCGATTGTGGGTAACCATCTGATTAGATACACCCCATTAGTCAGAAAATGTATAGTGCAATTGGCGGACAATCGAGCTACGCACCTTCATCACCTTCTGGTTCACTGGCGAAGATGCGGCGAGGTCATGCGCATCCTCCTCATGTGCATCCAGGATACCTGATTCTTCGCCATCCAAGCCCTCAGCAACCCCTTCCACGGCTTCCACAGCCTCGTGATAAGTATAGGCTTCATCCCCCACATGCCCGCCAACCTCTTCAGGTAGGTCGTCCCCGAACTCGTCCTCGTCATCAGGGAAGTCATCGTGCTCAACATAATCACCACCTTCTCCCCCATCCTCGCCTTCATGGACACCGTCCGCATCAAGGGAGCCCTCGCCATCCGCATCATCATCGCCTTCGTCGGCATCGGAGTGTTCCCCGCTCTCGTGAGTGCTAGCTTCGGCCGCTCCTTCAACAAGGGCCGCATCGGCAGCAACTTCCTGAGACACATCTTCTCCCTCTTGGTCACGCCTGGCAGTTGCCCGATCGTCGAGATTGGCAGACTCGGTAGCGTGGCCTGCCACCGTTTCGCTGTCGCCACTACTATCAGGTTGAACTTCATGTATGCTGCCCCCGGCGTTTTCATGGGTTCCTTCAGGAAAATTGCTCTCCTCTGTTTCAGGTTGTTGATCTGCATCCTCGTCACGGTATTCTGCTCCGGTCGCAGCGTCTTCAGCGGGACGCTCAGCATGAGCAGCGTCCTCTTCTCGTCGATCTACGACATGTGCGCCCAATTAGTCACGGTTTTCCATATATGCTCACTGAACTCACCATCTGCGAGTGGCACGCCCGAAATAAGCACATTCGAATGCACTTCCTCCCCATCGGTAGTCAGGTGGAAGCGCGCTATCTGATCTCGAAGTAAATGGTAGCGGGTAACGAACCGTGGGGAAACTAGTTTCAGCCTCAACCTCAGAGGCCCTTGCAAGTCAGAGCCGTCGTGGATCACATTCAATTCATGCAACGTCACTTCGTGCGCATACAGGTTGTCCTGAAAATAACAGTGAGTCACCCATTCGGACATGCATTGAGTTCGGTACCTGACTCACCTCAGATACAGCGAGTTGAAGCTCGTAGGCATCCAGGATCAGTTCCGCCTCTGCGCATCCAGGCAAGTTCTGTACGCAATCCTGATGCCGCAAAGCGTCGAACACAGAAGACAAAGGCTCATAGTACAGAGTGGGACGATCTTGGAGCAGCAAATGAAGAGATCCCGCAGCAGTGTCAGGCTCATCGCTTCCAGTGGGGCTGGCCGATATACTGGAGGCAGGTTGGTTGAAAAGGCAGCACTCTGAAGGCTCGGCGGACGGTGGTAGAGACAAGAGCACAGGCGGTGGCGGATCTATGTAGACACCTTCCGAGATCTCGTGAGGGTCGCCGTTGTCGGTCGCAGATTCGCCTACAACTTCTTCAGCGGAGATATGAGCAGCACCGATGGCCGCCTGTTCCACCTGTGATTGTACCCCTTCACCAACGGCGGGTTGATGGAGGATTTCGACTTCATGGTTGTCGTGCTCCGATACAGGATTCGAATCTAGCCCCGCCAGCTGCTGGGCAGTGTTAGAAGCGCCACCCTGTTCCGCATGGTCGGACGGAGGGACTGGCTGGTGTTCCGCGGTGGATACATTCAGCTGCGGCGCTTCGGAGACGTTGGGAGTCAAAGAGGGAGTCACGGACGCTGTGGCTGGCGTCTGCGTCGGTTGCTGATGCCTCAAACGACCCTTGCGAGTGCATAGGGTCTGCGACGGGTGGAGCGTCCGCGATGTCACCCGCGAGCTGTTCAGCTGGACGGCTCTGGGATTTGATCGTGGAAAGAGTGAGGATGAGGCGTTACATGGGCGCCGCCGTCAGAAGAGGGAGCTTGCATGAATCCGCCGTCTTCTACAGGCGCATCGAGGGCGACGTCGTTTGCTGGGGGAAGAGACGGGGCTCTCGAGGCATCGTGGAATTCGATGTCCTGCAGCTCATCGTAGGCTGCGCCTTCATCCGCCATATCGTACTCCGTGATCGCCTCATCATCGTCGAGCATCTCGATCTCGACGCCACCCTGAGAGTAATCGAACGTAGCAGACTCTGTCGAGAAGGCAACGTCTCCCATACTTGCCTCGGCAGAAAGCCAAGAGTCTGTCGTCACCATGCCTCCAGAATGCATTGAGACGTCTACGTCGCCCGAATCCGCCATCATTGCGTCAAAGGGTTCGGCCATTACTGTAGTCATGAGAGTTTTGCCCTGGAAAAGCAGGTGTAGTGAGGCGTGAGGCCGTGGTCGAGAAGAGGGAGGAGGTGAAAGGTCGAGGATTGCAAGGGTTGTGGGTGAGCGCTGAGCTGAGAGCTCAAAGGGAGGGCCACCACCGCAGGGCACTTTAGGGCCGGCCAACAGGGACTTGGGCGATGCTTTGCGTATCGAGCGCGTTCATTGGTTGGGCGCCAGAAGACTGGCTGGTGGCTGCAGCCTCGAGCTTAACGCTACTACTCTTCACGCTTTGCGGCACCTACACTGTTCTGGCTCGGCCTCGGTGAACTACAGTGGCCATACGACAAGCTTGGATACTTAACTCCACGCTTGACGACAAATCCCTTCGGAAGCGGTATATACTCCTCATGTGCCGGTAGTTCGAACCAGATGGCGGACGCAGATACTGCTCGGCTTTGCACAGAGATTGTGCGGTCAGTATTTGGCCCTCTGACTGCGGCAAGTACCAGTATTTCTTCTCTTGAGCGTATACTCATCGTTTCATTGCGTTCAGACCGTAGCCTCTGTGGTCCTCACTCACGGACGTCTTGGCTTTCCTCAACTAGTTCGCTTCACAAAGCTAAAACCTCGCACTGTTCGCGCTGCCATCTTGATCCTCGTCCAACATAACTTATTATGGCACGCACAATCCGACGAGGAAGGGGAGGCGTTTGAGATGAACATTGATGAATGTCTCATGAGGTTGAGGTACGGCCGGTATGTCTGGTTAGCAGAACAATTGTATGGCAAGTCGGTACGTCTTCTCCATTGCTCCCCTAATAGAGCCCCTATGGAATTTCTGTGCAGGGCGCAGATATTGTACAACTAGTGCTGGACCACGGTAAATTGCGCCCGCCAGATATCATCGCACAACTATCCGTATACGACCCCGTCAAAGGTAATGCGTCTTCACCTTACTCGTCAATCACCTCTGACTCACCGCTTTCTCAGCTCCTGCTGTTCTCTCGCAAACATTGCATAAGCTGGTTGAGGAGGCATACCTGAAACCCTCGACAGTCCTGTCTCATCTCTCGCCTCGTGACAAGTTGATTCAGTACGAGGCTGAGGAGAAGCGCAAAATATCAGGGTTCCCTACTGCTCGAGAAGTGCGCGAAGCGAAGGAAGTTGCGGTGGCTCGATTGAAGCGAGAGGAGGAGGAGGCTGAGCAAATTGGCATGGTGAGTCCCGCATTATCCTTTCGCGCCACAGAAGCTGATATGTCTAGAGTGCAGAAACGGAAAGCTAGGGATCACTCCCACAAATCCTCAAAGGTAAGGAAGCTGTCAATGTTAACACACGCTCGGCTAAATGTAGGCCCATCAGCGGAAAGCGGTAGAGGAAGAGCTTGAGGTAGATGTGAGTACTGCTCAACCGGACAATCGCACCCCCTCGCGCTTACGAGCCTCATTCCGTACCTGCAGGATGAAGTGTACTTCCGCGTGAATTGCGAGCGATTCAACGTTCACATTCGGAATAAGGTCAGTGGGATCATAACCTGTCAGGCGACCTTTCGCTCATCATCTTTACAGCTCATTGAGAATACTGCCTCTGAGCGCTTCAACGAGTGCGCTGGTGCGGTCCTCCGTGCAACACTCAAGGCCACCGAATCGAAGCAGAGGAAGCTATCTGACGTTCGATCGGGTAAGTGAACAATTGCCTGGAGCGGCTGGCCCCTCCTAACGAGTGGACAGATCCAACGTCCTTCGCCAGTGTTGCAATGCATTTGCCTGACGATGTCGATCTCGCCGCCGGCCTTGTCCTGCAATCATCTAAAAAGCAGCCTACCATGACATTGATCAAGGAATATCTCGGCATCCTTGCATCTGCCGACAACCCTACTGCTGCCGGCCGTGCGGCCTCATTCGTTTCGCTGGGTGGGTCAAGGGTACAGGTCGAATTCGAGATCATTGCAAGGCGGCTACAACGGCGCGTCCTCGAGGCTGTCGCGCGGGAACGTCATGGTGATGAAGGTGTCAGGATCATGCGATTGCTCCTGGATACAGGCATGATGGACGAGAAGCAGGTCAGCACGGGCGTGGTCATGATGGTGCACCACCGGTTGACACAGCGTCCTAGATATCGAAAATCGGCATGATGGCTCCCAAGGATGTCCGTCCTCTGCTTTCCGCGATGTCTGCAGAATCGTTGGTCAGCCTGCAAGAGGTGCCCAAAAGCGCGGACCGCAATCCGACGCGAATGTTCTATCTATGGTATGTTAAACTTTGTGTACAATGCACCGTGGTTACCTCGTTGACCGCCATCGTTAGGTATGTTGATCTACAGAAGGCATCTACGGTCCAGCTCCGCAACTTGTACAAGACATTGTACAACATCGCCGCCCGCCGTCAAGCCGAGCAGGACGAGCCGTTGCTCAAGGCCGTGCTAGAAAAGCGACAACGGACAGATGTGAGCCAGGACGAGGAGAGGCTACTCACACGAAACGAGCGGGAATTGCTGGCGGAGTGGGAGAAGAAGAGGGAAAAGCTGACGGTGCTAGAGATGAGGGTAGAAGAGGCTGTTTTCATCTTGCATGATCTTGGTACTTTCAAGGTCAATGACGACTAGTATCTCATGAAGTCACCCACGCCGACGTAATCACACTAAGCAGGCGACCGAAAATCGTGGAACGCACGCGAGCTTCGCAAGGAATCTATCCGTGAGCCCGTGGCGGAACAAAGAGCTGGAAGATTACAAGGCTGCTATGTGCACAAAGAGCCGCCATGCAGCCTGGCGCGGTGGTCAAAGCAGCGGACAATTGCAGGATCATGTATGGCGATCGCGAGGACGCAGCACAACCAAGCTGAGCCAGCGCTTGTTGTGGCTAAGAGCGGGCGCGCGAGGACGCGAAATAAGGTTTGCGTTCAACAAAACGCGTCAAGCGCGCACGTGACGCGCGACGCGCGCGTCGGTATAAAGCCTGCCGTCTGGGCACCTTGCCGCAACTCTCCTCCCACATAACTCCCCTGAGTTTGCCCCTGCGCTTTCCGCCCCCTACACTCAAGTACATTCGCCCTAGACAACTCCGCATCTCGTTACATTTCTACGATGGCCACCGCACCCAAGTCTACCGCATCTGAGAAGCCTAAGTCTTCAGCCACAGACAAGCCCAAGTCCACTGCGGCGTCCGAGAAGCCCAAGTCGTCTACCGACAAGCCCCGCTCCAGCAGGGCTGCTAAGGACAAGACCCCCAAGGAGAAGGCTACCAAGGCTAAGGCTACCACTGTGAAGAAGCCGAAGGCTCCTGCCGCGACGAAGAAGGCCAAGACTGACAAGTCCGCCACCGATGGCAAGGCGCACCCTTCGTGGAAGGATATGATCAAGGTATGACGAAGCATCTGACCACCCTGAAGCCTGTATACTCAACGATGATTAGGAGTGCATCGTCGCTCACAAGGACGAGTCCCGTTCTGGTGTTTCTCGTTCGACTATCAAGAAGGTGTGGCTAACCGCATGTTGGTTTTTGTGTGGTCACTAAAGTTCGCCACAGTTCGTGAGCGAGAAGTATGGTGTCGATGCATCCACGGCGCTCAACTCTTCGCACCTGAACCGTGCCATCATGAACGGCGCTGAGGAGGGCATCTTCGCTCTTCCGAAGGGCCCTTCCGGCAAGGTCAAGCTTGCGCCCAAGACGAAGCCCGCGCCTGCGAACGAGGTAAGGAGGCATTGATGATTATCTTTGGTATACGTGTTCACTCCTTCTGCAGAACATTGAACCTGCTCCTGTGAAGAAGGCTGCACCCACTAAGAAGGCTGATGTCCCGAAGAAGTCTGCGCCTGCGGTTAAGAAGGCGCCTGCAAAGCCTGCCAAGGCGAAGGCAGCCACGACGAAGAAGACGAGCAGCACCAAGACTGCTGAGAAGAAGGTAAGCAATCGGACGTCGCTGGGTTATTGGGCTACGCTAATGTCTATACTCTTACAGAAAACCGCTGCCAAGTCTGCCGCCACCAAGGCAACTAAGTCAAAGTCAACGACGAAGTCCGCCGCTAAGCCGCGAGCAAAGAAGGTAGGCTTGGCATGAATACACCTTTGAGTTCACAACTGACGACCGATTGCTGTAGGCGGCTGCATGATCTAGGTTCTCTGGGTTGTTTTCGTTGTCTATCTTATTGTGTCTGGCTCGTCTGTTCGTTCATATCGCAGTGTCTCCATCTCCTCGATCGTGTACTAGTATATACCTACGCTACTGTGTCTGTTACATCTCGGAATTGACGGACTTGATGATCGCGCGTCAACAATCATTGTGGGATGGTATGCTTTGGTCAGATGTATGTTCGAACCCTCGAGAAGGGGTTGTGCAGGCGTCGACCGCTTTAGCCACCAGGGATCCCCGCCACAGACGCGACTGAGACGCGCCGCGATCACGTGGTCGAGCTCCTCAACTATTGGCTCTTCCGGCACTCAGGCGATGCGGTATTAGAGATCCTCCATGGAAGTATAGTCAGTCATACTGGCGTAGACCAGCGGGCACTGTACCCGACTGTCTTGCTGAGACTTCACAGACCTGCGGATCCTCGATAACTGGCAGTCATGCAGTCCTCAGCCACATATGTGCAAGCGCAATTTTGTGCGTAATTACGGACTTATCCGCACAATTTCTCGCAAATTGTCTCCCACTCGCCGCAGCTCTCTGTTTGCTCTCGCTCTTTAGCATCGTTGTCCACCATCCGCGAACATCTCGCTCTTTTGCGTCACATCCTGCTTTCTATTGAATGACTGCGATTGAGAGCTCAACACTCTCGTGCTGCATCGTGTGCGGCTAGTCCCACCTCCGCTTGAGATGGCCCATGAGGGCGACAGGATTGGCCCTTGTCGATTGCACTCGCGATTTGAAGGTACGAAGAAACCCTTCATTGCGCAAAGCTATGTCGTTAATGATATAGTTCAGCATCATACAATCCATGAGCTCTCACAAGGATTGAATAGAGTCCTGCTTGTTCTGCGACGGTCCGATCTGCAGGACAGGCAGATATCCTTACGGGGTCGCTTCCGGACCAACTCCCATTCTATCATTGTGCTTGACGCTGCCAGCACGTTCTGAGTACTCTGAGCATGTCGAAGCTGTGATAATCACGATTCGCGTACGCCCACACGGCAACCTACGTTATTCCTGTGGTAGGTTCCTCAGCAATGCGCTTTCATCATCCTGGTTAATACTAACGGGAACGGCAGCACACTTCACACATGGATATGCGGCGATCAGCTCCTTCGCTCGATCTGGCGGCTCCTACGCACGCCAGAGGTGCAACTGTCGGGCCGAATGTGAATGTTCGTTCGTTGACGTATGTGCTCGAGATCTTCGCACACAAGGTAGGCTTCAGTAATCAATCTTGAGCTTTCCCATAGCTTTCAGTGCAACGTCTGAAGCATTGTATTTGCTAGGAGATTGCTAAAGCATCCTTTCTCTAAGCCAATGGTGGTCCAGATTCAAGCTGAGAACCTACAGCTGTGCTAGCGCACGCGCTGCAGGTCGCCTGCCACTGCGGAGCAAAGTCGAGCCCGTTCGATAATGAACGGACCGACGGAGCGCCCTGTGCACAGGCTGACGCTTGCAGTCGTGTCATTGTCGCAAAACTCGATCACGTCCAGGACATGTCTAAGCCGCAGGAGCCGGATACAACCCCAAGGCGGAAAGTAGCTGAAATATGGAGACCGTTCACATGCCGGGCGCGCAAGGCACAGCAAAGCACAGGTGGGTCATTGGTAGGCAATATGGTTTGTGGTCAAAGTGCCGCACTAAGGCGTTCTTCCAGGTCTGCAACAGGAAAGGACAATGGCCGAGTATACGGAGGCATGGCTACGGTCGCGACTCGCGAGTCCGCAGGCACGGATGGAAATAGAGGCCGTGGCCGTTATCGGACGACTCCTATGGCATGGCCCAGACAGTCTGATACCGGGCAATGGCCATCCTACTTGGATACGGGGGGCCGGATTCAGCGAACTTGGCGATGCGCTCACCGCCAGAGCTCGCATCAGGCGGATGAGGTAGCCAGGATGGCCCGCGCGCGAGGTGAGTGGTGTGGGTGGAAACTCAGGGCCAAAAAAGGGTGACATAAAGATGTTGATGCGGCTGCTTCTCGAAGTGACGAAGTGCGGACGAGACGGCCCAGTGGTTGCGCTCGGCCACGAGGGCATGGTGTCCGCCGCTGTGGACGACCGCGGTGTTGTCGCTCCCGGCGAACGTGGGCGGGGTCGCGCGAGCCGGTGCTGTGGGCGCTGGGCGGGGAGCGGGGCGTCGGGAGAGGGCGGGAGGATGGGCGCCTAAAAGATTAGGCGGACGTTTTAGGTTGCGTCATCTAGATCGGAGCTGCGGCCATCAAGGCTAGCTCGAATTAGGCACGCCTGGGACGGTTACCGCCAGGGTCTCAGAAGCGCGTGCTCCCTTCCTTTCTCTCAACTTCCTCCCCACCACCACCTCCCCGCCCTCGCCCACGCCCCTCCTCTTCCTCCTAAACCCCCTCCCTCGAGCTCCCTCTCCATCGCTGGTCGACCCCCTACTTCCACCATCGCTTAATGGTCCCCGCCCATCCCTCATGTTCACACCCATCCTCCCCGCACCCTCTACGCACGCGTCAGGCCAGCACCAGTATGGAACCAGGACTCGCTCAAACTCAGCCATCAAGCCTTCCATTCGCCTCCGCCAGTCCCCAGACGCGCCACCCACACAGCGTCGGTCCAAAGCCACCAACGCTCGCAAGACCAAGGACACCACTGTAGCTGGACCGTCGTCTGCACCTCCCGAGTACCCTCCCTTTCCACCCCCGAATGTCGTCCTGCATCCCGAAGACGCGAGCAACAAGGTTTTTCTTGCCCTGGGACGCGCGCTCGTTTCTATTGTAAGTGGTTCACTGCGTTCTCTATGCTGACAAGTACCCACCGCCCATGTACTAGAACAACCACGCGATCACCGTCAAGGATCTTGCCGAGCTTGCGATGAAGTTTGGCCTCATGTGTCAGAAGTACGTTGCGCTTCTAAATGAACACGAACAATATCCTCATGTTTCTCCTAGTGCTTCTGCCGCTGGCCAAGCGATCGCCACTTTCATTCGCAATCACTACACTCGATGCAACGAACAGGACGATCAACCATTGCTCTTGAAACACCATATGTCTGGCACGATTTACGATGACGACCTCGCGCCCGCCCTCTACTCACGTGTCGGTGGCGCGCACTGCACGAACAACAATACGTTACAAAACCGTTTGACGAACTTCCGCCGCGGAACGCAGGTATGGTATCTCAGCAAGGCTGCTGGCGCGCCATGCCCGTTCGCTGCTGCAGGCATCCGTATATGCGACTACAACGAAGATGGGAAGGTCGGCGCGGTACTCAATCCTGGCCGCGAGAGGAAGCGGGAGCGGGATCGACTGCGCAAGGCGGCACAAACGTGTGGCCAGAAACGGAAGCGCCTTCCACGCACTTGCGCCGATAAAGAGGATTCCGGTTCTGATTCGTCGGACGCCGAAGAAGAGAGACCCCCAAAGGTGAAGCTCACTCTGAGACTCCGCCCTTGTCTCACGTCATCCTCGGGTGGATCCTCGTCCAACTCCGTGCGTTCAACGTCTCGCTCAGAGAGCCCCGAAGCCGAGGAAGATGCGGACCTTGATAGCGACTCCGACTCAGAGTCTGAGAGCGATGCCATGTCCGTTCAGGAAGATGAAGACGAGGACGAACCGCTCGAGTCCGCGAACCCAATGTCTTCCGGCGCTCATCCTGTCGACGCACAACATCGCAAGTTCTCGCTTCCCAGCGACTTGCCCCCGCCACCTCCCTCATTCCCTCTACCATCAGAGTCCTACCAGCGCTCTATGTCCCTTCCATATAGTGAAGTCTCAGGATCTCCGCCACCGGATTCGGAGGTCGAGGATGATGACTATCATATCACTATGACGGACGCTCGGCGACTCTACTCTCGTTCTTGCGCATCTTCCGATGACGAAGACTCTGCGTGGGACGGCGACTTCTTCGGTGACGTCGATGTCGACACTGAGACGCAATGGGACAGTCCTGGGCCACGTTCACCCTCCGTCCAGATTGAAGATGAAGTCACCGTGAAGCAAGAGCCTACGGACGTCCGCGGTCTCCTGGATGCCTGGGAGAATCTGGAGAGCCAAGCGACGGACTTGAAGGTGCTGAACATAGTGACGCAAGCCGCAGCAGCAGAGCGCGAGCTGCAGGAACAGGCCACGTCGGATGATCTACTGAAGTGGACATGGCCAGGCACTCAGCCGGCTGACGCCGAACGCATCAAGCAGGAAGATGTCGAACCCAATCTGTTCTCTGACAGCGACTTTACGCCACCTTCCGATTCCGTCTCCCCCGCCCTCGCATACGATCTATACGACTCTCCGGTCGAGGAGTGTCCCTTCAGGTCCACTGGCAGTCCTGCGTACGAGTGGCAGTGGCGCGATGTCGAGCTTTTGGGCCCGGACAGTGTCAAGACCCGTGATCTGGACGACGGTGTGTGGCATGAGTATCGTGCACGGCCCTCTAGTCCCGAGGAGCAGGTTCGGTCGGTCTCTCCGCAGCCATGCACTGCTCCCGCTACTTCTCCCTCCGCCTCCCCCACGCTCCCCCGCGCGGCGCTCCCACGGCTGGATGTAAGGTCAGCAGATGCAGGAACAAGTACTGCCCAGGGAAGGAATCCGTCGATCACTTCTCCCTCGCTACTTGCATCCTTGACTTCGCTCTCCATCCAAACTCCTACTGCGCTTTTGTTCCCATCATGTTCCGACAGTACGTCAACGGTCGCGGGCGCACCGCCGAGTGCTGCGTCCCCGTCAACGATGTCGCAGGGAGAATCGTTACCGATTCACACCATAGCGCCTCTCGAGCCGGCTATTTCGGCCATCCAATTCGAAGGTGCGTTTTTCCAAGAATGATCGGTGAGCGTGGAAACTGACGTGCCGTATCCATGTTTCTTAGGCGTTCCTGTGTATCAAATGACTTTGGGAACATCAACACTCCTCCGCCGCATTGACACGGACTTCGTGAACATCTCTCCCATCGCGCGGCATCTCGGAAAGACCTGCCCCTCGGTATCCAGCTCAGTCCTTGTGACTGGAGGATCACCCAGTGTATGTGGCACTTGGGCACCGCTGGAGGTTGCTCGCAGCCTCGCGAAGGACGAGTCACTTATGGCCGCGTTCTTGTCGGACGACTTGCGTTCCCTATTCCCCGAAGCCATCAACGCCTTGTACCCTCCTGCTGTGGAGCCGAAGACACCTTGTTCCGGGTTTGGTCACCAGTTCAGGTCGGCTTCTGAGGCCAGACGCCGGTCCATGACTTCTCACCGGCTGGAACTACCGCCGCGTGAATTCGAGGTCTCCTGGGAGGACCACCTTGCCACGCATCCACCTTTCATTCTTGCGAGCTCTGCGATCGACGGGCACAGGCCTGTTCCGGAGGAGGCGCCGCCCGTGGTTGAAGCGCTGAGCCCGACCGAGGAGGAAATGTTCCATGTGCTGTGCGCCGATCCGGAGTGGGATGCTGATCGTACCCCGGCCGAGGAGCCCATGCAGGACACAGAGGATGCAGCTCCGCCACCGTCACCACCGCCACAACCCCAACGACGAACCTCCTCTCGTCCGCCGGATGCCTCCGAGGCAGCGCAGGACCGGCCTCTCCGTCGCTCAAAGCGGGTCGCCAACGCTGTCACTACACGTTCTCGCACGCGCTCGAGCAAGAGGGGCTCGCGCACGTCGCTTTCTTGAATCTGCAACCTCACATCCCCTCCATTCACGTTCGATTATGAGCGCACGGCTACCGTTCGCCTTCTAAGTTTATTCCCTTTCCTGTTCAAAGCCCGACGTTGCTGCTGCTTTTGTTTTCTCCGTAGAGTATGTGTATCGATTATCCCCGCTCCATTCTGCTGCTCCGTCTATTTTTTCCCTGCTTTGCACCTGGACACACGCCCCCCATTGTTCCCGGCGGAGAGCGGGCCTGGACCGTGCGTCTGCGTCCTCAGGCGCGACCGCTTCGTGGTGATTGCGTATGGAGAGGAACACGCGAGGATCAGATCACATTTGCAGGCGGCCTTCTTGACGGCGATGGGATGATGGACGTCCAATCGCCGCCGAGGGGAGGCCGCGGGCGAGCATCGATGTGGGATTTGCGGGGGATGGATGTGTGGGCGTGTGTGCTGTGTGTGGTGGGGCGATGGTTAGTGTTAGTGCGAGCGTTAGTAGCAACAGTAGTAGTGCATAGGCTGCGTATAGCGTACGCTGTGAACAATACGAAACGTTTAGTATGCAAAGTGCGTGAGAGTGATCGTGAGCGTTGTACATGCGAGCGGAGGCAAAGGAGGATGCTGGGATGGGCGGCTAAAGGAAGGGAGCGGAGTTCCAAGAGGGCGAGCTGGCTGAGCAGCTCCGAGTGGATTCCAAGTCCTTGCCTCTCCTCTCCTCTCCTCTCCTCCCGAGCGACTTGCTCCCAACCACCTTCATCCTACTTAGTCCTACTATTTACTGGTGTCCACCCTACTGTAGTAGTCCTGGGCAGTCCCCCCTTCTATCTCTTCGCCAAAAAACTTGGTTTCTTAGCCCAAGGGCCATATTACGACCTATAGCCCTCATCACCCGCCTCTGCTCATAGTTACCCATCGGACTCCTCCTGCTACTTTTACCCCCCACGCTTCTTGCTTGCTCTCGCGCAATCCCGCTCTGGCCGCATCCCCGAACATCAAGTAATTCCTAATCCTCGCAACTTACTCCTCCATGTCTCTTTCCGCCAACGACAACTCCTTTTCTCGCGTCTCCTCGGGCAAGACCCCGCCCCCGGCTCCCTCTGCTGCGTTTGCCAAACGGTGCGTGTCGTTTTCTGCCTCCCTTCGTCCCCCGATCGTGCGATCTGTGCTCACCTGGCCTCTACAGCGCGAGGGAGCTCGAGGCAGAGCAAGGCATTGGCGCTAGATACAGGCCTCCTGCGCTGCGCGCCGCCCTGGCTTCCGGTGGCTCCCCTCCTAACGAGCACCCGCCGTCCGCGAACACGCCCACCGACTCATCCGCTTTACCCCCCACCAACTACCCGCCGGGCTTCAGGAGGGCTAGGGCCGGAACCCTGCCTTCCAACGTGCAGCTTGCCGCACAGCGCTTCGCCGCGGCCTCGAGCAACCTGGGCAGCCCCGCCCAGTCCACCGAGTCCTTCTCTGACCAGCTCAGACAGCGTGCCGACCTCGGGACACCGACGTCCACGTCAGCGACCGGGGCACCTGTCCGCCCCGGCTTACGTCACTCGGCCTCTGTCGCTTCTTCTGTCGCCTCGTCTGCTCTGACTGAGCGCAACAGCCGTCTCCGCTCGGGCTCGCTCACTCTGCCCACTGGCGGCCTCTCGAACGCCTTCGGTCCGTCCATTTTCTCCTCGTCTTGGCTCTCGTCGAGGAACGGCGGAAACGGCCTTCCTGTCTTGGACGATTTGCGCTCGGTTGCCTCCATGGATTCTGGCGCCGACGACTTTGACGTGCACACCTTGGATTATCTCGGCCTGGACGACAGCTTGCGCCACCCGCCCGCGGCGACGATCACCGATTTGCGCAACCAGGCGCAGGCAGCGATTACGGCGAACCTCAACAACAACCACTCCCGCATGCGTGCGAGCACGGTGTCGAACCCTTACCATCTTCGCCCGTCGGCAGCTTCGTTGCTGTCGACTCCCAGCGCTGAAGAGGAAGAGGACATGTACCAGAACGACGTGTACCGCCGTGGAGGTCAGGGCATGGGATCTTACGGGGAAACTGACAACGGCAGCTATCTGTCGGCCGACTACGTTGCCCAGGGCTTCAAGCAGGCTGACCACCTCGGTGTCCTTGGGACTAGACCGCGGGCGATCTCCGTGGGCACTCTAGACGATTCGACCTCGCGACTCCACCGCCGTGCTGGTGTAGGAGAGATGCAGTCCAACTACGGCGCCGATTCCTCTCTCCACGCTGGTTTGGGCAGCACCAGCCTCAACCCGGCTGGGATTCTGCGCTCTGAGAAGGCGGCCGCCCCGCGGAACGGTCTCTCCGCCAGCGTTCACTTCCCCAACCAGGAGCCTCCTGCGAGTCGTGCTTCTGCGTACCTCGCTGCGCCTTCGACCAACCAGAACCGTGCCGTTTCGCCGAAGTCGGAGAATCCGTCCAGCCAGATGCAGACTCCCACCCGCTCCCTCTGGATCGGTAATTTGGACAGCTCATTCACCAGCGAGCAACTCATTCACGTGTTCGCGCCGTACGGAGCCATTGAATCGCTTAGGTTGCTCCCGGAGAAGGTCAGCTGCACTGACGCGAACTTTGCGTTTGTTATTGATAGAGACTGACATCACACTCCCGTGTGCTCGCAGGAATGCGGCTTCGTCAACTTTGTCGACATGGCGGATGCCATCCGTGCGAAGGATGACGTCCTGAACCGTCTTGGAGGAGATATTGGTATGCCCAACGGCCAGACCGTTCGCATTGGCTTCGGCAAGGCCGATAGTGCGCCTGTCGCTCCTGCCAAGGGTGCGAACTTGAACAGTCCCGTGGCGACGTCTCCGGGCGGCGTGCTGGGCAAGTCCGCAAACAATGCTGGTCTCTCGGGTATGGATGCACAGCTGCAGTCCACGCCTACGCGTGCTCTCTGGATCGGCTCCATTCCGTCCACCACGACGCCTGCGACGATTCTCAGCGTCTTCAGTCCTTACGGCCCCATCGAGTCGGCCCGTGTCCTCACGCACAAGAACTGCGGCTTTAGTACGTCTTCCTTGCTTCTGGGCGTGTCTCTCAGACATTGACGCGTCTTCTAGTCAACTTTGAGCGCCTCGATGATGCTGTACGGGCGCGCAAAGCCCTCAACGGCCGCGACGTCCTCGGTAGCGATGTCGGTGCCATCCGTATTGGCTTCGCCAAGGTCCCTGTCAAGAATGGCCAGGATGGCAGTGGAGGCCAGGACGAGGGTGCCAACGTTAACGTCCAGGGTGTGGGCGACCTCAGCGTTGGTGCCACCATCCACGCTCTCCGGAACGTCAAGGGCGCGTCGACCATCCCGGTCGATCAGCAGGTACTCAGCGGATCGCTCGAGAACTACCGCTCGAACTTGCTTCTCAGCATGATCGCGTCTGGCAAGCACAGCGGATACGACGGCCCTGGCAAGCCCGGCTGGAGTGCATCGGTCACTGAGCAGCAGATGATCTTGAAGGAGCTCAGTGGAGGCAGTCCCGATGCTGAGGCGGACATTCAGACATTGGCAGGTACGTACTCTGTCCTCTGTCGGATTCGAGCAGTGGGCTCAATACAACTGCAGAGTTCCGCCCTCCGACCATGTACTATACCACGATCCCTCTGGTTTCCGAGAGGCCTCACAACAGGCGTTGGGACGCGTCGAAGCTGCGCGAGCTTCGCAAGAGGCTCGACACCAGTACCATCACGACCGAGGAGATCGACAACGTCGCTGCGGACTTCCTGGACGGCGAGATCGTCGACCTCGCGTCAGACTGGCTCGGTAACACTGTAAGCTACCACCCCTGGTACCTGCCCCTGGCGTCACTGACATCGATCATGCAATGTAGGTGGTTCAGAAGCTGTTTGAGAAGTGTTCCCCTGGCCCTAGGCTGGCAATGCTGGAGCGGATCGCCCCGCACCTCGCCATGATCGGCATTCACAAGAACGGCACTTGGGCTGCGCAGAAGATCATTGAATGTGTGCAGACGCCTGAAGAAGTTGCTCTGGTCACCCAGAACCTGCGTCCGTATGTTCCGCCCCTCCTTCTCGACCAGTTCGGCAACTATGTCGTGCAGTAAGTTCGCTCCTATTGTGTGCTGCGTTGGAACAGCTCCTCATGGTCAACAGGTGCTGCCTCCGTTTTGGTGCGCCTGCCACTGACTTCTTGTTCGATGCGATGGTGGACCGTCTGTGGGAGATCGCGCAGGGCCGTTTCGGTGCTCGTAGCATGAGGGCATGTCTCGAGAGCTCTCACATTACTGTGAACCAGCAGCGCCGGCTCGCCACTGCTATCATCCTCAACTCCATTCCGCTGGCGACCAACCCGAACGGCGCGCTGCTCTTGACATGGCTGCTTGATACCTCGAACTTCCCCTCGCGATACAACCTCTTGGCGCCCCGCTTCACGCCGCACCTCTCGCACCTGTGCACGCACAAGCTGGCGTCACTGACCGTCCTCCGGATTGTTAACCAGAAGGTCGAGCCCGAGGCTTCCAAGCAGATTGTCGAGGCCCTGTTCAACTCCCCGGGTGACCACGTTCTTACTGATGTCCTCGGTGACCAAGTCAATGGTGTCGCTGTCGTACACAAGATCCTTACCAGTCCGTTCGTCGACCCTGCCAAGCGCCCGAGTTACGTTGAGGCCACCAAGCGCGTGCTCATCGAGCTCAAGGTCATCGCGACCCAGGCTTACCGTCGTCTGATTGAGGAAGTAGGGCTGCCCGTCCCCAACCTCCAGCCGACCTACACGACGAACATCCCGCAGCCGAGCGGCAAGAAGTACAACTCGCAGAGCCAGTACGGTGGCATGCCTGGGCTGCCCGCTGGATACCCCTCGAACGACCAGGGTCTGCAGTCGATGATGGCAGCGCTCCAGATGGGCGGACAGAACGCTGCCTCCGGCCCCCCACGTCTTCAGATCGACCCTGGTTATGGCCAGAACGGCGGAGCTCAGCAGCAGCGTGGCGGCCGCGTGTCCAACCCACCGTCCGCCTTCTCCCCCGCCTCGGACCCCTTCAATCCCTTCGCTGTACGCACTCCTGATGCGAACACTCCCCGGAACGGCGTGCCTCGTCGCAACGGCGGTGTCCCGCCCGCGAACACACACTCGCCCTCGCCGATTCCTTACGGCGCGCAGTCGCCGAGCATGGCCCCCGCTGGCAACCTCATGAACATGAACCAGCCCTCGTACAACGGCATGCCGCCGCAGTCGGTCCCCCCGCACGTCTACCAGGCGTACATGTATCAAATGTATCAACAGCAGAGCCCCCCGAACATGGGGACCTTCCACGCCTAGAGCCTTTCTCTTCTCGTCCAATATCCGCAACCGCTATCGGTCTCACGAAACGTCACGAACTGCTCTCGGAACATACTGTCGAGCTACGAGGATGATACTCCATTCCTTCTCTCGCCATCGCG
Source organism: Trametes sanguinea (assembly GCA_008973685.1). NCBI lineage: Eukaryota > Fungi > Basidiomycota > Agaricomycetes > Polyporales > Polyporaceae > Trametes > Trametes sanguinea. Next base: position 2,062,498 of record WAHA01000006.1, read on the forward strand.
ATCGCTTCGCTACCCCCCACTGTCCGGCCCCTCGGTTCTCTCCTCCCAATGTGCTCTACATCTTATCATATTGAATCGCGGCGTGGCAGCTTGCTTTCCGGCATCGTACCCTCCCCCCGCCTTCCGTATACCCCCGACAACGACGACCGCCTGTGAACTCTCGTCTCCATCCCCCTCAATGTCAATAACCCACATAGTCGTGCGCGCTCCCACTCATTTGTCCTGATTACTCGCTCTTCTCGAGAGAAAAAAAGCTTGGACGCGGTTCGAGCCGTTGGACGGTATCGACTGCCGTACTGTAGGGTGACTGGTTGGTCTGCATGGTAGTTCTTTCTCCCTCTATCTCTGTTTCTCTCTTCCCCTTCCTTTCGCGTACGTTGTATTACATACGGGAGGCTTCGCCGAAGCCACTACGACATAGAAATATATCATCAAGTACGCTCTCACTTGCATGTCTGATAGCCTCTCGCGTTGCGCATGGTAGGTGGGAATATCATATTTAAAAGTACAATACACGTCCTGAACACGATCAATAGGTGATGGTACATTATGTATAAGACAGACATAAGTTACGCTATACTTGAACCATCCTCTTCCGTGTCCACATCCATCTCCTCGGGGTCGGTCATTCTATCCTGCTCTGCACCGCCAACCGCCATAAGAGCACCGACGTCCACCCGCCCATTCCGGACTCCGGCGTGCTCTCGTTCCAACGCGACCTTCTCCAGTGCCGAGTCCCATCGCGACCCGCTGTGGAAGAACCGCCGCCTGACGCCCAGTCCGGGGAGGTCGTTCTGTGCCCATGGCTCGTGCCCGCACCCGAGGTCGTAGTACCCGTTCCCGTTCTCCTCCAGGCGCGGGACGTCGTAGTACTCGCCCGTCAGGAGACTCATGCGCTGCTTCCCGCTGCGGACGCTGCGCGAGCCGCCGCGTGTCCGCGTCTGGCCGAGGGATATGTCTGAGTCGTAGTCGTAGTCGGAGTCGGATTCGGCGGCGCGTTCTTGGAGGTTGTAGACGAACTTTGCGTGCTCTTGAGGGAAAGGGGAGTTTGTGAGAAGGGCGCATGGCGCATGGCAGGATAGGTGCAAGGCAACTACTCACGAGCAAGGTGTTCATCGAGTTCGTCTACGGGCCCTTGTTCGTAGGCATCCCCTACACCCAAGTGCTGACCAAGGCTTTCTCTGGGTACGTCCTGCAAGCCGACCGAAGGTGCAGGACGTAGCTCGGAGAGATACCTCAAAGCGGTCTCTCTTGTCGTTTTGTGAGCTGTGCATCGAGAGCGGATTCGACATCTAGACTTACCGTATTCTGTCAAGCGAGCCGTCTCGGATGTTCATGTCTTCCATGTTGCTCTCGGGAACCTCGAGCCGATATCGCGGGCCAAACCACTCGAAGTACTCATTCCAAGGTAGGTTGAGGTCGATATCGTTTTCGATGCCCAGCGCGCACGCGGTCTCGTACGTCCACGTCCTCGCGACGTTCTTGACGGTATATCCTCCTCCGCCTAGCAGGAGAAGAGGGATGTTCTTGGTGCGGACATACTGCACGCAACTTGCGTGGCCTTGCATCGTAAGGTTGAGGCAGCCGAGCTTGTCCCCTGAGAGCGAGTCTGCACCGCATTGAAGCACAATTGCGGATGGTTGAAAGACTTCGAGGATCTTGTCGATGACCTGGGCGCGGCACCATGGGTGAGCTTAGCCCTAACAGTGCGAGCCTCAGTACCTGCGATTGGAAGCAGGCGGCTATGGATGGTGAGACTCACTGGCTGGAAAACGCTCTTATACGCCTCGTCCGTGATGCCATCCTTGAGTGGGACGTTTAGCGCATACCCTCTCCCCTTCCCTCTTCCTCTATCATCCAGTGTGCCAGTGCCGGGGAAGTACTCTCCGAACTTGTGGAAGGAACATGTCATGACGCGGTCGGTGGTGTAGAAAGCCTCTTCGACACCATCACCGTGGTGGCAGTCGATGTCGATGTAAAGCACCCGCGGGACGGTTCGTAACATCTCTAGGATAGCGAGGACGATGTCGTTGATGTAGCAGAAGCCTGACGCTTCGCGTTTCTTCGCGTGGTGCAGCCCTCCAGCCCAGTTGATGGCTATGTCAGTCTGGCCATTCATGAGACGTTGCGCGGCAGCTGTAGAAGTTGGTTGACGCAAACAGATGGCACCGACAGACGCATACACGTACCTATTGAGCCTCCCGCCGAGATAGAACAAAACTCAAACACGCCATCAAATGCGGGGTTGTCCTCCCCGACTAGGAAGCGCGTCCCTTGATAGGTCAACTGTTGCGCGTTCTCCGGAGTGACCTTTGAGAGAAAATGGACGTATTCGTCGGTATGAAACCTGGTCATCGTCTCCGCGGTCGCGCGTTTTGCTCTCTGTGACATTTGCAATAAGCTTCAGAGTAAGAGTGAAGGTGTACGTAAACCCACCAGTACGTGCATCTTGGGGAGCATGTCGTAGGCGGTCAGGAGCTCGTGTGTTATCCGCATGCGTTGCGGTTTCATTGGATGTGAGAGGCCGTAAGTGAATGCACCCACGTCCGCTGCGAACGTTGAATGAGCAATTTTGTTGGGTTTATATGCTTTGGGTGCTTACGATCATAGTAGTACGTTACGCGCCGTTTCGACATGGTTGGAGGACGGGAGAGAGGGCGAGCTCGACCCCACTGTCGGTGGACTCGACGTCTTGCAGGTCATAAGCGCCCAAAGAAACAAGCCTGTCTCCGGCCCGGACCTCCGAGAGCTTCACTCGACTCCGAGGAAATCGGGGAGCAGCGAATGCGTCAGTTGGGCGCGCCTCCCACTCAGATTCGTCCTTCCTTCCCGCCACAGCGTCCTTTCTGGTTGTTCAGGTCACCTTCGGCCTATTGGTCTGCGCTTTTTACAGGAATGGGCTCAGCTGCTTCAAAGCCGGCGCGCAAACTCGCTCGGACACCGCCTGCATGGGCCGGCGCGAGGACACCAAATGTTGGCGAACAGGCCCCTGCACGACCTGTCGTGCCCCAGGCAAGCGAGACCAAGAGTGAAGGTGAGCACACATCATGCGTGTACTTGAATGTGTTCAACTGAAACATCTCGAACAGCCATTGAGAACGACTCCAAAGACCCTCATTTCTTGGCGAACCTCAACAAGCTTGGGCAAGTGAAGGTCGATCATCACATGCAAACAGTACGGCCTGTACGTCTTCTCTCGTCTCTTATACACCGCATAACAGGCAGCTGACGTCAACGTTAGGCTGCTGATCAGGCGCAACGCCTCTTCCAAGCGCGATTGCGCTCAGAGGATCAAGCTCGCTCCTCTCGCCCACCACGAAACCATTTGCTCGCTGCTTCGCTGCTTGACCTCTTAGAGGAACGCAAGTATGCTTCGAAACCGCAGGATTTGCAAGAGACTGCGAAGAAGTACGACATGGACGTTGAGAAGCTAGAGCGTCTGGCGCGTCACGTTAACAGCGTGAGCGTAGACCAAGACACTGTGAAGAGATGGATCGACGACGAGGGCGTTGAGCACGTTACCATGATGGTGCGTGATGCTGCTTGTTCGACGTGGCATATCACTTTCTAAACCTTCTTCTAGGCAACTTGGGTCAATCCCAAGGTCGAGGCGGAAAAGCCTCTGCTTGGTTCAAGTTGACAAGCGCGAGTCGACTCGCATCGCTCTGCCTATACTACATACCCACGATAGCTGCTGCCGAAAGTGCTATTCTCCTTCGCTCCTCGTCTTTCGTCGAGATTGCCGGTGGCTTCATGCATGTGCGCGCCATGTCTGAGAGCCGTCCATAAACCCATTATGACGGTGACGTTTCATACATGCACCTTGGGCTGAACCGGATGGCTGCTGGGTGGTACCCGGGACGCGTCCGCACTTTCTAGTGATAGCTAGTGTACATGTAACTATGATTCCCGATATACTCAGAAGAAATGTTTCTGCCGTATGCGACGGAGTCTCTGTACATCGAGCTATGATGGTCTAGATAGGTAGGACTTCGCAGTTCTTGTCCGTATTTCCCTCGCCTGTTCTGGCCTTTTTCTTGAACAACCTCGCCCTTGCGCGCCCACAAGCCGTCAATACCGCTTCTCCAGCGAGGCCGGCGAAAGCCGCGTGCAGAGGGTCCAGAATCTCCCCACCGTCCCGGCTGTTGTCTCCGTCGATGGCTCGCATGATGACGCATCCTAGGGGTCCCGCGACCACTTTCGGTGCGTACTGGAGGAATAGCAGGGCATATCGGTTCTCCGGCATGATGCGCTTGATAAACCCATTTGCAGAGGCAGCCCCGGACTCTACGGCAGAGCGGTTGAAAGTGAACGGGAAGGACAGGAGGAAGATGATGAATGGCGGGGAGTTAACGATGAATGCGCCGATTCCGGCGAAGATCATGGTGTTGTCAATCCTGCCTTTAGCAAAGGAATCATCGATAGATGGTGGCGTGGCGTAGCGGAGGACGATGTGGCCGAGGACGACTGTAAACCAGTGAAATAGCGCCATGAAACCAGGAGGCGAGCATCACGACGAAGATGACCATGAAGGTGAGGCAGCATAGCTTTGCGATGCGATACAAGGTATCGAGAACTCGGGGGTATATTTCGTTGAGCTTGGTGAGGAGTCGCTCCTTGTGTTCGGCCAGTCGTGCATATGGCCAGGACTGCTGTCCCTGTGCGCCTTCTGTTGTGGTAGGCTCCGCTGGCCCGTCTGCCTTGAATGCAACTAGCGGTATTTCCAACGTCTCTTGCTTCTCTGCGAGTGCTTCGATATCTGAAACACCATAATTAGAGACTACTTCGGGAGCATTTACAGCCTTGAATAGGGATGTATCTGTACCTGTAGACGCCATGGTCACAACCGCCAAGTTGCAGTGGATTCACTGGCAAACTGGTGTCCTGCACACGAAAGCCGGTCAATTTGCTGGTCTACTTGTGAGATTATAGTGTAAGCCAATTACTCAACAGGGTAGGGCTTGTTAGACTGTGGTGGTCGTGAACATGGTCTGTTGCTTTGTGAATGGACCCAAGCCGGGCTTACAAGCCCTGCGGCAGATCTCTTGGACGCGGTCGCCTTGCGGCCGAGGCCAGGGACCGCGTCGCGCTGCACGTACCGCTATTAATGCAAGGCGGTGTAATCCTTCTCTGCTGATCAGGAATGCATCATCGGAGGTCGTTACATCCTCCGATAGCTCAGTTGGTAGAGCGCAAGACTGTAATTGGAAACTAATGTCATCTTGAGGCCGCTAGTTCGATCCTGGCTCGGAGGATTTTTACTCTTCCCACTGGCGGCTAATGCTCAACTGGAGGCAGAGACAGGTTCGCTACTACTACTTCTCAGCCTAATTCGAATAAGTAGTGCCCTGATGATACTATTCTTTTGGCTAGGAACACAATGTCACACACCACCGCCAGTGTAGCCAATGAGCACATCGACGTTTCGGCAGCGCCCAAGAAAGTGTGTACGTCGATCCGGAAGCGCCCATACCTATACCGCCTTGACCGGCATCCTCAGCTTTCTCCAGGGGCGTGCGTCCAGTGCTTTGCTGACCACCGCCGTTTTCCTGTCTTGAACACCTCTTTTGCTTTGCCTGAGCTTGAGACTCTGACGAGAAAATGCTCCGAGGTGCCTACGCGTAGTCTCAGCCTGCGCCCGTGTCAGTGGGAGGAGGTTGTACTCTCAAACGGCCCGTGGCTCCCAACGTACCAGAGCTGCCTTCGGTATCACTGCTGCTTCGGTCGCTGCAGCAGGCGCACTCTGGTATGCGACGAACTCTCAGAACGTGGTGCATAACGATGCGCCGCCTGTTGCGGGCGCGCAGGTCGAAGGGGCGGACAAGAACAGGAGAGGCCCGGACGCAGAGCTGACCACCCTCGTGTGGGGTGCTAACAAGTGAGTAGGCAGCTGCTACAAGTAACCTCTGTGATACTGATGAATCCATAGAACGCATATTCTTGAAGACGACCTCCCGGAGTCCATTCGCGTACCCACGCCTTCGGAGTGGTTTGACAATGTCGCGTTACGCGACCTTGCGCTGCATGAGAAGCACGCAGCATGTGTGGACGCGCGCGGGGACGTGTACCAATGGGGTGACGGATTCTTTGGCAACGAGCCTGGATCGTCTCACGGCAAGCCCCGCCTTACGCTCCGTGGCAAGGTCAGTCCAAGGACTGCTCTAGTCTTTTCGGAACGTGGAGGCTCACACCAGACTTCTGGTGCTGTAGAACATCGTTCAGCTACAACTCACCGGCTCGCGCGTCTTTGCTCTGTCTGCCTCCGGAAAGATCTATGTGCTTTCGTCACGCCAGGCCGATCAGGCGCTCCCTACGGGGGCGCAGACACCCGCGAGCACGCCATGGTGGGGCACCGGCTGGCTTTGGGGAGAAGAGGAGGAAGTCGACTTTGCAGAGATCACGGCCAAAGAGAAACTCAAGCGCGGCGAGAGGTAAGGGTGTCTTCTGTTGCACATGCCCCATTCCAGCTGCACAGTGTGCTCACGCCGGGGTGTAGATTCGTGCAAGATCTCCGCTGGTACGGACCACATGCTAGCTCTCACGTCAGAGGGACGGACCTTCGCGCACCCCGTCACGCTCAACGCCAACTCGCATGGACAGCTCGGATTCCGCAAATGTGATGTGCCTGCGCCCGCCGATCTCGAGCACATCCACCTCCCGCACAAGCACCCCCGCGTACAGCTAGAGCTTACGCCCAAGTCCATTGCGGATCCCTATGCTAATGCTGCCCCGGCTATTCGACCTGCTGGTTCGTCACCTAGAAACTTGGAGGCGCTGATTGGCAAGGAGGCGGCAGCAGCAGGACTTGACGATTCGAATATCCGCTTCTGTGACAAGCTGTTCGAGGTTCCGGCGCTCAAAGGGGTCAAGGTCGACCGCATTGCGACTGGCGCCCGGAGCAGTTTTGCGAAGACCACTACTGGGAGAGGTCCTCGGTTGGGGAGCGAATGAGTTTGGGCAAATCGGACTGGGTGCCAACGTGACGCTCGAGGCGATCACCGTCCCGACGGAAGTCATTCTCTGGAGGGCGACCCCTGCTACCATGCGGACGACATGCGTCGATGTCTTTGCCGGTAGGCAGCATGCTTGTGTGTAGTATCGATAAGCTACTCACATTGCTACAGGTGGAGATTTGACCATGTTCGAGGTCGAGCGTTCGGACGGCTCGGGGATGCCGTATATCGACGTCCTCTCCTGCGGGAATGGCCAATGGGGCGGCCTGGGTAACGCCCTCTACAGCAATGCGCAGAGCACCCCTGTCCGTGCCAAGAACGTCAGTGGGCTCCTCGAATGTGAGTAATTTCTTACGTCTGCATGATCTCAAAGGGCGGAGACCAATGCCACCTGGTTACAGACAGCGAGGCTGCTAAAAACATGCAGGCCATCGTGCCTGAGACCATCTCTATCTCTCCTACCGGCCACGTCCTCCTGACCCTCGACACCCGCAAGCATGCGGGTCCTGGCGGAGGCGGCAAGGACGTCCTGGTCTGGGGTGCCAACTTCGACTACCAGCTTGGGAACGGCAAGCGGGGCAGTGTGCCGACACCGACCGTTCTGCAGACACCTGAAGGTGAGCGGCTCATGCTGCATCGGAAGAAGGCGAAGGAAGTGCGGGATATGCAAGGGCAGGTATGGAAGAAGGGCGTGGAGGTGGAACAGCGAGCAGTGGCGGGCTGGAACAACTCCGTTGTGTACTGGAAGATCTGCCAGTAGTACTAGGTGGGGTCTGCGTGAGATCATCGAGCTCGGTCGCATGGATGGATGATAACGCAGCGCAAACTACGTATGTTACAACTCTCGCGGTCGGATACGGCGGCCTGTAATACGAGAACCACCGTTCACTTCAATCGAGCAAGAAGGCAGCTGCAGGCGGTGCGCTGAGAGATGTTGTTGTGAACAGACGAGCGGCGTGTATCAGGAGATGGGCACGCGCGGGGGTACTAAAGGGACGCCGCGATTGCCCTGTGCGCGCACCTCATGCCTTGACTCTCACTTCCACCGTCTCCTTCTCCACTTGCCTCGCGTCGCACTCGCTCATCAGCCTCTCCTCGAGGCTGCTCTGATTGCTGCTCTCTCGCCGACGACCCCCTAGCCCGTGCACGCACGTTGGGGGCGCAACATTCCTATCTATCGCACCCATTCGCCTCAAATAGCTGAGTTACCCAGGCGCCCTCGGCCTTTCCCCCCCTTTCCCCTCATTGTCTCTGTCCTCCCTCCCAACGGGCATTGTCATGGCCTCGCCGCTCCGCGCCCTCTCCCCAGCGGACTCTTTGGCGTCATACGACTACTTCTCCCATTCTCGCAGCGCGTCGCATGATGGGTCCTCTAGATCGAGCGATTCTTCAGAGGGCTCGTACGGCACCGTCTCCGATGACGTCTCTTCAGACGACGAGATCGTACTCTCGTTCTCCGATATCTCATCCCTAGAGGTGCTTTCGCAGCGGGCGGACGCCCCGCGTACCCCGGGTGTATTCTCGGATGATGAATTTGTGATCATGAGCATGCCCACTACGCCCCGCGAGGACGACCTCGTACCCTCCTTCTCCGCTCTCTCCCTCAGCGCGACGAGCGCGCGAGTCATTCAGCCGTCTGGCACTAGCAGCAGCAAGAGTTCTTCATCGACCAAGAGTGCTCGGCGGCGCATGAAGAAGAAGAAGCGTGCTGCCGCTGCTGCTCGCAGTAACGGCGTCACTGCATCGAATCCCAGCTCGACCAGCGCTGTTGTTCAATCCTCGCAGGAACCAAAGAAGTCTACGCCTAGCAAGAAGAAGAGGAAGGCAGCACGGGCTGCAGAGCGAGCTGCGAACGCCGCACAGCGGGACGAGTGCGGGTGGCCTTGGAGACAGGGCTATTGTCGACGACGTATCGGAGGCCGGGTCCGAGTACCCGGCCGTATACGTCCCGCCCGCCGTCTACAAGAGTGCGCAGAGCTACGTCTCGTCGTGCGTACACTCCTGCGTTCCCTCTCAAATACGATCGACTGATGGACGTGTTCTACGTTCACCCAGCGTTATCTCTGCAGATCCTTCTACGAAGTCGAGCGGGGCGAAGCTCGCGTTCCTCCAGGCTCTCATCGTCGAGCTCGGGCTGTACCCCTCCCACTCCGTCCCAGCCGCATCGGTATCTTCTCCCTCATCCTTCTTCTCACTTCCCTCATTGCCCAGCTCTAATGCGTGCTGCGAAGGCGCTCCTGAAGTCCCAGGTCTTCCTGAACGTGCGCGACTACCTCGCGGTGCGCTCGCAGGGCGTCGACGCGCTCCGGCGCGTCATGCATCCCAACCGGTCCACGCTCATGCGCGAGATCCGCAATGGCAAGAGGACGCCGGTCAAGGTGGTCAAGGAGAGCGGGCTGAGCGTCCTGCTCGTTACATGCTACCGGTGATCCCCCACCTTGACCTGATCCGCTCCCGAGCGCGGTTCTATCTGCTCAGCTCCGAAGCGTGGAGCCTAGTACACGCCTTTTGTCTTCTTTGTGACTACCTTGTCTGCTCCGCTTCCACGGACCACGTTCCTCGACTCGCCCAGTAATCCTGCGCGCTTCCTCTGCATCTATGACGCCTTCCTTCACTATAACGATTTCGACCCATTGCTCCTCGTTCTTGCCTTCCTGCAACAGGGAATGTGGGATGGCCGCTGACATTCCGGCCAGCCCACATTGTACCATATCTGTACCACCACCACCAATGCCCTCTCCTGTCCTCGTCCGCTCCCTGCTTCCTGTACGTATGCGACTTCCTGATTTCCTGTATCATCTGGATCTTGCCATTCTCTTTCTGTCTTCTATCACTGGTACCTTGCAAGTAGGTACGCTGAATCACGCTGTGGGTAGAATGTAGGATATACATATACGACGGTGCTCATCGACATGGATATCGAACACAATGTGATCGGCTTCGGGATCTAGGTGTCCGTCGCGACAAGTTCGGGTTCGCCGCCCGTCTACGCAAAGCGATTGCTTCACAAAGAGACAAAGAACGCCATCTCCATTGAGGTCAGATATGCTCCACATACAGCGTGCCGCAACAATGTCAGGAGCGCGGATAGCGATGTCTACACCACATGAACGTGCAGTAGGTAGTAGTAGCAGCCCGGATAGTATGATTCGCCGCACTCGTGGACAAGCACAGAGTACAGCAGCGATAACCGACAGGGAAGGCAGAGAACGAGGGCGAAGATGGGCTTCAAGAAGTTCGGTAGTAAAACGAAGGAATATATGGTAAGGGGTATATAGGTACTTCAGAATCCGGCTCCCGCCGATAGCTGCCAGCCGCTGGTGATACGCCAGCAGATGGCGATAATGTGCATATCGACAGAGGCTCTAGGAGGTCGCAAGCAGCTCAGTTAACCTGAGCACCAGCGTTAACCTCGGCACCGGCGAGCATGACCTCGGTGAGACCGAGGATCGCCTGATTGAGCTTGCCGAGAGTGTCCGGGCCGGCAGCGGTGGAGGAGGCAGCGGGGGCGGAGCTGCTGGTCGCGCTGCTGCTGGAGCTGGCGTGGCTCGAGGACGACGGCGTGGACGAGAACGAGGAGGACGGGGTCCAGGAGGAGCTCGGGGTCCAGCTGGAGGAAGGGGCCTCCCAGGTGCTGCTGCTCGACCAGGTCGTCGGCGAGGGCTCGGGAGACCACGTTGAAGTCGTGGTGTGGTGGTGGGTCGAGCTCGTCGTGGCAGGGGGCGTCCAGGTGGACGAGGGAGCTTCCCACTGGGAAGTCGAGCTCGGGGCCGGGTCGTCGTCCTCGTCGAGGTAGCGCCAGGTGGCGTAGAGCACACCCTCGTCGAGAGGTGCGAGGATACGAGAACAGGCCAGTGGACAGGTCAAGACCGCCGGGGGAAGGGCAGCCAGGGCACTGAGGGTTTTCCGTGCATCAGCGTCTTACCCCGTGAGAAGAGGCAAAACATGACCGTACCTTGTCCATGATGGTAGCCTTCGCCGACTTGCCGTTGTAAGTGATCTCAATCGGCCTGAAGCAGTTGGGACCCGGGTACTTGTCGCCGTAGGACTACATCATAGTGGTAAAATTAGATGGCTATGTCCATGACCAACAGGACGGGGATCAACGTACATCGCCGTTCAGCGCCACGATCTGGCAATGATTGGGTTAGCTGCTGCGCTGTCAGGCGAAATGAGCACCGGGAAAATACTTACGAAATCGGAGGGCACGTTCTTTTGTCCACAAGCACCCCTTGATGTACACAGTTACAAAGGGACTTGCGTCGTGAGGGTGTGAAAAGACTCACATGCCGACATCGTAGTAGGTCAGACGGGCGTTCGTGAAGGTTTGACCACGGCGGTGGAGGTGCGGCTCGGTAGCGTTGGCAGTCGCGTTGACGTGAGCTGCGATGCCCTCATGGCGACGGTGGTGGGCACCATGGGAGGACGCTACGGCCCCGAAGGGGAGCGCCGCGAGGGAAAGCAGGGTGAAGCCCAAGAGCGAGGAGAACATCGTTGTTTCGGTCGTAGAAGTCGAGACGAATGGGCAAATGCTGGTCTGCAGACGCAAAGACTGGGATAGCAAGGAGCGTGGGTCTGAGAGAGCGTCGACGGTCTTACGAAAACCGGGGAGAACGAGGAGAGAGCTCGGGGGGAGATGGAGGAGAGGGAGAGAGGCTGAGAAGGGTCTGACCGCCGAGTCGTCGTCGCCGCTCGCCAATGGCCCTCGCCCTCGCGATCCGTGCTGGCGCTTGGCTTGGCAGCTTTGTTTGTACCCCACCATCACTTCCCAAGACCCGGTCACATCCTTCTACCGGACGCCTCGACCACACCTTCGTCTTGTCCTCTCCAACTATGTCTGCTACTAGGCTTGAGTCTGTAGGATACAGGAGATCGCGTGTGTATGGTACGGCTCTGGCTCATAGTCAGCCGCAACATGAATATTCCTACCCGCAACCACTGGAGGAAGATATCCTGCGTTAACATCCTGACGTTTTCACTGCGAAGATGGGGCGTATAAACGCCGCTTCATATTCATTGTCATTCAGAGCTACTGGGATACCACTGAGTAGCTCCGCGGGATGCTTCAAGCCACTCTGGTGGTTGGTATCTGACATTCAAGAAGGGCGTCAAGTATGTACGCGTTTGTTCAGCGGATATCGGCATACTGACTTGTTCAAATACCTGCCAATGTGCCTGATAACTCTTGGAATCCATGGTAGCCGGCATGACCACTGCAGTGACCGGGAGGTTACCGCTCGAAGTCCTCGAACGAGTTGCCGATCTCGCCGGTGAGGGGTCGGTACCTGATTACTCGACCCTCCGATCCATGGCTCTCACATGCCGTGCGCTCAAACACCGTTCTCAATTCCACTTACTACGGCACCTAGTCTTGAAGGGAGCCGTACAGTTTCAGAAGTTCTTGACGGTGGCACGTCGCTATCCAATGATCACGCATTGGATTCGAGAGGTGACCATCTGTCCCCTTGAGGGCGAATATATTCCCCTCTCCCTGCTACAGAATTATCTCCCCCGCGCGGCGACCATGAGGCTCACCATCAGCTTGGAGCTCTATCCCCCAGGATACGCAGCTGTATTCGCAGGGTTTCGTAGCATTCGCCATCTGCAATTGAAGAACATGAACATCGAAGACGGGACACACTTGCGACGCATAGTTCGGTCCTTACCGCAACTTACGCGTCTCTCACTCATCGGTATCCGTTTCAATTCGATATGTCGCGAACAGCCAACCTGCATCACAAAACAGCGGTGGTTGCCCGAAGGCGTAACGGCCGTTGGCGTACAGGCAAGCACTCTCAAGCTTTCTGGTCTCGAGGCTCAGCACTAAAATTCTTCAGACTAGTCTCCCCAAGGACCTATAAGAGCGTTTATGGTAGAGGTGGGGTTCGTTGTTCCTAATGGTAATGGCGAAGAGTCGAATGTGCGACTCAACTCCGTCTCGGGTACGTCAGAGTCGTGTGTTGCTATGGGCATCTGCGTCGGTCGTTCATCCGCATCTCCACCATCAGATGCTGTGGTGTTCAGTTTCCAGGTTCCCGGCCGAACACATCCCAGAACGGTCGATGTTGAGATGCCTGTCGCGGAAGTACAGAAGTACTTCTTCGACGAGTTTTTTGCCCCGGTGCATTCAATCTTGCGTTCCTTGTGGGGAAACCCGCTATCGACTACGCTAGGGATGTGTAACGGTGACGTGAAGAGCCAGATTCGCATCGCCTTGGCTTCCACTGTGAGGGCAGTGCCCCGGAATCCAATCATATCGAGCTCGTCGTCAAGAGATGCCGCTGCCTCGCGGACGACGGGGGCAAGAACTCGTCGCTCGGGTCCCACCGCTCTCCCGTCATCGCGGGACAGCTCTCCGGGGTTTATCTTTTCGTCTTCTCTCGGGGAGGATTTGGCAGACCAGAGAAGGGATTGTCAGGTCTCTCACCCCGCTCCAGGTTGCACTCGCCATGATACGTCGAGTAGCCAAACTCGCGGGCGTGATTCGTCAGGCTCGAAACGACGGTGGGGACCTTCTTCTCGCCCAGGAAAACTTCGTATAATCAGCAGTTCAGCCCCAAACACCACCTGCGGATCCCACGACGAGAGGCTTCAGTGCGGAGATGCTTATGGCCCTCGGCGTGCCCAACGAGACGTAAGAGCGGCGGCCCCTTTTCTGCTTTGACATAGGGAAACCACCGTTCTGCGTCTCCTCGTCTAGGATGTCCCCGCGGAGTGCCTTCTCGAATACCGAACAACTCTACGACCGGCAAACCGACGGCAGATCCCGCATATGTTGCCCCTTGCAAGGCTACCCGAAGTTGGAAAGTTAGTCGGCAGAGAGATTCGAGTCGTTCACGGAAGGAAGCGTTGCGTCTTGCAGGAAATCCACGGGGCCTGGCTCGGTGCGTGCGTACGTGCCTGCGTCTCCAAGATTTGGTATGATGATGCTCGCTGTAGTGTCCACTGACAGTGTGTTGACTGAGAGTGTGTCGACCTGAGGGTGTGTTGACGCTCTCAGTGGACACTGCAGTTGAGGTTAACATGATCTTTCGTGAACAAATAGAATGAGCAATCCCAGCCGGTGGACCTCACTGACGAGATACGCAGTTGGAGACTTGGAGTATATGACATATCGTCCTCGAGTCGCAGAAAGGCTGTAGAAAGACGTGTTCAAGGCATCGAGGAATTCCCAGGAAGCGAAACGCCGGAGGCTTACCAGGAACACACATGGCCGGTGACCTTATGCCATGGAGGTGAGTCCAAATTGTACATCTCTCGCAGGAGACACCACTGATCCTGATCTTACCCATGCAAGGGTTCTCCCGGCCTTCCTTGTTCGATTCAGTTCGCCACGCCTTCAGTGTGTATATTCACTTTGTACCATGGACATGATCTTTCTATGGCACGTCTCGCAAGATCTGTTCGGATCATGGACCCCATCAGCTGTGTGTCTGGCAGGAGGGGCTCGAGGACCATTTGTCTCGTGTATGCGCCGGCGCGCGGTCTTGAGGCCTGTGAGAAACCTACAATGAGCGAGTTCCGAGGCATCAGCAGACAAGAGGTGAACATCAAATTGTCTGTGGACAAATATGGGAAACTGAGCAGGGAAAGAGGGGATCGGAGAGGAGGCTGCGAGGCGTCGACCTGAGGACCAAGAGCAAGGTCACCGATCATGCGGTGCAGGGCATCCTGGTGCAGGGAGAGAAAGGAACGATCGCATGTCGGACATTCTATATCCTCTGGATGACGAGGCTGACGAGCTGGCTTTCTGGGGCTGGCAGCGAAGCCCAGCTGTGGCTCGTTGAGTCGCGCGCCGCGGTCATGCCAGTGTCAGCCACCACCTTCTGGTGAGGCTCCGGTTGACCGATCATACCCATGTTAGCCCCTTCTAGTCTTGTTGCCCCCTTGGAAGCCTCATCAGCGGTTCCGTGACGGTATTCATGAAGAGGCCATATGCATACGGTACACGCTTCTCGGATCGGTAGGCACCGACTGCACATACAATGGGGCGGGCGCATACTGTACTGGTGGCTGCAAACTGCAGTGCCACCGGATCCGATCCCAAAACGGTATGCCGTCAAGTACATCATTGAAGGCATACTCCTGGTGCACACACTGGATCCAGCATATTGCGACGTGCGTGCGGACTTCTATTGCAACGGATCAACAACCTTCATCATGCGCAGCGCAGTCATTTCGCACCTCTGGTCTCATATAGCATCGCAATGCCAAGGATTTACCTTCCACGGCGAGGGCAGGCCGCTTTCACACATGAGTACAGGCCATCCACAGACCCGGAGCAATGATCCACGGCATTGCCGCCCTGGTAATTGCGGCCAGTCCATGCAGCACATATACTTCATCATGATTAGGCCTTTCAGTAAACTTTTCGGAGACAGCAGTGCGATGAGAGCGGTCAATGCATATCCATAGCGAGAAGACAACAAAACCCAGACAAAGAGTAACACCTTCCAAACTTAACGACGACACGCCGTTGCGTTCTTGCAAGAACAACGGAATTGGCAAATAATAGGCAGGCTGCGACGCTTGGGTATCCACGAGCGTCCCTCCCGAGAGAACTTCACAACCGCAGAGAGGCAGGTGATTCGTACAGCGCTCGCCACGGCCGACAGCAACCGACGACAATTCAAAGTCCCGAACGCAGTGAGATGAGACCAACTTGTCCCGTCACCGCATCTGCATGGACGCATCACGCGCCTATGTTGGGGTTCGCGAAGATGGCGTTCTGGAGGCCGGCGAGCTGGAGCATCGCCAAGCTGAACGAGTCGAGGGTGCCGGTGTCGAACGAGACGACGGTGGTCGTGGGCTCCACGCTGCTGGAGGTAGTCGACGGCGCTACGGACGAGGTGGAGGTGGAGGTGCTGGTCGGGGTGCTGCTGCTGGTCTTGTGCGACGTCGTCTTGTGTGTCGTCGGCGACGGCGTGGGGGTAGGCGTCGGGCTGGGGGTGCTCGTCGGCTGCTGGTGGGTCGTCGACGTCGAGGTGGGCTTGTCTGGCATGGTGGTGACGGTGGGCGGCGCGCCTCCGCCAAAGTTCCAAGAGCCGTAGATTTGACCAGGGTCGGTGCTACCAGCGAGGAAGGAGAAGAGGCTGGGGGAGAGGTCAATTGCGCCGTACGGGCACTCTTCACACTGATATGAGTGGTGCATATGATCAGAGATTTGGGCTTTGGACAGACACGAGAAGAGGAACGAACCTCGTCGGTGATCATGGCGCCAGTGGACTTGCCCTGATAGTCGATGGTGATCTTCTCGTAACAGTGAGAGCCGCCGTCCCATTGCTAGAGGCGCAAAGTCAGTACGATTCGCAGGATCCAGTGCTCAGAGATTTGGACTCACATGGGTGTTGATTGCAACAATCTAGGACGGCAAGGTGAGTACAGTGCATTCAACGTACAGTCGCTGGAGAGCTCACAAAGTCGCTGTCGTGGTCGAAGGAGCCGCAGGCGTTCTGACCGACGGGGAAGAAGGTGAAGCGGGTGTTCTCGAAACGCTTCTCGTATGTGTAGGTGTTGTTGTACTCGCGCGCGTTGACGGCGGCGTGGCGACGAGCATTCTTGAGACGCTTGACGTTGTGGGCGTCGGAGTGGGCAAGGACAAGAGAGGAGGCCAGGACGACGAAAAGGACGGTGAGGCGGAAACGACTGGCGAATGCGAACATGGCTGGACGCGAGAGAGCGGCGAAAGGAGCGAAAGGGTGGTGGCCTGGACTGATGCTCTATGGAGGGGGGAGGAAGGAGGGGAAGGAAAGGATTACAAGGCCGAGGTTGGGGAAGGAGTAGGAAGAAGGGGAAGAGGGTTGGAGGACGGAGGTGCTCTGGATCTGGACTGAAGTTGCCCACGGCTGTCAGCGTGCCTCCTCTCGTTTGATGGCCACCAACGTGATCGTGCCGTAGGACGCGTCTTGGGCGTCTCGGAGTCGAAGTCTCGCCTCTCCTCAACGTCATACTCAATTCCCTCCCTCCGCTCGCTCTTCCTTCGCGGCCAGCTTCTTGCTCATCTTCTGCCATCTTCTATTCCGTGCACACCCACACTACCACAACATGTCGCAGTTTCCCTGGGGCAAGCTCATGCTCACCTCCTTCGGCAGTGCGCCTCCTCCCCTTCATTCTCTCGTCAGCCACAAACTCACCATCCGCTTTCCCTCCCCGCACCCGGGTTTCACCTCCATCTGATCCTCAGTCATGGGCGCGGGCTATGTCATAATGAGAAGTTAGCGTCCTCCTGCCGCCATTCTTCTTCCCCGGCACCGCGACTCACCGCTTCCACCCTCCAGCGACGACACCTACTCCTGAGCAGACATATGCTGTCAGTCTCAGCTTCACGGGCTGCACTGGCCGAGAAGCATTCTTGTCATTCATCTGAGGAAACAGTCTCCTAACGCTTCTACTAGGCCATGTCTCCCGAGTTGCGCAAGAAAGTAGACGCAAACCGCGCGGCACGCCTCGCCCGGGAGAACGCGACGAAGCAGCAGGAAACCGCTCAGGTAGACTCCCTATTCAACCGTCTCATCTCAAGGCTGACAAGCACTCGTCCGGCCAGCTGAACGACCCTGACGCACAAAAGCCTATCTGGGCCGACGCGCCACGATCATAGCATCTACCAGGCTCCTCGGTCCTTTCGCTTGCTTACATCTCCGTCGCTCGGCCTTCAACGTGTATCTATATGCTTACTATCGCGTACTTCAGCTAATTGCTTGCCAGTCTGTTCTTCGCCGTGCTGTTGGCGCAGCTGACTCTCCACTCACATGTCAATCAGCAGACGAAAGCTCCAGGTAGGCAAGTGGACACATTAACGTTGTACACGACTACGCTAGGGTATAGCGGTTACAAGCTGCACGACAATACAGCTCAGAAACGACGGCACCGGCGACGGCTTCGCATAAATAGCAGAGGCGCACAGCTGGCGGACTGCAAGACTACAGTATTCTAAGGAGCGACGGATAGCGATGAAAGAGCGGCTGGCTCGGATGAGCCGATTTTCAGAGCGACGAGGATGCTAGCGGCCAGTGAAGAGGTCTCCCCGCACTTAGTCGAACCACCATTGGCCGTAGATGACGCCTTCGTCGAGGGACGCAAGCGCCTGGAAGAGCGGGCGCGACAAGTCAGCCTCCGCGTCCTTGCAGCCGGGGCACTGTGGCAGACGAGTCAGTGTCATGCTGGTAATCTGTCCGTGAGCGAGTTGCATGCCTTGTCCGTGACGGTGGCTTGCACCTGCTTGCCGTTGTACTGCAGGGTTACTGACTTGTAGCAGTGCTCGCCGTTGCCGTAAATCTGACATGACGATCCATTAGCTCAGCCAGCACCGCAGGAGCTCTACACAATTCGACCTACCGAGGGGCTCAGCGCCATAACCTGCAGAGAACGGAACATGTACAGTAGTAAGTCATCGCTATACCTCACTCGCACGACCGGAAGACTCACGTATGCATTTCCGTCATCGTAGCTCCCGCACGCGTTCTGGCCCGCGTCGTAGTACGTGAACCGCGCGTTGTCGTACCCCCTTTTCTGGGGGGCACCCGCGGAGCCAGCCAAGCTGAGCGTGAAGTTCTGCGTCTGCGGTGCGCTCGCGCTCGTGCGCGCGGCGTGTGCGTGTGCGCTGGCGGCGACGTGCGGCCCGCGGAAGGGCGCGGCGAGCGCGGTGCCCAGAAAGAGGGCGGCGAGGGAAAGGAGGGTGAGGATGAAGGAGCGGCTGGAGTTGAACATGTTGGACTGTCTGTACGGCCTGAGAGAGCTATATGACAGCGAGATGGAGGTGTTTCGGAAGGGGGGGGGGGGGGTGGAGAGAGAAGTGAGGTGAGGTGACAAGCGCGGAAGGAGGAAGAGCGAGGCTCGAGCTGGAGGGAGGGTCCACGAGAACGCGCGAAGCTTGGACTAATCTCGAGAGAGCGTCACGGAAGTCGGTCCAGGTCGCGTCGCGTCGTGTCGCGTTGCCAGTGCGTGTCGCTGATGCTCCGACGGCGATGACGGCGGGTGGGGCTCCCCCCGCGGCCGTTCTTATACCCACCCTCGCTTCGCCCCGGGGCGCTCGCGAGTACAGTAATTATATATATATTCGCATCGCCGCAGCGAGCCCAGAACCGGAGGACGGAGGCGCGACGCGATTGGGGCGGACGCTGCAGTGCACGATGCGGGCAAGGGTTGTGCTCGCGTGCGGACGGGCGCGCGCAAAAGGCGGGCTTGCGATCGCCGAGGCGGAACCGGTGCGCTTCGGCGTGTGTGACGATGCGGGGGCGCAGCTACTAGGAATCAGGATCGCTTGCCGGGCGTGTGCATCGGTACAGTAGGTTCAGTACAATGATGTGCAGCATGACCGGGGTGCAGAGACTGGCTATGATCGGTCGCCAATGTTTGTGTGATAGATGGCGGAGTGCAGCTCCTCGAATGGCGGCACAGTGTGCGGTTCAACGCGGCCTTGGAATCGCCCCGGAGGCGCTGGTCCAGGAATTAGTTCCTGGCGTACATCGTCCACATTCTTAATGACAGATGTGAGTAGGATCATTCCAGTCGCGTCGTGTGGTGGCCAGAAACCCTTAGCATGACAGCATCCAACGCGCGCATTCACACGACGGCGAGTGCATGGCCGCCATCGTCCGACGACACGCAAGCATCGAGGCAGGCCAGCGTCGAGCTCAGACCAGCGCGCACCTCCGAAGTTCCATTGACAGTAGCGGGATGAGCTAAGAACACCCGACAGCCAGCTTGCTTCCGGAGGGAGCGTCTCCCGGAAAAAACCAATACAGTCGTCCAAGTCTCCCAAGGTGCACGAGGATGCAAGCGAGCCTGGTGTCGCGCGGTGGGACGCCGCGGCCGAGGCGGTTTGTCAGGATGCCTGGGTCAGCGTGATGCAAGGTCGCTTCAAATACTGGGCGATGCATGACGCTGTAGCCAATGCTAGTGGTAAGACGTCTGCGGGCCCCTGCCAGAGACCATGGGATGTTCGATGGTGCTGCTGAGGTGGCAAACATGGCACCCTGCCTTTCCCCCGCGGCGTCGCGACAAGTGCGATCCTACGTGACGACGCGCTGTGACAGACGCGCACTGTTACGCTCGCTGAGAAGTCGCAGCGGAACGCGCAAGCTCGGGCACGAGCCCGACGATCCATCGCTGTGGGCGGGTGTAAGGCTGGGCATTTGACAATTTGTACAGACGGTGTCAAGACCGAAACAGGTGATCTATACATCGACATAAATGACGTGAGAACGAGAGAGGTGGGGTGTCGTCCGCGTCTACCACCTCGGTGGAGATGATACCGTGAACAGCGACGCAGCGTGAGCTCCATGCAACAGTCACCGTGAGGCTTGGTGTGACATGGAAAAGTCGGTGCTGGGGGCATGAGAGGAAATATAGAAACCCGCGTTGAAGAGGGACTGACAGTGATCGCTGATTAGAAATCTAGGAAAGCTACAACACTGATGACAACACCGTCAGCTGCCATAGGCATCTCCACTTACAGCAGATGTGAAGCTCACCTCTGAAACGTACGTACAATGGATGGATAGTGTACACAACTCCGTGCCGGATCCGCTGGGCCTTCAGCTCTTCGCCGCAGCGCTGGAATCTCCCTCAGCCGCAGACGCGGACGCGGACGATGCCATTGCTCGCTCCAACAACGGCTTGCTGGAGATGGTGGAATCGGGCGATGAGGGAAGGACGTCATAACTCGACGCAGCGAGAGATGAGAACGACGGAGGACGCTGGAGCCGTGGAAGCGTGGGAGGTATGTCCGGTGTTTGCTCGCTCGACGACGGCGGTTCGGTGGGAGGTGCACTATCGGGATTAACGGAGCTCGAGACAGGGGTGCGGGGACGAGAGTGACTGTCCGCAGTGAGCGCTGAGACTGCCTGAGGCTCAGCAGTAGCAGCAGGCCCCTCGCTATCTGAAGTAATAGCAGGCACAGCGTTCGATGATGCAGTGTCAGTTACCTCGTGCTGCAAGGATGGGGTAGATCGCCCGCTGGGATGCCCAGACTGCTGACTTTCGCTGGCAGCAGATGTCGGTGAGAGGAGGCCCGAGGGAGCAGGGGAAGGTGAGACGGGAGGAAGGCTGGGGGAAGGTGTCACAGAGTCGGCAATCGCAGTTCCCGGTTGAGGTTGCAATGACGACGGAGAGGATGCGTTGGATGCAGGTTGAGAAGATAGGGCGGAATCCGTCGAACTAGCAGCGGCAGGTGCGGCACCAGTGCCATCCGCTGCTGCTGCTGCCTCCTCTTCTCGCTTTCTCTTGGCCTCTTCCTCCTGCTGCCGCCTCTGCTGGGCCTCGTGCTCCAGTAATGAGAGCCGCATTGCTTCCATGACCATGAGCTGCACGGGTTAATTGAGTTAACAAAAGCACCGATGCGCGAACCTTCCATACTCACTTCCTCCAAATCCTGCCCACCGAGTCCCATAGAACCGAGGAACTGGTTGATCTCCTGGTTCTGCTGCCGCCTCCTGGAACGGCGGCTTCCACGGTCACTGCTGCCCTCTGGCGTCTCCGCACCACCCTCCTCCGCTGGTATGGGATGCACGCGACCACTCGTGACGCCGACGGGGATAAGCCGGTCGCCAACCTGGCGCATGATGATGCGCCTATTCGCCCGTCGAGCAACGGCAGCACGCACGGCGGCCAACTTCGCCTCCCAGTCAGGGTGAATCATGTCTGCCGAGCGAGGACATCAGCGCGCTCGTCGACAATGCGTGCTTAGGATCGCACTCACCAACGGTGACGACCTCTGGATCGTTGGCCCCGAAGCTCTTCCTCCGGCGCTTCATGCCAGGGTTGGAGGCAGCGTCTAGTGATTGTTGAGATGCAGCCTTCGGGGAGTCAGGCCATGAGGGAGGCGTCTACAGTCATCAGTCGACGTGGGGCAAAGTCAATGACCGCATCAGGAATCGCATAGCGAGGATAACTGACTGCTCCTTCTGCACCGATGCCAGCCCGCCAGGAAGGGGGCGTGTAGACAATCCCAAAGTTCTCCTGAACGCAGTAGGGGCAAGATGCCGGCTCAGAGACAAGATGTGTGGTTGTAGGATCTGCACGCTTGATTTGTACGAAACACTCGGTACAGATCGCTTGGTCGCAACACCGGGACCGATTGATATTGGGCGGATAATACTGGGTCGCGCAAAACGAGGTTACGACTCAAGGCGCCTGAGCGTACGCGGACAAAGAAGGCGACGCACCAGAAAACAAATGGGACACTCTACGGCTCCTCGGTATATGGCAGCTTCAGGATGACGTGTAGGTTCCTTGACTGCACTGGGTCGTTTCTGGTGGCCTCGAATGGTACTGGACGAGCTGATTGACTCAGCGCGGGAGGACTCCCCACTGTCGGCATCCTGAGGTTCCTTGCGAGCGGCTAGGATCTGCTCATCGTCCCATGAGTCGTCATAGTCCTCTAGTGGACGATAGAAAGGAGCGAGTTTGCGGTCGACGATGAGCTGAGTAACGACGGCCTGGTTCCAATCACGGGGGCCCGTGTAGATGCCCTGAGGGGTGAGATAGCCAAAATCGACCATCTCCTCATGGTGGCCGCGGCCTGAAGAGGCACTGTTTCCCATGGCGGCGGAGAGCGAACGCGGAAGAGGGGGGGCGGAGTGGACGTCGAGGAGAAGAGGCAGACGCTGCACTCGCAGGAGACCGCCGGATGCAGGCTGTCGTCACAGCGGTCCAGATGTGACACACTGGCGGGAGGGACCTCTCTCGGCTATCCCCGTCGTATGTACGCTCATTCAACCGTCTCAAGGGCACTTGTCCGCCTCCTTTGCTAGCATCGCGTCCACATCGTGTTCAGATTAACACACAGACAAGGTTTGCAAGGCCAGCCATGAACCGGCTGTTTATGAGGCTACACTTTCAATGTAACTCTGTTTCACGGTTGTGTTGGCGCTTGAAAACCACTCCGTCGGACTTCCATGATGACCGCTCGTTCAGAACATCTGGTCGGCCGACATGCGACGAGTCGCAGTCACTGTGCTGATGGTGCTTCTTGAACGACGCGAAAGCTCGAGATGTACGCTCCTCTTCCCGCACATGCGAAACCTACTCTACGCACCAGGAGCAAGCAACAAGAAATCAAAGTTGCGTGTATCCAAAGACACGCTTCGAGCTCGCACGGCTTTCTGAAGCCTATGGGCGCTTCACACTGCTTGACCGTCGAACGCACTGCTTGACCTCTCAGCGTTGGTGTATTTTACACACGAGCTGTCCAGGCCATGTCAGGTGGTCTACAAAAATGTTTTGAACGCGTTCCCAAGCACACGAAAAACAGAGCTCTCGAGGAGGTTACTTTACCACGTCGGGGACAGCCCGAGAAACCGGAGCAGGGGACCGGAGGGAACGGCCACGTCACCTTTGCGCGTCGGGGTTGCATTTATACTCGAGCGCTTTTATATGTAGCCGAGCAGCTTCTCCAGAAATCCAGACCGCATACCCACTCAAGTTCTCCGTAACCGTACTCCTATTACCACCTCCACTCCTTCATCGCTCGCTCGCTCGCTGCTAGCTTGCTTGCACATCGAGCTCAGGCCTTGTAGACATGGACGCTCCATGGACCAAGACTGGGGAGGAAGTGCTGCAGTACTACAACGTCGACACGACTAAAGGTCTGTCGTCGGAGGCTGCTGCTAAACATGCTGAATTGTACGGGAAGAACGGTGCGTAACTACTCTGCACTCCTTTGGCGAGTGCTCATGGTATGTATGATACAGAACTACCGGAGGATCCTCCAACCCCATTATGGGAGCTCATCCTTGAGCAGTTCAAGGATCAACTCGTCCTCATCCTCCTCGCATCCGCTGTAGTCTCTTTCGTCCTTGCATTGTTTGAAGATTCCGAGGGCTCGAGTTGGTGGAGTGCGTTCGTCGAGCCTCTAGTCATTCTCCTCATTCTCGTCGCAAATGCGACCGTCGGTGTCATCCAGGAAACTAACGCGGAGAAGGCTATTGACGTCAGTGGACTATTCACCACTACCACGCGTTCGCAACGAGACTGACCCTTCCTCAGGCTCTCAAGGAGTACTCGCCCGACGAAGCAAAGGTCCTTCGCGATGGCCAGTGGACTCGCATTCACGCAACTGAACTCGTTCCCGGCGATATCATCTCCATTGCAGTCGGTGACAAGGTCCCCGCTGACTGCAGGCTGCTTTCCGTGGCTTCCACGAGCCTTCGCGTTGACCAAGCAATCCTCACTGGCGAAAGTACCAGTGTTGGTAAGACGGTGGACGCCGTTCCCGACCCTCGTGCGGTAAAGCAGGACATGACCAACATTCTATTTTCCGTGAGTATCGCCCTACGTGTCCGCTCCCACAATAGCCGCTTAACACCAGGAACGTTCGCAGGGAACCACGGTCGTGAACGGCAAAGGAACCGCCGTGGTAGTGTTCACCGGGCAGAAGACGGCTATCGGCGACATCCACAAGTCAATCTCGTCGCAGATCAGCGAGAAGACTCCGCTGAAGAAGAAGCTCGACGACTTCGGTGATATGCTCGCGAAAGTCATCACGGTCATCTGCATCCTCGTCTGGCTCGTCAATGTCCGCCACTTTTGGGACCCAGCGCACCACGGTGTGCTCAAGGGCGCGGTCTACTACTTTAAGATCGCTGTCGCGCTTGCTGTGGCTGCTATCCCTGAGGGTCTTGCTGCTGTGATCACCGCATGTCTCGCGCTTGGAACGAAGAAGATGGCTCAGAAGAACGCCATCGTCCGTAACCTCCCCAGTGTTGAGACTCTTGGTTGCACGAACGTCATCTGCTCTGACAAGACCGGCACACTCACCACCAACCAGATGAGCGTCTCGAAGGTCAGCATGGCTTCATGCATATTTGCTCGAACGTCGTTGACGCCTCTCTGCAGTTCTTAGTTGTCGACATATCAGGTACCCCGAGGGAGTTCCTCGTGGAGGGCACTACCTTCGCACCTGAAGGGTCGGTCCGCCCTGCTGATGGTAAAGCGATCACTGAAGTGCCCGCAGAGCCGTTAAAGCGCTTGGCTGAGATCAGTGCTGTCTGCAACGACTCGAAGATCATTTACCACTCTGTGAGCCTTACTCCGTCTATCAATGATCTACCCGAGCTGACTAGCGTATAGGAGAAGAAGTCCTACTCCAACCTCGGCGAACCCACTGAGGCGGCATTGAAGGTCCTTGCGGAGAAGCTTCCTTGCCCCGACCCGGAGCTCGCCAAGAACTTGCCATACCTCGACCCCGCGACCCGCGCCAACGCGGTGAACGAGTTCTATGAGCGGACCACCCCTCGTCTATTGACCTTCGAGTTCTCCCGTGACCGCAAGATGATGTCCGTCCTCGCACAGAAGAACGGCTCCGGTATCCTCCTCGCTAAGGGCGCGCCCGAGTCTATTCTCGAACGCTGCACGTCCGTGCTCGTCAACGGCCGCACCATTCCTCTTATCCCGCAGCTCCGCGACGCGCTCCTCCAGAGCACCATCGCGTACGGCTCTCAGGGCCTCCGGACGCTCGCGCTCGCCTACGCTGAGAACCAGCCTCTCGACCCCGAGTACTACAAGTCCGAGACGACGGCCGGCTACTCACGCTTCGAGAAGGACCTCACCTTCGTCTCGCTCGTCGGCATGCTCGACCCTCCCCGTCCCGAAGTGCGCAACGCCGTGGCACAGTGTCAGGCTGCGGGTATCCGCGTCATCTGCATCACGGGTGACAACAAGGGTACGGCGGAGACGATCTGCAGGCAGATTGGCATCTTTGGCGAGGACGAAGATCTGACGGGCAAGAGCTACACTGGGCGCGAGCTGGACGAGCTCAGCCCTGAGGAGAAGCTCAAGGCTGTCATGCGCGCCAACCTCTTCAGTCGTACTGAGCCTTCGCACAAGAGCATGCTGGTCGACCTACTTCAAAGCCAGGGTCTGGTTGTCGCAATGGTGAGTCGACTGTGATCACATGTTGTATGCGTAGGCTGACCTGCTTCCAAGACTGGCGATGGCGTGAATGATGCACCTGCACTCAAGAAAGCAGACATCGGCGTTGCAATGGGCAGTGGAACGGACGTTGCGAAGTTGGCTGCCGACATGGTCCTCACCGACTCTAACTTCGCCACAATCGAACAAGCCGTGGAAGAGGGTCGCTTGATCTACAACAACACGAAGCAGTTCATCCGCTACCTCAGTGAGTTATACCATGTCTTCTCCACAAAGCCGAACTAATTTTGACATTCCACAGTTTCTTCGAACATTGGCGAGGTCGTCAGCATCTTCCTGACTGTCCTGCTCGGCATGCCCGAGGCGTTGATTCCGGTGCAGCTTCTCTGGGTGAACCTGGTCACTGACAGCCTGCCCGCGACTGCGCTCGGCTTCAATCCGCCCGACCACAGCATCATGCGCGTTCCCGCCGCGGGACAGCCGTGAGCCGATCGTCACGAAATGGCTCTTCTTCCGCTACATGATTATCGGCATCTACGTCGGTGTGGCTACTGTCGCGGGATACGCGTGGTGGTTCATGTTCTACACCGGAGGCCCCCAGATCTCGTTCTACCAGCTGGTAAGTTGCACTTCATTTCTGCTCAAACGTTTCGGAGCCTGACCGAGATGGCTTGCAGACGCACTTCCACCAATGCTCGGCGCTGTTCCCCGAGATCGGCTGTGAGATGTTCACGAACGAGATGGCGAAGCGGGCGACGACCATGAGTCTCTCGATCCTCGTCACCGTCGAGATGTTCAACGCGATGAACTCGCTCTCTGAGAACGAGAGCCTGCTCAGGCTGCCCATCTGGAAGAACCCGTTCCTCGTGGGCGCGATCGCGCTGAGCATGGCGCTCCACGTTGCCATCCTGTACATTCCTGTCTTCACGGTAAGCGTTTCTCCAGGGCGTATGGTGGATGATTGCTGACGCGCTGTTATCAGACGCTCTTCGCTATCACCCCTCTCAACTGGGACGAGTGGAAGGCTGTACTAATTCTGAGCGCGCCTGTGCTGCTCATCGATGAGGTCCTGAAGTTTATCTCCGTGAGTATACTTCCCGCTTTTGACCATGGGCCGCTACTGACTTGATGTGCGCTGCTGTAGGTAACATTCGTCGCACCACCCTCGAAGCTGAAGTCGGAGTAGATGTTCTTGATAGAGATTTATATTGGCACGTTAGGGAACCATTGTAATGACTTGTAATGACCGCAACACTTGCAATAGTAGAGCTCCCTCCTGAGCTGCACTTTCCACCGAAGGGATTCGGATGACGACGTGGGTGGAAACGTAAGCGATCGTGGTCGCACAGAAAGAGCACTTTTCAAGTTGCCCCGTGGCTGAGTTGGTTACAGCGTCCGACTGTTACTGAATCTGTAGTGATTCAGACATCGGAAGGTCGTGAGTTCGAGCCTCACCGGGGCAGCTCCCTTTTTGGCTCAAACTGATAGTGCGCAGGTCCAGCTTTCAAGGCCACCCTAGTTGTCTTCAAGACGCAAGTGACATCCCGGCGGAGATTTCGAATTTGATGTAGGCTGTTGAGCAATCTGCGATTCCATGGGAGAACGGTGCGAACTAGACGATGATCGCTGAGAACAAGGCTTGATGAAACCCTGCTGCAACGAACAGTGAATGTTGTCTGCAATGTAGCATGCATCCATGCCTTACAGTCCTCTACTAGTAGCCCTCGGGCATCGGGGGCTAATCACATCCTGCACCGCTCGTTCGGTGGTTGCAAACGCTTGAAAGCTGAGCTCTTGACGTCGACTCTAGCGCACTAGGCGGAGTGAACTTCTGAGGCAGGATCGCGCTCGCTGAGTAGCGGTTGGGGTTGGTCACCCAGTACGCAGTAGGCTGCAGCCCGCGGGCAGTGACAAGGCAATGACATCTTCTGTGCATTGTAGCGGCGCTACTGACCGGAACGTGTCCCCGCGCTCGCTGTACGTAGACTAGACCACGGACTCGGAACATGACTGTGATGACAGCTGCTTGCCAAATGCCAACGTCGGACACCATGCACGGTGGCGCCCGATCTTGCGCCCGATCCGAGATGGACGCAAACCGAAATGGCTAGCTCACCAGGACGTGGTGCACCGACCGCAGCGACGCAGCCTCGTTCGAGCAGTCGCGCTAGGCGAAATAGGCAAGCGTCCTGGTTCGAACGCGTTCGCGGTGGGTGCATGAGGCAGATGGCCCGCCTGCTCGCATGTCCATCGCGGGGCACGTTTCCCTGGTGAACGTCTGAGCCGATGTCCCGCCCGGCGTGATAACGCACTCGTCGCTCGCCTTTCAATTGTTCTCGTCCGGGCATGTGTCCGACGCTCCGAGCGCACGCACTCGAACAAGCCAGGACGATCGGCCGCGTGGTGTGCTTCGATGAGTCCGCTACGGCGAAGGGGGTGCCACTCTGGGCACGGTGATGCAGCTGCCGCGGAATCGGGGTGCTAGCCTTGCATTTGAACCTGTACAGCAGCCAAGCTTGGTCGAGCGAGTGGGTGCATACGAACCGAGACTAGGACGAGGTGCTGGCAGCCAATTCGAAGTATTGGTATGTACATATACCGATCGGAGCATCGAGAACTCCCGCTGTGTTGGCATATCGTCGACTCGCTGATGCTTCGGAGGCCCGATCGCCTAAGTATGTACTCGCAGTATTAGCACAGGCTCATGCATAGAAGAGCCCATCGGAATACGACACCGCGACGCCACCACCAGCACAAAGCACCGGGCGAGCCTCGATTCGGACACAGCAAGTTGATCTGTACGATCAGACAGACGGCGGCGGCGCGTCAGAAGAAGTTCTCGCCGGAAGGACGTTGACGCATCACGACCGTACCGTACACGACGGTGTTATCCGGACAAAGGCCACAGATCACAACAACAAGTGCACAATAAGTGAGTGCGCGCACAAGCGATCGAGTCGAAATACGCTCGCGGACGGGCGCCGGGGAGCGCGGAGGACCGGTAATCAACCCGTCTGGACCCTCCCCCCTCTCCCCCACATCACTCCCGCATCTCGATTCCATCAAGTTCAGATCACAGGTGCTGACATTTCCATATGCGTCCGACGTCCGTCGATGGCCTCGAGATGCGATCACACAGCGTGTCGCGACGCCTCCACTGGCCGTCCGTCAAGCCTCAGATGATGACAGATCTGTTATTGGGCTATACGTACTGTACGTACGTTGCTTACGGACAGTGCTGCAGGTCAGTCAATATATGTATACGGGAGCTCGGCGTGCCGTGAGGCTGATGCGCGCCCACAACGCCATGTGGGGCAGGGGCCCGTCTCGGCGCGGAAGTGAAGTGAGCGTTCAGCGGGGGTTGGCATAGATTCCCACTCCGTCTGCGCGACGACCTGAGCGCAGCGGAGGCCCAGGCGAGGTCTACGTCGACTCGGCAGAGTGTTGGGTACGATCCAGCGCGTCGTCGAATTCATATTCGTTGATTGCCATTCTCCTACTAGCCTGCGCCTTGCGTGAGTACGTAGGCAAGGCGAACCGAGCGCGGCTTCCTCGGTCGAGCAAACGAGCAAGGAGATTGAGAAAAGGCGAGTGAATACGCTTGCAAGGCCGTCTGTAGGTAATAGATGTGCGAGCACCTGCTCGCCTCACTACGGCATATCAAAGTGGTAACAGACAATACGATCGTGTTGCAGTAGATGCGAGGGTGTTACAATGTACATGATCCGGGGAACACATTAGGAGAGATAGCCAGCATCGAGACGAAACATGATGATATTCCGGGGGGAGAGGCAACGCAAGCTCATGACTTGTCTCATGGGCGCAGGCGACGAACGCGAACGGATGGCGATGGTTACAGATCATGGCGCCCCTCCTCGGACCGCCATCCAAGGTGCCGAAGATGCACGCCCGTCATCAACACACCGGCTTCCAAGCCCAACCGAGCACGACCCTGCAGACCCAAGATAGAAGAAACGTCCGCGTGAACGCCTGAACCCATGCACGCACACACGCACGCACGGCGCTCAGACCCTGAGGTCGCCGTCGTCGGCGGCGAGCACAGGCCCCGCCGACGCGGTCCGCGCGCGCGAATGCTTGTGCGGGTGGGCCGCGTGTTCCTCGGGAGGGACGACATCGAATCCGCTCCGACCGAGCTCCGAGGGCAGGATGGCCGTATCCTCGAGCGCCTCCTCCGCGAGCAGCGTCTGCGTCTCGCCCTCGTCTTCGGTCGGCGCGGCGGGGACGTCCTCGGAACGCGGGCGCAGGAAGCTCGGGGGCCTGACGAGGCGATTGAACAGGAACTATCGTTGAGAAGAAAAGGGTCAGAAGGGCGAAGGCAGAAATCGGCGGCAAACAAGAGGCAACAAACTTACGGTTCCGTATCTGCAAATCGAGTTGACAGCACGCATGAGTACGTCTGTAGCAATAGGCGTCCTGAAGGTTCTATGTGACTCACACGAGGAGGGCAAAGCCCGCAACTTGGAGAAGAGAGATTGGGAATACGAGCACTTCCCATCCCAGGCCAAGACTGACGATCCAAATGCTGAGTGTCCGGCAGGTGTCGGTCAAGCTGCGCGCAGTCGCGCTCACATGGCGCGTAACGCTGAGGCCGAAGAAGTTGAACAGCGCGATAGACAAGGCGATGACGACGCCAGACCACAAGACCGCAGGCGTGTCAATCATTTGGTGCCAGCCACGAGGAAGGTCGAAGAACGGCGAGACGGAGGAAAAGCGCGCGAGAAGCGGCATCGCGAGGACGATGCTCAGTGCGCCGAACAACCCCTCGTAGCCGACTGCAACCAACGGCGCGACGGAATAGCGGTTCAATATCTTCTCTACATGCGCAGCGTGGGAGTAGAGGTCAGGACGAGGCTGTATACAACACGAAGACGCGGGTATTACACACCTTCGATAACAAATTGGGCAGCCGTACTGCAATTTCAAGCACCGGCGGAGTGGGCGCACCGGCGAAGCGACGGTAAGCATGCATCATGCGAAGGCGAAAACATACCGCCCGAGAAGATAGAAGAAAAGACGTACAAGATCTGGGCAAAGAGGATGAAAAACACGCCTACGAATAACGTCAGATGACTTCGAAGCGGACTGCGCAGACGAAGAAAATACCGACCGACGAGGACCTTCGTGACTTCTGGCTCTTCGACAGGCTCCGCAGGAGGAAGTTCGTCGAGCATGTTTACTGCGGACTCTTTAACAGCATCCTTGACCAAAGAACCACTAAGGCCGACGAGTGACACTCCTGCCATAACGGTGATAAGGGATATCCATCTTTGGAACAAGAGTAAGTTACGCGTCCGAGAGCACATCGCCCCATGGGTGGGCATATGCTGGAAGGGACAGCATGAGTGGGAAATGGGGCAGGACTCAACTGGTAAAGCCAGAGACGCCTCCGGAGGAAGATGACGGAGAGAATGCCGACAAATAGGACGAGGGCGCCCCGGGTCATCTGATAGATCGAGACGGGCGTGTAGAGGAGGCCGACGTTCATCAACTGTATACATGCATTGTGACGAAAGGGGGAAGAGGGCGTGCGAGGTTGATTAGCATGAGAACGGAGCGGCAGGAAAGGGTATGAGGAGCGCGTACCGTGGTGCCGGTAAGATCGCAGGCGGCGGGGAACCAGAGGAGGAAGACCTTCCAGCCGTGGAGATGCTGGAGGGGGATCTCGGCCTTTGCGCCGGCGGCAGGCTCTTCTTCGGAATCTGAAGGGAGGCGCAAGGGCTGGGACTGGCGTCTGGAGCGGGCCCAAGTGAAGATGACGGGAAGGAAGCCTGGTTGAATTCCACGTGGAATGAGGCGGCGATGAGGAATTTGCCCGGGCAAGTGGAGAAGGAGTACATACAGAGCATTTCTCCGACTGGCGCGGGTGGTGACATTGAGTAAGGGAAGGGTACGCGTGTGCATGTAAGGGGCAGCAGACGCACGGAACATCTGGAGAGTTTGCCACACAGGCTGTTCATACAAGACGTGGTTTGCTGGATTGGGGTCATTGCAATTCTCTACGCATTGCATGTCCTATGACAGAGAGCGAAGCAAAGTCAGATTGGCGTTCGGGGAACAGGACGTGGGGGTGTGTACGGACCTGCCATTTGCTCCAGAGGGAATTGCTGGAGCCCTGCGAACGGTGAGAACGGGGATGATAAGCACGCAAGAGAAGAGCAGACCGTGATGAGCATCCCCGCGATGAGGATGGGGACATAGAGAGGGGAGGGCATGGTGGTGGAGGATGAGGAGGGGAACGAGGCTGAGGACGCCAGCAGCAGCAGCAGCAACGTCTGTGTAACGGCGCGCTCTACTCCCATCGAGCGCTCTTTCCTTTTTCGTCACTCATCCCCATCAGGCTCGAAACCTTCGTGCTCTCGCCCTATCTCTCTCTCGTCTTGAATCCTAATCATTCCTGTCTCACGTCTGCTTCTATATAAGCCTGCCTGTATCTTGTATCTCCTCAGTATTCTCCTAGAATCGACGGACTCGTAACCTGTCTGTTCTCGGCGTGAATCTCTTCTCTCGTGTCGCACCACCGACTCTATTGAGCCGCGAGCGCGACATATTTTTGACAGTTAGTCTATCGACTCTACCCTGCAACTCTAGTCTTAACTCTTCTCCTTTCTCTCGTCTCCGACTGGGCACCTACGAGCTTGATCAACTCGTACCACCTCTCGGCGACAACTCCTCCTCTCGATAACCCCCATATAACTAACTCAAGATGTCTTCCCGATACAACCTCAGATATCCTCGGGCCGAGCCTGAAGCTCCGGCGTCGAGTAATGGTGAGTCTCCTGTCCCTCCGGACGGTACCACTGACGCGTCACTTGTTTCTAGCCCTTTGACTCAGTCATCGGATCTCTCGAATGAACCTGTGAGCATCAGCTCCGGAGCCGAGCGCCGCCCTGGGCTGACATACAGCCAGGTAGTGCGCTCGAGGACGCCGTCTCCCGCGCCTAGCGTGCGAGACGAGACTACTGTAATTAGTACACCCAGCAATGCATTGAATCCTGCGACCCAGACGGCCAGCAGCGAGCCCCCTGCCCTGCAGGCAGGCCCCAGACTCCCGGTGACCGTGGAAGAGGTCACCGATGATGAGAGCGGACCTTGGATTGAGGTCCGCCGCCGCCGTCGCAGCACGGGATCCTCTCCCACAGACTGCCGACCTCAGCTGCGCAAGAAGCTGAGCCTGTCCGACTCTCAGGTCGGAACAGTTCGCTCGGCTGAGAAGCAGCTCTCCGCCGAGGAGCGGGAGCGCTTTGAGCGTCGGATGCACCGCGTTCATTCGGATGGTGAATCCTCTATTGAGAGTGCTCCTTCCCGAGGCGAGGGGCCGTCGCGCGATAAAGGGAAAACGGTTGATGCGCGCAACTGGGGAACGGTGGGCATCCCTCCCTCGGAACTGGATCCGGAAGCTCAGAGACGGGAACTAGAGCAGTACTCAACCCGTCCTGATGATTTATTGACTATGTACAATCCTGAAGAACAACGCGAGATCCTCGCCTACTGGCGGGCTCGTAAGCACGATCAGTCGAGTGCGCCCGTGGCCCCAGCCCACCAGAACAAGCCCGCGCAGGCTCCAAACGCTCGCGTGGTGCAGAACATTCCCAGTTCTGAGGCTTCGGCGCCGCAGCGTCGCAAGGGACGGGACGTGCGTCAGCAGGAGCCCCATAAACACCACGAGCTCGATCCCCGAGTTCGTCAAGCCCGCGTTGGCAACGACGGCCTTGCAAACCGCTTCGTAAGCTCGGTGTTAGGCCCATCCTCCTCGGTTGAGCCCCGGACTTCAGGCTCTCAAGCCCGCTCTTCGTCGCTGAGGCCAATGGCTCAACTTGAGCCCGGAAGCTATCTCGGGCAAGCCTTCCAGAGGCTAGGGGATGGCGACGGTGACCCTTCGGACGATTATTCGTCTGACTCTTCCTACTCGGGGTCGTCTGGATATTCCTCGAATGCCCCTTCTGATGCTGAACCGCTCGGGAGCTGTGTGCCTTTCACCGGCGAACTGCGGCATCGGGAGAAACGTCGTCAGCGGCGCCATAAGCACAAACGGAACACTCGCCATGCTGTCCCTACTCTGAAGCCCGAAAAGCCGGAGCCCTATGACGGGCGCGCCGATGCGCAAATATTTCATAAGTTCATGCGCCAAATGACGGAGTACCTGTACGGCTATCGCGTCAGGGAATCCATGCACGCGTCAACCATTTCGAATTTTCTCACTGGTCATGCTTACCGGTTCTTTGTAACGACGGTGTCCAGCAACCCCCGTCGTTGGCCAGTGAAAGACTTCTTTGTGGAACTGTTCAATTATTGCTTCCCTGTCGATTATCGGCTACAAATGCGCGATAAGCTCAGAAACTGCACACAACGTGAGCGGAGCGTGCGCGAGTACGTACATGATCTCGAGACCTTATTCTTGATGGTCGGGTTCCTCTCCGACGGCGAGAAGGTGGACAAGTTGTGGCACGGACTCCGCGTACCTATTCAGCAAGAACTGTGGAAGAAAGAGCTATCACCGTCACACGCAAGCTGGACAGAAGTCCGCGAGGCAGCGGAGCTCATTGAGATAGCGGAAAAGGTCGGGCTGCGGGCTGCTCGGCGGGCCACTAGCTCACGCGAACGTCGTGACGAAGCTGGGCCTTCAAGCTCGCGTACGTTCCGTTCTCGTATGAGTGGGCGGACGTCTGACTCTCGACGGACGGAGCGCCTTGAACGTCCACCTGCTCGCCGTGAGCTCTCAGGCTTCAAGACCGCAGTGCAGAGCTCTAGCCGTCAATCGCGCAACCCTCGCGAGCGCGTCGACCGATCAATGCACCCCAAAGGTACGCCGGGCTTGCCTCGGTTGAGCGAGAATGAGAAGGCGGATCTCCGAGCGGCTGGCAAGTGTTTCGTCTGCAAAGAGAGCGGTCATTTCAGCCGAAATTGTCCACGCGCACAGAATGTCCGCTCCTCACATAGGAACGCCCCACCAGGTATCTCCTCCTACAACGTCGACGTTGGCATGAGGGAAAGCTCTGAGCTGCCTTCTTTGCCTGAGATCATGGAGACCACAGCAGGAATCGACCTGCTCGCCGTGGACCTCTTTGACGACCCGCACGATTACAATGATCAATGTCTTCAAGTTGCAGAGGCCTGCAGCGACAGCGATGGTGATACTGACTCTTGTCCGTCCCTGGTGTCCTTCTCCGACTATGCATGTGAGCCTGACAGCGCCGGGGGAATGGACGTATCGCACTCACCACGTACTATCGCCTATGAGACCGCTTGCTGCCTCGAGTGTCACATTCCCTGGCCTGCGACGGCCTTGCCGCAAGACAGCAGCCGGTACTGCTGTCTGCCATACTCAGATGACATTCTCGTCTGTGATGGGTACCTCGGCGTCAGTACTGTCATACCTATGACGGTCCTACGCAACCCGCACCTTGATCTACCAAACTACTACACCTGTGCGATGCGGCGCTGTTCTCGGCCGGCTATGTTCGCCACTAGCGATCTGGAGGGCGAGCTTGTTGGTCTGTTTGCACGGCCAGGCGATTCTCTGTTGGATCTATTAGCATCAGATGCTGTCGCGTCCGAGCATCCATACGACAGCCGCTACTCACCCTTCAACTTACCAGTCGACGGCTTTCACCTCTGCGCGTCCACTGTGGAGTCACCAGAGTCCGGTCTTCGGGCATTGCAGCGCAACGCCGCCGCTCCCCGGGACCTCAGAAGGTTGATACCAGAACCAATTGTCGTGGTTGTCAACGTCAACGGCCAGCCCGCGCGAGCCTTGTTGGATTCAGGGTCCCTCTCAGATTTTGTCTCTGCAAAATTTGCGCATCAGCTGGCGCTCCAAGTCTTTGAGCTCGCGAAACCTCTGCCTGTACACCTTGCGGTCCAAGGGTCTCGCGCGAAGATCAACTTCGGCTGTCGCGCTGCTATCGAGTACCAACGGATCCGTTCCGAGCGATATTTGGACGTCGTCAACCTGTTAAATTACGATCTCATACTTGGAACTCCCTTCCTATACCAACACAAGATATCCCTCACCTTTAATCCGACGGCGGTGGTCATTGGCAGCGACAAGTGTCTGCCCATCGCAGGAAAGCAGGTCCGTGTTCTCGAATCACGCGCTGCAGAAATCCGCGATGATCGTCTGGAAGAAGCACGGCAGCAGCTCCGTGAGTATGCGGCTCCAATCTGTCAAGACGCGAGTGACTCACCGCTCCCGCCGCTACGTGCTATCAACCACAGGATCCCGCTCAAGGATGAGCACAAGATCTATTCGTGGCGTCCCTCGAAGTGCCCGGACGCACATCGTGCCAGCTGGATTGAGAAGCGTGATGCTTATCTCAAATCCGGCCGCTGGTGCATGTCGAGCGCACGGAACACCTCTCCCATGCTCTTGCTCACCAAGCCCGGGACTGGCGTAAAAGGAATTCCCCCACGTCTTCGTGTGGTCTGTGACCTGCGCGAGCGGAACACGAACACGCACAAGGTCACATCGCCGCTCCCGGACATGGAAGGCATCCTGCGGCGAGTGGCGCGAAAGCCTTTCCGGACGTTGATTGATGGGAAAGATGCGTATGAGCAGATTAGGGTGGAACCAGAACATGTAGAACGCACCGCAATGACAACACCTGATGGAAATATGGTTAGCTTAGTTCTACAACAAGGTGACTGCAACGCGGTCGCCACTTACCAGAGCTTGATGAATTACATTTTTGGGCCCTTCATTGGCGTCTTCATGGACGTCTATCTTGATGACATCGCCATTTACTCTGATACCCTGTCAGATCATGTCAAGCACGTCAAGATAGTCATCGACATCCTCAAGCGCGAGCAACTATACCTCAGCGCGACGAAGTTACACTTCCTCTGTCCTGAATTAAAAATCCTCGGTCGCATCGTCGACGCACAAGGAATCCGTATGGATCCGGACAAGGTAGACAGTGTCCTGTCTTGGAAAGTTCCGACCAACAAGGAACTCTTGCGGGGGTTCCTCGGATCTGTGGGTTACCTCGCTGATGACATCGCGACTGTCAGGATTCCTATGGGGATATTAACTGCACTTACGGGATCAGAAGCCTCCTTCAAATGGGAGTTCACCCATCAGCGCGCGTTCGACGAGATCAAACGCCTCGTGCATGAGCATCGCGAGCACCGACGGGTGCCGCTGAACTACTCGCCCGATGCGCCGCGTATCTGGCTTGTGACCGACGGTTCGCACGGCGGAATTGCGGGGGTAGTGACACAGGGGGATGACTTTCGCTCCGGAAACGTAGCTGCTTTCTTTTCGGCAAAACTTTCATCAGCTCAAATGAATTACGCCGTACACGAGATCGAGATGC
The DNA here is from genome assembly GCA_008973685.1 of Trametes sanguinea. Lineage (NCBI taxonomy): Eukaryota > Fungi > Basidiomycota > Agaricomycetes > Polyporales > Polyporaceae > Trametes > Trametes sanguinea. Next base: position 2,099,654 of record WAHA01000006.1, read on the forward strand.
TTGCCGGCGTCGAATCCATGCTCAGGCATCGCGATATCTTGCTGGGCTGCGAGTTCACTTGGGTGACGGACCATAAGGGCCTCTTGCACCTCTTGACACAGCGCAACCTGTCGGGACGTCAGGCACGATGGATTGAAAAGATTTCGGAGTTCAACTTCACCATTGAACACGTCCCAGGCGTCGAGAACGTCTTGGCGGACGCCTTGTCTCGCATCTACTCCAATGACGCGCCTGGTACCATGCGCGCTCCGTCCGAATACGTTCAGCATGACGAAACAGACTTGACGGCGACGAACCTTGCTAGCTGCGCAATATCTGCGCCACTTCTTGTCGGCCGCGAGGGCTCCGCTACCTCTTCGCTCAGTCTTGCAGCCGCCGAGCCCCGTCCACGCTCGCGCGTCACGGTCCACAACGGTGTTCCTCCACCTGAGACTGGCCGTCCGGAGACAGCCCGGGAGTTCGCCAAACGTATCCGTCGTGTCGTTCTTCGGGTCCCCCCTGCGGAACGACAGGAGGGCGTGTGTGAGCCAGACCAAGTACCAGACACTCCAAGCGACGGGATGAACCAGCGGACGGCGGGCGCCAGCACTGACGGGCCCGGTACTGCACCAGAGTCTGAGGGGCCGCAGAAGGAAGCTGAAAAGCATGTTACTATTAGGCCAGCCACTCCGCACGAACAGCAGTCTCCAGAGGCGGCAGCGACAGCAGAGAACTCACTGCTGGATCATATCGCCGGAGTACACGATGGACTCCATCTCGAAACAGTCGTTCGAGGACGATATGAGGAAGACCCGTTCTTCGGTAACATACTGGCAAACGTGGGTCAGCACAAGAACTTCGAGGTCGCTGACGGCGTTCTTCACCTGAAGGATCGGGGCCGCAGACTGCTATGTATCCCTCACATTATGGTACACGGTCGGAACGTGCGCGAGATCGTAATTTCGCATGCACACTCACTCCTGGCGCACCTTGGGGCAAGCAAGACTGTTAGCCTGCTACGCGACCACGTCTGGTGGAAAAGCTTACATTCGGATGTTCAGGCTTACTGTGATACTTGCATGACTTGCCGCCGCAGTAAGCCGGCCAATCAGAAGCCGTACGGCCTACTCAATCCTCTTCCCGTACCGAGCGCGCCTTGGGAGTCTATTGGAATCGACTTCGTCGGTCCGTTGCCAGAATCTAAGGACCGCAACGGATCGTACGATGCAATAACGACTGTAATAGACCTCCTCACCGGTATGGTACATCTCGTGCCCAGCCGCACGGACTTCCGAGCGCGCGATGTGGCTGAGTTAGTTTTCGCCGAGGTCTATAAACATCACGGGCTACCGAAGTCCATCGTTAGCGACCGTGACGTCCTATTTACCAGCGCATTTTGGACGCACCTGCATAAGTTGATTGGCGTCGAGTTGCGCACCTCAAGCGCCTATCACCCGGAGTCGGACGGCTCCACAGAACGTGCCAACCGCACAGTATCGCAGATGCTACGACAGTGTATTCACGCATCTCAACGAGATTGGGCTGTAAAGTTACCTGCAATTGAATTTGCTATCAACATGGCACGATCTGAGTCTACCGGGTACGCACCGTTCTTCCTTAATCACGGACGCATGCCGAGCCCAATGATTTGGAACCGACCCTCGCATGATGAGTATCCTGGTGTACGAACGTACGCGGAAAAGATGAAGGCCGCTATCATGGCTGCGCATGATAGCATCCTCGCCGCCCGAGTCAAACAGACCAGGCTGGCGAATCGCAAGCGGCGGCCAGCCCCGTTTGTGAAGGGCGACCTCGTGTACATATCTACAAAGAATATTGCAATGCCGAAAGGGTTAGCACGAAAGCTTGCACCAAAGTTTATCGGACCTTACCAGATTACCCGCGACTTCGGCAACTCGTCATACCGGATTGCCCTCCCCACGAGTCTGAGCAGACGAGGAGTTCACGATGTGTTCCATGCATCGCTCCTGCGCATGCACGAACCGAATGATGACCGTCTGTTCCCTGGGCGACTAGACTCGCAAATCAGCAGTCTTCCTGAACAAGAGAGTGAATGGGCTATCCAGGAGATAGCCACGCACCGAGGAACGGGGGACCAGGCCTTGTTCGAGGCCATCTGGAAGTCAGGGGACCGATCCTGGGTCTCCTATCGATCGGTGGCGCACCTGCCAGTGCTTGAAGGCTATCTGGAGGCAATGGGTGTCAGCTCCGTCTCAGAACTACCGGATGGGACTGGCGAACCCCCAGAGGACCCACAAGTCTTCGTGGGAGGTGTGGACTTACTTTTTCAGGACTTCTTCGAGAGGCTCCGTGAACCTATAAGTAATCACACTGTCTACTCCTCCGACGCCATTCCCTCCTCTCCTTCCAGTCCCTCGCACTCTCTTCGCCCTCGAACTTCGCAGTACTCCATCACCAAACATCATGAACGTTCTCCACCCCCTCGCGACCATCGTCGCCAACGGCGAGGTCATCTTCACCGACCGCCAAGCGGGGTACTCGACCCTATTCATACCGGCCCAGCTCAAACTGTTCCTCGAGCTGGACGACGACATTCGCCGGGGACGATTCGACGCCCGCGTGCGCGCGATTCCAGCGGGCTACGACGATTTCCGATCGCTGTGGGACCTAGACACGGACAGCCCATATCAGCTAGCACCGCTCGATCACGACAAGGGTTCGGGTACTCAACTGAAGAAGCCCCTACCCGCCGCGATGCTCCTACCGTACGGCGTCCCCACGCAGACCAGCCTCTCCAGCCGCCAGTCCACCGAGGAAGAGGTTCTCGTGCGGCGACTCCTGCTCCGCACCGCTCAACAGAGCCTCCGCGCGTCCGACAACGCTCGCGCTGGCTACGAGGCCCGCGAAGCCAAGAGAGAGCGGAACACGCTCAACCGTCTCAGGACGCAGGCGATGGTGGGAGGAGGACACGTCGCCCATGGCGCTTCGTCTCGTCGCAAACGCCAGAGAATCGCTTCTTCGGACACGGCCGGTCCCAGCCTGACTACCCCAGCGCCTCCTCCGGTCGAAACCACGCCTCCCGCAGTCTTGGCGGTTATGGCGGACGAGCAGATCACGGTCGACGCCCCGGAGCCGGACCCCGCCCTCACTCTTGCTGCCGTTGGTGTGGACGCTAACGACGGCCTGGATGGCCTGGATACGTTGGAGCTGTTTGAAGACCCTATCTCATTGTTCGATTAGTTTTACTTCACGGTACTTGGGCATCGTGGGACGATACCCGGAGGGCGTATGTAACGGCGCGCTCTACTCCCATCGAGCGCTCTTTCCTTTTTCGTCACTCATCCCCATCAGGCTCGAAACCTTCGTGCTCTCGCCCTATCTCTCTCTCGTCTTGAATCCTAATCATTCCTGTCTCACGTCTGCTTCTATATAAGCCTGCCTGTATCTTGTATCTCCTCAGTATTCTCCTAGAATCGACGGACTCGTAACCTGTCTGTTCTCGGCGTGAATCTCTTCTCTCGTGTCGCACCACCGACTCTATTGAGCCGCGAGCGCGACAGTCTGAGAGCCGCCTCGAGTGAGCGACTCGACTGGCAGTGGCACCGACCGGACGGGCGGGCGGGGGAGGCGATCGGAGTGCGGAGGGGACGGAGGGGGGCCCGGAGGAGAGATGCCGGATTGGGGAGGTTACCGGGGGGATGGAAGCGGGGAGGCGTGGGAATGATGGAAGGGGAGGGTGATTCTTGGAGGCGTCGAAGAGAAGCGCGGGCGGTGGATGTCGATGGGAGATGCCAGATGGGGCCGGGGGTGGACTGCAATCCAAGCCAAGCTGGGTAGGCTACACTGCGGTAAGCAGCAGAGCAAGGATCTGACGGGCCGCGTGCGTCGTCGTACGTTGGATCACCGAATCCGAATCCGAATCCAAATCCAAATCCAAATCTGCCATCCCATCCACCCTCTCCCTCAAAGACGCGTCGGTCCCAGTCACTGAGTATATATTCCCTCCATGTCCCCTCAGACCCCTCCCTCCTCCCCTCCCCCATGGTCCACCTCGTCCTCTCCACCACAAGGGGCAACTCCGGCAACCGCTACTTCCCCCACCAGGGCTACCTCGGCCTCACCCCAGTCCGCGTAGAGGGCGGTACGTCTCCTTCCCTCTCCCGCACCCGCACCCGCACCCCGTCCTCCACCATTCCCCCATCCTCCCGCCCCGCGTCCTGCACGCTCCTACTGATTCACCGGCCATTCCAGTCGTACGAACAAAACTCGACGAAGATGGCAAACCTATCCCCGCCCGCGCTCTCTCCATCTCCATTCGCTGCTACCAATCCCGCCTTACCCGCTCCCGCACCTTCCGCTCCACCCTCGTCGTCGATCATACAGACGTCCTCTGGGTGAAACCGCCAGACAAGGAATATGCAGACGTCGCAGAGCTCGACTTTCCCTTCAAGCTCACCCTGCCAAAACGAACGCCCGGTTTCAGCACAGCAAACTACCAGGATTACCGCGTATTCTGGCGTTTAGAAGCAGGTATGTACTCTCCCCTCCCCTCCTCTCCTCAACCCGCCCCGCCCGCCCGCCCGCCCGCCCTCCCCTCCCTGCTGCCACCCCCGTCTGTCCATCTGTCTTGGGCCAATTCAAACCATTCGTCTCACTCCACCTTCTTTCTCCACCCATCAAAGTTCTCGACCACGTCCGCATTCCCAAAGTCGGCTCTCGCATCGTCCGCTATTATGACCTCGGTCTCGTACGTTACGACCTTCCGCCTTCACGACCCCTCAAGCATCCATCAGAACCCCACTCATCAACTCACGCATTGCTCCACCAAACGTCCAAGCCTCGCGCGCCCGTTGTACGCTATAACGTCTCCGTCCCCACAATACCCGTAGGTCCTGCCGACGTCTTTCTCGCGACCGTCTCCATGCAGCCCTTAGACCGCGCCGTCACCGTTCGCAGCGCAACTGTATCCGTAGAGCGACGAATTGATCTCCATAATATCCCCGCTGCTCCCACTCCACTCGTGACTGCTGGTATCAACCACACTGCTGCCGCGGCTCCTTCTCCAGGCCCTGCCCTCTCGCCTGCTTCTCCAACCTCTTCGTCTAACTCTGATGACCAGTCTGAGGATGCTTCTACGCCCACGACAAGTCGCTTTGCTCAGTCTCGCACCGGGTCTGATGTGTCGCCGTATGCGTCTTCTAGCGGAAGCTATGCCACCTTCGATTCTGTAGCCAGCAACTTCTCTAGTTCATCTTCTCGCCCTCTGTTGTCTCCTTCGAGCTCTGGACCTACGCCGCCTATTCCCATCCCTCGTTCACACTCCGCACCTTCCCCCAACCCCTCTCCCTCCAGTTCCTTCACGCCGCTCTCGCCATCTTCATCAGCTTCTTCTGAATCTCCTTTGAAGACGCTCACATCGACTCTGGTTTCCTCCGACTCTGGCCCTTTCTCATGCGACGCCGCGGGTGTATGGTCCAAGACGCTCACCTTACAATGGCCGGAGAATCGCGGGCATTATCGGTGGGCGATCGGGGAGACCATGCAGTCCGACTTTGCCTCCGTCCGGTTCTTCGTTCGGACAAAGGTGGTCGTGCATGGGCCCGGCGGGACAGACACGCTCGAACTAGAGCCGACAGAACTGACCGTAGTGTCGACAAACGAGGCAGAACGCAGGAGCGCGATGGAGAAGTGGGCGGAGCAGAAAGAGGGCGCGCTCAGGAGCAAATCGAAAAGCCCATGGCGGAGGCGAGGGGATGAAGGGGGCGCGGACGGCCCGCCGCCCAGCTCTGCGACGAGCAGCACCCACGGGAAATCGAGTGGCTACGGGTTGCCTTCACCACCGCAGACCCCGGCGCATTCCCCCGAAGGGTCGGACGGTCGGAAGCTTTCCTCGGCCAACGGCTCGAGCAGCAAGCCGCCGCGGAAGAAGGCGTCGCGAAGACCGCACACCTCTGCCGGGCCACGCGACAAGTCGAACTTCGCGTACAGCGCACCCGCGGAGATGGTGAGCCTTCGGTCAGAACCCGACCACGACCAGACCGCGAGCCGCCATTCGGCCTCAAGTTCATCCACTTCGCACGGTCACTCGCATGTGGGCAAACGGCTGAGGGAAAGCGGGCTGGGGGAGAGCATGCTGTACGCGGTGGACATCGTGAAGGGCAAGTCGCGCGCGCGAGAAGGCGAGAAGCGGGCTCGCGACGAAACCAAAAGCCACGAGGAGCGCGAGCGGGAGCGGCAGCGCGAACGCGTGAAGAACACTGGGCTGGGGCTGCAGCTCGGCCTCGAGCGCGAGCAGGTGCGCGCGTGGGAGGAGGAGCTCGCGCGCATCGAGCTGCAATCACGACGCAGCAGCGCGGGCATGCTCGGCTTGTGGGGAACGTCGCGGCGGCGGAACGGCGGATGATGAGCGCAGTGGGATGCTGCTGCGCCGAGCTGAGCCAATCCTCTCGGATCCTCCGTCTTCGCGCCTGCGCCTGTCGCTGCGGCGCCGCGGCGGTCCTCCTGGACAACGCGCCCGCCATTGATTTCGACATCCTGCCATGGCGCCACCGGGCACTGCGCTATTGTGTCTGCTGGCGGGCCGCCCGCGGGCGGCGGCAACGAACGCCACGACCACGCGGGTACGGGCCCTCTCGCCCCATCGTTTCACTTCGACTTTCTCGACTTCGACTGTCAACCATCGTTACGCATTGTCATTGCGAGGTGTCTCGGATGTCGCCCTTCTTGGCCGTCGCCACGCAGAGTGCGCGCGCGCCACGGAATTCTGATCCTGCACGCTGTTTATTCTATTCGACTTCGACCGGTCCTCTCCCCGCTGTCGCTCTCGCCGTCCCGGATTTCGTTTCGTTTCGTTTCGTTCGTCATCATGTTGTTGTTGTCGTACCAGTCTCTCTCCCATTCTCGCACGACGTTTCGTCCTCTCTCTGCACATATACAGGTACTCGTAGCTAGTCCTCATGACCACGCGCATCGTTCCTCCTCACGCACGCACGTCTCTCTGTCAGTGTCTGTCTCATCCTATTTGTCCGTCTCCGTCTCTCCGTCGTCGTCACTCGGCATGCACCCACAACCTTAACTGAAATCGCACGCGCTATCCTGTAATACCGCCCGTCTCGATAATACCCAGACTCCGGAGCCCGGACGCGTTTCCTCGCTCTCCTTCCGCCGTCAGGCGCGTTACGGTTCGATCTTCGTCAGAATCGCAGGCCTTCCGCGCACCTGCCGCCCGCGATGACCAACGCACGCGCCCGGTACAGAAGCATTCGCATCCTTCGGCATCGATCCTCGCACGGCATACCGCGCCTGGACACTCTTCGCGATGTAGTGGTGTGTTGTGTCACCCGCGATGTCATGGTCATGCAACATCGTTTGACCAGGCGCTATCTGTTCTCTCCCCGCCCGCCGTGAATACGGGATGCTGCATGCACGCACGCACGCACGCACGCTAGACTTCGGACACCGATCACACCCTGATTCTCTCTCGCCGTCACAAGAATGCACGCACTGCGTCGAGCGGCCTGACGCCTGACGCGAGGGGGCCCTCTCTTGCACTACTGACGGTATTCTAGGCCGGCCAAGCACCGCGGCAGCTGTTAGTGGAGCGATAGATGATGGCTCGCTGACTTGCGCTCCCGATTTCGCGCTGTCGACGGCGCACGCGTGCGATTGCACCGCGACGACTCCACAGCGGCGGGCGAAGCGAAAATGACAATGAACCGACGACGGAGACCATCAGTTGCGCGTCGCCCGTCGCCTGCGTCGTCCGGCGGCAGCGCCGTCCAGGAAATCGCGCATGACAACTCTATTTTCTCTGGGATCACGCATGTCCGTCATCCTGTGGTCATCCTGCCTGCCTGCCTGCATCGCGCGCGTGCGTCTTGGCAGACGTTCTCCGGGGGTTGCGGCTCCGGCCGATGGTCGCTTGCACCCTCGAGCTCATTACAGCCCATCCCGCGCCCGCACGGTGTTCCCTCCCGGCGTCGAATCCGAGGTTCTCCAATTCCAAGACATCCGGAATGCACGAACGAACCCTCTTCGTCTCGCCGTCCCGACTCCCCAGTCCACCTTACCCGAGCTTGACGTGCACACCACAGCCACGCGCTGGCCAGCCTGCAGCTCAGGCTGAACCGTCCACCGAGCCGCAGGCGACCATCGCAGCGTTTCCCGGCCGCGGGTTCGGAGGACGGAGGCGTGCAGCGCTCGACTCCGGGTCTAACTCCTTTTGGGCTGTATCGAGCTTCGAGCTTCGCGGATTGAGAACGCGGCGCAACACAAACCTTCCGGCGCCCCGGGTTCCATCTGCCTTGAACGTTGAGACGATCGCTATCGGGGCCCGTCAGCGTCATAAGCGCCTACCCGCTCATTCATGGGCGTCTGAGCACTTGGTCTTAGGCTTGCAGCAGTTGTCGTGGATCGCCGCATGGCCATTGTGATCCCGACTCGAGCGGTGAAGTCGAGGCTTACGCCGGTCAATGTGAAGGGCGCGTGTATTGAATCCGCTCTTGTGGAGTGGCGTATTCAGGCATGGATGGTGTCGGTCGGTGTCGGGTGCGTCATGGGGGCAACCCTCGTCGCTATGGTGCTAGGCCCAGAACCGCGAGATGAGTGCAGAACCAAGCGGTCGCGGGGGGCGTGTCGCGGGCGCGGGCGCGGTGAAGATGCTGGGAAGCTATGGTGTAGTAAGGATCGAAGAGGCATGACCACGTCTCTGCTGCGGCGAGGTGCGCGCGGACGTCAAGTCGAAGAATAGACTCGGGAAGTGCGACACGAGGTGGACCTTCGGGTGCATCTGAACAGTATATGAATGAGTTGATTGTGTGTTCGAGATGCACTCACTGCAAGCGGACGGAGCGCCGCTCACGGTACGTCGACGTAAAGATTGCGTTGTGTTTCGCACGGGCGATAGGATAGAGGTGGCTTCTGCTGCATTGCGACTGTGCGTCAACAAGCCGAGCATGCGCATCCGTACTGATGCTCGGGGTTCAAAGCCATGTTATAACCGCAAGGTTGGAGTTTGGTCAGCCACTACTGATCATGATATTGCGTCCCTGCGGTCCCGAAAAGCTCACCAGGTGGTCGAGGAGCGTCAGCGCCACGATAGGCGCGACTTTTACGGGCCGTCGGGACGGAAGAAGGGTGGTATGATGCTTGGCGTACGTCGGCGTATTGACTTCTTTCATTGTTTGCAATGATGCTCATCTGTTGGTGGCGTCAGGATGTGGAACAGTAGCCATTTTGCGGACAACCGCAGGTGCGAGTGACCCGCCCGATGCACGCGTATCGACTAATACTTGTGATACGGCTGCATGAGAAGACTTGGCTATTCGCCGGCCTCACCTCCGTCGACGGCCCGCGACGTATTCTTCCAGTCTGTCTTGTGTGTGCTGTCTTGTGTGCGTCCAAAGCGCGAGGTGCAGAACAAGACCAGCTGATCCATTTCGCCGTCGGCTAGAGGCAGCTTCTCGCTGTTCTTGCCAACTCTTCTTCCGGACATGCGTTGGGATACGTCCGATGAAGATCGGAGAATTCGTAAGTGAACAAGCCCACAGCGACGCACGCTCCCCTGCCACGAGGGCGTACATCGTATGAGATGATTGTGATTAGCAGGAGCCGGCCGGCCGACGCTGGGATTTATGCGCGGTCACGCTCTCATTCAACACGCACGCATCGCGCCAAGCCAATTGGATCAGAAAAGAGTCGCTCAGCCGTGATTTATGGAAACGTATATGGTCAGGAGACGAATGGTGTTGATGGGTAGATGCAGCAATCGAGGACGACGCTGGCCCACGACGCGGAGCAGCGCCAGAGAACATTCCCATCGCTTATCAAAGTTACTGCATTTGGCACTTACTGTGGTTGGACTGCGTAGTACTTGACCGGCTTGACTATAAACCACTCCTCCGTCGTTCTCACTGGTAACTGTGCTTACATCGCGATTAACCGATATGTAGATACGAGTGCTATGTCCAGCCCGAACACTGGATGTTCAATTGCTCTCCATGGGCCTCATCAATGGCGTACCCTTGCCATCAGTCCGGCTTGAACACTTGAGCTGCCAGCCCAGTACGTACAAGCGGATATCATTTCGCTCACTCTGTGTAAGCCGTTCAATTACTCATGGACATGCTTGTCACAGGCTCTCATGGGGATCCCGCATGTTGGTACGTGTGGGCCACATTTGTTCGCGAATCGCAGGCGCATCTCCGCCTGATCATAGGTTCCGCCGAGGCTATGTACGTGGGCATCTAGTAGCACATGGTCCTCCCTGATCTTCTCAGCGTTCGGAGCCCTGCCGCCTTCATTTCAGGTCCTTCTACACTCTCCGGCTTGCTCAATATGGGTTTGAATGGCACACATCTCCAAGGTATGTGTCCGGTTGTTTACCCTGATCTATATGGGTGCCGAGGCCCAGCACCTCACAAGCATACCATATCAGCGAAATCTGGCAGTTGATGCTCGGATGGCCGCTGGAGCACCGTACAGAGCTCAATCCTCCCACCCAGGCATCTCTGCCGATATATCGGCTGGCACTTCGGCATCTGTCCCAAGATATGTTTCCCCCGTCTTACGGCATGAGTGCGGCACCGAAGGGGCAACATACTCCGCTGGCCAGACCGTCCGAAGCAGCGCAAGTGCTGCTTCTAGTGTTCTTGCCCTCTCAGCTCCATGCCTCGTGGGCGAGATGCCGAACTTTTGTGCGCTATGACTGTCCTGGACGGGGCTTTTCAGCGAGCTTGCAGTCATCCGTTCACTGGATACGCTTCCAAATTGTCCGGACCGGCTCTGACGATCACCACCGGTGAGCGCTGCGCCCAATGTGCTATGTGGTGGGTACTGTATCTCCTGTTTCGTTGGAGAACATGATGGCCAGTCAAGCCACGGCACAGATTATAATGGCCTTCTCCCTAGCTCCGACTGTCTGTTTCACACAGAACCGTAAACTTTGCCTCCGCCGTGGATGTCCAGCAGAGTTTCATCAACTTTGGGCCGACACCTCGCGTTCCGGTAGATTAACAGATGGGAGCTGCCAGCTGAGCATCGATGGCTGATGCGCATTGTCAGATAGCTCAATATCCTGTCATTCCGAGAGGTTTCAGACCCTTAGGCCGACCCATCGGACGCCGAGTAAGAGTCGCGGTTGCACGGCCTGACGGACGGATTCCGTCAATCTGCCTACCCTCAACCGCGCGGGACAATCGAAGAGGCCTCGCCGGCGGCGATGGCAGGCTTCGCGCACGCAGCACGTAGCACGTACATTCTGGGTGCGTTCCGCTCTACCCAGTGGAGGGGAGCTCGGGGAGAACATCGCTGCGGTCCCTCCGCTCTACCTACCCCGACTACCCGTGCGGATGACCCGCGGCTCTGCCACGCTTCCGAGGTAAGCGTCGAAAGCGGGTGCTTCGCGTGGGGAGGGAGAAAGGGCCATCGTGGGAGGGGTGCGACATTCGTCAATGAAGCGAAGAAGGTCCACGTACGTACAGTGATTTTGCGAGGCTGCGACTGTGCGAGATGCTTCTGTGGGGGCCTATGGTATTCTTGCAGGCATCTTGTCCTACTAGCCGATACATTTGCGTCGCTGATGACGTATGTATGTCTGCGAGGATATTAGCTCGAGGCAATTGACCTGCCTTGATCTTCGCAGATACCACCGCTAGTTCCTGACGAAAGGGCCATCCGAGACCTCTTCGCATGCGCCACGTCGCTGCTCACATGTAGGGCGGCCAGAACCGTTTCCGAGAGTCTGGAAACTATGGACCAGCCGCGTATTTTCCTGTGGCGCAACGTAAGGATGCCTCACAGAGCAGACAGGCTTGCCACGAGTGTACGGGAGAACGCTCTCGCTCTGGGCCGAGTCTTGGACCGACTCACGGACTCAAGCTGACCTTGTTCTTGGTCCAGCAAATTCATTGAACGGTGCAGTACCACATGACAGTACGAAGTGGGAATTCCTCCGTGGGTTCCCAATTTGCGCGCGGCACTCCGTCCGTATACGGTCTGCCTTGTATTGGCATGAAGGTTCTGTTCTCAGGATTCCCTAAAGAGGCTGAAGGGACCGGTGGTGAGCTGGGGTCTCAAGTGTCGTGGCTTTGCCAATGGAGCGAAGATATCGGTAGGTTATAGGGTCTCAGTGTCGCCTAAGAGTTTGTCCGAGGGTGGTGCTGTCTTATGTATGCCCTACTCATACTTACATGCGGCTTTGAAGAACCGGAAATTCGTGACCTACTGACTCCGATACATCCCCCGGAATGTAGCCTCCATGACTATGGCATGCCCCTCAGAACGGCAGCGAACAGAACAGGTCGGTGGTCGTATTCTGTCTCGCCGGGTGAGCGAAAGGGCCCTCGGCAGCGGCCAATTACTATGGAAATTCTAGAGAGGTGCAGGCAGCATGCGCTCAATCTCGTCTTCCGACTCGTCATCGCTGTCCGGAGTTCGCTCCGCATCCTCGCGTGTCAAGGCCTCCAGCTCCTCGAGATCCCAACCAATCGCGGCCTTCTGGATCCGCAGGGTTTTCACTTGCTCCGCAAGCCTCGCCAAAATAGCGTCCCTAGTAGGATTATTAAATGCCATGGTCCAAGAAAGCAGAAACTTACTCGGCATATGCAAACGTCCAGACGACAAAATCGTCTACCCAAATTTTGCTGTACACGTAGTATACATCGTGGTGATCCAGAATATCTTTCATCTCGAGTAAACATCGAGTGACGACCCGTTTTCCCTGCGCAAGGAGCGCCGCAACATCCGCACGGCAGGCCTCCGCGAGAGCGAATGACCGGTACAGTGGGAACGCGAGAGACCGCCGGTATGAAGCGGTGAACGTGGCCGTAAGCTCAGCCTCCGAGAATTCAGAAGCTTCAGGGACTGGGACAGGCGCGTATGGTGGGGGATCGAGAGCGGAGAATGCGGGCGTTAGAGAAGATATTGTCCATGCGCTCTCCGGCGTCGGGTCGTGCTGTGTTGTCCGCATTTCGTATGCGTACGCGAACAGCAGGGTGAGTAATGTGAGGTATAGGTTGTGTGTCTGCTCCAATGTAGCAAGGTCTGTGATAGCCGCAGCTTAGGATGAGACCCTGATTTCATAGCGGCAAAGAGAACGTACACTCTTTGCGGGGTAGCCGCAGCATGGTCAAATTCTCCTTCTCCGTATACTGGAACTCTTCCGTGCTTGTAACGTGAGGATTGGGCCAAGCGATCAACTCCCGAATGTATTCATCATCAGCATAATCGGCCCTAGGAGGTAATGCGTTCGATGAGCGGCATGAATATTGACAGTGGCGTGACGGCATACATGTAGTGCTCCTCGTCCCACTTCTGCTCCTCATGCTTTAGACGCCGTTCACGGCGCTCTTGTGGGGGACATGTCTCCGCATCGGTTCCTAGCTCGTTCACCTCGTTCTCGCTGTGTTCCACATGCCTGAAGTAACCCGAGTGCATGTCCAGGAAGCCGTAGCGCCGCTCCGCGGTAGTCTGCAGAGCCGGCAGCGGCTCTGGCACTTTTTGAGGTAGTTGCCAATCACTTTCCGCAGCTGCAGACGATGCGGGGTTAGGATACGATGTGATAAAAACGGGCTGATGGGCATCGTACCTTCGAGGATCTCTTGCTGCTCGAGAGTGAGCCCTTCTGTACGGGCGGCCAGCTCGATATCTGCATCTTGAAGATCCGTCTCGGTAGAGTCGAGCACCTCGATAACGGGCTGCGGCGGGGCATTTTTTGACGGCCGAGGAGCAAGGAGCTTAGCGAGCAGGTCGAGGTCCTTGAACTCCTGTCCGGGGGTCTCTTTGGTCAACGTAACCGTCAGATATCCGGTACTCGGGTCATAGACGGCAGATGAGGCGTCATCTTCGACGAGTGGGTGTGGGAAGTTCAGACGAAGGAAATAGGGATTGATGTGGACGCTGAAGAGCGTCTCGTCGACATTTATCTCGACGTCGGATGCCTACTTGCGGTTCGTTCTTTTCAGCGCAAAAGCGGTGGCACAGAGCTCTGAGACACCTACTCGCACAGAAGGACAGTATATAGTGACGATGACCGACTTGTCCGTCTGCGAACACGAAAAGCGAGGGGTGATCATGGTGGTGGTAGTCGGAGTGTCCGTGGATGGATGGACGCGGGCGCTCCGTGCTCGGACAGAGATCTCGGAGCGCTTGGGTGGGTAGAACAAGTCCGAGATCGCAAGTCTGCACTGTCTCCTCCTCTCCTCCTGCAATCCCGGCTGCTCTCTTGCACGTTCACTCGTTGAGCACAGTGGGTCTTTATACACCGTAAGCCGACGTGTCGAATGATACGAGAAGAGTCAAAAATCTGATTGGAGGTCGTGACTCAGACGATCTCCCTCGGGCTTGTCAAACGCTTGAGCAGCCACCCATAAAACCCAGTCTGCCCGGTCTGTTCACTGGTACACCCGTGTATATCCATTCAACATGTCCGTAGACACTCAGGTGAGCCAATATCTAACAAACTTCCTCAGATCGACCCTGACCCTTCCTTGGATCGTGCAGAAACTCCCCGCGTTCCCTCCGCTCTCCACGGTCGAGCAGATCATCCTCAAAGAGAAGAAGGGGAACTGCGTACCAGTCTATGTCGAGCTTCCCGGAGACCTCCTCACGCCATGTGTTGCGTACTTGCGGATAGCAAAGGACTCCAAGTACAGTTTCCTGCTAGAGTCGGTGGTTGCGGGAGAGAACTTGGCGCGATACAGCTTCATCGGTGCTGGTGCGTTCACTCTGTTCAATCTGCTCTTGCGCCAAGATCTCACAAATCCTTGATTTAGACCCTTTCAAGATCATTCGTGTGGGGCCGAATGAGGAGGTCACAGGCGATCCCATGGTTGCGCTGCAGAAGGAGCTCGGGGTATACAGATACGTCAAGCTGCCCGAAGTGCCCACATTCACTGGCGGTGCAATCGGCTACGTCGGTTACGATTCCATCCAGCACTTCGAGCCCAAGACCGCGCGCCCGCTCGAGGACCCGCTGCGCATACCAGAAGCCATCTTCATGCTCGTCGACACCCTCCTCATTTATGACCATCTGTACCAGAGCGTCAAGGTCGTCTCGCACGTCTTCTGCCCCGGGGACGCCGGGCAAGTCAACCTTTCCTTCATCTACCAAACTGCGGTCTCCAAGGCCAGGAGGCTTGCGAAGCTCGTCATGAGCAGCGCGACTCCTGAGGTCTACCAGCAGCCTATTGTGCTCGGCAACGAGGCGGTATCGAACGTTGGGAAGGAGGGATACGAGCGTTTCGTCACCGAGCTGAAGAAGCACATAGTGGCGGGCGACATCATCCAGGCCGTTCCTTCACAAAGGCTGGCCCGTCCGACGACCCTGCACCCATTCAATGCGTACCGGCACTTGCGCCGCATAAACCCCAGCCCGTACATGTTCTACCTTGACTGCGGCCATCTGCAGATTGTCGGCGCGAGTCCGGAGACGCTCTGTAAGGTCGAGAAGAACAAGGTCTACAACCACGCTATCGCCGGTACTATCCGACGAGGGAAGACTCTGGAGGGTGCGTTCTCAATCCCCATGAAAAGGTAGCGATTTGCTGACTTGATATGCAGAGGATGAGAAGCTCGGTGCTGAGCTCCTCTCTTCTGAGAAGGATCGGGCAGAGCACATCATGCTGGTTGACCTCGCACGCAACGACGTCAACAGGGTTTGCAAGCCGGAGACGGTGCACGTCGACCATCTTTTGAGGCTGGAAAAGTTCAGCCACGTCATTCACTTGACCTCGCAAGTGTCTGGCATGCTTCGGGAGGGCAAGAACAGGTGCGCTTTTCGAGCTCTTGAGAGACCATCTGGCCTAATGCATTGGCAGGTTCGATGCGTTCCGTTCGATCTTCCCGGCCGGTACCGTCTCGGGGGCCCCGAAAATCAAGGCGATCGAACTCATTTACGAGCTCGAGAAGCAGCGACGCGGCATCTACGCTGGTGCGGTTGGCCGCTTCGACTTCGCTGATGACGAGATGGATACTTGCATTGCTATTCGCACAATGGCGTTCAAGGACGGCATCGCGTACCTCCAGGCGGGCGGAGGTATCGTCTTCGACAGTGTAGAAGAGGACGAGTACATCGAGACTATCAACAAACTGAAGGGTAACGTGCGCGCTTTGGAAGCGGCTGAACGTGAGTTGCAATTATGCTGGTCCTTTCTGAACCCGTGCAGCGCTGACCAAACGAGCAGAGTATTGGTATGATATCCAGAACGCCAAGGCCGCACCGACGCCATGAGGGTAGATTAGAGGACATTATGTACTACTAGTATAGGTCTATACGAAGGGCTCCCTAGATCTTGCTCTCTTGCTGGCCGCGAGCGCAGCTTTCGCCTGCTCCTCCTGATAGATCGCGACACCTTCCCGCCCGGCTACGCTGAGCAGACCGGAGATGAGCTCCGCCGTCCGAGTACTCTCGTCGTTTGCGGGAATGGGGTACATGACGATCCGAGGGTCGACGTTCGAGTCGACAATACCGATCGTGGGTACGTGCTCAAGAGCACATTCCCGGATGGCGTGGATATTGGGAATGGGGTTGAGGAAAATGGCGAGGTCGGGAATGACCTGCTCGTCGCGAGCGACCTCAGGGCCGAACATGTGGACTCTGTTCGTCAGAGTACCCGGTAGCCACCGTTCGCCGACGTGATAGCCCTGCTTGCCCATACGTTCTGCGGCCATACGGACGGGCTGGCGGAGGTCCGCACGGGTGCCGACAAATACGACAGAACCGCCCCTTGCGGCAACGCCTCGTACGACTTGCGCTGCTCGGCGAAGAAGTGGGAGCGTGTGGTCGAGGTCGATGATCGTGATGCCAGCACGGACACCGTACGCGTAGGGCACAAAGTTGGGGTTCATGCGCTTCTGGGAGTGACCGAAGTGTGCGCCAGAGGCGATGAGGGCGGAGAGCGTGACATCCTTGGGGGCGACGGGTCGGTGGAGGGTATGGTGCGGCTGGAAGGTGTTGTCTCGCGTCTGCGTTGAGCCAAACTCTCCAAACGTCTCGACTGCGATAGCCTATAAGACTTTGGCCATTATCGGACAGCATAAGCCATGTACGCACGGAGGGTTTCGTACTGTGCCCGCTTGAGCTGGAAGTTTGTCCAGTCCTCGGGTGACTCGAGGGGCCTCTCTTCGACCTTTGCAAACGAGGAGTTCTGACGGACCCGTGCAGCCCCCGCCGCGGCGAGTGATGAGCAGCGAGCGACAGCTGGGGCGCGGTGTCGGAGGAGAGAGAGAGCCATGGGAGTCGGAGGAGGTGGCTCGAAGTCGGACGCGGTGGCTGCGAATGGCGAATGGGATTCCTGTCGCGCGTCTGGCGTCTAAGCGCGCGTGGCAGTCGCTTACCTCAGCGGACCTCGCCGATTTTTTTTCCTCTTCATCTCGCTCGCGCCGTCCCAGCCTTGGCTTCACCCTCTCTCTCCCTCAACCCACTTCCCTCTCTCTCCCTCTCTTCTCCCTCACTCTTTCTCTTCTCATCAAAAATGGAGGACATCTTCGACGGCGCTGTTGGCATTGATCTCGGCACCACCTACTCGTGAGTGCTCGGCGACTGGCCCGCGTTTTGGTGCGCGCGACTGATCCTAACTTGCGCTACAGTTGCGTCGGTGTTTGGCAAAACGACCGCGTTGAGATCATTGCCAATGACCGTAAGTACACTCCATTCGCGCACCGAAGCGTTTTCCAACCTTGGCGATTGCAGAGGGCAACCGTACCACCCCCTCCTACGTCGCTTTCTCCGCCGAGGAGCGTCTGATCGGTGATGCCGCGAAGAACCAGGCGGCGATGAACCCCAAGAACACCGTCTTCGACGCGAAGCGTCTCATCGGCCGGAGATACGAGTGAGTAGCGGTGCTTTCTGGGCGCGATATGAGAGACTGATTTTACCTCAAAATAGCGACCCTGATGTCAAGAAGGACATGGCTCACTGGCCTTTCGAGGTCATTGAGAAGGACGGCTCTCCTCTCATCAAGGTCAACTACCTCGGTGAGGAGAAGACCTTCTCCCCTCAGGAGATCTCCTCCATGGTCCTTACGAAGATGAAGGAGATTGCTGAGGCCAAGCTTGGCAAGACCGTCAAGAAGGCTGTTGTCACGTAAGTTTGCGGAAAGTGTGTTATCTGCAAAGTGCACGCGCTTACCGCATGTACAGTGTCCCTGCGTACTTCAACGACTCGCAGCGTCTCGCGACCAAGGATGCTGGTTCCATCGCTGGCCTCGAGGTTCTCCGTATCATCAACGAGCCCACCGCTGCCGCCATTGCCTACGGTCTCGACCGCCAGTCGAGCGCGGAGAAGAACGTTCTCATTTTCGACCTTGGTGGAGGAACTTTCGATGTTTCCCTCCTCAACATCACCGGTGGTGTCTTTGCCGTCAAAGCGACTGCTGGCGATACCCACTTGGGTGGTGAGGACTTCGACAACAACCTCCTTGAATTCTTCAAGAAGGAGTTCCAGAAGAAGACTGGCCACGACATCTCCGACGATGCTCGTGCCCTCCGTCGTCTCCGCTCTGCTTGCGAGCGTGCCAAGCGTACCCTCTCCAGTGTTGCGCAGACCACCGTTGAGGTCGACTCCCTCTACCAGGGCGAGGACTTCTCCGCGAACATCACCCGCGCTCGTTTCGAGGAGATCAACGCCGCTCTCTTCAAGTCCACGCTTGACCCCGTTGAGCGTGTGCTGAAGGATGCGAAGATGCCCCGTGAGAAGGTCGATGACATCGTCCTTGTCGGTGGTTCGACTCGTATTCCCAAGATCCAGTCGCTCGTCTCCGAGTACTTCGGTGGCCGCCAGCTCAACAAGTCCATCAACCCCGATGAGGCTGTTGCCTACGGTGCCGCCGTCCAGGCCGCTATTCTCACTGGCCAGACCTCCGACAAGACTCAGGACCTCCTCCTCCTTGATGTCACTCCCCTCTCCCTCGGTGTCGCCATGCAGGGTGACATCTTCGGTGTCGTCGTCCCCCGTAACACCCCCATCCCCACCAACAAGTCCCGTGTCTTCACGACCGTCGAGGACAACCAGACGACCGTCACCTTCCCCGTGTACGAGGGTGAGCGCACCCAGTGCCGCGACAACCGTCTCCTCGGCGAGTTCGAGCTCACTGGCATTCCCCCCATGCCCCGTGGCCAGGCGGAGCTTGTCACCACCTTCGAGGTCGACGCGAACGGTCTTCTCAAGGTCACCGCGCAGGACCGTGCCTCTGGCCGCAAGGCGCAGATTTCGATCACCAACTCCGTTGGCCGTCTCTCATCCGTTGAGATCGAGCAGATGATCAAGGACGCCGAGCAGTACAAGCAGGCGGACAAGGAGTTCAGCGCACGGCACGAGGCGAAGGCCGACCTCGAGAGCTACATCCACCAGGTCGAGAACACGATCACCAGCCCCGAGATCGGCATGAAGATCAAGCGTCATGCTAAGGCTCAGGTCGAGGCTGAGCTCGCGCGTGCGCTCGAGAAGCTCGAGATCGAGGACTCGACCGCGGACGAGCTCCGCAAGGCGCAGCTCGGCATCAAGCGTGCGCTCCAAAAGGCGACCGCTGGCATGCGGTGAGGGGCGCTCTTGAGCGACTCCTTTTCCTTGCCTGTTTAGCTCGCGTGCAGTTGGTGTGGTGGGCGTGTAGGATGTAGTAGATGCTCTGGTCTGGCGTCGTCATTGTTCTTTTCGCATCCTGTTGTTGTTTCATGTTCTCCCGTACAAAATTGAAGCTTTCCCTTCTGTATCATGTACGCATGATGTCACGACCTGCATGAATACGATAGTTTCGGTGCATAAGGGACGATCATCGAATGCAACAACCCGGTGCGAGGACAGCTGAGAACATAGTGCTACAATACACTGCGACGACATGACAGCTCTAGGAATTCATGGCACGGTGTATTCTTAACGCTACTTCGAGGATCCAAAGCTCTTCGTCTGCACCGTCGCACAACGCCTTGTCTGCCTCCGCGAATGCCAGAGCGCACCGAGACTTCTGACGTGGTGTCAGTGTTGGATGTGCTACGACGTGGTCGTGAAGCTGTACAGCAAAGTCAGTCATGCTGCGCTACATGCGCTCATGTATCACTTGCCTGTGAGATTATTTGGGAGGCAGAGTAGCCTTCCCGGATGACGCCCTTGACCTTCCTCTTCACACCATCGAAGCCCTTGGCCTTCACTCGCCCGGAATCGTCCACATCGACGTCCATGCCATTCCCGTGGACGCGCTCTATTCCGAGCGCTTCGGCGAAATCCTCGATTACCGCGTCAGGGACTACACCAGCGATCTCTTGAATGTCGCGAGGAGTAATGTCTGTAGGCGGAGTGCTGGCGAGAGCGAGACGGGATGCGGACTGGAGGTAAGTGATAGCGCGCCGGAGGTCTCCTTGCGAAGTGGATATGAGGGCGTCGATGGTTTCGGGGGTGACGGGGATGTTTTCGGCGGAGGCGATCTGAGCGAGGCGCGTGGAGGTGGAGGTAGGATCGAGGGGCTTGAAGCGGAACTTAGAACAACGGGAAGCGAGGGGTTCGATAATCCTGTACGAAGAGATTAGTAGCTGCTCATATGGATTCAACGAGAGGTATGCGATATTGTGCAGTGACCAGTGCAGTTGGGCGCACTGAAACTAGACTCACCTCGTCACGTAGTTGCAAACGAGGCAGAAACGCGTGATGCGTGCATATAACTCCATTATTCGCCGAAGTGCAGCTTGGGCATCTTGAGTCATGGAGTCCGCCTCATCCAAGATGATGATCTTGTAAGGAGGACACGGGTAAGTCTTGCCGTCGGATGCTACTGCTTGTGCCCGAGGCGTTTGGCGGGCGAAGTTCTTTATCTTCTCGCGCACAATGCTGATTCCACGCTCATCTGACGCGTTGAGTTCCAATACGCGGGAGCGGAAGTTGTCTGGCCTACAAAGATGTGAGGCGATTTGAAAGCAGAGTAGTGGTAGATAGCGCACCCAAAGAGTTGCCTAGCCAGTGCGAGGATGGTAGATGTCTTCCCGGTCCCTGGTGGACCATAGAAGAGCATGTGGGGCAGCTGCGGAACAGTAAGCTGGCCATTCGTCCCAATGTAAGGTCTCAGCGTACATTCGACGAAGTCAATGTTTTGCGAAGCACAGCAACCGTATGCTCCTGAGCCGATACATCGTCAATGGTCTTGGGTCGGCTGCAAGGCAATCATGAGCCGACTTGAATGGGTCCTGGATGCTGCGATACGTGCTATTTCTCCACCCAAGGCTGATGTTGCGGGTCAACTGCTTGTTGTTTTTGCGCTGCTCTTGACTGTTGTGGCTGAAAGAACGACATCGTCTACGAAGAGATTACGAGGCAGACGAGGGCGAGGGTGAGTGTGGCTGGAGAAGACGAGACGCGGCGTGACGCGTCTTCAATCGCGAAACATCACGCTCGGTCACAATGGGAGGCACGACGTGACCGAGCGCGTCGGCGGTTCCTGCCTCGTCCTCCTCCGTCCACCACACCGCGTACGACCCCGCAACTTCCTGGACGAATCGATGAGCGTCATGGCCGACGCAGACACGAACAAAGGTGCGAGTGCGCCTTGAACTCTGCTCAATCCCGATGCTCACGTTGGCCTCAGGAGTGACCTCGAGCGCGGTCGTGCCCGACGGTGAGCAATTCGAGAAGGCTACACGTGTATAGCACTCATTCTGCGCAGAGAAGGGCGAGCGGCGCTCTATTGTTGAGCTGAGGAACGGAAAGCTGGTCCTGAAGCAGAAGATACTATCGTTTGAGAAGATGTCGGAAACTATGCAAGGCATGTGCTATACCCTCACGATGACCAGGGCGCTTCATCTGAGCATTACTGTGCCTTAGAGATTGTCAAGTTCCGGGAGATGCTAGAGCAGAGGCTGGAAGGGAAGGAGCCGCCCTTGAGCGTTATCCCCGATGAGCATCAGCCCGTAATTGCGAAGCTCGTACACGAGAGGTGCGTGCCGTGCCCAAATATACCATCAGGATAGTGTCCATACCTCGTTTCCAGTGACAAAACGTTGCAAGCCCTGTCCAAGCATGTACAGCAACAACTCTTGCCGGCAGTTGACGAGGATGAGGAAGAAGATACCACTTCATCAATACTACCTCTCGAGACCGTGGAAGACGCAATCAAGTCTGTGGCGAAACGTGTGAACTACGGTCTCGAAGCTCCAGCAGGAGGCGGTAAGGTTCCCGCTGCTTGGCTCCTCTGGCGATGGGAGGTTTGCGAGTCTTGTCGAGACTGGCTGCCGAAGAATGCGCGAGAGAAGGTGGAGAATAGACTGCGGGAACGCCAACAGGTGAGTACTCAAGCAAAGGCTATGCTCCACCACGTAGTTCAACAAAAGTAGGCCAGAGAAGACGTCAGAGCGTTATTCGAAGCGCTATCTGAGGATGAACGGACAGCTATCCTTGGTGCGGCGAAGACAAGCGTAAGGACCGCCAATCGCTCAACAAATGGGGTGAAAGGCATCCCGGGTACAGCCATCGTCGACCTTACAGATTCCAGAGCGGACACGACTCTTACTCCGACAACGACCCCTCTGCAACCTAAGCCCACATCTGAGAATGATGCACCTGAGCAACCAGCGGCTGAGGTAACATACCTACTTTTCGGCCCATCATCTGTCTAATGTCCCAGCTAGGACACTCCTTTGGATGTAGCATCGGAGAAGAAATCGGCGGCTCGTCCAAAGAAGCCCATCGACCCGAGGAAGGCTGCGGAGAAAGCTGCCAAGGTTTGGGCTGATTGTCAAGTCTGCTGCGGCACGTCCACTGAAGTAGGCCACTACAGGAGAAAGAGATCCTTGAGAAGAAGGCCGCAAAGGCAGAGCGAGAGAAGAAGGAGCAGGCTGCGCAAGCAAAATCCCGCTCACTCATGGCGAACTTTTTCGGCAAGGCGAAGTCCGCCACGACGTCCAGCGCATCGCCATCCAAGTCCGCAACGAAGGACGACTGTCGCCAGGGGTTCACCGGGACCTGCAACCTCACAATCGGACTTCGAACGATCTTTCAAGCCATTCGCATTGAAGAAAGGCGCAGTGCTCGCACCGGTAAACTGGTTCAGCGAGCGCAAGAAACGCGAACGGCAGAGGAAAGCAAGCCGGGTAGAGGGCAACGTCATCGTCATAGACGACGACGACGAGAGCAAAGTAGATGAGGACGTGGAGATGGATGACTCCCAAGCGGTGGTTCTTGAGACTCTGAGTCCCGAAGGTGGGTGTTTGCCACTGTCTGACACTCGGTGTGGAAGCTCAGCTGGCTCAGAGCGAATACGGGACATCCTTGCCCGCTTACCCCCTGGCCTCAATCCTCCGAAGCGACCGAAGCAACCCACGGGTTACAGAACCTATTGGCCAATATCCGTCCGTGGCTTGATGAGCCAGCTCACGGAGGCAGAAGTGGCAGGCGATGACACCGAAGTCCGACGACTTCTGGCGTTGCTGCGCTCACGACGCGCCATCCCAGCAAAAGTTTTCGTCTTTGCCGAGGACGCGCGCCCGGGATATTTTGGAACGTTCACGAGAAGTTCGCGGGAAGTTGGCCCTCGCACGCCCTTCGCGCGCGACATTGTTGCCATGGATTACGGATACGACTCTGGCCTTGAATGGGCCGAGGAGGATGCGGGTGACGCCGACGACGTTGTAGAGGGTGACGGTGATGAGGACGATGCTGATGACGGCGAAGAAGACTCTGACTTGGACAGCTGGCTTGTGGATGACGACGAAGTGGAAGATCCAGGAACACCCATTGAAGAGCGTGCTGGGTCACCAGGCTTCGGCTTCGAATTCCCTTCGCAACCGCAGCAGAGCAAGAGGAAGAAGGACGAAAAGGAGCGCAGTGGATCGAGCAAGAAGCGACGCGTCGTCGTTCCCCTCGTACCTTTCTGCAAGGGCCCTGAGTGGGAGCCTGTTATCGCACGGTGCACATATGAGCCATTCAATCCTTATCGCATACAACTCTTCAATGGTATGTGTTGCTTCTGGTCTCATCTCGGGAAAAGCTGAGACCCTTCTGTTCTTGATGTAGACACGCCATTCCCGATCGACCCCTTCACGTACGTTTCTCACCCGCTCGAACAAAGTTCCACCGGGCGTCAGGCGCAACAGACCTCAGACGGCTTCGTCATCCCCGCACTCCCCCCACATATTGCAAAATCTACATCTTCCACATCTTCTCTGCATACAGCTTCGGCTTCGCGAGGAGGAGCACCGTCGACACCGCCGACGAAGCGCGGGACTCTCGCACCGAAGACAGCTTTCCCAGAAGCGCATCTGCCGTATCTGCTCTCGCGGATCGAAGCATTGGCAACGAGCAGTCTACAGGGCATCGTAGAGACCGTCCATAGAGAGCTACAGGCCCACCGCGTCAAGAAGAACGCCATTGAGGCGAAGGTACGCGAGGTCGGCGAGAAGTGCAAGGAGAAGAAGGTTTGGGTCGTGAGATCCGAGGTGAAGGTGATCAAGCTTGTCTGACATGGGAATGGGAGAAGAATGTGACTTACGAAAGGCTTGGACTGTTGCAGGCGCAGCACGGCATGGCATAATTGTTGTTGCGGATTATCGCCTAGATACCCGGGCAAGTGCACCCACAGTCCCACAATAGGATCGTCAGGGCTTCATCTTCCGCCATGTACTCCACAGATGTTGTATATATTCCTGTCACTGTCCTACACATCCGGTTCGCAAATTCTCGAAGCCGCACCGAAAAGAATAAGTTAAATGAAACGAAAGCAGCGAGAACGGGAGATTATGCCGAAGCGACCTTCCAAAGGAGCTGGGCAAATTCATCATCAGACTTGTTCTGGTCGAACATCACACAGTGGACATCGCCGGATTCTGCCCCTGCAGGATGGATATTCTTGAGTGTTCGTTCATGGAAATGCGGAAGGGGAACGGTGACACGACTACTCACGAATGAGCATCTTCGTGATTCTTCCGTCTTTATCCACAATTGGCTCGAACCCAAGGCCCTTGTACATCGCAAGCCGAAGTCTGGGAAGCGTTACCGCGCGCCCATTGACGTTCCATCAGTCGTGAGGGGTTTGGACCGCTAGGCAAAGAAGCGGGACTCACGCAGTGGCGTCGAGCTCGTGTTCTGCAGCAGGATCGGACGACTCCAGCGTCCGTGTCTCCTCCTTGAGTCGGGCAAGCTCGGCCTCCTTCCCTGCGAGGGCACTTTCCGCGTCGTTGATAGCTTTAGCGAGGGAGAGCCGCGTCGCATCAAGGTCGTTCATGAGCGCTGCATGTTCCTCCGCGGACGGTATTGTTGAGGGTCGGGTTGCAGACGCCCGCGCAGCTTCCAATGCTCTAGCAAGCTCTACAGTAAGGGTATACGGCAGTCAAAAATGCGCGTATTCAATCGTTTAAGAGATTCCGTCGTGTCAGTGCGGTGCAAGGTTTCAAGAAATCAGCGATAGGTAGGGGCACACGGGACCACCAGTAGCAAGATACCGCTTACGCTTTACTTTCGCATGTGCGTCATGTACGTCTCTTTGCCGCATGTCGTGGGTCATTGCCATCTGCTCCTCGGCAGCAGCGATGGTGAGGTAGTCGTCCTCAGGATCAATGATAGGAACCATCTCGCGGATAGCCTTGCTATACTCGAAGCTCATCAGCAGCAGACCCACGCCCGCATTGAATGGTTCGTACATGGTATCTTGTATATTGATAGACATGGCGCGAGATAGGCGAAGATGCAAGCGACTGAGATGCAAGTGAGAGCGCGACGAAAACGATCACGGTCAACGATCCTGAAGCGCGTCGCGGCCTGTCGCGGCTAAAGAACCGTGACACATTCAAACACGGTCACCTGACCTGAGGTCACGCCTGGTGTTTTGATGCTGTGGCGAGAGGCGGATCCTCCTAATGGCCCTAGCCTACTAGGTCCTGAAGCCAGAAACCCGTTCGCGAAACAGGAATACAGCATTGGAACATTTTCCACATAAGAAGCAGAAACATAACGCGTAGGAAATGAGCTAGTATCAACGGAGCAATACATCCTTTCCACTACAACGTCTCCCCTCCGCCGCAGGGTACTCGTTCCTGGATGCATGAGCTGTATACCAGACGAAATGCTGCTGGCTCACATTAATTGGGGATACAACAGATAGCGCAAGTAGTGCGTTGAGTCCCACTGGGTGTCAGAACATCGTTACCACGGTGTGTGGCACTAGTACAATGGTTGCGATGACTCAGTGACTACAGCCCGACTTGCATGCCTTGTGAAGGCATTTGCCACAGCTCATACGACAGTATGGGGTGCAGCCGCTGCAACCCACGCCGGCGTTGCGCAAACAGTGCATCGTGGCCACTTTGAGAACGTCTGCACTATGCTAGACTGCCGGCGATTGACCTGAAGTAGGCGCTTCCTCACGATCGCATTAATGCGCCAGGTACGCATCCCAGCAAGGACAAGCGAATGACGGAGGACGTCGTCATCGACACAAAGGAGGGCCTTGTGGCAGTACGAGATCAACGCAATAGGCTCGGTAGTTCGACGTCGGAAGCACAGAATGAGGGTCATAGTGGCTGAGTAAGAGGACTAGCCTGCGTGTTGTTACAGGGTAATCGGAGCTTGAATCGGCATAAAGGCGAGGTGAATGCCGAGTGAGCGCTGATTAGAGCAGATCTAATCCTCGAGATCTCCACTCACCCTCTGCCCACTTGACCGCCACAGCGTTCGGCCTCTGGTTCAGTCAGCAGGGTTCGACATCGACCACCACGACGACAACAACTGCACGCGTCAATCGATAGCATTGCCACCATGGAGGTATATCCTATCCGTCCGCTCATTACTGCACGCGCAGCACTCACCGTGTACCAGGGCATACTCGACTTCTCCAAAGAGTTCGATGTCTCGCTCATGGACAGAGTGGTGATGGCTTTCTACTCCGGCTCAGGGCAGGAGGTACGTGAATCCTGTCCAAATGACCTGTATGTCGCTCAGCAGACTTCTCGCCACAATGTAGCAACAACTAGCTCAGCAAGTGTTGACCCAATTTCAAGAAAGCCCTGAAGCCTGGACAAGAGTACCCGACATCCTCGAACGTTCCTCCTTTCCTCAGACCAAGGTTGGTCCCCCCCCCCCCCCCCCCCCTCATCTTTGCCAGCAGCCATGCTCATGATGTTCGGGTAGTACATTGGCCTACAAATTCTGGAGAAGTTGATCACGACGAGATGGAAATCGCTGCCTGAGGGTCAGAGACAAGGTGTGTAATTACCGATCCTAGTGGCTCATTCTGGAGGTATCTGACTGTCCTTCCTACCAGGAATCCGCAACTTCGTCGTCGGTATTACGGTAAAGGTTTCGTCGGACGAGGCAACAATGCGAAGGGAAAAGACGTACCTGAACAAGTTGAACCTGGCGCTCGTTCAGGTGAGTCCGATTCCCATCCCTACCTTCCCTGCTTCTCATTTTGACCATGTGTCTTCTACAGATATTGAAGCAGGAATGGCCACACAACTGGCCAACGTTCATTCCCGAGCTGGTCGAGTCGTCCAAGACTAACCTGTCGCTATGCGAGAACAACATGGTCATCCTGAAGCTGCTATCCGAGGAGATCTTCGACTACTCAGCAGAACAGATGACACAGGCTAAGGTCAAAAATTTGAAGAACCAGATGTGCGGAGAGTTCTCGGAAATCTTCAAACTCTGTTCAGAGATCCTGGAGGAGGCCCAAAAGACCTCCCTTATCAAGGCGACAGTTGGAGACGCTTCTGAGGTTCCTCAACTGGATCCCGTTGGGATACATCTTCGAGACCACGATCATCGACCTGCTTCTCAACAGGGTGAGCGACCTCTTCTCAGCGTACGCCATGATAGACACCTGACCCTGCCATAGTTCTTGGAAGCTCCCGAATTCCGCAATGTGACGCTGAAGTGTCTGGCCGAGATTGCTGCGCTGAACGTTCGGCCCAGAATATGACCCTAAGTTCGTCATTCTGTTCGCAATGGTGATGACTTCGGTGAACCGCATGATCCCTCCGAGCACGAACATCGCCCAGGCGTACGCGAACGCCGGCGATGCTGGCCAAGAGCTCGTCCTCAACCTGGCTCTCTTCCTTTCCAACTTCCTCTCGACTCACCTCCGAGCCGTCGAGACTGAGTCAAACCGGGATGTCTTGTTGAACGCCCACCTGTACATGGTGAAGATCTCGCAAGTGGACGAGCGGGAGATTTTCAAGATCTGCTTGGAGTACTGGCTGAAGCTGGTTGCGGAGTTGTATGAGGAGATACAGAACCAGCCCATGGGCGAGAGCGGTCTGCTCATGAATTTGAACCTTGGTGGATCTGGCCAGAGCGTTCTGAACGGGATGTCTCTGCGGAAGAACATCTACAGTGACGTTCTCTCGAACCTGCGGTTGGTGGTCATCGAGAAGATGGTCAAGCCCGAGGAGGTACGTGCGACTCACCTATACTTGGGTCGACCGTACCTAACAGACAACTAGGTACTCATTGTCGAGAACGAGGAGGGCGAGATTGTTCGCGAGTTCATGAAGGAGAGCGATACCATCGTGCTGTACAAGCAGATGCGCGAACTCCTCGTATATCTCACCCACCTAGGACGTCAACGATACCGAGAACATTCTCACGGAGAAGCTTCAGAAGCAAGTAGACGGTTCTGAGTGGTCATGGCAGAACTTGAACACACTCTGCTGGGCTATTGGTTCTATCTCAGGAGCAATGAGTACGTGCTCTGTCTACCGCTAGAGGAGCTCGATACTAACCTGTCGCAGATGAGGAGCAGGAGAAGCGCTTCCTCGTCACCGTCATCAAGGATTTGCTTGGTCTGTGCGAGATGAAGCGCGGAAAAGACAACAAGGCAGTCGTCGCGTCTGACATCATGTACATCGTCGGCCAGTATCCCCGGTTTCTGAAGGCTCACTGGAAGTTCCTGAAGACTGTCGTGAACAAGCTGTTCGAGTTCATGCATGAAACGCACGAAGGTCGGTTGGTTCAGCCCTGCGGCGTAGTCGTGAAGCTTATGGTCACGTGCAGGTGTCCAGGACATGGCGTGCGATACGTTCATCAAGATTGCACAGAAGTGCAGACGGCACTTCGTCATGCAGCAATCTGGAGAGTCAGAGCCATTTGTCGACGAGATCCTTCGGATGCTGCACCGTATCACCGTGGATCTATCTCCCCAGCAGGTGCGTTCTAGGCCTTTGTCAGTTCCTGCAATTCTCACTGACTGGCATGAATGGTCTAGGTCCACACGTTCTATGAGGCCGTCGGCTACATGATCTCGGCCCAGCCCAACAAGCCCCAGCAAGAGAAGTTAATCGCGAAACTGATGGAGTTGCCCAACAATGCGGTATGTGATCTTGAGTACGGATCGACCAATAGCAGTTGCTGAACTGCCTGCAGTGGGATTCTCTCATGGCCCAGGCCGCTCAGAACGTCGATGTCCTCAGCAGCATGGATAACATCAAGATCCTGTCGAACGTCTTGAAGACCAACGTTGCCGCCTGCACGTCGATCGGAACGTTCTATCTCCCGCAAATTGGCCGGATATTCCTGGACATGCTCGGCCTGTACAAGGCTGTGAGCGGTATCATCAGCGAGACCGTTGCGCGTGACGGTACGTCCTCTGTGCCCCCTTCTCCGCCGACGGCCTACTTACATACGCATATTTTGTTCCAGGCCTCATCGCGACGAAGACGCCCAAAGTCCGGCAGCTCCGTACAATCAAAAAGGAAATCCTCAAGCTGATGGAGACGTTCATTAAGAAGTCGGAGGATCTTGAAACTGTCAACAACAACTTCATGCCTCCGTTTTTGGACGCTATCCTCGGCGACTACAGCCGCAACGTGCCTGCGGCGCGCGACGCGGAGGTGCTGAACGTCATGGCCACGATCATCGGCCGCCTCGGGGTACGCTTTCGCCCTTCTAGCGCGCCAGAGCACAAAGTACTAATTGATGGTCTAGCCCCTGTTGACGCCGCAAGTGCCGGCAATCTTGGATGCGGTCTTCGAGCCGACGCTCAACATGATCAACCAAGACTTCGCCGAATTCCCCGAACATCGTGTCGGCTTCTTCAAGCTTTTGCGCGCGATCAATCTGAACTGCTTCCCTGGTACGCTTACTGCATGGATCGACCGCATAGGCCAAGTGCTTACAATGAATGCAGCATTGTTGACCATCCCTCCTCCTCAATTCAAGCTGTTCATGGACAGCATTATCTGGGCCATCAAGCACACTATGCGTGATATCGCGGAGACGGGCCTGAACCGTGAGTATAGCCTCCCTATTGTCTTAATTGATCTCCGCTGACCTGTTCGCTTCAGTATGCTTGGAAGTCGTCAATAACTTCGCGAGTGCGGACCCGGCGGTAGCCAACGCGTTCTTCCAGCAGTACTTCCTCAGCATCATGCAGGACATCTTCTATGTTCTCACGGACACCGATCACAAGAGCGGCTTCAAACTGCAGTCCCTTCTGCTCGCGAGGATGTTCCAGCTGGTCGAGACCAACCAGATTACTGTGCCGCTCTTCGATCCGGCAACTGTGCCCGACCCCTCTATCAGCAACTCCGTCTTCCTTCGCGAGTACACGGCGAACCTCCTTAAGTCCGCGTTCCCTCACGTCCAGACGTAAGTGCCTGTGCTTGTCTAGACCAGTGTTACGTTGTGCTGACTGCGCGTACAGGTCGCAGATCCAGACCTTCGTCGTTTGCTTGGGCGAGTTCCACAGTGACATCAACCGGTTCAAGCTCGCGCTGCGCGACTTCCTCGTGCAGCTCAAGGAGTTCTCAGGCGACAACGCGGACCTATACCTTGAAGAGAAGGAGGCCGAGGCTCAGCGCAAGGCCCAGGCCGAACGCGAGGCAGCTATGCGCATCCCGGGCATGCTCAAGCCGTCGCAGCTCGAGGACAAGGACGAGGATATCTGAGGAAGGATGGACCGCACGCCGCATGACTTATGTCTCACTGTATGATAGACATTCACGCTTCTTCTCGTTCGCCTCTTCCTTTCCATCACCTTCCCCTTTGCCTTGCGCCTGTCTTGCCCACTCTTCCTGTGCCTGCTCGTCTGTTGCCGTTCCTCGCCGTTCTCTCTCCTGTGGCCCATCGCCGTCTCGCCTCGGTCTTCCGTGGCGCACCTCACCTTGCCAGCAGCCCCGTGTACTCGTTGCTATCGCCATCTCTCGCTGTTCGCCGCATCTACCACATATGTAACAATAGCTTACGACAGAGGAATACGAGAAAGTAATGTATTTTCTGCTTCTTGGGTCGAGACCGCAGTCGATTGCTCGTCCTCGGAGATTGGACATGATGTGCTGCTCATGGGTTACATCTGCACGGCCATGGTACGAAGTAGTTCCGTTGTTGCAACTCAGCAGCGCTCGCTTGTTCTGTTTGGTTAGCCCCGCCGGTGTTGCGCCGCGCCTATGATAGTTGTCGGAGTGGAAGAGTGGGCATGCTGCGGGGGTCAGCTGGCGTTCTGCAGCATCTACGCGTTCTGGGGTCGAAATCTCATATGTTTTGAGGATAGACGCTGCGCTCGGGTCCCGCGAACGACGAAACGCAGTGCATGACTGTGTAGCGGAGTGCAACTCGTCACAGGCTCACAGCTTACAGGAGCGGGCGCTAGGTCTATTTGATGTTCGCCGGAGAAGAGGCGGAGCACGTGGCTTGGCAGAGCGGAGGCAATTTGTGGCAGAGCTACCAAACGCCCGTGGCTCCCGGAGCGGATGTGCCGGATTTGGTGCATGATCTCTGTACTTCTGCTCGTCCATGCGACGCATGCGGCGCTAAAAACAGTGATACGATGTACACAACGGAGTGCCGCTGGTCCCGTGTGCGTGCTCTTATGAGCGCGAGCGGAGTGCGAGCTGCATGCCAGGGGGCCCAAATCAGCGCCGGAATGCGAAAATTCCCATACTAAGGGCTCTTCTCGACGTCCATTGCGACCTGGGCCGTGCGGGAGTAGCTGGTGCTGGCACTTACTGGTTCCGTCCGAGGGTCAGAAAGCTGTCAGAATGTTCGTCGCGCGCATCGCAAGCACCGCCCGGCGCACACAGTGGCCAGCAGTGCCAATCGTGGCGTTGCAGGGCGCGGGCCGAGGAGGAGGATTCAGAGCATGGGCGCGCGGATTGTGCTCGAGCGGATGATCTAGTGCATCGGTAGCAGCAATACAGGCCTGGTAGACTCGGGTGTGAGATGCTGAGAGCGTCAGATTGGAAGAGCGCAGGAGGAGAGGGTGAGGCTCTGAGTTCCCAGCGATCGGACCATCGAGGATCTGTCGATTGGAGGAGTGACGCTATATTTCGGCGTTAACCGAGATTGCCATCTGCAGCGCTTCGAGTGCGCGTCGCTTGGGTTTGAGTCTGCGCGGTCCTGAGCTGACTCCTGCCCTCGCCGCTCACCATCTCCGCCCCGGTTGCCCCTCGATTCCTGCCGATATGTTCAAAAAGTGCGCCTCCTTCTCTCCGTCCACAGCTCGCATCATCAGATGCTGACAGCGTCTGCCCAGGTTCCAGCCCTCTTCCGACGTCTCGGGCCAGGTCAGCGTAAAGTCCTCGGTCCAGCGCGCCATACGCTCCTCCCTCCTCAGCCAATGGAAGATCACCCCGGAGACTCTCGAGCAGATATGGCCGAAGAAGGAGTCGCTCACGCTGGTCAAGTGGTCAGTCCCTTTTGTCCCATCTGCCGCCATTGGACCGCCATCCAGACTCGCCCCCGCAGTAGAGATCACATCTCCATCTACACCTTGCACGGTGAACCCCTTTTTTTCCAACACTTCGACGGCCCCTTCTTTCCAACGCTCAAGCTCTTGCACAAGTGTACGTAAACTTCGGCCGTTCTCTCCCTCCCTACTCTGTCGCTAACGTGCGCCCACGCTCGCCCACGACTAGACCCATTCATCCTGCCAACGGTTAGGATTGATCGGGGCGCCATCCGCTTTCTCCTCGCCGGTGCGCACATGATGTGCCCTGGCTTGACATCGGCGGGAGGATATCTTCCTCCGGCGGATGCGGCGCTGCCAGAGAACACCCCAGTCGCTATTCATGCCGAGGGGAAGGAGCACGCGGCGGGCATCGGTCTCACAAAAATGAGCACCGAGGACATTAAGAAGGTGAACAAGGGCGTGGGTGTAGAAACGGTGACGTACCTTGGAGATGATTTGTGGAAGCTGCAGCAATTGTAGGATTGATGTATCAACAGGTTCCGTCCCGGCCGCGTAGAGACGGCTTGTACCACCATCCCCGCATCATAAAAACGGAGGTTTCCATTGTGCCGTAAGAGCTCTGCATGGTGCTCATGCATCCGCGAACAATGGCTCTCGTTGGGCAACGCAATGACATATTGCCGCGACATCTGCCGGCATTCCAAGCTGTCCCTTGCGAAATCATACACTGCCCTTGTGTTGCCGACATCGAGCTCGGAGAGATGCGAAGCTATCCATGTAGATCACTGCTGACGGAGCGGACCAGGTCAGGATTAGAAACATTCTGGTCGGAAACGGCCGACTCGTGGACGTGAAGAGCATGTTGTGCATTGGTATGCCGTGGCAAATCCCGTTCAAGCCACACGGCAAGCGTTGGAGCTGACATATTCACGTTGCTATTACGATGGAATATCGTGGACATTACGGTACGTGCGCGAACTCGCTGCATTGCGCAACCCATATTTTCTCGTGCACAGGGTCCCTCCTAGGCACTGACATGCCGCGTCTGGGAAGCCTGCTTCTGCGGGCTTCCCTCTCTCACGACAGAGTTTCGCACAGCGATCTGGGATCTGGCGGTGTCCTGCGCGCCTCCGCCCGCAATTTTGGGAGAGGGGTTGCAGCACAACGTAATGCCCGAAATCGATAATTGGGGAGCCGTCCTCGATCCCCAGCTCTTGCTGAGCGTCGCTGCTCGATGCCGCCGTCCGGGCCCGTTCGCTGGAGGTCGAATCACAGAAGCCCCGCCAGCGTCCCTGGTCTCCCGCTCCGGCCAGAGAAATAACGCTGCCCGTATATAAAGTGGCGTCTCGCTTTCCAACCCAACCCACGCCGCTCCCTCAACATTCATCCATCCCTCACCATACCACTATGCAGCCCGCGGCCGTCCCTCGTAACCGGCGAGCGTGTCTAGAGTGCTCCTTGAGGAAAGGTGCGACGCTGCCCTATCCCGCCCTCCCGCCCTCCTCGTTGCGCATTGCTAACCATCGCTATCCATTCCCCTAGTCCGTTGCGAGCGAGATGGACAGAACCCCTGCAGGGAATGTGTCAGACGTAGGCTGCCGTGTCGGGAGCGAAATCATCCACCCGAGCGACCTTGCGTTGCCTGGTATGTCTTGTGCATTGCCTTCTCAACGGCTCCATAGGACGTAGTGGCTAACTCATTGTACCTTCTCCGCAGCAGACGCTCACATATGGCCTGTGAATGGCCCGCCGATGGGCCGTGCATCCAATGTGCTCGTAACTCGATCCCCTGCGAGTTCGACTCTGCGGACTCCGACACAGGTGAACCTCTCCCGACATATTGCTGTTTGTACACCCAGGCAGGCAGGAACTAACTTCTTCGCAGGCTCGCCGCCGCCGCCGCCCACTCCGAGTCCCACCGGGTCGGCGTCGCGGAAGCCATGGCTGGAGGTTGTCGTCCGCAACGAGCAGTGAGACGGCTGGGGGAAAAGGTCAGGCGCGTAAGCTCGCTGTCGCCGTTGCGGCACGCGGCACGCGCCGGGACGCAGGTGTAGGGTCTGTTGGTCTGCGCGAAGAGATGGCGCCAGCTTTCTTGCATAGGGCTCTGAGCCCTGAGCTAATGTAGATACCTGTGTGTGCTCGATGATATGCCATGTCTTCATTGTTCCTTGCCTCGATGCTTCTCCTGGACGGCCCGCCCAGTCATCTTGCAAAGTCCGAGGAGAGGCCACTCGCTTATAACTTCGCTTTCATAGAACTGCGATGGCGCAGCTGCATCGCATCGCGCCCATCGAGAAGACCCGTCCGTCGCACTGCGACGAAATACGGGAAGACAATAACGCGTACGCGTCGGTAGACCGCCCGCGCTAAAACCGAGCCTACGTCCCATCGCTAAAGGTGATGAATGTGCCGGCGGCGTACCCTGACCTGCGTTACCAGCCTGTCCACCGAAGACGCCCAACCTCGAGCTCGCGATGCGAATAAGGATTGAGGGCAGGGGGCGCGTGGGATGAGCGGGCAGATTAGGCCATGCCAGCGAATCTGGAGGTACTAGCGTACATGCAGAAGCGACCGACGTTCTCCTGGATGGCATCACAGAGTGGTCGGCTTCGACGTCTTCGAACGCTTCTTCGCCTTGCCACTTTGCAGCCGCCAGCGGCCCTGGGGGTGTCCAGAAGACAGTGGAGTTGCGTACCTGGCGCGGTCAATCGGGCGGGCCGAGGACGCGTGCTGATCGTTGTCATCCCCGCCGGCTCTCATTGCGTCGTGCGCGGGAACTCCGACACGCTACAGATGGCCTGCTGTCATATTTCCATCAGAGCGCGCAGAGGTGATCAAGCAAAACGGAACGCCACTTGCTCGAGTCAGTAAAAAGGTATCGACGGCGCGACGACGAGCGGAACTTCTTCCGTCGCGAGGTCCTGCCTAGTCCTGCTCATGGTCTGCTCATACCGCTTGCGGTAAGCTTCAGAATACAGCGAGCCTGCCACGTTCTCAGGGTACCCGTCGCGAGGCTACAGCACGTTTCTGAAACTGAACGACGCGCGCGTCCGCGAAGGAAGCGAAATGAAATCGAGAAGGCCATATGGTTCAGGTCTCGGACATAGTCGCGATTGCAGGCGGGACGTGCGTGCGCGGCGGCTCTCCTCGTGTTGGAGTTGCCCCTCGAAAGAAGCGTCGAAGGTCGCGCGGGGTGGACGTTGACCGGCGCGCTGACGCAACATATGGTCATTCGGGCGTACCGTACATGTGCGCGAACCCAACTATCCCACTATGTGTGACGTGCAATGTATCGCGCGAATTTGTACTGCGCGCGATAGTGAGGGAAGCCCGCGGCGGTTTTGTCGGACAGCACCAGGCACACGCACACATTCATCGGTCGTCAATGCTGCAATTGCGTGGGCGTGTGCGCGGGCGAAGGCTTGTCGACTTCTCCATATCGTAGGACGGTATCAGCTTCAAGAACTTAGGGCGAAACGTTTCAGCTTGTCCTCGTGTCCTCGACCAGGCGGGACGGTAGTATACTCAGAATTGAAGGATGGAGCGAAGAGGACCCAGGGCCGTGGTCGCGGTACGTCACGCCTAAACCAGACAAAGCGCCCAGCCTACCGTGGTCACTCAATTACCGTAAGCTGGCACAGCGTCTGCGTGGCGGCAGCGACGCGGGACGGCGGCGAGTCGGCGACGCGCACTGGCAGCATTAACCGACTAATCGCCCACGACCCACAGGACTCGGAGACGCTGCCACACCCCACATTGTCAGATGCTCAATCAAGCTCATCCCTGGCGATGGCACCGCCTGCAGTGCGAGTGCGAAGTCCGCTGCTCGATCCACCCGTGCCAGTATCTGTTCCCGCCCAAGCAGTGAGGCTCACAATCAATAGCAATCAATGATACGAACGAGACGCTGGCGTGAGTTGGCACGAGCAAAGCTTATTCGCCGCCGCCGGCTCTGGGAGCCACAGTCCGTGGAGCAGCACTGGCGTCGTGATGACTCTGTCCTCGTGAAACTAATATCCCTCCCCTGGACGTCGGTCGGCGGTGTTGGCGGCATTGATGCAGGAACCTCATCGGACGAGCAGTATCTGTCGGCGGAGCAAGAGATGTGGGACTGTCGAGACTAGGCAGGACCGGGGTTGGCAGCGTTGGCACGCCCAAAGGGGTGCGGAGAGCCGAGCCGCCC
Source organism: Trametes sanguinea (assembly GCA_008973685.1). NCBI lineage: Eukaryota > Fungi > Basidiomycota > Agaricomycetes > Polyporales > Polyporaceae > Trametes > Trametes sanguinea. The sequence continues at coordinate 2,136,389 of WAHA01000006.1, forward strand.
GTCCTCAATCACCATCCTCTCTGCCCGCAAGCCCAGCCCGCACACGTTCTGTCCACTTGTCTCCTTCCTGCTGCTTTTGTACAAGCCCCGCATCAGTCTTTCCATGGCGCCATTCCGAAGCATCTTCCTATTGCGCAAAACCCCGTCGCCGCAAACGCAAAGCACCCTGTGCCGACGTCTGCTGCGCGGCGGCGTATTTCTACGGATCCAATTATGTAGTCATTTACGCCATCGCCGCGTGGCCACAGCTATTCCAGCGAACCTGCATGCCTGCTTGCAGCAATAGCTTCTAATCTGCAGATCTGGAACCGATTCCTTGGGAAGGATATTCGGATTCAACAGCAAATCCGCCCCGGCTCGGTCAAAATCCCATAACTGCCAATATAAGAACCTCGTCCCTCTGCTCTCCAAATGCATTCCTCCTTGTCTGCCTCCTCGTTGAGCTGTGGTCGACATCCGTCCTGGCCAGTACCAACAACCCGCACCATGCCGAAGGACGCTTGCTGGAAATGTCGAGAACGGAAAGGTGGGTGTATGTCGAGCACCGTACCATTGTGGCAGCAGTACTATGGCTAACAACATGGGTCGCGTATGCTCTTTCGTCGCCCTCTTAGTGAGGTGTCGACGGAATCCGGGAGATTCCGTTTGCCTGCCCTGCGCTAGACATCAGTACCTGTGCACGTACTCGGACCCTACCGCAACGGCTGAGAACGGGACGCGGATTCGGTCGTGCCAACGGTGGTACGTGCCTCGCACCCCTCTATCGCTCTTGCAAGGCTGTTATTACTCGCGGCTCATGCTTACGCCGCAGCCGGATAAAGCGCATGAAGTGCGAGAGGCAGGGAGAAGGCTGTGTTGCCTGTACGGCGAGCGGCGACGCGTGCAGCTTCGCGACGCCGAGGGAGCGATCTGAAGGTGTGTTCGCCTCGCGCGCCCTCCGAAAGCCCCTGGTTGACTTGCATCGACATCCCGCCGATCTTCCGTACATCCTCTGGCGCCATCCTGATCCCTACCACATTCCCACTCACCTTCGATTGCCGTCGCTTAGCCTCCACGTCGAGCACTGCCGGGCAAGAGGCTGTCCATGATCAATCAGGTGAGGACGCCGTAACATCTGTACGACAGCACAGACGACCGGCGCTCAACCGCAAGCTGTATGCTCCCCAGCTACCCCAACGGTCGCGGAAGCTCACATGCCGTCCTCGTCGACCTCTGGCAATGCGCTTGCCATCGATACCACACCCGCCTCGGAATCTGGGTCGGAGCTCGACACGGTGAGCGCCGCTGTCCATGGCCAGATAGGTGAGTGTATCATGATGTCTGTACGACGGCGCAAAAGGCCGGTGCTCACACACAAGCTGTACGCTCGCCTATTCACGCAAACGACTACCGAAGATAACAACCCGTCTTCATCGCTCACCCACGGCGCTCTCACCATCGACACCGCGCCATCCTCGAGCTCAGCGCGTACGGTCAGCACCGCGCCTACCAGCCCGAACAGGATATGGTGGGATGTGTGCTTCGCGCCGTCCCCACAGGAATCTGAGTCTTAAACCCGGAATGTGTCGGCCTCTTTTCACGCTATCGCTGTCACCACCATATCTTACATTCTTCTTCCATGCAAATATGCCCACTTACTATAGCATTTATTTCTACACTATTTGCTTACGTCTCACATTCACATCCCAGTTCTAACTCATTACTCTACTTGTCAGTCTTGTCGACTCCTGAACGCTAATGCGCGCCCGCTTGTGCGGCCAGTCTCCCTGCTTGTGTATCCATCTTGCTCAGTAGTGTACGGAATTTGGATGGTCGGCATTGTTGTTGTATTTGCCACGAACCCGCGATTCGGTCACAGACTCAGCGACGCACCGTTTGCACCGCATCGCTGAGATCGCATCGACGGCAAAATGTACACACATTGTCTTTGCGGGGGCCGATAAACGGTGAGCGGGCCCAGAGTTAGTCCCCGGCGGCTTTATGCCAGCGTCTATCGCGCCAATCGCCGCCTTCGCTTCGGTGAAATCTATCAACTTACAGCGTCCGGGGGTAGACTCGGACGTTGAGTATATATGTACGAGGTGCTGACTGACTCGAAAGAGTTACGCTCGCGAGCGTCTCTGTGGCGTTGCTCGTACGGCGATCAGCTGTGCGACGGCTCTCATGAGAGCGGGTGGATTGTTATTACGCTTGTAGGACAGGGCGGCCAACGGGATTAGTGTTGACAAGAGATCCTGCTCGCCGAGCTGAGGGGATCTCATCTACGATACTACCCGCGCTAGTGGCCGGATTGAGAAGTTCAAGAACGCGCTGTGCGACTTCTCACGAAAACGGCATTGAGGACTCTATGCTGGAAGGCGAGATGGGCGGATGGTGGTCGAAGGATCCGCCGTGAGCTGATGGGTACTGCACGGAGCACATGCTTTCACGGTCAGCGCGTTGTTGGTCCCGACGAATTTCTGATGCCTGTGCTTGCGTTCTGGTCGTGAAACAACAGTGCCGGTTCCTTTCGCGGCGTTCTAATGACAGGAGATGGACGCTTATTGAAGTTCCAGGTACTGCTTGATCAATTAAGAGGTGATATTGCCGGCATAATCGCGAGCCCCCGGGCATAGGCACAATATGGCGCCCACTTCGCCGTTCTTGCTTGTCATTTGTCTCAAGCTAAGCCAGATGCATAGGGCCCGGGGGCTGAGATGAGTGGTCGCACCTCCATTTCCGCGAGCAACGATAGTACTTCTGGCGCAAGGCTATCAGACGCCCCGACAAGTGGACCGCGTCTCATGTACACACGACCATATAGTTGGCGAGATGGTCATGATTGAGCATATGTATCTAGTTCCGCCCATGATCGGAAGCAGAGCCCTTGCTAGGGGTTGCTTATGCAAGTCCCAACCTTCCACTTGTCGCCTACTTATCGTTCACGTGGGGCCGTGATTTATTTAGGCAAGTAGTAATCCGGGCGCTTGAATAAAATACTCATCCTTGGACTTGCACGCTCACCGCGGGCATCAGCGTCGCAAGCTCGACCCTCTAGTCCTCTGCAACGCACCCGCTTCTGCATACCGCCGTGGGTCCCCAGTATCACAGCTGTCTGAGGTGTCTGTCGCGCATCATCCAGCGGAAAAGCTTCCATCTGCACTGGAAGGATGTCACAAGCACAGGGCAGTGCGCAATTTGGCTATGAAGATCATTTCACACCCGCCCGGACACGGAAGAAACGCAAGAACAGGCCCCAAGCAGCGCCCCCTTCCCCCGCTGTACTTCTGAACAAGGCATCGGAGGAACTCGCGCAAGGCGATTGGCTGCGCGACGCACAGCGTCCGTCGATCCATCCTTGCTATCTGTTCGCGCCATCCCTCCTGACCCGCCCATCCCCCAGAGACACTGCGTGAGTCGATTGAAGAGGCATTCGCAGCATCGGACGCCGCGCCGGACGTTCTGTGCCTCGGATTGGGGAGCCCCGCGTCCTCTCGTGACGCGCGCGCGCAGCTCGCGTTCCTCCTCGCGGCGTGCGACGATCTCAGCATAGTGTGTCGTCTTCCCATGTATGTAGCTGTATCTGTTACAAAGCAACAGCGCGTGTTCATCCGCCGCAGGACCGCACAAGAGTCTCCGTATACGACCCCGTGTTCACCGACGAGGACCTCCAGCTTCTCGCGCAGTACCGTCTGACCCACCTCCCCGAGAACCGAGTACGTCGCTTGTCCGTCTTTCGTCCGTCCAAATTTGGTCGCATGTGGCCATATAGCAAATCCTTAGTGCTGCCTTCCAAACCCGCTGCTGACGTCCACTTTTCTGTTCGGTACCTGCAGCGCGCAAGCTACGGTCTGGAGACACCGACGATTGTCTTCATGCCTCATTGCGATCTGCAATTGTACGAGAACCTCCTCCACGCGAACTGGTCACAATCGAGCCTGCCCAATGTTCTCCTTATCGCGAACCGCCTGAGCGAGTATGCCGAGAAGTACGTTTTCGTCCATCGTGCAATATGCCCATACGCGTGCGCGCATTCGCGTCCGCGGTGTCTTCCAGAGAGGAGACGGGGTCTCCCCGCGTTCGCACCCGCGTCCGTCAACCGTTTCTCCTTGCTCCGTCCCGCGGCTTCTTTGTCCTGCCACATCGCTAACCTCATGCCCCCTTCCCCGGGCGCTGTTACAGCATTCCGTCCAGAACGCTCGCTTCAGAACATCCATGCGTCGCACGTCTCGGTATGTTCCTTGTGCTCCTCTACTTCCAAACGGAAGCTCACGGATTGCTCCTCGGCTTTCCTCTACTTGTTTCCGACCGCCATCCAATCACGCGCTGCACCGGTCCTCTGTCCGTCTTCTATCCACCTTCTACGCACGGCCCGTTGGGCATTGGAAACGCCCTGCCTCGACCGCATACGCACATGCAGCACCTTATCTGACGAGCCGCGCTCTTCGCCCGTGTGCCGCGCACCCGACCGCATTCAATAACACGTCCGTACAATACATTCGCGCCGCCACCCTCGCGGAGCGCGACGCCGATTGGTGGGCTCTCCCCGGCGGATCCCCCTCTTCGCCCGCATCCTCGATGGCAGCCCCCGTCCCCGCAGCACCCGCTGCAGAACGGGCAAGCGTGCTTCCCCCGAGTGTACCACACTCGCAAAAGGGGGAAGGGGAACAGACGGGCACGCCGCTGGGGCGCCCTTCCCCGCTCGCGTCTGTGCCTGTTCGCACCCAGGCACGGTCGGATGCCGAGACAAATGCAGCGACGGGGAGGAACGGTGCGCACGCGTCGGAAGCTGAGGGTGTGCTGCAGCCCTCCGTATCGTCACAAGCCCAAGGCGGGAACACGGGGAACGCCGCGCCCTGACCGTCCTCTATTTTGATCCCCGCGTCCGCTGGGATGTCAGCGAGCGTTGGGCGCGCTTGGCTCAGATCTCGCAATAGACCGCGGCGGTGGAGAAAAGGCGGACGTCGGAGTGGCACGCCCCGTACGCGGTACGCTGCAGAAATGGCATTCGTTGGACAAGCCCGGTCCCGCTACGTCAAGTCGCTTGTGCCCCGGGCTGTTCGGGTGCGCCGCATTCTCTGCGCAACGGGCGCGCGCGAAGAGAGGTCGCGCTTCGGCCCTGCATTGCTGCGGTAACGGACGACAGTTGTGCTCAGCTGCAGGAGGTGCTATAGTGGGCTACGATGGTGCCTCGATTTCTGTGATTACGACCGACCCCCAACAGACGCAATGTATCTGCAATTCTCGGGATCGCGCGCATGCATCGCCTGCGTCGACTGTACATCCTGGACGCTAGAACTCGGAGACGTCGACACGCACGGAGGCGCGCTCGAAGCCAATCTCTTGTCATCTTCGCTCGCAGCGCACGAGATGCGCTGCGCTGTGCTGCTAGTGTCGCACGCTGCTACGAACGAGCGTGGGACGCAGCCGGTGGCGCGTCGACGCGCACTCCAGGACTGCACAGGTCGCTGCGTGCTCGGCTGCAGCCATGGCTATAGCTTAACCTTATGCAGGTCCCAGACTCCCAGTGCGCTCGCTCGCTCGCGCGATGTCCTCGTGGAGCTCGAGCGCGGCCCTGCGTGCATTACATACTCGCATGCCGACCGTTACAGCAGTGGCCACCCACGCCGCTGCCGTCATTGTCTCGTCCCAATCTCTGGTAAGTAAGGCTGCACGACCGGCGACCGCTCGCCAGAGATACGACGATTCGATCGTGAATTTTTTCGTGCATGCGAGTACTCACTTGGCGTCATGGGAGTTTGTCGCCCGCTCACGGTGTTGGACCAACTCACGAGTCTGCGCTCAGGGGTCGAGGCCAGGGCCGCTTGCAACTTGTAGGCTGTAGCGCTCCTCTCGATCCTCGATCGCCAAATGACGGACAGATAAGTGCGCCACGCTAAAGTACTAGAGATTAGCTCGCGCTCTGTGCAGCTCGAGGAGGTTCTACCGTCGTTCTATCGTCTTCGAACAGCGCTGCCGCTGCGACCGGCGAACGAACAAATTGAACGCCGCTAGCGCGAGCGCTCGGTCGTTGGCCTCAAACGCTGCAGCACAGCACGCGCGCTGCAACGCGTCCTCGTCTCTGATGCACGCACGATGACGATACATCTCGCACGCGGAGCCCAGAACATACTACTGACCCACCGCCTCCGACCACGAGCCGTGGCCTCCTGTCGTATGCCAACCGACCGCCAGCCGGCGCAGAGGCCCGCAGTCCGTATCATCAGCGTTCCGCAACGTTCCTCCAGACGTTCCTCGCGTGCCTCAAACAAGGTTAGCCTGCCTTGCGAGATCGGGGCCAGTGTCCAACACGTCAGGCGCGCGAAGTCTCGAAGGTGCGTCCGTCCTGCGGCGTCATTGAGGCCCTCGAAGCTCGGAGTTCCTGGGCGAATCTAGTCAACGCGGGCTGCACGCGCGTGTTCTCCGGCCGGGCTGTTACGTACGAGGCGAGGTTGTTATCGGCACCCTGTATTCGGAAAACATATGTACACCCAGCACATTAGGGACGCAGCGACGTGATAGACACAGGAGACGACAGGACAAAGCATATGAGCAATATGGTACGATGACAGCCGGGAGCACGAGGTGACAATGAGGGGAGGGGGGGGGATGGGGTAGATGGCAGTCGGAGAGATGATGAGGCCAGTGGTTGTGGGCGAGGGGGAGGGGTAGAGTTCACAGTACAGACACTGTGAATAACAGGACGGTCATAATATGGACATGCAAATAATAAACATCAACACTCCTGGAAGATGGACGGACGGAAGACATGGGCAGAGTCAATGTCCTCGTCGTGGAAGGGGAGGGGCGGGTCAAGCTCGAACGGGTAAAAGTACTCGTCGTCCGTATCGACGTACACGTGCGGGTGTGTCCGCAACCGCCTGCGCTCCTGTGGCAACGGGACTGCCGCAGGATCGGCAGGCGACAGTGAATATGTGGACTGCGTGTAGGGCGTGGAAACAACATCTGACTCGTCGTCAGACGTGTCCTCTATCGCATCGGGCACTGGGAGATCGTCTAGGTCGTCCGCGTCGAAGTACGGTAGTGGGTCGTCACACAGCGCTGACGAACCACGCGGAGGGAGTATCGAGTCGTCGTCGTGTGCGTCGAGCTGGAACCATGATGGTACAAGAGGGGGATGGAGTGGTGGATAAGGGACAGGGTAAGGGATGGCGATCGGAGGAGGCTGGTAGAACAAGCTTGTGGTGTTGACGAGGTCGTCTGACGAAGACATAGGGGAACACATTGGACTCAACGGTTCGTCGTCATCGTCGACAGGGAGGACGGAGACGGAAGAACTTGAGACCTCTACGTCGGCGTCCTCATCGTCGTCACCGAGATCCTCGAGTAGGGAGTCCAGCCACTGCTTCTCGGAGTCTCCGACGTGCGGGGAGCGAGAGCCAAGCAAGTGGGGGTCAGGGAACATGAAGGCGTCCTCCTCGACGTCGTCACGCGCCTCTTCCTCATCACGTCTATATACAGGTTGTAGATCAGTGACGTCTGCCTGCGGGTGGGACGGGGCAGGGTCGAGAGCAGAATGAGAGCGAATGATAGAGTTTTTGAGGAGGACCCAGCGGTGGAGGCTGCAGGAGTCCCTGACGCCACCAGAGACGGCAGACTGCAGCTTTGAGCGGGCCATGGAGAAGAGAGAGGACGAGTCGGGTCGTTGGGATTGCTCTGGTGGCATTGACGAGGGGAGGGCGATTATATGCGTGTGGTAGTCGAGGCGGCCGGTTGAGCGACAAGACTTGGCAGAGGCAGCAGCGGAAGAGGGAGTGCGTTCTGGGAGGGAGCGCGGGGAGGGCGTGTCAGGGTAGATAGGGGAGAGGACGTAAATCAGAGAGGACTCACGAGGCAGGTGTTGGGAGCGTGGGCGATCAACGGTGTATACGGTAGACGATGAAAGGCTCGAACAGGATGGTGCCGTTCTGGGAGATACGAACGGATTTGTTAACCATGCTGGGATGCGTGGGTCGCCGAGACTGTCTTGGGGTCCTAGGGGGAGAGCAAGACAACGAAGGGCGGCGAGGGGGGCAGGGGACGCAGGGGACGACGGGCGGGAGGCTTATGCGCGCATGGTGGTGGTGGTGGTGGTGGAGGAGGAGGAGGAGGGGCGGGTAGCGGGGGAGGGGGAGAGGGGAGACGCCGCTTATAACGGGGGAGGGGCCGTTCGCGTCACTCCGAGTCTGACTCTGCTGCCAGGACGTGCGCTCGATCAGCAGCGTCTCACCCTAGGACGCCCTAGCGTATGTAGGCGCCCAGCTCCCTTCCTATTTCGGCCGACTCCCCTTCCCCGGCCCTTTTCCCTCTCACAGGCGCCCGTTCCCCGCCCCCGACCACTCCGACCGCGACCTTCGATTCCGACCGCGACAATTCCGCCATCCGCTTACCCCTTCGCGCCAACTGCGCGCGCATGCCATCCGATTGCCCAAGCCAGCCCAGCTGCAGCACTCGCGCATCTCGCGCAACTCGTGCTCCTTCCATTTCGCGCTCGTGTCTCACCCTTGCGCAATCTGCACTCCCGTGCTTTCTATATACAATGATCATGGCGAATGTACAGTGCTCCGAGTGCTCAGCTACACAACTAAGTACTCTACCGTAACGCGCCTCCGTGATGCATCGTGCATCGTGCATCACATCCACCCATCGACGCGACTGGTGCTTCCTCCGACCGGTGCGGTACCTTCTACCGCCCAGGCCACCACCGTTCCACCCCACCCCTCCTTGCCTCGGGCCAACCCCAGTCCTCACCCAGTAGTCCATCACCTCTTCTCCCACGTCCTCCGAGTCAGACTTGACGATGTTCTCCGTCAGCTTCCTTATCTTCGCCAGGCTCTTCGGCGCCACGTCGCGCACTTCCGCCAGCAGCTGCGTGAACTTCACGTCCTCGCCTAGCAGCCGGTACACCTTCGCCAGCTGGAACAGCACGTTCGACTCCTCGGGGGACGTGTCCCGCAGGTACTGCAGGTCTTCCAGCGCCGCCTGGTGGTGGCCATCGGAGTTCGCGATAGCGTTCAGTATTCCCAAGCGGTCATTTCGAACACCGCAAAAAGCGCCACAACGTGTATCAATCAGAACAAGCCTGTCCCAGCGGTACGGAGGGTGCGAAGCCAACACTAACCGTGTATCTCTTCATGGCGATAAGGATTTTCGCTCGATGATACCGCACCAGCGCGTTCTCGGGCGAGAACTGGATGGCCTGATTGAACAGCCTGAGGGCCTCCTCGTAGTTCTGGTACCGTTCTTGCACCTTATTGTGTGTCCCCCGTCAGTAACGTGATACCCGGCGGTACTCGCGTGACCACCACGTACCATGCCCACGCAGCCCAGCAGGACGGCGTTCTGTGGGTGGATAGACGAAGCCCGCCGGAAGTGGTAGTCCGCGAGACGTAACTTGCTCATCCGCATATAGCACGTCCCCAGGCCGTACCTGCTCGCCGCAGCCAATCAGTTGCGATAAGCGCAACGTGTCGCGCAAAGTTAGCGTCCGACGCAAAGGGAAGGGCAGGAGACGCACCAGGCGTTGTAATGTCGTGCATCAGCACGTAAAGCGGACTGGAAGAAGCTGATCGCCTTGTTCAGGTCCTCGTCGATCGACTCGTGCCCGCTGAGCGTGTACGCGTAGGCGCATGTTGGGTCCAGCTGTGCTGCGCGCCGGAAGCATGTCAACGCCTGCGTCTTCTCCTTCTGCAGCGAAAAGCAGTTGCCGACTGCTATCCACGCCTGCGGCGACTTGGGATCGGTCGATAACAGCTCCTGCGCCAGAAACGACAGCTTGATGTTCTTCTGCAGGTGCCAAAGCAGTGTCGAGTACACCTCCATGTCCGACAAGCGATAAGGCTCCAGTATCCGCACCGCTTCGAACGCCCGCTCAGCCTATCGGGAGCGAAAACGACAAGAGCATGAGTTGGGGCCCGAAGCCTATTAGCTGCCACGCGCGAAAGCTTCGCTGACTCACTGCAGGATACTGCCCTAGCTCGTAGTGCGCCTTGCCGACCATGGCCATGACGGACGCGGAGCGCTGGTGTTGCGGAGGCAGTTTCTCCAGCTCCTCCAGGCAGAGCCGGCAGTCGTACAAGGCCATCGCCCGAGCCGCACTCGCGAACCTGCGCATCACGTCGTATATTTGATACTCAGCGAGCTCGATCTGATACGCCTCCTCCGCGGCGAGTTCTTGTTCCGCTGTCCATGGGTTCGGGGGATGAGGCGAGGTGTCTGAGTGTCCGATAGGTGAAGTCGGGGCGAAGGCCGACTCCATGCCCCCCGGCTCCTCTTCCAGCCCCGAGTCATGCGACTGGGAAGTTGATGTTGAACGAGGCTTTGCGGCAGCTCGTCGTCGATCTCGGGTACTCGTCTGTTGCAGTCAATTGTACGTCAATCAGCACACGTTCACAGACCGAGCCTCGGGACTCGGAACTCGGGGGGAATATAGCGAACCTTCGAAGTGAGCCTGCTCCCCGTGCCGCTCTGCAGCCTCGTACTACGTCTTGTCGCCGGGGGCGCGGGGGCGGTCTTGCCAGCGACGTGTGACCTAGAGGACGCCGCCGCAGTCTGGGTCGGACGACCAGGAGATGAGAAGAGGTTAGCATTCGTCAAGGCCGGGCGTGCGCGTGCCTTTGAGCTTTTTGCGCGGTCGTCTGCGGCCCCGGCGGGCAGTGCGCCGGCAGACTTGGACGGCTTGAGGGCGGCGTGCGGCTCCTCCGTCGCAGGCTGCGCGAGCCGCTGCCGTGCGCCAGCGGCTCCAGCACCACCAGCAGTAGACCGCAGCTTCTTGGCCACCGGGCCCGCCTCATCGGCTGAAGAAAGGGGACGCACAGCTGGTGGGAGGACCGCCAAATTGGCAGGTTGCGACCGGCTCGCGCGCACTGGGGCCTGGAACGACGGCTCGCCGTGGAACGAGGAGTCGGACGTCGCGCTGGTGTGCGGTTCAAGATCAAGGGTTAGCGCGCGATTATGCGGTCGGCGGAGAGATCGGCGGGGACTGACATCGAATCTCGTGGTCCGGCGGGCGCGTCCATCCCTCTGAACCCGGGCTTCCAATCGCGAAAGAGGTTACCGGCGCTGCCAGCGTCAGGCGTGAAAAATCCGGCACCTGTGGCTATGGGCATGGATTTGCTGCTCGGGCCCTCTTCTCCAGGCTTGCGCCGGACGGGCTGCGGTCGTGGAGGGAACAGGTTCTCTATGAGGGGTATGTCACCTGGCAGGCGGCTTCAGCAGCTGCGGTACACTGAGCCAAACCTGCACACACCAATCGCACAAAGGCCCTCAAAGGCTTCCCACAGCATCGGGTTCAGAGCGAGTGCCTGCCGATAGCTCATGGCAGCGCTTCTCGTGCAAATTGCCCTTGAGCGCGCTGTTTCCCGCTTGACAGCAGAGGATCGCCTCGTCGGGGAACGCGGTGGCCGTACGGTATCCCATAGATGCTGTAAAGGCGTGAGGTCCGCGACGCACATGACATTACGATGCAAAGTACGCACGCGTGGGCGTATACGAGTGGTCCCGCAGGCAGCCCTCGAGGGCCTCTCGCGCCTGTCGATGTCGCCCCAACGCCATGCAGCACTTTGCTAGGATGTTGACGCAGCCTGTACATCGCGTCTCCTTCGCGGGCACATGCACGAGCCTGTGCGCGGAGTGTGGCTGGCCGGATTCGAGGAGCGCGGTGGCATAGAGGTGTCGCGCGTCGTGGTTGCTGAGGTCGAGCACAAAGTATCTCTCGGCGTAGAACAGTGCGGATTTGTGTAGGTTGCCATCCAGACATGACCATATAAGCGAGGCATAGCGTTGGCATAATTGCGGGGAGAGTGCCGCAGGGTTGGAGTCGCGCTGCATAGCGTGCCTAGCGCATAGAGCGTAGTTTCTCGTCTAGGTAGTCGCGCACTCAAGCCTCGGAGTCTGGCGCAGCAGTGGCAATAGGTCGTGGTCAGAGAATGAGGAGGGCGAGTGGCAAGGCGCTGTTGAGTCGAGTGGTCAACTTGTTGCAGCCATCTTCGCCAGTCCAACCGCGCACGCATGTCATCACGTGCGTGCTCGATCGCGTCACAGCGTGACAGCGTGGCTGGAGAACTTCTGAAGCGCGGAAGCAGAATGAAGACGCCCCACGACAAAGTTTCACGGTTCAAGGGACGATACGATACATCAAAGCAAACTCGGACTATCATTCGCAGGTGATGTACAATGCAGCAACGGTCATTACAACTCCTCAGCAGCCCCTCTTCGTTTCACCACTTCAGTGTCCATGGGGGTCGCTTTCGCCTTTCGATTCTGTAAAAAGCAGGCAGATCAGACATCGTCGGACCGGAACAAATACTGCGCTCTCATTACCCGGAACGCATTGGATGGCGTCATCTATCCGCAGAATAGACACGGCAGCCTCAAAGGCAGACTTCAGGCTGCGGACTTTGCTCACGGTAGGCTCGAGCACACCCGCCGCGACGTTGTCCCGCACTTGGCCGTTGAGCAAATCAAGACCGTATCGGAGAAGGATCTTCTTCGGATCGCCGATGGGCGCATTTTGTGCGGCGTTGTGGTATGAGCGCAACTTCGCTACTAGCTCCGTGGAGTCTTTCGCAGCGTTCACAGCAAGCGTCTTGGGAATGACGAGCAGCGCGCTAGCGAACTCGGCGATTGCGAGCTGTTCTCTCGAACCCTGTGACCCCCATGTCGTCAATTGTGTGCGATGCGGAACCGATTGTGGCTATGACTCACGAGCGTCGTGGCGAAGTTCTCGAGATAGATGCTGAGAGCAGTCTCGACAGCACCTCCACCTGGCACCACCGCACCACTCTCCAACGTCCGCTTGATGATCGAGAGAGTGTCATGCAGAGCACGCTCCATCTCGTCGAGCATGTAATCGTTCGCACCGCGGAGCACGATCGACGCAGAGTTGACGACCTTGGTACCCTTGACGAGGATGAGCTCGTCATCGGAGATGCCGCTCCTGCACGACCTCATCGGCATAACCGAGGTAGCTGGGCTCGAACGATTCCTCACCCTCGAGGTTCGCAAGACTCGAAACGAGCGTACCGCCGGTCGCCTTCGCGATGCGGCGCAGATCCTCCTTCCTACACCGGCGGACTGCCATGGCGCCAGCCTCAACGAACTCCTTCAGGCAAAGATCGTCGATACCCTTGGTAGTGAGGACAACGTTAGCCCCAGCGGCCAAAATCTTGCGGATGCGCTCGAGAGTAATCTCGGCTTCCCTGGATGGTGCGACACGATATCAGCAACGAACATGGTCCCCCATGCGCTTTGTGCTTACCGCTTGCGGATATCTTCCAGCTTCTCCGGGTCATCCACAAGGATTTGAACCCCAAGCTGCATGCGCGCCTTCTGGAGGTTGATGTCGAGGCATGCAATCTTCGCGTTCGTGATGCGTTTCTTCATGGCTAGATATACGGGTCAGATCTATTCCTAAGAATCGCACTGCGAACATACCCTGGCTAGCAACAGTGCAGTTCAGGGCATATCCCTTGACAAAAAGGGACTCCCGCGCGCTACGGCCGTGTGCCTTCAGGACGTTGACTGCCTTGACGGGGTATTTGATATCACCCCGGGAGTTGATCGTCTTCACCGCCAACATCGCGTCAACAGCCATTGGCGCGAAGAGGTCATCATCGCTGTTGAGCGTTGTGTCCCCATTAGCAGGAATCAAGGGCGCTTGATGCGTCTCACTTACCCTCCGATGATTTTGCTAGACATGCTCGTCTTCGCCGCGTTGATGAGTGCCTCACGTCCAAGTGCATCCACCTTGACGCTCAGTTGGTCTTGCATGAATTTGCACGCCTCTCTGCATGCCAGGCGGTAGCCAGTGATGATTGTCGTCGGGTGAATCTTCTGCTTCACGAGCTCGTTCGCGCGCCGGAGAAGCTCAGCAGCGATGAGGACTACGGAGGTCGTGCCATCACCGACTTCCTTGTCTTGCTTTTGTGCAAGGTCTACAAAGACACGTCCTGCAGGATGCTCGACCGCGAGGAGGGAAAGAATCGTCGCGCCGTCGTTTGAAATGGTGACTTCCTGCATAGATTGTTACTTTCTTCTTCTTCATCGACAGAGACTATCAACGTACACCAATGTTGTCCACCAACATCTTGTCCAGGCCCATCGGGCCCAGCGAGCTCTTCACGATGTTCGCGATGGTCTGTGCAGCCAAGACTGTGCGGATTCGCAAGCATTCAGTATACTCCTCAGCTCTATCTTTTGCCAGAACGCACCATTTTGGTCGCGAACATCCTGTCCGGAAACACGGTCGCCACCCAAGAAAACGCCTGCGCGAGGATCGCGTTGGAACATGGTGTAAGATAGTTGAGGGTACCGGGAGGAGGCAGGAGTGCAGACGATGGCACTTGAGAGATTTCTCTGGAATACGCGGCCCACTTATGCCCAAATTCGGACTTAGCGCTTCTGAGATTTGACCAGAAACTAGGGTATAGACTCAATTCACTAGCCTGATAATTCGCTAGAATCCCTCCTTATATACAGTCCAATATTGTGCTTCGCGTTCAAACCGCAAACTACTCACGATGTGTCATACGTGGTATGATCAGGCTGCTCTGGTTGTGTTGCTTGCTGACAGCGACCAGCATGTCGCAGATAACGTCGTCCGAGTCAACCCAGAACATGTACACGCAGTACAGTAGTGACATACTTGTATACATTGTAATCCAAGAGACTACAAGTGACAACCGTTCGTACAATTGTCCATATATACTAGTATGGTAGACAAAACAGAGCACATGCGTAACAATACAGATGGTGGGAGGATATGAGTCCGACCAGTCCTAGAGATTCATGAAGCCTTCGACCAGAAGGCAAGGCGAGAATCCCTCACAGGACTCATAACGCCAGGGGGTATGCTGACATGTGGCAGAAAGTCTCGGCTACTACGTCTCGGGGACTTCAATAATGACCACCGGCTACGCGCCGATGCTGGTCTTCGTGCCTATGACTTTGTCAAAATGAGAAAATGCTGGTGCAGAACAGATCGGACATACCGCGGGCTCGACAAGCCGTGCAGGACTCTCCACACCGCTCGCCGAAGGCGTCGCAAGAGGGCTGGCGGTGTGTGAATCCGTGAACGGATCGCTCAATACACTTGCGATCGACGGTGGTTCATCTGGCCGTTCTTCGGACACTTCATGAGTCGTGAAAATCGCAGCCTTCTGGGGCTGGTGACCTGGGGATTCAACCACTTGTGTGGGGCGGATAGCCCGAACAGTACGGTGAACCGGGACCACCATTTCCACAAATGAGTCGAAGGAGTTGCTCCGCCCAACACTTGCAAAGGAGTCGCTAGTATTGTTGCGGAAAGGGTTGCGCAACTCGTTCGAAGCTCCGGATGGTTGTCGGACCATCCTGGGACAAGGAGAATCTTCATATGTCGACATGCCGGCCGTTGGAGCAGAGATCGGTCGGGGGGTCATTATAGGTACGTCTAGCGTCGACGTAGTGGCATATTCATCTGGACTGGTATATCGGAAAGGCTCCGTGCTAGCTTGCTGAAAAGATGTTTAATGCAAGAGTCAGACATGCTCAACACTGACGGTACTCACATACGGCGACATATCACTGTCGTTCAGACTATGTCGGTAACGTGCAGCAGCGTTCTGCTGTGCGAGGTCAGCAAGCAATCTCGAATGTAAACTAACTCCAATTAACTCACAGCTTCTGGAGACGGTGAGGTATTGCCAGAGGGAGGAGCAGTTCTCGGCCGCCTACCATAGTACTCGGCAGCTTTGTGTTTCTGGTTGGGTCAGGTCAGTCAGCCCCCTATCAGCTGTTGTGAGCCGCCCATACTTACGTCGACTCTACTTCTCCTGGTAAGGTCCGTATAACTGCCGTTATCCTTCTTCTTGAACATGCGGTCAAACATCATGACTGTGCCAGACAGCGTCACGAAGGTGATAGTGGTAGGTTGGGTTCAAAAGGGCGTTGGCCTGATGCACAGTCGCTGCTAGGCATATATGCGCTAGCAGCTAGAGCCGAACTCCTGACCAAGAAACGTGATGCTTCTGCTCCGCACCACTGTAGCGCGGATGTAGTTGAATATCCGCCTTGCGGGGGCGGTCGAGCCATTGTCGAAATTCCATGATTCCCTAGCTCTCCGCTGCGAACGGTTCATCCTACCAACCTACATGACAGAGAGTGGAGTTGTTTACGGGCCTAGAACGGTCGTCCATCGACGCTGGGGTATCGAATAGGGGGCTGAGACTGTCAGCCTCTCGGGGTTTACCTGAAAGAGTTCGCCGCAGCGGCGTCCATGCTCGCAGACGGGAGAAACCCTAACTTGGGGTCTCAAGGCACCCACGAGACGAGACGCGTCAGTGTTAGTGTCACACAGTCACACGCATCAAGGCTCTGCTGCCCCGCGCTCCTCCCTGAGCGTTTCTGCAGGTCTACGCCTTGCTGCCACCTACTCTTTCTTGCGTATACCCCTCACTGTTCCTCCGTCTCTCGTGCATGGTTTGAAATGGCAACCATGGACTCACCATTGAATGCGGTAAAGCATGACACGAGCTATGTAGCTCACATACCGCTGACCTGAGTCCTCATATGCAACTGTCGTGGCGAATGCATCAGGCACACCAACACGCTGCGAACGCGGACGATTTCCTTGCTCGTGGTCTCCTCATACCTGCTGCAGAGGAGCACTACAAAGCTGCAGAGGCCTTTCAGGCTTGCGTTGACGCATCCAACGATGACAATGTGCGCATTTGGCCGCCCCAGTCTGCCAATCCTCCGAGATCTAATATGCTGTGTGATGCGCCCCATATGCCTTCTGGTTCGTTCCGGACGACTTCTGTAGACCAAACGCACTCTGCGTATGCTGCACAATGAGCACATGAAGCTCGGGAAAGACCTTCAGCGACGGATTGCAAAGCTTCGGGAGGAAAACAAGGATCCCTCGTTGCCGCAGAAGCCTATCCGCAGGGCAAGCGCCGCATCGAAAGCCAGCTTGTCTGCTAATGCACCAGTGCCTGCACCGGAGCCCGCGCCATCCCCTCCACCGCAACCTCACAACAGCAGACTGTCAGAATCCCAGCAGACCGTAGATGAGTCCTTCATGCTACTCGGACAAAGGGTAGGCCGCTTTCTGCCTTTGCCATTTGCCCTTGGCATATTATGAGATCGCTAGAGCATGAGGGTTGCGGAGTATTTCCACGGTCTCTCCAGACAAACCGCCAAAGGGCTTTATTCAGCTAGACAAAGCTGACAGCCTACTCATTCAGAGCGACCCCGGAGATGCCTTTCATCAGTTCTGGAAGGCGACTGAAGGCATGCTCGAATACTTATCACGCCCTGTTGCATTCGCTACTGCGCCACTCGCTCCTGAGGAACCGCCGCAGTCTAGTCCCTCATCGTCGAAGAACGGAGGAAGAACTCGCGACGGAAATTCTAGCAGCGACACGGACTTCGAGGACCCGATCTCCCGCAAAATATCGAAAGGAATCAGCTTGGTGAAGGCTGCTCACTCTCGGATGCTGACCAAGTATGATTCGGTTTACGGGCAAGGCAGCAATGGCAATGGGACTGCCACTGGGGAGCCTACGAGTAACGCGGGATCGGGCACCTTCCCGCCCCCGCCGCAGCCGATCCATGCTTTTGATCTCAAGGACGACTGGGACGATGATGTGCGCGCGTTTGAAGGTATGCTCTCAACTTCTTGCTCTTCAGTCGTCGATATGCAAGATCTGATGCTCGCTCAGACGACGAAATGGCGGACTCGTTCTGCCTCATTCCTGCCAAGTCAGATCCATCCATGGCCTCGCTCAAGGAGGAAAATGCCGCATTGAAGGCCGAACTTGAGAAGCAGAAACAGCAACTTGCAAATATGGAACTTGCGCTGAAAGCACGCCAAGAACAGGATCAACAGCTGCGAGATAGTATAATGATAGCGCGAAAAGAGGTGCGATACCTTACACGATATGTAATTCTCGGCTGTCCTGATGCTTTTGTCAAATACAAGGCGCATCGGGCGATGATTTCTTCCAACGTGTTACCTCGCCAAGCACAACCTGCTTCCGCTCCTGTCGATATCAGCCCATTAAACATCAACGTGCCGTCGCCTGTCCCGCCTCCGGCGAGGGAGCGAGACCCACAACTAGTAAGACGTGTACGTGAGTTAGAGGAAGAAGTGCGAGCTCTCCGCGCCGAGAATGAGAAGCAGGTGCGTCCTTTTGAGCAGCTTGTCGCGTTACTACTTCCACTGCTTCCCGATGGGCACTGCTGGAGGTATGTGCGAGACCGGATGAATTAGAACTGACACGGACTGCGAGCAGAAAGCGATGATCGTGCGTTTCCGAGAACGATGGGAGAAGCTCAAAGAGTCCGCAAAGCGCAAGAAGGAGGCCAAGGCTGCCGCAGAAAGCACGAACGTCGTCAGTGAGCGGATTGAAGAAGAGCCCGAGGCAGAGGCTGCGGCGGAAGAGGACGAGGGCGCGAAAAAGGCGTATGCATGGTCGGACAGGCCGTGTAGCCTCCAGGCTTCGGGTTCCCACCCGTTGGACGCCGCCGTAGAGAAGATATCCTTTGCTTTTGCTCGCACTATCGCACTATGTTCACATTTTTACGCTCGACTTGTATACGTACCTCGATTTGAGCATCTATGCATTGAGGATGGTTCATGACGGCGACGAATCAGGCCTGAGATCTAGGATCTGAAAGCCGCTGCGCAATTTGTAACATCGCTGGTAATACAACTACAATTCTGCGACGGACTGAGCTGGAGTGACACTATACTTTTTAAGAATGAGGACGCTCACCCACACAACTTCTCCTAATGCCTCTCATGCGAATAGGCCGTAGTCCAGGATGCGCAACGATCGAGCCGCCACATGGAAGACATCTCTTGCCGTACCCCAGTCGTCCTCACTAATCGCTCCGCCATCAGCACTTGTCATTGGTACGTTCATTGTCATCACGAGATCGACGTTCTTCTCCGGGACTCGATAGAGGGCAAGAAGTATACGGACTTCGTCCGCTGAGGCACTGTTGAACTTCTGCACAGTTTGTGTGCCGTAGAGGACGACAGGGTTGGGCGTAGATCCCATCGCTATCGTTTGGCATGTCGACAGTTTCGTTCACCACTTGTGACTTCGCGTCATTGTCGTGCGCTAACGCGTCGAAATGCTGACTTCAATGAAGTCGATGAGCCATGCGGAAAGCGCGCTTCACGCAACGCACTCACCTAGCTGCCTCTCGAAGATCAGAGGCAGACACACTCTGAAGCACTTCCACAATGATGCTGATTCCAGACGTTGGGGAGAGGTAGACCTCCTGAGTATCTGGTATTTGACGAAATCGCTGGACGGTGTCAGTACGAGCAGACATCTTCGCTCAACGCGACTTACGAGGCATCAAGAAGCGTGGTAGGCAGAGTGGCCGTAATTGCACCGCCAAATAATTCTCTCAAACCAGACATGCTTGCGGTTATAAGCGACAGCGATGAGTGTGAGCGGTAGAAAGCAGGAGAAAGCGAATGCTGCAGGATCTTGCGATCGTCATAGTCGGGATGCAGATGCAGATCCGGAGCTTCGGCGCGCGGAGTGCGGCCACGAGCACGTGCTCGTAACAACAACGCGTTCAACCGCGCGTCGCGTCGCGTCTCTTGTTTGCTTTCCACCACTATCAGCGCCGCCCTCTGTTCTCCTCTCTGTGCTCCCGACGCGTTCTTCGCTATCCATGGACTACGGTAGACGGTCCACGATGCAGCCGCACGGGGACCCATACGGAAATGCCAGGTCAAATCTGCCAGTACCATCCACAGTGAAGAAGAGCACACATGGACACGGCCGCATGTCCCTCGCGGGGCCTGCTATGCGTGCCCCATATCCTATCCCACCTGGAACCAATCCTAGACAATCTTTGATGCGATCTCAGAATGTCAACCCTCTACTCCAAAGCGCGAGTAAGCCACAGAATTATGGACGGACACCCATGCGTAGGTGAGTCGAACGCCTCATAAGCAATGCTCCGCACCGCCTGCCGCTCGCGTTGATCTGCCGGTGTGCGATGGGTGCTTCCCAATGTCTTGGGAATTACCAGATGCATTGGCCACTCTTCTCTTTCGATGGGCACTGAGCCTACTGTCACATCTCGGAGAATTGGGCTATTGTCGGATGAACTGCCGTCATTCATGCGCCTTTCCTGTGGCGTCAAATGCTTGCGCCAGGCACAAGTAGCCGCTGTCGGTGAACTATCGCCAATGCTCGACCAGATTCAATGGCCAGAACTTCCCTTCTCGCGCTCCGACTTCCTCCACAATCATGTGTTTGGCCCGACAGTGCTGTGAACCAAACGAGCTGTTACTGACATCATGCCTTTGGCCCTCCTAGTAACAACCGAAGAGGCTCCATGTGGCAAGGAGGGAGCCAAAGTTCCGCGCCTCCGTCGAGTCAGACATTTGCAAAAGATGCACGACCGCTTCGAGACCGGTCTTTCCAGGCGAAGATGCGACAGGATGTCGCAACGTTTCTCATTAGCACAGGCTATGAAGTCGCCCCGCAAATGTTGCAAAATATCACCGGCAAGGACTTTCGTGCCGTCTTTCAGCACTTGATTCTGTATCTGGATCCACTATGGCCGTTCAAACCTGATCAACGCTTCGAGGAGCAGTTCATGCAAGCATTAAGGGCCATGAAATATCCCTATGTGGGGCAGATAGATATCAAGTGGTTACCGACGCCGGCAGCTATGCATTCGTGGCCTGCGTTGCTGGGCGCTCTGCATTGGCTCGTCGAGCTGGGCAGGGTCAGTCATTCTGCTGAATGTCACATTCTCTTCCTGACACGACTAATGCATCTTTTCAGGCTCGAGAACACTACATGGATAGTCGGCATCCGACACTCCAGGATCCGACGCTGATCCCGGACGAGTTCGACGATATCCATCACCACCTGGCCCTTGCATTCGATCACAACTCCCGTGCCTACGAGGTCTTTCTGCAAGGACAAGATGTTTTCCCTGAGGAAGAGAAGATGCTGGAGGAACGATATGGTTTGTCGCAGAGTCCTTCTTTGCTACACTCATCTCAATGCCACCTCAGCCAAGAAGGATGCACGGGTCTTCGCCGACTTGGAACAGCTCAGGGAAAGGCTGAAAGAAATTCAAGCAGAATGGGAACAACTTAAGAAATCTGCGGTCAGTTTCCGCGTCAATCTCTTCAAGTCTCTAGCAGGGGGCTAACGCTAGAAATAGCCTCCCTTCGAAGAACTGAAGAAAGATAACGGCTCCCTACGTCGAGATGCTTTCAAGTTCGAGGAAATTCTTCGTCGCATCGAAGAGCGGAAGCAGAAATGGACACGCCTTGTCCAAGAAGAGAAGACCGAGCTTGAATACAATCGTCGGTAGCCTATTACCCCGCCTCTGAGTCTTCTTACCGAGCTTCTGCCCCACAGTCGCGAACCTGGAGAAAATGCATGCAGAAGAGCAGAGGCTATCTGACATTGTGAAGGTCCAGAACCTCTCTCCAGAGGAGGTGTTGCGCATGAACACCGAGCACGAGAGCCTCACGCGTGAACTGGAGTCGCTCAAGCACAAGATCGCTGAGACATCCCAGGTCGTGGTCCGCTTAGAGGTTTCATTGACACGCAAGGTTACCGATGCGGAGGAGGCTCTTGACCAGTACACCACCCTCCTCTCGTCTCTTGGCCTCTTCCCACCGCTGCCTTCGCCATTGGAGGATGTCGACTTGACTGATCGACTTGCATTCTGCGGCATCGAACCCGCAGGGTCTTCTCACAGGCGCAGATATCCGAAGGGTTGTAAAACCTACCCTCAGTCGCATTACTGAAATGAAGCGCACTGCACATGCGGAGGTCGAGAGCGAGCGCATCCGCGTAGATGATGAGTTGGACCAGCTCAATCTGGAATGCGAGACAATCGAGGAGGAAGTTCTAGAAGTTCTGAACAAGACCAACGCCCTCAACGACCAAGCAGATGAGCTTCGTGAGGTGCGTCAGACTCGTTGGAGGTATCCACGACGGAATTCCGGTATGCTGACAAACGATTGCTTGACCCAATTGATGCACATAGGCTGTCCAGCAAGAAGCTCTTGTCAGTAACGCAGAAGCATCGCGCCTCGAACGGGATCTGGCGGCTGCACGTACAGCTGCAATGGCCAATGGCGTGGGCGTGAAATCACGCTTGCAAGCTCTGCAGATCGCGTACGTATCTCTGGGTAGTGTGGCACTTACGAATGTTCCTAGCGATGCGATGTCATCGGGCTTTCGCTAACATGCGTTTGCAGGTACCGGGAGCAAGTGGACAAGGTGAACAGACTCAAGGAAGACACTGTGCGTGCGGTAATCAAGAACAGCAGCGACATTGTCGCGTTCAAGGACGAGGTATCGAAGCAGCTGCAGTACCTGCGAGACTTCGCAGAGGCAAACTAGGCTGCGAGGACAATTGCTCATGTCAAATGCGCGCTGGCTTCCCTTCGCCTCGATCTGCCCCTGATCTTTACGCCGCAACGTCTGTTATCACGGATACCCCTTCGACTCGACTTATCCTTATCTGCTCACGTCGCTATGGTACTCCAGTATATTCCCTGTCACGGCATTGTCTTACTCATCTGTCTGTTGTATAACATGGATCTTTCTGCTAGTGGTGCGAAGTTTTCCACACGCGCCCCGGACATTGGCAGACTTCCCAAGGTCTTGGGCGAACGCTTGACATGGTATCTCAGGGCAACACATTGGTTCACCGGTCCCGAGCCAAAGATTCACCAGCTCCACAGTGCGTCGAGATCCTTTCTCGTTGGGACTCGGAATGAACTACGGGGTGGCATGGCCTGGGCCAGAGCTCGCCTCTCTCGCCTGTCCGTGCATCGTCGGTGGCACCTTGCGTACGGAACCTTCTCCAGTCTCCTGCACGTCCGGCGTACGCACCTGTCAAGAAAACTGTATGATACCGGCAGTGCAGACTTGGCAGCGTCGAGATACCCGGCCTCAAGCCACCATTACCGAGTCCATCGGCCATCTGCCACTTCTGACGTTGCTCTCGCAAATTCTCCCTTTGTGCAATCAGTTCGGAGTAGTAGTAGCGCTAGCGTGTAGGCCGGCATTCCCGGAGGCTGATGGATAACACGGAGTGTGCGAATGCGGCAGCACAGGCCACCCGTCCAGCCTCTTCTCGACCTGAACTGGAGCCTCGACACATCGAGTACGGTGTAGTATCATCCCAGCATCCGAAGTTGTTCATGCTCGTGCAAAGCCGTGTATGCGTGTCTACGAATTACTCCGAGCAAGTGCGCGGATGATGAGGGATGATGTTGCCTAGCTATAGCGTCAATGATGGCACAGCTTGGCGAAGATGGCGAGTGTGACAGCGCTCGTAGGTTGACTTCGAACCAAGCACACAGCCTACCCCCTCTGTCGATGCCCGGCGATTGCTGCAGGTTTCGTCGCAAACCATGCCTATTCTGCGGATCGAACGACACCTTGTCAAGGGTATCCGAGCGGTGCCTTCCAGAGCTTTCAATCTCTCGGACGAAGCAACCCCTGGTGTGACCCTCGACGGCATTGATCTACGGTCCCGGTGCGGCAGCTGCCACGCATACCGAATATCCGGCGAGAAGAGGCCTGAAATGCGCCGTCCCGCCATATCGGTATGGGAGCGCATTGCTCTCTCCATCCAAATCCCGCCCAACGTATCCCGCGCCTTGTGTGAACATAGTGCTGCTTTCGCTGGCACCGTGGACACGGAATTGGTACAGAGCCGGCGCAGCGGAAGTGCCCGGTGGGGAGGACATGTCCGTTATCTGGGAGCCAAACGTCGTGCGCATGCGGACGGCACCGTTTGTACACGCGCCTTGCCGTAAGAGGTAGGCAACTTTGCTGCTTCGCCACAACATATCGTGCTCACAGTGGGAAGAGCACCGATTCTTGACAGCCCTCTGTCGCTTTGTTGGCGTGAGGTTTATCAGCAGCGTCGTATTGAGGCGTGCGCAGCGACATGCCAGATACACGTTCGCCACGACTTGAATGCTTTTTGTAATTCGTGCATCTGCGCGCGCCTGTTATCATCAGGGAGATAGGCAGGCGCAGTTGTCGACATTTGTCAAATCTGGATGGGCATCGACAACGACGGACGCGGAAAATGGGGGGTGAAGTCATAGTTTCCACTTTCATGCCGAGGTTTATTGACACGCTGGCTTTCTATTCGTCGGTGGAACTCGCGGATGCTGTGAGAGAGCACAATCGCACATTCACACCGCGGGGCTGTAACAGCCACCATGAATGAGCCTGTGACAATCGCACCGTCCGGGTACGAGCAGGGATCTCCCGGATTACCTTTCTTCGGCCTTGCTTCCCTCGACGGGCGCCCAGGGTGGATGTATGCAGTCTCACACTCTGTGCCTGCTTCGCGCTTGCGCAAGGGATAAAGGCCGGGAGGACTTTCGTCGGAAAGGCGACCCTCCCCTCCCGTCCCGTGTAGCGGTCTCATATACCGACAGAGCTACCCTCCCTCGGACGTCAACCACACGCTGCTCTGATGTCGTCAGATACCAGCCCGCGAGGAGCCGCCCCCGCCTACGATGATGCCGAGAAGGGCGTCAACGAGCAGGTCATCGTCTACCCCGTCGAGAAGAAGCCCCTCACCTTCCCCTCCGACGGAAAGAAGGACCTGTTCCCGAACGAGAAGAAGGATGCGGCGGCGCTACAACCGCCACAGGTGAAGCGGGATCCGTATGCTCTCCAGAAAGGTGCGCCGAAGAAGAAGGTGTCGAAATGGATCATCGTCAAGCTATGGTACAACACCTATCGGTAAGTCGTTGCGTGCTCACAAGAGACATCCACACTCACCATCGCGCCCATAGTAAACTATTCACGATTGCCTTCTCCATCAACATGATCATGTTCGGCTTCGCCGTCTCTGGGCATTGGCCCTACGCGGTCAAGTTCGCTGGTGCGTTCGCCGTCGCGAACTTCAACGTCTCCATTCTCGTACGAAACGAAATCTTCGGGCGTATTCTGTACTTGATCGTCAACACGCTCTTTGCCAAGGTTGGTACGGAAGATTTCATGAGGATCTACCCGCTAACTCTCGCTCTGCAGTGGCCTCCGCTGTGGTGGCGCCTCGGATGTACCTCGGTACTGCAGGTAAGTCGACCGACTGACACTCCTGGACGTTCAGTAGGCTGACAACATCTTCTGTAGCACCTGGGCGGTATCCACTCAGGATGCGCAGTCTCTGGTATTATCTGGTTGACGTTGAAGGTTGTCAACACGTACCGGAACCATATCAACGAGAACAATGCTATTCTCGTCGTCGGCCTGTTGACGAACGTCGCGGTCATAATTACGGCCGTGTCGGCATTCCCTTGGGTGCGCAACACCCATCACAAGTAAGCATCAATGCCCTCGGTGCCGACCACTTGGTTGATTCAATTCATGCAGCGTCTTTGAGCGGCACCACCGTTTCGTGGGATGGACTGCGCTGTTCCTGACCTGTACGTGTAATTTCCGATCAACAACGGTACATCGCGCTAACCCGCATCGCAGGGGCCTTCACGATCATGGGAGACATCTGGGACGTCGAGAACAGGACGTGGATTCCCGACGGCGTCCACCTCGTCCGCCAGCAAGACTTCTGGTACGTCATGGGCATGACCACCTGGATTGCGCTCCCGTGGATCTGCACGAGGGAGGTGCCCGTCGACATTGAACTCGTACGCGCCCAATCTCCACCTCGCCCGCGGGCCAGCTGACGCTGACGCGTTCTTCGACTCACAGCCCTCGCCCAAGGTCGCTGTTGTCCGCTTCCGGCGTGGGATGCAGCAGGGTCTCCTCGGCCGCATTAGTCGAAGCGCTGTGAAGGAGTACCACGCATTTGGTATCATCTCGTGAGTGTGCGCCCCGGTTCCCACTGTGAGGAATGTGCGCCGACCGCCTTCGGGTTCACAGGGAAGGCACCCACGCCAAGTACCACTACATGATTTGCGGTGTGCAAGGTCCGACACTGCTCCTTTGTTCTCACTCCATGAACCTGCTGACGAACTCGTATGTCATGCAGGCGACTTCACACGCAGCCTCGTCAACGACCCTCCACGTACCCTCTGGACGCGTGAGCTCAAGGTGAGTTTTTTCTCGGCTTCTTCCCTACTGCACTCCCAGGATCACTGACTCACGGATTGCATCAGTTCGCGGGCGTGTCCAACACCTCGACATTGTACAGGCGCGGCATCCGTATCTGCACAGGAACGGGCATCGGCGCCGCACTCTCGACATGCATCCAATCTCCCTACTGGTGCGTACTACATCCATCCATCACCTCCCACGTCCCCCACACCTCCGCCGCACGCAAACGCCGAGCGCTGACGATTGCGTTTTCGCTTGCCGCGCATTTGCAGGTTCCTGATCTGGATCGGTGCGTAGAAGCTCGCAGTTCGCTTCCGGGAGCGAGATATTGACTTGGGGCGGCTGCGTACACAGGCTCCGACCAGGAGAAGACGTTCGGCCCGACCATCAGCGGCCTCATCCACCGACACATTGAGCCCGAGCGCCTGCTCCTCTGGGACAGCAAGGCTCGCGGCGGGCGCCCGGACACGATGAAGATTCTCAAGGACGTGTACAAGTCCTGGAACGCTGAAAGTACGTACCTGGCGGGCCCGGCGGGCTGCGCACGCCGCGGCAGCTGAGCGTCGACGCTGACCGCCCATTTCGCAGTCGTCTTCATCACGTCCAACTACATCGGCAACTCGGAGATGATGCAGGTGAGCTTCTTGCTTCCGCGCGCGCGCCCTTCGCCCGCCCTGGGTGCGGTGCCGGCGTGTACCTCATACTGACTGCGTCGCCTCGCAGGGATGCAAGGAAGCCGGTATCCCCTGCTTCGGAACGCTCTGGGACTTCGTGAGTATCTCGGCACGGAGACGTGTGTCTCCCGTACGCAGCCGTCGCTGATCGCGCTCCCACAGTGAACGTCTTGCGTGTCGACGACATCACGGTCACGGTTGCCGGCAGCTTCGCTGGGCTTGCAGAAATACTCTAATAGGCGGCGAGAACAGTACGCCGCCCTCGGACGCTGCGCCGTCGTACTTGGCTCGCACCCTCATTGTACATATCTCACATCGCACGCGGTAGCTTGTATCAATTTCCACCCCCACGCTCGAGCACGGCTCGGGTAATAATAGACTTCGCCTCGGTTTTATCCCATACTTACTCTCCCACCGGCGTGGCCGCCGCCCCGCTCGCTGCCAAGCTTCGGAATCTGGAGAGCGGCGTGTTATCCAGAAAGACGGTAGGGAGCGTGGGCACTGCGCATGTGTCTTTGGCGCATTTTGCCTGTGCTGCACCACGGTAGCGTGCGTCCCATGCTCCCTGTGCGACAATTTTCTAGGGTGGGCGGAGAGCAAGGCGCGCCCGTCCTTGTATATCTACCTCGTCTCACACCGGCCGCGGCTCCTCATCCGCCCCGGTAGCATATCTGGGCACCGGCGGCAACGCTGCGTTCTTGTTGGGTACCGCACAGGCGGGTCGGTCGCGCGACAGAGTGCGATGGGTGAGGATGAGGAGAGGAGAAGAGGCTTGGCGTACAGTGCTACTATATCGAACAACGCGATCGTACAACAACAACATCCGTGGACACTGGACACCACCCGAGGAACCCAAAGCGAGGAATGACAAGAAGGACGAAGTGGGGGGAAGAAAGACCGAGAAACGACGACGCTCGCCATCTCGTGGTCTGCCCGACCCCAGCGGCAGCTCGAATGAAGGCGAACGGCTGTGGAAGCAGCTAAGGATAGTACTCCTCGAGCACCCGGCCGCGCTTGCCCATCCAGGGCCACCGGCGGTTCGGGTTGATAGGGGTGTTGGGCTCGAGCTTCCACCCCCGCCGCGCGAGCTCGATGACGAGCCGGGCGATGTTGCGTGTGTCCTGCAGTCCCGAATGCGTATGTCAGATAAGATGTCCAGGTTCTCACCAGATACAGCAGGAATGGACGATACGCACGTCGATGCCGCTGTGCTGCCGGCCCTCGAATGGCTCCAGGCCCAACGCGTGTAGTTGGCGCGGGATGGAGAGCGACACTCTTCGTGGAAGGGGGAACGCGCCGACCTGGGTAACAAGACAGCAAAACTGAGTTCGCTGCAATGGCGTGCTATGGTGTGAGCGGGGCCGCTTACTGGTCTGCGATTCGCGCCTCCATCCGGATCTGGTGTAGAGAATGCATGCCATTCGCCCACCACCCTCCGGACGTCGACGATGTCCCAGGTCAGCCAAGGCGGGATGGGTATCTGCATTGATCTGTTCAGCATGACTGTGAGGGCCCGCATGCATGCGACCTGCCTTAGAAATGAAGCATTGCTTCACGACGAAGTCCCGGATGTCGTGCGGGCCGTCGGTGCAGAAGCAGAAGCGGGTGAGGCGGCGCCCGGACTCGGGGTCGATTAGCTCGTGCTTCTCGAGGAAGCTCCTGAAGTGGTCGAGGACTTCCGGGAAGGAGGGTGCGCCATCGACTTGCTCCTACAGATACGACGAATGCGACATGCGGCGAGCACGAGCGTGTCACACGACGGAACGTTGCACCAAATCCGTCAGCATTGACGGGGCCCGCGAAGAGCATGAGAGGGAGAGGACAAACCTGGGTGATGCCTGTTAGGGCGCTACAGAACTGGGAGAGCTGGGGGCGCCATGTGGGCCGGACGAAGCTGCGGAACTCGTCGACGACTTGTAGCTCGCGCGCCTTGCCTTTGATGTCCTTGTCTTTCCACCGTAGCAGGACGACTGGCCATTCCTGCAATGTGCACACACACGGGCACACGAGGTCCGTTATCG
This sequence comes from Trametes sanguinea, assembly GCA_008973685.1. Taxonomy (NCBI): domain Eukaryota; kingdom Fungi; phylum Basidiomycota; class Agaricomycetes; order Polyporales; family Polyporaceae; genus Trametes; species Trametes sanguinea. Next base: position 2,165,138 of record WAHA01000006.1, read on the forward strand.
GCATGGGTGAACGATTTTGCAGGAGGTGCGTACGATAATCTCATTGGGGTAGTCGAATCCTGCGCCCGCCACGCATGTGGCTTCGACATCGAGGACGAGGAACGCGTCGTATGGCTGCTTGACGCGTTTTAACATGGTCGTGTCGCGTTCTTGCTCTGTTGATGCGCAATCTCTGGGAGTTGTCTGGGACGGCGGTTCGGGCGTGGCAGAAGCAGGTGTAGTTGAGGAGGGCGGGTGCTGTTTAGCTGTACCTGGGATACGGGCGGGTGTTCTATCTGTGGCTTCACACGAAGGCAGACACCGCCTTGAGGCGATAAGAGCGAGAGCGAAGAGGGCGAGCGGGAGGAGAAGGATGGGATGCTGGAGATAGGCAAGGAGGGACTGAGGGAGAGCAGGCAGCGACCAAGACCACGACCACGACCAAGACATGTCCTGGCCTTCACTCAAAGCTCACTCGATCCTCTCTGCTTTAGCTTTAGCACTGCTCCTGTTCTCTCTACATCGCGGTCTTCGGGGTCCCTCCCTTCCTCCCCCGCGCGACTCACGTCCTACCCATAGACCACAGCCAGCCATGATGCATGCAGAGCCGTTTCCATTCAAACGCAGTAAATCAAACGGCGGGCAGTTCAGTAGCGTGCATACGCTTCGAGCTGCTTCGATGCCGGCTCGCAGCGATGCCACCGTCCATACGCTCTTCCCCTCATTGGCTGGCGTTCGCGGCCCGGGTCCTCCACGTGGAAAAGAATTTGTGCTGAGCTCTGCGGCGGGCGCTTAAGCTTGCCGGTGTATAATCGACTCTCTCGCCTCATAAAGCCACTCTCCGCCTTTCTTTCTCCCTACCTCTCCGCGCTCTCTCCCCACCCAAGTGGCACACTGCTCAACCAGTGCAAAAGTACGAGTACTCTGTATTTACGACCCCTCACGACGATGCAACACGGTGATGACCTCGAGGACGACTTCGTCCCCGACGACCTGGTGGCCCTCTCCGACGAGGAAGAGGATTTGCCGAACACTGAGGATATCGGTGGTCTGCTCAGCGCAGACGAAGACGGCGACAACAACACCGCCGCGCAGCCCAACGCAGCGCAGAGTGCAGCAGCTCTAGAGAAGAAGAGGAAGCGGAGAGCGAAGGAGAAAGAGCGGCAAGGCGAAGGTGTGTGTCCATGCCCGTCCCAGGATGCTGTGCCGCCATTCTCACTGTGTATATGCGCTCCCCGGCTAGAAACGGAAACTGGCGGAGACGGTAGAGCCGGTCGAGCCGCCTTCGATAGCTGCACAACCGCCCGTCATGCTCGCCGACTACCTCAGCACGATGCAGGCGAAGACCTTTAGCGACATGTCCGGTATTGAGCTCGCGGACATGCAAATTCCGGGTGGGTACTGTCACACTCATCGGGCAGGTTCGTTCTGAGTGTTAACGCATAGGCAGAGAGTGCTATAGCGGACACAACTATGTGGACGGGGCCCCGCAGCTTGGACCAGCTGGTGGACTTCATCGTCAAGGGTACGCACGCCTCAGCAATCTCCGCATCGTCGTATGCACTTTCCGCTCACCAGGCGTCTATTCACTATCTAGTACTGCCCAAGCTGCATACACGCTTGTCGCAGAGGCCCAAGTCCAATGGGGCGCCCACGCTGCTCTACGTAGCTGGGGCTGCGCTCAGGGTGGCGGATGTTACCAGGGTGCTCAGGGATAAGCGACTCCGTGGAGAGAAAGGCGGAGACGTCGCAAAGCTCTTCGCGAAGCACTTCAAGCTAGAGGAGCACGTCGCGTATTTGAAGAGGACGAAGATCGCAGCAGCTGTCGGCACTCCCGGCCGACTAGGCAAGCTGCTCTGCGATACTGGTACGCTCAGTGGGCCCGTTAGAATACCCCAACACCACACTGACCTACTTTGCCATCCGCAGATGCTCTCGCGACGACCGCTCTGACCCACATTATTCTTGACGTATCCTACCGGGACGCGAAGCAGCGCACGCTGCTCGATATCCCGGAGACGAGGAACGAGGTCTTCCGGACAGTGCTTGGTGCGCCAAAAGTCCTCAACGGCTTGCGGCAGGGGACGATCCAGTTAGTATTATTCTAGATGCGTTAGGTACCCACACATTTCCTCCCCTTCACCCCCACCCTCCCTGCGTCCCCTTATGGCACCATCGGGTCTGTAACAGGCCTCCGTAATAGTCGAGTGTATGATACAACGGAATACATAGTGCGAGAAGGATCAGAAACCCTTCGGGTTCGTCCGCAAAGTCATCTGCGCCAAACGCAATGAGCATGCGGACGTTATACCGACATACAGCTCGACGAGACGTACCCTTGTCCACTTGGGGACCTTGTGAATGCCCTTGCGGTAACCCCTCACATGCCGTGAAAATACGGTGTACTTGTCCTTCGGTGGCATCTCGTGCTCCTTGGGCAGCTCAAGGGCCTTGGTCTACTGCACGAAGAGTTCAGAGACGTTGCAATGCGTGACTGCACGGAACAAACGTACCAAAGCAGCGCACTGCACTCCGCTCTCCTTCACGGCCTCGATGACAGAGTCGACCTGCTTCAGGCGAGACCGGACGTTCGCCTTGCGCGTACGAGACAGCTTCCACGGGGTCTTCCTACATTTGCCCAGCACACACGTTCCAGTCAACTTCACAACGTCCGCAGCCTGACAGCGTCCTGACGTACCAGAGAAGACCGACCATGCTCGGTTGTGTTGGTCTGAAAGCCCCAAACATGTTCGCGCGCGACCTCGGTCAAAAGCAAGCAGCGAACGAACCGCCCGGCGGGACACGAAGTGAAGGGGTGGTCGTGGTCGTGGTCGAGAAAAGGGAAATTCTGCTGACTCAGCGAGAGTGTCCCCGCTTTGGGTGTGCAGGAAGCGCCGGTGAGCGAGGAAGCGTCCGTCAGACAACACTCCTCTCCTCTCGCTCTTGCCATCTCTCCGCGTCTTCTCGTCCTATCCCTTTCCACCCTGGCTTCGCCTCGTCTCTTGCTTTGTAGAGCAAAATGAGCGTAGCGACACAGAGCATGCCGCCTCCGCCCACGCCTGGCTTGAATGGAAACGCCTCCAACGGACAGGCTGGGGCGGATGGCGCGAACGGAGTGCAGCAGCAGCCGCAACCCAAGTTCGCGAGCGGTCTCATTCTCCCCCCTCCAGAAATCAAATGTGCGTCGTCATTTCAACACTTTGACCACATGTACAATAATATGCTGACGACGCTTATCGCACAGCGGTCATTGACCGTACGGCGCAGTTCGTCGCCCGCTCGGCGAACCCGCCCCAGTTCGAGGACAAGATCCGCGAGAACCAGCGCGGGGACCCCAAGTTTGCCGTTCCTGAACCCTGCAGACCCCTACCATGCCTACTACAGACACCGCATGGAGAAGGTCGTCCGTGGAGAGCTGGAGGAGGTTGCGCCTGGCAAGGAAGAAAAGGCGGAGGAGAAACCGGCCTGAGACCGCGCCTGTGGACGTCGGCGAGGAGCCCCCCGTCCCTGAAGTTCATCTTGGAGATCCCGAATATCACTGCTATCGACTTGTGAGTCCGCGCTGTGCTCCTCTCCGCCGATGAGAGCGGCCATGCTAACCCTCGGTCCGTGTGGCAGGGACATCATGAAGCTCACCGCGCTTTTCACCGCCCGACGAGGGCCGCCCTTTCCTCGCGGCGCTGTCCGCACGCGAAGGCCGCAACTACCAGTTCGACTTCCTGCGGCCGACGCACTCGCTGTTTGGGTACTTCAACAGGTTGGTGGACCAGTACTCGAAAGTCCTCCTCCCTAGTAAGGAGACTCTCGCGCAGCTCAAGGAGCGCACGCAGGACGGCGCGCGCTGGAAGGACCTCGAGATTGCGCGGAAACGCGCGAGGTGGCAGCAGCTCAAGGCCGAGCAGGACAAGAAGCGCGAGGACGACAAAGAGGCGGAGCGAAGTGAGTGCTGGGTGCACTATACGCATTCGGACGTCTCGTTGACCGCGCCTCTATCTCTACAGTTGCGTTTGCCGAAATTGACTGGCACGACTATGCCATCGTCCAGACGATCGAGTTTACGGCCGCTGACGCCACAGCCGAGCTTCCTCCTCCGATGAGCGTGCAAGAAGTGGAGAACATGACGCTCGCGCAGAAGCGCATGGCCGCCATGATCATGGAGACGACCGCAGAGGAAGTCGAAGGCTGTCCGTGCGCGCCAAGCCGCTGCAGAGGCAGAGGCTGCAGCCGCCGTCGGTGGCGCTGGCAACCAGGACGATCAGGACGATACTGCTATGGAGCAGAGCGATGACGAGGACGACGAGGTGAAGGAGCGCAAGCGTCGCGAGGAGGAGGAGAGGCAGAGGGAGATCGAGCGTGCCAGGGCAATCCAGGCAAGCTCGGAAGGTCGGCGGCCCTATGAAGATTAAGACCGACTACGTGCCAAAACGTGAGTGGCTTTCGCGGGCGTTCAGTATATTGCAGTGCTATTAACCTGTCGCGTTACTCCTGCAGTGCAACGGAAGGGTGTCGAGAAGCTCACCACATGTACTATTTGTGGGCAGCAAATTCCCGTCGACGAGCTACAGGAACACATGCGTATCGAGCTGCTCGACCCGAAGTGGAAATCGCAACGCGATGCCTTGGAGGCGCGGAAGGCGCAAGCATCCGAGCTTCAGCGCGGTGCCAACGTCGTCTCCTCGCTCAAGAACCTCGCCCGTACTCGTGTGGATATCTTCGGCGCGGAAGCGGACGAGGAGAAGCGGAAGAAGGAAGAGGAGGAGGAGCGCCAGCGCAGGAAAGAGCGCGAGAAGGTCGTTTGGGACGGTCACACCGCGTCCAAGGCGAACACGCTCGACAAGTTCTCGACGAACGTCAACTTCGACGAGCAGATCGCTGCCATTCACCGTGCGAAGGGCCTTGGACCGTATGTTCCCATCTCTAGTCGTTACAGCTCGCAATCTAATGGTACCCGCGTTTTTCTTCCACAGACAAGAAAGCAACATTGGCCCTGGCATCGGGCCCGCTGCTGCCCCGGCACCCCTCAACACCCTTCCTCCCGCCCCTCCCTCCCTCCCTCATCCACCATCAGGTCCCGGGGCGCCCGCCCTCAACCCCGCCTACTCCGCCGCGTCAGTCTCTTCCGGTCCACAGCCCGCCTCGGCCTTCCCGCAGCCTGCCCCTGTCATGCTCCCCCCTCTGCACTACCAAGGCATGGACGCGGCCCAGCCGTTCGGCTACCAGCCGCCCCCGCCTGGTGCGCCGATGATGCACCCCGCGCGGGCTGCGGCGATGGCCGCGCCCATGCCGGTCGGAGGGCCGCAGATCGGCATGGTGCGCAGCGCGGACGAGATGGAGGGCAGCCAGGACGACGTCCCGCCTGCGAAGCGGCAGCGGGTGCCGAAGCTCCCTGGTGGCGCGCTCTACCCCGAGCAAGACTGGATAAACATGCACCCTGTGAGTACACTACGCCTCAAAGCCCTGAATATGCCAGATGAACTGACCGGTGTTGCTTTCGCAGCACCCCATCTCGCTCAAGGTGCAGCTGCCCAACGAGCCGTCGAAGCCGGAGTGGAAGATGGACGGGAGCGTGGTCACGATTCCGGACCTGCCGCTCAACCTGCTCGTGTCGACGCTGCGGGACCGCATCCTGCAGCACACGGGCAGCGTCGTCGGCGCGTCGAGGATCCGGCTGGCGTACAACGGCAAGATGCTCACGAACGCGCAGACGATCGCGGTGTACAACCTGGAAGACGAGGATCTGATTGTGCTGAGCGTCAGGGACGAGAAGAAGAAAAAGTAGCCGCGAGGGGTGCTGCGTTTTCGTCTGCTGGTCTGTCTGTCGTTTGTCTTTGGCCATCACATCGTCTGCTGGATGCGGTGCCTGCCCTGTTGTACTCCCGACCTTTGTGTCTATGTAATATTGCATGGTTTTGCTCTTCATCTCCCTTCCTCTGTATTGCGGTCCACAGGTCCCAAACAAACGAAGTAAGTCCTCAACGTCCGAAGATGCCATATGCGACGATGACCAGAGAGCATATACACGACTAATCTACACTACTTTACAAACCGACCGACCGATACCCGGCGACCACCCAGACCATGTCATGAAAACGTAAGATACGGCAGATTACACCGCGCATACTCAGAGGATTCTGCGGCAGATGAGCGCGAGCAGCAAAACCAGTAGGACGCATATGGCAGTGTCCAGCAGGATGGGCGGCCGGGGAGGACTCGTCTGGCGGATGGCAGCGGCCAGCGCGGGCTGGGGCGTTCCCTCGCGCGTCGTAGGCTGCGAAGTCGGCTGGGACACCGACGGTGCTGGACTGCGCGGGGGTGTGTAGGACTGCGTGATGATCGAGGCACGGGCAGAGGGGCGGGTGGGCCGTGGCGAGACCAAAGGGACACGATGGGTGATCACAGGCTGCTCGGTGACGGGTACAGGTATGAGCGCGGGCGCGGGCGCACGATCAGCTGCCGATACAGAGACCGGAGCGGTGAGACCGGGTGTGGGAGCAGCAGCGGAAGTTGGCTGCTGCACATCCTCGGGTTGCTTGGGTGCAGCACGGGTATCTGAAGGTGCAGGAGGCTGCGAGGCGGGAGCTGAGGGGGTGTTCTCGGTGGGCTTCTCGTCCGTCGAGGCGTCGCTCGAGCTTGACCTATCACCGCTACTGCTGCTCGACTCAGGGCGGATCGGGCAGGTGCTCCAGGTTGGACATCTTGCAGCGCGGGCAGACCCACTCCCGTGAGCTGGGTCAGGTAGGCGTCAGCACCAGTGCAGGAGTGTGGAAGAAGCCTGATGACGTACAGTGCCGCAAGACGCTTGCGCTCGGCGGTGGGATACTCGAGCGCACCTACGCCGACCGCGGCGGTCCCTTTGAGGGGAAAGAAACCTTGCAAGCCGATAATCGCTGAATACAGTGTTGGATGAATGCGACGAAGATGTTTATCAAGGAGATTATGACATACCGGTCCGTACGCCCCATGCCGGCTGCCACAGCTCTTCGTGGTCTAAGCATGACAATCAGTATATGCCCTTTGATAGAAGAAAATGAGGCGCACAATTGGTGAAGCTGATGCAGATCTTCAAAGGCGTTAGTCATGCAGATGACCGTTGGAATGCACAGTCCGGGCATACCTTTGTGTTCAACTCGAAGCGTCCGTTCGGGGTGAGCATCATGATAGCGGGAGGCCGGAAGGGGTATTCGGAGGGCAGCAAGATGCGGAAGTGGTATAGGCCTCCCTCAAATTCTGTCCCTGGAGGGCCTCGTATGGTACAATGCCATTCCTACAAAGCTTGAGCAAGCTAGGCTAGGGATCTCTCGTGAGCGAACTTACGAAGATGTCATCCTGAACACGGATCCGTCAGAGCCGTTACACAGATACGGTGGTTAGACGTACCTCGAGCGGTGCAGCGGCGTAGTCGGTGCATGGGTCGTTCGCAAGCTCCCTGGCCTCCTGCATGATTCGCTTGACGGCTGAACAGAGGTGAGCGGTACTGTCCTGTTTGAGACCCTCCTAGTTCCTCGGCTTACCCGAGTTGTTCTTGTTCAGACCGGTACGAGCGGCCATGTTGGGCACGTCGCAGAGGTAGACAAAGTGAGGGGCAGAGGGGGTCGAGACAGGAGGTGATGGCGGATGAAGTGCGCGGATGAGTGTGGAGGTGCTCGAGGTCGGGCTCAGCTGTGGCAGCTCGTTTCCTGGTGATTTCGTTAGACGCCCAATGTCGACTTGCACTACGTGGAGGCACGTGAGCTATTTTTCCAAATTGGGAGGCCGAGTTTTGACGACAAGCCTGGCAAACGACCGCCATCCTCTCCTCCACGCTGTACAAGGTACGCTGGGTACCGCACGAACACCATCTTTTCTTGGTTACTTACTGGCATTGGAATTGTGGCTTGCGTTATCTTGAACTCGCGTGACATCTACCCGTCGCGTCTGCAGGCGTAAAGCTAGGGTGAACAGGTGCCATGTATATCGAGAAGCTGAAAGTCCGGCCCCGTCAAGGTACGTTCTCATCGGCGAGATCTAGACATATCAACTATACTCACCAACGTGACTATATGACAGCGGCCGCCATTAGGCCATGCGCGACGCAGTTCGCGAGCATGCTGGCGTGCTGGTCTGCCACCGAAGACCTCCACTCTACCGGCCCATGTGCGGAGGCTGCGAAAGCTCTGATTACATGCATGAGGACAGCTGTGAGTTTTCTTCCGAATTCTCAATGGAGTGACCGGCTTAATGTCCTTTCAGCCTGCACCCACGCGTAGGCACAGGCCGACCATTAACTACCATCTTGCACGTCTTGGCAAGACCCTCAACTAGAGTCCTCTCGTGTTCATGTGCGAAGTTGCTCTGCAGCAGAGCTGGCCAAGCACCCATATCCTACCAGACTAGACGTATGTCGTTGTGTATTATATCAACTAATCGAGTTCAAGTGCCCGCCGGAGCATGAAGCCTCAGAAATCCTTCTCTAGGGAAACCTGCAAACGTCTATACCCGTTCGGCTCCGTCTCCTCCTATGAGCCATTTCGGACGACACGCTGGGTCAGCAAATTGTCAACTGCTCACTCGATTGCGAAGTCTCGAGGACTGCAGTGTGCAGCTGCGGCGGAGCGATCGTAACACCGCCCCGAGCTGCTCCGCAGCGCGCCATAAAGGTGCATGCTCGTGCATGCCTCTGGATATCCGAATTGTACGCCTTCTAAGCGATGCTTTAGGAGACGCACTGTATTTGTGAGCTTGTGAGGATGCTGTGAGCCGGCCGAAGCGTAGAGTGAGCCTGTTTGGGGGAGCTTGCGCGTTGTTGTGGTCTGTTGTGCTGAGTCACGCGGCACGGTCGCGCCCAACTCGAGTGAGGCGCACCGTCTCCTGGCTGCCTCCTCCGTTCATTGTCGTCCGCCACCATCTCTCTTGTCTTCCCTCCTCGACCATCTCCACCGTCTCTCGAGCACCGTCCGCCGTCGTACACCACCCGATACCTAAGTCAACATGAGGTCCAAGTTCAAGGATGAGCACCACTTCGGTTGGTGGCGCATCTCAGTCGCGATGTGCGATCTATGCTCATCAGCACGTATGTTTCGCAGAGAAGCGCAAGGCGGAGGCAGAGCGCATCAGGCAGAAGTACCCCTGACAGGATACCCGTGCGTACTACGCGCCATTCGTCGTTGTGGCCATCGATCGTACTCATGCTGCGGACTGGCCTCCTCATAGGTAATCTGCGAGAAGGCGGACAAGACGGACATCCCGACGATTGACAAGAAGAAGTACCTCGTACCATCAGTACGTGCATGCTCTGAATAACATATATACTCGAAACGTGCGTATTAACCTCGGGACGTACCTAGGACCTCACCGTCGGCCAGTTCGTATACGTCATCCGCAAGCGCATCAAGCTCGCGCCGGAGAAGGCTATCTTCATCTTCGTAGACGAGGTGCTTCCGCCAACGGCTGCACTGATGAGTGCGATCTACGAGGAGCACAAGTACGTAGTGTGGCCATGGTGACGCAGAACCCTACTGACTCCGTCCTAGGGACGAGGACGGCTTCCTCTACGTAAGCTACTCGGGAGAGAACACGTTTGGATCGCGGTGAATGGCTGCCGCAGTACCCGTCTCGTCTCTTCTCGTGGCTTTCGTACTTGGGTTCCCGTTTTGTTCTCCTCTACGTAGCGGCTCAGCGGACGCGGACTCAGCCAGCAGCATAGATACCGGCGGGCGCATGTGTTCAGGATGCCCTCTTTCCCTTTTGTCTCCCCTACTCCGACCTGCAGACACTCCCGGGCGCCGTCAGCCACCGTCCGCCGCAGCCGCCACCTCTCCTCGTCCTTCGCAGCAGATGATCGTATGCCGGAATTGATATCTCCCCGCCGTCCCCGTTTGCTTCTTCTCGGATGGGCGCGCATTGTATTTTATCGCAGCTTGTATCTTCTCTCACTCTCCCAGACCCCTGCCGTCGTCGCGAATGGAATAATGATACATGTATATGGGTTGTTTCGGAAGTGAACGTTGCGCGACGTGCTCGCATGCAAATGGCTGGTATGGTAGGTTGCAAGTACAGTAGCAGTACTTATGCATGTTCCGCTGTTGGCCTTCACGTTGTTGTCGCGTTGCGGCTAGCAACCTGTCTACAGTCAAACAGGCACCGCGATCGATTTCGACCCGCCACTCTGGCGCGGTGCTGGCCACGTTCCGCTTCCGACAATTGAACAATCATCATCCTTCACTCTCAGGCACAACCACAAGCATCTCAGAATAATACTGAGTCGTTCGAGTGGTCACATTGGTTCGTGTGATACGCAAGTCACTGAATTCCGCAAGTGCGCCTGAAAAAGCAACCAGGAAGAGTATGGACGAAGTTCGATGAACGACCACAGAGCATCGCTACAGTAAGCCTCGAGGTGAGAGATCAGCATGTCGATACTAGTATGACGAACCAGCAACCTCCAACCTGATATCCTTCCCCAGCGTTATGCATGCGCCTTTGTCTTGTAGCGAGTCACGACCGTCTCTCTATAGACCTTGCATTGTCTGAAGTTGCCCTGAGACGATGGAGCGGCATGCCTTTGGCATGCGCCACGTACTTCTCTGCTCACCTTGCTGAACTTCAAGTCAGTCATAACCATTGGCACCGAGTTCAGTTGCTTTGGGGGATCGGATCTTATCAATGGCCGTCTTGGACCCTGTGAGGGATATGCTAGCGACCGCTTTCGCAAAATCCCTGCCACGAAAGGTATCTGCACCGTCCGGATCTGCACCTTCATCCCAGAAAACTCAAGCTGAACACTACCAGGACCCGGACCCGCTTCGCGAGTGCATGTTGACGGTCCGCTTCAATCGAGGTCAATGGCCCGCTTTGACTCTGCGCAGGCGTGATAGGACGCCGTACAGGACCCGGGGTTCGACGCTGGCAAGCACCCATTGTCCGCTTAGCTTGAGCCACACCCGCTTTGTGGGTGGCTTTGACTCAAGGGAACCATTAAAACCTGGGTCTTCTGTGATGGGGGATCCTGGTAGACACCCTCCTCGCTGCCACTTCTTCGATCGACAGCCTACGGTGCAGCGCGCCGACTTTGGGCATCCAGCAATTCAACGACCCAGGACTTGCCAGTGCAACCACCTCTTGCAGCGAGGATGACGTCTATCACTTTCGCCGTTAAGTTCTCCATGTGTGAGTAGCATCGTATGCTCCTACTACTGTACTGGTCATCATTGACGGGATCTCCCTTCAGGTTTTCTTCTTGTGGGGCTGCACATGGCCCTCTTTGTTCTTTTCGTTCTCTCGCTAGTTATGCGCACTGGAGGCAGTAAGTACTCTCACTTCTGCGCACGCGGATTTGACTGACGAGGAAATAGATACCGAGGCCATCGCACTCGGAATAGAAGCCGTTCAACTTGTTCTGCTTCCCATTCGGTAGGCCGCCCTCCTGTGCCTGAATGAACTCACTCGTACTGACTACTGTGTTATCAGACTGTACTTCTACATCCGATATCGCAATACGCCTTCGCGGCTGAAGCACGAGCGCACGTTCTTCCTCTGCATGTGGCTAATCGGCCTAGGTACGCCAGTGGTCCTTCAGTGTTACTGTTGTCAGTGAGACAGAGCATGGTCTGACGTAAGCTTCGGTCTTCAGTCGGTGCAATCTGGATAAGCATTCATAGCCCATATCTTCTGGACGCCTTCGCGAGACTGTCCCATCCAGAGGTGGCAGCTATCGCAGCCATCACCTTCGCGTGGCTTGCGTGGACTTTGAGTAAGCAAATGCCCGCATGTCGCGATGGAAAGTATTAACCTATCGACCCACTCCGGTTCAGCTGTCCACTTGCTCTGGATTGCAGTGCAAGACGTTGTTGAAGCAGATGACGATGAAGAAGATCCGGTCCCATGGCCCGCATACACATCCCCTCCTCCAATCAGCCGCCCAAAGCGTATTTCTGCGAAGATCGTCGCGGTAGCACATGGCTCCGATCCCCTCCTCTGGTCCCGCAAGAAGACGCGACACGGCGGTGCACAAAGGCCGGGGCTCGGGCAGGTACCCGTCCAGCCAGATGCGGGTATGCGGCCGGCGATGCCAACGTACGACCCGCGCGATCGCCAGCCGGGGGTCCCTCCACCGATGAGGACGACGTACAATCATTGGTACATGGGAGAAGCCGTTTGAGTCCTGTCCCTTCGAAATCCTTTCTTTTCTTCGCATCACTCCGCGGCTGAATGACCGCGTTCTTCACTCTTTCGGTGTTCCCTTAGACCTGTTTCCTGGTGTAGCATATCATAGACCTCTCACGGATTTCATATAATGGTACACATTCCTACAACAGCGTACATTAAGCAGAACAAGATCCCCAAGAAACAAGCTTTAGCGTACACATCCGAGGCACCTTCTTGAAGCCGAGGATCCCCTGCATGGAATCACAGGTCAGTATACAGCGCGTCATCGTCATTTCCATCCTTCCAGTAGTAATCCGAGTCGGTTTCCTGAGCCTCGACGGGCGGCCCTGTCTCTGCTGCTTCTTCCGGATTGTCGGCCTGGCCTCCTGCATTTGCGTACAGCTGGTCATCGCCTTCCGTACCCTTCCAGTACATGTCCCAGTCTTCGTCAAGGTCCGGCTGACTCGATGGGACTACAGACTGCGAAAGAGGTACCGTTGATGGCGGGCGCGTCGGAACGCTCGCATCGTATGTCGAAGGCGCGGATAGTGGAGCTTGGGAGTCCGTGGCGGTGGTGGTCACAGAGCTCTGTGTCACGACGAGCTGAGAGGGTGGCGGCATGCTGGGTGCTCGGGAGACAGATTCGCTAGCGTAGGACAAGGACTGTGTATATCGTGGCGTCTGAGTGCTGTTGCTGGATGAGGCGGTACTCCGAGGAGCGGAGCTCAAGCCTTGAGTTGTAGGGACAGAAGACAGTGAAGTTGTGGAGGGCTGTGTAGGGTAAAGGAATGTCGAGGGGGGTTGCTCCTCCGGAGGAATACCAATGACGCCCTCGTCGAGGATCACGTAGTCGCAGAACGCCGGAGGGCCAACCGAGGAGAAAATGACGCTGAAGCGGCGGAAAGGTATTGCTTCATCCGGAGCAGGTGTAGATGAAAATTGCTGCTCTCCCTCGATCCTCCGCCGTTTGGGGTCGCGTCCGCCTTGCCGTTCTTGTACGCGAGGATCCACCACAGACCGCGGGCGTGTGCGGATGGTGCGGCTCATCATGATACGTGCATTCAGCTGGTTGGGCCAGACGTGTCCCAGGACCGCCTCTCGCGAGTCTTCTCCGGGGAGCGTATGGACACGGGCAAACCAGCGAGACTGATCGGAGTACCTCAGTTCTCCTGGCGCTCGATCCTCGCCATCTATGCGAGGGAATGTGTCCCTTGCGCCGCCCAAGATGACGACGGCTAAGCGATATTTGCTGGCAAGACGATGGAGGATGAGGGAGACGCCCCTGAGATCCCGAGCTCGCAGCGTCGTGTCTTCGTATCGCTCGTCCTTCAAATGGTCGAATATGTCGGTGAAGGTGTCAATTATGAGGAGCTTTGCAGGCTTAGCACCAGGTGTGTTTGCGCGTCCGTCAGCGAAAGCGGGGACACTTTCTGTGAGCACCTTCTGTAAAGCCACATAGAAAGGCGCGCGGACGGTGAAAATGTCAGGAAGTCCGCAGAGTTGGGGGGATAGTAGAGGATGCTTGGCGATCATTTCTTGAGCACGAGAGGTAGGAAGCTCCTCCCGAGTAGTGATGTAGCACGCTGCTCCGGAAAGACCACCGAGTCTTTGCGGCAGCTGAACTGTCAACGCTAACTGCAAAGCTAACTGCGTTTTCCCTGCGTTGCTGCAATGAACGTCAGCGTTATACAGTTGTGTTCAAGGAGTGAATAACCCACTTCTCTCCAGATATCTCCCATAACATGCCTGTCCTTATACCACCTCCGAGGACATCATCCAGATGGGAATCTCCTGTCGTGAACTTCTCTTCGCCAATTTGCGCGACCTCTCGGAGAGGGCGAGGCCGTGGTGCAAGCTCTTTGGAAACTGCATCAACCAAGGCCTCCATCTCCTTGAAGGGTATCCTGCACTTCTTCGCCAATTCGGATGGCGCGGCCAAAAGCAGTTCGGACACGGTCTGGACCTTGGCTATACGTGGTCAGTGTGATTGGCGAAGGTACATGGATCTATGCTGGTTTGGCCATACCTTTGGCAAGCATAGTTTTCTGGGCCATGCTGAGGCTATCGAGACCCGCGAGGTATCTGGACTCCATGCTGCCGGTTTGTATGGCGGTACGCGAAGGAAGCCGTGCACGAAGTCGGCGCGACGCGTCTCGCTGATCGACGTCGCGGTCAAGGCGCGATCGGTTCTGATGCGGGGTATGTGCTGACGAACCACGTGACCGTGACAGCATCCTAATAGTACATACTCATGACATATGCTGCAGCACGCAGGAAAGCCCTGAAATAAGAGGTACGCATAGAGAGCATATACATAGACGATGCGGTATCCAACAGCTTGCAACCCGATCCAAAGACATCGCGAACAATTGTACACTTCTACATTGTCTCCCTCTTACTGACGCCTGCCCAGGGATTGCGAAGACTCGGTCCGACCAAGCAGCCCTCCTACTACGTTCGTCACCGCCTCTGTAATCTGACGTTGCTGCGTCTGCGCGTGCTTCACGTAGAACAGGCGTACGGCCGTGTTGTTCCAAATGCCCAGCGGGGTCATTCCCCGGACATAGATCTCTCCCCAGATCAACGAGGTCAGCCAGACTATGGACGCATCCGACCACTGAAACGAAACAGTCAACGACCCTCTACAGCTTCATGGACGGGAAACGGAACAAACCATGAAACGTCTTGGGGAGAGCGGTGGAGGCTTGGGCAGGACTTGGTCGAGATTGGCGCTCCTGAGCAAGTCGATGATCGCGTTGCTTGCGCTTGCGCCGCTGAGAGATGATTGTAGGCTCTGCACCTTCGGGAGCAATTCTGAGATGGACAGCATGATCGTATCCAGAGGAAGTCTGTAAGAATGTCGGTAAGCGACCACCAACCATGGCAGAGAATGGCCAGGTGCTCACCCTTGCTGCCACGATGCAACCTAGAAATGTCCAATCAGCCATCGCGTGACTTCAAGTCGTCTCTTTGAGCACTCACCCATTCCTGAGTCGGAACGAACCCATTTCGTCCAATACCAGACGCGGCCAGCCTTTCCAAGCTGCCCGTCATATCGCCAGACAATGATCGGCCAGCTCGCATCTTGCCCCTTGCCTTCTCGGAGACCGGCTGCACCCCTTCACTTCCCGTAGGTGTCTCCGTCGCAGTGGGAGACATCAATGGTCGTGCATGGCTATCCTCATCGCCATGTCGCGCCGCACCCTCTGGCAGGGTATCCGTCGACTCCGTTGAACGAGACAAGTCCAGCGACCCCATCTCACGCTGGAGAAGACGCGCCTTCTCGCTCGGGGGCGCTATGCCGGCACCGCCTTCTTCCTCGTCCAGCGCACGGCGCTTGCCCTTGTCAATAGAACCTCGTCCTTGCGCTGCACGCTCCTCCTTCAGTTGTTGTATACGGCGAATTTCGCGCAGCCCGCGGGCCAAGGTGAAGGTGCCGAGGTCCTCGAATTGCTTGTGGGCGTGCAGGATAGCGTAAACAAGGTTGGGGTTCTCTTGAAGGTTGTATAAGAGTACGCTGTTAAATGCCTCAAGGATGAAGAAGAGGAGCCGGGGGTGGCCCTCATCAGAGAGCAGGAAGGACGGGTTGGAGAATGCATTGAACAATTGCAGGAGCCGAGCCGAGGACGTGACGCTCAGATTCTTGAAGTACGGCGCGGAGTTGGAGAGCGCGATGACCAGGGCAGGGTATAGAGAGTTTAGGCTGCCAGAGGTAGTCGCAACCATAGAGTATATGGCCTATGAAACTGATTAGCAAGAGTGTCTGAGTGCTTATATGCGTGTGTTCCGAGGCGTACCTGAACCATGAAATCTCCCGCATTGCCTGTAGTTGCCCACTTCTGGGGTATATGCGCTTTCAAGGGGCTGCTCAACTTTAAGCCAAATGCGCGCTCGGCGGATAAGCCCTGGATCATATAGGACAGGACGCGGCACATCCCGTGTTGTTCTAAGCTGCACTTAGCCAACAGCATCACTTCAAGACTGTTACAGTCACACACCTGGCTTGTCCTTGATTTCAAGACCATAACACAAGAGGTATGCCATCACATCCATTGCTTTGTCGGACTCGAGGAGATAAGCTCGGAATTTCTGAAGATGAAAACTGAGCCAGGCTATCACCCTCACACTTTCATGATGCGCACCTTGTTCAACTCAAGCAACTTCCAGAGGAATATTACTGCGGCGAAATCAGCCAGTTGCGCAGCATGCTAGCTATTGTGTACCTACCGGCTTCCACCATGTAGGGAACATGCTTCTTGGACCCCGGGAGAAGCCCATGCAACGAGGACATTTCATCCTCGAATATAGTCACCATGCCATTCAGGAGGAACTCGAAGTCCGCTGGTCGGTGCTGTAGTTATTGTCATGATAAGTAGCGCAATACGTGCGGAGACCAGAGTACGCACAAGCTTCATGATGAAGTACCGGAAAGCGTTCGTCTTTGCAGTTGGCGCCGAGGCATGGCCGTCCACGGTCGTATCTCTCGCGGACCCGCTCTGGAAGTCCAGCAGCACACACAAAACCTGAAAACATATCGAAACGAGGGATGTGCGGGGGTCCTCGCCTTTCATGAGGAGGTGGTTGTACGGTAGCCGGCCCGCGACTGTGCCCATCATGTTCGCACTGCTCGGATGCGTCGCGTTCACGGCTGTATTCATCAGAGAGCAGAGAACGGTGAGGACGTCCCGCCGTGGGAGATTCTGCACAAAGTGCAAAGTGTACATGGACGGCGAGCTGAAGAGCGCAATAGGAGGGACGTATATCTGACGAGAGAGCAGGACAAGGAGGAGACGCAACACCTCGGTTTTGTTGCTCTCATATTGCTGACTTGGACCGGGGTCGGTGGTCGATCCTACGCCTTTCTCCCTTCATAGACTGTGAGTGCTCATTGCTACTACAGGGCATAATGTCTGGAGCATACCAGATGACGTAGTTAATCTTGTAGTGGTCCACCTGGATCTTCGTGGGTAGCGTGAACCCGCAGCAGAACATCAGGTCGATAAGGCAGCTGAACAGTCGCTCCGCAATAGACGGCAACGTCTCCTTCGGCTTCTCCGCTTCGTTCGCTCTGACATTCGCCTGCTGTTGTGGTAGGGGACTTTGGGGCGCGGTGTCCATCTTCGTCCTCGTCGCTCTCATCCTCATCCTCGATCACGAACTGCGGCTCCGCACTCGCCTGCTCGACTGTGCTGCCCGCTGCACCGCCGGGTCCCGCAGCCTGAGCCGGTGTACGCACCTCCACGCGCTTCCACAGCACTTCCTGCTCGAATCTGCTCGGCTCGCTCTCGATCTCGAACACGGCGGGGAGGACGCGCTGCAGAACGCGGATGCAGTTCAGGACTTCCTTGGTCGTGTTGCGCTCGCCGCTTCCGCCCGTGCCCGTGCGGATTATGGAGGAGGCGATGGAGGAGACGGAGGAGGATGGGGGTGTGGGGAATGTGTGGTCCGAGACGAGGTTGAAGAGCCGAGATGTGATTACGCGGATGAGGGTAGCAACGTTCTCGGGCTGCTTCGTACAGGGCGCGGCGTACTGTAGTCCGTAGGCTATGCAGTTAGCACATATCCAGCCAAAGTCTGGAGCCCAGGTCGAGCATATGACGCACCATCGTTGTGGGTGATGAGAGTGAAGACGTCCGACGCAGAGTCGAACAACACGACATACTGCAAGAACGCAGGCACACCGGTCAATATACGCCGGTAGGATAGGTAGAACCGAGATACTCACCTGCTCCCAATACGAGTCCTTCTCGGAGATGTTCTGCAAGCAGAATGCCCCGCCACATGTCATTACCGTTCACCAACGACGTGGATCTCATGTGGTAGTCTCTCACTCACGCGTGTAGTAGCAAGCTTCGCGATACCCCCAGGCTGACTACGGAAAGCGAGCTTCGGCTGGTCGCCCAAGAGGTTGAACGGGTCGGGTATCTTCTGCGGCAACTTAGAGAACATCTTAGGCCATCCATGCTGCTGCCTCTAGGTAGATATCCGAGGTATAAGCGGGGAAACGGGGAGGAGGACCTGTGTGGGCCAGTGTCTGGATTATCAGGAAGCACTTGCGCCCCGCGTCTATACGGCCATACTGATGTGCGATCTCAGATCTATCAGGTACAGCAGCGTCATACACGTGGCTAATTCCCTGCCACTTAGACTCCAGTCGGAGGAGTCCACCATCCAGCACCTTCAGGAGGTTTGCACTATGTTGGCGCGTAACAATAAGGCATGCAGCTGTTTCAAGATGTCCATTGCATACATTTGTTCACAACATTCACTGACAGCTACAGCGTAATCCTACAGCGTTTCGTCCGTCTACTCGGTATACCTACATGCGCTCTCCCCACGGCGCTGCGCAACTCTGATACACTTTCGATGTTCACACACCGTTTTCAGCTCAGCACTGCTTGGCGTAGGTACCGCTTGGCTTGCTGCCGGAGCCAGGCTCGAGGCGACCGTGGTGGCCCTCAACAGTCTTGCAGCTCTGGAGGGCGGCAAGCGCGTGGACTGGGTTGTCCTCCTTCACGAGTCCCTCCACGATCTCCATCTACACGGCATACGAGTTAGTGAAACACCATCACAGATGGGTACAAGGTTTGTTGACTCACAATATCAGCAACAAGCCTGTCAATCATCACAGCGGTCAGGTTCTCGCGAACCACAACACGCAGGATCTCGACGTTTTGCAAGTCGGGGGCCAGCTCGTAGTTTGGCACGATCCAGCCCTTTGCACGCAGGAGAACTTGCACCCACTTCTGCTGGATGTCAGGGTTCTTCTGCTTGAACTCATCCGAGAACCTAAAGGAGACAACGGGAAGCCCTGGGACGTAGTTCTATAAGAGAATCAGCATATGAACGCCAAGATCGGATGAGCTGAGACGAATAATCTTACCTCGATGTTCTCCTCGTCAAAACCAATGGCTGATTTGGCAGCAGTCGCAATGCTTTCGTTAGGCCGGTGAATGTCGCTCAAGACAGTGAAGATGCCGCTCTTCTCCAGGGCGCGGCTGAGAAGACGGGCATTCTTCAGATCCTGAAGCGCGACGTTGCGGTAGCCCTGGAAGCCCAAGTGAACGAAGTTGAAGTACTGGGCAATGATAGGATGCGCAGGACGCGAGAAGTTCAAAGAGAAGGAATACTCCACAGAGCCGAGGTAGTGGAGCTCGAAGATGAGATCCTTCGGGAGGAATTGCTTGGAACGCCACACAACCCAGCCCACACCAACGTACGAGAGACCGAACTTGTGGCCAGAAGTGTTGATGGATACGACACGAGGGATGCGGAAGTCCCACTCCAATTTGGGAGTAGCGAAGGGCGCAATGAATCCACCTGACGCGCCGTCAACATGAATGGGGACCGAGTGCCCCGTCCGCGCTTCGTATTCATCCAGAAGATCAGACATCTCCTTCACCGGCTCGTAGTGGCCAGTGTACGTGCCTGCAATCAATGGGATCAACAACTTGACAGGGCCAGCAAGACTGTTGCACTCACTTCCTAGGATGACGTATACACCAATGGTGTTCTCGTCGACGTACTGCATGGCTTTCTTCGGGTCCAGCCTGTACTTGCTCTCTTCGGAGATAGGCACGAGGCGCATCTCGACGTCGAAGTACCGGGCGAACTTCTCAAGAGCGACTTGCGCGTTCGCACCCATGACGATGTTAGGGCCAGGTTCGTGGATAGACTTTCCGGCCGCCTTGCGCTTCTCTTGCCAGATACGCTTCATGGCGAGACCACCAAGCTGAATGGCCTCGGAGGATCCGGTGGTTGCAGTACCGATTGCTTGGTGGGTGGAGGGGGCGTGCCACAAATCAGCTAGGATGGATACACAGCGGGTATGAAGGACCTCTGAACAGTCGTGAGAGTGAGAACTCGGAGTGCGATGAGATGAACCTACGAGTCATGGGGTATTCATCTTGGTCAATGAGGTTCTTGGAGATGTTCTCCATCATGAGCTGATCGGCCTGCTTGGGCATCCATGTGTGAACAAAGGACGCCAGGTTCAAAGACGGCGAACCATCGAGCGAGAGCTCGTCGTGGATCAGCTGGTATGCGGCCTCCGCATCTACACCCTGCAGCAATTCGCTCAGCGGTCGGAATGCGACAGATCCTCATGAGGAGCATACCTGCGAAGGGAGCCTGTACTTCGGGATGGGGTCTGTGCCGTAACGGCCACCGTACGCGCTGACGGCGTGGTGTTGCGTAGAGCTATGAACGACATGGCTCTTGTGGTCCTGGAAGTGGATGAGCACTAACAGGTGTAGCGCGAAAAAGAATCCTTACTTTGGCGGCCTGGATGAGTTGGTCGGGGTTAAGGTGCTGAACAAGGGACGTGTCAGCAGAGGAAGTGGTAGAGATCCGCGTTGTGGTCACTGTGTTACCTTTGAGAGAGCCATGTCGTGGATGTAAGGAGGAGGAATGTCGAGGCAGGAGGGTAGCCATTGGGGTTTTATATGTTGCGACAGAGAGTGACGAGCAGGGTAAAAATAGAGATGCACAGTCCACAGAGTTCAGAGCTGGCCAGTGTCGGTGACATCATCCTGGCCATTCGCAGAGGATCAAGGGACGAGCGGTGCAGAGCTGTTGCAACGTTTCTGCCCTTCTGCCGTCACTTTCTCCCCAATCGGGGCCGCCCCACATGCCGTCGGTTCATTTGTTGGCGTCCATTGGCTCTAGATGCCCGCGCAGGTACACAGTGCAACCGTCATGGGACCGTTCTAGCTCGCACTTGGGATTTCAGCGTATAGCCTCGTGTTGTGCTCTTATTGGTCTCGACCTAAGAATCGCTGTAATTTCGATGGCTGCACGCGTTGGACTCTATTGCTCGCGTTTATTTGGAGACGGAAGTTATAGATAGAACGCGACGAGGAGATTGGGAGCTGCGGCCGTCGAGGTCATTGGATGACCACCATGGAGCGCGGGGAGCAGCCACCGTTCACAAATAAGGCCAAAGGATCCTGACAGCGCCTCCCGAGTCGCGATGCGCGACGCGTCCATTTGTAGCTCAGCTTCACGCGTCCGTCGGCTAGTACGCTCTCTTCCGATTACCACTTCCATCCTGTTCCCGTAGACCGGACTATTATACACCATGGCTGTTGTGGACCCGATGTGAAGCCTCATCTTAGTATCCACTTGCGCGTGCTGATCGGCAGGCAGTCCTGTGCCATCCACTCCGCTAACACGACCCTCCTCGAACGTCATACCGCCAACTGAAAAGGAGTCCTTCCACATCAAAGCCACGGACAAATCCTACAGGCACCAATACTCCAACATATACTTTGTGAGGCTACGCGAGCTCAGACAACATGTCGAACAGCGCGCAAAGAAGCGGTGGAGTGAAATCGCAGGTATGTAATGCTCGCAAAATGCACGTGTCGGAACTCACGAGATGCTCCTAGGCAACCCCGTCTTCGTCCCTCGAGTGCTTGACGTGGAGAAGGGACAACTATGTTTCATCATTGGCACGGTGTATATGGATATGCCCCTTAAGCCGAATGTTTTGGAGGATGTGGCTAGAGATGTGAGTTCGCAGATCCCAAGTTCCTTGTTCAGCTCTCGTCAACTGTCTCGAACAGCGTTCCATTCCTGCGCCCCCGCCACGAGAGAAGTTCTACTCTGAGAATGATAGTGTTATGCTTGAGGATGAGTCAGGCCGGATATGCCTTGTGGGTGACCGCATACGCTCGGCATGTCTGGTAACTGGTGTTATCATGGGTGCTCTCGGTATCGAAACACACAACGGGGACTTCGAAGTGGTCGACCTATGCTATCCCGGAATGGCCCCTCAACCCTCACTAGGCTCGCAATGGCCTGCTTCCGGTTCTCGCGATTGATGCCATGGATGTGGATGGTGCGCACGGTCCAGAGACCCATTGCCACGTTGTTAACGAAATATTCCATATAGATTCGAGCTCGGCAGGATCTTCTGCATCCGATCAATGGATTGCGCTTGTATCTGGATTGGAGATTGGATCAGCGAACCCCGCGGACGGTCAGATACAGATGCTCGCTGAGTACCTCTCCGCAGAATTGGGCGGCACCCAAGATCAATCCCAAGCTGCACGAATTTCCAGGCTCATCATCGCCGGCAACTCGCTAGGCGCCTTAACCGGTAGCGCAGTGAAGGTCGAAGCAGAATCAGAACGCAAACCTGTGAGTACCGCATCCCCACTATACTGCGTACTGATACATTGGCTCATGTCCCATCTTAGAAACGCTACGGACATGACTCATCTTCGTTCACGCCGCATCCAACTCATAACTTGGCCGCACATCTAACAGACGTCTGTCGCTCCATGCCTGTGCATCTTCTCCCAGGGCCGTCAGATCCTGCCGCCGCCATTCTCCCTCAGCAACCTATCCCACGCGCTATGTTTGGCGGCGCCTCACATTACGCCACGTTTTTCAACGAAACGAACCCAACCTATATCGAACTCGCCCCTGCAGATGCATCCGTGCCGTCTTCGTCGCGCAGCAGCCAACCTGGAGCTTCTAGCTCGAAAGCCAAAGCTAACGGCAAGCCTGCAACTGTACGCAGTGATGGGCCGTCCAGGACTATCCTGGTACATTCCGGTCAACCTTTGGACGACATGTTCAAGTACGTTCCGACACCCCCCATCTCCCGCATGACTCTCGCAGAGGCTACTCTTCGCTGGAGACACCTGGCCCCGACCGCTCCTGACACCCTATGGTGCCACCCATTCTTGCGAAGCGATCCCTTCATTCTCGCCCAGACTCCCGACTTGTACGTCATTGGGAACCAGCCCGCATTCGCGACAAAGCTGGTGCAAGACACTGAAACGGACATGGACGAGGAAGAGTCGCCGCGCAAGAGATGTCGCATCGTTCTCGTGCCTAGCTTCCGTGAGACTGGTCTCCTGGTGCTAGTCAATCTGCGGACTTTGGCGGTGAGGAAGGTGCAGTTCGCGGTCGCGGGAATGAATGCTGGTGGCAACGAGACGTGACGGCGATTGAGAAATGATTGTCGGGACATCCTACGGCACATACGCGAGGTGATTTATTATCGGTCTTCGTTCACTTACTGGTAGATGGAACACTATTCTTGGTACAAATCAAGTTGACAGAATCACATCATAGGTGAGTTTTTCTAGGCCTCAATGGCATGAATGATTATGCGGAGTCCGCGCTCCTTAAATTTACCCTACTATTGGTACAAAGGGTCGCGCTCGAAGCGCTGTATGGAGGGTAGACGTGGCGCACGAGGAGGCCTGACTGTCCGGGTGTGCGTCGCCATATGCGTAGGCACGCCATCCTCGTCTGCGTCGCCCCCGGGGCTATGATCGAGTCCAGGGTAGTGGTGGTGCGTGCCGAAGCGGGAGAGGGACGGCTGAGAGCGGTGCACCGGGCGGGGTGACGTTGCCCGGGGCGCGCATGCCAGGTCCTGCGAGCCTCCGGATGGTCATTGGTCGGAGGGGAGGCTCGTTGGGTGAGACGGGGGAGGATGGCCAAGGGACAGGGGAGGAAAGGCCAGGGGGGAGGAAGCTGTACCGGGGGAGCGCCCCGGTAGCTTCGCCGAGGCTTAATCTGTCGTCGTCGCCATCGGACTCCTCGAAGGCATCTGCGAGCGTGACCGCGATCGCTGATTGAGGGGACGCCTCTTCCTCGTGGGAGCGGAGGTTGTTCATGTCAATGCGCAGCGCGGGACCTCTTGGGTAGTCCACGCTGCGAGTGCGGTCGACAGGAGCGAAGGGGTGAGCCGCTGCGACGCGGCGGCGCATGGACCGTACGGGCACTGCGGTGAACGGCGTGCCCAGTCGGTAGTCGGCCTGGCGCCTAAGAACAGGTCGTTCGGGACTGGGATGCGCCTGCACCCGGGTCATGAGCGTCGAAGGCAGCCCAAGACCGAGACCGACAAATGCAGCGCCGCGTGGCTTGTCCTTTGGCGACGATCTGTTCACGGGGAAGGATGACGGAACAGAGCGGGTGGGTCGAGCCCGCAAAGTCGTGCGGACGTACTCGAGCACATCGGCGGTAAGGCCAAAGCTGCGGGAGGCAGGGGTAGGCTCTGAGCGAGCAGGAGAGGCAAAATAGCCGTAAGTCATCTCGCTGGAGATGACGTGATTAAGGAAAGACTGAGGTGCGAGTGTGCTGTTGGGGCTAGGACTCGAGAGAGAAGTGGTTGCTGAATATTGGTGGGGGGATGCCTTGCTCTTATGCTTCTCCTCCAACATCCGAGGGACATAGAGGGCCATAGTCGAAGGCAAGAAGTTTCCAAACCGAACCCGCGCTAGATAGTCGGACTCACCGGATTGCGACCTTGATAGTGTCGGGTCGACCGGAAGGCGCCTTCGGATGTTCTACGATGCCTGCCTAATTTGGGCAGATCCCGACGCATATGGGCGCTTGCAGCACTCACCAAGTCGACAGCCGCGCGCCCGCCACACCCTTGCAGTCCGACTCGACACTCCGGCACGTCCAGCTTGCTTTCATCGTTGTGATCGAGACTGTAACTCCTCTTACCATCTCGGAAGTAGACTGTCTCTGAGCACGGAGATGCGCTTGAAATTTCCGGCAAACTTTGGGGGGCTTCAGGGTAGGGACTGGTTATGGAGTCGGACTCCCCTCCCCGTTCATCCACCTGCCAGCGTCCGTGTCGCTGTCAATGGCGAGTACGGTGTCTCATGCTCCTATTCGTCTATCAGGTTACCTGTCTTCGCTCGGCCAGGAGAGTACTGAGGTCACCAGCAGTCCAAGGCGATGTATGAGCGAACCGATGACATGGGTATGGGCCGCCTCCTGGCTATACTCTCAGGTGGTGCTTCAAGTACTCAGTCGGCCTCTGTTCGTCTGGGAAAACTCTCCTCGTCTCCTTCTCTCCCTGGAAACGAAAGAAGCTCCTAGCCTCGCTCTTCCGTTGTCTTGGCCTCCTTCATGAATCTCCACCAATCTGCTCGACCTGAATGGCCCGAAGACTCTTGCAGTGAGAGTGTCGGTGGGATTCTCCTACCGCGATCTGCAGTTGAACCCGTTTACGCTTTTCCTGCTTTCTCAGCACGAACTCGTTTTGCAAGCTACCCGTTTCTCCTTCGTAGATTGGTCGGCAACGCAGCTCTGCGACACCGGCTACCACTTCGTTCGTAATCTCCGCGGGCATTGTCCCTTGCCTCGAAGATTTCGAGCTGGTGCGGTCATTCTGCTGCGCCAAGACATTGAATGAGCCATCAGCGCAGTGACATCTGGTCATTCAACTACATGTGCTGGGAACGGCCTCCATTCTATTCGTCGGCCGGTTGCACTTGATCTTGTTCATTGGTGTCTTCGAAGCCTTCTGTGCACTGCGGATGGGCACTAAACGGCATGCTTATGCATCATTCAGCCCGCTGTCAACGTAGTGTTTCGGCGTTGAAAGAAAGCGGATTACCACGGTTGTCCTGCAAGTCGGAATACGACTTGTAGACGATCGCCCACATGAACCCGGCACACCGGTTAATTCAGCTGCGCTCAGCTTCGTAAGCTTATCCGCACGGGGAACGCGCCGTTGCGGGAAGTCGAAGAACTCATCGCGCAGAAGACGCTCTCACGGTTTCAGCACCGTCGGGGGCCCGCCATCCCTGATGGCTTGATAGCATGCCTCGAACAGCGACCCTGGAACGTCAAGATGGTAATGGACGCGGGGTGCCTGCTGCTGCGGACCTTTTTTGTTGCTCGAGGGCCAGTTGTTGTATTCGAAACTCCCTCGGGCACGTGGAGTTTGAGCCTCCTATTTGATTCCCTGGGAGCCTGATGCTACCCATTTGGTCTACTGTTTCCGATCGTGGTGCCGTAACTCCGCCTCGGTGCTGATCCGCGCACGTCCTCGAAGGAATACCATCGTCTCCTTCTGTACGCGAGGTTTTGTGAGGTGAGTGCGATCCGTTGTGGACCGTGCCCTTGTTGTTCTGCTGAAACTCCCGGGTACTGACTGCGGACAACAGCACCCATGACACGCATTGGAGGCACGAACCCAGCCTCCCTTCTCGAACAGCCGTGATGTGCCATATGCGCGCGAAATTTCTCACTGTGAGAGGCGATTAAGCCTCAATTGCGAGGTGCATCTGTATCTGCGAGGGAATCAGAAGACTCGTCAAGAGGTCAATGCAACGCGGTTGGCGTGGCCTGTGCGAACAGATGCCTTCATTCTATCCACCGCTAAAAACAACGCGGGGCGTCCTAGGAGACAGACACGATGGTGATTGGGCGTCGCGGATTCCAAGACTCGGCCTTCCGCGCCAGCATCACCATTGGTGTATTGGCCGCTTTACTCACGCCGTGTTCATCGTAGGACCCACACAGCCGCAGCTGCGCAGTGAAATCGGACGGGGCCCGGCGAACGACACAGGCTACCCTGAACTCGTTGCCATTCCCTGGAGGGCTATAAAGGCCCATGTTCCCTCGCTACTCTCCCTCACCGCTTGCCACCGGGCTGCTATTCCAGGACCATCTGCATTCCTTCCCTTCTGCCCGCCGCCGAGCTCCTCGCCGACATGTTCGCTTCTGCATTCACTCTCGCGTTCCTCCCTCTCCTCGCGGTGGCCAGCCCGCAGATATATGGTCCTGCTCCCGGGCCCGCTCCAGCGACGTCCGCGCAGGCGGCAGCGGCAGCGCCTTCGGCACCTCCGAGCACCTCGGGGCAAATCAACGTGAGTAACTCTCATGTACCCTTTAGACTTGCTTACCGACCAGTCTCTATTCGACTGTAGATTGACGTCGCCCCGGGCGGAAACTTCGTCTTCAGCCCTGCAAATGTGACCGCCTCCAACGGCACTCTCATCACATTTTTCTTCCCCGACGTGTGAGTGCCCTTCGGTGCTGCAATTTTGAACAGTTATTGACTATATCATACAGGGCTGGCGTCTCCCACTCGATCACTCAGGGTGACTTCAGCAACCCGTGCCAGCCCATCGCTGCTCAAAATGGCCAGAACGGCTTCGACTCTGGCTTGCAGGCGGGAACTCAATTCACGCTGAACGTGACTAACGACCAGATCCGTATGTATAGAACGGTGTAATATGCATACCGATACTGATGCTTTGTTAACAGCCATCTACTACTTCTGCAAGTTCCCCACTCACTGCGGTCTCGGCATGGTTGGGTGAGTTATTGTCAGGATTTTGAACGACTTGGAGGGCAGTTCTGACCGCTCGATCCGGGTAGATCCATCAACGCTCCTTCTACTGGCAACACCTTCGACGCTTGGATGTCCGCTGCGCTCAAGGTCGGAAGCTCAGAACAGACTGTAAGTATCTTTGGCTTCTCGAGTCCATGAGCTATGCGCTGATCTGACTGCGAACACACAGCTGCAGGACAATGGTCCTCAGACGGGCGGTATCGGTGCGGTCGCTACTGCGACGCCTGCGGCCACGGCTTCCGGCTCTGCTGGCTCCTCCGGCTCTTCAGGCTCGTCGGGTTCTTCCGGCGCGATGGCCCTGACTGCTTCGAGCGCGATGGCAGCAGTCTTCGGTCTTGGTGTTGCCATGACCCTCCTTGCGTGATTTGCTGGACTGGTAGACGGCTTCGGCTCTCGTTGCGTGCCGCTAGACGTGAATTACGTAGTACGATAATGTCTTGGACAGTCAATGCCAATATCTCTCTCCTTCCTTTCGCTCCCGCTTCGCGTTACGAGCGCAGTTTCTTGCTTTCATATACCGAATGCCCGTGCTCAACTGCAATACATATACCCGACTAAATGCCTCTGTCGTCCGACTCCTGTTGGTACTTGATCTCATGCTCTGTAGACGAGATGGCAAGCGCACGGCGGCGTCGGACAACTTAGACAGTTTCCTAATCGAGAGCTCAGATGCCCGGTCACTACAGTAAGCGCAAGCGCCCGTTCCTGCCGCTCTCTGAGCCTCGATCGGTCCGGGCACTTGAACGAGCGAGACTGCTCGACACTTTGCGAATTCGCCCGGTCCTGCCGTTTGCTTGCTTGTGCACCCCCATCATCAGCAATCCTGACTCTCGTACTACTCCACTCCTGGTAAATTCAGAGTCATAAGAAGATGGGAGGTCCCAATCTCGAGGTGTTCAAGTTCGGTGTCTATGTCTTCTTCCCCGTCTTGATGCTGTTGCACTACGGCAACCCTGATTGGTACGCGAAGAATGTTCTGCCGGTACGATGCAGCTGCTGCTACTAGGGAGAATATGTATTGAAGCCATCTGCTCTCCAGTACAAGGAGAAGATATTCCCCCCTGAGCACAGAATAGTCACCGTACGTACCATTGCCTCCTCATGGTCAGGACATGTTGCCTTACTGTGGACTATAGAAGCTGCCGACAGACTCTACTACGTTGAAGGAGGAACTAGCGAAGATCAGGGCAAGGAACTTGGAGCGCAAAGCACAGCGGGAGGCGGAGTTAGCAGCTGCAGCAGAGAAGCAGAAGTAAGGCGGGTATTTCAGAAGGATTCTGGTTGGTGAGTATACCCCATCATCCCGTGGCTGACCCGACGCTCATCCGCCCAAAAGGCACATGCATCTTCTTCATTCTTCCCATCTATATCGCTCTAATGCTCTCGGCTTCCCGCATTGTATTACTATGTCTACGCAAGCCACCCCTCATTCTGCTTTCGAAACCGTCAGCATTTCGCCGTTGTAGGCGACGTCCCAGTCCCCAGCCTCCGCAATGTCGGCCGCCACTATCCGTTTGTAGTCCTCCAGATCGTCCAATGAGATCTTGAAGCCTCCACACACGACAAGGACGACATTTCCCCTTTTGTTCGACCTCGCTTCCGGCACCAGCTTGTGGAAGATGGTGGGTTTGTACGCTGGGGCAATTGTAGCTGCACAGGCCAATTCTACCAGAGTCTTGTGATCCTCTGCAATGCATGAGTGAGTCGAGCTTAGACCATGAGTTTGCTACGAATGCAAACCTGCAAAGTTGAGAACAGCTTGCATCGCCATCTCGTCCGGGATGCAAACACTCCTGATACCGCCCTTTCTAAGCAATGCCTTCTTGACAGCTGCAGCCGACGGCGAGGAGGCCCCAAGCGACGTCGCTTTCGACGTCAGATTGGCAAGGTGAGCGACCGTGACATTGTGTTCGTTGCAACGCTCTGGCCTCGTTCCTTCAGGAGCTTGCCGTGAGGAGACGTTTCCTCTGAAGGGCCCGTCGTTCAAAGATACGGACTGGTAGAAACAGTTTGAGCCGTGCGTCTCGACAGCTACTAGAGGCACTGTGCGTGGATGTCAGTCGAGCGTTCGGTAGGTGTAGCAGGTGCCATCCGTACCATCATCCCACCCTACCGCTGTGCAGCCGTCCATGATGCCCGCTGCCAGACCAGCGCCGCCAACGCTGCAAAATATAGCATCGGGTTTGATACCCTCAGGAAGCTGTCGTTTGATCTCGTGAACCATACTGGCGTGGCCTTCCCAGATGATGGGGTCATCGTAGGCTGGCACCATTACGCTGCGTTATTCGGTGAGCTCGACTATGAATACATCAACACTGCGTACTCACGCCTTGGATTCTGCCTCAACAGCTTTCCGTGCAGCCTGGAGAGCTTGTAGGTAGTAGTTGCCCTCGATGACGACCTGCGCGCCTTCCTTACGCATGAAGTCGATGGTTGACTGGTTCACACCATGAGGCAGGAATACAGTGCAACGGACGTTGAGGACGTTTGCGGCACATGCTGCTGCCAATCCCGCATTGCCACCAGATGCGATAATGAGGTGAACGTCCGGCCCGTGTGTGCGCAAGGCATGCTGCGCGAAATGAGAGATGCCCCGGTACTTGAAGGACTGGGCGGGTTGTAACGTCTAGGTGGCTTGGTATCAGCCATAGTAATCGCAAGTGGTTTGGCAAGTCACGCTTACATCGAGCTTCAGGTATACGTCGCATTGTAGGAGAGACGAGATGTGGATGGAACGAATCAGAGGCGTCTCGAGCCACAACTTCTCGCGATATGGATCTTCTGTAGCAGTGCTCATGGTGGTCTTACTGAATATGCTGAGCTGAATCAGGAAATCACTTTTAAGCATTTCGTAGCTGCTGATGGAGCATGCTTAATGATCCTACTTGTCCGCCTAGGTCTGCTTGTTAATCGCTGCGGGTAGAGAGTGAGACCAGGCAGGAAAGCCGCGGGGACGGAGGAGGGGACCGCGCGCTCCGGGCGGGATGATGGCGTGTTCTCGTGCCTGCGCCTTCGCATGCGACTCTCATCGGCCTTCGTTCTCGCCATGATAGCGTCCATCGCGAGGGTCGGCTTCACATGCTGCGCCACTCGCCTTGCCTGCCCGCATTCTGGATCCGTCAGGCTCCTCGTCATGTGCGAAGTCTAATCGATACGACGCGCTGGGGTGCTGTGCCGCATCCATACACCGTTGTTCATCCGGGCCCTAGATCCTGGAAAGCATCGAATTCTCCCCGCACCGCTGGCACGGCAGAGTGCGGGCCGTGTAGCAGATGTTCCCCCTGGTGTCTTGGCCCTGGATCAGTATAAAGTACAGCATCCCGCTCTTCATGATCTACCCATCCATCTTGCGCCATGCGATTCAACGACGGCTTTTGGCTCCTGAAGAGCGGTGTGAAGGCTTACTATGGCCTTCAGGTTGTGCAAGGTTTGGAGGATGGTAGTGGTTACAACTTGCAGGTCTCTACGAAACCCATCCGCCATCGCGGAGACACTTTGGCAGGTCTGTAGTTTCCAGCTCCAGGGTTTATCGATACTGAGGATCTCACCTCCATCAGGACCTGTCTTGAGCGTTCGCGTCCATTCGCCTACCGAGGGTGTGATTGGCGTCAGGATCGAGCACTTCAAGCACGTCCCCCCGACTCCGGACATTGCGCTCTTTCCCGATGACCCGCCCGTCCCATCGGTTTCGCTCGCGAAAACGGAGACGACTTGGTCCGTAACCTCAGGTGGTCTCAAGGCTCAGATAACGCAGAATCCGTACACGATCACATTCAAGTCTCCCACTCGCACACTCACTTCTGCGGGGTACAAGCACCAGGCCATCTTCGATGTGCCCTACAAGTGGACGCTGAGGAGCGCGTCAAACAGCTCGTGTCTTACCACGGACTTCAGCTCGAACCCGCAGCCCGGTGTACCTCCGGAGACAGTCCGATACATCCACTCGGAGCTCAACCTCTCGCCTGGAGAGCTGATCTACGGCCTCGGAGAACAGTTTGGCCCATTTGTCAAGAACGGTATGCCGAGATACCGTCGGATATCCTGTCAGCAGATCTGACGTCTTGCATAGGGCAGTCCGTGAGCATCTGGAACCAAGATGGCGGTACATCTAGCGAGCAAGCATACAAGTGTGTGCCATTCTATCTCACGAACCGCAACTATGGAGTGTTCGTGAACCACCCCGGAGAGGTGGAGTTCGAGATAGCGAGTGAGAAGGTCAGCCGTGTTGGTGCCAGTGTCGCTGGAGAAAGTATCGAGTACTTCATTATCTATGGCCCGACTCCTCTGGAGGTGAGCGAGTAATCGTGGTTTGTCTCATTACACACTCACTTTCGGGCAGATCCTGGAACGTTATACGCGTCTTACAGGGCGTCCTGCGTAAGTCTACTTACGGCTGAGAAACCCTTCTTATTGGATCGCTCATGCACTTGTAGACTGTTGCCCTCATGGACCTTTGGCCTATGGCTTTCTACGTCTTTCCTCACATCGTACGACGAGAAGACCGTATCCGGTTTCTTAGAAGGTATGCAAACACGGAACTGCCCTGTCCGCGTCTTCCATTTGGACTGCTTCTGGATGAAGCAATACGAATGGTATGTGCCTCGTCCTTGATCTTCCCTGTCAATGGCTGGATAAATTGCGTCTATCGCTGGCGGATCTAGGTGCTCCTTCACATTCGACCCCGACAATTTCCCCGACCCAAAGGCCTATCTATCCGAGATCAAGCAGAAATATGGGGTCAAGATCTGTGTATGGAGTATGTCCTCCCATCGTTTCGTGCCGCATGTCGTCATCGCGTCGTACTGAGTAACCTCGGTGCCTTTTCATCCCACAGTAAATCCATACATTTCCCAACTTTCTCCCATCTTCCAGGAAGCAGTGCAAGGAGGCTATCTAATCAAACGCAAGGACGGCACACCGTGGCAGTAAGTCCGAATTATTAGTACTGTCGTGCAAGGGATAATGTTGGGAAAAGGTGGGATCTTTGGCAGCCTGGCCTGGGTGTCGTGGACGTAACGAACCCCGAGGCACGCAAATGGTATGAAGCAAAACTGGACGCCCTCGTCGACCTTGGCGTGGATACATTCAAAGTACGTTTGTATGGCTGCCCACTGTATGGGTTCTAACGATCTGAACGACTTGATTCATGCAACAGACTGACTTCGGAGAGCGTATTCCGCACGCGGATGTCGTCTTCTATGATGGCTCCGATCCCAAGCGGGTCCACAACACCTACTCGGTCATATACAACGAGATGGTCTTCCGCTTGCTTGAGCGTCGTTTCGGAAAGGGAGAAGCTGTCGTATTTGCACGGTCTGCCACTGCAGGTGGTCAAAGGTATGCCTTGATGATGAATAAACTATCGCGCATTACTCATATATCAATTTTCTAGATTCCCAGTGGTAAATTTTCAATTCAAACGATCTTGGGTCCACTATGACTTACCGATGTACCGCAGCACTGGGGAGGAGACTGCGAGTCCACATTCGAGGCGATGGCCGAGACCCTCCGTGGAGGGTTGAGTCTAACATCGTCCGGTTTCGCCTTTGCATCTCATGATATTGGTGGTTTCGAGGCAAGTTTGAAGAATTGCATGGCGGAGCTTATGAGATTCACACGTCATTCTCTAGGGCCATCCACCGCCGGAGATCTACCACCGATGGGTAGCGTATGGACTCTTCTCGTCTCATTCGCGCCTCCACGGTTCTATGTCTTACCGGGTGCCTTGGCAATACGGAGAGGCAGCCGCGACATACATGGCCAAGTTCCTCGACGCCAAACATCGCCTTATGCCATACATTTACCATCTGGTATATAATCTATTCATGCAGTCGAAGCTGCGTTGGTCTTACCTCTGTACAGGCACTTCAAGGCAACACGAAAGGCCACCCCAGTACAGCGCGCTATGTTCATCGATTTCCTCGAGGACCGGACGACCCACCACCTAGACCGGCAGTACATGTTCGGCCCCAACCTCCTCGTCGCTCCTGTCTTCGTCCCTGAAGGAGAAGAATCCGAGTACTACCTCCCCGCCGGACGCTGGACGTCGTTCTTCCACCCTTCTCGCACCCAAGTTGGGCCAGCGTGGGTGAGGGAAGTCGTCGCCATTGACGAGCTGCCCGTGTGGGTACGTCAGGGCAGCGTGTTATGCCTTGGTCCGAGTGGTGTCGGGCGTCCGGACTATGATTTCGCAAATGGCTTGGAAGTGCAGGTCTACGAACTCGATGAAGGACAAGTGGTTGAGGTCGAGGTCCCCACAGGCCAGGGATCGGCCATCGCAGGGACTGTGGCTGCGACGCTGAAGGACGGCGAGGTGCTTGTACGTGTGGCGAGCGGAGAGCTGGGGTTGGCGTCGATCAGCTACTTCGCTGGCGGGCAAATCAAGAAAACGGAGGCTACGAAGGGCCAAAAGGAGGTATCTCTGAAGCTTTGATAGAAGCACTATGGAGATCTGTAAGCAATTCTGTACCAATACCGTCGCTGATGGATAGGCAATATTAGGATTGAAGCTTGTATCACGGAAACGATCTCAGTCGGTCTTATGCTTATAGACCTCAAATAGCTCCCCGTTATGAGCGACAAGCCAATCTCCGCCAGCCTGAAGGTCTGCCGCAACAATCCGCCTATACTCTTCCATATCGTCCAACGATACTTTGAAGCCGCCGCATACGATGAAGACGACCGCAGCTTGGCCGTTCGACTGTGCCTCCGGCACGAGTCTTCTGAAGAGCTCCAAATTGTACGCTGTGGAGATCGTCGCTGAACAGGCCAGCTCGACCAGTGTCTTGTGGTCCTCTGTATGAGCACAAGGTGAGACTTACGCCGAGACGTACACGAGAGTGTTAGAAGGACACGGACCTGCAAAATTCAACGCGGCGCTCATCGCCATCTCGTCGGGAACGCATACACTCTTCACGCCGCCTTTCCTGTCCAACGCCATCCTCACTACTGCGGCAGACGGCGAGGTCGCTCCGAGAGAGGTTGCCTTCGATGTCAGAGAAGTGAGATATGCAATATTCACGCCATGTTCGGCGCAGTATTCCTGTGTCCGGCTTCCCTCGCAAATGGATCTGAAGGCGACGTCTCCGACGAAAGGTCCGTCGTTCAAGGACAAGGTTTGGTAGAAGCAATTTGAGCCGAACGTCTCGACGGCTACGAGCGGCACTGCAAGGCGACGTGGGGATGGCGTGAGCCATGCTGTCCGCCGCTCTTACATTCTGGGAATCATTTATCACTGACCATCGTCCCAGTCTACGATTTTGCAGCCTTGGATGATCCCTCCTGCGAGGCCGCCACCGCCGAAGCTGCAGAAAATGGCGTCCGGCTTGCTGTCGCATGGAAGCTGCCGTTTGATCTCGTGCACCATGCTGGCGTGACCTTCCCATACGATGGGATCGTCATACCCTGGGACCATTATCCTGTAACTTCAGTGAGTCCCCATTCCTTGACGAAACGATCTAAAAGTAATATTTACGCCTTGGGTTCCGCTTGTACGACTTTCTTAGCAGCCTGGAGAGCTTCCTGGTAGAATCCGCCTTCGACGACAATCTCCGCGCCCTCCTTCTTCATGTAATCCATGGTCGCCCGGTCAACGCCGCGGGGCAGGAAGACGGTGCATCGGACGCCGAGTGTCTTCGCGACGCAGGCTGCAGCAATGCCCGCGTTTCCGCTGGACGCAATGACCAGATGCACATCTGGACCGTGCGTGCGCAGGGCATGTTGCGCGAAGTGCGAGATGCCGCGGTACTTGAAAGACTGCGAGGGTTGCAGAGTCTGCCAAGATGGTCAGGAATTTGCAGATGCGAAGGATTGTTGATGCGACCGCCTACCTCTAGCTTCAGGTACACGTCACATTGCAAGAGAGATGAGAGGTGGTTCGAGCGGATCAATGGTGTTTCTGTCCAGAGCTTCTCGGGATAGAGGTCAGGCTCGACCGTGACGCAGTGGGTCATTATGGCTGTTCAGAGGATATGCTTATGCTCGAGCTGGACTTTGAGCCAATCCAGGTAGCTGCCTACGGTATATGCACGAGCTATTGTGTGGTGGTGTACGAAGGGCACGTTATTTATCCGCAAGCAACTATGACTCCGAGGCAGCATTGCGAGCATGACTCCGACTTGACATGTACGATCCCTCTTGGCACGTGCTGCAGGAGGTGCGCACTTGCCCGATACGACTCCCTGCCTTCAGCCAGACATGGTCACGGTGAGGACTGCTGCTAGAGGAAGAATACTGCGAAGCACTTGGCGATCGAGCCAAACGTACTTAGTTGATTAAAACTTGTGAATGGCCGGTATGCAGGGACAGGGGCCCGTCTGTTGGGATCGCAAGTACAGCGGGCCCATGCGCATATACTTGTCGTGAGGAACAGGCTGCAGAATGTACCTTCACCTTGGTTAGGCCATCGCGTCGCAAACGCCGACTTGAAGAAGAGAGAATCAGGGCAGCAAGAAGCGTGCTGTGGATCACAGTGTCATCGGCCTGCCGCCCATGCGAATGCATTCATCTTAAGATGAAGCACTTCAAACGATGACTTGGGTTTCGCATATCGACTTGGAGGAACGACTTGAGCTTCCTAGCAGACTCTCGCTTTCGGAGTTTGATTTGAATATTGACTTTCGTTCTCGAACGCCCACTTCAAACCGGCCCGGGTCTGCTCTCTCGGCGCTGAGGCCAGACAGTATAAGTACGACTGAATAGTCCACGGAGGCCCAGTACTAATGACTGCCAATGGACATAATAAGCATTGTTTACCACATACAGTACATTCTAATGCTATGCCTTGCCATTGATATTAAGAAGCTTTTGACGATACCTGCAGTGGACTAAGCCCAGCAATACATATATGATCCTGCGAGTTGCCCGAAGGAGTAGTAAGAAAGTCCTACTACTCTAGTAAGCATTATGTCAATGCATGCCTGCTTGCGGGTGCTGCCCTCATACTAGCACAGTTCCTCCTCAGTATACTACACAACACATGTTTCTCACACGAGAGTAGCTGGAAGAAGAGTCTCTGTATGTAGAACGACGATAACTGGTATATGGCTTCGGAGTGGCCGGCCGTGGAGGGTTAATACGGTGAAGCCCCTCCGTAGCGCCCGCATTAGACGCCCTCTCGAAATCGAAACTCGAAGTCGAAACTCTGTTCTGAGTTCAAACTCCGAAATCCAAGCAATAGTCCGAGATTAGAACAAATGTTCTAACCCCAAGTAAGCGCACCCAAGCCTTCGCTCGAAGTTCTTAAGACTATTGTCCACGGGATCCCCCCATATGCCGCCCATGAGAATGCATTCATCTTAGGATGATGACAACTTGCAGCTGAGTTGGGCACACCTCGGGACCTAGACTGACTCTCAGCTGACCGTCCACGTACAAACATGCAAAGCATAGTACTTCTGATACAGTGCGTATCGACCCTTCCATCAAACCTCGATGAAGTACCCTGCAGACGTCCGCTGTTCGCAAGAGTACCCTTGCTACGCAAAGTAACAATGTCCCATGACGGCCTCGTGACCTCGACGGCTCACCGTCGTACGTCTTCTCTTACCTACGGTGCGCGCACGCCCTATCGCACAGTCCGGGACGTTTGTCCGAAGGGTATAAGTACTATAGAGAGGCGATGGGAAGCTGCTCGATAGCAGGTTCCCATCTGGCCGACGGCAACGACGACTTGGACGTCCCAGGTTCTACCATCGTCGCTTGCTTGTGCTCCACGAACGCCCCCATACATAGATTTCGCAACGGTTCTAAGCGAGAGCTTGACCACCGACAATCATCGACGGCTGCTATGTTTGCTTCGAAGACGATTCTCGCGGCCTTGACCCGCCCGAAGGGCCGAGTGCTCTCGCGCAGTACGCTGGTATGGAGCTCGAAGGCGGGGTTCTCAAGCACGGCGCGCCTGCACAAGCCACCTCCGTTAGACTGGAAGATGACGGGCGACATACCCCCGTACGGGCCGGTGGGCGTTGCCAGAGCCCTGCAGGCATCTCCCTCTGAGCGTACGTCCTCTCCTCCTGCACCATCTGACGCTCGCATGTCCTGAACGGAATGTCGCGATCGACCATGACACAGCCGCGAAGCCGACACTATTCGCGCACGAGTTCTCGCTCGCCGACCGCGTCGCGCTCGTCTCCGGGGCGAACCGCGGCCTCGGGCTCGAGATGGCGCTCGCGCTCGTCGAAGCGGGCGCCCGCACCGTCTACTGCGTCGATCTGCCCTCCGCGCCCGGCGAGGAGTGGACTGCGGTCCGGGACTATGCGGCGCGCCTCGAGGGGCTGCCGAGCAAGGACGGCGCGGGCCGGCTGCAGTACTTGAGCGCGGACGTGCGCGACCAGGAGGCGATGTGGAGGGTCGGGGAGACGATTGGCGAGCGCGAGGGGAGGATGGACGTGTGCGTCGCCGCGGCGGGCATCCTGAAGAGCCACACGGACTGCTTGGAGTATCCGGCGAAGCAGTTCCAGGAGGTGCGTTGTGAGAGTGGTTCTGGGTTTGCGGGCTCGGCTGCGCGGCTGTTTGGGAGTCCGAGTCCGGGTCCGACGATCACCACCGGGTATGCTACCCACAGCGCGTTCGGCGTGGTGCCGCACCATCGTCGTGGACGGCGCGTCTGCAGGGCGACCCAGGATTGATATTGCTGCGCTTTCGACGCTGCGGGATATACATGCGCGGGTCCATTGCGTTCTTCGACCTCCGCGGCCGGGCATGCATTCACCGCAATTAGGGACGCAGTCGTCGCGGCTACTCGTCATCCCGGCCAAGCTAGCATTCTCTGATACGCGCACAGGTCCTGGACGTCAACGTGAACGGCGTCCTGTTTACCGCGCAGGCGGCGGGTCGGCAGATGGCGCGCTTCGGGAACGGCGGGAGCATCATCCTCATCGCGAGCATGAGCGGGAGCATCACGAACAAGGTATGTGTCGTCCTCGTTCGCGCGCCCGTGCGCAGCGCACAGTAGTATCCCGGTGTACTGACGCGTTGATCCCTGCGCGCCGTCGCGGGCGCAGGACCACGCGTGGGTGTCATACAACACGTCCAAGTCCGCGGTCGTGCAGATGGGCCGAAGCATGGCGTGCGAGCTGGGCCCGAAGCGCATCCGAGTGAACACGCTCAGCCCGGGGCACATCTACACCACGTACGTCCGTCTTCTCCTCATCCATCGTCCCGTCGTCTTCCTTCTCGTGGGCTTCTTCGTGTCGATCTGCGCTGCTGCGCCGTGTCATTGGGGCGGGCTGACAGCAGGGCCATTATTGAATTGGGTCGAGAACATCGTGGCGTCCGGAGACTAAGTGCTCGGGGTGGTTTGCGGGCTGTGGGTCCGAGGCGACGCGGATGGAGAGGGCCTGCTGCGGACGCGGAGTGAGTACGGAGGAGGCGGACGCCTCGTGAGCCCGGACGTGTCTTCGAGGACGCTCCTTCTCCCGCCCGAAGCAGATCGAACGCCCCGACCTGTCCATCTGCTCGGGCTTTGTGTGCTTGTCACGGCGCGTCGGAGACACAGGACGACGTACGAACCGCCCACTCTAGATGCCCACTCGCCCATCTATCTCAGTACTGTATCTGCGCGCACGCGAAACACATGTTACTTACCGTGGCTGACCGCATCCGCACGCACGCACGCACGCATTGACGAACGACGAACGACGACCAACCACACGCGCAGGATGACCGCAGCCTACCTCGACACGCAGCCGCACCTGCTCGACAAATGGGCGAGCCTGAACCCGATGGGGCGGATCGGGCGCCCAGACGAGCTGCGCGGCGTCGTCGCCTGGCTCGCGAGCGACGCGAGCACGTTCTGCACCGGGAGCGAGTACGTGCCTTCCTTCCTTCCTTCATCCTCGCCCCGCCTCGAGCTGTCCTGCTCCTGCTTTTGCGGCTGGCCTGCACGGTGTGCGAGGTCGCGAGCGGGAGCATGGGACGGCGGAGCGGCGAGCGTGATGTGCGATATGGGTGGCTGACGGCTGTTGCGGCGTTTACCGCAGCATACTCGTGAGCGGCGGCCATCATGCGTGGTGATAATACCGCATCCGTGTCTGAGGATGAAGTATTGTGGATGACGAGGGCGTTGGGTTGGAAATTCCATCATGCTCAAAGGGTGTCAAGGGTTTCTGGATGGATGGATGATTCGCAGGATGGATTTACCGGCTTTTCTGTGGGATTGTACATGAACTGCTACCGTGTACGATGGAGCGCTGTTGTAGGATATCCTATGGTATGGGCTTGCAACACGACAGAATCACAGATGTTCCGAGTGATCGTGCGGTAGCTATATCTGAGCCGACCTCGTCATGTCACGAAGATCTACACACACCCCGGTTCGATCACTATCCTCTATCACAGACGAGCAAGACGGCTCGCGCAAGCGCGTGCTGTCGAGTCCGTTCCGCCATGATCCATCTCTGCAATACCAGCTCGTTGCCGAATTTGCCAACGGCTTGAATTCGCCGCCTTGACATGCGGTCTACGACATACGCCCAAGGGCCGTTCGCAATGGTCGGGAGCGATCCGCATCATAGGATCATGGGCGATGAACCTAGGATCCGGGCAGCATCGCGATGCGTAGCTGTAAATGAGCGCGAGAGGATGGATAGAAGGCGTTTCCCACTTTCCATGGGAATGGTTCTGCATAGGCGTCGATGGCACGCTCGGCCTTCTTCAAAACGCGTTCTAGTCAAGTTGGATAGCGAACGCGGTGCATCCTGGTACCTGTAGCATCGTCATAGAATGTCCGACGGTGCGGTGCCACAGCCCAATCACTACATTCAGACCTTCAAAGGCTGCGCGCTCGATGGCCGTCAAAGTCCCAAGTACTGCAGATATATGTAGTTGACTGCAGACCAGATAGAAGCTGCGGATGCCGTACTGAAGCACGTACCTGCGGTCCGACGCCATTCGTGGCGCCTTCTAAGACGTCACAGGAATAGCAGCAAACCACACGTAGAGGCCGCTCTAACAGGACAAATATTGAAGGCGGCGACTTACCGCGCAGCAGAATGATGATGGAGGCACGCGAGGCGTCCTAAACAAGTGCGCATGGGAAGCTGCGGGGATGTCGGCGAGAGGAGGAGAGCTTGGGCAGGCGACAGGGGAGACGTATATAGCCCTGTGAGCGGTGGTACATGGAGGCGAGAGAGCGGAGTGTAAGAGGGAGATGGCAGGTGGCCGTCGGGGAAAGGTGGGTGAGAATGGGGAGAGACCGAGATAGGACCGGGGAAAGAAGCGGGAGAAAGAGCCAGTAGGAGCAGCGGGAGGAAGGAGCGCATGTCCACGAAGATGGGATGGTGATGTGTGGTGGGTGTGCGTGCAAGGCACGGTGGGCGCGATAGAGAGTGAGTGGTCATTGGACAGGATGGACAGGGCAGGGGGTGCAGGAGGGAGAGCGAGCGGCGCAGGTGAGACAAGGGTAGGAGAGGAGGAGGATATGAAGCCGAATGCGTCGCGGGATAGGAAATGAGCGGCTGCGGGGCCGAAGGGTGGACAGGGGCTGAGCACAGTAAGAACATACAGCGACGGGTACCGGTACATGTACTTGCAGTATGTAGCAGCGGAGACACGCGTCAGAGCTTCAGCAAGACGCAGCCGCACTCAGCCGCCCGGTGCCGCAGTCTGTGACACAGGGTGACATGGGGGTGACAGTGGGTGACCATGAGGGGGAGAGAAGGCCGGAAGAGGAAAGGCGTGACGTGTGCGTGACCGATCGTGGATCTGAATGCGCAGCGGATGGTGGCTGCGGAGAGTGACTGTGCGCAGGGAAAGGAAGGCGAGCATTGGCTGAGGACGAGCAGATCCCGCTACCATTCCTCTCCCTCTCCCTGCGCAGCTACTCGCAGCACTTCCTCTCCTTCCATCCCCCATCTCCCCCAGCCCTCCTCGTTTCTCTCTCTCAAACCATCACCACGCGTCCTCTCCTTCTCTCTAGCCTTCGCTAGCCATGCAGGACCCCTCTGCCACAAAAACCACCATCGTCTCTAGGAAGGGCAAGGAGAGAGAGCCTGCGCAGACCGACATTGCTGAGAAGATCTTCGCGCTCAGGCGAAAGCAAGCTACGTCCGTGCCA
This sequence comes from Trametes sanguinea, assembly GCA_008973685.1. Lineage (NCBI taxonomy): Eukaryota > Fungi > Basidiomycota > Agaricomycetes > Polyporales > Polyporaceae > Trametes > Trametes sanguinea. Next base: position 2,206,414 of record WAHA01000006.1, read on the forward strand.
TCTGCTCTTTTGCTGCCCGCTTGAGCATCGTGTTCATCTATTGTCTTGTATCGTACAGGGCCACCGCACCGCGCGAACGACCAGAGAGAACACAACCCTCTACCTCCTCCAGACCAACCACCGCGCGCCCAGTCTCGCCACGAAGATTGCATGCGCCTCCCATTCCCAGTCCAAACATCGTAGTCTCAGAAGCATCTCCCTCTCAGATGGACGCAGACTCGGAGGACTTCTCTCGTCGCCTCAAGATCTCTTACAACTCCCCAAGAGCATCCCATGCGCGACCGGCTGCGAACGGCAGCCCCGGTAAGCTCTACAACCCCAACACAGACCCCATCCGGAGACCTGCTATAATCACTGCCGAGCCTGAGGCGATGTCCGACGGCGCATCGAGCTCACATTCTCCGCGCGCGGTCCCAGCGCGACTTCAATCATCCCATCCCTCCCGCGGCGTGCCCGATTCGCATCGGCAACTCTTTGACCCCCGCAAGCACGACGCGGTCCTGTTCTCTGCTCAGAACCGGCAACATGGCGTTGTAGCGCCATTGAACGGTTCTCCGAACATGGGACGACCGACCCCTACGCCTAAATCCTCCGGCGACTGGGTATCCGCATCCTCGACTTCATCAGCCTCCTACGCGCAATCTACAATCTCATCTAATTTTACCCTCTCTTCCGCCACCACCGATTCTTCGTCTGCGTCATCTGCGCTCTTCGACTCCTCAAATCCTAGCCGGAGATCGGAGGATAGCACCTCGAGCGCCAACGCGTTCTCGCGCAAACTCAAGGAAGTATATCGCATGATCAGTGGCCTCGAGGGCAAGATTCTCGGCAAGGATCGCGACCGCGACCGTGAGGACGATAGCGAGCGGGGTACTCACAGACCAGGCGTCCTCATAAAGGGGCGTCCGGCGAGTTCAAGTACTCCGCGAGCTGCCGCGAGCGAAGAGGAGGAGTCGGAGCGGTGGCGAAAGCTTGTGGCTGACCATCAAGCGTAGGTTCTTTCGGTTCGCGCTGCTAACATCTCGCTAACGTTTGCTCCATCCCTTAGGTTGGCGGAAAGCATCCGTGAAATGCTCACGCTCACGTTAGCGCCCACAGTTCCCGCGTCGCTCAAGAATATCCCGCAGAAGTACAATCTCATCATCCGCCTCTGGTCCCATGCCTTTTACCACCTGCTCGAGTCTTTGCGGCACGCCGCGCGGCCGCCGACAACGTCGCCCGTGGCACTCGAGTACCTACAGGTAAGTTCCGGCTAATGGTGGTCCCGGTTCTGTTTCTGATTCCATATGCGGGTAGCAATTCCTCAACTACGCGTACGTCTTCTACGGTGGCCTCATTGAGGAGCGCAACTTCACGCAATATCGCGGGGCGTTCCTTGAGGCTCTCGGTGACCTGTCGAGGTATTGGATGGCCGTTAGCGCTCTCGTGGAAGGAACGCACTCCTCCAGCAATACCCTGACCGTCTCCGCAATCGCGAAGAACAACTTGCTCGCGTCACATATCCCCAAGCCCTCAACGCCGAACGCGACAACCGATGCGCTCGACTTCCCTTCGAACGCTGTCTCGCCGACGCCCGCACGGATCGACGACAGCCCGCAGTCATCAGAGGCCGAGATGCCGGTAGGCGCTGACGCGATAGCGGCGGGAGTAGCGCACTTGCACAACATCCCGAGTGTCGGCCAGGAAGCGGCGCGGCTGATGGAACTCGACTCAGACAAGGAGCGGTGGAGACAGGTTGCGAAGGAGTGGTTCGCCCGCGGGCTCGCGATCACGCCGAACTCGGGCAAGCTGCAGCATCACCTTGGTCTGCTGTGCCGCGACAAGGACGGCACTGACGAGGAGCTGCGTGGCGTTTACCACTTCGTGAAGAGGTGCGTGCAGGCATATGAATGGCCCTGCTTCGTGATTTTGACGTCTTCCCGTCCACAGCATGGTCGCCTTCCATCCGTTCTCCACGGCACGTGAGTCTGTACTCGCGATGTGGTCGCCCACTGCCCAGGCCCGCCGTCAAGCGCCAGATGCGCGTCTCACCGAACTGTTCGTCTGTCTTCACGGCATGCTCTTCACGAACATTCAGCTCGACGACTTCAAGCGCGTCCTAGAGCGCTTTCAGGAGAAGCTCCAGATCGGAGGTCAGTACGAGCCGCGGCGCTAATTTCATTTATGCTGCTGTAAGGAATGCGCGCTAACGTCGCATCGCTGCCAGATGGCGAGCAGGTCGAAGAGCGAGAGTGGATTATGATGGCGCTCATCAACATCGGCTCTTTGTTTGAGTACGGCCGGTCGACAGCTGTCCTGCGTCGCGTCGCGGGTATCGAGACGCGTCCCCCTGGTGCCCCCGGCACGAGCCCCATCCTTGCAAATAGCGCGACGGCAGGGAAGATCAAGGTGCTCATGAACAAGCGCCTCGACGGCGACCATTCGAAAATGGAGGTCGACGATGAGGACGTGGACGGGGAGCGATCTCCCGCGGGCGCGCACTCGCCCACTTCTCCGGAACTCGAGCTTCCGGCCGCGCTCCAGCTCGCGATGCAACTGACGTTCACCATGCTTTCACACACCCTCAGACACCCATCGCGGAGGCCGAGCGAGCACGCGACGCCCACGCTGAACCCGTACAACACGATCATCCTCACGTTCCTTGCGACCGTTCTCAGGGACCCGACCGCCCGGGCCGCGCTCGAGCGTGCGATCCCCTGGGAAGACCTCGCGTCGTTCCTGACGAGCAGCATCTCCCCCCGCGTCATCCTCCGCGAGCACCAGAAGGTCAGCGCGGAGAGCGGGCTCCTGCTCACGAGCGGCTCGAAGCCGCTCCCCGAGGACTGGTGCATCCGCGGGATGGGCTGGGCAGGGAAGAAGGTGTTCGAGCGTGGGTTCTGGAAGAAGGACTGCGGACACGGCCGAGGAGGAGCGCAACATCGAGATCGAGGTCCTGGACCGCGTCGAGCTCGCCGATCAGGCCATGGACGGTGTCATCGAGGACGAGACGGACGAGCGCGAGGGCGCGGCGGATAGTCCTGCCTGACAAGCGGCGCTGGGTACGTCTCACGCGTGCGGGGCTGCGTATCGCGCGTGACATGCATGGGTTCAAGTTCTTCGCGGTGTCGCCTGAGGACGGACAGCCGTGCTGGCGTGTCGAGGGGGTTCTGGCAGAGAAGGTGTCGAGGTGGAGAGAGGAGGAGCGGCGGGAGCGCGAGGCGGAGGAGCAGCGGTTGCGAGGGTTGAGGTGGGATGACGACTCGATGGAAGTGGACGAGGCTGATGGCCATGTGGACGGCGGGTCGAGCGATGACTACGAGGACGACGAGGAGGACTCGGAGGAGATTCGGCGCTTGAAGGTAAGCCGATCTGCTGGTTGCGTTTGGCGCGGTGAAACTGACAGGATCGTCCCTCCCTCTTCACTCCCATCAACACCGACCCCGACCCTTCAGGCGCGCCGGCGATACCTCGAAACCCTTCTCGAGTCGGGACAGCGCGGCGATGCGCATGGAGCCCGCCGACGCCGGCGTGCGCCTGCTGCTGCGAAGAAGTCGGCCGGTGGCGTGCGTCAATCTCTGCGAATGGTCCCTGGCTACACCGTCCTTGTCGTCGACACCAACATCCTCCTCGCTTCCCTGCCCGAGGTTTCAGCTTTGGTCGAGAGCGGCCAGTGGACGGTTGTCGTCCCGCTGCCCGTCGTCATGGAGCTCGACAGTCAGTCTGCCAACCAGACTCCTCTCGGGCAGGCGGCGGCGGCGGCGCTCGCATACGTCGCGTCGCATATGCGTTCGCATTCAGCATCGCTCAAGGTCCAAACGTCTCGTGGCAACTATCTCTCGAACCTCAACGTGCGCACCGAGCACGTCGACTTCTCGAGCGGCAACGCGGAGCGTAACATGGACGATCTGATCCTCCGCGCCGCGCTCTGGCAGGACGAACACTGGGTCGATCGGTCGGCGCTGCTCAAGGGCGGCAGCGAGGGCGCAGCTGCAGCTGCGAAGGACGGCGCGAACGCGGCGAAGGTCGCGCTTCTCAGCCTTGACCGCATGCGTGAGTGTCTCAGTTCCAGCCCTTCCATTGCGTCGTGGGATCGCCGAGTGATATGCGTGCTGACTATGCTTCTCCGTTATCTCCACAGTCCGTCTGAAGGCGCGCTCGCGCCAGCTGTACGCTGCGACCGAGCAGGACCTCGCGTCCATCTTCGCGCAGGGCACATGAGAACAGGAATACGGCGCGACGACGTCCGGATCTGTCATTGACGCGACGAAGCCATCGTGCGCCTGCCAGTGCGGGAGCGAATCCGCGCAGCGCCCCTTCTCTGTCCTTCTCCGCAGCATTTGGGTTGTTCTGCTTTCCGTGCAGAACGCCTCTCGCCTGGCGTCCCTGGCGTCCCCCGCTATCCCTGTCTATAGCCACTGTCCATGCGGTGCACGCGTGCGCTGATAGTCTATCCCTCGGGAAGCGATCCCCTCACAACCCGACGATCCTGGAAAGCAGGGGACCGTCTCGCTTGGACGACGAACCTGTCGTCGGGAAGCCCGATCTCGTCCTCTGCACGTTTTGCGGGATCACACCTCGGGCCTCGAGCTCTCGGACTCTGAGGGGTTCATCGTCCCTGTAGCATCGCACGTATTTATTTCTCTGCATAAGCTTGTTGAACATCAAACAACCATCTCGCACATACTACCCATCTCTCAGCAGTGTCCGTTACGGTATCGGTCCCGGTTACATACCCTCCCTCATCAGAGTCAATCCTCCAGATCGCGCTCGCCCGCATTCACTCACTCACTCGCTCACTCGCCCTCAATCACCTCTCGCGCTGTTTTGGCCCTTCTCTCTTTCCGTCCGTCCGTGTGTTGTCATAGTTACTACCACCCAACAGTCGTTTCATGTATCAGCATCTAACTCGTCCTTACGGAATGGGATCCTCGCTTTGAACACCCATCTCGCAGCAGCAGCAGCAGCAGCACCGCGCGACGTCATCCCGGAGCGAACGCGAGTCACATTTTCCTGTGGGCGCTCGTGGGCGCGCAGCGCGGCCGCAGGGGAGTTGCCGGATGCTGTGCTTTTGCTCAATGCCCATGTGCATCATGCTGTCATGACCAGTGACTGGCGGCGTCGGCCAGCGATTCGAGGGCTTGGGCGAACGCGCCGCTCAACGCAGGCCGGTGATACACCGCCATCTAGCGACCTTCTGCTTTGCATTCTGGGGCTAGTGCGTACGGGTACGGTGCGATATCCGCGGAACGAGCCTGGAATAGCTCTTCGACCGCTCGACGTTTCGCTGCTTTTTGTCAAACCCCCCACGGATGATCAATCAGGATCCAGCTCAAGCGGTGAAGTCCAGCGCGGCGATTCAACGACAGAATACCCCAACTATGTCGTAGCGTAAGAACACGCAGTGCGACCGCCGCGAGGCGGATGACGCGGCGCGGCGCGGGGAATTAGAGACAGGTACGATCCAGGCACGACAACCTTGTCGCTTTGTTGGGATGCACCGTAACACGCCCTCGGGACCCAGCACAGTCAGCGCAATGCGCGACGATACTTTTTGTGCCCCTTGCCTCGACCCCCGGGGCTCCACATCATTGCCCCGACTAAAGGAAATAGCCCCGCTTGAGGTAATGCTGTCCCGCAATCGGGTTTGCCGGCGGAACTGCTTGATACGTGTCATGGCATTGCGATCAGGACCGTCACCCCACTCACCGTCGCAATCGGCGTTGTCTGCGGCGTGCGTGCGAGCGAGCGTGTGCGTGGTGGGTTCTGAATCCGAGCTGCTGGCCTGCGTGAGTTCTCCAAATCTTCCTATGTTGGATTCTTGTTATGATTGACTGTTGTACAACAGACACGACGCGCACGGTGATGCCTCACGAGCATCCTGGGGTTTCTAGACATTGGCATCCCGCCGTGCACATCGCAGAAGTCGAAGTGCTGCCAGACGGCCCCGATTACGGACACGCAGTCTATCGACGTCTATCTGAAGACGTCCGAGACTGAGCAGGGGGTTCGTGGACCGGCTGCTCGCCATCAAACGTCAGTGTCTCGGCTTGACAGTCTTTGGATTTTGGGGACTCCAGCGCTGACCCTGTCTCATCCAGTCCCCACTCGCTCGACCCCGACACCCTCGTTGGTGTGCGAACATCTGCACCTCACGGGCTCGAAAGACACGGTGGTTGTTCCGCCGACGCGTCCCGCGGGGAGCCTCAATCCGGTCCCAGACTAGCCTGAGTACTGTCAAACGGTCCTTGTAAATCCCACCCGCCACCATCACCGCAGGGGCCCCGGGATGAGCAACCAGAGCCTCAATATAGAGTTGCCGAGCTCGCGCCTTTGGAGGTCGACAACGCTTAAGAGCACCACCTGGCTAGCGCCGCGCTTCGGACCTGTCGCCATGAAGCGGTGCAATGATGCTACCAATCTCTGCGCCCACGGCTGCACGAGTTATAGAAACAGCGTTTGTTCACACCAGGCTTTGCCGACAAACGCATCAGAGAATGACCCATCTAGAGTCCTATCTGCCAATTTTGGACCGTCTTGAAGACGTTTGCTACCGACTGGGACGCGGGTGAGATCGCAGTATAATAGGTGCGCGACCTGACGCCTGGGCGACAATATAATTCCGAATGCGCATTGCTGAACTTACTACTGCGTGGGATGAGATAACAGGTACGGGTCCGGCGGTCGTAACGCGGTCGTCGCTGCCCGCGAGCGTTTGTGTCTAACATAGGCGTCGCGCCAAAACACTGATTTGGCCCCCAAAAGCGCAGGTGGAGGACCCTTGATGGATTATTACGGAGTGCCTCGGCTGGTGAGCGACATGTTCTACATTGGGTGAGACTCGGGCCTGCACCTGGCTGGACTCTGCGTCTCTTGCACATTTCGTAGAACTGCCAAGTAAACATGCTTGCGCGATGGAACAACGCTGGGTAGGCAACACATTGGCATGCCGAGTGTTTATCGGCGCAGATACTCTAGGTAGAGGTGTCCGGACAACCGGTGTCTGTCACGGGAATTGACTCCATCTTACGGGTGACAGGCCCGAGTCCGGCCAACGATATTGAAAGGTTTACCCTCGCTGGTCCTGGTGAGTTCCTCAAAACTTGCGCGTACACATTGTGGTCAACACCTGATTGATATGCGCTGGTACTGTCACCTATAGCCGATGAATGTCGAACGGGGCTACACGGCGATGCTTCTGAGGATAGAGCTACGCAGTGCCTGGCGTTGAGACAGTCGTCTCTGTAACAAGAAGACTGTCGATCCACACGGTCCGGAACATTCATGGCGAGCATGGCAAGCAGAGGGCTAACATGGGCTGCATTCCCCGCTGACCATCTTCTCGAAGGCCGGAACCTATCTTACTGAATGCTCAGTGATATGCTCGTCCCCGCTCTCATCCCGATGGGCTTCTGGCGCGAAGATGGCGTTCGGTGCCTTGGGTGTACCTCACATATGCGGAGCAATCTTGATTGTCCGCAACTGCAGGCTTTAGCGATGGGACGCTTCAGCGCCCATGCGCATCTGTCACTCAGTATCTGCACCGGGTCCGTCAGCGCGTGGTGCGGGAGTACCCAGAACCGCGTTTCAGGTCCTAAGGCTGTAGGCGATGTCGCAGCTGAACAGCCGCGATCCGCCACATCCTGTCAGTTTCTTCTCGCGAAGCTCTAGATTCTTGTGCTGAAATACGTCTTACAGGTGGTAGTATAGTCAACATCGCGGCGGGATGCCGTTTGTGAGAAGCGTCGCCTGTCAGATCGCAACAGCCACCCCCTCTCCGCGTTACCCTGAGAAGCCCCCTTCTGCGCAGAACATACTCAGACGCACGGGCAAATCAATCCACACGGAAGCGCTCAGCGCCGAAGACCGTGACAATCTTGGTGTTCGGTAGGTATTGCTGTTTCGGGCAATGCGAGAAGACCTTGGCACTAGGACTTATATGGAATGACCGGGATTTGCGTTCTTCTCTGGATTGTTTGGAAGCTAGCGGCAATTCGCCGCCGGGCGGCTGCTAGCCGTCCCAATGGACGGGGTGCTACATACTAATCTTCAGCAAAGAGAAACAGAGAGAAACCCGCCCTCCGAGTGGATCCCCCGGCATCTCATTCAGAATTTGCACCCGACTGTAACGGCGAGCAGGTACGGATATGAGAGGGGTATACGGCATGAGGAGTTAGTTACTTCCCGATGGGCCTGACAGTTGGTCCGGCTGCACCGGAGGTAGGCCGCTGACATGCTCGCCCGGGAGAATTGCGTCTAAGATAGGAATTCCGATCAAAGAAACGCTCCAGAGCGATGTGACCCTACGATGCAATGCACCGATACTACATGTCGGTATGATCCCGCGCCAACGTCTATCGACAGCGTCTCCCGCAGGTTCAATTCCTCGGTGCGCTCCGCGTTTGGTACCGGATTTTCCTGGCATCTGCGAATAATTACTCGGTGAGCGCTATGCCAGCGTCCTTCTCGACCGCCTGTGCTGAACTGAACTCTCCATTCAGCGTCTTCCGGTGCTATAAAGTATGAGGGAGCGAGTCCGACTACAAAGCACTCATCCTGGGCCCGCAGCGTCACAACTCCCCTACCTCTCCCTATCACACTCATTCTCAACTCATGATGCGCCCAGTGAAGGTCTACGAACACCCCGAGTTCAAGGCCGAACCAGAGGACATTACCCTCTTGTCGACCATTTGCTTCGTCCTCGCCCTCTTGAGTGTTGCAGCCATCTTTATCCTCGGCGTAACATGCCTCGTCTTCTGGGACGACTGCGGTACATGTGAGTTGCATTGATGCTTGACATGATGATGGCAAACCGTTCTGAACGTATTATTAGCATATCATATGTACGGCTCGCGACCACGCGTCCTCACTGTACGACAGCTGCTGCAAGCATGAACCGTCCACCATCCACGCCATTGCTACACCCGGTATATTTATCAGAATCAAAGAGGTAAGATTTCCAGGAACCGTTGTTGGCCGCTGTTCTGACACAATCCCGTCTAGACTGCGTCTCGCATCCCGGACATAGAGTCCACTGTATTATTAGACTGCCGCCCCTCCTTCTCCGCGATATATGGAGAGGAGGCACCCGGAACACACGGCTATCCCCTTCTGCCTCCCGACACCAGATCGGCTACAACCCGGCCTACGTACAGAACGGGCACACTACGGATAGATTGACACCATGGGCCCTGCGATCTCATCAGCTTCTCCCGGGCCCCCTACACTTTATTCTATGATTATTGAATTATTCCGTACGTGTACCATTATATTGCGCATAGTCTTTAGAATATTTCGCACAAGCGACTTCCTGTACCACCATCATCAGCTAGGGCCTGTCCAAATTTCATTCATCTCTCGCCTCTCAACCCTCGTTTCAATGCACTGGATGATGCGCCGCAGGAGGATAGCCATGGCGTCTTGCAGTAAACACGGTCTCCGCCGAGCCTCAAGAGACCGTGGCTCGGGTATGCACCATGTCAGCATTGTGCAGGAGGCCCGAATCTGCCAGGCAAGTCCGCGCCCCAAACGCGAAGCTTATGCCGTGCGATTTGTCAGGACAGTTATTCTCTCAGCCAGACGTCACGAATGCCGCTGACTGCGGCGAGACGCCTTCGAAACAGGTTGCACATGGCAACTCTCCAAGTATGTGTACTACATTGCTCTTCCAGGAGAAGATAGCGACACAGGCATGGCATGTACCTCCCGCATCTCGGGTGAGAGACGATTACGACTTGCTGCTTCCTCAAGATCGTCCTCCTGAAGTTCGCCAGCGCCTCCGACGTCTCCCACGGCTACCTCACCAAACATCCACCGCCTGTTCCGACTGGACTCCGCAGACGAGCGATGCGTCGTCAATGTGGCAGTTGCCAAGGGTGAACGTGGGACACTGTTCCAGCCCAAACGCTCTTGCGCCAACTGCCTTCGCAGTAGTACAAATCCCATGGAGTATGCCGTCCCGAATATCTGGATGTAACCAGGCGCACAACGCCTCATGTCAGCGCGCATTCGACATCGTGGCGTCCGGGCCCACGCACCGCTGCCCATCCTATACAAATGGCCTCCACCAAGTTCCGACCTTGAGCACTAGTGCCCGGGTCTCGGAAGACCCCATTGATGGCCTGGCAGGGGGATTTTCGTCAGAAGCGGACTCGGTCCCAAAGCGCCGGATGATTGCCGCGTACCTCGAAGATAGAGAGACCGAAGAGTGTCAGACCGAGAAGTATATGGGCGACGTTCCGAGGCGGATGCGGTGCGTCACTCTTGCGACGCATGTGCGCGATCGTGCCCAAGGCGATTTCGATGAGATACAGAGCGAGCAACAATACGCCGCAAACCTGTCCTCAGGCCGGCGTCGGGCAATGCAGCGATGACCGGAAGCGCGGTCAATACATTAATTGTGATAGCAGATGGCCGAAGTGAATGCCCTCACCTGGTGAGCGGTCACCGCATGAGCTTTTCCTTCCTGAGTTACAGCCAGCGGCCCCAATGCCCACCCGATACACACCGCAGGAATGCCCAGAACCACGGTGATGAACCAGTGCGCGCTGAACCACCGCGGAGTGAATGTCCGAGCCCAGCGGCCTATCAGCGCGCTCAAGGGCAGTAGCACCAAGAAGCCAACGGCGGAAACAACGGCGTGCGCCACCAGGAGTCTGTTTGTATGTGAAGGGGGCGGCGGGGGGCGGTGAGGGCTGCTGCGACGACGGTATTGGCCGGATCGTGGGGTCGGCCGACGCGGACGCGCTGGTCGATCGTCCATCAGGGCGCGTCTGCGTTGATGACGAATCCGGAACGTTGTCGAGCGTTTTGGTGAGGTTCAGCGTGAAGGCTGCCTGCGTCGAGGTGCTGCTCGATATTGGACGCCGGATCGGCGCCAGGAATGGTTATACCAAACGCCCAAATAAGGCTTTGGGTGGCGTTTGCACCGTCGCTCGGTATGTCAAAGGCGAGTATGGGAGAGTTCTCGGGCGACTGGTAGGTAAGACATAGGGGGTTAGCCTCAATCGCACACCAGTAAGCAAGCATATGGCCGCACTGAATTGGGGCCGCTGAGGCGAGACAATGTTGCTCGTCGCGCGGGCGATACCACAGGAACAGGTTCGACAAGACCCGTGGCTTCACGCTGCGACACTGTTACGGATCCATCGGCATTGCGCCACATAATAACCATTGGGGTGCCAGCCATCTGGGCTCCAAAGCCGCTGGAGAAATCAGGAAATAGGTGAGTAGCCGAAGCGTTGTCTCATTGGGGGTAGCACTTACATCGCCATCCATCCCAGCTGATTCAAAGACTTCATCTCATCTGCACATGAACGCAACGGTGAGATGGGAGAAGGTCGCAACCAAGCGTCCTCCGACATACATGTCACATTTGAACCGTTAACAATTGCGCTAACGCACATCAAGGTGCCGCACCATGAGTCTCCCTGCAATGCCCATACGCATGGGACCCAAGTGGACGCGGTTCCTAACAACGCTAGCAACAGAGATCTCGGAAGGTGAGCCAAGGACGCTGGCATCTGTTTCGAATAGCCAAGAGATAAGGGACAAATGTTGAGGCAAGCACGGTGACTCCAGGTTGAGGGGAAGGGACAGAGAGCCTTCCTCACCGTGGCTGCGGACGACGTCGGTGGTCCCGTTCCTTCTCATGCACTGTCATCCTCGATGCGCCGGTACACATAGCTGGGAACAGGGCGTCGGACCAGTTGGCTTGGCATCGTCCACCCACGGACACATTTGGACTCGAACGTGGGAAGCGTACCTCACACATGCTACACCAGAAGAGGGAGTGGCTGAAAATCACAGTGTTCCGGGTGAGCTTCTAGACTACACGCTAAGCCATGTTTTTATACAGATTGTTCAACTTCTTCCCTGATAAGTGCCCGTCTACTCGAAGATCCACTTGGCCTGGTCAGCAGTGTACTGAACGATGCCCTCGGGGAACCAGCTGCAAAGCAAGCAATCGTCAGCATATATCTAGGTCACGATCACCATATATGACTTACAGCTGGATCTCCTTCTCAGCGTTCTCAACGGAGTCGGAGCCGTGGCAAATGTTGCGGCCGACAGCGAGCGCAAAGTCGCCACGAATGGTGCCTGTAGAATACCTCTCAATACGCGCAGGAGATCTATGAACGGAACGGACATACCAGGCGCAGAGGCAAGGGGGTTGGTCGCGCCGAGCATGGCACGGCCGGTCTTGACGGCATCGAGACCCTCCCAGACCATGGCAACGACGGGGCCAGAGGCCATGTACTTGATGAGGCCGGGGAAGAAGGGCTTGCCCTTGAGGTCAGCGTAGTCTGTCGACGCGATATGTCAGTCAAAGTTTTTCGCGTGTCACAGACTAGGAGTAACATACGCTTCTCGAGGTGCTCGGGGGTAGCGTGGACGAGCTTGAGGGCAACAAGCTTGAAGCCGCGCTGCTCGAAGCGGCTGATGATGTTGCCGACGAGTCCACGCTGGACACCGTCGGGCTGTAGAATCCAGTTAGCACACCGTGTGCTGGGCGCCAGAGCGTCATCGAGCGTCATGAAACGCGCTGGACGTACCTTGACCATGATGTAGGTGCGCTCGCTGACAGACATGGCGATTGTGGGTGTTGGGTGGGGAAGATGGAAGAAGATGAAGAGATGGAGGAGGAGGAAGAGGAGGAACGGATGTTTTATACATCTCGGCTTTGATCTTCAGCAGCCCTCGTTAATCGCTGCCAAATCGGGCAGGGAACCAGGGCCTTCCGCCACCGAGAACAAACAAGGCCAAGCAGCCCTCGGGGAGAGTCGCGGCGGTGCGGAGGAGGATTAGACGCCCAACGACGAACGCTGCATAGACAACGACGACGACGATGACCATCGCCGGCCCCCTCGGTCCCTCTCTCGCCCCTGCCATCCGCAGGAACCGCTCTCTTCTCCAGTGGATTAAGCCCATTGCGAACTGGTATGCCGACGTCTCCGGCTACAGAAAAGTCGGCTTGAAGTACGACGACCTCCGTACGTCACTTTTCTACTTCTGGGTATTCTGCAGGAATGTGAACGGTGTACATTGTAGTCGTTGAGGAGCGCCCCGACGTCCAGCGCGTGAGTACACTCTTCTGTCGTATATATGCACCCGGCTCATGGTTGGAGTAGGCCCTGGAACGTTTGACTCCTCGCGAGGCGTATGACCGCGCATTCCGCTTCAAGCGCGCTTCGCACTGCAGTGTTCTGCACAACATTCTTCCCAAGGAGGAGTGGACGAAGCCTTCCGAGGTTCGTGCTTCCCATGTATGCGATACGTCGCACTCTAACGTGGTATGCCTGCAGGACGTCCGTTACCTCAAGCCCCACGTTGAGGAGGTCGAGCGCGAGGAGCTTGAGCGCCGCAAGTGGGACAGCATGGCGGTCGAACGCAGGAGATAGATGTTATACACTCTACAACCTATCCTACCAGCAGGCGAGCCCTCGCCTTGTCCACTATAATGCAACTCGTCCATTCGGAACATCTGGAGCCTGATGTTCTGCGTCTGAGCCGAGCTCGACCCCCTCGTCCAATCAGAAGCCTGGGATATGATAGGTACTTGCGGAAGACTTGGGCCGCATCTTGCACTCTCCCTCCTGGGTCTTCGCCTGTCGATAACCGCTTGGTCTTTCAGCATGTGTGCGAGCGTATAGACTTCTCTATAGAGCTGATGTAGTACAAGGGAGCAGTCTACTGCTTTCTATCGTGTCACCCATTGATCTGCCTAAACCCTTCCCAAGAAACAACCGACGCCGGCGGCCGATTACAAGTGGTCGCCCCCGATGGACTCGATGGCCCGGACGAGCGGCGAGACGACCTCACCACCCTTCTTCTTGTAGAAGTCGACGACCTTCTTGCCGACCTCCGCGATGTCTGCAGGGGACCGCATCAGTAAAGCGTGCAGTCACAAATGAGGGGATTGACGCACTGGGACCAGTGAGACCGAACTTCTCGTATACCTTCTTGTAGGGGCCGGAAGCACCCCAGCCCGTGAGACCGTACGCCTGGAGATGATCTTCAATATCGATGAACGGGCTACGAGAGCAGGACGTAACTCACCTCATGGCTGTACTTCTGCCATCCAACAGTCTGCATCGATAGCCATGAACAACAATTCTGCAGGAAACCTGGGCAGGTTTAGAAGCACTTACCGAGAGGGCCTCAACAGCGAGGATGGGTGCGCCGCTGCGCAGCACGCTGAGCTTGTACTCTGCAGGCTGGAGGTCGAAGATGGACCAGCACGGCAGACTGACGACACGGGTCTTGATGCCCTCGCTGATGAGCTTCTGCGCTGCCTCAAGCGCGATCGAGACCTCGCTGCCCGTGCTGACGATCGTGAGGTCCTCGCCCTCGACTTCGTGCACGACATAGCCACCCTTGAGCGCGCGCTCGATCGTCGAGCCCTCGAGGTTGGGCAGGTTCTGGCGGGAGAGCGAGAGAATGGAAGGCGTGTGCTTGCGCGTGAGCGCGGAGTAGTACGCCGCGGACGTCTCGTTGCCGTCGGCGGGGCGCCAGAAGTCGAGGTTGGGCATCGCGCGGAAGTGCACGGCAGTCTCGATCGGCTGGTGCGTGGGGCCGTCCTCACCGAGACCGATGGAGTCGTGCGTCGCTATCGTCGATATCAGTATCCGCTGCATCGGGTGACCAATGCTGAGTTCAACTAACCGATCCACAGGACCTGGTGCTTGCTGAGGGCCGACAAACGGACGGCACCGGCAGCGTACGAGACGAAGTTCTATTATCACGATTAGCTGTCACGAGTCAGGGTACAAAGGATGAGCTCTGACGTACCAGGAACGTAGCGACGAAGGGGATGATGCCGCCGTATGCGTGCATGCCGTTCGCGATAGCACCCATACCATGTTCGCGCACACCAAAGCGGATGTAAGTGCCCTTGTAGCTGCCGAGACCGGTGCTCTCAGGCTGGAAGTCAATCATCGTCTTCGTCCTGGTAAGGTTGCTGCCAGTGAGATCCGCCGAACCACCCATCAGTTCAGGGAGCTTCGGCACGATCGCGCTGAGGACGATCTCGGAGAGTTTGCGGGATGCCTGTGCAGGGTCCGAGGGCTTGTAGACAGGCAGGGACTTCTCCCAGCCATCGGGCAGTTTGCCGGCGATGCGGCGCGTCAGCTCGGCATGCTCGGTGGGGTACTTCTGAGCATATGACGAGAGTAGGTCGTTCCATTGAGCCTCGAGCTTCGCACCACGGGCGGCGACTGCATGGTAGATGTCATAGGTCTCCTTAGGAACATAGAAAGACTGATCAGCGGGGAGGCCGAACTTGGTCTTGAGAGCCTGAATATCATCAGGCTTCAAAGCTGTGGTCGTAACGTCGGTATCGTTCTCATGATGTCTGGAACGGCAACCAACGCACGAGAACCGTGGACACCGTGTGTGCCCTGCTGCTTGGAGCCAAAGCCAATGGTCGTCCGGAGACGGATGAGAGTGGGCTTGTTCTTCTCCTTGCGCGCCTCAGCGATCGCGTTGTAAATGCTCTCAAGATCACTAGAGCCACACATCAGTAATTGAGGTCCGGCATAGATCAACGCAGTACTGCACCTGTCGCCATTGTCGACATGCAGAGTATGCCAGCCGTATGCCTGGAAACGCTTCTCGACGTCCTCAGTGAAAGCCACGGCAGTATCACCGTCAATGGAGATGTCTAGTCCAACCTCAGCCAAGATCTTCCGAAAGGGGAGGACCGGAAATGTACATACGGTTGTCATCATAAATCTGCATGGTGCAATCAGTGAGTCCATCCAATATGTACACTTCTGACGACACTCACCGCGATCAGGTTGCCAAGCTGCAGGTGTCCAGCCAGAGACGCAGCCTCGCTTGCCACGCCCTCCATGAGACAACCAGTCACCAGTGAACACTACAGCGCGAGTGAGCCATTGATCAGACCGTTACAATCCATAAGATTTTTACGCACCATACGTGTAGTTGTTGATGAGGTCAAACCCGTCCTTGTTAAATGACGCGCCGAGGTGAGCCTGGGCGATTGCCAGACCGACAGCGTTCGCGAAACCCTGGCCGAGCGGGCCAGTGGTGACCTCGATACCGTCAGTGTGGCCAGCCTCTGGGTGACCGGGCGTGAGAGAGTCGATTTGACGGAATTGCTTCAGGTCATCCATGGAGAGCTTGTAGCCCAAGAGGTGGAGGAGGATGTACTGCAGCGCGCAACTAGACCAAGTCGCGTGCTCAAATCCCCGCACTCAGAGATACTTTGGTTGTGACTTACGCATGGCTGCAGAGATACACATTGTGTTGAATCAGCAGCTTAGTGGATACGATGGTCCAGGATCACGCACCCATTCGAGAGAACGAAGCGGTCGCGGTTGAACCACTTGGAGTTCTTCGGGTTGGCGTTGAAGAAACTAAGATTTTGATTGAGTTTCTATGAACGACGTCTACTCTCACTGCCAGTGCCATACCGGGTGAAGAGGACGTGAGCGACAGGCGCCATGCCCATGGGAGCCCCTGCATATCTCCTTGAGCACCCGAGCCCGGAACGCAGCGGACGGATCTACACACCAGGATGGCCGGAGTTGGCCTTGCCCACGACGTCCGCGGCGAGAGCGCGGATGGTCGCAATGGCGATGTTGTCCGCGGGGTCAGAGGTGAATTTGGACATGGCTGGCGAGAGAGAAAGGATGGGGAGCGACGAGGAGCGTGAACGGGGAGCTATATACGCTGGGGCGGAGGAGGTCACGACATGGGCTGATCGTATATCTAATCAGGCTGTCCCAAGCGCCCATTCGCGCCCCGCGTCCAGCGCCTCTCTCACCCTCCCCGGTCCGATTAACTCTCCTACCCCGTCCATTATCCCCATTCTGCCCTAGCCTCCCCGCACCTCCTCTTCGCCTCTCGTTGCACTCTCAGCTCGGTCTGTGCGTGGTCGTGCGCTATCAGTGTCTGCCTCAGAGAGCATAGCGCTGCTTTGCCACCGAGAGAGGTCAGCATGCACCCGCAGCTGACGGAGAAGAAGCTAGGTTCGCATCCTCCTCCGGCCGTGTCGCTGCCCACCCCATACCGGGTAACGTACTCTGGAGCTGATTCATCCCTTTCTCATAGTCTGTCGGGAATTCATACAGGCACTCGAAGCCTGCCATGCCAACGGCTGGAATAGGTGGATTGGTGCTTGTAACCAGGCCAAGCATGACCTGAACATGTGCCTAAGGAAAGAGGTGTGTTTTCGATCGTCTTCTCCCTCTTCGACCTCATATACTCATGCTCCTGGCACCAGCGCATTGATCGCACCACAGCGAACCGCGAAAAGGCCAAGCTGCGGCGGCAGAAGGCTGAGCAGGCTTGGAAAGAATTACACGACGATTGAGCCGGCTGCCCATCTGCATGCTTTCCCGTGACTACACCCCCACTCAATCCTTCAAGGCACCAACTGCCTCCCTACTCGCGGATACCACGGTCTTTACGCGATGTGGAAACTTGCTTTCCCGTGGGCCTGATCAAGGCCACTTGCCGGAACCCGCTGACGGCACGTTCTGAGGCTGTTGTGGGACAGATAGCCCTGTTCAATAGATAATGTTGGCTGGCATCCATGAAACCGGTATGTGCGCAGGAGATGAAGGCTTATCAGTGGATTCACGGGCCTGTGTCCATATGGTAACAATGGCACTTTTGCAACGGTCGTTCTCACAAGGATCGCTCATCGGGGCTGACCGGTAATACAGGTAACGAAACGGCGTCCATGAAACAAGCCGATTCTCTCCACCGCGACGCCCTTAAGTCCGAGTCATTGATATTGTGGCAAGTTCGATCCAGATTGAGATGATATGCTTGGATCATTAAAAGCCCTTGGGTACCGAAGTGGTCCAAGAAACGATTTTGGTGAGTAACCTCCGGAATGACGCTGCTCCCCATCGAGTGGAAAGCTCCTTCCCTTTCCATTGGTCGATCATCTGAACGATCTTCATGTCCTCGTCCAAATCTACGAAGACGATGGATTTCACCTCCTGTGGAATCCATGGGTCCACATCTTCTGCTCAGCTTGTGCGTCTGCTAGGAAGAGAAGGATCCCACACGCACCTTACGAACACCAACTAGGCGTAAGGGTGTATACAAATGTTTGAGCGTATACGAGCCTATTCGGCGAAAGTCCCGCAGATAGGGTGCGCGTCGATACACATTCTGCGCTTCTGACCAAACGAGGCTATGTGTGGAATCATCCAGTCGAATCATCCAGTCAGTGTTCAATCGCCATTCCATTGTCTCGGCTCAAGCACTCACGATTGCAAACAGGACTGCTTGAATCTCGTGTGAGTTAGTACACCTGAATAGCGGGTGTTCCAAAGTCGCGTCGTCTCGCCATCGCCGCTTGGCGATCTCTAAAGACGGGTTTCCGGAATATAGCTGTGGGGGTCCATGAGCATCCACCATCCTGGAATACGTTCACAGACTGCTACCGACTTGCTTGAGGTCTTCTATGACGTCCCTGAATGCCGCTTCAACGTTCGGGTCGTCCGCGTTGCGGCTCATGCTTCGCCGTCGCCAGGCTTTCTGATGCAAAGGAGGCTCCTCCTCGTCATCTCGTAGTGCACCCGCATAATGCGCTCCTCCGGCTATTGAGCTTATGAGGTCGTCCGGCCGCAGTGGCGATAAATGCTTGTGATGGTAGGTAATTGTAGGAGAGCGCGAATGCGATGCTTGGGCGTGAGGCTCCTTGGGTGGCGTTTGGCTGCTCTTCGATGAAGTCATGTCGCAGATGAGCAAGTGGTGGTTATTGCTGAAGAGAGACGGTGGACAAACGCTGGTTAGGCGGCTCAACGAATTCATCGCATGATCGACCCATTCACAGACACGCATGTGAAATTGTCAGGTCCAGGACCGTCCAGCCTGGATCGCCAGTGACTCGGAAACTCTGGAGGAACTGCGATCCTGTTTAGGTTAGTACAATCGGCGCTTCGTATGTGCCCAGATGTTCAGTATGTCCGAGTTGGAGTCGGTGTATGCCGACGCTACTAGTACTTGCATCTCCTCGCCATGTCACTGGCACTGCAGCACAGTACTGCACGGGGCCATATGCACTCCCTACGTTGCTGGAGGCATAGCAGGTCCGGCATGGCAAACAGCCCTGCGAGAGGATATTGACCGCGGCAGAGCCTGATTCTCATCTGCATCATCCTACCCTGAATCGGGACGCAACGAAAGGGTGCCACCCTGCCAGTGGTATGCCTCCGTTACTCTCCTACGCGAGTAATTCATCACAACGGTCAATATCAGCCCGGTGATTGCTATATACGCGTACAATGACTTCTACTTCTTTTCTTCGTGGAATGTACGGACACGCACGGTACGCGTGTCTGTAAATTGCCGCAGCCAGCCTTCGTTGCTGCGGTAGGTATACTACCCCCCATCTCTTATATAGCGCCCTCGATCACCTTTCTCGAGTGCACTCTTCATTGTCGTTTCGTCCTTCTGTCCTCTCACTTAGGAATCATCTAGCGAAGCCTCGTAAGCATGAGTGTGCTTTCATCAACAGTGGCTGTATTCTGGGATTATGGTGTGTGAGCTTTGCGCATCCTCATTCTCACCTCACTCGACGTTCTCTGCCTTCGCGAACTAGACAGTTGTGCGCTGCCATCCGCAGAATCGACGTATTCTGTGGTCGCCAAAATTCGCCGCCTTGCTCATCAGTATGGCAGCGCCAAGACGTTCAAGGCGTACGTCCAGCACCCGGAGCAGCCCACATTGAAGTCGATGACTTTGCGCTCTGAGCTGCAGTCGTGCGGGATCTCTTTGGTCGATTGTCTGCCCACTGGACGAAAGGACGCTGCAGACAAGATGATGCTAGGTATGCCTACACCAACGTCGAGTAGGGTTGTCGTAGGAACTTACGCGATTGGGTTTCTAGCGGTGGATATGATGGCTCACGCCATTGACACCCCTCCGCCTGCCACAATCATCTTGATCTCCGGTGACCGCGTTTTCGCATATGCTGTCTCCACCTTGTCGTTTCGCCAGTATAAAATCGTACTTGTCGCCCCCGGTACCGCTGATGCCGGCTTGAAGGGCCAGGCCGACGTTGTGTACACCTGGCCGGCTGACTTCCTGTCATTCCACTCTGCAGCGACTCCCTCATCTACTTCCGCAGTGGCCAGTCGCGAAGAGCAATCGAGGAACCCTGACCCAGTGGGCCTTCAGGACAATTCGCGTAAACAGCAGCCTACTCCTTCTAGTACCATGAGCAGTCGCATGCTGGTCGATTTGGCCGAAAATACCTTCTTCGCCTCTATGATGGAGCCGACCCGGTCCACCAGCCCTCCTCTCCAGCGCCACAGAGGCGGCGCCGAATCCGAAGGACGAAGCTCCTTCTATGCCTGTGTCTGCTGCGTGCGCCAACCCGACCTCCGTCTTCTGTGACGAGCGTTGCGGCTGGCAAGGCTCCCGCGATGGCCGAACCTGTGAGTTTCTGCAAGCGCCAAGAAACCCACCGACGCCGCTGACACAACTTACTGCACAGCAATCCTTGAGTGGAGTCGCTGCTGCTGCTGCTGCTGCTGCTACCGATCCAGTCGCAGAAGAAGGAGAAATCACACAATCGACTTTCAAGGTTAGTCCAAGCTCAATAAGGGATTGGCTGAGCCAGAATGCTGAAGTCATTTATGCAAATCGCGTAGGTACCAACCCCCTCCGCACCACTGCGGCCGTCAGGTATCTTCTCGTCGTGGGGCGCCTTCTCTTCGCCTTCTACTTGGACCGCAAAGGGCCCTGCGATTGACCCGCAGTCCTGGAGCTCGGGTCCTTCGTCATCGGCCTGGGCTACAGAGGACCAGGGCAGTACGCAAGCCTCCTCAAGCTGGCTGTTGAATGGCAGTCGCCCTCCTACGTCCCTCCGAAGCGCCGCTGGGACGTCCACGAGCTCGCCGTCGTTCGGGCACATCCCAGCCTCCTCCTCCAGCCGCGTTGCTCCGCGAGCTGCGCCTACGGACGACGACGACGGGGACGACAACGACGGCGAATGGGAGACGCACTCTCACGTCGCGAAGAAGGCGCGCCCGAACCCCGGGGAGATCCCCGCCGAGTTCAGGCCGCTCGTGAAGGTGCTCAAGCGCCAGATCACCGCGGGTGTCTTCCGCGTCGAGTCGTCGCAGCTCGGGACGCTGCTGTCTGCGGAGGGCGGCCAGCCGAAGGCGATTTACGAGCGCGCGGGCGTGTCGCAGCTTAAGGAATACACCGCGAAGGCGGCGGAGTTGGGTATCGTGAAGTTGAGCAAGCCAAGCCCCACTGGTCACAACACCATCATGCTGCACCCAGCGCACCGCAGAAAGCCGCAGTAAAAGTCCTTTATGGATAGTCGCAAAAGGCTAAGAGTTCTAGGAACGTAAGAACAATCATCTTGAAGTAGGAGTTTTTACCCGATTAGCAAATGTGACGTATAGTGGACAATAACATGGACGACTGTGCTAAGTTGTCGCGTGGAGTCTGTACTAGAATGGGTGGACTTCGCGCGAGTGTAGCCTTGGACACGGCGTCAGAACTTCAAGCACTTTCTTGGTTGCACACTCAGGTCAATCCGACAGCCAATACATATCATCATGACAGCGAGTGAGCGCGACAGCATTCTTAGTACAGACACGGTGCTACTAACAAAGCCTGCGCCAAAGCCCCTCCAACGCGAAACAAACCGGGACAGCGTTACCTACATTTGAAATAACAGGACGACGTGCATTATAGTATAGTGCATTATGTCTTGGGATGGATGGGCGGAAATCGGGGGGAGGGGGTTAAAAGTCTATGCTCAGCCGCTCAGCCGCCGTTGGCGGGGACGCCTTGCCAGAGTCCGTAGCTCTTTCCTGGAGTCGTCTGCCAGAGCCGAATCGTACCGTCCTCTGCAGAAAGCGGTCAGTATCTCGTCGATCGCCATATCAGTGGTGAATGGCGGCAACTTACCACTACCACTAGCAAACATCTCGCCATCCGGACTGAATTCGACGCAGTGGACAGGGCCGTGGTGGCCCTTCAGCACCTCCCTCTCTTCGCCCGTGACATCATGTATGCGGACCCATTCGTCGCTGGTGCTACCGGTGACAAAGCGATCTTGGAGGATGGGGTGGATAGACGCTGATGACGGGGCGTAGGGGAGAGTCAGACTGTGGGTTGGCGAGCCGTTCAGCAGAGCGGGGATGAAGGAGACGGTCTTCCCAGATGTCACAACGATCCTGTTGGTCTGCATTGACAGTTCCATGGATGTGATCGGGCCAGGGAAGGTTAGGCTCGTTGTGAGCTTCCGCGTCCTCAGGTCCCACCACCTGTCACAGAGAGGTGTGGTCAGTACGAAACCGACGCATGGAGAGAGGGGCATCCTCCGCACTTGATCAGTCCGTCCTCGCCTGCTGTTACACCTGTGTGATCGCCGACCCAGACTACGCTCTTGATCGTCCCGTCATGAGAGAAGGGACCGGCGGTGTCGAGGAGGAAGTCTGGTTCCGCATCGGGTCGACCGAGGTCAAACATCCTAACCTTCTTTTCCTGTCCACCGGTGAGGACATGCGAGGAGCTTGGTGATATTGCGACGCTCCGGACGATGTGATTGTGAGGGAAGGAGTGTAGGCACTCGCCAGTGTACGTGTCCCAGATCTTGCTAATACGCCACCAAACGAAGATGAGCATTCCGTGTCCACATCCCCCGCGGATCCCGGCTCGAAAGGACACTTACGCAGTGAAATCCGCGCTGCCCGACACTGCACGCGATGTGTCCGGGGAAAGCTTGCTGCTCCATACCGCCCCCTTGTGTCCGATGAAAGTTCCAATCCAGTCACCGGTCCATTCGCGGAGCATGGGATTTCCATCTTTGCAGCTGGAGATCAGGACGAACGTCCCGTCGTCTTGGAGCGGGGAGAAAGAGAGGTGAGTTACGGGTCGTGTGTGCCCTGGGGCGACGAGAGGGGTGGCTTTGTAGGGCAGGGCCATAATGTGGGTCGTATGCTAGGGTATGGATGGTCGTGGAGGTCGTTACGGAGGCGCACTGCGCACTGAGGGGTCTAGAGATGAAGGTCGGCTGGCGAGAAAAAGAGACGGACGTGTTCTCCGCGCGATGAACTCGAAGGCAAAGGATGGCAGAGACGGTCAGTGCTCGTTCCTGCCGCCGCCGTTTGTTGTCCACTCCATGAGCCTGCCACGTGGGGTGCAAGTCACAGTCTCTCAGTGCCTCTCCGGCCCGCCACCGCTGCCATCGCTGGACGCCGCACCTTGTCCCCAGCCTCGACCAGGACATCCAGGCTGCACATCCAGAAGTTCTCTAGACATTGTGGACGGATGCGCAGGAAATGGTCACCCTCTACTACGAGTCTCTCCGAGGCTGGGTCGCTCCGGCACTCGGGCTTCTGGCGTCTCGTCTTGCATTTCCGCCGCCTTCCCAGATCAACGCAGTTATGGATTAACTCTTTCATCTTCAAAGCCTCTGCAGGCGCGGATCGTCCGCCATGACGCACACAGATTAGCACAATTACATCCAGTGTAGATCTGGTGTCGCGGAGATACCAAGTACATGAACATGCTGATGATCTTCACAGTTGTGCAACTGTTTAATTGCCAAACAATAAAACCCAGGCCTGCAAGTGAGTAGCGCGAAGCACCCGATCTGCAGTCAAGAATCATAACGAAGTACCTGTATACGCACTACGGCATTCTGTGCCGCCGTACATCAATGCAGCCCCGCCCCGCCATTCACCCTGTGGATGATGATCCCGCTGCCCACGCTAGGGGACGCTGCCTTGCTTGTAGTCTGATGCGGCTATTCAGCAGAACCCACCCAATTCAACGGCATGCTCACGCATGTCGGACGGCCTCGAACTGCAGGGCAGCTTGGATCGATGGAGTCTCAGTGCAGGTACCTAGCTGTTAGCCTGGTGGACCACACTCCTCGTAATAATCACTACGCCTTGGCGCAGGTGCCGCATGCCCTTAAGCAATATCACCTCTTCCGAACGATTGACGGCATTCATCCTGGACTTGAGCACAAGCCTAGGAACGCAAATCTTGGAGGGGTATTGGACCGTCAACCAGGACGCAAATACTGTTACCCGATCTCGTATGTATACCATACCGGGCCCTAGAACACGCGCAGACCGCGGTCCCGCCATGTGCGGATAACGTACAGTAAGCCGTTCAACTCGACAGGCCATATTGCGCTTGCAACAAGTTCTAGCCAATTCTAAGTTCCTAACAGGAAGTCGAGTCTATAGCAAAGCACCGAAGTAGAGCCACCAGTCTCAACTGCCAAACTTGTGACATATTCACTGTAGCCATTGAAGTCGTGAAAGAGCAGAACGGAGAGCCTACAGGACCGGGCTGACAGCACTCCGGAGTCCGAGTCAAAGTGACTGGTTGCAAGTGGCGGAATTTGCGAGTGTCGCGGCGCCCGCAACGCCAAGTGCGGTCGGGAAATCGAGCGCGACGCTGCCCGATATGGTGAAAACGGAGTCACGTGGGCTGGCGTAAGTAGGATCGACGATGGCGTGCTTGTGAGCGCAGATGTTTTCATTTCCTCCACTGACGAAAGATCTATGCAGATGAATAATATTCCGAGCACATACATGCAGAGCTCTTCTGCGCCGACGCGTAGAAACCCGACCGCCCATCCGCCTTAAACCAGAGGATCATCGAGAGCGACGTCTTCGACAGGGACCACGACCCCCGCCTCACCTCCAAGCTTCGCGTCCGTCAAGCTCGTCCCACACTACCCGCATTTGTCGACTGCGCTTGCCGTAAAACAGCACTGCCAGTGCCCTGCGTGCAGTCATCCTTCAGGGCCGTTGCGACATCTGCTACCATCGGAATCTCGTTCCTGGTTTTCGTTTTCCCCCACCGGTCTCCCCTGGGCCCCGCGCTCCGCTCGTATATAGACCACTCACTGGAACATCAGGCATCTGTCCGCCTATCCATCTCTCTCCCTCGCCACCATGTCTTCCCTGGTAGCAAAGCTCAAGAGATACGGAAAGCGCGTTATCGGACAACCTGAAGACCCGGTCCCCGTAGTGACCGTCAAGGACTGGGTGAGCAACATCTCCAAGGACCCGAAGCGCGACGTACGTAACTTGCTCGTTTTAACCAGAGAAGCTCTGTTGCTGACCTGTTCCCAGGCCCTAAGATATGTGGAGAGCCTCTTCCCTATTGTAGGCTGGATTACGCGGTACAGTGAGTGGTGCATCCGATGGCCATCCCTTGTGTTTGAATGCTCATGCGGTTGTCCCTCAGACTTTGGCTGGCTCTATGGCGATGTTGTCGCCGGCCTTACCGTCGGCATCGTCGTTGTACCTCAGAGTATGTCGTATGCTCAGGTATGCTAGGCTGTGTGATCCTTCTGTCCGATAATATCTGACATGGGACACCTGATATAGATTGCGACATTGCCCACACAATACGGTCTCTACTCTGCATTCGTTGGTGTCCTCATCTACTGTGTATGTTGGCTCCCATTTTCTCACGGGCCTCAGGCTTCACCTAATCACGACTCTCCCATCAGCTCTTCGCTACATCTAAGGATGTCTCTATCGGTCCTGTCGCTGTCATGTCCCTCACGGTTTCCCGCATTATTGCAACCGTCAACGAACACCACCCTGACGTATGGTCTGGTCCACAAATTGCTACCACCGTCGCGTTCATCTGCGGTTTCATCGTGTTCGGCATCGGCATCCTCCGTCTGGGATGGCTCGTGGAGTTCATCCCTGCTCCTGCGGTTAGCGGGTTCATGACAGGCTCAGCGATCAACATCGTTGCAGGTCAAGTACCAGGCTTGCTCGGCGAAACCGGATTTGAGTAAGTGCTCCGCAACTTCCTTGCACATCAATGCTGACATCGTCATCAGCACCCGGGCCGCGACCTACAAGGTTATCATCAATTGCTTCAAGTTCTTGCCCGTTACGAAGCTCGATGCCGCGTTTGGAATCACTGGCCTATTCTGCCTCTACGCCATCCGCATAGCATGCGATCAACTGTCGAAGCGCTTCCCTCGTAGACGTGAGTATCATCCATTGCGACTTGCGACAGCATCATCTGATATGTGTGGAATTTTTTTCAACAGAGCGCCTGTTTTTCTTCATCTCCGTGTTCAGGAATGCCTTCGTCATCATCGTCTTGACTATCGCGTCCTGGCTCTATTGCAGAAGGCACAGAAGCAAGTCTGGGAAGTACCCGATCAAGATCTTGCAGACCGTCCCTCGGGGCTTCCAGCACGTCGGCCCACCGGTCATTGACCCCGACCTCATCTCGGCCATGGCGGGAGAACTTCCTGTCGCGACGATCATCCTGCTTCTCGAGCACATCGCGATCTCGAAGTGTAAGTTCATACATCCTCTCCGCGCCTTAAATGTCTGCTCACAGTGATCTTCAGCGTTCGGCCGTCTGAACGGCTACAAGATCAACCCCAACCAGGAACTCATCGCCATCGGCGTCACGAACACAATCGGCACGGTGTTCGGTGCCTACCCGGCCACTGGCTCCTTCTCGCGGTCGGCACTGAAGTCGAAGTCCGGCGTGCGTACCCCTGCCGCGGGTATTCTCACCGCAATCGTCGTGATTGTCGCTCTTTATGGCCTCACCCCCGCCTTCTTCTGGATTCCCAGCGCTGCTCTGTCCTGCCGTTGTCATCCACGCCGTCGCCGATCTCGTCGCAAGCCCTCGCCAGGTCTATTCCTTCTGGCGCGTGTCTCCCCTCGAGTTTGTCATCTGGGTCGCCTCCGTGCTCGTGACCATCTTCTCGACCATTGAGAACGGGATCTACACCTCGATCTGCGCGTCACTCGCCCTCCTCCTGGTGCGCCTTGCACATCCTCGCGGCTACTTCCTGGGCAAGGTCACCCTTCGCGAAGAGAAGAGCAACTGTCGTGCGCGAGGTGTTCGTACCCCTCACGCAACGTCCTGGCGTGCTCCATCCTGCCGTGAAGGTCGAGCCCCCGCCGCCCGGCATCATCATCTACCGCTTCGAAGAGAGCGCGCTTTACCCGAACATCTCCCAATTGAATGACGCGCTTGTCGACTACGTCAAGAAGAACATGCGTCGCGGTAGGGATATGAGCCAGGTCAAGATGAGCGATCGTCCATGGAACGACCCTGGCCCGAAGCCTGGCCGCGATGAGAACGCCGATAACATGGCGAAGCCCGTCCTCCACGCCATCGTCCTGGACTTCTCCGGAGTGTAAGTTCACCTGCCCGAAATAGCACATGCTAAAGAAAGCTAACGTCCTGCTGTCAGTTCCCACATTGATACTACGGCCGTCCAGGCGCTCATTGACACCAGGACAGAGGTAGAGAGATGGGCAAACAAGGCCGTTGAGGTACGTTGAACCTTCGTTAGCCCCGTGGCGTAGCGCATGCTGATCCCCACTCTAGTTCCACTTCGCAACCATCCTCTCGCCTTGGATCCGCCGCGCTCTGATCGCAGGCGGGTTTGGTATCGGTACACGTTCACCGCATTCACCCACGGAGATTGCCCCAGTTGTGCCATACCGTGGCGGTCGGACCCTCTCGCAAGAGCCCAAAGCCACAGACCTTGAGCAGGCTATCCAGGAGATATCCGAGGAGACGCAGGGATCCATCGTTCCGGAAGACACACCCTACTTCCACTTTGACATCATCTCTGCCGTACGTGCTGCTGAGGCCGGTCTGTCGGACTCGGAGAGGTCAGCACGGTCCAGCATCAACAAGCGACCCCTCACCGAGACCTCGGAATCCGAGTTCGCATGAACTCGACGCCCTCACCACCCTCATCCTCTCCGGCCCGCCGCTCTCCTCATGCGCTATATACGTTACCTTCCCCCTACCATACCCACCAACTCTTCGACTTCATTGTCATGGACTTCATTGCTGGTGGCTCAAAAGTACCGTGCACACGTTCACGTCACGACCTAGATTCGCTCTGCTGTGTTACTTGTAATTCTACCATGTACAATCGGTCACGATACCTGCTACTACAATATGCATTTCTTGGGACACATTATGTTCTTTGACCTTCAGCATGAACGCTATGATCAGAATACTCGGAACAGTTCAGAGTTACTTCGGTGCAATAGACACCTAATATAGGGTTAGGGTCAATGTAACCCAGAAGAAAGCGCAGAGGCGCCGGTTACGCTCGTCCTCCAGCTTGAGTATGAACGCTCTCCGCGCTGTCCGACGGTTGCACGCACCTCTTCCACTCCGCCGCTCTTTTCACTACGTCGCCGATATGGCTTGCTGGGCATAACAAAGTGAGCATGGAACACTGAAAGAAGATGGACGAAGTGTCATGACACGATGCGCAGTGGTCGAAAATAGAGAAGCGCAAGGGTGCGAATGACATCAAGAAGGGGTTGTTGTATAGCAGAACATACAGGGTATGTTCTTCCACACCTAGAACCAGGCACACGACTTACGCGTTCTCAATGTAGGAAATTGCACTTGCCGTTCGCAGTAAGCTGATACCTTGCCCGTGCTGGGACTGTGGCTGAAAGCGTTGCGTCTCGTCCAGGTGGAGGTAGTGCCGATCCTGAACAGAACAATGCCCTGGCTGCTGTCATTAAGCGCGCCAAATCGCAGGGAGTACCGAAGGAGAACATAGAGAATGCACTCAAGAAGGTATGGCTCGCTGTATTTCTGGTGCGAGACGTGATGCGAGCGGTTGTAGGTATCGGGAGAGAACGGCAAGGGCGACACTCACCTCATCTTTGAGGTTATGGGACCAGGCTCGGTAGGGCTGATAGTGTGAGTCATTCCAGCTTTGCATCAATGCCTGATGGAGGTATTGACGAGCCTCAAGAGAATGTCTCTCGGACAATCCGAACCGCACTGTGAAGTTCCTAAACACGCTGTTGAAGGATCATGGGTACGTCCTGACATCATTGATATTCTGCATCTCCTCTCACATGGGTTCAGCTCTCGACTCGCGGATGTAAAGTTTCTTTTCAAGCGAGAAGGTCGAGTGAAGGTGGCTCTGAACCCTGAAGACGACAACGCCGCGCGTGAAAAGCTGCTCGACATCGCTATCGACGCAGACGCTGAAGACTTTGAGATAGAATATTCAGCAGACGAGACCCCTTCTGCTATGGTGGTAAGCCTGAGCGACCCCCTCCCCTTGTAATCATCTCCGATACTCATGGGCGCAACAGTTCAAGTGTCCCCATACGTCACTGCACAAACTCACATCAGCATTGACGGCTCCGGGTGTGGGTCGAGAGCTGCTGAACAGCGAGCTGGTGTACGCACCCATAGAGCCACGAGAAGACATCGACGAGCAGACTGCTCAGGAACTAGACGAGCTAGTAGAAGCCATCGAAGACCTGGACGACACTCTACGAGTATGGACAACTGCCGAGTCCGTTGTGAGTTTTGTCGAGAATTTTTGTGCGATACATTCGTGTCTAATGACATTACAGTGACATGCATAGGTCGTAATACTACATCTATCATTCGATGGATACACTCTTCATTATAGCTTTTCCTCTAATCCTTCCCAGTCTCCATGATCGAAGGAGCCCGAGTGACGCCTCCCTCTGCCGCGCGAACAGCAGTAGGAAGGTCGAGATGGAAAAATGGTGTCGACGGCAGCATCATCGGGGCCCCCGCGCCGGTGAACACTTCCTGGATTGTACCCTCAGAAGATGCGCGTGCACTCCCCTCCGGGGTGCCAACCTGAGCCTCTGGGTCATCCGGTTGGTCGTGCGAATCCTTCGTTGGGTCGGCGTGCTGAGGGTCTGCGATGTATTGGTCGTGATACCGGGTGACTGGGGCGATCTCTTCGTGCGCGTGAGTTGAAAGATTGCCGACGCCAAAGCCTCCGGCTATTAGCGCACGGCGAATCCACGGGGACAGGATCGTGGCGAAGTGGAACTGACGAAATTCAGGCGTAAGAGTCCGACACGCGATGTAAAGAGCAGGACTCTCCTCACCTCCACTGGACGGTCCGCCCATCTTTCGACTTCGGTTCGTGTGTCGATCAATGCCTGTACGCCGGTCGTATCGATGTGAGAGCTGTAGAGAAATCTGTGTAAGTGCCTGGTTGCGTCATGGGGAGGTGGAGGAACGTACACCGCGGAGAAGTCCAGTACGACCGCGTGCAAAATTGGCTTCCGCTCGTCGCTGTCCTCTTCACTGTTCTTTCCGGGGTCGTTCCAGGGCCTGTCTCCCGACTTTACCCCAGCCATGTCCTTGCCCCTCCTTGTGTGCGCCTTGACATAGTCGACGATGGCATCGTTGACCAACGAGGAGTTCGGGTAGAGGAAGCTCTCCTCGAAGCGATACACCACTACACCGGGGGAGGGCGGGAACACCTTGACGTGAGGGTTCATCAAGAACTTGTTCGGAGTGAGTGGTATGTAGACGTCCCGGGAGGTCGACTCGTTCGCGTTGTGTAGCGTCACACGTCCAAGGAAGTGTCCACGTGGGCGAGCGAGACGGATGAGGAGCAATGCCAGAGAGGCGGCGATAGACGTGTAGATGCCGTCCTCGATGGTAGCGAACACGGTAACGAGGACGGATGCCACCCAAATGACGAACTCGACAGGGGAGACGCGCCAGAAGGAGTACACTTGGCGGGGCGACGCTACGAGATCTGCGACGGCATGGATGATGACTGCTGACAGCGCCGCGGTGGGGATCCAGAAGAATGCCGGGGTGAGACCATAGAGAGCGACAATGACTACGATGGCGCTGAACAGTCCCGAGGCGGGAGAGCGGACGCCGGACTTTGACTGAAGGGCAGACCGGGAGAAAGAACCCGTGGCGGGATATGCGCCGAAAAGCGTGCCGATGGTATTCGTTACACCGATAGCGATGAGCTCCTGGTTGGGATCGATCTTGTACCCGTTCACTCGTCCGAAGGCTAGGAAAGGGAGTTAGCACGCCCTCGCCCCAGCTCTCATGCAGAGTACACACATTTAGAGATGGCGATGTGTTCCAAGAAAAGAATGATTGTGGCGACGGGGAGCTCTCCAGCGAGCGCCTTGATGAGCTCCGGGTCGATATCGGGCTGTCCAAGATGCATGAAACCCCTCGGCACATTTTGAAGGATTTTGATTGGGTATTTGCCATCTGGGCTTCTCCGATGCCGGGTGTACAACCAGGAAGCAATCGTGAGAACTACGATGACGAAGGCGTTCCGGAAGACGCCAAAGAAAAAGAACAATCGAGCTGTGGGCGTGTTAATGAACGGCTCCTATCCTTATGAATGCGATGACTCACCCCTGGACGGATAGCGCCTGGAGAGGCGATCGCAGGCCCAACGAATGAAGTAGAGCGACACCAATCCGGTTATGCCAAAGGCGGCATCGACTTTCGTCCGCGGGAGGCCCTTCAGGGTGTTGATGAACACCTCATAGGTCGCAGCGCGAGTACTACAAGGCGTATGAGATTAGCGCGGACGGGAAGATAGCATTCATGAGACTCACTCGAAGCCGCTGATACCCATAAGCCCGGGCAACTGCCCAGATACAATGTTGAGCGCCGAACCTGTCATGAAACCGCTGACCGCGGGCGCGGGAATAAATTCCACGAGCCAGCCTAGATGGAGCAGCCCGATCCCAAGGACGATGAATCCGCAGACAAAGGCAACTGTGGTCGCGATCTGCGGACCCGACCATTCCCCCGGATGACTTTCATTCACGTGTTTGATGATCTGGGCGACAGTGAGGGACATGACAGCGACGGGACCGATGGAGACGTCCTTCGATGTTGCAAAGAACTGGGGAGATTACGATAGTCAGCGTCTGACAGAGAAGAGAAGCCAGCGGCGGTGCCGAGAGATGTGGGAACTTACGCAATACACAAGGACGCCTACGAATGACGAATACAGTCCGTACTCCGGGGGCAGGGTGGCAATCTGCGACATGACACAATGAGAGACCGGCCAGCACGGGTGCGAACCTAAACCCACCTGAGCGTAAGACATACTCTGGGGCACAAGAACGATGCCGACAGGTAAGTCCAGCAATCAGATCTCCACTAGGCCCAACCCAAATCTGCACGTGTAAAGAGTGAGCTCGAGCTTGAGGTCAATGACATAGTATACACATACTATAGCGGCTAATCCATCCAAAAATTGGGAAGAGGCTAGTCACGTAGCTGATGGTCTGGTGAAGACAGTGAGCCGTGGCGTAGACGGGGGAGCGTGAGGAAGAACACGAACACGCTGCAGGGGGTCATGGGTGAGCTTCTCAGCCCAGTCCCGCGTGGAGATAACGGGAACATCCTCTTCGTCGGAGGACCCAACGATGCGCTTGCATGTCTTCTTGACTTGCGAGAACATGGCTGCGGCAGAGGGGGAAGACTGACGGTGGGATCAGGAATTCCCTGTCGCAGATGCTTTTATCTGCGCGGCGAGGGAGGATCGGCGTAATGGCCGCCTTACGAGAGGAGACAGAACATCAGCGCAGTGTGCTCCATGCGTCTACCTTTGCGATACGGGCTGCCAAACCCTGCAGGCCCTCATGCTTAGGCGAGGGCGCGGCGTGGACCTCGGCCGGATTTCAAACGAGTGAGAGTGCGTCGAATGCGGATGAGCGGAGTGCGTGTGAGAACCCGCCTGGGGCCAGTCAGACATCTGACAAACAGTGGCATCGCCCGCTAGGCTGGGAAGCCGTGCGGAATTGTCAGTGATGGGTTGAGCCAAGCGTCGGTGGGCGAGCGAGCAGCGAATAACTAGCTTGCCATTCGAAGTTGGTATCCCAATATGGAATGCGCTGTTGTTCGACATCGCCACCGAGTAGACGCCCACGCTGAGTCTGACCTCCGGGTCGGACGAGTCGGA
Organism: Trametes sanguinea; assembly: GCA_008973685.1. Taxonomy (NCBI): domain Eukaryota; kingdom Fungi; phylum Basidiomycota; class Agaricomycetes; order Polyporales; family Polyporaceae; genus Trametes; species Trametes sanguinea. Next base: position 2,239,130 of record WAHA01000006.1, read on the forward strand.
CTCGCCCGTCGACTCTCGAGTACAACCGTGACCGTAGGACATGCAACCCGGGTGTCCGGTATGGGCGTCGGATAAGGCCCAGTTATCGTGGGGTTTCCCCACATCTTCTCAGCCATGTCATCTCAAATAGGCAGCACATCGCATCTGTCAAGCACACGCCGTAAAACTTGGTCAGTCATTCAACCAGACGGTATGATTCCGCTGCGCATGGTTCTGTCATGCATCAACGTTTACGCGGGTGGGAGAGCGAATTAACGTTGTGTCCTTGCATAACCAACGCTGTTACATACTCGAGATCCGCCTGGGCGAGCGTCGACGAGCGAGGATCCCCCGTCGGCAATGGCCTAGACATCTAGGGTGCATCCAGTCGCAAGTCAAAGTGCCAATACGGTACCTTCAGTTTGAACGAAACGTACCAGATATTGCCAGGGTGCTCCAAAGGCGCAGTTCTTCTAGTCCGTTCGATTTCCGCGGTCATCGCGAGCCAGACGACGGCGGGAGGAGCAACACGACTTCACCTCTGAAAGCGAGTGGTACCTCTGATGGCAGTGCTAAATTGAGCCGATTTGCTTCGCTCTGTGAGGATCCGCGTTGGGGACAATGAGAAATTCTAGAGCGACCAGAATTCGGACTTCAGGATGATAGCCATATCGATGTTAAGCCTCCGCGTGTTGCCGACGACACCGCACGAGAATGTTGATCATTATAGTAGCAATCTCAGAGTGCCTACACCACAGTCCCAGGGTCATTGCAGGAATGGATGATATAGAATACATACAGACGTGACTCAACGACTAGCCTCCGAACCACTCGCATTTCCCTTTGCTTGATCGCAGTCGTTTGAAGAGTGATGCCACGGACTAGACGCTCAACTTGCAGGAGACGACGGAACGTCCGCCTTGCCACCATAAGCTGGCGCCAGTCTGATCATGGCGTACCCCTGATACCCGCTCAGGATCACGATGCCGGCGCGCTCTGCCGCCGTCGAGTAGTCCTTGAACGACGATGCGCCGGCCTTCACGTAGATATTCTTCGACTGCTTCAACAGCAGAACCGCCACCGTCGTGCGTAATGGATTGTGGAATCCGGCGTCGTTCAAGCCCTCTAGCACCTCAACCAGGGGTTTGAACTTATCTGGGACTGGTAGGACTGTGGACACAGCAGATAATACGCCAGGAGTCGGCTCTGATACGCTCGCCGCGGGATTTGCCCTCGCAGGCTCCAGCTTCTTCTGCGGAGGGTCGGTGGCGGCTATCGGGGCAGGAGTTGGCGGGATGATGGGCTCCACTTTAGGTGCTACGCCGTTGAGCGATGGCACGACCGGGGCTGATTGAATGGGTTCGGGCGTAATCGGCACATTCTGCTGGCCCAGAGCCGCGGAAGACGAGCCAGGCGAGTCATCAGACTGCGTGAGAGACAACGAGGGTCCAGAGGCTGGTGACGGGTCGCTTTGGGGTACTCTTGACAATGGTCCCACTGTCGCTGGACGCGGGATGTAAGGCATGTACCCTACAGATGGAGAGGTTGCGGGCTTGGGTAATACCGAGGTGCCCATGCGGCGCAGGAGGTGGTGAAAGCCCATGTTCTGCAGCATCGTCTGATGGCTCCATAGCAATACCGCCTATCGCGGGCGGTTTGGAAGGCATTGAGAATGGATCCAGCTGAAGCGAACAGATGGGGCACGTCAGTCCAGTCTGTTCCTGCTGCTAGTCCTTGCACGATACTCCGACGTACCAGCCTCGGCCCGTTGACAGACATCATGTGCGACGACGTGGATCCGTTACCAGCCGGCAACTCGAGCTGCACCACCGCACGTGTGAGCGAGTTGGAAACACAGGGCATGTCATAGGACAAACGTTGGTGAGCTCATGCGTTATCGGGGACAGGGACATGCACGACACCGTACGCACCCGACTCTCCGGACGAGAGCTTCTGCTCATCTCTTCCTGCAAATCCTGGATAACATCGCCTAGGTCCAGTATCGGCTCGCCATCCTCCATCATCTCTTCTTCCTCCTCCTCGTCTCGTACAAACGATGCAACCGTGGAGGGACGTGCGAAGCCAGCAATACTCTCAGGACGATTCGTCGCGACAGGACGTGCAGCGGCCTCAGCTGTGAAAGCGGACAGACTTCTTGCATGCCGTCCGTGCAGCGACATGCCAGGAGTTGGATCGTTGCTTCCATCCGTGCCTGCCATCGGGGCAGCAGCAGGCACTCTGAACGATGCTCGACGGTTCGACCGTGGAGTAGCCTGCGGCAACGCTGCCCCAGTGGTCAGCGGCGGACGTCTGGGAGAACGCTGCTGGGCGTCATCAGCCAGAGCCTGATATGCCTCGGGCGCCTGCGAACGCGTCGTTGTCTTGCGCATGATGTCAGCCTGCCAGTCTAGCACGGCGGTCGCCTGGGACTTGAGACTGTCATGGGCAGTGAAGGGAGCGACGACGACTACGCGGTACCTGCGCAGGCGCAGCACAGACACGGCGTAGACGAAGTCTCGGTCTCCGGAGATGAGGATGATAGTAGCAGGTGCAGGGTTGTCGATGGCATAGGTCAACATATCGACTACGTCAAGGCATGGGCATAAGCGGCCGATTACAAGTGCGGTGCAAGCGCGTGCTCACCTATCATCATCTTGTCCGCGACATCCTTCCTTCCGTTATGCGGACAGTCGGTCAATGAGACTCCGCATGACTGTAGCTCCGAGCGGAGTCCAATGGATTTCGAAGATGACTGCTCCGAGAGCTCCAGGTAGGCCTTGAATAGTTTGACGCTGCCGTATTCATGCGCAACCTGACGGATGTTGTTGACAACGTCATATCCGGGGACGTTACAAGGTGGAGTGCAATTCTCTGCCACCATAGTTCAGAATTCGTCAGACTTTGACATGGCCGATGCCGATGAACACGTACCGTAGTCCCAAAAGATGGCGACATGTTCGTGGAAAGAGTCTTCGACAGTCATGGTGGGTGTGGGACGCAAAGACGGACAGTGGTGGTGAGGAAAAGAGGAGGCCTCGCTGCGTTATTGTACCAAGGACTCTGACACGGGAGTTGTACCGCATGTCAATGGCATGGGCGGTACGCCGGTCAGCCGTGTATCCAGGCTTCTGACAGCACACCCGTATATGGGCCGCGATCTTCTTTGACAAGTACTAGTGGGGTCCGAGTTCGGAGCTTCTGCCGAGCGGTCGCAAGCAACATCCGGTGCGGTTGTGGTCGGCGTCGCAGCATGCTATGCACAGCTGAGACGTGCTAAGGGGCGCAGGGGAGGAGACGACTTGCATGGAGGGAGCAATGAGGAAGCCCTTGTAGTACGCTCTCTTCCAACCAAACCTTGAGTTAATGTGGGGAAGATTAGATTAGATCTGAGTTGCTAAAGAAGATAAGATAAGATGTCTGCGTTGGTCGCGAGTGCCACGTCCGATCGCTTCTCAAGAGCTTTCAGGTCCTGCGGGGTAGGTTGTCTACTTGCTTTCATCTTCTGTCTCTCGCTGCCTAGAGTCCAGCCTGTCTGTATCCGAGGCGACGGGAAAAAACTCAGCCTCTGCAAAATGAGGCTGCTCTGGCTTTTACTACCACTAGCTCCGTCTGTTTTCGCGCAGCCGGCTGGCAATGATTCCGAGTCCCTGCTCTGGGGCGCATACCGCCCACAGCTGTACTTCGGCTTGCGTCCCAGGCTGCCTCAATCTGTGATGACTGGTCTCGCATGGTTTGGCACGCAGGACTTCCAGTCGATCACACGTGAGTGCGTGTGCTTTGCCCGGACGATCCTTGGAAACTGAGGATGCTGTAGGAATGAGGCACGCGTGCGACCAGGGTGATGGTCTCAACAGCTACACTTGGACTGAGTACGATGCGCGTCAAGGAGGAGAACAGGTTATCAAGGATGGCATCAACAACGTGGTCATCACGACCCAGTTCTTGAAGGTGCCCGGAGGTGCCCATGGTGGTAGCTGGGCGGCACGGATCAAAGGAGAGCCTATGAACCCAGGTAGCTACCACTGCATATCAATGTACCAAGACAAATCCCTGAGATATTTTTGCAGCTTATCCTTCACGTATCTCCACCGTGTTCTACATTGGTTTGGAAGGTCTGGGAGGCATTGATATGGACAGCGAGGAGGATGAGAATGTTCGTTCCACTGCACATCCCATGGCTTTCCAAACTCACGGACATCGCAGGGAATAGAGGGCCCTGTCAGCTTCAGCGGCTCGACGCCTGAGCTGGATGACTTCACAATTCGCATCGTGGAGGGTACGCGTGCAGAATGCCTCACAAGTGACACTGTCTCAGAGACCTTGCGCAGGCCCAGGGAACACCCTGATCACCGAAGGTCCTCATGCAAGCGCATTCCGGCACAAGCTCGGCAAGACGCACTTCCTCGGCGCGCGCGTACCTCCAGGTCAAGTGTGGCAGGCTAAAGGTCGGTCAAGGCGTGTGCTGCAACGTACACACCAGATGCTCATGATTGCAATGCACTGCGCAGAACTCATTCAAAATGCCATTGTAAAGACTGCTCAGGAAGCCATCGCCCCTTACAAGGATGCCGCGAAGGGCTATCCGGACCCCGCATTCATCTACCAATTGCCTGATGAGGTTTACACAGGTAGCAATCTCTATGCAGTGCAGAAGCACTACGACGGGCCCTTCCAATTCGACGTGTTCTTTGACAGCGCTAGCGCGAAACAAAAGTTGAGCTGTGAGTAACTTCCATCCCCATTAGTAGCCAGCGGTGACAGATGTGGTGCGTAGCTTCTGTGCTGGATGAGGGCCTGCCCTCGCTCTCGACAGTGTTCAATGAGCGTTTCAACGACGTTTTCCCAATCCCATCTAGCTATCAGACATCTGACCCTGAGTCCCTTCGGGAGTTCTCAAAGGCAATCACGTCCAATCTCATTGGCGGTATTGGCTACTTTTACGGAACATCGATCGTAGACCGGTCGTTCGCGTACGAATGGGATCAGGATGAGGACGTGGTCGTTGAAGAATCCAAGGACAAGAAGGGTCCCACTTTGGAACCACCCAAGGCTCTGCTGACCGCCACTCCTAGTCGAAGCTTCTTCCCTCGTGGGTTCTACTGGTAAGCTCATGCCTGAATTTGCTTGGTGGTGATACTGAATGGGCTGTAGGGACGAGGGTTTCCACTTGCTGCACATTGGCGAGTGGGACAACGACTTGAGGTGAGCTTTTCCGCTACTTTCTAGTATCCCCGCACGCTCATGCGCGACGTCTGCAGCCTTGAGATTCTGAAGGACTGGATCAACCTGATCGATGAGGACGGCTGGGTCGCGCGCGAGCAGATCCTCGGGGAAGAAGCCCGCAGCCGAGTCCCTCCCGAATTCCAGACCCAAGTCCCCACCTACGCAAACCCTCCCACCCTCACCATGGCCGTCACCGCGTTCATCAACCGCCTGCGCGCCCAGAAAGGCCCCACCGAGCAAGACCTCGGCTTGGACTACGGCCTTGGTCCTCAAGTGCCGCTTGGCGGCTCCGAGGTGCCCACCCCAGGCCGGCGGTTCCTCGACGAGCCCGAGCTCGCGCTCGCGTACCTGCGCTCGATCTACAAGCCGCTCAAGCGACACTACGAGTGGTTCCGCCGCACGCAGCGCGGGCAGATCAAGCAGTACGGCCGCAAGGCGCGCTCGCGCACGGAGGCGTACCGCTGGCGCGGCCGCTCGCAGCAGCATGTGCTGACGAGCGGGATGGACGACTACCCGCGCGGGCCGCCGCATGCGGGCGAGCTGCACCTGGACCTGATCTCGTGGATGGCGTTCTTCGCGCAGACGATGCGGGATATCTCCGAGTTCGTGGGTGAGCTCGACGACGCGGTCGCGTTCGAGGAGATCGCGAAGGCGACGATTGACAACATCGATGGTGCGTTTGCATCACTGTCTGTCTGAGATTTGTTGTCAGAACCTGACCATCGCCAAGACCTGCACTGGAGCGAAGAGAACCAAATGTACTGCGACGTCAACGTGAACGACGAAGGCGAGCCCCCTTTCATCCATTGACGCATGACACGCATCCTCACCAGCCCCGGGCGCCGCAGACGAATCCTACCACGTCTGCCACAAAGGCTACCTCTCGCTCTTCCCCTTCCTGCTCTCGCTCCTCCCGCCGGACTCGCCGCGCCTCGGCGCGATCCTCGACCTCCTCCGCGACCCGGACCACCTCTGGTCGCCGTACGGCCTCCGGAGCCTGTCCGCGTCGCACCCCGAGTTCGGCCAGGGCGAGAACTACTGGAAGGGTCCGATCTGGATCCAGATGAACTACCTCGCCTTGAGCGCGTTGCACAAGGTACAGTACCGCCGTTGCGCGTTCGCATTCCCGCGCCGTTCTCTCTCGTGCTCGTGGCTGTGGCGTGATGCTGACTAGTTGAACATGCACAGACGTATGCTGCGCAGGCAGGCCCGTATCAGCAGCGCGCGCAGGAGATCTACGCCGAGCTGCGGAGGAACGTCGTCGAGAACGTCCACAAGGTGGGCGTGTCCCATGTGTCGTCCTTCCCACACTGTGCCTCACATTTTTCGCAGGAGTACGTCCGTACCGGGTACGTGTGGGAGCAGTACGACGCCATCACGGGCGAGGGCCGCAGGAGGTTCGTCAGTCCTGATCTGTATAGGTGTTGTGTGTGCGTGGCTGACGGCGGTGGGATTGTGCGCAGCCACCCCTTCACGGGATGGACGTCACTCGTCACGCTCAGTAAGTGGTCTCGGTCGGTGTATACGCGAATCTGCCGCTGACGCATGCCCTCCCGCTTCCAGTCATCTCGGAGAAGTACTACTAGACCTGCCGGGGTCCGTTTCGGCTCATTCTGTAATTTATTCGTGCGCAAATGGGCGGATCATCGACAAGCATACCATCTTGACATTCACCGTGGTACGGTGGCTTCATGCAGCTTCGTGCCGCCTGAGTGTAGAGCGCGACGACGCGGATGCAGTGAGATGAAAGAATGCCAGTCTATGATGCCACAAAACCGATAGTGAGGAGGTAAGACGGGGGTTCGTGCACGGCGCAGCCGAGCTTGGGGGAGGAATGCATGGATGGATGGATGGACTCGTGGATAGATTGGAAACGAAGCAGAGCAGAGGTGCGAGAACGAAAGCATGAACGGTCGTGAACAGTATGTGTGCGAAAGGGTGGGGTACGTACTGCCGCTAGGGGATATAATCGTACCTACTCGGGGCGGCGCCGGGTGGCAGGCATGCAGAGGGGGAGATGCGAAAACGTAGTGTACAATCCGTCCATCCGTATGCAACGAGCGAAGAAGCCGGGCTCGCGGAACCAACTCAGAGCCCGCTCATGATCTCGTCCGGGTCAAAGTGCAGCGAATCGAAATGCAGCGAGTCGAGGCGCATCTCCAGGTCCTCCTCCGTGAGCACCTCCACCTCCTTGCCGCCCATCATGGTCATCCTCCCGCCGCTGCTCGCGCTGCGCTGCGAGCTCGAGGACGGCCGGCCGGACATCTCGCTGGCGGTGGCAAGCGAGAGGCTGGACTTGCGGGAGGATGCGCGGGAGAGAAGGCCGGTGGAGTCCATGGAGAGCGGGCGGGAGCGGGATGGCGGGGAAAAGAGGTCTTCTTCTGTGTCTTGTGAGGGGACCTGCTAACCGGGGACGTCATTCATACCTCCCTAGGTATTCACAAAAGCTAGGGAAGACTTACGGTGGTCGGTTGTGAATTTGACGAGCCGCCGATGGAGAAGAGCTTCTGCAATTCGAGCACAGACAACCGCCGACGGAAAGACTTGCGCTTGGACAACGTAGGCTTCGACGGGTCGTCTCCGGTCGGGCTTGGCGACCTGCTCGGTGTCGCCGCATGGTCTTCCATAGGCTGCAAGAAATCGCCCTGCGAACTTGACGAGCGGGTTACGGTGGGGGACATGGGACGTGCAGACGGCTCGGAGTCGTGTGAGGGGATTGCAGGAGAGGGAGGCTCGGCGGACATGGGAGAGGCCGGGCGACCGCTGCCCTGATTCTCCTTCTCCTTCTCCCTTGAACGCGAACATCTGCGAGAGCGTGAGCGATCTTCGTCTGTTGACCGTCGGAGACGTAGGTCGTGGATCGGAAGCGTCCTGGTACGAATGTCTTGAAGGCAAGGTGGCAGACGGCTGCAGCCGCGCCTTCCTCCGTCTTCGCAGCCTTCGCCGGTACGGTAGGCATCATGAGTTTCGGCGCGCTAACGCTCGCTCTGCGGTTGGAGGTGCTGTTGCTCTTGCCGACAGTTCTTGATCGAGCGGAGGGCCTGCGTCGCGCGCGCGCGGAACGTGCTCGATTTCTTCATCTTGAGCGTGCGCTCGTCGCCGATGTCGGCCATGCCCTCGTTTCTGCGCACCTTGACGACCTCGACGATCTCCTCGTCGAACGTGCCGGTGGTGGCTGCGGAGCGTGCTGCTGCTCCCGCTGCTCCTGCTCCGGATGTCTGTCTGGCCGTCTTCCATGGCGAGGTCGATGTCTCGCAGACGGGGCAGGGTGCCTCTCCGAGGCATGACGATCGTCTCCTGGGAGGTGTTCGAGTGATGACGGTGGAAGGAGGGCGCCCGGTTGTCCCGCTGCTGACAGAGGCCGAGGGCGACGTCGAGCGCGTCGATGTCTGGGCTGGTGCAGAGCGACTCCTTTGCGGCGGCGGCGGCATCGAAGTAGCACCAGGGCGGGTTATCTTCCTGTTCCTCTTCTGGGGGAATGACGAACACGTCCGGGACGGAGGGGTTGTGCATGGCGAAGTCTTGGGAGGGCGGGGGCACGAGGGCGGCGATGAGGGGGTTGGAGGGGTGAGCGGGCAAAGCGAGGGTGGTGGCCATGGCGTGGCGTGGCGTGGCGTGGGGGGTCCGAGTCGTCGGTCGTTTGAGAGAAGGAGCGGGAGTGGGTCAGGCAGCGAAGGCCTGGACGGTACGCTCAGTGCACTGCTGAGCACACCCGTAGCACTTAGTACCAGTGGTTCATCCGAGTGTGAGTGAGTGAGCCTGGGCGTTTGCCTGCGTTCGTGCCCGTAGACGCCCACGGTCCTCGACGCGTCCATTCCAACGCAGTGGCGTGACCGCGCGTCGGCGCTTATCCCCCTTCGCCGTCAGCCACACCAGGCCACACCCCGCATGCGCACTGCAACGCCGGCCATCCGTCCAAATATGTCGTCTATTGCAGCCATCGTGAATCTCGTAACTAATCTACAGCCTTCTCAGAGGTCACAGATGCCCCCTTTTTCTCCACAGTCCGCTTCCACTTCCTTGCGTGTCGGAGGAACGGTAGGTAACAGGGAGTCGTCGTGAAGCGCGTATTTGGACTTGCCTCGCACCCAAGAACCGTAGCGCTGCAACGCAAATCAACCGTCGGACACCATCACCGCACAGTGGAGACCAGGGCCACTCACGTAGAACAGAAACGGTACAGGCGCACACGCCAATGCAAGAAACGCAAACACACTGCACGCCCACGAGTCGCCCAGGTTGGCGTACATCGCAGGGCTGATCAGCGGGAACACGAACGCGACCACCGAGCGCGTCACGACCGTCGACGCGATCGCGCTCGCGCAGTAGATCGAATATGTGTCCATCAGGTACTGCGTCAGGCCTTGCATGATGATGGCGCAGGAGAACCCGAAGGGTATGCCTGCGAGCACGGGAACGATCCAGTGCACTGGCGGGTCGCTTGTCCTGACGGGATGTCAGCGAGCTTGGCGCACCACCACCGTGCTTGCGTACCATGCAAACCAGAACAGGCTGATAGGGAGGACGATTCCTCCCAACATAGGTAGGTATAATCGCCTACAGTGTGCATGAAGGTCAGTCAAAGAGGCGGAAGTCGATGCCCGTTCACTCACGCTTCAGGTATCGTTCTGCCTTCATGGCGGTCCATCGCCCTCCAGTACAGCCTATTCTGGACAGGGGCGAAGGACAAGCCGATGAGGTTCCCAACTCCGATACCAAGGAAGGCTAGCCCGCCCTCGCCGGCAGAGAAATGTCGATGCTCCTGGAAGACGATCGGGTACGCTGCGAAGAACGCGTATAGCGTTGCGTATGCAATGGCTATGTAAATGGCGAGCAGGAGCACGATGGGCTCTGTCGCGAGGAAGTCTGCAACATCATGTGAGTAGCTAGCTAGATTGGAGAGGAGTGTTCGAGTTGCCCACAGAACGGACGGCCCATGTCGCGTCGCAGGATATGGGCTATTGATTGTGAACGGCCGACGTCAAACTTCGAGATGTAGACGACCCGGCCCTCGGACGCCTTCATAAGCTTCTTCGCTCGCCTTCGGAGGAGGACAGGTCCAAACTGTGTTTCCCCATCAGGACAGTCGGGCATAGCCAGAGCGTGCGTCACCTACTGTCTCGGGAGTGACGATGATGCACGCGAGTGCGTTCAGGCCCGCGACGATGAACATGATCCAGAAGGAAAATCTCCAGCCGAGGCGCGTCTCGGATATCCACCCTCCGACGATGGGCCCGATGACTGCAGTGCCGTGGGTCTACAGCAACTCGCGAAGAGAGGCGGCGGAGCCCGTGCTTACCAGGTCCCATCCAGGGCGCTGTGCCGTACAGCGAGGACGCAATACCACGTTCTCGCGGCGTCCACATGTCGCTCAGGGCACCACCAGCATTGGTGAGTGCTATCGCGCTCCCATTCAGCCTAGTCGTGCGATGAGAGGGATGCGGAGGGACGTACGTGCCGAGCCGAATATCCCGGCGAGAGCGCGGGTAACGAGGATCGTCGTGGCGCTGTGTCCGAGCGCACCTCCCATGTGAAAGAGCGTGAATACGCACCCGGTGGCGATGAAGACTATTCGCTAATACATGGGCGAAAGTCAGTGTCTGCATAACATACTGTGCATGGTCGTTCTCGTAGACGCACCCGGCCGTAGAGCTCTCCAAGGGGGGCGAACACGAGTGGGCTTACGACGGCCCATTGTCAACCCCATCTCTGTACGTGAGCGTCCCGCGGGAGTACTCACCCTAGTCCAAACCCAAGCACGTATAGCGAGACACCCAGGATACCGACTACCTGCGACATGTGCAGCTCGCGATCCATGGACGCCATACCGCCCGAATAGCAGCTACTGCAAAACGACACTGTGAAGGTTGCCATCGCGAGCTACATACCCGCACAGCACGGGCCGAAACCAAAACACAAACCGTCAGTCCAGCATCCCGCGACACGGAACACAACGCAGCCCCCTGTACGCATGCAGCCTGAGCGTAGCAGCACAGCACCGCGGAGTGGGGGAAGGATGGGAGAGAAAGCGAACCGTACTTGAAACGTGATCGACCATCGCCGCCGATTGGACCAGTTGAACGGATTCTCCGGGTCGCCGAGGTCCCAATCGACGACGTATGGGTCCGCGTGGGTCCCCGCGCCCGGATACTTCGTGAAGGGCTTGTCGGTGCTTGGCACGCGCGGCGCGCGCGGGGACGACATCGCTGATGCTTTCGCTGGGTTCAAGTTCATGTAGTCGGGGGAATGGGGCACGTGGCCGGCGCCCTCCTCGTCAGTGTCTCCTGCGTGCAACGTCGTCGTCTGCGAGACCGGTGCCGTCGTCGCCATACTACCGCTCATGCGCAGGTGAGGTGGGACTCAGCAAAGGCTCCTGTCACGGTCGTCGGTGCTACTACGGTCGTGGTACCGGTCGAAGGCCTCAGGACATACGGACTCGGGATACGATGACATATTCGAACCGGGGCTTTTATAGACGAGCACCGTCCCGCCAGCCCAATGGAACTCTGAATCGGAGTCAGGCTGCGATGCAGAGATAGTCGTTCGCGCGAAGGACATGCCGGGTGCTCGGCAGGCCTATTGGGCGCGTTCGGCATCGTCCAGTGGTGTGCCGGTCGAGCCGGTCGGGCCTCATGATGTGCATTGTTCCCGGGAACGCACGGGTGCGGCGTGACGGAGCTGCGTGCGGCGCTGGCTGCTGGGAGGTGGCTCGCAGACCTTCGAATGAGCGTTGTTCGTGACGGGTAGTGAAGAAGGCGTTCAATGAGACTCGACGGTCGTATCGGCGCTCTCGAAACGCTTTCCCGATTCAAGGAGGCGCCCGTGAGCGTATGGCGGCACTCCGATGCTCAGCGCGCCCACGCTTCGATGATCATCTCTGCGAACGCTGCTATGGGCGCGCGCGGCGCACTCTACGTGGCCTCCCGATTACCGCTCGAACAAGCTATGAATGAAACCCGGCGGTTCGTCATCAGAACGTCACGGTTGTCATCGCCGGCTTCGTGGCGACAGTGAAGCCGACGCGCTGCCCGCGAACTCATCCTCGTAGCAGCTGACGCCTCGGGCTTGTACAGATACCTCATACCGATCACTCCGACCTTCAAAGGTCGAAGGAACGTTGTGCTGTGTCGTCTGATTTATGATGACCACAGTCGTAGAACCAGCGGAGTCCATCATCTCCACGGACGGCGACTCCGTTTACGAGAACCGGACTGAGAACGAGGGCGACCGTGTCGCGCTCACCGCTGACAGTCGTGAAGATGCCAGCGAGTGCCTATCGCCGTCTAGCTCGCAGGGCAGGGTGTGGACGAAGATGGACCTCATTGTTCTGCCTGTGATGACAACGATGTTCTTCCTCTCATCTCTTGTAAGTGCACATTCTCCAAAAGCCGCATCGGAAACCTTGACTAACACGCGTTCGTCGGACATGCAGGATCGTTCGAATATCGGGAATGCGAGAGTGGCTGGCTTTCAAGAACAGCTAGGCATTACAGACGAGCAGGTAACTCTTCATCACAGACCGACTTGGGGGCGTTTGAGGCTGACTCTCATGCAGTTCAGCTTTGCATTGACTATCACTATAATGTGCGGACATGGTCTTCCCGCATCTCTAGGTGACAGGCCGCAGTGCTGACCAAATTCTCACAGACCGTATAGTTTCGTTAACTTCCCCACCAATGCCCTGCAAAAGGTGAGTAGCAGCAGCAGAATGAAGCGTAGCGGTAGACATGCTCATTGCCTCGGTGCAGCTCCTAGGTCCAAGGCTTCTCCTGCCGAGCATGGTCGTGTTGTGGGGGGCGGTGTGCGCATTCCAAGGTTAGAATCAGGCCACGGAGACAACTTGTGAGGCTACTATTGACGACATGCCTTCAGGTCTCATCAAAGACTACCCAGGCCTTCTGACTTGTCGATTTTTCCTGGGTTTATTCGAAGGTCTGTCCGCCATGATCGCACTTGATCTTTGTGCCGCGGACAAAGGCTGACCTGTTAGCGCTTAGGGGGTTTGCTCCCTGGTATAGTACTCTACTTGTCTTCCTTCTATCCGAAGAGGAGGCTCCAGCTGCGGTGCGATGATCATGAGATTTCCCGTGGTGCGACACGCCGCTCATTGCCCCGAATTCATAGCATATCCATGCTGCTGTCGGCAGTCTCGCTGGCGTCTGCCTTCTCTGGCCTGCTTGCGGCCGCCATCGTGAAGATGGACGGTGTGAGCGGGAAGCCAGGGTGGGCTTGGCTATTCATCATGGTGAGTATTCACACTGTTATCCCAACATATGGCTGATCGTCGGTACTAGGAGGGAACCTTCACTGTGCTCTTTGGTTTCGCCGCGTTCTTCCTCGTCCCCGATGCTCCGACATCCGCGCCATTCTTCACCGAAGCAGAGAAGGACCTGATCAAGCGTGCCCTGCATGAGGACGGTATAATCCTCGTCGGCGAAGAGGACAAAGATTACACATGGACTGAATTCTGGAGGGCTTTCGTGCAGCCGCACGTCATCTTGATCGCTCTCTGTGGTTTCTTCAATGGTGAGTCATTTGACCTAAGCTCACGTTTGCTGACGAGTTGAGACGATTCATGCGCAGGTGCGACGGTATCTGGTCTCGCATAGTACGGATGTTACTTGGATCTACATATGAGATATCCCGGCTCACGTCTCCCTAGCTTTCTGCCAAGTATAGTCGCGGGTCTAGGCTACGCGGCCGCAGGAGGCACAGCTCATGAGCGTGCCTCCCTTCGCTGTGACCGCAGTCCGTACGTTGTTCAAACGTCCCATTTGAACCTAGCCCACAGATATCCCACTAATGCCTTGGGAATGTAGTGTCCATCGCCTCCTCGTTCTTGGCAGACCGCTACGCTCGGAGAGGGATCGCTATCGTCAGTTTCGCTATCGTCGCCGCCATCGGTCTTTCAGTATTCTTAGGTGAGGACCTCGCCCTCCGCGCTGCCTAATTTCTCAACAGTGCAACTTCGCAGCTTCCTACGTCAATGTCGTCCGCTACGCCTTCCCTTTTCCTCCTCGTCCCAGGCTCCTTCTGCATCGCGCCTCCCCTCGGCGCCTGGATGTCAAACAACACCGCGCCCACCATCCGGCGCGCGACCGCGCTCGCGCTCCTCTCGACCATGTCCAACCTCGGGTCCATCGCGTCCTGCGTGGATCCTCGGCGCGCTCTCTGCGCCGCCCCGCTACACAACCGCGACGGCTGTTTTCCTCGCGTTCCAGTTCGGCATCATTGCATGCGCTGCGGGGAATATACTCTGGCTCAGCTCGGAGAATGCAAAAAGGGAGGGTCCAGCGCGGGCTGCCCGGAGCAGCAGGTGCATTGCAGGTGCAACGAGGAGCACAAGGGAACGACAGCATTTGGTACACATATGTATTATGATCACAAGCCATACTAGATCCACTTGGGACGGTGAAGATCTGCATTGAATCCGGTGAACGAAGAGATCTCATAGCTGGTCCTGCATATCCAGGCAGGCTAGACAGTCTGCTCCGTGGAGTGACAAGTCAAACACTTGTGCGAGCAAGAGCATCCCGGGCTTCTTTCTTGCAGGCTTGCAAACGCAGCCGTGGCCACGGTACCCATGGGCCATAGGACACAAGATGTAAAAACAATTGCATTAAGAGGGAATCGAACCCCCGGCGGGTCGATGGCAACGACCCAGGTTACCACTACCCCATTAATGCTTGTGAAGAGCTAGGTTATGTGATACTATATGCGCAAGATCCATTCAGATGCCAGGACTTGCAGCATGTTGCCTCGCTCAACAATGGGTGAGGACTAGACCAAGTCTACCATAGACCTTCGCCATCTCGTACTCAACTCATCGACTTTCAGAATCGCCCCAGCAGCGGCACGCCGCAGGCGCACCTCTTGCGTGCCACCGCCTCCAAGGACCTTCGCTCCGTCCTCCAATGCCGCGAATACCTTTCCGGCCCATTCTCCCGTCCCTAGAAGCAGCGATGTATGCTCAAGGCCAAGCGACCGGCCTCCATCCAGATCGAGGACAACCGTCGAGCACGATCACGGCAAGCTCCAGGGCAGCAGTAAGCAAAGCTGCTTCCTTGCTCTGTTTGCTCTGTCCGGGTCCGGTTGCGCCTGATTTGTCGCCTGGTTCGCCGTCCTTCTCATCTGTACCTTCCCCACGAGAGAGAGGGCGCGTTCCGAGGGTCAGCGCGAGTTCCAGCGAGTCCGGAGCGATGATCGCCAGCCATTCGCGCGCATTGCGTGCGGCGTGCACAAGCACGGCCAGAGTCTCGAGGAAACGGCCCAGTACTAGCGCGCTCAAGACAAGGCCGGTGCCCGCGCCGCGATATTGGTGTAACACTGGTTGACGGGCAGTACGCTCCTCACGGGCCTGCTCGTCCCGCAGGAAGAGCCAGAAGCGATTGATGAAGGGGCAGATGAAGAATTCTGCGGCGACCTCCGTGAACGTCGTGCGTTTGGGATGCTGCGGGCCGACGAGTTGCCGCATGAGCGCCGCGCGGTTGGAGGAAGCGTCGGTTGTCACGTCTGTGATCTTCGAGGATGCGCGAACGCGGAGGTTCCGCTCGCGTACCAGCTCTGGCACTTTGTCTGCTGTGGGTTCTTTGCTCTTATCAAGCGCGTGCTGGGTAACGCCTTCAAGCAGTAGTCCGACCGGATCATTGGTTCTAACCTGGTCTCCGATGGTGAGGTATCTCTTGTGCTGCGAAGGAGGCAAACGCTTGCTCGGAAACGCGATCTTCTCGCTGGGCAGAGACGTGCGTCCGGGAAGCTCCGGGACAGGGAGGTTGGCAAGCTCCCTTGCTCCAAGTGCCAAAGCATTCAGCATGACGAACCGTTGATCCGTGGAGTACTGATTTCTGAAAAACTCTTCGATAATAGACCTGATATATGGTAAGACAAGGGCTGTATGGACTTAGCATGGAGAAATACGTACGGAGCTGCCTTGCGAGGACAACACGCAACGAGGGCGTTGAGCGCAGCTTGTCGCTTCTGATCGAAACCATCCAAGTCGTAATTGTCCTGTAATGCGATGTGCCCATAAACCAGGTTCACCGCATTCTCCTCTGGAAGCTTCGGTAAGATAGTAGAACGACAGAATAGCGCGTGCCTAACTTGCCTAATTCTGAACCATATCCGCTCTTGCGCCTGATCAGTTCCTCCGCAACCTCCAACGCAACCTCAATCTTCGTCGCCGTGAGCTGCTCATCTCCGCCTTGTACACCGCTTGTCGGTCGTATCAACTCGCCGAGCTGGGCCAAATAGACTGGTCGCGGGACCTTCTTGACGCCCACTCGTAGAGTAGGGTCGCGCTCAATCTCCTCGAGCTCTGAGGGCGTGGGTGATGCGGAACGGGAAGACACAGGAGACGCATAGCCCGTGAGAGAGTCGTCTGAGTCGTATCCAGGAGTAGCGATCTCTATAGGAGGCTTGTTCTGAGCGACAGGCTGCGGCACGCCATGCTCCGGTAGGGGTTCGTCAACATGAGTTTCCTCTGGTTCCTCTGCGGGTTCTTCGGCATCGACATCGCATGCTTTGATAAGCTCTCGCACTTGCCGGCACCACACCTTGCCCTGGTCATCGCCCTCCCATTCACCAAAATCTAGTGATTTTCCTGCAGCACGAGCGATCTCTTCCGCGACGAGCATACCGCACCGTCGTACAGAGGGATCAAGATGTGAGATGTATACCGAGATGGACTGCACGAACGGAGGTGAAAGAGCCAGCTCGTGCGCGGGCGACGGCGCTGAGAAGGATGACACGGTAATGAGGAGTGATAATGTGACATCTGTAACGTCGGTTAGTTGACAAACTCTCAAGTCAAGGAAAACTAAGATGGCCTACATTTGTGCTGTGAGAGCAATGAGTGCCTGACATGATCAGCATCGGACCAGATGTCCATGACCCTGGAGAATAGGACGTCGAGCCCTTGTGCAAAATGATCAGGATACAGAGGTCCTTGCAAACGACATTGATCAGTACCTTCCCTGTTCCTTTGGCCCTTCTGTGCGCCAGCGGCCCAACAAGCGAATATTCTTGCATGACCTTCTTCCCAGTTACGTCCGAATATCACAGCACTCAAACAATCGACCTAGCTCTGACTGGCTTTCGTTCAATGGGCCTAGCAGAGATTGTAATAACGCTGCTTCGCGCCTGACAAGAGCCCTTGTGCGTGGTGATGCATCAAGCGCAGACTGGATTGGAGTCAAGTGACGGAACAGGGATGTCAGGATTGACCTGAGAGTCAATGAGGAGGGTAGCGACGCGAGCAGAGCTCTCCAGGTAGCTGAGTAGTTGCTGTCGTCATCGTGAAGTAGACGAGAGCGAATGACCGGGAGGGTTGCCTGGAAGAACGAAGGTTGTCCAGGCAGTGCGGATGGACAAGCCGGGAACACCCCGACGTTCACCAGTTTGGCCAGTAGGTACGCGATAGAAGAGATTCTCTCTGGCGAAGGACCGGTAAGACCGACTCAGTCAAGAGGGCTGAGCTAGGGTTTGTACACTGACCTTGAGATCGTTCATTTCTGGTGTGGAAGATTAGCTGTTCTACACGTTTACTCACATCCGTGAAGTAAGGTCCGTGTTCCAGGACAGCTGGCAAGTCGCGTCGCTCTCCCGAGAAATTGGCAGCCTTGGCGGGGATGGCAACGACATTCCGCACACAGTCCTCCCAGGTGATGCTGTGCCTTGCGAGGGATCCGTCGCTGCTTCGCGAGAACAAGATTCCGTAGAGCACGTCGATTGGATAGCCCTTGACGAGTTTTGCTAGCAAGCGCAAAGAGTAGTCCTGCAGAGCCGTCGAAAGGATCGTCGAGTACGCATAGAGAGCAAGTTGCCGCGCGGTGGGAGACGCGAAGGATATAGCGTCGGGGCAGAAGTACTGATCAATGAGCTCGTAAGCATGTTCTTGGATTAGGACAGCTTCCCAAGTGGGTAGGACGTTCTCAAGAAGTGCTCTCTGTAGTAGAGGCGCGTGGCGCGACACTTGGAACGCCTCATGTGAGACAGGAGACGTGTTGTAGCCTGTGAAGCGCGGTGGTAGAAGGCCTATAGACGCGAGCGGAGCAGTCAGGAGGGCAAGGAGAGTCGGTAGGTCTGGTATTGGAGACTGCAGCCGCGAGATGATTTCCTGGATCTGTGCGGTTGTCGCGTTATGATACTCTGCAGACATGTGCCCTGGTGATAGTATCAGCAAGCCTTAGAGAGACTTCAAGCTGCTTCCGATGCAGCTGAAATGTCCTGGCGGTAGAGGTGGTGGTGCAGATACAAGAGGCAAAGACGGGGCCGCGCGATCGCGATGCCGGATGGCTCGCGAGTGTCGCGCGCGCCCGGCGCGACTGGTCTGCCTCTGACCTCATCGTCGTCCGTCCACTGCTTGCGCCCAACCATCTCATCCCCCTCTCAACATGACTGACAACTTCACTGTCGCTGCAATACCACAAGCTCATGCTGCGGACATCGAGTTCTTCGTGCGCAGGGGCATGACCAAGGGCTACCAGCTACTTTCCCTTGCCGCACCTCCTGTATATGCTGTTTTCGCGCTGACACGGTATGGCCGCTCCCATCTTTCCGTGAACCGGTTGTTACGTGCGACGTGGATTGGAGGCTCAGTCGGTACGTTGAAATCTGGCTGTTGCGGTGTTAGCGAGGTCTTACATTCTGTACAGGTATCGTTGGCGGTGGTGCCTTTGAATACGCTCGTTCAGCGTACTCCAACCCCGAGAAAGTCAGGATTCGCAGGATACATTGCACCTACGATGTATGTCGTACCAAGTCTGATTATATACTCTCTCTTGACAAGCACATTGCAGACCTCGTCTATCCGGGCGGACGACCACTCAACAATCGGGGGGATTCTGTTTGCAGTCTTGACCCCTGCCCTCTTCTGGAAGCGCGCTTCCAGCATCAACTGTATGCACCTGTCCTGCAATCACTCATGTCTATTTCGCTAACACTCGTGTAGTAATCCTTGGCGGTGCTGGCATCGGCTCTGCCATTGGTCTACTTGCGCACCATGCGCGGACCGTTACGGGCGATCCTGCGCCAAAAGTGCCCGTGCCCGAGATACCGCCTGTTACACCACACTGACCGTGAGTGACCATGGCCCTGCAAGGCCTACCTGCCACTACCCGCGCAGACACTGCGTTTGAATCATCTGTACTATATGCACGACTTCCAATCCCTGCTCTTCACCTGCATGCCATGTCGTTGGTGATGGACAAGTTCCACCGGAGTCTACAATGATAACAGCCCAAAGCAAATACAACGATCCGGTATTTGGTATCATTATCCAGGAGCCTTCGTCCTATCACTTCCTGCCTTCGTCCTTGAGCCGTCCGTCCACAATCCGGGTGAATGACGAT
The DNA here is from genome assembly GCA_008973685.1 of Trametes sanguinea. NCBI lineage: Eukaryota > Fungi > Basidiomycota > Agaricomycetes > Polyporales > Polyporaceae > Trametes > Trametes sanguinea. The sequence goes on from WAHA01000006.1 coordinate 2,258,680, forward strand.
CAGGTCCTCTTGTGACCCGTCGAACTCTTCGGTCTGTTGCTCCTTGTCATCCGGCAGCTTCGCCTTCTCCCCCTCAAACTCGCCCTTCCGCATCTTATCGCCGTCAAAGCAGTCTACGGCACTCATGTGCTCTCTCCCCGACACGCGCAGGTGATCACGGTAATGCCCACGCGACCAGCGCAGCGCGAGGCCTGCCACGCGCCGCCACATGTCCCCGATACGCCCCGCTGGGCTCTTCGCGCGCTGAACGGGGCTCTTTGCGCGAGGAGTGTTGTCTCCTTTGCCTCTGGTTGGGCTGAGGGAGCGCAGCATGGAGAGGCGGTCGCGGGATTTGGAGCGGGAACGACGGGTCGCGTGCGCTTGACGTGCCTTTTCGCGCGATACGACCCTCGGAGTTTCCGGGTCGAGTAGCTCAACATGGTTTGTGCTCGCCATGCGCGATAGACGGTTGACGAAGCGACACCCTGGACGATATGATCAGCTCGTGTAAGCAACACAATCCTGTGTGGATCCCAGTACATACCAAGGAGGTATTTGCGTACGATGGCGCTCATCATCTGCCCACTCTCATCGTCTACGAGGTACCGTTTACCCTTCAACGGCAAGAAGCCATCGTGGACCATCCGCCATGTATTGTCGCGTCACAATGCTGTACATTCTTCCGCCCTTCACGCGCGGGATAGGATCTCCGTCTACCAAGTTGGCAGACGGCTGGGCCATGGCGTTCATTGTGGATTGCAGGAGGCTGGTCATGGACGACGATGCAGAGCCGGGATGCGACAGCGCTGGTGAAGTCGCGCCGCTGTGAGTGGGCGTTCGAGAAGGAGAGCGGCTCGTGCTCTCGCTGCCAGAAGATGGCTCTTGAAGGAGCCACACTCCGAGTACACGCTGTCCTGGGGGTCGGCGAGAATCCCATGATACACGGAAGCCGGAGATGACTGGGAAACGCCTGAAGGGGTATATGAGCCGAGTTGTCGTACGAGGAAATGAAAGCCAGAGCTCCCGAGCTCACCCTTCTTGTGCTGGCCAAGTCTCTAGAGATGCCTCCAAAGCCGCCCAGATGGTCTCCCCATCCAGCTCTAGCACAACAATGGGGTCCTCGAAGGGCAAGATCTCCAGGATATCACCCAGTGTGATGAGCCCTAATGACCCATCAGCTCAGGGCTCTCATAGGGGGACTATGTAGATCATAGCATACCAGGCCCATACACGGAGTCTCCGCGCAACGTGCCGGCGCAAATGAAGACACCATCAGATCCACCTCCCGTCTGCACGCAGAGTGCATCATCGTATGCGTGTCGCAAGACATCGGCGAACCAGTTGGCTGCGGCTGTCTATAACAAGCATCAGCAAATTGAGCTAACGCTGGACAGACTTTGCTGACCTCTTGTACACGGATGATGGACGAACGCAGGTCTAGCTCGACCTCAGTCTTGGCCACGGGAGCCTTGAGCGCAGAAGAAACGGACGACAAGAGCTTTTCGAGGAGTTTCGCCACTCGCTCGCTTTTCTTTGACCCAGGTTTCGTTTCATGGTGCTTCCCTACCTCTTATGGTGAGCAACTTCTTCATCTAAATGCGGTCTGGCTTCCCACCTCTGATTTCCTTGATCACCTTTCTCCTGACGCTACCTGGAGGCGTGTCAGCGAGTTCCAAAGTAACCTCGCTCAAGTCTCTGAAGTCCGTGCCGCTCTTGATCACCAGAACGTCGCCATGGTCTTCCTCCGCACCAAGGATCTCTTGGTCGAGGTCGAAATTCTCCCATGAAGTGACGCCTTTGGAGATGTAATATAGATGATCATGGCCACCAAAAATTACGTCGACGCCGTGCAGGTCGTCTATCGATTTGGTTCCTTGGGCGGATGGCGATAGCGCGTTGACTTTCTTCGCTAGTGCAATGTCCTACGAAGTAACTGTCAGTAATTCGTGGGATTCCTACCGCCATATCCAATGCCTGACATTTGGTACTCTACAACACAGAGAGTCAGAAGATCAATTCACTCGCACTAGCCTCAGGTGATACGAACCTGGCGTGGGTCAACGCGATGATGATGTCACACTTGTATTCGCCTTCTGGATCCCGCAACCGCTCAGACAAGTCCAAGGCGACCTCCGCCATATCCTTGTACTTGAAGTTTGGCGGCCATGTCGAGACAGTGGCTATCCACTCTCTTCGTTGAGATATCGGTGAGCAGATGTCAATAGGAATTGTGGAGACGCTACCCACTTCTCAACGAGTCCAATCACGCCGATACGAATCCCTGCACGTTCAAAGACGTAATATTCGTGCAGGTGATCCGGAATGCGGGATGTCTCGGTGTCGATGATGTTGCTCAGAATCCACGGCTGGGAACGGTGTCAATAGGCGTGTTCAGCCGTGTGAGAGCCATCACCGACTGACAAAGTTGGTGTCCTGAATGAGCTTGGAGAGATGCGGGTAGCCTGTGAAGACAATCTGGTGAGATCTGGTCGAGCGGACTGAAGCCGGAGGAACCTAATCTCACCGAAGTCGAAGTCATGGTTCCCTAGGAGGTTCAGCCAAAGTCAGCTTGAGAGCATATTCGTTGGACAGGCGATAGCGAACCTGTAACGGTAACATCTGGTCCAATGGCGTTCATGACGGGGACCATATGGCTGCCTCGAGTAACTGAGCTCTCTACCGATGGGCTGAACACGTCTCCCGAGAACAACACCAAACCGTCTCGTTTGCCATCTGGCCGCAGAGGCCACTGTTCTCTGATATCGTCGAGCATCGCAGCCCATTGGGTGACATCTATAGTCTCCGGGGACTTGGGGTGAACCTTGAAAGGTTGCACACGGTAGACATCGTTGAAGTGCAGGAGGTCGAGCCTGGTCATGGCTTGCTCTATCTTTCCTTCTTGTGTTGTATCGCCAGTTGTCGTCGCCTGGGTAGTAGGAGCTGGTGAAACGATCCAACGGCGGTTACGAATATAAATCGGTGCTCATGGATTCGCTACGAAGGGCCGGACCCAGAGCCGTGCCGTCTTGCGCGCCTGGACGTCGTTGCATGCGCTGCGGTACTCCGTACTCGCGTGGGTACACGGGCGTCTAACCGAAAGCCGGAGTCGACCTGCACCAAAATAGGCAGGACCTCTTTACCGTCCACCTCGACCTCGACCTCGACCTCGACGTGCTCTACGTCCTTGGCCTCTGCTCTCGCTGCCCTGCTCGTCTTCTCTGGTGGGCTGCGTCGTTGCCAAAATGTCATCAGCAGCGGGCCGTTTTAAGGCAACTGCCGGTCGCGTCCACCTGTTCAACCTTTCCCCTGCGCATGGCTCACAGTCTACGGTAGGGCTTTCTCTGCCTCCGAAGCCCTAAGTTGTCTGAGAATAGTGCATAGCAAAAACGTCTTGGTCGCGGTCGCAGCTCCGGTCTTGGTAAGACCTCAGGTCGTGGTCACAAGGGTCAGAAGGCTCGTGCAGGTAACGGCAAGCCGAAGGCTGGTTTCGAGGGTGGCCAGACACCTATCGTCAAGCTCTTCCCGAAGAGAGGCTTTGTGAACCCGTCAGTATCAAACTGTGATTTGCGTCAACGCGTCGCTTATTTGCTCTGCAGTGAGCGTAAGGTCTACGCGCCCGTCAACCTCGACCGTATTCAGCACTGGATAGACCAGGGGCGTCTCACGTCCTCACCAGAGAAGCCTATCACTGCCAAGGAACTGCTTTTGAGCGGATGCATACACCAAGTGCACGATGGAATTCAAACTGCTGGCTAGCGTGAGTCCGTCATGCGTTCGCCTCCCTGAATGCTCTACAACGTCCTTCCTCCAGGGTGCGGAGCACTTGAAAACGGCCATCCACATCACCGCTGCGCGTGCGTCGCAGAGCGCAATCCGCGCTGTTGAGAAGAAAGGCGGCACCGTATTCTGCAAGTACTACAATGAGCTTGCACTCCGCGACTGCGTCAAAGGGAGGACGGACAGAATAGAGGCTGCTCCCACCAAGAAGAACGACATCCGTACGTTTCTCTCTTCGTGCCCGTGAATCTCCATACTCACGAGGGGCGTCAGTCTGGTACACGTCCTGGAGGAATCGGGGCTACCTTTCGCCCACGGCTCTCGACAAGATGCCTCCTACTCTGGTTCACGAGCGCTGGAGGGAGCTTTCGAAGCAGCTTCTTGCCTTCAAGTCGCAGGAGTACGAGAAGGCCAAGTAGGGCACATAGACTATTACTTTGCTAATCACATAATCTTCCTCGCTCTCGGAGATCAGTCGCATGCCCGCTTTGAACGCTGCTCCCAGGTGCGCTGGAGTGCAGCACGCTTCTCGTACTTCCTCTGGACATGTTTCACGGCATCCCGCCCCTATCGCCTCATGCTCGTTACACAATCCCGGCCATTGGTTCACAATGACTCCTCGCGGGGACGATGGAGTGTAGTGTCGATCATGAGTATGTACCAAATTCGCGGTTCCTGGAAAAGTGACCATGTCGGCCTTCAAGCCCGAGAGCCCGCCGGAGTTGCATCATAGGTGAAATCTCGACTCACGGCATTATATATATATGTATGGACCCGCACTCGTAGATTCATCCATTCCGTACGACTCCCTGACTAGAATCTGTCTCCGTCGCCTTGTCTGGTCTGACCTCTATAACGAGCGTCGCTTTCTGCCAGTGCCATGTCGGTCATTCTGTCCAGGATCGTAGCGCGTCCAGGCGCGCGTTCTTCGCGTCTGTGGCTTCACTCCTACCGTCATGCATCCAGCTCTGCCTCTCGTCTCTCACCTGGTGAACGACTCGCTGGCCGTCTTCATAACGCTGCCGTTGGGACTGCATTGTTGACTGCTGCAGCGGCTGTTTACTATCACATCACGGAGCCCGTACACTTAGACGGCGAAGCAGCGATCGGAGGTCCCCAGCCCAAGCGCACGACGAAAGTCACTGTGCACCAACACATCTCAGAGAGCTCCACAGAGACAAGTTATGGATCAAAGGAGGATGTACAGAAGGCCATCGCGGAGCTTCGCCAGGCTATACCACGCAAGGGTGCCGTCAACACGGATCCGGCCGTCTTGCAGATGTATGGATCCTCGGACAAGTCGTATCACCCGACGTCGCCGCACTCGGTCGTGGTGCACCCGGTGAGCACGGAAGAGGTCGTCGAAGTCGTCAATGTCGCGCGCAAGTACCGGGTGCCCATCGTTCCTTACAGCGGGGCGACGAGTCTCGAAGGTCATTTCTCCGGGGTGAGGACCGGGCGTATAAATTCTGCGCGTACTATGGAGGACTGATGACTGAGGTAGTACCCTTCGGGGAGCATTTGTATAGACATCTCCGGAATGAACAAGATACTTGAGATACACGGTTCGTAGCAGCGGAACGGAGGGCGAGGATGGTTAAACTCACGGATTCGCTAAGAGGACGACAGTGACCTCGTCTGCCAAGCTGGTGCCCGATGGGAAGACATCAACCTAACTCTGAAAGAGAAAGGTATACCCCTGTTCTTCCCTGTAAGTTGTACTACTCAATCGAATGCCTGTGACTGTGTCATTGATTGAACCTAGCTTGACCCTGGTCCGGGTGCTGTAAGTTTCAAGACGTGCCGAGCCTGTGCATCAACGACGGCTGATGTGCATGCAGACCATAGGTGGTATGATCGGTACTGGTTGCTCTGGCAGTACGTCTCATGGCTTATTGCAGTCAAGTGCTGTCACGCTGATGAACGAGGTCCTCAGCCAACGCGGTTCGATATGGCACCGCAAGGGGGGAATGGTTCCTGAACGTTGTGAGTCTATCAGTTATACGAACGCTTCTGTGAACCTTCAAATCAATTCGGGTCATCAGACTGTCGTATTGCCTAATGGCAAGGTCATAAAGACCCGGAGACGGGCGCGGCAAGTCATCCGCTGGGATTGACATGACCAAGCTCTTCATTGGTGCTGAAGGCACGCTCGGCATCGTGACGGAGGGTAGGTTAATTCAAGTTAGGATCGACTGTCGGAGACACCATCTCTGACCGTCTTCTCTTGGTTCAGCTACTTTGCGCCTGGCGCCGGTCATTCCTTCCAAAGTTGCTATGGCGCAGTTCCCCGACGTCGAACATGCCGTTTCTGCCGTGCAGGAGATTCTCAACACTCCAGCAGTCCCTCATATTCGTGAGCGATTGGAAGTACTACGTCATCTGTGCGAGGCGAGCTGAAACTCAGTGTTGTTCAGAATGTGTCGAATTGCTAGATGATCACAGTGCGTCTTTGCTTGGCAAGACCTCCCGTGGATACTGCTGAATCTGCCTCCCAGTGATGAAAGCCATCGCGGATGCTGGCCTGGTCTCTGAAACGTACCCCATCCACGACACGCTCTTCTTCAAAATCCAAGGTGACCCAGCAGCCATTGATTCGGCCGCGAAGACCGTGCAGGACATTGTAGCTAGGCACCGTTCCATGTACTTCAAGTTCGCAAAGACGGACGAGGAAGCGGAAGGATCTCTGGGAGAGCCGCAAGTATGCACTCATGAGCACGATCGAGAGCGAGGAAGGCGCGCGGCTGCTGGACCACGGACGTTTGGTAAGTCAATGCTACTTTTAGCCGTGAATTGAATTCTCAATCGACGGTTTGCTGGACAGTGTTCCGGTGTCAAAGCTCCCGGAGTTGGTGTATGAAACGAAGAAGGATCTGAAGCAGTCGAAGCTGAGGTCTACCATTGTCGGTCACGTCGGAGACGGTACGGCATAGTCATTACCTAGCGCGTCGGCATCGCTGACCTTCAAAATTTAAGGAAACTTCCACGCCTTCATCCTATTCAAGAGCGATAATGAGCTCGAAGCCGTTAGCGACGCCGTCCATCGGCTGGTTCACCGCGCTATTGCCCTGGATGGAACATGTGCGTATAGTTCGGGAGATATACCTGCGGCACGGCTTACCCATTGACAACCCCACAGGTACTGGAGAGCATGGCGTTGGCGTCGGCAAGAAGGAATACCTCGCAGAAGAGCTAGGACCCGACACCGTAGGGTTGATGTGGACCATCAAACGCGCAATCGATCCTCTCGATATCATGAACCCCGGCAAGGTATGTCGGGGAAATTCAGTGCGCGGGGCGAACGCATCTGATCTCGTATGACTTCTAGTTTTATCCAGACATGCCTAAGGACGATAGTGACCTGCGTGCATAACGTATGCTTACGTTAATATATTGTGATCTTGAGCAGTAGCGAGGTCAGAGGCTGCAGGGAAGAAGGCTTCGAACCGACTATAGTGGACCCGCTTGCATAGCGGCGCACTTCTCCCGTACGCAGTCCGTACGCCCGCACCATGTGTCTGATTTTCTCCCACACCTGGTCGGCTTCCAGCATACGCGAGCGTCGAACAATGTGGCACGCTGATGGCAGGGGAAAGAAGTGCTCTGAATCATAGCAACACGACAAAGTTGTTCCTGTTTCCTTGGCGGAATACCGTCTTCTTGTCGTACGGCAGATGGTCCTTGTGGGTGCTCGAGGCCGGCGGTAGAACCTTGCGGAAGAGCCAGTATGCCATCTTCCCGCCTTCTCGCCAACGGGTGTACACTTGCTCGAACCCAACGGCGGCCATGAGTCCTTGGAAGTGCTCCGGGGTGAGGTATCGAGAGTTCAGGATGCACGGCAAAGGCAGCTATCCAAGACCCGAACCGTCAGCGTTCAAGCATTTGAAGCCGCACGACAGTGGACGTACAGCGACGAACAACAGGCCCTCGGGACGAAGCATGGTGTGTGCCAGTCGCAGCATTCGTCCTGGCGCGAGGATCTTCAGCATGCGTATCACTGTGAGAAGGGTTCGTCGAAGTTACCTCTGTCTTTGGCGTCTGGGACAAAGTTCAGGACGAGACTTAAGCTAATAGAGTCCCAACTCTCCCGGTGTTCCTCGGGATTCATGAGGAGGAAATCCTGTTCTTGGATCGCCGGGTGTCGAGAATGGAGATCTATGGGCGTTACTTCTATCCACGAAGCGCAAGAAGCATAGTTGTCGGGTTTCAAGGCCCCAACCTCAAGGAGTCTGTCAATGCAGTACGCAGAGTCCAGTAAGTCCGACGGAAGAGGAGGCAGCATAGGAGCTCCGCTACCCACCGGAGCTTGGTGCCCTTCTCCTTCATGGAAGTTGGCACTTGCAAATCGCGAAGCCAGGCAATGAAGATTTTTTCACTGCCGCCGCCTCTATCCTTGTCCTGGCCAATGGCCGACATGCGCTGGTAAGTTTCCAAGCCTCCCAGTTCTTCGATTTCGCGCTCGATGGCGTCGAGCTCCGCGTTAGCAGCACTGACATCTCGGTTCTTTGCTGCGACGACCTGCTGCTGGAGTTGCGTCCGGCGTTTGATAAGAACGTGGAAGCGGCGAATGACTGTTCTGGTGGCCTGAGGGCGACTGGACGAGCCAGAAGGCTGCGAAGGACGGTCAGATGGCCCGGCGACGGTTATCGGCACCTTGCGTTTATGTTTGCGTGCTTTGGGCATTGATGTAGCCTACATGGGAATCTACGCATGAACCATGAGACGACGAGCGCGGTATCGCCTGGCTCGCACGGATTGCAGAGCCTGGGACGTTGATGGGAGCGGAGGCCAAGTTGTAAGTAGCATTTTCTCCGAGAGACGCGTTGTTTGATGGGCGCCACAAAGTCTACGGCGGAGCGCCCGCAAGTGCACGGCGGATCCCACCACCGTAAGACCGTGACCATGGATGCATGACTGTCTTCAGGCATCTCGGCCAGCATAGATCTTGTCGCCATAGACAACGATAAATGCAGTGAGTGCGCCCGGGTATCTCTATTGACTGTTTGCAATGTCTTAATCATTACCGCAACCAGGGCGACTAGCGTACGGCGTATACGTAACTTGACCACGTCTGCGCCTCATATCCAAATCCATCCGGGCTGGCCATAGTTCCATGTTAGGCTTGGTTGGTCCGGTAGATGACGCTTAACACACAGGCCCAGGGATTCCGCCTGCTATGCGAGGAAGGGTAGCTCTGGCGCCGCTGCAACGCGCCGACCCTCGAATGGCCACCCAGTTATTCAATCGCCGAATTGTGGATCCAGCTGGGTGAGCCTTCTATCGCCTCCGCCACTTGCGCTCGTTCTCAGGGTCACTTTGACCGAACGAGGCTAGTCACTTGCGCACGGGTGCATGCACATGTGTTGAGCTCGCTTCTGTCTATCACGGCTGGTCCCTGGCTCGGGCGGCATATAAAAACGTCTTGAGAACTGCTGTGGGCGTGCACCGAGTGTCGCTCTCATGGCATTGCTCTCCTTGGATCTGCTGGTTATTCTCTCATGCGCCGCCGTCGGCCTGCTCATATGGGCACGGACGCGGAGGCATAACCATGCACCTCATCCTCCGGGCCCCCCAGGGCTTCCCATTGTGGGCAATCTGCTCGACATACCTAGTCCGAATGCATTCCCTTGGGACACCTATATGGAGTATGGGAAAGCGTACGGTGAGGAAGCGGACCTGTTTAGCTGCTGACCATTGGTAGATTAATATGTGATATTTCGCCAGATTCCGACATAATCCGGCTCAATGCGCTGGGTATGAACATCGTCGTCGCCAACTCCATACAAGTAGCGACAGAGTTGCTGGATAGGCGTTCCGCGATCTACTCGGACAGGTAGACTTTAAGAACTATGGATCGTTTCCATTTCGACTAACCTCTCGTATTTGTGCAGACCGCGAATGGTTATGTTGGGAGAGCTGTAAGTCTCCATGGTGTCCGCTCTCCCCCACTCGTCTCGCTCATACGGGAATTCCAGGTCCGGTTTTGGCACCGGCCTCGCCTTCGTACCGTACAATAACTTCTGGAAGGAATGCCGGAAGTTGGCGCGGCAGGAGTTCCATGCGAACCCTGTGAAGAAGTACAGACCGACGGAAGCGAAGTCTGCCAACCGCTTCCTCCTAGACCTCCAGCGCCGACCTGAGAGTCTCATGGATAATCTTCGGCAGTATGTTGCAGATCTCTGACATTGCTACTATGCTTCTCACCAAAACGCGCGCCTAGCCTGGCAGGGGCGACGATCATGTCCATCGGATACGACATCGAAGTGCAGCCGGAGGACGATCCATACGTCCAAACTGCGGAAGAAGCTGTTGCATCTATCGCAGAGACGACCAATGCCGGCTCGTACCTTGTGGACGTCATTCCAATCCGTACGTCGCAGATATATTTGCTCACTCAGCCGCCAGAGGCTGATACTAGGTTGCGGGTGCAGTTAAGTACGTGCCAGAGTGGTTCCCCGGCGCCGGCTTTAAGAAACAAGCCCGGATCTGGCACGCGGCCGTTGACAAGCTCTTCAATGACCCGTACACCGTTTGTCAAGAACGCATTGTATGTGTCGAGTTGGGTTTGAGTAGGACGTAGATGTCAGGCTGATACTCGCGTCCTACAGGCGATTGGCCAGCTGGGAGAATGTGCCGCCAAGGGCATGATCGAAGCCTTTGGCAAGCATCCTGATGATCCAGAATACACCAACACTGTCATAAAGTCGACGCTGGGCTCCCTATACGTCGGTAAGCGTGCATTAGTTTAGCATCGCGTGTATCGATCTGAATGCGTGATTTTTCAGGTGGTGCCGATACTGTTCGACATCTCTTCCTCTCTCTGTGAGGCATTTCACTGACTACACAACCAGACTGTATCTGCACTCGGTACATTTTTCCTTGCTATGACGCTCAATCACGAAATTGTTGAGAAAGCCCAGCGGCAACTCGACCAAGTTGTGGGAACGCACCGGCTGCCCGACTTCCGCGACCAAGCATCCCTTCCGTATATCGAAGCGATCGTCCGCGAGACCCTCCGCTGGCGTCCGGTTGTCCCTCTTGGTGCGTTTTCCGAGCTTATCGGGAATGCTGCTTCCAATTCAAGAAGCCTTCAACTGACACCCACAACTTTCACAACCAGACGTTCCACATCGGCTCACCGAGGACGACATCTATAACGGCTATTACTTGCCGAAGGGTTCGCTCATTGTTGCGAACGCATGGTACGTAACATCATGCCTTCTCAACCTGCGGACTTCTTTCTGGCTTCCCTTTCCTGCCTTTCCCGCTCTTCTCCGTCGATTCGCGGGTGTCAGCCTAATCAGAGCAGCAATTAATAATCATCCTCGATAACAACTGCGCAGGGCTATCTTGCATGACGAGAAGATGTACCCCGACCCCGAACGTTATAACCCTGATCGCTTCCTCCTCCCTGACGGGACGCTCAACCCCGCCGTACGGGACCCCTCCACTGTCGCGTTCGGGTTTGGTAGGAGAATCTGTCCTGGGCGGTACATGGCTGTCGACTCCATGTGGGTCACGATCGCTTGTGTGCTCTCGCTCTTCGATATCAGGAAGGCCGTCGATGAGGATGGGAAGGAAATTACCCCCGACGGGGAGTACATTCGTGGGTTCTTGTGGTACGTCGTTGATCGCACAGCCCCCCTGGCTTCCTGTGCCCATGCTCACGACTGCGCGTCTGATGTAGTCATCCAAAGTCGTTCCCATGCTCCATCAAGCCACGGTCGAAGGAGCACGAGCAGCTCCTCAATGAGTTGGCTCAACACGATCTCTGATCTCGTAATCCTCCTATGTATAGTACTCTTAACCATTCTTCTATGTACATCAAAGCGCGACGCACGACTCTACGACTTTACCCATATCTCGCCCACCACGTCCCACTCCTTCAGGGTCCGAGGTTCCGTGGCGTACTGCCCCAAACTGAGACCATCCGCAGCCTCCCCCTCGTCTACAATCCGGTCGTCAACGACCAGGACTCGGAGGCCGCCCACGGTCAAAAAGCCGGTTTTGAGCGGGAGATAGGAGAGCTCGAACTGCTGCGAAGCGGTGACCTTCACGCGGTCGACGGCACGGGCTAAGTCCTCAGAGTCACTGTCGGCCGAACTGTCTGTGCTGTCGGAGATGCCGCGAGAGTGCCCAGTTTGTCGTTCCAGTGGAGCGGGAGGGTCGGGGATAGGCAATCGGAGAGGGGGTAGGAAGAGTGCGGAGCTGCCGAGAAACGCAACGTCCGAAGTCCCAGGACTTAGCCGACTGCAGCTCAGGCGGCGGAAGCTCGGTGACGCGCCCAACAGATTGCATGTGTGGCCCAGGGGTCTCGCCGCCGTCAGTCCCGGCTTCTGAATCCAGATCCGCGTGCATACGGCGCGGAGACGCGACTAACAGCTTCTGAGCCAGGGTATCGTGGAAATCGCCGCGGTACGGCGTTGCGTAAGGAGAAGGCGTGGAGAACCCTGAGGACGGCAGACGAGGGGTCCAAGCGGCCTGAGGAGGTCCGGCGGCGGTGGCGACTGCAGAAGCAACAGCGGCAGCTACACTTTGCTGCTTCGGAGGCCTTGCATGCTGTACTACCAAGGAGACGATCCGCTGCCGCCGAGATTCACCGGGACGCGCAACGGGTGCAGGTGCTAGGACACTTAGTTTGAGACCAATAGCAAATGGCTTGTCGACAGTGATCTTCTCTCTATCGAGTGATGTCACTAGGAGGTCGACTCCGATTTCCTCGGGCGGTCGAGCAACGGGTGCCGCAAAAGTGGTCGCCGGTGTAGGGGATTGTGGGACTGGTCCAGGTCCAACACTAGCAGGTCTCCCGCGGAACGGAGATCCCGGACGATATGGCGCAGGGCCCGCATTCGTCGGCGGGCTAGTAGGCCTTTGCTGAAGTGAAGGAGATTGAGGGCGAGAGGGGACGCCGCTGATCGTGCTGCTGCGTTGCAAATGCGGGGGAATAGCGGTTGGCGGTTGTTTGACGGAGGGTAGCTGAGCAGCGGGGGGCGTTTGTGATTGTGAAGGTGCTTGTATGAGGGGAATCCGCCGTGACAGTGTCTTTAGACGAGGTCATTACAATGCATATGTCGCCGCTTGAACTGACACTCACCGAAGTCAGGAGCCGGCCGGGTTCGCCATACGATGATCTCCAGGAAATATCCAACCTGCCCAAAGGCAAAATGCTACCTGGGGTGTGCGTGATGGGAAAGGGAGGAAGGGCTTTTGGGGAGAGGATGTAGATATATTGGCGCAGATCCTGAGGTTGCATGAGCGCGGTGGATCCAGAGAACAGATATTCTTTTGATCCTGTCGCGGGATTGTCCAATATGTTTGCGTCCTGGGCCTCCCATCCATCGATGCATTCGAACTGCATACGCTCAAGCCACATGGCGTCTTGAGTTAAGTTTTGTATGTGTACTTCAAGAAAGACTTTCTCTCGTTCTTTGCTTGACAGTAGTGCAGTAGGCGAACGTGGCAAATGGACCTTTGTCTTGACAGAAAGCGGGTTTGTGACCTAAATACCTCGTCAGCATGGGTTTGTATAGCATCGGATACGAAGCACGTATACTTACAGCAAATTTGTAGAACTTACGGAAAGTTTGAATATTGGGATCTTGGCTGTCAACCGACTGCTGAGGCAGATGTCGGAATCCGGGTGGCACGCGGTAGGTTACGGTGCATCCTAGGACGTGCTGGCCAAGCTCCTTGATCTCGTGGCTTACTATTCTCTCCAATGACTGTCCCACTGGGAGACGTTGTTCAGGTCCACCAAACTCCGCTAGGAGAGTTTTGGAGGATGCCGTCTGCATCTCAACCCTGACCGTCACGCCTTCCACCTCGACATTGGCATCGTTGTTAACGGATAGGCAGCTAGAGAACGTCTCGCCAAGTTGTATAGCACCAAAAGCAGCGGGCAAAGTAAGTAACTCATTGATGTGGGTGAGGTCGCGCAATGTCTTCGGGTGGCCAGGTAGAGGCGCCTTTCCTTGAAGAGAGGCGATGGAAGCCGTGGAATGAGCTGAGAACGATGGAGAACTGGAGTAGAAAGGTTCCCAAGCACTCCCTAAGGAGGGACGCTGTCACAGTGCCGAGCGCATGAGCGTTGTTGCGGACCTCAGCAGTTATGAGTGCATACGCACGGAGACCCGCATGACCTTCAACGATAGCAGCTGCCCACTACTCTCCATGATTGCTAGCTACTCCGGGCGAGAAGGTCGTAAGGACAGTATAAGAGAGCCCGTCAGGTAAGCAGTACAGACAGCGCGGCAAGCAGTACAGTGGGTCCACACAGAACCAGATAACCTAGCTGAAGCTATCTGAAGGTTGACGTCCAGTACAACGCCACAAAGAATGTGAAGCGCCCATGCGACGCGCCTCGCGTAGCGGTTGTTTGCGGTTGTTAGAATCCAAAGCCACCGCCTGCCTGATTGGGGTTTGACGTCATGCGCCGAGGCGGAACGCGTCCGTGTCGCGGTCAGTGAGACTGATCCACTTCGCCACTAACACGCGCTTTTCAGTCAAAGACACATACCTAGCTTGGACTTGCTCTCACCTCTGCAGGACTGGATATGACATGCATCAATCAAAGCATCTGCTAAGGACGCTCGCCACCTCATCAACATCGCACAGAACCGCAGTTGTCCGGGCGGCAGCATCGGTCGGACGTCGCAGGCATTTTGCGGATAGTGCGTCGGCGGAAATTGTCAGTACAAACGACGAGGTGAAACAAAATGCTCAAGAAGTACGCATTTTTTGTGATTCTGGCTTTGAGCTTCTGACTCATGGTTGTAGGAGAGGGAAGCATGGCTTTGGGTGGATTCAGTATTCCCAGTCAGGCTTGGCCGATGGGAGTGAGTATCTGCTTCACTCTGAGGTTGATCCTGACACTCAAGCTGTTACATGACAGCATCCGCTCCTACATAGGATATGCTCGCGAAGAAACGCTACTGTCTCGGTTGCGGTCGCTGCTCTCAAGGGTGAAGTCCCATGACTTTCAGGTTGTATCCGTCGAACCGCACGGGAAGGATGGAGGAGTCTTCGTCAAGTTCAAGTACAATGCAAAGGAGGACGAAAGCGCCTTACAAGCACTATTGCATGATCTGCGACAGACTGTGCACTCACATGGAGGCGTGCCATCATGGTGTGGTCTACCGACTGGCGAGGTTTGGCTTGTCAAGGGAAAGCCATGGAGAGAGGTGAGTTTCATGCAATGTGCGAGAACCCACCACTGCGCAATGAATCTGAATTTTGTTCAGGACCTGAACAGATATGCTTCACCTATGGTTAAGGTCGCGTTCGAAGGCCCAGATGTGCCTGAGGAGTCACTGTATGGACTTCTACGGGTGAGCTTCAGAATGCATCTAGCCATTTCCATCGTGCTCACATGGTTCCCAGCCTTATGGTGTCATCAGTGATATCAGCCCTCCTTCACCAGCTCCAGCAGGCATGTTGAGGTCGGTCACCGTGAACTTCCATCGTCTGCGCTCCGCTACGACAGCTCGAAATGCAATCCATGCCGCGCCAGTCCCCGCGTCACCATCGGGACAGGTTACGATTCTGCGGACATCGTATCAGCAGCCCATTAGTGCACATGTCATCCGCGATTATGTCACAAGCCATCCTAGGTTATTCCTACCTGTGCTACTCTTCCTTCTGGGCACTGTGACCTATACAGTACGCACAACTCTTAATTCTCGTGATCATTTTGTACTCAATGATAGCAGATATTTGATCCTATCCGAGTGCTCATGGTTGAGGGCAAGATGGAAGACTGGTTTGACTACAAACGTACGCACACATATGTGTATGCTGTTTTGATCTGAGCTGATAATGATGATTGACAGAATACGCTATCTACCAATGGATACGGACAAATGCTTTCGACCGATTCTCTTTCAGCACCAAGGACTCAGACACGGTGACATTGGCCTCCGAAGGTGTATGGAAGGAGCGTCAAGACGCCGAGGAAGCCTTGCACAAATACCTAACAGACCTGCCAAGTGCGTATGCGGGTCATGGTTTTGTGTTTCTCTTCTGACCTTCGCGAAGATACAATATGCTTTGTCCACGGCCCTCAAGGCAGCGGCAAGACTCGTATGCTCTCTGGTCTGCTCAAACAGCAGGGACGGTTCGTAGTGGCTGAGCTTCTAGGCTTTGCTGTTTGCTCACTCCCCTTGAACTCCCCAGGAAAGCCATGGTAATCGACGTCGGAGAATTGTCCAAGGCCGGTTCCGACTCAGCGCTTGTATCGGGCTTAGCCAATCAGACAGGATACTGGCCTGTGTTCTCCTTCCTAAACTCCGTCAACAACCTCATTGACCTCGCAAGCGTTGGTGTGATTGGGCAGAAAGGTACGTTTCAGTCTTCACACAATGTCGGCAAAGTTTGACACCGCTATGTAGCCGGCTTGAGCTCTTCCCTCAACGACCAGCTCAAGCAAATCCTGGACGTCGTCGGCAGAGGCCTTTCACGCGTCAACGTATCCCATCGTAGTCAACGCCAACGCTTGGCGGAACAAGCCCAGCGCAAGGAGTTGAAATCGAAAGAAGACGAGGCATTACGCGAGCAGATCGAGCAAGGCATTTGGCATGACGGCCGCATCGACGCTATCTGCGGAAACGGCGTGATGAGCGAGCTCGGCGTCGGTATCGAGCACTTCAGCGAGAAGGACGCCGACGTGCCTCGCCATGCTCTTGCGCAGGTCGAAAGCACGGACGAGAAAGAGAGGGGGATCATCGAAGAACAGAAGCAGACTGAGGAGGCTAAGCAGAAGCAGCAGCGCGCGGAAGACTCCCAGAACATCGAATCGATGCCTGTAGTCATCATCAAGAACTTTGACTCCAAGGGAGGCGGTGCACGCAAGGAGGAGCTCCTCAACGTTCTGTCGCAATGGGCGGCGTCTCTTGCTGAGGGCCAGGTGCGTATCGTTCGTCCGCTGACAGCGTATCTCCTCTAACGTCGTCTTCTAGGTAGCGCATGTCATTGTCGTCAGTGACAACCGGGAGAATGTCAAGAGACTCGCGAGAGGTGCGTTTCACCATCATATACACGGGCGTAATGCTGAGTATTGCCTCCCTAGCTTTGCCTTCCAAGCCGCTGAACCAAATATCCCTCTCGGATGCTGACAACACCAGTGCCATCTCGTTCGTCAAGCAGAAGTTGCATGACGCCGGGGTCGACGTCAACTTCTCGCAACACGAGCTTGCATACATCGCCCGTCTTGGTGGCAGAGCGAGCGATCTTGAGAGCGTCAGTATTTCCTGCAGTGTCTGATGTTCTAACTTGCTAACCTTGTCAACAGTTGATACACAAAGTTCGCAGTGGTATGACCGTCCAGGAGGCTGTGGACGACATCGTCATTCGCGGCGTCAGCGAACTGCGCAAGAATGCCTTCGGCGACGATATCGAGGATGCGAAGAGCCTGCCATGGACGCGCGAGCAGGCGTGGATTCTCATGAAGCAGCTCTCGAAGCAGCCCGAGGTATGGCGGAGTTGAGTGAAGAGATGAGATGTGCAGAGCTGAACGCCAGTGGTAGATCTCGTACCATGAGGTCCTCATGGACTTCCCGTTCAAGGGTGACGAGACTCCCCTGCGCAACATGGAGCATGCCGAACTCATCAGCATCGGCACG
The DNA here is from genome assembly GCA_008973685.1 of Trametes sanguinea. NCBI lineage: Eukaryota > Fungi > Basidiomycota > Agaricomycetes > Polyporales > Polyporaceae > Trametes > Trametes sanguinea. Next base: position 2,276,052 of record WAHA01000006.1, read on the forward strand.
ATCAACGGTAAGCCTCATCCCCCTTCACGCTCTCCACGCGCGCAACCTCTAAGCCTTCCCATGACACAGGCCGCCCGTCGACGATCAAGCCCGGCAAGCCCGTGTACAAGTACGTGTTCGAGCAGCTCGTGCAGGACCCGACGTTCCAGGCGACGCAGGACATCGCGTTCAACGAGAAGGTGATCGCCGCGGCGGAGGCGACGGTGCGCGCGTGCGAGGAGGAGCTCATCGCGCTCAAGGACGTCGACGCGGCGACCGCGAGCTGGTGGGGCTCGCAGCGCGTCGTCGAGATGCGCGCGCACCACCTCCTGCGCAAGATGCGCGCGGCGCAGACGAAGGTCGAGGACCTCGGGCGGCAGAACGAGCAGCTCAAGAAGGTGCTCGCGCGGGCGAAGGTGCGTTCACGCAGCGTGCTTGTTCGTGCAGGGATGTGGACTGACGTCGGACGCAGGCTCGGAAGGAACCTTCGCGGGGTTCCAGCTGGATCGGTTGGTGAACCATCAAGACGTTGCATCTGCGCATGATGTTCTTCACCTTCGCTCGACTTCATTAGACCATTGTACTTATCATACACACGACGCTATCCGTATATCCACAGCTCTTCCGCGATCCATCACGAAGTGTCACACCGCAGCCTTCGTATCGGCGTTGCGAACGTTCGGACTACACTACTCACGACCCGGGAACCGCTGCGGTGACTATACCCGTCGCGGCCGGCACCGTCGCCATGCCCTCCCGGGGCGAGCTTGGGAGTGTGCGTCGACGGTAGTTACATCCGTTGATCGCGTAGCAACGCCTTCCCTGCGAGCTTGCGGTCTTGAGAGCCACCCGTATCATGTATCATCCAACGTTCACCGCTGAATACTGCGGGAACTGCGGGCCAGCACGGTAGCACCGATGAACGCTCCAAAGCAGGCGCGACGTCTGAAGTTCGCATGTACTGACCGTAGACCTACCTCCTTGCAACCCACACGCGCAGCGGGCTATCCAAGTTTAGTCCTAATCCCCTTTATTCTCCCACTGACCGCGGGTGATGACGAGTACGTAGCGAGCGAGGATGGGTGGGCGGGTGGGTACACTGGGTACAGCGGGGAGAGATGACGAGCTAAAAAGGTAATAGTAGTACATCGAGCGACTCGCACATGCATCGCGCACGCGCTCTGCTACAGTAGCTGAAATGCGCATGTGAAGGAATTCAAAGAACGGGGGAGGGGGCGGCACGGAGAGCAAGTCGGCTGGCACTCTGTGAATACGCGGAGGGTGCGTGTACTAAGGGAGGTGGGAGGAGGAGGGACGGTCTAGCAGTTGTAATAGGGAGGAACTCATCAACGAAGGCTATGTTCTTGGTGCGCGAAGGGAAGAGCTATGTGCTAGAAATGTGTGCGAACGGAGAGACCGAGTCCAAAGAGACGAGACGAAAAGAAACGGAAACGAAGAGCGGACGGACGACAATGACGACGAGACGCGGCGAGCGGTGCTGGGGCGGTCGTGTGGATTGTGAGCTTGGGCGACGGGTTTAGACGAAGCCCCGTCCGCCGCGCTTTGCGTCGATTTTCTTGAACCGCTCTTCCTCTTGCCTCTGCAGACAAAACCGACCCGACGTCAGTCACGCACGTTCCCGACAACACGTCACACGCGCAGCGCGCAGCGAATCAGACAAACATAGCAGCAGCGCAACGCGATGAAGAAGCAAACGGGTAGAAAGAGACAGAGACAGAGACGCGCACCTTTTTGATCACACACATCGACGCCAAGAATAGCGCGACGATGATGGCCATGAAGCCGTAGATCTGTGGAAACGGAGGCAGCGGTCAGCATCAGCGCGTCGCATCGCCCGGATCACTGTTCGCGCGCGCTGCACATCAGAGGTGCGGGACGGCTCCCTCTGCGGCTGCTGCGCAAGCGTCGCGCGAATTTGACGAGAGTGCGAGGGTGACTTACGGTCCTGTGCAGTGAAGAGGTCAGGATCGCATCATGGCGCGGGCGGGGGAGGAAGAGGGGACACGTACGAAAAGATGTTGTTCAGCGTGAAGTCCGTGAACGCGGTGAGCGGCGTGACGCAGCGGAAGGCGTCGTCGGTGAGGTTAGCGACGGTCGCCTGGTCCTTGCAGAACGAACCACCGATCGCGATGGTATCGTTTGGCGTGAAGTAGCCGCAGCATTGGAACTGTTTTGCGTCGGATGTCAGCATCTGACTGCAACCTACCTGGCGATGGCCTTCCCCCTTCGCGCACACAGACGGCGGAGAATAGCCCCAGGAGTACGCACCTTGTCCTGTATCTCAATGATCGTGTCGCGCGGCAGGGCGCTGTATACTCCGAAGTAGTGGGCGCGCTCGCCGAGGGTGAAGAACCAGATGTAGGAGCCGACGACGACATCAACGATGGCGTCTGCGATGAGCATCCAGTTGAGAAGCACAAAGCCCATGGTAACGTGGTTCTTCTGGACGACGGCGCCGACGGAGAGGACAAACGTGAGGAGGAAGAAGATACCCAGGACCAGCCCGCCTGCACGGAGGGATACTCAGGTCAATACAGTATACTTGGGAACATGACGGAATGGACGCACCGGTTAGCATCTCATTGCTTAGGGTGAAGTTGAGCATGAGGTTGGGCATGCGCCAGAGCTCGGAGAAGACAATGAGGATGACGCCTGCCACGAGAAGGCAGAGGTCGACGAAGGCAAAAGCACCCATGAGTCGCTTGGACGGCATCTTGGACGGAAACTGCTAGACGGAGTACAGCGAGCGTAGAGACTGCATGGGGATGCGCGGTGGGTGGGCCGGCGTGAGCGCGAGTTGGACGCGGGATATGCAGGCATTGTACGCACCAGAGGGAGAGATATGCTACGGCCTTGCGAGCAGGGGAACGAGTCAACTCGAGAAAGGGAAAGGCGGCCTGTGTACTCTTCTTCCAGAGAGAGCGGACGCGACAGAGGTGGCTGCGGCACCGAAGAAGGAGAGAAGGGGAGACGTTCAACGCCTGAAGGGGGGCGGGTCAGTCGAAGAACGAAGAGGGAGAAGGACGAAGGAAAGAGAGAGAGAGAGAGATGGCGAGAGGAGAGAGAGAGGGACTGACCTGAGACGGGGATGGGATATGCTCTCGGCTGATGGGATGGGTGGCTGCAGAGGCCACGGCTGCAAGGAGGGAGAGACCATAAATGATGCACTCGTCGCCATGGCCACTTTCCCATTTCTTCCTCCCAACACACGGCCCAGTCCTCCGCAGCCTCGCTCTCGCCCTCCGACGACGCGACCCTTCCGAAACGTCGCATTGTCCTCGCCTGCGGTCTCTCAACGCCCGCATTGTGTGTGTCTCTTCGTCCACACGCCCATTATACACACTCTCCCCTTCTCATACCAAACGCCCGGCCGCTGCACCACAGCCTGCGTGCGGTACACACACCAGAGTGGCAGAGCGACCCTCGGCTTCGGCACGCGGCGATCATCGCTGCTCTGTTTCGGCGCCGTCGTCCGCGCGCTACAAATAAGTAATCCTACGTTACATAGCTTTTGATTGATGCCGCAGGTGCGGTATATAGTAAGTGTGTTGCAGCACCCATCATGCACTTGCAAGTAGGCAGCACTCGAAGTAGGGTACAAAGGCAAGCCAGTTGGACATCTCTGATGGCAGCGCAGCGTCGGAAGATGCTGAAAAGGTCGACTACTTGGTCGTACAAGAAGCGGTTACGATGGGGGACAAGGCGAGGGTTGCAATGGCAGCACGCTGACGGCTTTATGGGACGCATAGATTTGCCCCAATCCGGAATGCCGATTTGAGCTGAACGCGTCGCGAACTTTGACTTTTCCTTGCCAACAGCTCTGACGTCGACGTCGGCCAACTCACAAGCCATGCATCCTCCAGATCCCTCGACGCTGCACGGCGGCTCCCTCTTGCTCGCATGGCAGCTCAAAGACAAGCACGTCCTCATCGTCGGCGGCGGTGACGTCGCCTCAGGCCGCATCGAGTCCGTCCTCGTCGCCGACGCCCGGGTCACCCTCATCGCTCCCCGCTCAGGCCTCCACCCGCTCACCCAGCACTTCATCACCAACGCCCCAGACCGCATCACCTACCACGACCGCCTCTTCGCGGGCCCCCAGGACCTCGACGGCGTCGACATGGTCCTCACCGCCATCGACGACGTCGACACCTCCCGCCAGATCTGCGCCCTCTGCCGCGAGCGCCGCATCCCCGTCAACGTCGCCGACATCCCGCCCTCGTGCGACTTCTACTTTGGCTCCCAGATCCGCAGCGGCCCGCTCCAGGTCATGATCTCCACCAACGGCCGCAGCCCGAAGCTCGCCAACATCATACGCAGGCGCATCGAGGCCTGCATTCCCGAGCACGCCGGCGAGGCCATCGAGAAGGTCGGCGAGCTCAGGACGATGCTCAAGGAGCGCGCGCCCGGCGTCGGAGGCGAGGTTGGCAAGCGGCGCATGCGCTGGATGGTGGACGTCTGTTCGTCGTGGGACATGGAGGACCTCGCCGCCTTGGACGACAAGATGATGGCCCGCCTTCTCGACGAAGGCTGGGAGAAGAACCAGGTGCCGAAACTCGAGGACGTCGGTGGCAAGAGAGAGAAGGCCGCAGGTCACTCTTCGACGCAGGCTCTCGTCGGTGCTCCCTGCTGTGTTGGGCTTCGCCGCAGGTGCGGCCTGCACGGCGCTGGTCTTCCTCGCCCGGCGACCTTGACGACTGTCCACGGCGTTCAGCGCACGAACGCGTACAAGAAACGAAGCTTCAAAACGACATGGCGGTATATGACCGCTCGGCATTGGATTATAGACTATAGAGTTGCTCTCGGAGTCTGGAGGTCACCATCATGTCCGCAATCCGCATTGTACCATATCCTCGCAATCACATTCTAGTTCGTTGCTCTCATACCGCTCTCTGTCGTGTTTGCGTTGGTAGCACAGGTTGAAGCCAAGTTTCTCAACAACATGAAGTGCACGCTTGCATGATCTACGCAAAGTGTATAGTTTTATAGATAAGATAATTACCACGGACCGTAAGTAGCCGAGATGACCGAACGGTCCTCACCCAGCTCACCGACTCCTTTGTGCCTCCGGATCCCAGCCCGTTGCAGCAAAACTTCAGGAGCAACGCTACTCGATGCCATTGCTCTCACTCCCTCTACGCGCAACCCGTACCCGTCTCCTGCTCCCTCGTTCGCTCACCTTCACGCGCACAATGTCTTCTTCGATCTACGTCCTCCCCGTCGACCCCACCTCGCCCTCCACGCCGTCCGCCGCCAAAGCGAGCGGCGTGGACTGCCGCGAAGCTGTGGCACACCGCCCCCGGGGCGGCGAAGGCGAAGGCGGGGACAACGCACCTGTTCTACGGCGAGTCCGCGGTGACGGCGCTCGCCTCGCTCGGCGAGAAGTTTGCGCAGAAGGCGTGCGCGGAGAGGCGGGAGGTCGTGAGGAAGGCCGTCGGGAGCGCCGTCAAGAAGGTGCGCGACCTCGGGGAGGACGTGCGCGGGAGCGAGGTGCTCGTGGACGCGTCTGCGGACGCGCACGCCGCTGGTGAGTACGTGTCCGCTCCGGGGTTCTGCCACCCATCCAGTGGTGGGATCGTTCGGGGTGTCATTAACGCACCCGTGCGTGTGGGTGTGCATGCTAAACATACGCCTGCGGTCTCGCAGCTGTCGCCGCCCACCTGGCCGCGTACAAGTTCACGCTGAAGACGAAGCCCGCGTCCCCGTTCGACCCGCGCGTGGGCTGAGGCGCAGCCCGAGCAGCTGCAGCTCGCGCCGCTGGCCAAGGACAAGGACTGGGAGACGGGCGTGGTGTACGCGAGGGCGCAGAACCTCGCGCGCACGCTCATGGAGCTCCCTGCGAACATCATGACCCCGACGGTGAGTGCGCGAGACGCTGTGTGGGCTGGAGCGTGTACCAGGTTCGCGTGGGGCTAATTATGTGCGGTGGGTTGTGTGTGCGTGCTAGGCGTTCACGGAGCGCATCAAGGCTGAGTTCGCAGGCGTGCCGAACGTGGAGGTGATCGTCCGGGATGCTGGTACGTCGTGCTGTGCGGCGTTTGTAGCGCGAGATGAGGCGGCTCACGATTGTCGTTTTGTACTGCACAGAATGGGCAGCGCAGAAGGGCATGGTACGTCCCACTCTCACCCCCGTCCAAGGGGTCCGCCTCGAGAGCCTGCTCACGTATGTGCGAATCCATGTATAGAACACCTTCCTCTCCGTGACCAAAGGCACCTCGGAGCCCGCCAAGTTCCTCGAGATGTAAGTCCCCGCCGACCGCATCCTCCGCCTGATGCAGCGACTCATCTGACCACGCCTGCCTTGCAGCCACTACACGGGCGCCGCGCGCGACGCGACGCCGCTCGTGTTCGTCGGGAAGGGCATCACCTTCGACTCGGGCGGCATCTCGCTCAAGCCCGCCGCGGGCATGTCGCTCATGCGCGGCGACATGGGCGGCGCGGCGACGGTGTGCGCGGCCGCGCTCGCGATCGCGCAGCTTCCAGGTCCCGATCAACCTCGTCGTCCTCACGCCGCTCACCGAGAACATGCCGGGTCCCGCTGCGAACAAGCCTGGAGATATGTGCGTGCCGTTTCTTTGCGTTGTGCAATGTGCGCGGTGACGGTGCTGTGGGGATGGAATGCTGAGCAGGGTGTGTTCACAGTGTGTATGCGATGAACGGGAAGTCTATCGAGATTGACAACACCGATGCCGAGGGCCGCCTGATCCTCTCCGGTATGTGGAACGCTTTTGCGTTGTTGGGCGGAGGATGCTCACCCACTGCCAGATGCAATCTACTACGGCTCGACGGAGTACAAGCCGCACACCCTCATCGACGTCGCCACGCTTACGGGGTAAGCCACGCCCGTCACTTACTGCAACCACCATCGCTCTAACCGACCGTCGCACAGCTCCATGGATTACGGTCTCGGTGAAGTCTACTCTGGCGTCTTCACCGTAAGTCCCCTTTCGCTCGCTCAGAGCACGCACGGACGACCCTGACCGAACGCACCGCACAGAACTCGGACTCGCTCTGGAACGAGCTGCAGCGCCGCGGGCGAGCGCGAGTACGACCGCTTCTGGCGGATGCCGCTCGACGAGGAGTACGGCCCGCAGATCTACTCGTCCAACGCCGATCTCTGCAACGTACGTCCCCTTCACTCCGCTCCCTCTCCCTTGCCCTAGGTAAGATTCTAACGGACGGCCGCCGTGTTCTGCAGACGGGGGGCAAGCGCGCGGGTTGCTGCACCGCTGCGCTGTTCCTCAAGTCGTTCGTCGAGGGCGTCGAGCCCGCCGATGGCACCGAGGAGCCGTCGGTGCGGTGGGCGCACCTGGACATCGCTGGGTCGATGGAGGTGCGTTTGGCTCGTGCGGTACGCGCCGGCGGCCGTTGAACTGAACCGGTGTCTTTGTTGCAGGCTTCGAGAGGGTACGCGTACCAGGAGAAAGGCATGACTGGTCGCCCGACGCGGTACGTGTCTGTGCTTGTGTTCATATGAAGGTTGCGGACGTTCATGATGTGGGTCTTCGACACTAGCGCGCTCATCGAGTTCGCTCGCCGTTTGGCGCAACAGTGAATAGCAGGGAATGTGCTTTGGTTATTGCTCTGATCACGCTGTCGTTGAGTATCGTAGATCGGTTCGTGGCATTCTATACACTTGTCTCGCGGGCGCAGGCCTGCGACAACATCCTCACAGTACTTGGTTGGTTCATCTGAGCGGATCACCACATCTCTGCAACGCATGACTCTGAGCCTTTGTCATACGGAGCCGGTACGTTATGAAATGTCTAGCTACAGTACGAGATTCGCGGGTGCGTTGGTCATGATAGAAGCGGCGAGCCTTGCTGACTGGGGAGTGCGGCGGAGGCGGGGCAAGGCTGTCGCGTCGAAGACGAGTCGAAGGCGCGCGAACCCGGTGGGCAGTGCGAGCCTTCCGAGCGGCGAGCGAGCGTCCAGCGATGACTCAGAGCGCCCGTCCCATTAAGCGCCCACTATATAAGCACGGCAGCGAGTTCATCCCACATCATCGAATCCCCCCTCGTCACCCACTCAGCAACTCTTTCCCCGCACCGTCTGCCCACTCCTCTAGACTATCTACCTTTTCTGCGAAACAAAACAGCTATCAGCATGAGCACCGCAGACTGGGACAGCAAGCTTGTTATCGGCCAGAAGGCCAAGGCCCCGAAGGTTACCCGCAAGGAGACCGATCTGAATGGTACGCCACTTGCCTCATTCTGTGCAGCAAAGAGAAACGTGTGCTGACATGGCGGTGTGCTAGCTGTATGTACATAGCGCTCGCAGACATATGCAGAACCTGAACTGATGATGTGCGCTGGCGTAACAGGCTCGGAGGGCAGGCGCTGTCGTCGGGACTGAGAAGAAGGTCACCGGGGGCGTTAACAAGGCCCACATGGGTACGTACTAACTAATGGTCCCTTGACATGTTCCCGCAGTGCTCATCTCGAATCTTTGACATGTATGTAGGCACCGACCACCAGAGAATAGCGAAGCTCGACCGTGAAAACGAGGTCGCGCCGCCGCCGAAGGTCCCGCCCTCGGTCGGCAAGGCGATCCAGCAGGCGCGCATGGAGAAGCAGCTGTCCCAGAAGGACTGCGCGCAGAAGATCAACGAGAAGCCCAGCGTGCTCCAGGACTACGAGTCCGGCCGCGCGATCCCCAACCCCCAGATCCTCGCTAAGCTCGAGCGCGTGCTCGGCGTCAAGCTCAGAGGTGCGTTGTGCCCATCGATCTGTGCGTGAGGTGGCGTGCTGACGGGGCTGTGATCTGCAGGAGCCGACATTGGGAAGAAGCTGGAGGGACCGAAGAAGTCGTAGGCTGGTCCCTCCGTGCTCGTGAGCCTATGACGGACTGTCTTCCTTGCCCACCCCCCTGATTACCTCCGTACTGCGTCATGATGTCCGCCTGTGTTTGTAGAGTTTTCGTCGCATTTACCTAATCGCATGCAGTTGTGTACGTTTTGGACAATCGGTGTGTCCGGTCTCGCTTGATCCTCGTGTGCATCTGTGAAAGGAGGCGTAACCACGTTGCGGGACATCTGCATCGTGCAGTATGATCATCCCGTTCATCCATATCCATGGTCGGTAACTGGACTGGTTGTGGATGGGGCGATGGCCTGCGATGATCCTCATGATCGCATACTAATAAATATCCATGGTCGGTAACTGGACTGGTTGTGGATGGGGCGATGGCCTGCGATGATCCTCATGATCGCATACTAATAAGACTGAGGCGTCATTACGCTCCGAATTCACTGCTACCACGAGCCAGACAAGCTATACACAGGCTGTTCGCACCCGAGCAGGGGAGAATACTAAGCATAATCAGGGATGAATGACTGCAAGAATAGAATACAAGAGGTCGGATAGCACGTCGATACAAAGCAACACCCTCGTCGAAAACCAGCTTGGCCAGGTACGCGAACCACTCATGGTCAGATAGGTACAGCCTCATGCGCCCTGCTCTGCATCGCCCGAACCCTACGACGCGTAAATCTGTCAGCGAGGTAAACAAAACCGGAGACAAGAGCAGCAGCGCACATAGGTGATGTAGTCTGGGCTTTCGCACGCTTTGTACTCCTTCAGGAGCTCTTCTGCAGTCGCGCTGGCGATTGTGAGATGGTCAGATTCCAATGATCGTAGAGCAGGAGGTAGCGAGGACGTGAGAAAAAGACGTACCGCGCATCGTCGAACTCCTCGAGGCCGTTTTCGAACATCTTCTCTTTCTTGTACTGCTCGACGAAGGCGTTGCGCCGCCTGAGCCGGTCGAATTGGTCGATCATACGCTTGAAGAGCTGTAGCAAACACCGTGACTCAATCAGCCGGCCAGAACACCAGAATGATTGGACAGAGTGGCAGACTGACAGACGCGACGCTAGTGTGGTTGGCAAGCATGAGCCCGCTGACGCGGTGATTCGTCTGTACGTAAGGCGAGCGGCGCGTCAGTGCGACCTGGATCGAGGCGGGTCCCCAGGGGATGAAGTTGGCAAGTTGCCGCTCCCGGATGCGAAGTAGGGATTGGTGGACCTTGAGAGACGAGGTGAGCGATTTCCGGTTAAGTTCGACAGTCGCGTTTACAAGACAGCAGTACTCACATCGGTCGGGTCAACATCACCCTGGATGATGTTGAGGATGGAGATGTAGCAGGCGGTTTTGCTAGGGGATGTTGACACCATGCAGTTCTTGGGCTGTAGCAGACGGCGCATCACATCTAGCACGGTTGTGCGACGGATCGGCTTCGCCTGTGACCCTTCGCGTCAAAACCCCTCTCTCCATGGACTCATTAAGGGCCCCGTACCTTGTCAATCTGATCGCTGGTGAAGGGAGTATATGAGGTCATGAGGAAGTGGCATCGGGGTGTGGGTATGAGAGAGGCGATGATTCCGACAAGGTCGTTGTTCATATAGCCTGGGTATCGGAGGGTTTGTGTGCTCGCCGCCATCACAGTTGAGACCTACTCTCCCAGTCAATGTCGTACAATCATGATCAGACAGAAGAGGACGCACGAGCTGGTTCGTTTGGTCAAAACTGGGTGTCTGAACGTGCAGCCTATCCGCAGAAATGCGCGTCAAGGCGCCGTTGTCTAGCACAACGACGGAGTCGGCATGGTTTGTTAGTCGCTTCAGAGTGAGCATCGCGTTGTATGGTTGCACGACGACATCGCCCTCTTGTGCGTTAGGAAAGACGGAGTACGTTTGGATGAGCTTCTTCGGAAACTTGTCGTTCAGCCGCTCGAGCAGGAAAGACCCAAGTCCTGAGCCCGTTCCGCCTGCTATTGAGTGCATGAGCATGAATCCCTGTGTCATGGTTATTACTACATTCATTCGGGATGGTTTTGCAGGGGCTCCTGACCTCGAGCGAGTCGCTACCCTCGGCTTCTCTGTCGACCATTTCCATGACCTCTTCGTATATCCGTTCTCCTGCAGAGTAGCCTTGCGCCCAGTTATTACCTGCTCCTCCTCCATCTTTCGAAACAAAGATATTCTCCGGGTTGTAGAGATTCGCGTATTGTGACGTCAATATGCCGTTGATTACCTGTAGCAAGATAGGTTGATACCTCCGCGCGATGAGCATCACAATCAGGTTGGCGTACCCGAGGTTCGAGATCGACGAGGATGGCTCGAGGAATGTAGTGCTCATCGTCCGCCTGATAGAAGAATACGTCCTTGCGGTCCCCTCCCTCAGTCGCCCACTCCTCAAGGATGCCTTCCTTGTTGATGCCATGCTCAGCGCATAGCCGCTGCCAGAAGACGGAACCCACTTGAGAACGCCGATTAGCACGTGCTGCGGTGCTACCAGGGAGTACGGGTGGATTGCGCACTTTGGTTGCCGCACTGGCCTAGCTGTACGGTCACAATTTCCCGTGGCATGTTGAAACAAAAAAGACCGATAGGACGACTAGAGATACAACGGCAGGAGAGACAAGGAGGGCGGTGGCATGAGAACGCGCCGTGCTTGAAGGAGAACAACGCGTCGAGGGACGCGTATGTCACACGAGTGAGATGTGTGACCGAGGGGTGTGACTTGGCGCAGGAGGAGAAGGGAGGGACGGGCGTCTAGCTGGTTTGGCCACAGCTCTTCAGTGAGCGAGCAGCCGCGGGTCCCAGCTTGTCTCGCATCTCCTGCTCTTTTCTTCCCGCCACCCGCCCAATGCCCCCCTCTCTCTCAGCTAGAGACTCTCCAAGGAACCACCATGGCCGTCGCCGCGCAGCCCGTGGCCAGCTCGCTCGCTCGGGCTCTCTTTTCGGCACCCTCAAAAACCTAGTCACCGCGCCCCTCGCCTGGCTCTCGTCTCAGGATGACTTCGAGGACACCCCAGGCAAGCGTAGGCGCACCGCAAGGGCTGTCGAGCGTGTTGAGGACTCGGATGAGGAAGATCGCCCGACGGCCAAGAGGAAGAGGGTAGACAGCCCCGAGACCTCGCCGCCCCCGCTCTACCCAGCCTACGCGTTCCACCCAGGGCTACCTCGACGTCCCCGAGGACCTCATACCCAAGCAAGTCGATCCCCCGTCAGCGACTCACTGCACCGGCGAGCAACTTACGCTCGTCGTCTTTCACTCCTTCGCTCTCGGTGCCGGCCATGCAAGAGGCGCATCTGGTCCCGCAGGACCGCATCACCCGCCATCAGCGCGTCATTTTCCCAACCCGCCGCCATCCAGCGCACGCAATCCATGGATCCTCCAGCCTATCGCGCCATATCGCTCTCCCGCGATGTGTCGATGGACGGGAGGTCTCACTGGCTCCGCGACCCGTGATGTCACCATGTCGCCTACCCGCCAGACCCCTTTCAGCTCCGTTCGAGGAGTTCTTTGACCCCACAGCCATCTGGTCAAGCATTTGGACCGACCCCGCAACACAAGGGTAGGGATGCTTCGGAACCGCCGCCTTTGGCGGCCCTTATGTCGAACCCGGTCTTCGTAAAGCCGCCACCACAGCTCCAGCATACTCAGCCGGAGCAGCCTGTGACCACTCTTGGCTCCCTCGCAGGGTCAAAGGGGCACACAGTAAGTATCAATTGTCTTCCCAACGAACAAGATGGCCCGCTTGCCTGCAGAAAGCGTACAAAAAAGCCGGAAACAATTAGACGTAGTAACGGAGCAAGTCTCGATTTGGGCAAAAGCTGTGCACTTAGGCTCCTCGGATCGATTGAGGGAACATTGTGAAAACATTGGGAATACCGCATGTTTTCAGCATGTTCTCGCCGTGTGAGAGCCTAGATCAGAGCGATGGCCGTTTGATCAGTGTACTCGTTACATGCGCTGGTCTTCCTTCTGCGGGCCTCCAGGGTAGCATTCCGTTGTGGCGGAACAAAATGCTAACAATATGCTCTTCAGGGTCGCACTCCTATGCGCCAGCACAGTGGACTATTCCTCGGTGCTCGCCCCGGATCCATTGCTGAAAGCAGTTCGACCCGTACGTATATTGTCGTTCCCGATACGTCCTTGTTACTGATCAGCACTTTCATAGCTTTCATTGCCCCTATCAATGCCGCAGAGAAAGCCTTGCATGACCTTGATGTTTACAAGACACCGCTGCTTCCATCCCGCCTTCGCGGCTCTCAGACCATCCCTGATATGTTCAAGCCAAAGAAGCTGCATACGCCTGTCCTGATGCGTTCGGAGCGCGAGCACAAGCCGCGCCTTGGTACATCAGAGAAAATGAAGGACAGAGAGCAAGCGACTGCTGCCAGGCCATATGCAGGTCGCAGTAGCATGAAGAAGATGCTCGCCAAGCGCAAGATGGAGGAAGAGGAGGAGCTCAGACGGGAGCGGGCCAGCGCGATTGAGACTGACCAAGATGAGGAAGCTGATGAACAACGCAACGCTACCGCCCAATCTGCCGAGCTAAAGCAGGCGGAGAACAAGGTTCCGAATGTCACCATTCCACCCCCTGAGCCCGCGCAACCTGCCCGTCCTATCGGCGGTCGTGAGCAATCTTCGCTGCGTGTTCGGTCGCACCCGCGTCGGCCGTAATCACATTGCACGACCGGTCTCGAAAGGGAGGAACCGCTTCTCCGCTGCATTCGACGATGACGAGGGCGATGATGCCATGCTTGATGAGGGTCGCGAGCAGAAGGCTGCTGAAGAGCCTAAGAAGCTCCCGACCCTCTTTGAGAGCCCTAAAGGCTTCTCTTTCGCTCAAGAGGTAGGTGCAATTACCGCTATTGTTGATGTACAAACTCTGACAGACCTTGCCTGCAGAAACCGCCTATTGCGCAATATGCAAATGCAAAGGAGCCTCCGATCGCTGCCTTGCCGTTTTCGCTCACCATCCCCAGCGCGTCTAGTGCACCGACGTCTGCACCTCCTGCCCAGCCATTCTCCTTCGGTGAGCCTCCCAAGGCTTCGCCACCTGCACCCACGTCGCCGAAGAAGCCTGAGGCATCAGCAGCGGGAACTAGCCTCTTCCCGGCCGTCCCGTCGATATCGCTTGTCCCTCCGAGCCCGGCTCCTCCGAAGCCTGAAACGTCGGCATCCGCAGACACGGGCACGACCTCTTCGATCCCGAACTTCTTTGCCAACTCGTCCATCTTCTCAAAACCAGGTGTGAATATTGCACCGCCTGCTCCCGCGTCGGCTGTTCCTCCTACTACCAACAACGCTAGCGAGAGCACGAGCAAGATCGACAGCCCTTCAGCTCAGTCGACTACTCCTTCAGCGCCATTCTCCTTCGGTGGCAAGTGCGGCGCCTCCCTTGTTCGGCAACACTGCACAGACACCGTCGCAGAAGGAACCTGAGCCAGCAAAGGAGGAGCCGAAGCAGCCCGCCCCGTCTCTGTTCGGGACGGGCAGGCTCTAGCACCCCTTTCTCCTTTGGCAACACGACCACGTCTGCGGCGCCAAGCACCTCGACGTCCGTCGCTCTTCGGCTCTTCGTCCGCATCGGAACCCAAGGAGGGTGCCACGGTGCCTTCTGCGAGCTCCTTCTTCGCCAGTCGGCCCGCCTTACCTGCTCCGGAAGAACCGAAGACGACGCCGTCTGCTGGGGCTCTGGTTCCCGTTTCTGCACCCGCGAGCACGCCGTTCTCATTTGGTGCACCTGCGAAGCCAGCTGAAGCTCCTGCATCTTCGCCCACTCCCTTCAGCTTCGGCACCCCGTCTGCGAGTGCAGCTCCTGCACCGCCTTCCGCATCTTCTGCTCCCTTCACCTTCGGTGCACCCAAGGCCGAACCTCCAAAGGAGCCTGAGAACAAGCCGCTATTTGGCGCGGAGCCGCCGAAGTCGCTGTTCGGTGCGCCTGCGCCCTCTCCTTCGCCATTTGGTGGGAGCCAACCCGCCAGTGCATCTGCGTCCGCGGAGACGGCGCCAAAGAGCCCTTTCACTTTTGGCCAACCAACTCAGACCGCATCTTCTACTCCAGCCATCGAAGCGCCCAAGCCCATTTTCCCGTCGAGCTCCTCCGGTGGTTCTGGGGGATTCACTTTTGGTGCGCCAGCTCCTTCGACTTCAGCGGTTCCTGCGACCCCGGCCAAGTCACCATTCTCGTTCGGCGCTTCACCAGCCACTCCTGCTGCGAGCACGACGGACAACAAGCCTGCCTTCTCATTTGGCGCACCCTCTCCCGCGCCTCAGGCATCGGCGCCGACGACGCTCTTCGGTGGACCGTCTTCGGGTAGCGATGGTGCAAATAAGCCGTTCGCCTTTGGAGCCCCTGCGCGAGCTGCTACGCCTCCCAAGGACGAGAACGAGATGCGCATGGAGGAAAGCCCGACCCGCAACGGTGGCATGGACATGAATGGTCACGAGCAGTCCAAAACCATCGACTGGGTTCACGTTCGGTGCACCGAGTGGCTCGTCCGGCATCTCGCCGTTTGGGCAGCCGAGCCAGCCCGCTGCGTCACCGTTCTCCTTCGGTGCGAAGACAGAACATAAGCCAGAGCCCAAGCCTGCGGCGCCATTCTCGTTCGGTACGAGCACTTCCTCGGGAGGTGGCTTTGGCTTTGGCCAGAAACCTGCGGAGAACACCCAGTCTCCCATCTCTCCCGCGCCTTTCGGGTCCTCTGTGCCGTTTGGCCAGGCGGCGGCCCCTCCTGCGCAAAGCGCTCCTTCCTTCTCCTTTGGTGCGACCTCGGGAGGGTTTGGCCAGTCCGCGTCATCGACCCCGGCGAGCCCGTCGACGTTCGGTCAACCTGCGCCCTTCTCGTTCGGCACGCCCACGTCGGCTACAGCGCCCTCGAACCCGTTCGCTTTCGGCAGCCAGCCAGCGTCTCCAGCCACCAGCAACACAGGATTGCCTCAGCCGCCTGGCTCGTCTGGTGGACCTACTGGTTTCTCATTTGGCCAACCGAGCCCCGCAACGACGCAGCCGCCCGCTTCGCCATTTGGAGCCGCACCTCCTGCTCCTGGTGGCGTTTCCTTTACAATCGGTGCAGCGGCCCCGCAGCCACAGGCTGCCGCGGGTGCGCGCGCTATCAAGAAGCTTCCTAACCGTAGGGGAGGGAGGCGTTGATCCCTTCTGAGTGTTCCCCCTATGTTATTCCCCGTGCCCTTTCTTGCAAGAACATTCACATGCAACACAACACAACATACACACCATATACATTATCGATCGTCTGTCAGCTCGTTATCTTTTCCTTCTCCCCTCTATCTCACTCGGCTACCGTGTGCGCCACCTCACCGTCTCTCATCGCATCCACTAAAGCTTTCATTTCTCTTCTCTTTCTCTCGCGATCTGGTTGTTCAACACTACGCTATCTGCTCGCATTTGTTCACGGGGACAGTCCCGTTCATTGATTCTTCTCGAGTCGTCATCATCATCTGGCTGAAGGCCAGCATCATCGCACGTAGCATCACATCTGATCATTGCATCGCATCCACAGTAGCTAGCAGTTAGGTAGGTAGTATTAGGTAGGTTTCCAAGTCTCGTAGATAGCTAGTCTCTTTTTCTTTCGTCGCTCCCCACCCCAGGCTGAAGGCCAACCATCATTGTCGAGCATTGCGTAGTATACTTCTGCACCTGTTGTGCGTACATAGGTCTATGTCGGAGTAGTCAGGCCCTTGAATGGTCGTCATCCCTATGGCGTTCCCGATATGTAATCTCTCTTTGCTTCCTGAAGCCAGCTTCTCACGAGGTGCGATACTTCGAAGCGCATGGGTATGTGGTTGGCGCATCTTTCGAGTAATCGTGTGAGGGAGGTTGCCACTTTTCGTCAGTACTACCTTTTGCGCTCCATGACGCTGAACTATTCTCCTTCGCTATCCCTCTTGACGTAGACAGCCAAGCGGCTCTCGAGCGCATGTGGTTAACCTGAGACGCCATTACGCCTATGACTAATGAAGGTTCTGACATTGCCCGGTGGCACGCCGGTGCGACACCCTGCATAGCGTTTGACTAGTATGGGGCGCATGCCCTGGCTGCACGCTAGTGACAAGGTCAGTACAGAACTTCTCGTCTACGTGGCGATTATCTTACCGTGAAGACCTGAAGGTAAGAGACCTCCTCCGCATATCCATTAGCTAGATAATTCGCTCGTTTCAGGTTGCGGAGCGATCCGAACTGAATGATAGCACTACCAACTTGAATCTATTACTGACCTTGCTAGCAATCCCCAACACGCATAGGGTTAGCGGCGATCTGCTTCCCATTCTACCTGTCACTATCTGTGCCTATGTAAGGCAGCGGAGACTCGACGAACACACGGAGGGGTCAAATAGGGTAACTCTTGCCCCATCATCTCACAGGCGGAGATTTGCGACCCACCTACCGGCGTGCCATACACTTGTAGGGAGATATAACAGTGAGTTCGCCGTTCTGCGCGTTGGTTACTAGATACTTGAACTGCTTTTACTCACAGATCGTACGTATTCGCCCCGTGGAGTTGGTGTGATCTCGGCCGCTTAGTCAACAGTTGCAGAATAACCTCAAATCGATATGGTTACTCGTTAACTGCTCATGGACCTTGTGATATAAGGAATCCGTTGCACCGACGAGTACTTAAACGGTCCAGAGCGAGGTCGCACATTACACCCGCAAGAAAGCTCCAAATGTTCACCTTCACTCTGCTTTCTCTCGCCATCGCCAGCGCCCTCGTCGCCCTCTTGCTCGCCGCTTGGAAAGCCAAAGCGAATCGCGACAATGCTCATCTTCCGCCTGGCCCTCCATCCGACCCACTCCTTGGACACTATCGTATATTTCCTCGGTCCTACCAAGCCGAAGTCTTCTTCCAATGGTCCAAAATATATGGTTCGCATGATGTTGTGGGTCTGAACGACATCTCACCACCGCCGTAGGGGATGTATTATACCTTGAAGTCCTCGGTCGCAAGATAGTGGTCGTTAACAGCTACGCCATTGCCAAAGAGCTCATGGACAAGCGTAGCGCAAACTACAGCGATCGGCCTGTTTTCCCACTCTTTATGAAGTGAGTCGTTTGCCGTATATGCAGTCCTAGCGGCTCAACCCTTGATTTGTGTAGTCTAGGATGGAGTGTCAGCGTCACTTTCCTTAAGTACGGCCCTCAATTCTTCAAACAACGGCGGATTTTGCAGCAGTACTTCAGCAAACAGGAAGTCGCTCGCTTCCGCCCCATCCACACGGAAGAGGCACACAAGATGCTGAAGAACCTACTCGATCGCCCGAAAGACTTCGACTGGCTTATCCGTCGGTACGCTGCTTGACGGCTGCTACTATACGTAATACTCTCGCTGATCGGTAGCCCCTGCCTCAGATTTGGCGCTGCCGTGATCATAAAGATTGCCTACGGGCACGAGATCGAGTCTGACGACGACGCGTACATTAAGATGACAGAGAACGTTTCGCTTGCGCACGTTGACGCTGGAGATCCTGGCACCGCTCCTGTGGACTTCTTTCCCTTCCGTAAGTGACTCCCTGCCAGAACGGTGTGGACATCGCTTACGTCTATCTACAGTACAACACCTTCCATGGTGGTTTCCAGGATGTTGGTTCAACCACGTCGTTCACAGTGAGATCCTTCATTGCCAGTATGTGAGGTGGTTGGGATTTACGATTCCTTCCGTTTGTTAGAATGGCACTGGGCTATCCGTCAATTTCATGACTATCCATTTGAACAAGTCAACCGACAGATGGTACGTTGCGCCGGGTTCTCCTCCGAAGCGTCGAACGGCACTGCTCACTCGTTTGCATCAGGCTGAAGGCTGCGCGAAACCCTCATTCTTGTTGAGCTACCTTGAGGAGTTTTCCAAACCCAACTACCAAGGAGAGCATAGTCTGAATGATCTGAAGCATGCTACCGGTGCAATTTACGCCGGTGGTGCAGAGACCGTAAGTTCTGCCGCGTCCGTTCATAGTCCTTGGTTGCACTGGTGTTGAGGCGGTTTGTTGACGGCACAGACCTATTCAACTATCAACACCTTCATACTAGCGATGGTCCTCCATCCACAAGTTCTCCAGCAGGCGCAAGAGGAAATAGACATGGTTGTTGGGTCGAAGCGATTGCCCGACTTCGACGACCGCGAGAACCTTCCGTACGTCGAAGCGATCTTCCAGGAAGTGCTCCGATGGCGGCCTGTGGTCCCCATGGGTAAGCAATCTGACAGCAGCCCTCGAAGAGAAGCTGACAGTCTTCTCCGAATAGGGATTCCGCATAGCACGATGGAGGACGATACTTATGACGGCATGTTCATTCCTAAAGGCACTATGGTGTTCGCAAACGCGTGGTACGTCGACAGTCCTAACGCGCTGCCAAGTTGTGGTGGCCCTGAACCCAGTGATTCCCCAGGAGCATGGCAATGGACGAGCGAGTGTATCATGACGCAGGGTGTTTTAAGCCAGAACGATTCCTTCCAGGGCCTCATGGCGGACCCGAGCCGTTCCCCCACGCGTCCTTCGGTTTCGGCCGCCGGTGAGTAACATGTGGTTTCTACCAGTAAGCGACTGTTGAACGCTGGTCATAGCATTTGCCCTGGCCGCTTCCTAGCCATGAACAGTGTGTGGATGGCTATCGTCTCCCTGTGCGCGACGATGAACATTCGGAAGGCCATTGGCCCTGATGGGATCGAGATCACGCCCTCGGGCGAGTATACCTCTGGGTTATCGTGCTGGCCGAAACCCTTCCCTGCTAATATCCATCCGCGCTCTCAAGAGGCGCGTCGTCTCATATCAGACGCGTGATTCACCGTAGATATCCACCCTCCTGCAGTATTGAACTACGTGGTGGCGTGTGTTACTTGTTGAATCAGATCTGTGCGGATTGGGGAATAGAGAGTGGGATTCAGCGATGCCCTCCACACCGGTGAATCTTGTCGGCCAATGTAATGAACGAAACAGATGTCCATGTTCCAACTGTGTGATGTAATGTCCAAATCCTACACGGCCGCCCACGGGTGGCTCACGAGCCTTTGCACCGATATGAGTGCCTGGTATCTTACGTCCGAGTTCGCGTGGGACATCAGCTCCATCACACGGGTCTTTCCTCCGAGGTCGGTTAATATCCTACGGAAAGCGGGCAATCGGAGGTCAGAATGAATGCGCGACGGGAAGGTAGAGAACTCACTTCTTTCCGCGCTCGTAGTGCTTGACGTATTGGCCGATGTCATGTGAAGCTACGGCAAGTACGGTGGGGTCGTTCGACTCGTTCAAGAGGCGGATCAGGATCCTACCAGGCCACTGTTAGTATTCGACGCCTGTGGACGGCGCGGTGGTTGGCTTACTTCAGAAGCTCGTAATCGTTGTCGTTGAGCTTGGTCGCATTTTCCTTCCAGAAGAGGTCGGATTCGTGCACCGGCGTCCATGACAAGTGTCCAGATAAGAGTTCAGAACGGTACTCAGTCGTATGTCCTATACCGCCGTTTAGCATCTTTACCCTCAGTAAACAAAGGAGCATAACGTACGTCAGACTCTCAAAGCGCGCGCTGAGCTCGTCTCGGAGGAATTGGATATCTTCGACAATATCCTCATCAGTCCATTTTCGGGTAGACAAGTTCTTAGCGAAGGGGAGGAGCTGGGCAACGAGCATGGCCGGGAGGTTCGCTTGAGGCGCCTTGGAGACCAGGTTCTGTAGTTGCAGTATCAGCTGATACATTCCAGGTTGCTTAAGATTCTTTGACTTGCCCTGAAGGTCGCCACAATAACTCGGATGACCTTCTCCTTCGCGGCATTCTGCGCAACAGTCGACAAGGAGGGGTATAATGTCGAAGCGACTACGGAATTGTCAATAAGCCGGCGCGGAACCCAGTGCGATAGACGTACTTCTGGATCTGTTCCGCTACTTCTTGCTCGAAGGTGAGCAGCCATAGGCAGAAGCCTACTTGGTAGCTCATCTGCGGCGTCGGGTTGTGCCTCAATATGTCGACAAGCCTATATGCGGAGCACTGCGCTTAGTTCACAGCCCAACATCTCAGTGCCATTGTACTTACCCCCCAAGCAGAGAAGCATTTGCCCATACTGCCTTTCGGCATTCTGAGCGGGATAGGATTGCCTCCAAACACTTGAACGGCAATATCGCGCTTGTTGGGCGACGGATTGACGACGAAGAGGGCAAGAGTGTTGAGGAAGGGGTGCAGTTGCTGGGGTTGTATGGGCGACTTCTCCGAGCTGCGGATAGCGTTAACATCAAGCAGTTGTATGCACCGTTGATATCGGCATACCTGAGAAGCACAGTCAAGATTTGAGTGGCCTTGAGCTGCACGAAGTCGTCCTGAGAGTCCAATATTCTGATCACAGTGAGAACAATCACAATCAAATGTGTTGTACCACTGTACCTAAGCAGTGGGCCGTATGGTAGCTCAGGGTCTGTCTGAGATGCATTAGTGAACCAGGGTATCCGCTCCTCATGGTCTATCCAGCAATCAATGAGGTTCAGAGACGTACGTGCCCATATGGCATTGTGTTACACATACCGGTGAGCGCATCCGCAATCAAGACCAGTATGCAGGACTGGGTGTCAATCCTCTGCAGCTTCTTGAGCAGCCGGAGATACAGCAGCGCGTACGTCGGGCCGTCGGAGGCGTGCAGCGCCTCGATCTTAGCCCTGGACTGCCGTTCGACCTTCTTAATTAGACTGAGTTCCTCCGAGGTTATGAGGCCCGCGCGTTGGTATCCCTGTAACCAACCCGATGAGCAACCGCTGCTACTAGGTTGTGGAGGTGGCTGAAATGCGCACCTCCCATGGCACAGGCTTCGCGCGAATCTTCGCCGAGTTCTCGTCAAGATACGAGTTCGACACCAGTGAGATAGACATGCTTGACGACGCCGAGGACGGATGGTGTCCGACGGCGACAACAGACGATGGCGGGAGGCAAGCAAGAGCAGGACTCGGCCGCGGTTGTCGGGAGCGGTGACCTCAGTGCTCGCGCTAGAGCTCGAGTTCCCACGCATACCAAATTGGGAAACGCTACTAGCTCGCGCCCGCATTCGAAAATTCAGAAACTCTGGCTTGTCTGCTGCTGGTCTGATGTGGTCTCGAAATGTCGCCTTCCGCGTGCAGACAACGCACGAAGGGTGTGTTCCATTCACTAACAGATACCGTTCGGTGCCTAACGAAGCACTCCAGCAGTGTGTCTGCGTGCCCCGTCACGCTCACTAGCCTCCGTTGCAGAGACTACCTCAACAACCGCCTCACCCGCTCCCTCATCCTCCACGTCCGACGCCGGTAATGCGCCCAACGTTGTCCTGAACGCGGCAGTTGTCCTCAACCGCTCCCCCATCCTCACCCGCACCCCTACGCTGTTCGAGCGCGCTTATTACGCTTACCAGTCACGTATCCAGCGTGCGCTCTTCAACCCCTTCCCGACCGACTTCTACTTCAAGACCGGTTCGCTGCTCGAGAAGAAGTTCGCCAAGGAGGAGAAGCTGCGCGAGCGGGAAGCGTTTGGTGGGCCATGGACACTCAAGCGGCGCAAGCAGGGCCCTACTCAGCTGGACGAGGACGGGATCCTCATTGCCTCGACCTGACCAGACGGAGAACATGGGCGAAGAGCCTATCGAGCCCCCTGCGCCGCGGATACACGAGTCTGACAGGACGGGCGACGTGAAGAGCTTGGACAGGATGGGCGAGCGGAACCTGTACTTACTCATCCGAGCGAAGGACCACACAGGCAAGGAGGTGTGGAGGTTCCCTCAGGGTGGCCTGCAGGAGGGCGAGTTCCTGCACCAGGTATGTGCTGTCAAATCTCCTGTAACGTGTTCAGCTCTCTTGACATACTCGAAGGCTGCGCTGCGCGACCTCCAGGCGGAGTGCGGCGTCAACATGGACACCTGGATTGTAGGCAAGAAGCCTATCGCCGTGTACCAGCCCTCATTACCCGAGAGCGTCAAAAAGACCCTCGGTGGAGAGGTAAGCATCCTCCCAAACTACTCATTGCCACCACTCCTAGCTCACATCTCGCCTCGTCGTGCAGCTGTACACTTTCTTCCTGAAGGCGCACATCCTCGCGGGCCAGGTCCGGCCAGACGGCAAGAATGTGACCGACTTTGCCTGGCTCACAAAACAGGAGATCGAGCCGCGGGTGGAGAAGGACTACTGGGCGAGCGTGAAGGATATTCTATCTGACTTCTAATATATCACACCACCTTAATGTGCTTTGGATCACCCGCTCAACATTAGACCAGCAGTGGCACCCTTTCTTATCATTACAAAGGAACATAAGCTACTCTTCTGCCTTTAGCCTGGGGTGAACACAAGTGAGTGCAGCACTACTTGGGCGGCGCGATGGCCTTGCGGGAGTCGGGACGCTTCAGGGCGTCGTCGAACCTGCGCACGATCACGTCGCACTTCGTCGTCTTGCAGATGTGTTTTGAGTTGGCCTTCACCGCGTCCGAGAACAGCGTCAAGCCGGCAGCACGCTCGACCGCCTCCACAGGCACGACGAAGCTCTCTAGCTTCGCCTCGTCCGGAATGACGGCGTTGGGCAGGACGAAGGCGCCGGTCGAGATCTCAGGGACGTCCGGCCTGGAGGGCGAGGACGGCTTGGAGGCGAGGACGACCTTCGCGAAGTGCGTGGGCACGGAGATGTTCGGCGGGTTGCCGATCACTTCATGGCACTGTGCATGACGGACATGAGTCGGTGCAAAGGGAATTGACCGTCGCTCAGGTACGCACCACCCGCCATTTGCCGTCTGCATCGAGTTTGGGCAGGTACAATGGGATGGTGAAGACGTAGACGTCCGAGAAGGACGAGGTGAGCCGTCTGCACCAGTCCTCGACATACGCCCAATCTAAGAAAATAGTTAGAACGAACACGGCCAGGAACGACGTAAATCGGACGCACAATGCCTGTTGAAGCCGGCACCGACTTGAGGAGCAATGTTCGTCAAGAGGAAGGTCTCATCCATCGCAGCCTGGAACATTATGCAGCGATGAGCACTCATGGACCCACCGCAGAGATAACACGCGATGCACCTACTTGTGACATCTTCGCGTCGGCAGCTGGAACCCTGTTGCATATTCGTGAGCGTTCATTTAACAAGACGTGCCTGTCCACGATGGCAGAACAAGACGCAGACGCACATGTGGCCACGGTCATAACCGCTGCGGAAGTAGTCCGAGAGCTTCGCGCGGAACATGGGGGGAATGGCGGGGTCTTCCACGAACTGGGAGTTCGCGCGGTCGCCAGCTTCGTCGTTGTTTCGCGGCTCGAGCGCGGACTTTCCGAGCGAGGCGAGAGTCAAGTGCTCTGCCGTCTACGGAGGCGCGTCAGGGCTTCTGTGTGTGGCATACCCCGAATGTACTCCTACGTACCCAAGCTGGATGCCGCAAACGGCGGTCATAGCCCGCGACGTATGCACGTCTCACCAGGAGGTCAGATATAGGACCTGTTGCTCTCCTCGATCAATACGGTGTCCAGCTCACGTCCGGGAGTCCATACTACGCACCCGGGTTCCCGTACTTGAGCACCGCGGTGTCGACCTTCATCAGCGAACCCGGCGCGGTCTCCATCTTCGTCCCCTCGCCTGGCTTCACATCGATCACCGGAGGGGGTGGTGCGGTCTGCGTCGATACTGGCGCGGGTACGGGCGCGGGCACCGAGGGCGGGAGCATGTCCCGCCTATTGCGAGCGGACACGGCGGTCGCGACGCCTCCCCCGACGAGCGCGCCGACGGCGAAGACGGCGGCGTGGACGATGGTCGAGCTGGGCATTCTGCCTTTCGAGGCGAAGAAAGGAGACAGCGTGAAGGCGAGAACGCAGGCTGAGGGCCTGCAGCAACCGTTGAGCGAGTTGGTGTTTCCGTTCGGCGACTCGCAGCGAGCTGGAGCTCGCGCTGTGGCAGACGCGATCGACTTTCCAGAGTTTTTCGGACCATCTCGGGCCGCTCAGCTTCCGCCAAGGTACAGAACAAGCGCCCTCACTCTGACGCCCGGGGCAGTCGCGCCACCACGCCGCCACCACGGTAGGGGAGGTCTTGACTCTTTGCATGAGCTTGGCAAGTCTTGGATATAGCAGATAGTCGTTATGGGTAACACACTCGGGTTAGATGCGCAGTCCATCCAATATATACATTCATCTCGCCTGCTCTAATTTGCGCTATCTGATCAATCATACAACCAAGGCTTTACTGGGGGACGGAAGGTAGGAAGGAGGAGGAGGAAGAGAAGAAGGAAGAGGATAAACGGAGCATGAATGCATGTGGGTCAGCTGGGACGTGGATGGCCTATGATACGTGGGGGGCGATGGATGGCGGGTAGATATATACTTGGCATGCAAGAAAGACTTGAAAGACATTCGCAGTAGTACGGGAGAGAAGGCAGGCGGAGATGGACTATAGCTGGGTTTTCAGAATTGGGGAGATAGGGAGGCCGTCGGCAGCGTCTTCTCTCAGAGAAACCTGCCGGGGACGATTAGGGGATGAGGACAAATCGCATGCGGAAGCGTTCTCAGCCAAACTCGTAGTCGTGATCACGAATTTCTCTCAGAAGAACACGACCGCACAAAACCGGAGAATAGCAGCGTATGAGGAAGAGGAACACAGAAGAAGAAAACCGTGAAAGCAGCAGGAGCAGCAGCGAGGCGGAACAATGTGAGGTGGATAACGAGGGTGTTGGCGAATCTGTTTACGAACGGGGTTGTAGCATGCTCAGCAAGAGTTCGTCACAGTCCGCCCGGATCCTGCAGACCGTGTGTTGCTCGTACCAGACCGCACCCTTCAGATCTCCAGCGGCTCGTGCGAGCGAGCCTCGAAGCCGCCGCGGGCAGTCTGACTCTCGCGCCGCTCCCTCCGGGACTCAAAGCCACCCGCACCGGGGCCGCGGGGCTGTCGCACGACGCCAGTGGGGCTGTCCATGCCGCCACCGTTCATGCCGGAGACGCTGGCAGGGAGGGTGGGCACGGGCGGGATGCCATTGTTGCCGAAGGCGCCGTTGTTACCGAACAAGGAAGCAAAACCCGGAGAGCGACGAGAAGGGGAAGAGATGGTCGCATAGCCCTCGCGGAGGTTGCCGTTCGAGGCGCGGGTGGCGAGACGTGGCGCCTGCGCCTGAAGACTCTTCATGTCCGGCATCGACTTCTTCACCCGAAGGGAAGAGGCGGTCATGGGCGACGTCGCCGAGAGATACGAGGACGGCGCACGAGAGAGCGTCTGGCGTGATCCAGGGCCGCCATTCTGTGATGAGCAGCTCAGCAAGGAACTGCCAGCAACATATTGCTCTGCCAACTTACCGCGTTCGGGTCGAAGCGAGTGACCACCGCATAGCGTTCGTCGCCCTCTCCAACGGAGTAGTGGTAGACACCGAGCTTTTGGGCCACGAGGTGGACCACACGTCTCTGCTTTGCGGTCAAGGTTCGGGAGAAGGCAAGCTCATCTCGCATGGGATCGTCCTTGAACAGCAGGATACGGGAGTAGATCTCAAGCGTCGACGGATCATTCAGGTCCAGCTCATTAGAGGGCGACTTCATTCCAGCACCAGGAGAAACCGATGGCAGAGGCGGGGACGCCACCGTGAAAGACTGAGATGTAGGAAGCGGCGGCATCTGCGGAGGCGAGTACTGCGAGCCCTGGTAGACGTTCGATGCCGAGAAAGACCGCTGAGGGGTGAACGGCGTCGGCAGAACGGTGCCATAGTCCTCGTAAGCTGATTGCTGTTGCTGTTGCATGGCCTGCTGCTCCTTCTCCAGTTGCATGGAGCGCATGCGGCGAAGAGCTTTCTCTCTCTCGATCCGTTCCTTCTCGCCGGCCTGGAGAACCTTCTTGTATTCCACCCGAAGCTTGCGGCCCTGAACATCGAAGCCGTTAAGCGCCGCGACGACGGCGTCCGCATCGGCGGCCTGGCGGAAGTTGGCGAAAGCCAGCCCGCGGAACTGGCCCGACTGGTCGAGATGGTAGTTAAAAGCGTAAGGAGTCGGAATCGAGAGCGATGCCTAGTCGCCGTTGGGTCAATGCAGTCCAAGTCGGCCCATAACGAATGCGATGCTCACAATGATGTCAAGCAGAGTCTCACGTTTAACGTTGAAAGGGATGTTCTTTATGACAATCGCCGTGGGTATGATCTCGTCGTCCCCAGGCTGGCCAGGCGCTGCCAGGAGTCATGGGCGGGGCATGCATATGACTCAAGGGCGGCGACCCGTTGGAGGATAGATCAGAGTTGTTGTGGGGCGACAGGGAGCGATTGTCAGGTATACCGGCCGGGTTGTCAAGCCATTGCTGGATGTGGGGATCGCGAGATGAGCTGAGATGTCTATGCTTGTGTGGATGAGAGGGCGAAAACGTACAGTGGGTAGGCCGGCACGAGAGGGCTTGTTCTTGAGTGGAGACTGATTCATGCCGAGGGGGTTATACTGGGACTGGGCGGGGATAGGAGGGGATGTAGCGTAGTGGTATGGGCTTCTACCGTTGCCGCCTGCGTTGCCTTCGTAATCGTAAGTGTCATGAAGACGTTGCTGAGGGGGCTGCGAGCCGAGGGAGAGGGTAGCGACTTGCTGGGCGATGTCCGGGGTGGAGGAGGAGCTGGTCATGATGTCGGATCCGGGTGTGCTGCCTGATAGGAATTAGGAGAGGAGGATACAACGCCGTTCGTGAAGATGACTCGTTAGATGGAAATAATGGAGGAGTTAGAGAAGATGAGGGAGTGGACAATGCACCAGACAGCGAAGATGGTCGTTGATGGAAAAAGTACGCCCGCAAGACAGACGCTCGGCGGTGTGAACTCCTCTGGCGTGCATCCTCTCCTCAGCCAACCGTCGTGGTCCCTCAGGCCTCAGCACACCACGAGGCCGCTCGGTAACCTCGCGAGCCCCTTCGTCGCCCTTCTCGCCATCGCGGAACATCAGCCCATAATTTGCAGAACGTTGCTGCCGCGAGAGTAGTGCCTGAATTGCCTCCGTCGATCACCACCGTACTAGGCCTGTTCAGCGCAGGGATGTTGCGATGCCTCTCCGAGACCTGGCAACATGCACTACTGCAGCCGATATTACACTGTGTAGCGTACACAGGACGTACTACAGTGATACATACATAGCACAGAGCATGGACGACTGTTGTGGGCGGCTGTAGGCTGCTCGTCCGCAGCTTGTGAACGGCCCTGCGCGCGAGAGTCCGCTGCGGGTGCGGATGATGGCTGCACATGCTGTGCGACTTTGTGGCGACGGGCTCTGTCCAGTGCTGCGAGCTCTCCATTGGCGACATTGTCGTCCTCGTCGCAGTCATCGTCGCCGTCGAGCAGCAGGCAACCGATATCTCTCTGCACTGATCATCTGGTGAACATGCCCCTCCGGCGCCGTTTCTCCGCCCAGACCCGGGCGCAAACCTGTGCACGAGCCCGAGGCAATCGCAGGCTTATCCATCCTTGTACGCTCACTGTGAGTCCGCGTGCTTCTTTCTCCTCATCGCGTCCTGCGCGCGTCGGGGCCATATCAGATTTTGTTGTGGCCTGTCAGCGGCAGCGTCCACTTGTGAATTCCTTCATGATACTCTTACCTCCAGACGGTCCGCCACCCCAGCCATACACGCCCCCTCAGCCACACTCCCCGCCCTTCCCCTGCCCCAACACGCGCCCGCTGCCCAGCCAGCGGCTTCGACGTCACGCACTCCCGTAATCTCGCCCGAGGACGACATCCAGCGGCTATTCAATGTATGCAAGGTCGGCAGAAACAATGCAGAGCTCCTACAGGAGGTCCTCGTGTACGCGAAGCCCCAGGAGCTGAGGAATGATATAACCAAGGTACCGCCGCATTCCCTCAACCTGTCATTCCACCTGTCCCCAACCGCTTGTGGCTTCTCGCCCTTCAGGAACTACTCAGTCGTGCTAGAGCATCGCGGGAGCTCATCGGCTCCCAAATACCATGGGCAACCACAGAGGCGGAGAAGTCGCATCGCTCTGCTAGTGCGGCTGAGCAGACAACTCAGGAGGAGCTCTTGGCCGCTCTACTCGCGTCTCACGAGCAGCTCACCGAATGCCTCAAGATGTACGAGGACCTCGAACGGATAGCTATCGAGCAGGAGGCCGAGGAACGCTTGAAGACCGAGCGACTGGTGCGTAAGATCTCCACCCGTTCCGCGTGCTGTGTGCTTGACTGCCATCATATACCCCGACACAGATTCAAGCATTGACTGCGGTCGCCGAGTACAGCCCAACACCCGAGGAAGCCGCCCTTGTGGATTGGGTCATCTCCAAAGGCGACCCCGAGCGCACTGGCAAGCTTAACCCCCAAATCGCCACCCGAATATTCAGCGGCTCTGACCTCTCTCCCGATGCTCTCGCTCGAATATGGGAGATTGCGAGCGTGGATAGCAAGGACGGGCTGCTGGACAGGCAAGGCGTGGGAGTTCGCGCTGCGCCTCATTGGACATGCGCAGAAGGGAGAAGTGGTGACCGAGGCGCTAGTAAAGCGACGTAAGGCGTTCTATTCCCTTCACGAAAGGTCTGGGTGTGTGCTGAGCGTTCGGGGAACATAGCCGGCCCTATTGCTGTCATTGATAGCCCGTCTTCGCCGTTGTGGAACGAACCTACGGCTGGGCCATCTTCCGGCGTCCAGCCTGGCAGCCTGCCACCCCTAACGTCTCACGACAAGGCAAAATTCCGGAAGATCTTCCAGAGTTCTGGAGCACAAAATGGTTACCTCACTGGTTGGTTGTCCATATTTCGTTCGTCAGAATGACAGGACTCACGCATGCGTTAGGACAACAAGCTCGGGAGGTCTTCATGAAGTCCAAACTACCTTGGGATACGCTGTCCCGCATCTGGTGTGTACATTGTGTGTATAAACCACACCACGCATTCTCATCGACATCAGGAGTTTGGCCGATATACGACAGCGAGGCTACCTGGATGTGGCCGACTTCACTGTGGCCATGTATCTCATCCAGGGATTGATGACAGGAGTGCTTTCATCCCTTCCTCAGTCTTTACCTCCACAACTATACCAAGACGCGGCACGAAATACCCCCAGCCCTGTTCCTCCACAAAGTCTACCGCCGCCACCACCTGCGCACCCCTCCCGAATACCCTCTTCGTCCAGACCCTCGCCAGAGGTCGCCCCTTCGCCATCCTCGGGTGCACCACCTCCTCGGCATCCATCTAGGGTGGCGTCGCAACCCAGTAGTCCACGCTGGGAGATTACGCCCGCTACTCGTGTACAAGCGGAGCATGTGTTCTCTTCGTTGGACCCTCGAAAACGAGGACGTGCAAAGGGAGAAGCCGTGCGCACATATCTGCATCAAGCAGGGCTCTCCACGAATACCGCTGGACGAATATGGTGAGTCGCCACTGACACTCTTCGCACGCGCGTCGCTGACGACCTACTCCCAATGTTAGGGACTTGACCGACGCCGGGCACAAAGGATACTTGACCCTGGATGAATTTACAGTGGCGATGCACCTCATGAAGATGCGGAAGGAGGGCCAACACCTCCCTTCTATGCTTCCGCCAGGTGCGCTTCCAGGGTCGACGGTCTCTCATGACGATGAGGCATACGATGGCATTGCCCGAGACCTCTCTGTATGTTACTGGTACCCTTGCTTGCTGGTCTCCTTACTCACGTTGCGTAGCACGACCGCCTGTCAGCCGGAGACGCGCGTCCGCCTCCCATACATATCCCGTCTCATAGCGAGGATATCTCAAGGTCGGCAAGCACGTTACCAGGATCATCCAACATCCGCGCGTCCCGGAGTACACCACAGCTAGGCAGCGGTCCCGTCTCGAATCCGCCTGTATCTCCTTTTGCGACCGCGCCTTCGACGCCTTTCCCTGCGTCGCCGTTCCCCGGGTCCACAGGCTATACACCTATGCCCGCGACTGCGCCGTCCGAGCTCAATATCACACCGGAAGAGAGGGCACGGTATGATAGGTTCTTCGAGCAGTTGGATACGTCGAGGAAAGGGTATCTGCTCTCGGATGTCGCAGTGCCATTCTTCGCTCGCGCCAAACTTCCGAACGAGGTGATGGCTACAATCTGGTACGTCCCGAGTATGGCTGCGGCGCTTCCACAACTAACGTACTTAACCTTGACCGTCTGCAGGGACCTCGCCGACTCTGAGCACGACGGTCGCCTGACGCGGGACGACTTCGCGGTCGCGATGCATCTCATCCGGCGAAAGCTCGCAGGGAAGGAATTGCCCACCACCGTCCCGGCCTCCCTTTTGGCTTCCTCATCACGCCCAGAGCCTTCCCCATCTCCCCCTAGACAGGACTCCAGGCCTGCTTCGCAAGGGACGCCGCCGGCGCCGCCTCCGCCACCACCGCGACGAGCTTCCGAGCCGTCAGGCCAGGTTTCCGAGCAGACCCAGCAGGCGTTGCCGCCCCTGCCAGACGATGCAGATGACGACCTGATACGTTCAGAGACTCCGCCACCGCCGTACGAACTCATAGCGTCCGAGTCGGTCTGATGGACTATCCCTGAGATGGGTTGTTGATTTGTACGGATGGGTTATCGCACGATTTATAGTACAGGCGCAGTATATAGCAGTTTCGCTTGGATTTATGCATTCGGTACAGCATATACGCTCTCAATGGGTTAGCTAGCTGGCTCTGCAGCCCATTGGACGAGAGGTCCAGCAGGATGTGTGATCGGGAGGTGTTGCAGGGCGGGGGAGGTCTGGGCAAGGATTTACGTAAAACGGGCGAGATGTCAGAGAAACGAGGCAAGACTAATAGGGCGCTGGCGGAAAGAAATATTGTGCGAGCTGCTAGGGCGTGTTTCAGGGATTGCGAGGACGTTGTTCTGACTGACGTCGGCGACGAAGAGAGGACGACGAGGGAAGAGCAGCGACGACGATTGCCGCAGCCACTGGCAGCAGCAAGGGCAGGCTCGAGTAAGTAGGTTGCGAGTGTTTGTGCCAAACAGGTCACGATGATCAACGGCGCGGCGCTGCGAATCAACTCCAAACCACCTCCTCCGCAAAACTCGTTCCAGCACAACTCCATCCAAATACCCATGTTGGGCTCGCTCGGAGGTCCCAACAAGCCCCCGCCTGGCCAGCAACAGCAGCAGCAGCAGCAGCAACCACAGGCGCCACAGCAGCAACAAGGCCCGCAGGCGTCCGAGGTCCAGCAAATCCCCCAGAACGGCCAGGACTACACCCTCTCCAACGTCCTCCACTACCTCCAGACCGAATGGCGGCGATACGAGCGCGACAGAAATGAGTGGGAGATCGAAAGAGCGGAGATGCGGGTGAGTTTGCGGGGTGTATGCCCACCGGTGCGTGTGTCGCGTCGCTCATTGTGCCTGCCTTGCTCCAGGCGAGGATCGCCCTCCTCGAGGGCGAGCGTCGTTCGTTCGACAATGTCAAACTCGACCTCATGCGGCGCATCAAGATGCTAGAGTATGCCCTACGAGTCGAACGGTACGCGTCTCCCCCACCGTCGGTATGCTCGCGCACGACATTGACGTGTCGCGTCGCAGCTCCAAGCAGCTCGCACAGCCGACCTCGCAGTCCGTCCCCCCTGCGAAGCTGGCCGCGTTGCAGTCCCAGATCGCTCTCTCCTCGCAGAAGGACGACGCGAGCAGCGGTAGCTCCCCGCGTAGTGAAGGTCAGCAGTATATTGTCGTGCGACCTGTTTGGAAGATCTGACAAATGAGCAGATTCACCCCTTCCGCCCGACCGCATGTCAACAGGCTCCGTCCCCAATGGTGCCGCTTCCGCATCAGGAGGACCTCCCAGCCGTACTCAGACGTGGGTAGGCCAGACTGCCTGGTCCGGCGTGAACCCGAATGCTGCTACAGTGGGCACTATGGGTAGACCCCTTCAGGGTCGCGATCCCAAGAGCAGGGCTCGGAGCAGAGACTTCTTGAAGCAGTATGTAGCTGGCCTTCTTCCGCTCAATATGGCTCTAACCCGTCGGCAGATGTCTCCAAGAAGTCTCATATCTCACATCTCCCCAGGCGATGAACCCCCTTCCCAACCGACCGCTCCTTGCCACCAACACTATGCCTCCTCAGATCCCGAACGTCCCTTCCTTTGAGCAGCTCGGGTACAACGGCCGCCTGAAGAAAACCATGCCTGAAGTCGCAAAGGACTTCTCCACGATGAACGGCATGCCGTCCGGACCTTCGAATGCTTCAGCGGCGGGTGGTCCGCAAACCAACCCTTTCGATCGCTCGAGCATGTCGGGATCCAATATGTTCGTTCAGCCTCCTCAGGCGCAAGGGGCACAGGCCTCTTCTCAGCCAGGGCCTCAGCAGGTCCAGCACATGATGCAGCAAGGCCAGCCAATCCAGCAGTCATACCAGGGCGAGAGCAGAGAGCGGGAGGAACCTGAGCCGCCCTTGTCGGAGGAGGCCGTCGACTGGAAAGAGAGGTTCCGGCTATCGCAGGAGGCTTCTGAGCAGACACGGC
This sequence comes from Trametes sanguinea, assembly GCA_008973685.1. Classification (NCBI taxonomy): domain Eukaryota; kingdom Fungi; phylum Basidiomycota; class Agaricomycetes; order Polyporales; family Polyporaceae; genus Trametes; species Trametes sanguinea. Next base: position 2,309,229 of record WAHA01000006.1, read on the forward strand.
ATCAGCTGAACAACAACATCAGCGGGGCCGACGCATGGGAGCGGCGTACTAGGGAGGAAGATGATGGAAAGGCAGAGGAGGAAGAGGAGGAGGAAGACGACTCGAGCGTGATGAGCGAGGGAGAGAGCACGAAGGTGTGGAAGGCGAAGAGGACTCTCAGGAAGTCAGTTTCGTAACTCGCTTGAAGCGCATCTGCCTTCGAATTCTCTTATGCGCGACGCTAACGTATTCTCCAGTCACCTCGATGCCGTTCGTGCCATTGCATTCCACCCGACGGAGCTTTGCCTCGCGAGCGCCGGCGACGACAACACCGTCAAAATATGGCGCGTGGATCTGGCCACTCTCACCTCTCCCTCGTGCGTACTGCATTGCGTAACCATGATCCGGCCTTCATGAGACTGAGCTGTCCGCAGAACGAGAGCCACGACGGAAGTTGAGCCGCAACTCACGCTTCGCGGGCATTCGGCAGCCATCACCTGCCTCGTGCACTCGCCCTCAAAAGGCCTCCTGTACTCCGCATCCCTGGACTCTTCGATCCGCATCTGGGCGTTGCCTCCTCCGTATCATACTACGTACGCGCCGTATGACGCGTCGCGAGCACGCGGAGAGCTTATTGGACACACGGACGCGGTGTGGGACCTGGCGCTCGCCCGGGATGAGAGCACACTCATCAGCTGCGGTGCGGAGGGCCTGGTGAAGGTTTGGGACGTATCCGGCCCCTCGGGAGGCGGCTCGCTGAAGCTGTCCTGGTCGTACGAGGGTCTCGAGAGGTCCGATCTGAGCCCCGAGGGTGACCTGCCTGGTGCATCAGCCGTGGAGGCCATCAGGAGCGATTTGAAGAAGGTTGCTGTGGCTTATCAGAATGCTGTGATCAAGATCTTTGAGATCGAGAGTGGGAAGGAGCTTCTGAAAGTTCCAGGTCGACCCTGTCGAAGGCGGTAAGTTGTTCAGTCCCCGCATACTCCAGATGCGAGCGAAGGCATTGACGATATGGGTAGACGATTCTATCTCAGCCCAAGCCAATGCTATGGTGTCGCATCCCACGATGCCCCTCCTCATTACCGGCCACGAGGACAAGCATATACGCATATTTGACATCAACACTGGTCCGTGTAACCGTTGCTGTGAGTACGCACAAGCTGATGTCCGGCTCTCCCAAATTACAGGTCAATGCACACACTCGATGGTCGCGCACTTGGACGCGGTTACGTCACTGTCGCTGGACGCAGCAGGCTTCCTCCTTGTCTCAGGCAGCCACGACTGCTCAGTACGCTACTGGGAGATCCTCGGCTCGAAGGCGTGCAAGCAAGAGAACACAAGCCACAGGGAGAAGGCGCGCGAGGGTGTGCTCGACGTAGAGTTCCACCCATCGCTGCCAGTGATGGCCAGCGCTGGCGCGGACGGCGTCGTCAAGCTGTATGCGACCACGTCGGCGTCATGAGCTGCGTCGCCTCCCGCGGTTATTCTCTCCTGCTGTGTATAGTCTTCTACGGATCGTCGCCCCATCGTTGTCGGTGGCGCGCGCGGGGTGTGTTGTGTTGTTGGACAGTGGTTGCTCGGCAGTTGAGGATGCATATAATGGCCTGCGACGCGCCCGTGTTCACCCGGCCCTTCGGTCCCTCGGTCTATTCCTGCATGCTTTCCTGTACATTCATATATACCTCGCTACGACTCTTTACGAACGCGTTAATAGTATTGTTATGGAGAGCGAACGTGTGTAAAGCGAACAGTTCTGCGAGAAAAGGTAAAGGGAGTCAACCGGAAGGGTATGGATACATCGGCAGGTCGGCTATGGCTACAGGTAGGGATAGGTCTTCGGGTCGTCTATGATACATAACGGTAACACCAGGGTACCGTCTTTCATTTTCGCCGTGTCCCCGTGTCTATTTAAATGGCTGGTCGATGATGAGCATCCACGTTGGCTGATATGCAGACCGGGAGGACGTACAGATAAGCATGCCTTGTTCAACAGCAACGATCTCTGCGCCCAAGCCTCGGTCGTCGACCAGAGTTCGCACCTGTCCGGCTATCACTTCATGTATAGGGCTCTCGTATGTCTCCTGCAGGTCATCCTTGCAATGGATGATGTATACGCGCAGTCCTGAGAGAGCTCCGCGGACGTCTATGTCCTGGACATCCGAGTCGGATCTCCTCAGCCGCTTTCTCCTTCTAATGCTTGGCCGCTCCGTAATCAGAGCTGGAGCTGGACTCGTCGCCCGAGGTGACGCGAGAGCGGGCGCGAGACGCGACGACCTCCCGTGCGAGGTTGCACAGCTCCTCCGTAAGGTGTGCGGGGCTTAGATGTCCGTACAGCTGCTCGTCGGGACGTCCGTCGGGCCACGAACATTCGATGAAGAGTGCAGAGAGCACGTCGGGTATCTTGGGCGCGGCGGTGCGCCAGACGTCGCGGTTCTGCGGGTGAGTTGAGAGCGCGTCTGGCTCTACGTCCCCGAAGAAGAGAAGTTCGCGCGCGGAGGGATCGTGCCGAAGGAAGAAAGCGCTGCTTTCGTATGGAGGATGCTCGGATGAAGAGGATGTCGGGGAGCTTGGACCATGGCTGACGACCATGGTGCGGACGGAGAGCGAATCCGCTATGGAAACATAGCCATCCTCGGGCGATAGTCTGATGACCTGCTGTGAGCCATGGTCCTGGACAAGTGCATGGGAGGTACTGACCGAGAGAGGCGGAGCGGTTTCCCAGGCTCGTCCGTCCAGCTCGCGAGAGCAGGCCAGATCTTCCCGGAGAATATGTCAGCTATTGTTTCTAACGGTATGCTGTGTCCCGTATACCGGCGTCGATGTGGATGCTGTTGAACCTGCAGATAGTACAAGGCCGCTCAGGTGGTCTAAATGGGGATGGCTTATGAGGTATGATCTGAGCCGGAAGCAAGAGCATCGTCAACATCATCAATGGGGCCGCTTGATTGACGGTCTCGTACCGTATCCAGGAGTACACCTCCGCCGGGGCAAGTTTATCGGATGTATCGGTTTCTGTGGGCAAGCTAAAGACCTCCGGGCGGGTCTTGAGCAACCGTCTCAAGGCTCCAAGGCCTGATCCTGTAACAAGGGAGTCGGTGAGCGGCTTGGGATGGCAGCGTGAGACTCTCACCTGCTTCGATGGCGACAATGCCATCCTTCCAGAGCGCGTCTCTGGCTTTAACAAAGTAACTGCATTGCCAGGTTAACATTTTGCTATGTTAGATCGCAGACGTGCTCTGCGGACCACCTTACCTGGATAAGTTGTCCTCGTAGGGTCCACCGCCTGGATCGCAAGGGCGTTCAAACTCTACTCCGAATGCGGGACAGGGAAAGTTCGAACGTACCGCAACCGACGGCGAAGACGTCGAATGTCGTCATAAGACGGCGTCTCGACGGCCAAGTGAGGTGGTTTGTATGAACGGAACGCGAGCGTGACAGATGCGAACTCGCGACCGCGTCGGTATGGTTAAATACCAGTCGGAACGGTACCAGAGAGGCACAGGCTGAGACTGTTCGGGGCGAGCTGTGAGGGAAATAACCTGGGAAAAGCCAGCCTGTCGTGTCGCAATTTATGTGCGCGCCTCGAGCTGAGGCTGATTGTGGAACAATCGCGGAGGGCAGGCCTGTTTGTGGCCCTTTTGGCTTGGATCAGCAACGTTGCGGGAAGAGATGCGACTGGCTCAGTTCCGAGTCGCTTGCGCGGGCTGTGCACTCGTACAATGTTCACTTGTCCATCAGTCCAAAGCGATCCCGAACTCTTGCGCGGAAGTGGCCACGGCCACTCACACGACTCCCGAGCCACTGCGGCCCAGATTCGCGCTAACGCGTCTGCTTCAGTGCGTCTGCAACGTTCATCCGGGCTCGCCGAGACCGGCGTACGCACCATGGCCAGCATTCCGTGCATGCACTGACCAACAGCCCGCAGTAGGTGAACAAGCGGCATTAGACGGCATAGCGAGCGCAAACAGTCATGAGGGTGGGTGCGGGATAGAACAAGATGTCATTGACAGACAGGGGCCTATACGTACGCGCTATTGCAGACGGCAGTGGCAGCGTGCTGCGCCAAAGGCGGCTTCGATGTGGCTGCGACACGTTGAAAGGGGACAAGCGGCACAGCTCGCCCTTGTTTTCGCGAGCGTCCGAAGCCGAAGCATGAGGAACGTTGCGGTGCATGGTCGGTGGCGAATAAGGAGAGTCCATTCCAGTCAAGACTAGCGGCATTACTTCGTCTGTTGACAACGGAGGATCAGGAGACTAGAAGAGGGAATAAGGGAGGTTTGATAAGAGTATCCAAACGAGGGTGGGAGGGGCTCGAGCGTTTGAGCTGGTAGAACGAGTGACGAGTACATGCGGTGCCCTTGGTCATATAGAATGGAATCATTCACATCCGTCGAAGAAGAGAAGATAGAACTGCGGGGAGAGAGAGGGAGAGAGACGAGACAAGAGTCCGAAGCGGTGTATGTAACCGCATTATGATGTACCTACACGTGGATCATCAGTACGCCCCGCCAAGCGGCGCGTTGCGTCATGACGAACCTAGTAAGCTATTGAGGGCCCTCTGAACGTCGTACCCATGCTCCTCAAGCGCGGTCACGGCCTGGGTTCGGCTGAAGCCCATGCCGCAGAGCGTTTTCACCGCCTCTACGTCATCCTCTACAGCAGGCGTCGGGTCCTCAACGATCTGTTGTTGCGACAGCGCAGGCACAGGCGGTGCGTCATGATGTTTCTTCTTGCGGCCGAAAGGCAAGCGGATCTACCAGGCAAAGATACTGTCAATCTAGGCTTCATGCTAATCTAGCAGCATATGAAACTCACGCTCAGCCTGTTGTGCCGCGTCGCAGCGGCCTTCTCCTTGCTCGAATCTCCGGTCGATGGACGTGGCCGGGGCGACGAATGACGCGGGGGAGGGGACGAGTGTCGAGGAGTCGGAGAGGACACCCGCGGCGAGGGAGACGAGGACCGCCTACCGCCAGGCTGAGTCGAGCTCGAACCTCGGGGCGAGGACGCCGCGGAAGACGTGGGGAAAGGGGTCTGTCCGCTCTTGCTGGGTGGCTGACCAGGAGGCGGCTGATATGTCGGCTTCTGGCTGCTGAAGGAGTTATCAAGCGCGAGCGCCTCGTCATTCCCGCCGAACGCGTCGTCGAACGAGATGCCGCCATTGCTCCGCGAGGACATGCTGGAACCGAGGTTTGGCGCAGCGTTGTTGGCACCGAAGGCGTCATCGAACGAAAACGGCTTCGAGGACTGAAGGCTGGACTGTGCGGCAGCGGGAGCAGGAGCAGGAGCCGGGACAGGGAATGTAGGGATCGTCTGAGTGGGTGCAGTCGTCGCAGGTGCACTGGTCTGCGTGCCAAACACATCGTCAAAGCTGCTGCTCTGACGCGAGGTAGTGGTGGCAGTAGCCGTAGGCGGCGGAGGGAACGCTGAGCCCGATGTCGCGGAGTCAGCGCCATTCACCGTAGGCTGAGCTGCCGTAGCAGCGGCGAAATCGAAGTTGTCGTCGAAGGCCGAGTCGAAGGTGATGCTTCGTGAATTGAGACGAGGTCGCGCTACTATCCATGCTCGGCAGCTTGCCCAGAGCCTGATCGAAGTCGCTTACGCCTGCTGTGGGCGCGGTAGCGGCCGTTGGCACCGAGCCGTTTGCCTTCGGGGTATCCACGACGGCAGGGATGGGCGCGGACGTAGGAGCCTCTCCTGAGACAGCAGGAGTCTCGAACATGCTCGCGAAAGCATTGGCGGGCCCAGAGGGCTGTGCGCCAGCAGAATCAGCTGGGCCTGATGCGAAAGTGGCCTCCTTGGGAGACGAGAATTGCAAGGGCTTGTCCGTCTCGGAGATACCGAACGAATCGTCGAATGCGGACGTGCCGGCAGCGGTTGTTCCATCAGAGGGCTTCTCGGGCGACTCCTTCAGCTTAGCCTTCACGGCGGTAAGCGGCTCGTTATCCTCGCTGTCGCTGTCGCTAGTGTCACTGTCAGTGTCCTCCTGCTCAATCTCCTTGAGCTGGTGGCCCAAATCCGTGTCCTCGCCACCAATTTGCGGATTCTGCGGCGTGGCGGTCGGGGGTGCCGTAGGGGTAGGTGCGCTTTCATCCTTCGCGTCATCTTCGAGAGCGGGGAAGCGAGACTCTTCAGGCCGAGAGGCAGTGTTATGTTCAGTCGCAGTGGCGGTCGTCGGAGGAGTGCTGAACAAGTCAGTGTCGGCAGGAGAAACGATAGTCCTGTTGCTTGGGCGAGCCAATGGCGAGAGGAGCAGGAGAGGCAGGGGGCTTGGGAGTCTCCGGTTCTGGAGCTTGAGGCTCTTCGTTGGTGGAGGAGCTGAACCCGAAAGGATCCTCTGCGTTCTCCTCCTGCTGCGGAGCAGGCGGGGCAGCAGCGGGTGCGGACACCGGGGTAGGCAGCTCTGAAGATGCGGCGAAAGGCAGAAAGGGCGACTCCGGACGCGGGCTAGCAGACCTCGCCAGACGCTCGAACGGGTTGGTGCTCTTGCCCGCGACAGAAGCAGGCGGCGAGACGTCCGGTGACATTGGAAGAGGATGTGCTGCGGCGAAGATGACGGATGGGTCCGGGCTCGGGGCTGTAGGCGGAGGAGAGACGTGACCATTGGTGAGATGGGCAGGGGATTGCGACCGCTGCTGCTTCTCCTCCTCCTGTGCCTGCGCAAGCTGAGCCTCCGCATCTTCACGCTCCTTCGTGACAAGCTGAAGCTCCGCCCTGGCCTCTTCAAGCTCTTTGTCGACCTTGGCCTTCTCAGCCTCCCGGGTCAGCAGTTGCTTCTTCGCGATAGCGAGAAGGCCCTTCTGTTGCTTCGCGTCTCTGCGGAGCTTCTCCACCTCCGCCTTGGTCGCCTCAATTTGCTGACCGACTTCGGACATCTTGCGGTGGAGGTCGCGCACTTCCTCCTTGTCACGAAGCAGACCGCCCTCGATCTCCGCCTTCTCGACGCGCGTCGCGCTCAGATCGCTCTCCGCGTGAATTAGTTCCTCGCGCGTCTTCTGGATTTCAGCACTCTGCGATGCGAAGCGCTCCTTAAGTGTGCTCAACAGCTTCATCTCGGTATCATACGCCGCTTTCGCAGACGAAAGCTGAGTCTGCAGGCTCGCAAGCATAGCGGCTTGCTCGGTCAACTGGCGCTCGAGATTGGCACGCTCGTTCTTCGCAGTCTCGAGGGACTTATTCGTCGAGTTGAGCTGGTTCTTGACGTTCCCGATCTCAGGCGGACTTGTCTTGCAGCGGCGGTGAGCTCGCCTGAGGAGGCTCGTCATCGTCCCCCAGGAGATCGTGGTGCGCTGCAGGAGCGGCTGCTGTTGCAAACTATGAGTAACGACATAACACGTAGTTCGATCGAACGACATACGGGTAGGATTGAAACCAAATGCGCCACCGGCGAAAGGGTCTGACACAGGGGCGGGCGTCGCACGTGGAGGAGGCGACATGGCCTGGCGCCGGACGAGGAGACATCGACCCGGTCGCTTGAGGTTGCAGGATCGACTGGGGATGAGTAGGGGCAGTCGCAGAGGCCGGCGGAGAGTCGTCCCAAAGGAGGTCCTTGATAGCCTCAGGCACAGGAGGCTGCGAAGGCCCTGCGAAAGTAGACCCGGAGCCGCGCATGGCAGGCGGCACCAGCGAAAGCGGCAGCGTAGTAGGTATCTCCTTCCCCGCCAGCTTGCCTTGGATTAAATGCATGGCTACTGCAAAACCGTCCCGAGTCAGACGGCCATCATTATTCAAGTCTGCAAGATCCCTGATTCTGGCGTCAGTAACAGCCACAGCGCACAGATCCCATCCGGGACTTACCAGACTTGGGCCAACACATCCTCCGGCAGCTTCGACTGCAGCATGAACGGAACCGCTACATCGCCCTCAATGTATCCCTTCTTCTCTTTATCGAGGGTGTCAAAGATGCGGTCCGAGTTCGCCTTCTCCTGCGGGGTGACGTCCCACTGCGGGGTAGCGCCCGTGGATTGTTGTTGAAGGAATGGGAAGGCTGGGCCGGAGGATGACTGTGGCTGGGACCGCGCAGGCAAAGGCGGCGCAGATATCATCTGTCCCGTCATTTGCGGCTGAATTGACGAGAACGTTTGGCCTGTCATCTGTAGGTTGGATTGATGATAACTTCTGCCCTGTGTACTGCGGCTGGACGGGACGGTTGGGAAAGCCGCCTGTAAACGAGGGACTGATGTGACCGCTATCACCTGTTGCTTGCGGGACGATGCCGTTCGGTGGCCTGCTCGTAGATGTACGGTGGTAGCACTGCGGGGACGTCCCGAAGCTGTCCGGACATGCAGGCTTGGATGAGATACATAGCAATGGTGAAGTCGGTCGCATCGAGCGCGCCGCGATTCTTCGTGTCCGCAAGGTTCCTAACGCAAAGGCTTTAGCGCTAGCTACGGGGGCGAGCGGAACAGGACACACCATATTTGCGAGAGCTTGTCAACAGGCAGCTTGGACTTGACGAAGACGTCGCGCGCCTTCTCGCCTGCGAACTGGATTGGTACACAGCCGAGCAGATATCAAAGGCAACGCACCAGGTAGCAGGCCATTTACGGGATGGCATCCCAGGAATAGCTTCAGGAACTTAGCCTTATCCTGTGGTGTGATGGGTGGGAGACCTGGCGGTGGGGGCGACTTGGCGGGTGGTACGCCAATACTTGAGGGTGCAGCGACAGGAGGAAGACCCTCGATGGTAGGTACAGGGCCAGCTGTAAGGAGAGATAGTCCTTGATTAGACGCAAGCGCACTCAGGAACTGAAGCTAAGTTGCTCACGCTTGTTCACCAGAGCTTCGCTGACCCGTTCCCCGCGCTGGGCGTGCCCCAGGAGGCGAACGGCGACAGCAACGCCCTTGCGTGTCAGAACGCCATTGTTGTCCTCGTCGGCGATGTTCCAGACCTCTGCAAGCACGGAAGGCGGGAGCTTGGATCCGCTGAAGACCTTGACGGCAGCGTCGCCGGTGATGACGCCGAGCTTCTGAACGTCGGCCTGGGCGAAGATCTGGTTGACGAGCGCGAGCTCTTGCGGTGTGGGGGTGAATTTGGACGACATCGCTTGCGCTGGGCTGCGCTTGCTAGTCGGGGTCGTCGTCGTTGTCGGAGGCGGGAGGCAGGATACGCTAGCCCTTACGAGCCGCGTCTGACGTTCATCACCCCAGCCAACGTGGGAATACGCCATCGGACCGGCTTCTCATCATCCTCCTGGTGCCTTTCTATGTTCTAAGCCTTATGTAGTACGCGCGCGAACTCAGTGCACTCGTCTACGCTCTCAACCGCGCAGCGAAAAACCAGCAGAAACATACGAATTACAGATCTACAGCAGTTCCGACAGTCGACTCCTTTTGTTTCTCCTTCTCGCGCGCAAGCCGGCCCTTGCCTCGCGCCCTCTCGACCTCAATCCACATCACTTCCGCCTCCGACCATAGTACCATGCCCTCGTCGTACACTTTCTCAAACCTCTCCACCTCCCGCGCGAAATGCTCTGTCCCACGGGCGACAGCGTCGCGTATCCCTGCAAGAAAGGCAGAAAAGACGGAGATGTTGTGCATGGCAAGCAGCGCGTGTGCGGACATCTCGTGCGTGTGTAGGAGATGGTGCACATACGCGCGCGTCGAGGGTGGCTGGAGGGTGGACGGCGTAGTTGCGCAGGAGCGGTCCCGCCAGGCCTGGGTGTCAACTGCGCTGTAGAGGATTCGGGATGCAGGTGTGCGCGGAGAACACGCGCCGCATTCACATACGGCATGTGCAGCGCTCGCTCCAAGAGACGCAGCGCTCTGGCCATCCAGGAAGGCAGAAGCTAGCCTTGAGTGATCGTGCACGTATGCGGAGTCGAAGAGGTTGTGTCCCAGATCTGACTTTCCGTCCTTGCGCTTCCTTGGCGGGGCACAGGTCGTGGAGTCATGCGCATCATCTTCAGGGACGGGGAAACAGAAGTCAAGGGCGATTCCAATGTCTGCTGCACGTTGCGCCCAGGAAGAGTCAACTATGTCGACGCCGACGTCCCGTACGAGCCTCAGACTTCATGCGGGGATACAGGCGAGTTGAGTACGCGCGGCTTCTCCTCCGGTAGCACTTCGAGGGAGGATTGCAGTAGCTCTGCCAGACGGGAGGAGGATTCGGGCGAGGACCGATGTCGGTCGCTGGCTCGGAGTAGTCCACCAGCAAGGTCACCTTCCTCCAAAGGATTCCCCGCTTCTGCCGCGAGGGCAGCTCTGAGCGGTAACAGGTCGAACACGTAGCCAGCAACGCCTTGGTCAAGGGTATTGAGGGGCTCGAGCTCGGCAGCATCCCTGTAGTCAACAGGGTCTGTTAGACGATCCGCGAACTCTGCGCGAGCCTGCAGATTTGTACCCCCCGCAAGGTGGAGGAGGACATGGCGCGGTCGCGGGCTTGTTGAGTTATCAGGCATGGTGCTGGAAGCGGGGACTTTGAGGATGCTGGAAAGCCAAGCGATTGTTCGCTCGATGCTCTTGGTGAGTCGTTTTTGTGAATGTGGCGGAGGCGTAAAGGGCGTGTCGGACAGCGCTACTACTATGTCCGGCTTGCACTTTTGTACATATGCGCTCCACGTTGATGCTGTAACCTATCATAACCGCTGTCGATTCAACAACGTCGAAACCTTGCAGACGCGAGGCTTACCTTGCGTACGCCTCGGGTACAGTGTGCCGCAACAAAATCGTTGCCGTTGGGAGGCATCTTCCTCCCATCGGAGGGATCACGTAGGGTCATGGTAATGACATGCTTGTCCGGCGAATAGCCGAGGAATGTGTGGAGGGGATGCGAACCATCTACGAGTGTTGGGACAGGCGGATTCCTGTCGATGCTAGAGAAAGTGTAAGGTCAGCATCAGGCGTGCGCGCGCTACGACGCCATTCTGAGGCGTCCCGATGCATGCGCGATCATGAGACATGCAAAGAGTCTTACAAGGATTCGAAGGGGAGCTGCACATGCTGGATCGCTTGCGCGAGGTGGAGGTGATCGCGCGAAAGGTGAGGAACTATTCCCCGCGAGGTCGCAGCGAGCAACACCGGGGTACCAGTTGACAGGACTATCCCGTCTTCCTGGGCGCGCGAGGGTCAGAGTGCCTGTGCGCGGACCGAACTTTGCAGGAGGTGTGGTTGGGACGAAGAGCGGTGGTGGGGTACTCGCTGCGGCCATGGATGATCGCGCGCGCCTCGGTATATACAGAAGAGGGGTGAGGCACTTGCGCGTGGTGGACGCGCAGATGATTGAGTTCAGTTTGGTGGACGTGAGAGAAGGAGCTTCGACGCGTGCGCAGGAAAGTATTAAGCTCGAGTCCAGATACGTAGCAGAGAAGAGAAGCGTAGATTTTGAGAAGCGCCCGCGCGCGCGACGCGCGTAAGCAGCGAAACATCACTTCAGGCGATCACCCGCGCCAGCCTGTGTCGCCGTCATACTCGGAGTCGGAATGGGCGGACACAGCTCTTGCTATCACTCTTGCCCCACGGATGCTGGCAGTCCAGTCTTGATCCTCGTCACCGCGGTTGTGCCTCGCGGACTTTGCTTAGATACCTCCTGGCATACCCTTCGTACTGCGCGAGCGGACGCTGCACACATTGCGTACGTGTAATAGCTGCGCGGAATTACTCAGCCAGTCGAGGACGCCTTCGTACCCTACACACAACACTACTACTCGCAACGCACTGGATATTGACGTGCACCGAACGGGGACTGACGACTTACTTTACGAGCAACCATCCCGATGGCGCATGCACGAGACAGACTGGTACGTGCTACACAACTCACGGCCGAACAACTCGTCACTGAGTACCATTATTCGCCTCGTAGTGGGAGTCCGGCCATGACGAGTCGGTAGAGGTCAATCAGCGGGCTCTCATCGACAAGGTTCTTGCAAGGTACTCCGGAGAGTTTACCGGTGAGCTCATACGCTACTCTGTTGAGCTCTGCTCTGACCACAGGCTACAGTATTCCGTGAACTCCTGCAGAACTCAGACGACGCTGAAGCAACTGCCGTCGAGATTCACTTTCAGACTAAGGACTATCCTGGAGCAGAGGAACAAACCAGAGGAGACGGCGACGGATGGGCAGGCCGTTAATGCGAAGACTGAGCTGCCCAACTTGAAGACCGCGGTGGTGAATACTGCGCTTTAGCGCCTCGGGGATACCGCACGCTGAAGTCAGTCATCAGGTACACCAGTGGACGTTCAAGAACAATGGCAAATTCTTCCGGGACGAGGATTGGAGTAGGCTGAAGAAGATTGGTATGTGTCGCATGGGTCCTCACGTCCTACTCTGCTAAGTCTGCCTAAATTAGCCGAGGGCAACCCGGACGAAGAGAAGATAGGCGCTTTCGGTGTCGGATTCTACAGTCTGTTCTCGGTAACTGAGGAGCCGTTTGTGACGTCCGGAGGTAGGTCCTGGCATTCTGGCTCTGGGCACAGTGGCTAACGGTGTCCCGAACAGGCCAATGGATGGGATTCTACTGGAAAGACAAGAAAGACCAAGTAAGCACGCTTTCCGCCTGCCCTGACTACATGTATCTGACCTACTGTATGCACAGCTTTTTGCCCGCCGAGGCAAACTGCCAGACTCCACAGCCGAAGACCCATGGACGACCTTCGAGATGGGCCTTCGCGAACCCTCTCCGATCCCGCCTCCCTTTGATTTCACACGTTTCCTCGCGTCCTCCATTACGTTCATGCGGCATCTGCTGGATGTTAGCGTCTTCTTGGATGACAAACGGCTGTCACGCTTGACGAAAGCACCAGGAGTGCCGAAGGCAGTCGGCATCCCCAAGGGATTGAAGCCGTCGAGCCCACTCAACACAATGCAGGTGGCTGGAATCAATGTTACTCGTATGTTTCGCTCACAAGATACTTGGAAATCTCACCACTCACACTGTGCCGCACAGCTTTGTCTATCAAGGCAGAGGTTATGCAATGGGTGTATATGGCCGGCACCGAGAAGCCCCAACCCAAGAAAGAACCTCCCAAGCCCCCTGCAGGCGGGGCCGGGGGCGGCGGCTTCTTCTCCTCACTCTTTTCGTCCCTCACAGGCTCCCACGCACCCTCTCGAACCATAACTCCCGCTCCGGCGCCATCTCCCGTACCGGAGGTCGATCCCGCTCACAGTGGTGACTTCGAATGTTGTGCTGTCTATCTTTGCGGCGGATGTGTCAGTCAAACTCGACCAGAAGATGATCGCAGAGCTGAACCGCTCGACTAAGAAGAACCCTCCGACAAGGATGAAGTATGAGCTGATTTACGTATGTACCATCCGCGTTACCACGGTACAGCGAACCGACTCCGACTTGCAGACTGGAAAGGCCGAGTATGACGCAAGCAAAGGCGAAGATGAGAAGCAAGGGAGGACTACAGGGAGCGTCTTCCAGGGCTTACGGGCAGACATTGAGGGGTGAATAGTTTACTTGATGGCATTAATAGCCTATTGACACTTCTGCCACAGGACGGGCCAAGCAAGGATTTTCATTGTAAGTCTCAAATGAAGGCGCTAGCAGTACCAGCTTGCTCAGACTGAGGCTTCCAGGGACATGCAACAGGCCAGACTACTGGGATCGGTGGTCATATGTCTGCACGGTTCATTCCGACTGTCGAGCGAGAATCCATAGATTTGGTGTGAGTGAAGATTTGCTACCTACTACTCCAGAACCTGCTCTAACTTCGGATGCCCGTAGAGACCGCAACGTTGCAGGTATGCTGCCTTGTCTCTGACCTTTGCAGTAAAGCTGACACCAGATAGTATGGAACAAGGAGCTGCTGTACGTTGGTGGCTTCCTCTCGCGATCGGCCTACGAGATCGAGCTGGAGCACGTACAGCAATTGTGGAACGAGGCTGCGGCTGCAGCGCGTCCCCAGCGAGGGCATAGACCCCCAAGTGCAGGAAACTGCTACGCAACCGCGCGATACATGCACTGAAGTTCTTCACATTCCATCCCTCTACCCCCTCTGCCGTTGTCTCTACGATCCTTGAAGAAGCATTCTTTTCGTGCACAGCAAGCCCGCGGTTCTCGCTCATCTCGACCCACAAAGCATTCCCTATGATCTCCACCGCTGGCGTACGTGATGCAGCGGACGTGAGGTATCCTGACCCGTCCTTTGTGGGGTTCGTGAAGGAGCTTCCTGTCGTACCGGATGAGGTCCTAGTGCAAGCGAAGGCGATGGTCGACGCGCTCCGAGCTCGGGGAATGATCAAGGACATAACCTTCATGGACGTCCTGCAGGAGCTGAAGAATCGCCCTCTCTCCGAACAGGAGATGATCGCCTGCTTCAAGTGGTGGATCGACTTGTACAACAAAAGCACGTCGACGAACCTCGAATACGTGCGCGATCAGCTGATCGGGGCTGCAGTGCTCTCGATCGAGGAGAATGGCGACAAGGCGGGCCGGATGATCCCTCTCTCTGTTATCGAGAGTTTCTTGACTAGAAAGTCAGGCAGCACTGGAGCGCTGATACCAACAGATGGCCCGTTGCCGCCCCACCTTCTCCCTGTTACGATTTCACGACACTTCGAACCGCAGGCGCTTGAGACCGCATTCGATTGGCGCGAGCTGACCATTGTCGAGTGGTTACGGCACCTCACCAACCCTCCTACCCCGCACGACCCGGAGCACGACATCACCCAGTCAGCACCATGGGCCGAGCGCGTACTACAAGTCCTGTCGCGCGCCTGGACGTCGTTGCCACAGCCGCAGCGTCCGGAAGTCGTGCAGATCCTGAGGGCGCAGGCATGCGTACCGACTTCGGCGGGGCTGAGGAGGCCTGAAGAGGCGTACTTCCAGAGCGCACATATCTTCAACGACCTGCCGGTGGTGACGATGCCATCAGGTGCATCTGTGAAGGGGCCGTTGGAGAAGCTTCTTCAAGCCATTGGGGTGCGGAAGCATGTGGACCTTCAGATCGTGTTCGACAGGTGAGGTCGCCATATATGTCCTAGCAGCAATACTGAGCACATGGATGTCAATAGGATGATCAAGACCGGCGACTGGACCATTGCTCAGCTCATCAAGTACTTGGTCGAAGTGCAGACGACGTTAACGACCGTCGAAATGGACCGCTTGAAGCTGACTGCCGCGTTCCCGAGGGAGTTGAGGCCTGACGAGAAGCTGCCGGAGAACGGGCGGACGCCTCGCGCTCGCGCCAGCGATCTGTACGAACCGCTGGACGTCTTCAGAGAGCTGAAGTTGCCTGTCATCGACTGGGGTACTCACCCCAAGTGGAGAGGCAACTCTGAAGAAGGTGAGCCCAGTGGAATGTCTCGCTGTCGATATGTCTATGTCTCTGACTCGTGCTGCAGCAAAGTTCCTGTTCAAGCTGGGCCTGCGCCGATACCCTCCTCTTCCAGATATCATCGGGCTTGCGGCAAGTCCAGACGAGAAGGTCAGGTCCGCCGCGCTGAAGTACTTCTTGGACAACTACACCACTCGCTACACCGACTATGACCCCAAGGCTTTTGCCTCTGTGGCGTTCATACCCGCCACGAAGGACGGAAAGCCATGCCTTGCCAAGCCGTTCGAGGTTAGTCTTCGCAAAGCATCATAAGAAATACCCATTGTTAACAGCCCCGTGCAGGTGTACTTGTCGCCTGAATGGGCCACGCTCGGATTCATAGTTACTGCTCCATCCCTGAAAGGGGAGGCGCTCGCAAACCTGAAAGTTCAAGAGCACCCGCCAGGCACGAGGCTCGTGAACTTGCTCAAGACGTCTCCTCCACCTACAGAGGAGATCGCAAAGAATTGGTTTACCATTCTCGCCAGCCGGGTTACCTGTGAGCAACTAATTCTTCCTTCCAGCGATGCTGAATGGTCTCCCTGACTTCATCCTAGCGTTTTCTCCGAATGAGTTGTGGACGCTATCCCAGACGGCTTTCGTCCCTGTGAAGCTCGGTAACGGTGCCATTCGCCACTTACCGCCTACGCAGTGCTACTTCAAGGGCGAGTCCCAGGCCCAGTTTCATTCCAAGCTTTTCACCTTTGTCGATTTCGGGACGACTGCCAACGCGTTCCTGAGCGCTTGCGGTGTCAAACACGAGCCCTCGGTAGAAGAGGTGACCAAGATCCTGCTGGAGAACCCGCGACGGTTCTACGAGCTTGCCGACGGTCGGGAGAAGTGCGTGCGTTGTCTGTGCGCGAAGGGCCTGGCACTGATGCTCTGACAGCTACCTGGCGGAGTTGCGGAACATCGCCGTGAACCTGCGGCTCATTTCATCCAGCACATTGGCTAGGCTGAAGCGCGCCGCCGCACTTCTTGGGTCACGGAGAGTCAAGAAGGAGAAACCTGTCAGGTAGTAAGAAGACTGAAAAAGACCTTGCAGGGGAACTCGAAGAGGAGGATTGGGAGTACCAGTACGATCTACTGACCCCCGATAAAGTTGTCATCGCCGACGATACCAACGCATACCAACTCTTCGGCGATGTGATATTTACGGCACCTCAGGAAGACCTGCTCGAAGGTACAGCTCTGTATTTCGATCGGTTTGACGGATTGTACTCATGGATATCACAGCTTTCTACATGGCAGCTCGGTTGCAGACGACTCAGCGGTCTCGTCCGAGAGGACTATCAGACGCGGAGCGAAGTGGTCGGATCACGCAGAGCAGCAGACATTCGTGCTCTCATCCTGGAGCGTTTGCCTCTCTTCCTGCACGAGCACACGCACACCAAGACACGCGTGACGTATTCTTGGTTGAACAAGAAGGACAACTTTGTCGTCAAGACGTTCAACAAGCTGACGGTCACGAAAACGCTGCAATTTGACGACAAGCGCGTTTCGAAGAGCCAAGACGCGTCTGCGGTAGCCCGGAGGATAGGTCATGGGCCTATCGAGCTGTGGCTCGCCGGCAACGACCAGGTGGACATGTACGAGTACGTGGATGCCGCTTTCTCCGCAAGGTCGCCGTACGCTGACTACGTTTTTGCCTCCAGGGTCGCGACGTCGATGTGTCGGCTTCTCTTTGAATCCCCGAAGGTTAACGATGCGTTGCTATTCATGACCATTCTATCGACCGACTTGCGTGCCTTACGTAGGAGAGGCTACAACGGTGAGCTGTTAGCGACATCTATACGGGAGATCAGCGAGCTGAGCGCAGTGATCAGTGGATCGCATCTTGCGACAACAACGGGCTGACCGACTTGCTGCCGAGGAAGCTGCCAAAGCCGCCAAAGCCAGACTTGCAGAGGCAGAGCAAAAGGCGGCGTTTCACCGAGAAGAGCAGCTCTGGCTCGTCCGCGGACACACTCGTATCTGCCTCCTCCTGCACTCAAGGAAAACGGCTTCGGCGCTTCACTCCTCAACGAGAAAGTACCTGCGCCCCCTATACCACATGAGATCCCTCCCAGCATTTCCGATCAGTCGACAAGGAATCCATCTCGCCCGATGAGTGCCTTGCGTTCGTCAATCGATACACTTCAACGGCGTCTGCAAAAGGGCAATGCATCAAGCAATGCTAGTGCCAGCGGGGTCGAACGTGGTTCTGCAGACAGCGGTTCCGAGTCGCAGCTGCAACTTCTCCCACCTCGACCGAGCAGTCCTGTAAAACCTCGGCCCTATGCAACACCGCGGAGTGCTATCAGGTAAGATTTCGTAACGTAGAATCCGGACGGATGCCTCACTTGCTTGCTGTAGCTTCCAATATCAACATGGCCATTAGGGCGTGCAAGGAAGAGCGCGCAGAAGTTCTGCGTAATCAGAAACAGCTCCAAATGGTCAGGGAAGCGCTGAACGAAGGTTATTGCGATCCGTCCGGACATCCAACGGATATGGCCCTAATTGGTGAGTGTGAGCCCCGACGTACTTCACTCAGATTGGTCTTACTCATCCAATCGCATTGTAGGCGACATGGGTGGGACTAAGGTTTTTGCTGAGAAGGGTAAGGCATCCTTTCTGGAGCGCGTAGATACCGAAGGGTTGATCCGTCTTCGCCCAGATGTTCCCGACCTCCGCAACCTCATGCAAGCGAAGAAAGACTCGCTGGCGCGGTTCATCCACATCATAAGACCTCTACAGGATGTCTATACGCTTCCACCGACGAGCCTCCACATTTTCTACGATCGCGAAGGGGAGCTCATCGCATTCAATCGGAACGCGAGTCTTTTCTTGAACTTGCGATACTTCGAGCAATGGCGTAAGTCAATATGCTATCCAGGTCTCTCACCATGCTTACATGACCTTACAGATGACGCTGAGGTTCAAAGTGGCCAGTTGACGAATGCTTACATTTCTTGGTGGGGATCTCTCCCTGATAAACCCAAATGAAATCTCATTGACTGATTCTCATCTCTTGCAGGTACTTCACTCTTGCTCACGAGATTGCACACAACCTGGTTCGGCCGCATAACTCTGAGCATGAGTTCTACTTCTCTTCAATTTGCGAACAGTACCTACCCAAATTCATGAAGCTCCTCGGTAGTAGATAGACACGGATGACGGACTTTCGGAATGGTACTTCACATATACCCTTAATAGCACTTAATTCAGTGTCTTGAGTTGTCTTTGTTACCTTCACGCATTCAAGTGTTATCGAAGCCGTGGCAGTGTTAGTTTTGCGCATATTGTGCCAGCCACTACGTCGTAGCGTCGGGAGTCCCATTCAGCGTCTGCTCGTCGGAGCGTAGACGCCCAAAGGCCAGCGCGCCTCATGCTACCCACGTGACGACTGTTCGAGACGCGTTCAAAAACGCGCGGGGAGCCATTTAACCCAACACACGACCATCTACGCGCCTCCGACACGTCGACCCTCCTCTTCATCAGGCATTTCTTGTCCAACGCACCACACACGAACAGTACACGACCATAGAGATGGATCAAATCATGTCTTCGCTCGCTCCTCGCGGTGCTGCATCGGGCAACAAGCCTGCGGGAGGGGGAGCTGGTGCCGAGTCGGCGGGCAGCGTGACAAAACGGTATGTGGCGAAGACCGCATTCGCTTAAGTAGACGGCTTACAGTTGGTATCGACAGCCTGAGCAATGAGCTGATGACTCTCATGGTGAGTGCCACTACCTATACGTCCAATGCGCCACGGTTCTAAACCCGCTATACGGTAGATGTCCTCATCTCCTGGTATCGTGAGTTCTCTTAGCCACGTTGCCACTACGAACCGACATGGCTGACTTTGGGTCAGTCCGCTTTCCCGAGGTCAGATGCCAACCTCTTTGATTGGGTCGGGACGATTGAGGGACCTGCTGGAACTGTGAGCTTCACGCTTTGGTGGTAAGATGTTCACCGACTAAGGAGCGGTTGGTGGCCAGGTCTATGCAGGACTAAAGTTCAAGATCTCCATCCTCTTCCCCGCCAACTACCCTATGTCACCTCCTGCTATCAAGTTTGATTCGCCGTGCTACCATCCAAACGTGGATATCAACGGTGGTGGGATCTGCCTTGATATTCTCCAGGTACGGATCGACTTGTTTGCAATACTCCACGCTCTGATGCTCACGTCACTTGTAGGACAAATGGTCCGCTGTATACAGCGTACAAACCATCCTCCTGTCCCTGCAGTCGCTATTGGGAGGTAAGTCAGCGTGTACGGCCTCGATGTCGTATCTCTCACCGATTGTCCGTAGAGCCGAACAATGCGTCGCCCCTGAATCCCGATGCCGCTGCTATCTGGGATTCTCCTGAGCGTGAGTGCTACTAATCGAGTGTTCGGCTGCTTTTCGTGATTAATCTTGAACCCGATTCGCAGAATTCAAGGTGCAACTAATGAAGTATTATCGCCCCGTCGTTGACGAGGCAGAGGCGTAGTCGATCATGAGAGGCGGCTTACCGCTACTCTGTCCCCATATCCCTGTATCACGTATGTTGTGCCACTGCATGTTTCTCTACTCTGTTTCGTTGGACTACGCATTTTCTGGATTCCCAGCGCTTCCCAAGCCATGTACGTACATATCCAGGCTCATCCCGATTATATATGCGGCTATAGGCTTGACCCATCACCTCGTTCTGGTGCTCGCATTGGCATCGTCGCTGCGACATACAAGATAGCAAAACGTACATGGGCGGACGCGTGGCATGGACGCGGTTCCCTCACAGTCTATGACTATGGGAATTGCATCCTCGACCTGTGGTCCTGTGGTGTTGAGTCATGGTGTTGGTATTCGACGTCAACCCTGTTCAATTGCCATGCGAAGGTCCATGAGGGGATTCGAAGCATACTAGTACGGGGCGGTCAGAACGTCTCTTAGGCTGTCGACAGCGGCAACGCATTATAGCCCTGCCTCAGGCCAACTTGAGCTTGCGACTTCTACGGTAGTATGTACTATAGTAGCAAATAACGCAGCCAGAGAGCTTCACGGTCGCGTGACGACGCGGGGTCGCTGGTGTCGCGGCGGTGTCGCGACGGTGCCTAGGCGAGCGCTTCTCGGTTCCGTCGCGATTCGCGCGCGACAACGGCGACAGCGGTCTCCAGCGTTCGATCACAGCGACCGCGAGCTGCCCAAGACATCATCACTCCCCGTTCGGACCTCCTTCGCTTTCCCTCTCTCTCTCTTTCTCTCTCCATCTTTGTTCTCCTTCTCAAGTTCATCATCCTACCTCTGCAGGCGGACTAGGCTCGGTTGACCCGACTGTTCTGCCGCTACCTTCTTCGTCAGATCCGGCAGAGTTCGTTCGAGCAGATATATTGCAGTATCGATTTCGCTGGGGGGCCTGGAGCTGCGCGTTGCTTTGGAAGTTTAGGTCGGCCGTAGGACCCAAGTGTTCGCTGCACATTGCACGTAGGTCGCGCTTTGCTCTTCGCCTGGGATGCGTGCAAAGCTCATTCAGACTGGATCTCATATAGCTGCGTTGGCCGTTTTCCATACCCCATCTCACTCATACCACTTTCGCGATCTTTCGGACCCGGCGCACCACTCTCCTTGAACTCACCCGTGTCTAAGCCAACGTCAAGCCAATCCGATCATCATGCCCCGTCGCTCGCCACCGACCCCTCTCCGCCTGCACACTGGCCCGCTGCCCGCGCGCGGCAAACCGAAACACACCCTCCCCTCCCTCCCGCGCCCCGCCTTCCACGGGCCGCAGCCGCTCACGCTCGACACCACCAGCAAACCCGTGCCCCGCGCGCGCATGACGCACACCGAGCTCCCCGCGCTCGCGATCCCCGAGTCCGGGCTGGCCGGCCTGCCTGGTCTCTACGGCAGCGCGCTGGAGATGGGGATGGGGAGCGCGGGCCCGAGCTCGCCGACGTCCGCTGGGTCGGCGTCGAGCGGGCGGGCGACGCCCGAGAGCGGGAAGAAGAGGAGCAGGGAGTGGGTGAGGGGCCCGTGGGACCATTCTGGGGCGATCCAGGTGCCGTTTGACGTCGGTGCGGTGTTGCCCCCGCCGAGGCCTGTGGCGATCAATGTGCGGTGAAGGTGCTGGGTTAGGGCGGAGGATTGTCGAGAGGAGCGGAAGATGTGCTGTTGGTGTTTACTGCATTTATGAGAGAGAGAAGCATAGGATCACCGTAGTCCCGGAGGCGACATTCAGTTCGTCGGGAACAGAGGAAGATAGTTTGCTCTTCTATTGCGCGACTTGCGTATGGTACAACCCAGTGAGTGATAACAACGATACGATCGATGTGTGCGGAGGAAGCGGGCAAGGGGTAGCACAAGCACATCGACCTTGGCCCGAGGGGAAGACTCATGTACACGAATTGAGTGCTGACGCGTTTACTTCTTGCCAGACCTGAGATAGCGTTCATTCAATTCCGCTGCAATATGCAGTGAGGATGTCGTGCGGTACTCACTTCTTGATACCGCCACCAGGAGCTCCTCCTGCGATATTATGCATAGGTCAGATGAACTGGGCTTGTCAATGAGATCAGTTGCAGTATTCCTACCCTTGGCAGCTGCAAGGGCCATGAGTACGAAAGAGAATGCAATTTCAACAGGCGATCGTACCTTTGTCGCGCGCAGCCTTCAAAGCAGCCTCCTCCTGCTTCTTCCTCTGCTGGAAGGCAATCTCATCTTCGTCGAGGTCCTTCTTGTCCTTCTTCGGTGCCTATGGCGAGGTTCAACACACCTCAAATCATCGAATGTACGAAGAACATGCCTTGAGAGGCTTCAGCTTTCCGCCCTGCCTGGAGGCCATGGTGGTTGTGAGATGCTCTGTGGTATGGGCGCTTACCCCTGCATGCCGAAGCAGCACGAAAACGAAACGCGCGGTAAAAGAATAAGTACTGACGAATTTGTCCTCGGACGGGCTCGAACGCGTGGCTTTGTGAGCGGGTGACATCACAACGGGTGTGTCAGCCCGCTCACGGCGGATGCCGCGTCGGACTGCAGTCGGGGCTGCCTTGTGGGGAACTCGGAAGCGACTTCGGAGGCATTCTCGTGGAGCCTTGGCCAATCGGTAACCACCCACAGGTCGCCAGCTGGCGAGCTTACTGGGCAAGCGAAGGTTAAAATATGATGCGTTGCTCTGCGCGCATGCCAAGAGTCCAGACCAGGCAAGCGTTGGACGATTTTCGACGCAGGACACGGGGATCGCACGCCGCCCTCGACGGATTCCGTGGGCATTTTGCTCAGACAAGTCCCGAAGTTGGGGGAGGAGGAGGTTGTCAGCCGACCCGGTGACCAGGAACCACAATGTCGTCGGTAAGGGCCGGCACGAGCGTGATCCGGGCGGAGGGAAACCTCCTTGAGGACGACGAGAGCGTACTGGGATCCCTCACCGACAGCGACAAGCGATGGAGCCGCTGCAGGTTCGCGAGGAGTCGGTGGCATCGAAGTTTGAGCGGCTCGAGAGGGGTTGTGAGCGTCTATGCGGGGTATGGGCGTGGTGGCGGGCAGGTGGCGGTGAGGGGGGGGAGGCGGGGGGCGAGGGCCGGAAAAGGCAGGAGAGACGATCAGTTGTTGTTGGGAGTTGCGATGTGTGTCACCCGCCGCCGCGCCCCGGCCGGCACTGGACATCGGCGACGGACACGGGCAGAATTCCTCCTGCCACGGACGACTGCACGCGTACGCTCTACATAATTTATTCTCTGATATCAATCCAACTTCCCCCACGGGAGGGGCCGATCTGCCAGTGCCAGCCACACACACGTCCCTCAGACTCCTCGCCCTTCGCGTCCTTCTCTCCTTCCCCCGCACGCTCTCCCCAACCTTCAGCGTCATCCGCCGCTCTCGGTGCACACGCCAGGCTCAAGCTCCTCGCGAGTTTCTTCCGGCTCGCCTTCTCAATACCCTCAGCTGCCGCTGAGCCCACCCTCCTTTGCCCCCTCACGCTCGTTCTCGCCTGGCTTGACCCCACCGACTCGGTCCCTCATCCGTATATGCTCTGAAACATACCCCGCCTGGAGCAACCATTCTCAGCATGCAATACCTCCTCAACCTCCTCCTCTCCCTCTCCCTCCTCACCTCGGCATACGCCGCGACCGCAGAGGATTGGCGCAAGCGGTCGATTTACCAGTCAGTACCTCGCCGCATCCGCCCTGCAAAAACCTGACCGAACTCTCTCGCTAGGATCATCACTGACCGCTATGCGCTCCCCGAAGGTGCTGACCTGAATGCTTGCGATCCCGCCAAGCAGACCTTCTGTGGCGGCACCTGGAAGACCATCAAGGACAACTTGGACTACATCCAGAACGCTGGGTTCACTGCCAGTACGTCCTGACACGCCTATATGCATATTCTACCGTCGAATACGTGTGCCTTTGCGCCCCATAGTTTGGATCAGTCCTGTCTCGCAAAACTATGAGGGTCCTCGCACGCCGTACGGAGACCCTTACCACGGTTACTGGATTGCGGATGCCTCGAAGCTCAACGACCGCTTCGGCACGGCTGACGAGCTCAAGGCTCTGTCCGATGAACTGCACAGCAGGGGGATGTACGCCATACGCTTCCTTCATTTCCGCTAAAGAACGCAAGCTCATCCACTTTGCCAGGTACCTCATGGTCGACGTCGTGGTTAACAACGTCATGGCTCTCAGCACGAAGCCTGACCTGTCCACGTACATGTTCAAGCAGGAGGTGCGTTGAGTCTTTTTGAACGGACAAGTCGTGCGCTGATTTCCGCTATAGTCGCAATACCATCCCTACTGCCCGATCGACTGGGGCAACACGACCAGCGAGCAGAACTGCTGGCTCGGCGACCTGAACGTCACTCTTCCCGACGTGAACACCCAGGACCCGACCGTCGTATCTGCCTACTCCGCCTGGATCAAGGCTCTTGTACAGGAATTCAATATCGACGGGCTCCGAATCGACGGTAAGTTCATTTGCATGCGTACCATTCACATGGAAGCTTCTCAACGTGATCTCCCATCCGATATTTACCCAATGCAGCCGCGAAGTAAGTTTCCGCCGCATACATCCATCTTTAGATGGACAGGTGTAATTGACATATCGTTGCAGGCATGTGGACATGCAGTTCTGGCCTCAATTCTGCGGCGCGGCCGGCGTGTACTGCATCGGTGAGGTCTTCGATGCCGATGCTGGGTGGGTATATGCTGTTTCTGGACCGGAGGCATAATACTGACGGGAGGAATAGTCAGGCGCTGCAGTGGCAGGGTAAACAGGCACTGGACGCTATCCTGAACTACCCGGTGTATAATGCTTTGGTTGCTGCGTTCGCGATTCCTGGCGCGCAGAACATGAGCGCCTTGACGGACATGATCGCGCAAGTCAAGCAGAAGTCTTCGGTGCGGCGTGCTTCCCTACCCTACCAACGACATCGTGACAGAAGCTAATTTGCACATCTCGCAGGACCCGACCTTGTTGGGCAACTTCCTCGAGGACCAGGACGTGCCGCGTTGGGCTAGCATCTCGGTCGATCCACAAAGCTTGTGGAACGCCATGACCTTCAACTGGATGTCCGACGGGTGAGCCTCGACCGTCACTCGAAGAGATGAACGGACAAATGACATGAGCCTATGCAGCATCCCTATCATGTACTACGGTCAGGAGCAGGGATTCAACGGCAACGCTGATCCGGTCAGTTGCATGTCGCCTTTTCTAGACCCTTGCTGTACTCATGCAGGGATGTCACTGTGCCCGCTTGACAGATGAACCGTGAGCCGCTCTGGCCTTCCAAGTACGCGAACACGACCACGTACCAGCTTGCCACCACGCTTAACAAGGTACTTCAATTATCTGAACCTAAATGTCAGTTAAGCTTAGCTGACCGATTCCCCTCGCTGTAGCTGCGAAACCACCTGATCAATGCAACTGAGGACTGGCTTACCAGCCAGGTCCAGGTCCTCAGTTCAACTCAGGAAGCCATCGCGTTCATGAAGGGTGATGTCGTGACGATTTTGACGAACGTCGGCTCTCCTGTGAGTGCCTTGCGCTGACAATCGTATGATTTGAGAGTACACTGACGCGCTCGACACAGCCCGCGAACGTCACTATCGCTGCGCGCACGCCGTTCAGCAACAGCCAGTCCACCACCGAGTCAGCACAATTTCGTCCACCGATGACGCATTCATGGCGTACTGACTTACGCTCCGCGATTCCACAGCATCCTGACGTGCACACAGTTCGCTATCGGCAGCAACGGCAGTGTTGAGGTCGAGTACTCGAAGGGCGGTCGGCCCGTCATCCTCGTGCCCGAAGAGCTCCTTGAGAACTCGGGCTTCTGTGGTCACAACGCTGCGACGGTCGTCTCAGGCAAGGGTGCACAGGGTGCCGTCACCACCTCTGGCGCATCCGCACGACCTGGCCCAGTACTACTCGCGGCGGGCTTTGCCGCGCTTCTTGCGGCATTAGCGCTATAGTGCGCCCTACTTCAATGGCCAACGCAAGACGGGAATGACAGTGACGCTGATGCTCTTGAAGTGTACTCGTAGTTCTACCCTCGCTAGCCCCACGCGTGACACGAACCTCGCCACGTCCAACGCTCCTACCTTCCACCCCCGCTCTCCCCTCTCTGCCTACCAACCTTTCTCTCCGGGTTCCCAGCTTTCCTCCTTCCTTTTCCCTGGATGCCTCCCCGCGCCGGCCTCGCTCCGAGTCGGCGCGCCCGCGTGGCCTAATACCTCTCCACGGCTCCCTCTTTCGCCTCCGCGCGGGCATAGTCGCGAGCCGCTTCGTGTCTGTACTACTCGTATACCTTCGCGGTCGGTCCCTACGTGCGAACCCCTTCTTGTTCCTTTCTTGTCGCTTCGTCTTGTTCGCGGTGTAGTAGTGTTTGGCCTTGACTCTTGGTCGGTCGTGTATGAGTATATCGAGTACCGAGTATCAGGAAGAGTTTTACTGTGGGACGTGAGCGGTTGGAAGGTTGCGCACCTCCGCCATTTTGAACGATGACCCGGCGATGGCATTCGCAGGTCCTCTTGGCGCGCCGATGGATTCCGTGAGCGCCGCCTGTCACTCCTGTCAGCTGTAGGTCCAGGTTGGACCTGGCTGTTTGTTTGTAACTAGTGCAGGGTCCGGCGCTGTTCGGCACCGTTTCAAATGACTACTGGTGCGCGCTCAGGCGCACGGAGTTCTATCATCAGGGACAACAGAGGACAACGTGCAGCGTGCTGTACAGAAGTAACTGGCTATTGTTTGTGCCTTGATAGTTGACGGTCCGCATTTGCATGGGTGACACACAACTGCACCCGGGTCCTCAGGCCAACGCTGTCTCTTCGAGTGCTCAGTTGGTCACGGAGGCTCGTGTAGAGTACGATCGAAGGTGTTAGTACACGAAACTATAAATATAAATGAGCATGAGATCATCTCAATGAGGAAACCATAGGTCTTTGCGAATGTATCCGTGATGCCCAATTAATGAATTAGCCGGGCGAAGCTGTGAAGCCCGAGTCAATGCACGACTTCGCGTTCCCTGGGCTACGGCTGCCCTCACTCCGCGGTCGCTTTGAGTAGCCCGTGTCGACATTCCGTATTGTTTGAACTTGAACTGCCAATTGAAGTCGATGCTGAGGGCGAGCTAGAAGCTTCCTCCCCGAGACCCCCGCTATATCTTCTTCGACATCTCGACTGCGGCGGCGTAGATGCAAGTCAAGCAAACACTTTCCGAGACTGCCTAGTACGAAAGGCGTCAAGGAAGAAGAAGCGGTTGAGTTCCTGTCGCCACGCCGCCCGGGCCAGCACTCACCGCAGAGTGTAGCGCGTTGGGCCTGTTTCTCTCGAGCCATATCCCCTTAGCCATTGACTGCAGGTGCGCTGGGTTTGCTCCATTGTGATTCTAAGATGTGTAACCTATCCCTTCGCATTCGATGATTGCAGATTCTGCAGATTCCTCCGCTCGGAACTTGGCTTCCGTGAGCTGTTCTGCTACCCATATCGCAGTCCTGCGCTCCGCGTCAGCAACCGCAATGCTTCTTCGTCGATGCGTGTGGGCTCACCGTGTGTGCAGCGTCAAGGGCCCGGTCTTGACTTTTGATCTACCGGCAGCGAGAGCGAGGAATATGATCATCTGGTCCTGCGTAACGACTCAGTATTCGACGTTCGATGTGTTCGCGTTCGCAGGGGCTTTCACTGACCTGCATGTACTCGTCCACACACCCGCCATGGGCGAGGTTCGCCGCGAGCTCCCTCGCAGCATCACGGCCCACTTTGGCAGGCTCGGTGCCTTTGCGTCCGAGCGCGCTCCCAGCGATGATACAGCCGCCCTCCGTCTTCGCCCACAGCACGATGCCCGAGCCGCTCCCTACCGCATCGGCGGGTTTCTCCCGCACCGTGTCGATTTTGATCACGTCCGGATCGAGGCCGGATTCGACGAGCACCTTTGTCGCTGCGGCGCGCATAGACTCGGCGAGGCTCTTGGGCAGGCCGGCTGCGTACGACCGCCCAAAGACGGCTTTGACGGGCCCGCGCTCGGTGAGCGTGATCGCGGGCAGCGGGCCGCGGGCGGGTGGGACGGAGACGTGCACCTCGCCGCCGCCTTTGGGGTAGTATCCCCGTTTGACGACGCCCAGGGTCGGCTGCACGCCGAGGTGCTTGCGGACGAACGGCAGGAAGACGTGTTCGGTGTAGTCGATTTGCGGGGCTTGGGTCGCGTTCGTGCCCCCTCGCAGGATCAGTCCGGAAGGCGAAGCGCTGGGGTTGGGCGAGAAGATGAGGCATGGGAGGGAGACTTGGAGCAGGAGCGCGATGGAGCCTGCCGTTCCGGGGTCGGCGGTGTAGCATCTGGACAGCTGAGGCTTGGTGGTTGGGCAGAACACGATTGAGCATGAGCCTGTGTCGCATCCATCCAAACGGGCTGAGCAGATCTCGGCGGCTAGGCGCAGCCCTAAGGAGCAAGGGAGATGTTCACGGTGAGTACAAGAGCCCCAAACGACCGTGTTGAGCTCACCTGCGGCATGCTGCTGTTTGAGGCCTGGAGGTTCTCGGTTAGCACGAATGTTGTCTATAGCGATGGGCTTTGAGAGCAGCGCCGAAAGTGCTACGGCGATGCGGAGAAGCTGGCCACCGCCTTCAAGTACGCTTCCGTCTAGACGTGTGGGCTCTGTAGCGTCCATTTCCTCTGTTTCGCTATCGAAGCTTTGAAACGCAGTCCTCTGGCTTGTTGTGGTCACAAATGAGAAGAGATTCAACAAACATGTATATGATGGCCATGAGTCCAGAGGAAAGCGTGTGCTCGAGAATTGGCGCGCAATGCGCGGAGATGAGCGTCGTCGGCGCGGATACTGGACGCGCGCGGTGTAAAGCAGAAAGCGGACTTGATTGCCTTGCCTTGCTACGCCCACCACCTCGCCGGGTCCCCTCCCGTGCACGCCCTCTGAACTGCTGCTTGCTGTATACCTTGTCGCATTATACCCAGCTGGCTAGGGAAACGCACACGGAACCCGGAACATGTCTGTTGACTCTCAGAAGAAGGAGCTCAACGCCTTCTTCTCATTCTTCGCCACCTTCGACCTCAGCCGCCCCGTAACGTCCATAACAGACCTCTCAGATGGCGCTGCTCTGTTTGAGATCCTCTCTATTGTGTGAGCGCTCCTCACACAATCCGTTGGCGACATCCCCGCCCTAACCTGCGATCGCATTCCAGCGATGCGGACTACTTTCGCCAACCAGGCCGCCCCTCTGCGCAGCCCTCGGATAACTGGGTCCTACGCTTTAGCTCGCTCAAGAAGCTGTATCGGCTGATGACACAGTACTTCTCCGAGGTGCTGCACCAGCCTGCGGGCGCCCTGGACATCCCCGACCTGCAAAGCATCGCCAAGGACTACAATGTGAACGCTACCCTCGTACTGTGCCGCCTGGCGATAGCTATTGCCGTGCAATGCGAGAACAACCAGACAATCATTGAGCGAATACAGAAGTTGACAGAGTCTGAGCAGCACTCGCTCATGCGGGTCATTGAGCAGGTAGCTATGCACGGTCACCTTGGCTACTTGGAGCTTCCTCATGAGGATGCGTATAGGTCATGGCGAAGGTCCGGAGCTCTGCGGACGCTGGCATGGAAGTCAGTATGACCGAGTGCGTACATTATTCCTCCACAGTTGCGAGAATTTCGTTTGTCTGAGGGTGCTATGACCTCGTTAGAGATGACCACTATTACCAAATTCAGTCAGAACGAAGTCGGATATTGTCGGAAAAGGAGACCCTCGAGAAAGTATACCAAGCTCTCCTGGAAGAGCATCGAGCACTCCAAACGAACTTCGACGATGTGGTGTCGGAGAAGGAGGAGGCGCTCGCGCAGCTGCGTCAAGCGCAGCGGGAAGCGGATAGCAAGCGGGTGGACTCGAGAGGGGACGCGATGTACCGTGCGGAGATCGACCGACTCCGAGCTGACCTGTGAGTACTCGCATGAAGGGTCCTACCGAGTGCAAAGCTGATCTGCGAGGAGGGTTACAGCCAGAAGAGCGAAGACAATCTCGCCATGGCTGAGACTGAGCTTGACAAGCAAACGGTGCTTGTGACAGACTTGACGCGCAAAGTCGACGAACTTCAGGCACGAGCAGATGAAGCTGCGCGACTGAAGGATCAGCTCGATGAGTATGTGCCTGCAATGTTGGCTGTGGAATTCGAGGCTTACGTGACCCTGCCTAGGTACCGCCATGCAGCAGATAAACTCCAAAAGACGGAGAACGTCATGGAGAAGTACAAGAAGAAGCTGCAGGAAGCGGCAGACATGCGTCAACAAGTTAAGGTATGGCAGACATCAGCGAGCATGCGCGCGACCAGAAGCTTAGGTTGCTCGTAGGCTCTTGAGAAGCAGAACGCGGACCTCGTTGACAAGAATGCCGCGCTGGAAGAGGAGTACCGCAAGGTCGCCGCGTTCAAGCCTCTCATGGAGTCCTACAAGTCACAAATCGCGGAACTCGAGACCAAGTCTTCTGCTCGCAGCAAGGAGATCGACGAACTCAAGTTCGAGCTCGATCAGACGAAGACCAAGCTCAGGGTAACTTTGGAGGAGCGTGCCAAGGACTCTGAGACGCTGGAGCTCTACCAAGAGCGTGTGCGCGAGCTCGAGTTGACCTCCCAACGGCCAGTCGCAGCGTCCCGGGCACGGCCACAACCGAACGGCGACGCCGAAGGGAACATGACCGAGTTCACCGAAGCAGAGCTGCTCGGCGACGGCGCCGCGCGGCGGGACGACGTGGACGTCGACTCGGACATCGCAGGACTCGGCGAGGAGCTGGACTCGGCGATCACGGGCACGACGATGACCGACCTCAAGCTGCAGGTGCGCAAGCTGCAGCGCGAGCTCGAGGCGGTGCGCAAGAACGAGGCGGACGCGAGTCGGGTGCTCGTGCTCGAGAACTTGCTCGAGGATGCGAACAGGATGAAGGCGCGGTACGAGGCGGACTACCTCGCCGCGCACCGCGAGAAGCTGGTCCTGCAGAACGAGCTGGAGGAGATCAGGAGCGGCAAGGCTCTTGGGGACGGGTATGTGTTGATTTCCGCGCCAAGATACTCTCGAGCATGGCTGACGATATGTGCAGGGCGGAGGCTGCGATTGCGCTTCGTCAGCGCCTGAACGAGACCGTCGACGAGCTCGACAACCTGCGCAAGGCGCATGCCGAGCTGGAAGTCAAGTTCGATGCGATGTCGAAGGAGCTGACCATCGCCAAGTCAGACTGTACGAACCCTGCGCCTCTCGTGCTGATCGGCCTGAGTTGCTAACCTCGTCGTGCGTACGCAGTGACGCTCGTCAACAAGGACCAGCTCGATATCCTCGCGACCCTGCGCGAATCCGTCAACGAGGACAAGGCGGAGCTCGAAGCCGAAGTCGAGCGGCTGCGGAACCAGATCAAGGAACTCTCGGACAAGAACAAGATGCAGCTCGAGCAGATCAACGGCCTCCTGCTCGAGAAGGTCAACCTCCAGAGCGAGGGCATCGACCAGCGCGAGCGCATGCTCCAGCGCGAACGCGCTATTGGGTTTGTCCTTCTCTTAAAAATATACTGCATGCTGCGGACCGTGGTGCTGAGAGGTGCACTAGCGATTTGCGTGCGTCGATGTCGGGGAGGGATCTTCCAGAAGATATCAAGCAGCGGATGCTCGCCTTGCACGAGGAGAACGTCAGCATCAAGGAGCAGTACAAGACCGCACAGGAGAAGCTGCTCAAAGCGAAGGCTGTATGTCTTTCCTGCGCTGACCGCACAACACCGCTTCGAAAACTGACATTGCAACACAGTTCATTAAACAGCAGGACAAGCTCTTTAAGGAGGAGCACGCCAAGAGCATCGGTGGCGTCCCCGCTGTTCGTGCCCCCACGCTCCATAACCCGCACAACCATGCTAACACGTCTGCCCGCTCTTTGCAGGGCGCGTTCGAGGAGGCCGAGAACAGCTACCGCTCGCAGATCAAGATCCTCGAGGAGGACATCGCGCGCCAGAAGCGGCTCATGGCCGACGCGGTGAACCGCTACCGGCGCGAGCAGACGCTCATGCTCAGCGTCATCCACGGCATGGGCATGAAGCTCGCGCGCGACCAGCTCGGGAGCGGCGGGAAGCAGCAGAGCCGGCCGCAGCCGACGAGCTGGCTGAAGCAGCAGCGGCAGAATGTGAGTACCGCTTATCATTCCACCAAGTACCGAGGATGGTCTTGCTCAAACGTGTCCAGCTCGGGCCCATGTTGCGACGCTGAAGCGTCGCTGCGACTTTGCGTCCCGATGTCACTTCATGACTTGTCTTTCCTGTTCCCAGCGACACGATGTTCACAGCTTGCTTGGTTTGCATGCATGTACCCTATTGCGCCCGGAATATTCGCACCGCTTCGTGGTTTTTGTAGACACCCCGCGCCAACGGCTGCCTCAGCTGCGCGTCCGCAGCTCCTGTTGTGGTTTAAGGGCTATAGAGAGGATGTGATTCTAATACAGCATGAGAGGATACTCCATTACGTGAAAGACGACTCCGACGGCAGGTCAGACAGCTGGTACATGTAGTCCGGAATAAATAGGGGGAAAGAACCGATATGCTAAGTACGAACGCGATCGTCACCGGTTGAACGAGAGCAGAGACATGTCGCCAAGT
This sequence comes from Trametes sanguinea, assembly GCA_008973685.1. Classification (NCBI taxonomy): domain Eukaryota; kingdom Fungi; phylum Basidiomycota; class Agaricomycetes; order Polyporales; family Polyporaceae; genus Trametes; species Trametes sanguinea. Next base: position 2,341,541 of record WAHA01000006.1, read on the forward strand.
TTCCTGCATGTCAGCGTTGCTGATCAGCGTTCGTTCGTCACGGATGAAATGGGAGGACAAACCTTGGCTTGATGAGATGCCGGATCGTGCCGAGGATACCGAGCAGGACGAGGAGGCTGGCGGCAGCGACGTACGCCCAACCAAGGAAGGGATTCTTGCCACCCATCCATGATACCGTCGAGATGACGATGGACTTCGTGCCGGAGAACGAGCGAACGGGGTAGTCTGCGGCACTGTCAGCGCTTCCATGCTATTATAGGATGAGAACGACAGAAGCACTCACTCAGGTTGACCGTGATCTGGTAGCGCCCCTTCAGGAGCTTCTGGTTGTCGTTCCGGCCCCAGAGCTTCGTGAACGTCGGCAGGCCCGCGGTGCGCATCCAGTTCTGGAAGTGCTCGTCGTCCTTGAAGTTGGGCGGCGGGGTGCTGTTGGTGTAGCCCTGCGGGAAGCGCTGCGCCCAGTTCGGGGGAGGAGTGATCTCGGAGAGGTCGTTGCCTGGCGCGGTTGCGTATTTCTTGGACTCTCCCGGCCAGGCGATGCCCTTTTCGGACCAGTTGTAGGTCGTGGAGCTGTCGCTTGTCGACACGAGATTCGTGAAGGTGTCTGGATGGATGATTAGGTCCGCAGGTCTAACGTGTCCTATCTGGTTCAACCTACCATTGAACAAGGAATTGGCGATCAGGCCACAAGGGTAGACGATTTTGTCATTGAGCACACCGAGCGGCTTGCAATCACCCCCTCTCAGCTTGCTCGCGCTGACCCTGTCGCCCCGGAGCTGGTTCTGGTCCAAGCTCTTCACGTACCGCCGATGGTTCTGGTAGAAGTTCGTGAGCTTGTAGTAGAGCAGCACGGGGGTGTCCATGTCCGCGGGCACGTCGAAGCGCACGACGCACTGCCGCGCGGTGTCGTTCGAGACGCCGTCCGTGCCCGAGCGGTCGAGGAACGCCCACTCGGGCGGGTTGAAGGGTGCGTTGGCGTCGGACGCGCGCAGCTTGTAGTTGTACTTGTTGGAGGGCATGGTGTCGAAGGTGAGGGAAGAGGAGGTGTTGCTGGCGTTGTTGGCTTGGAGGAGCTCGCAGTCGGTGTAGTCGAAGTTCATTTCGCTCACCTTGCATAGCGGATGCGAAGTCAGGAGCTGGACACGCATAGCGTAGGTGTGCAACTTACGAGACCGCTGCCCCACACCAGCAACGCACCGATGGGTGCGAAGATGATCCCGATAATGAAGAGCGTCGGGAGCACCGTTCGCGGTGTCAAGATGGGCTGCCATGCCTTCAATCGCTGCTGCTTGAACGCAGTATCTAAACGACAACACAGCGTTCAACCACACGGTCCATACCCCTCCGGGCTACTCGCAGGGCCCAGTAGGACAGGTACTCACTCGCAGGCCTCCGCCAGCTGCCCTTCTCCTTCTTCTGGGCGCCATTGCCGTCATCGCCGCCCTTCTTGCGGTTGAAGAGACCCATGGTTGAGGAGAAGTGCGATCCGCCCGCGCAAGGAAACCAGTTCGCTGAAGAATGAAGAGCAGAGAGCGAGGGCCCGGCCTGAGTGGAGAAGGGGAGAGGGGACGGCGGAGGGAACGGGGGGAAGATGGGTAAGAGAGGGATGTCACGCTCACGCTCACTGGGCTCAGTCGGCCGGCGCCGTCATTGTCAAGCGACCCGTCTCAGCCTTCCGCAGGTAGACGCCCGCATCACACCGCTCTCACTGGGCGCGCGCAGCCCTGCCGTAAGCACCCTGACACCGCACTCTCCTAGTCACTCAGAGCCAATATGTGTGCACATCTATGGTACAATCTCAAAGTCCGTGGGTACGAGAACGACAGCATGGGCCAAAACAATGCAGCGACCAACCTCATCCCCTGTAGAGACCGAACAGCATGAAAGTGAAGAATGCGAGGAGTGCAGCAAACACATAGAACACTCGCCCTTCCTTGAGCGGATCACCATGCGAGAGAAAGTCGCGTAGGGGCAAGAAGACCAACCCGACGAGGAAATTCGCAACCCCTTGACAAGACGATTGAGTCGGGTTCCGCAACGATAGTTGTGAATAGGCGACTTACAGTTCAGAGACAACCCTACCGAGGAAAGCGCAGACACAGCCTACAACGATTTCATGAGCACAGACTTCTGCGCTCAAACGACCACCATTGCGACGTACCTGGGGCGGGGAGACCTCCGGAATCATGACAAAGGGTATCGGGCCGATGCCAACGGCGAACGACCTGCGGATGTACGTCAATACCACACTCGGATTCTCAGCAACAGGGATACGCACGCCACAAAGGCAATGATAGCCACGCTTGCCAAAGCGACAGCCCCACTATCGAGGCCGAAACCCACACCAAGCAAGGATGCAATAGCACCCGTCGCCGACAGAGACAGCAGCTTCTTGCGGCCCAAACGCTGAGTGATGGAGCAAAACATCAGCTCACGTAGACGGTACTGCAGAAGCAAAACGACTCACGTCGATGAGGAAAATAGGAGCAGCAGTCATGAAGAAGTTGACGACGGTGATTCCTAGAGAGACATACGGCCCGAGATCGGGCAGTGCTTTGGCAAGGATTGTGTTGCTGTAATAGAGGACTGCGAGGGATCGCACGTTACTACCGTGCCCTAGCATTGGCTGAAAGTCAATCCTCACCCGCATTGACACCTGAGAGCTGTTGACAGAGCATCGAGAAGCAAACAATCGCCAGCGGCTTCCGGAACTCCCTGCGGAGCACGACTTGGGGAACCGTGACCGCCGCCCCGTGCTCGTCTGCCCGCCTGTCGGGATTCAGAGACTGGTTCTCATCAGGGTCAGCGCCGAGGAGAGGATCTTCGGCGTCCTCGTTAGCAACTGCAGAAAGCCACATGAGAACGGGCGCATATAAGTCAACCCTGGCGGAAAGTGAACACACCATCCGGGCTGCGAAGCATATGTCCGACCTTCCACAGTCTGCGTGCGCTAGCGTCCTTGTCCCGTAGGAGGCCGTGTCTGTTCAACCAGACGGGAGACTCCACGATGATAGGACCAGACAACAGCTGAGCGAGGGACAGCGCAGAGGAGAACAGCAAGACCAGTCTCCAGGTGCGCGGCGTGGCGAGTTGAAGACCCATAGCTTGAGTGATCATGATGCCAATGACAATGGCGAACTGGGTGAGTACGCCTACGCGGGGCGATGCTGTTCAGTAGATGTACAGTGCTCCGGCATGAGAGATACTGACCGACCGCGCCCTTGATCTTCGCCGGTGCAATCTCAGAGATGTAGATGGGACCCACGCACAGGCCCAAACCGGCGGCGACACCAGTCAAAAGTCTGGTCATCACAGCAGAGTCTAAGCAAAGTTCAGAGGATGAGGAAGATTGCAGCTCACCTGCCAACGAGAAGAGGAGACAGGGATGCAGCGACGCCCATGAACCCCGCACCTACAGCCATGACGAACGCACTGGCGAGGCAGGCACCTTTCCGACCCCAGCGGTCCATGACGACGTTCGCGCCGACGCTCCCTAACAGGCCTCCGACAGTGTATATGGAGGTCAGCAAAGAGAAGGTTGCGTTGTCCATGGGTATGCATGTCGGCAGCCCATAGTATGTTGCGGGCAAGCCGGGCTCGGTCGTGCGGCAGGTGAGGACGTCCGAGATTTGGTTCAAGCTGGAGATGTGGAAGCCATACTGCAGACATTATGTTCAGGGCTATGCCTCTAACAGGAAAGGGGCCATATATATGTCAATGAACTTGCCTGAAAGGAGACTATTAGCACCCAGACGGAGACCACCCAGCCGTAGAGGGTGAAGGCCTCGGGTTCACCGAGAGCCATAGCGTCCAAAGGTCTTCTTGCCGCTTAACAACTCCTGCAAAGAGTGTCAAAGAAGAAGATGCAAGTCGGGAGTCAACGCGTGTAATCGAATCAACTCTGCGTTCTGACCAGAATGTGAGTAGTACGTCGTGCCAAAGTGTGGCTGCGCGTTGTCGCGAGTGCTGCGAGAACGCGCCCACAAGCGCGGGTCACCTCCACCTTCACGCATTTGGTATATAGTGTCCGAGCGAGCGGGTGACGCCTGTGAGTGTCGCGTGGCCGGGCACATCGGGCCTATCACAGCGTGGGAACACTTGACATCCAACCTCTGGGATGTCTGAGTTGCTGAAACGGGGGATCTGTGCGACGACGGCGCGGCTCAGCCAAGCGGTCCAAAAGGCGGCCGACCAGAAGGCCCTTGGTTCGTGCGGTCTTCTTCGACGTGATGTGATCACTTCTGTACCTAGTTGCAATCGCCCGAACGTAATCAGACGAACATGCGACATTCGCGAGCTTCGAGCTCCTTATAAGTACACAACCCTCACGCAATTCGGGTGACCCTGCCGCGCCTCGTGTTTTATTACTTACTCCATCCTCGCCTCCTCGGTCGTATGCACAGCGCTGGATGTCAGATCCTGTCCGCTTTGACGGAGGACAGACTGCTCCGTAACATCTACTGACTCAATAGCGTGTGCATGGTGCCCTCGAGCGGCACAGGTCTACGCGTCCACCTTGCTGGCTACGAGCATCTCCTCCGGAATGGTGTCCTGGCAAGACCCCTCTGTAGTCGCCATATGTGCCGTTGTGTACAGCCAGAACGCCATCTTTCTTTTAGGCTTCTTCGGGTCCGTGCATCTACGCGATTCGCAGCCCATGATTTTGACGACGACGCTTGTTTGACTCTCTAGGAAACACCTCCTTACCCGCACGGACATCGAATGGTCGCTGATCACCGGACGACGGCGGCCTAGTCTGGCATTGGTCAACCGGAATTCAAGAGAGTCCCAAGGAATGCCATTGCTGACCATGTCTGCAGATCCCGTACCTCTATGGACGATATGCGATTCTCGTTACGTTGTTGTACTTGTGAGTGTACTGTCAGGGCTGCAGGAGTGCGAGCGGCCAGTTCACCTATCCATCAATCTCTCACAGCGTTATACAGGACCTCGTCAATTATGAGATATCCTGCGACAGTGAGCGCACGATCTACGTAGCTGGAACCGCTGCTTACCACGTTCTACATAGTCGCGTACAAGGCCTTCGCGGTTTGTGGCACATTGGCGAATATTGGTGAAGTGCTGACCGCGGCTCAGATTCTAGGAAGTTCTGCGTCCTTTTGCTCCACGCTGAATCTCGGTATCAGAAGGTGGGCACATAGTGGAATTTGAGTTGTCTTGCTGATTCTGTAGCATAGCTATATAATCTGGAGGGACATGAACAAACGCGTTGTCTGGCTCCTGTCGCTCGCTTGCGTCGGGCATGCAGCCCTAGTTTGCATTCGTATGTCGCCTTCACATTTGGATGGAGCATAACCCATTTCATCGCGACAACGTACAGAAGGAGCTAAGAGCGTCTCGTCCGAGTGGAGCCCGCAGGCCCGGTCCTGCGTGGTCACCCAGTCCAGCAATGTGACGATGTTCACATTCTACATGTATAGTGAGTCACCCTTGGACATCTGAACGGTTATGACCTACCCGACACTCACGACATGCAGCGGTCGTAATGGACTTCACGATCCTCTGTCTCACCATTTGCGGGCTCTGGCGCAAGGCGGCTCTGCAGAGCAGCATCGGAACTACTCTGTCCGAGCAGTGTCTGTGGTACTGCGCGGCGACGTTCTTGGTCAACCTACCCGCAGCTGTGAGTGCGACGCCTCACTTGACATCGGCTCGACTGACATGGGACATAGATATTCCCGATCTTGAATTTGAATGGTACGCCAGGCTTCATTCGGCCCACATACGCAGACTGACACGGTTTGAGTAGTCATCATGAATGTGATGTTCTCTATGCCTGGTACGCTGCTCCTCAGCTTGCTTTGACTATCGCTCACTGGCCGTATCTCATAGCGGCGACCGTCAGGTATTTTCGATACATCCTGATGTGTGTCGCCCAAGTTCTCAACAGTTTTTATAGCGTCATCACGTCTTCTGCCGCCGTATTGTCATTAAAACCCGAACAGTCGGGTCAAAGGGAGACGTACGCTTGAACTTGGCACTTGAGAAGGCATATGCGTTTGGACTGATGCCCTCGTAGACCGACAAACCACGACGTCTACAGGACGTACACAGGACCAGTGCTCTGCCGGTTGTTTCGATTTTGGCGCGCTCGCATCAAGTGGCCACGCTCACCACTAACATCGTGCTTGAATCGTAAGCCTTCGCAACTTCTCCGTTGCTATCATCCACTCACCATTGTGCGCTCATTAGACAACTCACGTCCAGTGATGCCCAAGGTTCGCTCGGCGCCACCTCGACGACCAAGACCCAGGAAGAGGGCCTCGTGGTTTGAACTTTCTACCTCCTTGCTTGCATCATAGGGTCTTGCCTTCTGCTGCATTGCTGCCAGTGACTGCTCCTGTCTTGACTGCCGTGACTGCTTATTCATTCGGATCGCTTGTATATTCTACAAAAGCTTCTGCATCCTATCTACTTCTGATGCCTGGACAACCTGGGTGACATTCTGTCGCCTGATCCACCACTGGTCATGCGACTCAGGCCTATCCACGCCTACAGAGCCATCGGCGTGTGCGACAAGTACTGGGCCCTCGCTACATCCATCATCACAGCCCACGCCTGACCCTCCGCCGCCGTCCCAGGCTTATCGAACGTCGGGCTCCCGCACACATCGCGCACAAACCCGGACATGTCCGTCTTCTTGACAGCAGCCGCACGCATCGCATCGGCATGCGATTCCCACAATTCCAGCTCGTCCGTGTGCGACAGGGGGCAGCCCAAGCGCGCGGAAGGGTGCGGAGTGTGCGTGCAGGTCGAGCAGGCGATAGACCGTATAGGCGAGCATTTGGGCGAGGTTGGCCTCTACGAACGAGTTCGGGTCGTCCAGGACGTCGTGGAAGAGCGAGGAGACCGGGAGTATATGGCGCAGGCAGGCGCGTAACGTCCGCAAGAGGATCTCGTAAGCCTGTAAGAGAAGAGGGAGCAGTTCGCCATCCGTGGCCAACCCGAGTGCGCCTAGGTCCGAATCCGCCTGTACTGAAGCAGAGCTCACGAACGACATGGGTGAGACGATGGTCGAGATGACGCGGACGATCCCACAGCATACCCAGCCGTTGCCGACGCCCCACCATGCGATGCGCTTGAACGCGCACGTGCCGAGGTCGTAGATGTGCGACCACTCGCCCGATGGGGCTTGCAGGATCTGCGCTGCGAGAATAATCTGCTGCAGAGCCATGCGCATCAACGCCTGAGGGGCGTAGTCACCGCTGACTTTGATGTCATGCGTCCGGGACGGGAGGAGTGTGCGGAAGACTGCGGCGGACGCGAGGAAAGGCGGGAGCATGTAAACGGAGTCTGACCAGATCTGCACAGCGTCGGTGCGATGGGAGAGCAAGAGTCCGCTCGGCGTCGCGACGGAGGCATCGGTATCGGCATTCGCGGGTGCGCGAGGGCAGGATTCGACAATGTACTGCAACATTTTCTCCACACCTTCAAGGAAGGAGCGACAGGTGCTTCCCCGCGGAGGGGGAAAGGCGGTGAACATCAAGTTGCTGGCCTCCAAAGAGCACAACCAATACAGTGTCTCCCCTATACAAGCAGGGTCGAGAGCACCAGCGTCGGATGCGCCATTGCCGTTCAACAGGACCGAGAGACGGCCACCAGCGGCCTGGCGTACGAGAGAGTCGTGAGCGAGGGCGTAGAGCCACAGCGGGAAGTCGTAGTAGAGCCGCTGAGAGTGTGGAGAAATGCCTGCCTCGCAGAAGAGACGATGGCATTCCAGTAGGGCTTGTGCGCAGACTCCTTGCTCCCATGAAGAGCGTTGCGTCGATAGTAGCGGGGGTAGCAAGAGGTTCAACCTTACAGCGAGCTCGGCAAACGGCGTGCATTGCCTGCCAGTGCAGTCATGCTACAATTACCTACAACCACACGCGTGAGAGCGTCAGTGCTCCGAATATTGCTTGCCGTATCTACTACGCAAAAGCCTGACACTCACAACTTGAGTTTCTAGGACGCAAATCGCCTGAGCCAGTGCTAACGTCCCCGATGCTGTGGACCTGATGGCTTCGAGCACGTTGTGTCAAACATCAAAGCACCCGGAGTGCCTGAGATCTTGAGACTTGGTCAGACGTGTCTACTAGTGCTATCTTGAATAACGACTACCATCAAGCTTCCTTACTGTCCTGCTCAGTCAGCCAGGTCGCCTATACGAATCTCCCAACGCACCCGTGATCACTTTCTGCTGTAGGTTCCGGAGTTCAGGGCCGTTTATGATCGGGACCTACTGAACTTTGAAGTGACTCGGGATCTGTCGCCATAGCATGGGTGTCTCACGCCTACTGGGGACGTTCGTTATATTGGCTGAGGCATTATTCGTCACGCTCCTCGTCCAAAGTACAGACAGTACTGTCGACATCACCCATGACAGATCAAACGAACTGGAAGGTATCCCTCTCCAAGGAATGGGATGTAAGTGGCTAATTGGTGATGGTGGTCGAGCGCAAGGAAGCGACAAGGCTCTGACCCAACTCCGCATAGGTTCTCGGACCATTCCCGATACATGCTCGCGAGCAGCACTTCCTCTCGCCTTCGTTTCCTATCAACGGTAAATAATGAGTGATCTAGTATACGATGCCTCTCGCATTGCTGACGTCAATCAGTTTCTCAACCCATTGATCTTAACGCAACTTATCCGTCTTCATACGCCGATGGCGGGTTCGTTGGCTGGTCGAAAGTTCAATCCCTTGAGGACGGTACACTCGAGGTCTCGTATCCTAAAATAAGGTGATAGCTGATCAAATCTCGTGAGACATCTGTTGATATTCATCCTTCAGATGGGAAGCCTTGAGGGCAACTGAAGGATGGGCCGCTCTGCAGCACCACAGTGTGTTGCGTTCGACCATTACCTGTGTACCCGCCATCGTCGTCATCTGATAGCCTAGCTGAGGTCATTCCACGACTACTTGTGAACCTTTCACAAGGTTCTTTCTTTGCGATTGCGCCTATACCATCAGGCGACGGAGACGATTCCACAGTGGTCCCAGAATGGCATGCGGGCAACATTTACGCCTTGGAACGATCACCTCCGAACGCAGTCGCGTTGCCCACCAAACCTTCCTCCACATTTCCGACCACTTATACCATCTTGGTGAGCGGAGACTATGAGGTAAGTCGGCGAGAGCATTCCATACGCATGTATGTGGCTGATATAGCCCAGATTAGGTTGTTTGGTGATCCTCGACACGGCGGTAGCGGCGTTCCCAAGCTCTCCATATCTCTCACAGTGGATATTGAGGTACCAACGCCTTCGGTTGTCCTAACACCCTCCCACGACATACTTTGTGACTTCGTGGAAGGATGGGCCTTCGGCGACGCTCTGGGTGTCGGCCTGACCAGCCGCGATGGCTGGTGGACGGTGCAGAATATCAGCGCTGCTTCAGAATTCCAGGAAGTGAGGCTCAGGTTTTGACGCACTTCACACATTCTTCTCTGACCAGCATTGCCAGGCCTTGCAGCTCGATATTCTCCAGGAGACGCGGATCGCTCCTACCCAGACCCGCATAGTTCCGATCAAGCTCACACAAAGCCTCCCTGTCACGGCTGAGGCGCTGAAATTCACCTTAACAATCGTATCAGATGAGACGACGTCTCGGCTAGACGTCGCGTTGCAAGTAAAGCATCGCGCTCACTGGGGCAAAGTAGTCGAATCTTCCGCTGGCGCGGGCATCAAAGGATCGTATTTTTGGGGCGGTTCTACGCCAACAGCATTCTTAGCGACTGCTCCTTACAGACCAAATATCGGTCAGCCCAAGCCGCCGATCCTTGCATTGCGTAAGAGTCAATTTGATTTATCCGCTCGTGATGTTAATGCATATAACAGATGGTGCCGGGGTCGACATATTCGCGTCTGACTTGTGGGTCCAAGCTGTGCCTCGGCAAGAACACAGTTGGAGCGTCTTACCAGCTGGTCGCACTGCATGGGTATGTTCACAATGTCAGTAAGTGTATGATGTGCACTCACAGGGCCTTCCAAGGGCATGGATTGGCATGGCCCAAGTGCGAACGAAGCATGGAGTGCAGTGGATGCTTTATCTCAAATTTTAGAACGAACGTGTCCAATGGCAGGAGTGGGCAGTTTCCCCGAAGACTAAAGTCCTACTCATGGGACATTCCAATGGGGGCCAAGGTGCTTGGTACATTGCCAGTAGATTTCCCGACAGAGTTGTTGGTGGTCAGTCTAACTGCCCATGCATCATCCTCGAGCGGCCCGACCTAACGGTCAACCCAATCTTCTAGTTGTCCCTGCTGCTGGATACATCAAGTCGCAAGCATACGTGCCATGGGTTCAATCAAGGTTATATCGTGGTTACTGACTTCTGAACCTGCGATGCTGAATGGCGGTCACCCGCCCTTGACAGATCCGCTCATTACGTCGATCCAGCCTTACGTGCGATCCTCGACTCGTCCTTGACCCCGGACGACAATGACCTATTCATTTCAAACTTGGTGGACACCCCTGTGCTGGCGATTCACGGGTTTGAGCTTCCTTCGCAGTGCATTGCTCAGATGCTTATTCTGTTGACAGAGGAGACGATGACAACGTTCCCGTATGGCACACTCGAGAAGCCGTCTCGGTACTCAAATCATGGAATCCAAATGCAAACGTCACGTGCGTACAGCCATCGCGAGGGGATGTGCACGCTCGTTGAGACTCTTACAGCTTCCGCGAAGATCCTGGGCAGCCACACTGGTATCCTACAGTTTTTGCGAATGAGCAAGTTCAGGCCTTTGTGTCGTCAACTCTAGAGTCCACTTCCACAGCGGACAATGCATCTGCCTCTCGCTCTTTCACTCTGACCGTGGCTGTTCCGAGCGATTCCGGGTCGTTGCACGGGTGGTCTATCCTATCCCTGACCGCGCCCGGACGGTGCGTTACACGGAGCTCTCATTTGCTTCCCCATTCTGACCATCTCAGCAGGCTTGGTAGATTGACGGTGGAGTCCCAGAAGGGCGCCTGGAAGGTTCATACTCGAAATGTAAGGGCGTTCTCGATCCACATTGGGTCTTTACCCCTGGATGCCCGTCACAACCCTCTCGAGATTGACGGGGGAAAGCTGGTGTTGGCTGACGAGGTGTGGAACACAAGTCACGCAACACTCACGTTGGCAAAGAACGTTGATGGACAATGGACGGTGGGTTTTTTGATCGCGTGCATGCTCCTCCTCACATTCACTCACGCTACTATGTTGCAGCCATACCCAGAAGACATCGCACGTCCATCACCGCTTACCGGTCGTTTAGCGAACGTCCTCAACTCTGCTGGGCCTATCACGATAGTCATTCCGACGAAGAATCCTAGCCGAGAGCTCTCCGTGGCCTTGCGTCTCGCTCATAACCTCAACGTCTACCTCAAAGTCGACGCAGATATCATCGACGATGAGGAGGCCAAACGCAACATGGAAAATTCATCGTTTGGCTCCGGCAACATGATAGTGCTCGGGTTGTCGAACTTCGCACGCACCCTTTTGAACGAAAGAAAGACGGCTTTTGGTGTGGTAGACGGAGCCCTTTCGTTGAAGGGCCGGCTTCTCAACCAGCCTAACATGGCAGCCCTATTCCTCCACCCCCATCCTACGCACGCAGAGTCTCTCGCCCTCTTCATCCATGGGACCGATTCCTCAGGACTGGAGCGAGCACTACGGGTTTTCCCCATACGTACTGGAGTGACAGTGCCGGACTGGATTTTCCTCGGTAGTCAAGCGGATAGTGTAGGCACCGGAGGCGTCGAGGGAGCAGGGTGAGCACTTCGAGTTACATAAGGCACAAGACATCTCGTATTGACATCGGCTTGCGTACACAGGGTCTGGGGTAACGACTGGGGCTGGAACGAAGCCATGTCCGCATTCTAGATTACGACAAGAGGTATGTATGGGTGATACATCACTACGGAATATACATGTCACATTTAGAGTAGGTCGTGGAGGAGCGTGGTGGATTCGTCAGGGCCGACCGTAAGCAAAGTTCGAGCCATCACGTATGCCTTTTGTAACAGTGCGAGAGGGGAGAAATCTTGTTACAATACAGTGCAATGAGAACACAGCCCAAAATGGAGAAAGGGAGGACGAGCGGGATATATATCACAGATAGCAACAGCGACAGCAAGAGGGGGTACCGGTGTCTCGGCGGGGGTTCGTTTCGCAGGGTGGATGCTCTATTTGTTGCGGAAGATAGACTTGACGACCTGCATAATCAAGAAGAGTCAGTCATTGAAAGACAGTCGCACTTAAACTACGCACGTTCTCGAGAAGGAGGGCTACCTCAGGAGCGACGTGAACAAACTCCTGTTCAGCGAAGTTGTACTTGCTGTTGCCCAGAAGCTCGATGAATGTCACCAGAGCACCCCACGGGTGGGGGCGATGAACGAGGAACCGCTCCAAGAGAACCCTCGTCATGACCTCCCTGAACTGCCCGTTCGGAATCTCGGCGAAGAGATACAACATGAGCAAGCTGAACCAGTGCGTGTGCGCGTTGGGGTAACGGAGGTGGAGGACCATCGCGCTCAACAAGTGGTACTGGCCTGTGGAGAAAGATGTGAGTCGAGCCAATCTATATTTACTAGCACCGAGCACATACCTTCCACGTCCAAGTTGGTCGCCAGATAGTGGAGAGCCACGACACCAGGGTCGGTCGGGACGAAGAGCGGGCCACCACGGCCCCTCGATTGCGCCACCGAGGACACGCCGATGTAGATGACCAGCGAGTTCATGAGGGACAAATTGTAGCTTTCGGCCGCGCTCTCTTGAGCAGGAAGACGCAGCCGGTCCTTCAACGACGCCAGGAACGTCGGCTGCGAGTTCCTGTTGAGCAGGTACTGGTCGAGTTGTGACTTGAGATCCGCTGTCCTGAGACTCATGGCGAAGTCGGAGAGGAATGTTCGGGATAGGGCCCATCTCCGGGATTGCTTCAAACGTCATGCCAGGGAGGTGGGGGTCGGGTAGGATGATGTTGGGAGGGTAAGCGCTAAGGATGATGTTGCGGAGCTGAATGGCATGCGGGGGAATGACATCGCAGAGCGAGAAGTAGTACTCGGCGAGGAACTCAGGGAAGTCGTGCAATAGGACCAGTAGGAGACGGAGGGTGCCTCGGTATAGGTCCCTGCCAGCTGATTGAAGATCGGCGGTTTTCAGGAAAGGTCCGAGGAACTTGAACAGCGACAAGAGTAGCTTGTAGAACGCGGGCCAGCCCTGTGAGAACATGTTCAGTATGCGAACCTAAGAGATTACATTCATGACCGCCTGACGCACCTCACGATTCTCGGACAGGAGGAGCTTCGGCATGAAGAGGCGGTGAGAGATGAGGCTCATCCATGAGAACGCAAACCCAGGGAAGTACATCGGCTGCAGCGAGCTGAAGGTATCACTAGTAGGGCGTCAACACATGTGATTCGCTGAAGAGAGCAAAAGGCTCACCCAATAGCCAAGAGCAGCTGGAAGTACGCGGTGCCGAGGCTGCCCTCAATTGAATGGAGATCATTCAGGAGACTGGAGAAGAACCGGAAGAAAGGCTTTTGCTGGAAGAGAGGGCCCTGCTCCTCGTGCATGTTGGCGAGAACCAGCACGAAAATGGACAAAATCTTGGTGAGGTAGTGAACCTTCGCCTGATCGTTGTTCACCCCGGAAGCGTCGCCGTGGTACTTGATGATGTACGTGATCAAGCGGGACATAGCATCAAGAGCTTGGAAAGCGAAACCCATTTCGCCTGCGTTAACGTGCTTGATGTAGCTATTCACGCTTGACTCCGCGCAAACCCGGAAGAAGAACGAAGATGTATCTTCGGCCTTCAAGATACCTTGCCGAGTGAGTTGTGTGATGTACGGGACGAAGGACTTCTCCGGCGAGTGCGACCGTTGGTAGATGCTGACCCACTGCTGGAACCAGATGAAGAGCTTGTCTCGCAGGGTCTCTGTCTCCGGCTTCACGGATGGCTGACGGATCGGCTGCACCTCCGCGGCCGGTTGCGCCTGACGACGAACGCCACGCAGGTCATCAAGGAGCCGTAGCACTCTGCAACAAGCTCAGTGTCTGTATCAGCCAAATTGAATACAGTGCACGTACTCTTCGTTCGCCTTGCCAGACTGGGCGAGCTGCGTGAGGATCTCCAAGGTGTAAGAGAACTGCGCCTGAGTCGCCAGAGGCGGATCGGCGGCCAAACATTCCCGGACGAGCCCAGCAGCGAACGTCTGCAGACTTGGCTTGGGATCGGTGTAGATCTGCTTGGCCAACTGCTGGTCCTCTTGCGCAATGGTGACCAAACCACTCCGCAATAAGGTGACAGTCACCGGGACGTTGAACTTGCGCTGTTAAAATGTCAGCAACAGGATCATATAAAGCGTAACGTCTGATCTTACCTCATCCTCAGCGTAAACCAACCAAGTGATGGCCTCCTTCGCGACATCCTCGAACGAGTGACAGAGCTGGTCTAGGAGCGCGACGTAGATCTCGCGGCCGAGCTGCGACGGCGTCTTGTAGAGTAGCTGCACGATCTTCTGGGACATCAGAAGAGGAGTGCGAGCACGGTCCACGGAGTCGACGGCGAGATAGAGAATTTGGCGGACGAGGTGGCGAACCTCGTGGTTCGGCGGCAACGCAGCCAAAGACGTGATAGGGAGCTGAAGCAAGATAGCCTCCAAGTCCCGCACGTGAGCCTGCAAAAGAGGGTGAGCGAGGATCGAACGTGAATGAGAGGCTAAAATTCACATTGAACCGCTCCATCGCCTCCTGGGGGCGGAGGAGGTTCTGAGCACCCTGCTCCGGCATTGGCGGAGGGCTGTACAAGGAGGCAAGTTGGTCGTTCCGCGAGTACGACGCCGTCGAGTTTGGGCGGCTGGTGAACATCCGCCTGGGATCATCTGTACAGAATCAGCAGAGCCCTGTCGATCGATGCATGTCTTGACTACTCACCATGTTCCCTGAACTCCTCGTAGACGCGAAGCTGGCTGATCTGAACGCCATTCGGCTTGATGCGCAGGGGGTCAGGCAAGGAGTTGACAATGGAGGATTGCAACGCCGAAGGATCCCAGAACGGCTGGCCAGGACGTTGCTGGAGACAGACAATTAATGTCATGAAACTGGAACAGGTACGTACGCTACTTACCTCGCGGTGGCGCCTGCGAACCTCGTACGCTCCCGCAAAGCCCTCATCAACGTCGATGACGGCACGATCCATAGCAGCCTTCTCGATGATTTGGCATGCAAGGTCGATGTTATCTTGCACCAGCATGAAGATGACTGCATCCGGGACCATTTGCTGTGGCATGGCATCAGTAAATGCGAGTGACTAGCAAGTGTGAACCGACTTGCCTCGGTAAACCCTGCACTGGATAAGAAATGACGGAGGTGGCTACCAAGGTTGCCTCTCAGTGGCTCCTTGCAAGTGACAAGAGCAAGGCTGCCCGCGAGCTTCTGAGCCATCAGATGCCCCGCCTTGCGCATCTTCTCCTCGTTTCCTTCCGTTGCGAAGTCCTTTGCGACTAACTCACGCGTGGAGATCCCAGCAATAGTGACGGATCGCTCGACGACCGGCATAACGATCTGAGGAGTACGTCAGGTCACGCAGTGGCAACTCGTAGAAAGCACTTACCTCGCGAACGGCGCGGTCGATAGCGACTGTGACCGCCTTCCGGAAGGCATGGTTCGTGTCGAGAGGGGCTAGCTGAGGGCTGATAGAGACGTTGGACGAGATGATGTTGAGAAGGCTCTCCACGTGGTTGCTGAGAGCAGTCCTCTGGGGCGTGTCTGAGGGACTCGCGGGGCCTAGAGCGATCACTTGAGCATCTTCTCCAACTTGCGCGGTCGGGTCATACCCACCCATAGGCAGGGAGTCGATATCGCCAACATATTCGGGAAGGGGCGGACCTGACAGAGAATCGGCCAGAGGGCGGTTGCGGAGAATCGTAGCAGCGTGCGTGATGTCTAGGTCAACATCGAGGGCCTTGCAGAGCATCTCAATCTCGAACTTCAGGTTCAGCTTCAGTTCAGCGAAGTGGTACAGCTCCGTCAAGAGGCTCAGCACGGCCATCAACCACGGGTTAGGGGGCCGGAATACCCTCGAACGGGCCGCGGGCTCCAAAGTCTTGCAAACGAACGGAATAGCGACAATGAGCCTGCCATTGTCGTACCCCTCAATAAGCAGGTCCTTGAACGACAAGTTCTTGTGCTTGATCGGCCGGTCCCTCGCCAAGGTGATGCTTCCGAGCCACGAGCCCACATTCTTCAGAATCGCCCGCTCAGAACCAAGTTGCATGGTCTTCTCAGAGTTGAGCAGCGAAGCCGACTTCATCAACGTCTCGTGCAAGACGAAGCGGAAAAGGGGCTTGACGTCCAGCGCGTCCAGGAAGCGCAGGTATAACTGGTGGTTGTTGGGTTCGATACTGACGCGCTGGTCGACAAGGTAGTTCGCGAACCACCGCGAGTACTGCTCCTGGAAGTGCCCCTTCATCTCCGACAATTTGGCGTCGAAGTTCGACGGCGCCAAGTTGTTGACAATGAAGAGAATCTTGTCTGACACCTCCTCGGGAGGCTTCTCGGGTTCGCCTTCGAGCTTGTCAGGCTGGATCGCCGTGAAGATCGGAGGGGGCTCCGCCATTGGAGCAGCTTGTAGGGTTCGCAGGTCCGCAGAGCTACTGGTCCCGTCACCGTTGGCGAGGGCACGCTGAATAGTGACTGCCAGATCAGGCCGAGCTTCCAGGAGATGGGGGATCTTGAGTAGTGCTTGACAAAGCGGCTGCCACTCCGCCAAACGCGATTCGAAGCGAGAAAGAGCTTGAAGACCAAACTTGAAGAGGTTGGTCTCCGGGGGACAGCCAAGGGCGTCGAGGACGTAGCGGATAGCGATGCCGAGGGGGATGAAGTCGACAAGCTGGTACTGGATGAGGGAACCAAACAAATAGCCGGTCATGGCGAGCTCGCGGGGAGGGTAGCAGTGTTGGAAGAACTTGTATTCGTCGAAGAGGAAGTGGAGCATGCATGAGAATATTTCATGGTCGCGGGGGTTAGTTGACGCCTTGTTGCGCTGCAGCAGCTTGATCACATCGTCGATGGTGATTTGCTCGTCGTACATCTGCTTGTAGATTCCGTCGACCTCTGTCTCAATCTCAGCAGAGTAGCTGACGACAGCGAACCCTGGCTCGGTGTCAGACCCAGGCATCAGGTTCATGAGGCGAGGATGAATCTGCAAGCAGGCGTTCCGGACTTCCAAGCAGTAATCGACGTCGCTCTCGTGCATGATGGCGGAGCTACAGTATGTGGTCATGAGAGTCTAACTGGAACGTTCATTCACAGAGACGTACCTGTTGCGCAGAACACGGAGGAAGATGGTGATCGTCTGGGGTGAGAGCTGCATGGTGCGCGGCTCAACAGGAGGGTCAGAAACCCTCTGCGCCTTCTCGCTTTCCATCTTGAGGTCCAGGAATGCGATGACGGCATGCAAGAAATCAGCACCGTGAGCAGAGACGTTATCGGCCAACCATTTGTCCAAGTTAAGATACTCGCGCCGAGAGGCAAGGGCTGCAACGTCTAGCGCAAAAGTGAATGGCCTGACTTCTAACAAAGCGTCGAGAATCTGCGGCAACATGCTTAGTCATATGATTGTGTAAGACTGTGACAGGCCGTACCTTCAGGTCTTGCGCGACATCGAGTATTCTCGTGATATTCAGCGGGCTCTCTTCGTAGAAGTCTCGGAAGGCGTTCGTGAGGTAGGCGGGCTCAATCTGCCAAATCCTCATGAAGACAAGCTGGTGGTTGGGATGACCAGCCAGGAACATGGCCAACAGGCGCTGGGTATACTCCAGGCGGATCTCGTTCCAAGAGGATTGCTGAATGGGCGTCAGAAAGGTCCTAATATCATGGCACAAACCACTCACCGGAACTTGCAGCAAACCCATATGTACGAGCTCCGCGCTGATCTTGACGGCCTTGTCAAGCATCTCGCGCACGACGTTTTCCACATCCGGATTCTTCAGGTCGGCAGCCTGCACAAGAACTTCGAACAGATCCAGTGAATTCCAAGTGTGGCCCTGAACGTTGGCAGCAAGAGACTTGATAGTAGGGCTCGCTCCTGCCACGTCCTCCACGGTGACAATCTTCCGACCAGGCAGATTGACGAAGTTGAACGTATCGGCCGGAAGCGATAAGAGAGCATCCAGGAGGCGCAGCTGATACAAAGTGTTTGACCACAGCTGCCAGAAGCCGGTGACCGCATGCTGCTTGTCGTCGCGAGGTGCGTTCATGAGAATAGCGATGAGGAGCTTCAAAGTCGCCGTGTCCACCCCTTGCCGGTCGGGCATGTCAAACGCTTTGATTGCTGCTGACCAATCAAGGTCCTCGTTCTAGGATGCACGAAATCAGTCTTGCTTGACAGTGTTGCTGAGGAGTTACATACCAGGCTGCTCAACGCTCGTACGACGGCGCCAACATCGGGGAGCATGGTTCCCTCCGAAGCCAACCGCGCAAGGGCAGTGATGATCTCGACAAGCTGGGCGTTCGTTGGCGGGCTGTTCTCAGTAAGGCCAAACCGCACAAGCAAGGCGCGAACGACGTCGGCGTCGCTAGTGATGTCGGGCCCTAACTGCACCAATGCCTGCACGAGAGAGGTCCCAGGGGGCAGACTGTGCACGTTTGAGTTTCTCACACTGTCTGCGCTGCGAGAATGACGCTTACCTCAAGTTGGGCAAGATACGCTGCAGAATCGGCGACACGATTTCGGAACCATACTTGGCTTGCGCCGCCAGGATGAGAGCTTGCCGCTGCGTCGCATCCAACACCTGGTGCATCCGAAGGGGGCTCGGCGAGCAAATTGGACAGCAGCTTCGCCACCTGGTTGGGATTGAGATCCGCATGGTCGAAAGACGGATGCTGGCACAGCGCCAACACTGCGTTCTCGAAATCCACTCGAATGACAGTCGCCGCTTGAGCTGCAAGCTCTTTGCGAGTTGGTGCGGCCAAGATGGAGGACGCCAGTATAAGCCTTTCGAGCGGCCTCAGCCCAATGCGATCAGCGAATTTGATGAAGTCGAAATTGCGAAAAACGTCTCCTTCGCCACGATCGATGCCATCTCGGAACCTGTCAGCAAGGAAAGGGTCGCGTGCGAGGCGTTGTGTTTCCTGGACGAGTAGGCGGAATGTGAGAGCGGCGGATTGGTCAAAGGCGGCGGGAGAGGCGGTGGACGTGAGTCGGCTGTGGGAATGAACGATGAGACGGCGGATGAAGTGCAGGTACGTGTCGATGCCATGCTGCTCAGACAACTACAGGATCACGATTCGAACACGAAGTCAAAAGTCAGATTTCCGCGTAAAAAGGTGTGCTTCGCATGCACGCACCGAACGTATCTCCACTTGATTCCTCTCAAAGTTGTCCTCCGTAAGCGTGGAGAGTAGAAAGACGATCTGGGCTTTGACAATGGTGTGTATGTTGGGGCTGGCGGTGCCGTCCATGGCTGGAGTGCGCGCCCTGGCTGAGGCCTCCGTCATCCGTCGAGGGGCGGGGCCACTGCCAGAAGCCGTTTTGAAGGGTTTGGGAGGGAGAGAAGACGAAGATGGGGACAAGACAGACCGAGGTCGCCTTGAACAGCGAGCAGAGAGGCCCTTACCGAAGCAGCGTGACGGTGAGCACGCGTCCCCCTCTTCAGGCGGAGCTTCAAATACGGTGGCGGCAACCGAACCTCTCCCGTTCCGGTCTCAACGCCTCCAACCTTGGCATGCACTCTGCCCCCTCTGGGTGCTCTGCTATCGATGACATAGAATACAGGTGCATATATGCGCTCTCTTCCCTGCGTACGAAGATCAACACACAGGCGTGTCTTCATGACGATCGTCTACTGTCGCTCGCCGTGCTCAGCCACCCAACACCCCCCATCGAGCGCCGGAGAGGAAATGAACTTGCGGTACCGTTCCATTACGTCTCCTGTACTCCCTGGTGCGAGTGGCAAGGACTGCATGTTGCAAGCATATCTCCTGAAACTCAAACCCTAACATCCGAGCTTTCGCGACCGAAGATCTGAGAGCATCGTACTTTAGCCTCACGACGAAACAGCGGTGCCTAGTCCACTCTAGGCGCAAGTTGCATCGTGGTTGACCTTTCAGAAGGTGAGGAGATTGTCGCTGGTAGAGCGAGCGTAGGCTTTACCTGGTGCCCACAGCTCAACCTGTCATGCGCATAATAGAAGAAATGGGGTCTAACTACGGAACGAGCCTCCTGTCAAGGGATACATACACAGGTGCTTCCACTAGCATAGAGGTCTGTATGGGACGTTGCAGAAGCAAGGCAGCGTCGCTGAGGCATTGAGGTGTGGCTAGATCGACTGTCCTGAAGACGTTACCGGCTTGGAGAGAATCATGTTGGTTGCCCAAGGCGACTTGCAACGGTTGCTCAGGTATGAATGATGCTCGACGCGCCGCTCTCGGATGACTAACGAATCATGCGGATATACAGTGCATTCTTTGCTCGCACAATCACCATTGAGTGCATCTACTCGAGGACGGGCCCCCGTGGGTCAGGTGCTTCTTCTCAGAACCCCATCAGCCAGGCACGCCAAGTTCACCTCAAGTGCGGCACCCGCATCCTGTGCATCGCGACGTCCTCGGTGACGGTCACATCGGCCGAGTGCGAAAAACTCTTGCTGGACGAGAAGTTCGCTCTTGGACAGATATTCAGGCATTTGCGCCGTTACCCCGAATTCTCCCTTCTCAGCGTCGGCGCTCAGATCGTCGATGGGAAACGCGAGCTGAGACGGACATATAGATTGGAGACCCAAGGCATCTCTTGCGAGATTCTCGAAGTTTTCCCTGACCGGGACATGTTCTCGTTGGGAGAGGCTTGGTTGGACTCGGAGATTCCTTCGCATACTGACTCCTAAGATTCCCTTGAGGAGGATACAGACCCCTTCGGCGAACTTCGAGTCACCGCAAGGCGGGTTTGACGTAGATCAATTCAAGTCGTCGCGTGGATGTCTACATGTGTTGTCGGACCTGTCCTTGTGGGACCGTTCTCAATCGTGATCAATGGCTTTCACGAAGCCTTGCTCATCATCCCAACATTCACCCTCAGCAAGCTGTCCCTCGTCGGCCAAGTTGTCACCGCATATACTCCAACTTGCCCCCGGCACATCAGTATGTCAGGCGTTTGCACAATGTCTAAATACTTCAACCGTCCTTAACGAATTTCGGGTCGTTTCAAACATATCAGTGAACTATCGTCTGTGAGTGGTTCTGACTTTCTACTACCTAGCCGTACATTGATTTGCGGCTCTCCATGCCGAACGTTGTCGTGTCGAGTGCTGTGCACCGTGGCCGCCTATTGCCGCCTGATCGTGCTTCGGTCTTTCGAGAGGCTGTGCCGCGATTTGCACTCGCCGCCCGCATAGTACGAAACCGTTGCTTGTGCCATCATTCCACCCGCATTTACGTCCCTCAGCGGCCTACTGAGATCCATAATTTTTGCCGCTAACAGGATGAGCTAGATCGGTGTAGCGGCGAAGACGCTCCAGTGCAGTGCGCGGCATTCGCCTAGCGACTAGCCGACATCTCAATCATTCCCGTGCACGGACGGAAAGAGTTGTTTCGAGGGCAGCGTATGCCCATGCGGTCTGCGCGAACGGCATATGGGCCGCGTTGAGGCTGAGCAGCTCGGAAGTGCTGCAGTGTCCGCTTTCGGGTACAGCGAGCGGCGAGTGCGAATGCTGTCGGCGTCACAGCGCCCAGGACGGCAAACGTCGTTAATTGCGACGCAGGTCGGCGTGATGTATTGATGACTAGACCACCCCGTGGTTGACATTTTCAAAAAGGAAGCGAACGGAGAAGTGCGTGGCTTGGCGGGCGTGCTATAAAGGCGGCCTTCCGGGTCGGATGGGATGTCATCGCGTTCGAGCCTTCTCGTGGCTCATTCTTCTCTTGCTGTCTCCCTTTTCTATTCTGAGGACCCCTTTTCTCGATTTCACTTCATCCTAATATTCTTCCTCTTTGGCCGTTCTATTTTGATTATTGGGTTCTACGGACTTGACAATGGAGGGATCGAGATCGACGTTTCTTCACATGTTCTCGTCCTTGGTTGTGACGATATCCCTCGCGATCTCCGTCTTCGCTGGAATAGGTCCAGTGACGGACTTGACGATCAGCAATGCGGACGTCTCTCCGGATGGCTACCAACGAGCAGCGGTGGTGGCAAACGGCGTCATGCCCGGGCCACTTATCACGGGTCAGAAGGGCGACGAGTTCAAGATCAACGTCATCAACAACCTGACGAACCACACCATGCTCAAGTCTACTAGTATTGTATGTTTGTTTGACCTCAGATCGAGAAGTACGCCACGCTGATACATTTGTCGAACCTTTGCAGCACTGGCATGGGCTCTTTCAGAGGTCAACGAACTGGGCCGACGGTCCTGCCTTCGTGAATCAATGTCCCATTGCGACTGGGCATTCATTCCTTTATGACTTTCACGTCCCAGATCAGGCTGGTACGCACACCGCAGAATCCTGCTGAGATTCACACTCTCAACTCGGATCCTGCAGGGACCTTCTGGTATCACAGCCATCTGTCCACGCAGTACTGCGATGGGCTGCGGGGTCCGTTGGTTGTATACGATCCCAACGACCCTCATGCCGACCTATACGACGTTGACAATGGTGATGTTCATAGGCTATCTACGGGCGGCTGCATACTGACTGCGTGATGGCAGACGACACCGTGATCACACTTGCTGACTGGTACCATGCCGCCGCAAAGGTCGGCCCTAAATTCCCGTAAGTGTTGTCCCAACGGATAGCCCACAGTCGTTCAATTTGATCTTCGACGCAGCGTGCGCACTGATTCGACGCTGATCAATGGTCGTGGCCGCACTGCTGCAACTATCGCTGCGGAATTGACAGTCATCACTGTCACTCCGGGAAAGCGGTAAGTTCTGATTGAATGCGACATGTATCCGCCTGCCTAACAGACTCTGTCCTGCAGGTATCGGTTCCGCCTTGTGTCGATATCTTGCGATCCCGCGTACACCTTCAGCATCGACGGACATGACATGACCGTTATCGAGGCCGATTCGGTGAACACGCAGCCGCTTGAAGTGGATTCTATTCCCATATACGCAGGGCAACGGTACTCCTTTGTGGTTGAGGCGAACCAACCAGTCGACAACTACTGGATCCGCGCAAACCCGATGGCAGGCACTACAGGCTTTGAGGGTGGAATCAACTCGGCAATCTTGAGGTACGAGGGCGCGCCAGAGCAAGAGCCGACGACGACCCCGAGCACGTCTACTAAGCCGCTGAAGGAGACGGATCTTCACCCCCTGGTATCTATGCCTGTGGTACGCGCGTTTGAATGCTGACACCTAGTCAATCACTCATGGAACGACCACAGCCAGGATCTCCCGTCGCAGGAGGAGTTGACAAGGCCATCAACATGGCTTTCCAGTTTGTGAGCGACATTCTGCCCATCGTGCTCACAAGCCAGCCACTGACGGCTGAACCCCATCTTCTCTTAGGATGGCACAAACTTCTTCATCAATGGCGCCACCTTCAAGCCCCCGACTACACCTGTTCTCCTGCAGATCTTGAGCGGCGCTCAGGCCGCTTCTGACCTCCTGCCGTCTGGCGATGTCTACGTCTTGCCGTCCAATGCCACCATCGAGCTCTCATTCCCTGCTACCATTCAAGCTGGAGCACCTCATCCCTTCCATCTGCACGGAGTAAGCCGCCCCGTTGTGTACTCACTAACGACAATTTCTCATCACCCTTTCCTACTAGCACACCTTTGCGGTCGTACGCAGCGCAGGCAGTACAGAATACAACTATGAAAACCCGATCTTCCGGGATGTTGTCAGCACCGGTGTACCCGAGGACAGCGACAACGTGACGATTCGATTCAGGGTAAGTCGCCTGTTTGCCATTGCTTGGAAATAAATGCTGAGTGTCTGCAAGACCGACAACCCTGGCCCGTGGTTCTTGCATTGTCATATCGACTTCCACTTGGAGGCCGGCTTCGCTGTCATCATGGCTGAAGATACGCCCGACACCAAGACTGACAACCCTGTGCCTCGTAAGTAAACTTCCCAGCGCCCGATACACATAGAAACTCACTGACGATTGACTATTCAGAGTCTTGGTCTGACCTTTGCCCAATCTACGACGCGCTGGACCCCAGCGATCAGTAGAGGCGGCGCACTTGAGACCGCCACACGCATCGACTCCTTGAGTCACCTAATGCCTTGCCACACCTTTGCCTTCATGGACACTCCCCCTTCTCTTGCATTGCTATCCGGACATTGTTATTTTGTGTATACGCCAGTCATTTCGTGGATAGTTTCGCAGGCCTTGTGGACCTTGGGATGGACTTTGCTTTAACATCAAGCGGACTGTGAATACTTATAGTACACGTTGTATAGTCGTTACAGACAAATCACTCTGTAATGTTACTCATACCTATCAAATGGATGTCCCCTATCACTTGCATGCTCGGGTCTGCATACCGTCACGCTACACAAATTGGAGGAAGGGGACGACGCGGTACGTGACGTACGCGAGACGTGATCTGTGACGCGACGCGTTCCATTACGCCGAGTGAAGCCCAGCTGCGCGTCGACTTGCTCTTGATCACAAACAACTACCTTCTCCGCACCATCATGACCGCCGACTACAAGTTACGAGCTCTTGAAGACCCCACATTGGTTGTACGCGAGTTATATCGCACCCACACCTCTGGCAGCTTCCCTCGCTTTGTGGCCGATCATTTCAAGAAGCTCTTCGAGTCTCAAAATGCGTTCAGAAGGGTGCGTATAGCTCGAATCACACGTAGAAATATGAGCATGGCCTCTGACTTACTTGCGCAGATACCAATTCTGGACGTTGCGCGGCCACCTGAATCTCATCGCGACCGCGCGCTAGTCCGCTTCCGTGGAATGGTCCAGGATACGTCTCTATCTACTGAGATGTACCTCTCCAAGTACGCGGACGGCAGCTGCGGAGGTTGGGGAATCTACGAAACGGAAGGAGGCAGCAGCTCCAGTGTGCGGGACGTAAACTACGCCGATCTCGAAGAATGTAGCGTATTGTGGGCCACCAGCGTGCCTGCCGAATCCACTTGGTGTGCAGATGAGCTCGATGGGACCGGACATGGTGAGTGTAACGATGGTGCAGGGAGACCCATAGTATCTAAGCTCGCATGTCATATGCATCGTTTCAGCACAACGCTCGCTCAACCCACACCCAGCTGTCGTGTCTCAGAGGGCCCACAAGTATCCCCATGCTCAATCTCAGCACGTCGGTGTCCAAGTGAAGGTGAGTCGATCAATGAAAATCCAAGGGTTCTGGGGAACTAACTCACTTCTCCCTAGGTCTATGATCGGGAAGGCATAGACAGTTACAAGTCTACTGACGTAGTCACATTCGTGGGTATCCTCTCGTCCGAGCCGTATGTCTTTCTCCTTCTTTTGAATACATCATGCTCATGTGTTGCGGTCCAGTTGTGGCTTGGACCAAATCAGTTCGTCGCCCGTCGACGTTCCTACTCTGCATGTGCTTTTTGCACAGAGGCACCCATCTACCGTCGTTCCCCGCCCGTTCCCCCGCCTCCAGAGAAGTGGGCAAGAAGAACGCTCTATCCTGAGCGAATCCGAACAGTCCTCAGCACTAGTCGCGGACAACAGTGCTCAGGTACGCGATGAGCTCATCGCTTGGATTGCCGAGGAAGCCCTTGGAGGTGACCGAGTGGCCGCGGAATGGGTTCTGCTCTCTTGTATCGCCCGCGTGTAAGTGGTTCAGTCTTACGAAATGTAGGGCTCGGCACTAATTCCAAGTTACAGACAATCGCGCAACCCACCCCTTCTCCCTCCCTCTCT
The DNA here is from genome assembly GCA_008973685.1 of Trametes sanguinea. NCBI lineage: Eukaryota > Fungi > Basidiomycota > Agaricomycetes > Polyporales > Polyporaceae > Trametes > Trametes sanguinea. Next base: position 2,367,387 of record WAHA01000006.1, read on the forward strand.
TGTCATCTCTCGCTTTCCGCCTCCTCCGCCAGTTCCTTCGACCACATCTTCTGCGCCCGTACTCCTACCGACGCTGGCTACTGTGCTCCAATTACTCCTCCCTCTCGCGCATACCCTCCCGCTCTCCCTGGATACCCTGAACAAGAGCCAATTCGCGCCCGAAAGCAAGGATGAGGACTTGCACGCGGGGGTTCTGCAATTGCCACAGGGGACGGTTCTCCTCGTAACTGAAGGAGGTGTGCGCGAAGGGCAGCTACTTGAGCGTGGTACGTGTAGTTATCGCGCTTCTGCTATGCGGTGCGCTTATGGTATCAATTTCTTCAGGTATCTTCAATGTCCGTGCCCTACAAGACGTGATGGATGCGCAGACACTTGCATACGTCTTCCCATACAGCCAGTTCTCGTTCCCTACCGACATCAGCTGCATCGTCCTAAGCGAAGGAAGGAAGAGCACGTTCTTCAGGACCGATCTCAATGTCCCGCTTCGAGTGCCCACAAACCCCGATGGTGTTGCTGCGCTGTACAAACCTGCGGAGGAAGTGAAGCTGCCTTCCGCGGAGAGACTTGCCGCCTTCAGGGATTTGATTGTTGGTGCAAGGGGTGGGAAGGTCCAGGTCCCAGAGACGACGTCGGAGGTGTGTCACTTTGATGACTATGAACCTAACAGGATCCTGATTGGTCGTCTATTGCAGCATATTCAATCCGATTTTGTGCGAGAGCGACGGGGAAATCGGGGTCTGACTGCAGATGACCTCGTGCGCAGGATGAGAGTTTCGAAGTGTGTAGTCCCTGCAGAAATCACCACATGCAGTAGCTGATATTCCTGCCTAGGTTGTACGCCTTATCGTTACACGAGCCCACTTTGGGTGTCGAGACTTGGCAGCGCGCGAAGGCGTTGGACGACGCCAGGATATCGGCGGTCGCGTAGCCTGTCTACCCGACCTGGTCGAGCAGCATGTGACTACGCATGCTTACAAGGATGTATTGTTTACTAAGGTCCACCCATGTATCGTTATGGTGTACATCTTGCATATGCATGGCAGCCTTCTCCGTCCACATACTATGATCCTAGGGCTTCCCGAGCCCGTTCTTGTCCGCTTCCATCCAAACGTCCGACAGTTCCTGCACGACTGCGCGGAGGAGTTTCTCCACTGCGGCCGCATCCTTACCATTGCCTTCAAGATAATATTTGATCTGTCAGACTCCGTCGATCAGGCTGCTTATTCAACGGGCAGTTATGCACAACGCGCACCTTCGGCTCCGTGCCACTTGTCCTAGTTTTACACATGATAGGTCGCCAAGAGTATACAATGGAAATGGTGTTGACATACCTAGTGGTCAGTGTGATCTTTGTCCCGTCTGCCTTGTTCTCCGCTCTGAACTGGATCATGTGTCCGGACGAGAGGGGAAGCGCTGGCTTGTAGCTAGGCGGGTTTCCGCTATCATACCCGATCGTGAGGTCCCGCACACGCGTCACCTCCAGCCCGGCAATCGTCTTGGGGTAGTGCGGAGTACCGCCAGGCTCTGCATGGCCGTCGTAGTTGCGGAGACGCGCGAAGATCCTGTTGATGATGGCGGGTTCGGTGCAGATAAAATATGAGTTGCGTGTCTTAGCGACATTGGATGTCAGTGAAAGTGAGTATCAGCGGGACGCGAGGTGACAACTTGCCTGGAAGTATCCATAGCTAGAAGAAATAGAACTGTCAGGGTTTTCCACCAATGCTCTCCAGTCGTGAAAACACGAACCGCTCATAAAGCTCCTTCAAGTGAGAGCTGGCGGTCTTGCCCGCTTGCTGCAACCCAACAACGAATTCTGCAAACATGACCTGTATTCTTGTGAGAACATATCTGTACTCGGCCGAAAGAATCAGAGGCACTCACAGATGCCGCCACGCCATCCTTATCCCGCAGTTGAGAGCCGAACATGAAGCCGATCGCCTCTTCGTAGCCGAAGGGTACTTCGTACCCCTCTTTCTCGAGGGCAAGAGCCGTGTTGCCGATGTACTTGAAACCTTCAGAAGATTCAGTGGCCTGTCAACATCAAGTCAGTGACTAACATGCGCTTACCAGTAAGACACTCGGCAAACTTGAAGCCCTCTGCATGTGCCATTGCTTCGATCATTTTCGAGCTGACAGTGGATGCGACCATTGCAAGTTTCGCTATGACGATGTCAAAAGATGCCTTGCAACCCTCGGCAGGGGTATCCCTTACAAAGTGGCTTTCCAGACGCCTTGTACTTGTCCAGACACGCGCTTGCAAACAACGTGCCCAATTGATCGCCGGTGAACTGAATCCATTTGCCATCAGGTCTGTTGAATGATCAATTGTGTGCTGTAAGCTGAAGCAGAGCTGCTGCACCGCACCCTCTCTCTGCAGCTGCGAAACGATCCGAGTCCGGATCTTGAGCAAGGATGTAGTCGGCGCCAGCCTCATTCGCTGTTGCGATAGCAAGATCCTACGCGGTGTCAGCCGAATTGACCTGACTGGGCACTATGTACGCACCAGAGCACCTGATCGATTGAACATGAGCATACATAGGGTTGAGTTAAAAGTCGAAAGAGCTAACTCACCCTTCTCCTCCGGGTTCGGGAACTTGACCGTAGGAAATTCAGGGTCCGGTTTCTGTTGAGCCAAGACTGGGATATACTTAGGCAGTCCGAACAAAGCAAATGCCTTGGCCATTGCAGGATCGCTGACGCCATGCATGGACGTGTTCACGAACTTGAGTGGCGTCTGTTCATTAAGGGCACTATTCTCCAAGACAATGAGGCGGAGGCCCGAAAAGACACAGGGAAGACCGACCGGTAATGACAGAGTGACTTGATGTATTCGAAGTAGGCAGTGTCGTCGAATGAACGAAGTAGAGTCGAAGACATCAGACCGTTCAGGTCGAGGGGGCGAGGCTCCTGATGTTCGCGGATGGAAACTGAGATACCTTTATCATGAGGTTCGATGATCTGTACCACAGGTTTGTCAGATGATCGGTACAAATCTGCACGGTGACAGACCTGCACTGCGTTTTCCCAGTAGACCTAAATCATTGCTTCAGTACCTGCAGTACTCCCAGTCAATTGCGTGAGTACAGGACCTTGTAACCGTTGTCTTGCTATTGACTCAATGAGCATGCAATCAACCATTGAGTTTGTGGGTTTCTTACCTTGGGGTTGTGGCTAGCTAGAGAGCAAATGCGAGTGTCAGCATGTGCAGGCTGCTGCTACCCATACGAACAACTCACCAGGTGATCATCACACCGCATGCGGCGCCTTCGATTTGACGGTGAAAGGTACCCTATAGAAATGAGATCGAGTTCGCCAAAAGATCAGCGAGTATTGTCACTTACAAAGGCGTATGAATCACACCAGCATGGAAGTAGACCGGCACAGCCCTGGCTGATGAAGACTGCGGCGGTCAACTTAGCCCATTTCTCAGAGTGGTGTCGGTGGTCATGTCCAACCTACGACGCCGCGCAGAGTGGAACATCGCGTACGTTCTTGAGAACGTACGCACACAAGCCCTGAAATGCATCCATTAGCGAGCTGGTAACAACAATCCTGGATACTGTTGGTGGTACCTGAGAGGCTTGAATAATGATCAAATCATTCATCCTTGCCCATCCTGCCTCCATACGTCCTCTCAAGCCTGAAAAAAATCAGCGAGTTCCTCGCGCCGCATACGTGGCGTGTGGATCATACCTGCTGTTCCAAACTCGATTCGCGGCCTGCGGCGGGCGCATAGAGCTGGTCAGTATCATGGTGAGATCGACAATGTGCAGGCGGTACCTCATGCGCCTATCTAACTCGGCTGTATCATCATCGTCCACGAGCTTTCTGATCTCTGCCTTTGTCTCTTCATTCTGGTTGTGTCCGACGTCAGGTGTCGTGCATTTGATATATAGGACGAAGGCGATTCACTTACAGGATCCAGACGGAGCCACTGTTCGACAAGATCTTGCAAGCTGGCGTCCATACTGCCGACGAAGAGTTGTTGTATGCAAAATATGCACCTAGACCACCTTTCCTGAACTGAGGTATGTGGGACAGCGATGGCGTGCCAACTGGTCGGATCGACGGCACAGAAACGACGCGAACACTAAGAACATTTCCTTATTGAGAGAAGCGCCTACTGCACGCTTCGAAGTCCAGTGGAGTCTGGAGAACCCAGGCGCCTTCGCGCGACGAACTCTGTTTAAATCTCTTGACTGACCGGTGATCCGTTCCTCTCACTACACAGTCCAGCATGCAGTATTAAGTCACCGTGGGATGTGTTGATGCAGCGTCGGTGTTCTAAGCTACGGCTTCGACTCCGAAACTCAGCTCGAGATAGCAGATCACAATTACTGTATCAAAATGCAAGTCATACATCCGGTATGTTATCGGGAAAGTCACGTCCATTCAGTTCGGACTGGATGAGGGAGGAGACCTGTCCTGCGAAAGCCTTGGAGACGGAGAAAAAACACATCCAGTGACCCGCTTGTTGCAGATTCCGCGGACGACACCGTTGACGTCGTGAAATTTGAGGACTCGGGATTGGACGGGAAAACGCGCATGTAGTGGTCGTTGAGGCCGGATGTGTGGAATCGAGTAGTCCCAGGATAACCAAAGTGAGCCGATTGCCAGTCGATGCTTGCAACGCGTACATCATATTCAGCGAATGGTTGGGTCTGTCAGAGAGATTCGGGCTTACGACGAGTTGGAGTTGACGGAGAGCTTCTCGGGACGAGGTACGAATACCCAGGCGCGGTGATTGTTGACCGCCTCTAGCATCAGAGCACTGGCAGCAGTCATATACTCTTCTACAAACGAGCGACTCCTCGACAGCTGGATAGATCGCCGTACTTCAGCGGCAGTTCCTGTCATGGACGATGGTGCTCTCGATAGAGCGGTGGGTACCTGGGTGCATCACTCGTCAGCTATGTGACAATCAGAGCGTGCAGGATGGGTGTACTTACTATATATACAGCGTTTCCCGCAACGTCCGGGCTTGGGAGCACATCGGGAACATGTCGGTACTAGTCGTCGTCTCAGGGTGAGTAATGTGTCAAGAAGACAACGCTGTACATACGCTAGCTGCATTCGTAATCATCTTGATAGGAATCCCCGTACAGCGATTGAGCACGCTCACGACATACGCCTGTCAGAACATCTTGCGAAGTCGGGACAACGTCTGTCTGGCCCAGCGCCTTTGCAACTTTATCCTTCAACTTGTTGAGCTGCTCCTGGCTGATCTTGAATCTAACCGGTGCCGTGTCTGCGTTCAAATCTGCGTAACGCTTCCCCACTTCGGAGACAGAATATGTCTCGACAAGGTGCGGCATGAGAGGAGCATATCGTTCGATCAGGGAACCAGTCGGGGCAGGAAACGCTTCGCTTGTCGAAAGTGGGTGTGGGGATGTCTTCAGAACTACGCCCCTGATACTGTTCTGAAAGCTTTCGCATGAACCGCTCAAGGACAAAGGCATCTCCTGTTCAACGTGTCGAAACACACACTATCAGCAACGCACATCGGTCTACGATGTCGTGTCTTGCGTCCTACCTAGTGTATGATGCCAAGAGACACCAACAGCGGTCTCTGAGCCAGCAAGGGTGAGCTTGAACAACAGCATCTTGGTTTGATCTGTCGTCGTAGTTGCAACAGGAGTAGCAAAGGGGTTCGGGGAGCCTCGTTTCGGGAGGAATGGTCGAAGGTTCTCTTGCAGTACCCAGCTATTGCTGATGGCAACTTGCGCAGCGTGCTCCTCTGTGGTTTCTATAGGTATCCCAGCATTGGACAACACTATCTAGCCAACATAAGACCGCGCATGCTCAGTTTGGCAGAGCGCGCAAGTTCGACCGCACTGACCTCCCATCGATCTTCGTTCTTGTGGAGATGCCCAGCCGCATGCGGCCAAATTCGCAACGTTTCTGCCAGAGCATCCGCGAACTTTGGCACATCCAGGCGTGCTGGGATGATAAGCACGTTCTCTATCTGTAGGCAGATATAGTCAGCATGAGTTCTCGTAACATCGTGTGCGTAACTTGGGCCCCATACGTAATTCATCCACAAGTCGTAGCCTGGGAGCTGTACGGCATGTCGGTCGGACAGAACGGTTGGTTGTCGCGGCTCGACTGCCAAACTTTCTGGCATACTGAACTCGTAGGTACGGTGCAGTTGGTCGTAGTACGTGGCAAAGCTGTGATAGATCGAGGCTGCATGCACGGACCAACTTGAAGCAGCCGTGGTCGATCGCTGCCAGGGGCCGGGACTCGGGACAGCATCACAAACTCGGGCAAGACGGCCTCTGCCGATAAGAGTGAAACATATGCACAACGGATGCGAGATAGTAGGCACCCCATCTTCAGGTCAAGACGTACGCAAACACTTCTTTCTGCCAGGTCCATACTGAGTCCAACGTATTGCATACGGAGTAAGGAGCGACGGAGGTCGGGATATCTCAATCACCAGACTGGACAGCGGATTAGGAGAGTTGTAGTACATTGCCTTACAATACGACGAAAGCGAGACACGATAGAATAACGATAAACGATCCGTCGCGCATGCAGGTAATCATTCGTTAAAATGACTCGATGGGACTTGTCGAGTGCCCGTTCTCGTTCACCCGCGCATTCGAGCTCGCGTCGCTGGTGGTGGCGGAGTTCAAGGAGGCGGGTATAGGAGCTCTGCCTCCGCAAAGATCGGCGAGGGCGAGAGGACCCAGAAGCAATGGCACCAGCTTTCGTAGGCGAGGCTTTTGACGTCGTATCGGCGGATGGCTGAGCCACGACAGAGGGCGAATGAAGCATGCTCAGCCTCGGGAGACGGATCTTCAGGGTAGGAGTTGCCTCTGGTTTGAGAGCAGCGCCGGCAGCAGAGGCCGTCTGGCCATTCACGGTAGGGGGAGTAGTGGGTTTGTTCTGAGCTCGAGGAGTGGGGCCAGCACCCTCCGAGGCACCATTGGCCTTCTTCTTGCCCGCACGAGCGGTTGATGCCGCCTTCGGCGTTCGGATGGAGATATGCTTTGACTGCTCTGCCGGGTTCGCATCTGGAGGCGCAGTCTCGGTGACGGCGGGCTCTGCCTGACGCTGATGAGCTTGACGATTCCTCTTGGCTCTGACCAGTCCTGATGTGGAGGGGTTGGAAATTGCTTCAGGCGCTGGCTCAGCTTTCGGGGCCACGGCAACACCATTCGCAGTAGGCTCGGAAGGCTTAGGTGCATCCTCGGGCGACTCAGGAGGTCGGGCAGCCTTCCTGCGAGCATCAGGACGCTTGCCCGAAGAGATGACGAGCTCCGGGAGATCCACATCCATGGGCACATCGTCTGTCGATCTGCCAGATCGTCTAGTAGGTCTTGCCTTCACAGGAGGTGCAGGGGCTGGCGCGGGAGGGCGAGATGCCGCCGCACGACGTGGTCTCGCAGAGCTCATCGCGGGACTGCTCTGGGCCGCTTCGCCAGGTGGAGTCTTGTTCGACTGTCCGGGAGCCTCCTATACATCGATGGGATCAGAGCCCCGTCAAATTCCCGTGGTTTCTCCCAACTCACCCGAGTAACACTAGCTTCGCCTTGGGATTGATTTGCTTGAGAAGTTCCATGCGTATGTGGAGCATCGTGATGCACGCTGCTGACACTACTTCCCCGCCCAGCCTCGCTGGCAGTAGAAGGGTTCTGTAGACGGAGGCCGCACAGCAACTAAAACCGCGTTCATAAGACCCGGTTACAAATCCAATAGCTAGTAGCAAGACGCACCTGCGCGAATCTCACGTCGTCCAACGTATACAGAGAGGGCTCCATGGACATCGGCGGTACGCTCTCATCGTCGTCCAAGGATGTAAGAGACGTCAGCGGAGAAGATAAGCTACTAGACTGATCCAACTCCCTCCTGCAAGGAACGTAAGTTAAGATTTCATTTCTGTCAACACGATACTGACGCTTCGGTGGTGATGCCACGAGTCTTGGACACCTTGTCCCAGAAATCAAGCGTGATGATCCTCTCGGGGACTCGATAACGGCGACCATTGATGAGAACTTCATCGACGTTGAGCTTATCGGGCACAATGGCTGGAGGTGGCGCCGTATCGGTATTCACGACTTCAATTATGCCGTTATTCCATTGATGAGGCTTGGTGATCTCGATAGGGGTTGCGTTGGCTCGAGGAATGCGATGCTTGGGTTGCTGAAGCGATTGTTAGCGTGAGTGGCAAGCTGAACAACAACACCGCTCACCAATATCCGCTCTGCATGGTTGGGACACATCCACTTCTTGTTCCACGGCGGCATGAATACGAGAGGAGGGTCGAGGCAATCTAAATGCCAATGCAAGTGACAATAGTCGCACGATATAATCGCCCTCCCGGTCTCGTAGTTGCTGCCATTGCCAGACGATGCCCGCCTGGCTCGCTTCACAAGCGGAGAATCCGCAGCAAGACCAGGAGGCAGCGCAGAGGTGCCGCATCGGAAACATAACACGGCAGTCGCCATTTCGATCCTTCAATCGGTAGGGATCCCGATCCTCCAATTGACCATGTCGACTAGGAGCATTGTCAGAAAGCGAGAGGCCTCGAGTGAAGGCTGTACGTACTTCAAACGGGCCTGCTTGATCTCAGACGTATCCACATATGTACCTCTTGCACTGGACCCAACTATATGCGTGTTAGAAGGTCCAGCGTCCCCATGATAACAATGTGCCACTCACCATCCTTGAAGAACGTCCGGATGTCCTGAGGTAACTGATATTCGCAGGGTATCTTTGTACTCAATTCGTGGATAAGGGGCCCCATAAATTTCAAAGAAGCAGGAGGCTTGGGTGGTGGTCGCTGTACAACCGCACTGAATGAGGATGATCCCGATGATTGGATGTGAGTTCTCACCTGTTCGAGGGTACATGCGGGGCAAAACCACCTCTCGCCCTCCGGCAGATCTGCTGTCTCCATCGGAGGGTCGAGACACCAAAGATGAAAGGCTCTAGGGCAACCGTCGCAATATACCAGCGAACCAAACGACCGGCAAGCAGAGCAGTGGTCCTCGTTCGACTGCATGGGAAGATGGAGGCCAGGATGAGAATCAAATTGCATGCTACTCACCAGCGAAGGAATCACCTCGCCGCCCAGAGAAACCATTCCTGGCTCCTCCTTCACTTTGACCGTGGACTCTCTCTCTTTCCCCTTCCCGTTGTCCTTCACCGATCTGCCTCGACCACGCTTGGCAGACGGCGCAGATTCCGAAGGCATGTCTTCAGGATGCGCAGTTGTTGCTCGCGATGCCATTGCGTCGTCCGAGTCCAAGGGCAGAGAGAGCGGGTCGTACTCAGGTGGAAGTTGCGATGATGAGGCGGACGCTTCCGGCGCCGTGATTGGGTCTGACAAGGGACCTCCCACCGCAAGGCTACGAGCAGAAGCACGCTGAGCCCTATTTCTTTCAGCACTGGTGACGTGTGAGCAGAGAAGGTCGGATGGCGATGGGCAGTTTGAAGATGCGAAGTTTGCAAGAGTTACATACGGCGTCGAAGCCATGAATGAGCATACATCGCAGTGGTATGGAAAGAGTATCACAACGCACCCCTTGTCGAGACGAGCTCGTTTCCTGCGAGGCCCATCCATGTCGGTCGCAGCAGCAGGGATGATGCTCGCGATATGGCTCGCGTAGGTCGTTCCAGGGTCAGAAGCGGGCAAATAAGAGTACGCGATAGCGGTTTTTTTGTGATCCTTCCTCGGAAGACCAGCCTGTTGGATTGAACTGAGAGGTGGAGGGCCGGGAAGTATCTCCGTAGCTAACGACGGATCTCCTTCGAGGTGAGGGGGTTGTGAGACCTGGACTCCGGGGTGCAGATACGCAGGCACGCTCTCGACAGATGCCATCGCTTGGCTATTAGAGCACAAGAGAGGCGCAAGACGTATCGAGAAGGCTATGCGGAGGGGTAGCTAAGGCAGTCGACTGAGGTGTACAACTTCAAGAGACAGACACCGTCGGTGGCGATGATGGATGCAAGCGACCAAGTTGCTCCGCGTAGTTTCCTCCCTCTACATACCAACTACGCTACTCGAGCTACACTATCGTACATGTGAATGAAAGACCGTGGCACCCTGTCCATAACAAAAACATCATATGCTGGTTTCTGAGTGCCTCCAGGATCTGATCGCCTCACAGCGCGCCATGGGCCACCGGCGTAGGATGATTGTGTCGGAAGTAGCCAGTTGCACAGGCAACGCTCGGCAAAAGACCACTCATGATAACATACTGGTTTCGTTGCGGAGGACTATTGGAAGGAGGCGGCCTGGATTCGAGTGGTTGCGTTGACCTGGTACAGCGGTCATATGCTTTGTATTGGAGTGCGGTTGCCGTAGCGAGATAAGCTCGTCATGCTCTCACACCTGAGAATTAAAGGAGCAATAGAATGACAATCAGTGCTGCCCACTAACCTGTCAATGCATACACAGCGATTACCTACACACCATCATATCAGCCGTTCGCTGCCACTGTTTGCCGACATGTACGTTGAGGCGATGTTCAGCGGATAGGTAGGAGTTGGGATGTGTATGGCCTCATACATGGGTAATCTAGTTGAAATGGCCGCCAAAGCAGCGTATCGACACTGGTCGATGATCCTTCCAAGAACAGTTTGTTAATGACCCGATCTCCAAATGTGAAGAACGAAGACATACAACACTTCTGACAAGCGACTACTGGCCGGGATTTGTCAAGGGGGCCAGTACAACTCTTATGTCAATCGAATCCCTGCAATACAGACGCAGAAGCATGTTCACTATTGGCTGACACAGGATGGCCAGCAGGGGCTGACATTTCTTGTGTCATCTTCAGATTGGTCAGAGCCCGCGCTCCGGATGTACATCACAGTATACATGTACTCTGGCTACGATTTGGTCAGGACGATAGTATCGCATATTGAAAATCGAGGCAACGCACACCTTCCACGGGCGAAACCAGTCGAGATGTGGCTCTTCTGTCGCTACTATGGCTGCTGCAAATCATGACGGCCAGCTGCGACCGTCGACCGAAAGCGACCTGCTGTACGCATGTTTCATGACGCGCTGAGGAGCCTGCTAATACTCGTGGGTCGCTTATTTTTGCGATTGCATGGCTTCGCTTCGATATAAGTGCACAGGTGTTGGAGGGATATACCATTGTGGCAACGGGAGTTGGTAGGTGTGTATAGAGACCATGACGAGAAGCGCATCGTCGGGGAACAACGGGCGCCTGTGCACGACCAGGTCGCCGCAACTCCGGGCCTCTAGATTCTGCGTTGCCTTCAAATTGATCTCATCGGGTTTTTTGGACGAGTCTTACATCACCATAAAATAGGATATAAGACCCGCAATTTGCCCCAGACGTGCAAGCCTTTTGAATGTTCTGTTAACACCATATCCAGGGTGCTCAGCAATGCCAATGCGATGCCAGGCTTGTGAAACGCGGCCTGATCTCACAATACCATATAAGCCTTACAATGATTTGTGCATAATGCACGGTGAATTTTTAAACCCAGCACTTCATTCCCCGCTCATGGCAGCTTTTCGGTAATCACGTTCACAAATGCTTCAATATACCAAAAATGAATTTCTTCAAGCATATATTATTCAACAATAACCATGGTAATATACAAATATTTGACCCACAGTCCCGGTACCACTAGCCTGCCAAGACTGAACTAAGACTACTGCAGACTCACCGTACAGAAAGGGAATGGGTGAATGCGTCCCGTCGAACACAAAGCTTGAGTCCTCGCCAAGTACTGTACACAGGCAGAGCAATCGTCAGCTTCGAGTTGCCAGTAAGGCAGGCTGGCTTTGGGCCGAACGGTCCTGAACCCAAAGTCCGAAAGGTGGTAGTTGGCCAGAAGACAATCGGTGATCGTTCACCCTCAAGCGAATGCAGCTTGACTCGGAGCTAACGATTCGTCTGGCACGTGAGTTCAGAGCGGCAGCGCCATTCTGCGACCCGTTGCCACAGCTGCTCGGCGGGACTGCGCTCCTCACCGTCCGATTGGTCCTGTTGCCATCGAAAAGTCTCTCACAGATATCACTCTTGTCGAGGAGCACTGGCAGCCATCATGGTCTAATTCCAGTTTCGATAGTATTTCCATGTATTTAACACGCATTCAACTCTCGAGTCTCCATTGGCAAGCCCAGGTCCCTGTAATCGCTGCCACACGGTATGCCAATCACACGGATTTTCTGATACAATGTAGCTACTAAAGGTCGACGGTCAGAGAGGTCTTGAAACATGTCAGTTGTGCATGCCGTGATTATCATTCATGGACATGTTGTGCAGGGTTAAGCCAACAGGAGGGAATCAACAGGAGGGGAGAAAGGCCGACTTCACAAGCAGGCACTTGGGGGAGGATGGAGGGAAGTTGTAACGAGCAGAGCGACTTCGACTGCCTTTTTAAAGGAATTGGGGGATGAGACCCGCTCACCAGGAATGCTAAACGCCACTGACGAGCGAGGACGGTCATGGGGAGTCAGGAAGGTCATGAGTTCATATAGCACGACTGCCCCGAGCGAACGACTCCAGCAGTTGAACCGAGGTCAAATGAAGATTTCAGCAGGAGGTTCAGCCGCTGTTCGTTCGACTTTGAGCGGAATTGGTTTAGATTCAGGCGGAAATCTCCCGGATTGGTTCAGATTCAATCCGCCGTTCGCCTTGGGCTAACTGAGGCTCTGGCGGTGTACTAGTAGAGAAAAGACTTACGCGCAATCCGGGCATCGGAATGGGGTTAGGGTTAGCAGAAATCGTGCTCGTGTGGACTTATTGTTTGTGAGGTGGGATGGCCTGTCAGTGCTTACCGTAGTAAGTTCGCGAGGATATTGCTGTAGAGGAGAAGACTACCGGGACAGGGGAGGGAGTGTTCGTGCCCAGCAAGGGGTGCAGTGCTGCAACTCTCCTGGTCCACCAGTACTGCACAGTGTCAACCGAGTCGATCGCGTCGGCGTACAGTGGCTCTACATAGTATGCACTGAGGACTCCTTACTCGACAGAGGGCCCCAATTCGGCGATCTACACGGGGTAGGATACACCACATCTTGATCCTTGACGTCCTTGAGCTCTTATAGAGAATGATGCTTCAACAGGTATTACGAGACCAGTGCCGTATGTGCCTCGACCGACGACCGCCAAGGTATTCTAGACCTGCCGAAGAGAGATCGGTTGTGGGTTTGAATAACTCAACAATCAGCATCAGTAGGAATCGTTGCGCATCCCGCCCAGCAACGGAGAAAGCACGTTTGCACCAGACGGATGGTATAGATACTAAGGCACCGTGTCCTTCAATACCCTCTTTCCTTGTGAAATATGTCAAGTGCTTTACCTGTGTCGGTATGGGCGCACAACTCCTCTTCGCGAAGATACCATCCGCTGACAAACGGCCATCCCAGGGCTGTCAATCGAGCGGATTCCGCAATTACGTAGGGCGTCATTGTTAGCATGGATCAGTCCAATGGCCAGCTTATTTGCGGCCTGTACGCCGGCGTTCGGCATCGTAGCGGAGAGCGCACCAACGTGTGCAGCATCGAACATGCTCATTCGTCTAACTGACTTGTCCGTCATCAGCGGCGTGCCGGAATGCTATTTCTGCGCGTAGCGCGACCAACCTTGGCACACCATATGCTCGAGCTATAAAAATGCTGCCTGTTGGTCGCAAAAGCCTGTGGCGGCTCATTGCCTTCAACCCTGTCTTATCCTTCAGACTGCTATGTGGACGATCGTTGCACCATTGCTGGCCCTTGCGTCGTGCTCTACGGCGCTGAACATTCCTGCTCACCAATGATGACAGCTGGGCTTCAGCGAACATTCGGTTTGTGACCTGCTCTCTCAACCGCGTTGAGCGCACCATAACACCTCTCGATAGAGCCGCCTACGATGCTTTGAAGGCAGATGGACATGACGTCCTTCTCGTTGGGTACGTCCCTGAATGAGCTTCCGATCTGGATGTTCGCTGACATGCTTACAGACCCGCTGTACAACAGTCAGGCAAGGGAGGCACTTTCGTCGTCCCGACGACGAATATAACTGCTCCTGGAGGAGAGTTCAACTCCATCGCCGTCGGGGCACCATTCTTTGGGCACGACTCCCAGAACTCTGACCTATGTGAGTTCATGAGTGCTGAAACATTTTTTTTAGTCATGGGTCACTGAACTCGTCCTAGTTTACTTCAATGGCACGCCTGCGGCAACGGTAAGTAAACGTCCTTCTCGTTCTTGTGCGCGCCTGATCTGATAAGACAATGTCCGGTGACACAGGTTGTCTTCGGGATTGACATTGTGGCTCCCATGCACTTCGGAAGCAACCCCATTGATTTGGTGGTTTCCGGCCCGAACGAAGGGCAGAACAATGGTCCATTCTTGTACACTCTGAGCGGTACCATCGGCGCTACGTACACTGCTGTCGAGCGTGGGGTGAGTATGCTGTGGTCATGCGAAGCAGGATTAGACCTTAAGTTGTGGCAGATTCCTGGCATCGCCTTCTCCGCTGGAAACTCGACTCACCGCTCTTTTACCACGAATACCAATGAGACGAGTGATCCTGCCAACCTCGCTGCCAAGGTACGCGTGTTCAGCCCGTTTCCGAATACCAACAGCTGCTCATTGGATCCAAAGGTGGTGGTGGATCTTGTACGCGCCCTTTCCGACAAGGTCAATGTATCCCAGGAACGCTTGTTGCCTCTGGGTATTGGGATGACGTCTGTATCACTTCTGCCACCTTTTGGCATTGTACTAATCATACCATGCAGCGTCAACATCCCTACCTTCGGACCGGGTAGCAATTGTACAAGTGTGAGTCAGACTATCCTTTTCTCACTGTGTGCTTGAAGCTCACAGATACCTAAGCCTCCGTTCACGTTCACTCGCCTCACGGGAGGCGCTTTCGTTGACCAAATCACGCTGGACCCTACCACGGGTCTCCCTGTTGTCAATAATCTGTGAGTTTCATACGTTCATCAATTGAAGCAGCCGATGAATCATACAATTTCTAGGGAGGCACGAGGCATCAATGCCAATGTCAACGGCGTCCGCGAGGATCCTGGTATGTCCTTTGGGGATCGACTCTTCGAAAGGGTGATTGCTCATGGCCGGAATACGCAGGCGAAACTCCAACCAGTGCAGGTTGCGAGACAGCGGTCAGCATCTTCGCGGTGGACTATGACGCTCCGGAGCGCATTGCACGTCCGATACAGAGGCGTCTTCGGACGAACATCCGCTCTGACAACCTGCTGTAGAGAAGTTACTCATGGTCATCGAGGAATACTAAATTTTTGCTTGTGCATTTGGGAATGCGCATGAGATCTATTGATTGTAACCATCTACTTGCCTCGAATACATCCCATGCATGGAGAACTTGCGTCCGCACAATCATTCTGCGTAGCGCACGTAGAAGGTAGGACTTACATATCATGCCTACTGAGACTGACTCCTGCTGGCACTCGAACTGTAATCCTTCACATCACTCGTCTTATCGTCTCGATAGAGATCTGGTTTACAGCAATGGGACGACGAGGGTGTAGTCCTTACAAAAGCTCACGCGCGTTTGCGATCTCCTAAATGGAATTGCCACTTTCGGTATCTGGTAATTCGCGCAGGATGCGCGACAAACAAACGCAAACAGCGCGTTCGACATGGCCAACACCACCGTCCGCGGGGCGGTCGCCATTCATGGGCAGAATCCACAGGTACGACCGTTGACATCGTGGAGAGAGACAGGATTCATAGCTGAATGCATAGTACCTAGTCGAATCTGTCATCCGCAACCGGATCTATGAGTCGAGCTACTGGAAGGAGCACTGTTTCGCGCTAACAGGTGTGTGGGCTGTTCTCTGCATCACCGTTCGCTGCTTATTGACTTGTTCTTGATGGGTAGCGGAGACGTTGATCGACAAGGCCATCGAACTGAAGGCCATTGGCGGCGTTTATGGCAACCAGAAACCTACCGAGTTCTTGTGCTTGCTCCTCAAGCTTCTGCAAATTCAGCCGGAGAAGGAGATCTTGCTAGAGTATCTGCAGGCTGATGAGTTCAAGTGCGTGCGCTTTCCATTCAGTGCCGGTATGTCCTGATGTGTATTCGCCAGATATCTGCGAGCTCTAGCGGCCATGTATATCCGCATGACTTTCCGGCCAGCCGAAGTCTACGAGATCCTCGAACCCTTGTTGAAGGATTACCGAAAGCTGCGATATCGAGGCATGAGTGCGTGAATTGTATTCTGTTTTGTAAATCTCTATGCTGACTGGGAGTCAGACGGATACTCAATCATACATATGGATGAGTTTGTCGACTCTCTGCTTGTGGAGGAACGAGTCTGTGATCTGATCCTACCTCGTATCACGAAACGCGACGTCCTTGAGGATCTCGGGGAGCTTGGGCCAAGGAAAAGTCGGCTGCTCGATGCGATGGAAGGCAAGAGCGAGCATGGAAGTGACAGGAGCAGAAGTAGGAGTCGCAGCACAGATCGTAGCGGGTCGTCCAGGAGTCCTAGCCGCGAACACAGTCGCTCGCGTTCGGGCAGCCCTAGTCGTGGCCGGAGTCTTTCTCGGGGAAGCAAGTCCCCGTCTTCGCCTGGCTCCCGGTATGTCTCTCGGAGTCGTAGCAGATCGCGCTCCTCGGCTGGCTCTGTGTATCGGTCCCGTAGCCGTAGCATATCCCCCGATCGGGTCAACGGGTCTGCTCATGGGTCGCCCGCGCGATTCCGCTCGCGCAGCCGTAGCATCTCTCCTGACCGTATGGATACCGCTTGAACGATGCTGTTTTTGTGTACCATAGCGATGTAGTCTATTTCGTATCATCAGAGCTAGCTATTTTCTGTCCATCTTCCCGGATAGTTGGCTGCCCTTCGTCAGCGCTGCGAGCATGACTCATATGATACATCAATATACCTCCATGCGATGGGTGCTGGAGACCTTCCTTTGGCAGTGTTAGCCGTACCCGCGTACACCTACTGTGTGTTACGCATTCAGTGCACGCCGACGTCATAACGTCCCTTCGCGATCAAGCTCGGCGTCACGATCCGAGTCGAAACCTTTCTTGCTTCCGCTCTGCATTGGCGAGTCTCCTGGCCTCCATCAAGGAGTAAAGTACAGTCTAGACGTTGTATGGGATCCGTCAGTCGTCTTCGCGTGTCTCTATAAAGGGCAAATGGACTGACGGCATATCCAGACAACGTCGCTGTTGAGAAGAACACCAGCCACAGCCATAGCTATGTCTTCAAAGCCGCTCATAGTGATATGCGGAACGACCGGCGTGGGCAAATCAAAACTGAGCATAGAGCTCGCGCTCGCATTAGCTCGGGGCAGCGATAAACATCCCTACCGCGGTTCAAGAATCATCAATGCAGATTCTATGCAAGTTTACGTTGGCATGGATGTCATCACAAACAAGGTTCCCATTGAGGAGCGCTGTGGCGTGGAACACCTCTTGATGGACTACAAGCAACCCGGAGAACAACTTACTGGTCCGGAATGGATCCAGGATGCCATTCGTGCGGTAAGCTCATCGTGCTCGGGGCAATTCTTTGTCTGACCACATCTTCACAGATTGACGAGACTCACGAGCGGAATCAAATACCCATCGTTGTTGGTGGGACATCATACTGGATTCAGCATTTGATCTTCCCTGAGCGCATGGCATCGCTCGGAAAGTCTGAAGGGGGCACTGCAGATGGGAATGCTGCATCTGCACCCTCAGAACAGCTCAGCAATGCCCTCGCTGCGTTACCAGAGGAGTTGTTTGGGCTGTTCAACCACCTACCGGAGCAGGCCCCGAACGCAGACGAGGACCCGGCAGCCGCACACAAGCTGCACGATCTGCTCATGGCTCTCGATCCACTGGTAGCCAAACGTTGGCACTGGCGAGATACAAGGAAAGTGCTCTCAAGCCTCCGGATCATTGAAGAACATCGTCGGCTTGCGAGTGAGGTGATCAAAGAGCAATCTCAATCCCCACCAATGCCAAGGTGAGGAGCCTCATTAGTGCGTAGAACCACTCTCTCCTGAACGGGCTTCCTGGGACAGGTATCGCACCTTGTGTTTTTGGCTATACGCGAAGCCCGAGGTGTTGAAACTGCGTCTGGACGAACGGGATAGACCAGATGATTGAGGTACAGCCCATCCTAACTTCCCTCAGATCGTCTATCTCTGATAGGATCTGGGCATAGTAGCAAGGCCTCCTGAACGAGATTCGAACACTACGAGCCATCGCGTCCTCGGGAAGCCAAGCGCCGCATATGGACTACACCCTCGGAATTTACCAAGCCATAGGTATATACTAAGCTCACGAAACCTTCGATTCTTCTCATCATAGATCGCAGGTTATAAGGAATTCCATGACTACTTGAGCTCCCCAACACCTTCAGAATCGGCGTTCCAGGAAGCAGTCGAGCAAATGAAGCTGGGTACCAGGAGATACGCTAAACGTCAAGTCGCTTGGATCCGCAACAAATTGCTACCTGCCGTGAATGCTGCGAATGCAGTTTTCCAGTCGGAAAGTGGTGCCCCCTCAGTCCCCACGTACCTGCTGGATGCTACAGGTTGGTGGAAATCGGATAGGGTTTGCGTATTTGCTGACGTTCCTTCTAGAGCTCGGTGATGCCTGGAAGTCGAACGTGCACGATGTGGCTGAAAGGATCACGAACGGTATGCGATTCTTTCTGGTTAAATGACCCGATTGATGCGAATACTGTCGTTCCCACAGATTTCCTGGAGAACCGTCCGCTTCCCAATCCACGGACCCTATCGACGACGGCGTCAGAGATGCTGACAGTCCGCGAACGGCCTACAGAGTGAGTATCTGCCGTCTCACGACCGTTGTAGTACTTGTCGATAAGTGAGCTTATATCCTTTTATAGCCCAATCGCCGTGCTAGAAGCCAATCAGCGGAGAGTGTGCGACGGTGTGCACAACAGATCCTTCGCAGCCCGTACTCGTCGATGGAGGGCTTTGGGAAAGGCATATACGCAGCCGGAACCATCGATGGCATACCGGTAAGGACAGGAGAGAACACCGTGACCGAGGAGCGTCCATAGAGCGGCGAGCACCTCAAGTTCAGAGAGCAGATTCGCCTATCTCGTAGCTATACGATCCGAACACGCGCTCTGAAAGAACTCGCCCACAACAGTCGATGCCTCAGAGATACACTTCTTTCTTTAGCGCATAGCATGAATAGTTCAGGTGAAACATCCTCATTCGATTTGAGTGAACACTGTGTATGAGAGGTACCTTGGCAAGCACGTATACTTAAGGAGGGATATAGTACATGGGCAGACTGCTACGAAACAGTAGCGGACTTCAGAGAAGAGAATCAGATTGAACGAACGTGTATCCTGGAATCAGTAGACTTTGAGGTAGACAAGCGACCTAATCTTCGTTGGCCCACTGGGGAAGCCAATCCTCCCAATCTTCCCAGTCATCCCGCGGGCCCGCATCGGACACCGGCTGTTCAGAGGCTTCGGGACTCCCAGGGGGCGGAGGGAGAGTCTTCCTGGGGTTCAGGAGCTGGTCTACGATGTGCAGCACCCCGTTGCGAGTGGGAATGTCAGACACCTTGACGAAGCTGGTCTGCGCGAACGTCCCCGTGTTGTATATCGGCGCATGCTTGCCGGGAGGCCAGAACGGAACCTCGTACTGAACGACAAACACGTTCACGGAGTGGTTGGCGAGCAGCGTCGGATGGGTCGTGTTGCGTGTGTAGACGACCTTTGGCCGAGGAAGGGCGTGGGGTTGCTCAGCCTGCGAGGGGCAGTGCGGCGGAGTGATAGGGCCCTGGCTGAAAGGAGGATGATGGGGAGGGAAGTGCGGAGGGAACTGAGGCCCATGCTCAAAAGGAGGGTGGAACGGCGGCGGCGGGGGGTGAGGTCCGTGCTCGTGCTCGTACGGAGCATGGTGGAACGGCGGCGGCGGCGGGGGAGGGAAATGAGGAGGATCCTGGGGACCATGCTCGAAAGGAGGATGGAACGGAGGAGGAGGAGGAGGGGGAAGAGGGCCATGATGATGGTAGTCATACTCGTATGGGCCATGGTGCGGCGGAGGCGGGAAGTGAGGGGGCACGTGAGGACCATGCTCGAACGGCGGATGGAACGGCGGTGGCGGAGGTGGAGGTGGGAGCGGTCCATGGTAATGGTGATCATGCTCGTATGGTCCATGGTGCGGCGGGGGAGGCGGGAAGTGAGGAGGCATCTCGGGACCGTGTTCATACGGCGGGTGGAACGGCGGCGGCGGAGGCGGCAGAGGGCCATGGTGAGGACCATGCTCAAACGGCTCGTGATGCGGCGGAGGTGGCGGGAAGTGCGGACCATACTCTGTATATCCGGGATGGTGAGGCCACTCGGGGTGATGGTGAGGTGAGGGAGGGTAGAAGCTCCCATAGCCCTGGTTCGCGTAGCCTGAATGCTCTCGGAAGGGCGGAGGTGGAGGCGGCGGCATGTGCCACGGGCCGTGGTAGGGCGATTGCGGCGGGATCGGGTGGGGGTGCTCGAAGCCGTTGCCTTGCGGCTCGTACGGAGCGTCCGAAGCCCAAGGCTGAGGCTGGGCGCCATATGCGCGAGGCGGCTCAGCTCCGAGCTTCGTCACCCGCTTCGCACCACGCTGGCCCTTGAATTTCTTAGCGGATTCTCCGAGGAGAGAGGCATCTTCATTGTGGGCCAAATGGTCGTAGATTCCAAAGGCGTCCTCATCTCCCCAGGCCCGTGGGGTGATGTCCGAGTCAGAGACGCCATGGATATAGTCTAAGAACACCCGCGCGTTAGCAAGGTGACTCGCAGAACGTCAGAATACAAGATCGCAACTGACCAGCATGGAGCACGAGCTCGGGCACAATGTGGAATTGGAGCAACTTCTTCAGAGCCTTCTCGCCGAAGGGAGAGAAGAGGAAGTGCCGGAGACGCGTAGGCAGCCTCTCGAAAGCCCTGTTTGTAGGCGCAAAGAAGGTGACTGCCGGCGAGCCCTCGACCGTGTGCTTCCCATCCGAGTTGCGCACGTCGTGCCAGTCCACGGCATCAGTCAGCCCCACGCGCTGAAGGGCAGAAGTCTGTATGTCGACGACGTCAGTAACGTAGCATACCCACACCAACCGATGTGTTACAGACCAAAGTGGAGAAAGCCTCGGGGAAGAGGAATCCAAGCTGGAAGATGGACGGAGGCGGGGTCACAGGTTTGTTGACCACATGAACGTATCCTGATATTCAGTATGGTTAGTCAACGTTCGGTGAACAATATCAATTGAATAGATGCACCATTCGCCGTCTTGATATTCGGGTGAACGATGTAAGAAATGACGTTGACGTTGACGCCTTGGAAATCCGGGAATAGCTTAGGGTGCGTGCCGATACGCACACGCAGCGGTTCGCCGTCAAGGGAGCCGTCCGGCAGAGTCAGCGCAGTCGGGTACGTAACGTTGCTCGCAAGCTGCGAGCTGTTGTATGCCACACGGAGGGTCTCGTACTTGAACACGGCCTTCAGGATGGCCTTGACGATCTCCTTCTTGTCCTTGTCGCTCTTGTCGGTGCCGAGGTCGACGATGCCCTCCGCCGCGGAGAGGATGCCGACCACATCATCCACGTCACCTGATTCGCCGCAGGTGTCGGCGCCTTTCTTAGGGTGGGGATGATGGGGGCGGTGAGGGAAAGCCCAGTCCGGGAGCGCGAAGAAGGTCAGCCTGGAGGGATATGGTAAGTCTGGAATACTGGAATACAGCCAGGAACGAAAAGGACGCATACTCCGCAGAAGTATCGTTCAAGAGATTGGTGATCTCCTCCGTGTAGTTGACGAGCTTGAACAGCCGAGTGAACCTAGACAGCGCATGGTGAGCGACACACCACCGCACGATAACAATCGAACACGTACATCGGGTTGCTCTCCAGGAATTGATAGATGGTGAGCTTCTCGCCATCCGGCGGAGGACCCGGATGCGGATTGTGCGGGGGAGGCGCAGGCCCCGTCTCCGGCGGCTCAGGGCCAGGCGGGTACGGAGGGGCGTGCGGCGGCTCAACAGGACCGTCGTGCGGAGGAGGGTGCGGGCGCGGGAGGTGAGGTTCCCCTGCGTACGGGATCTGCGCGCCCATAACCATCTGAGGCGCATCGGGGACCCATTGCCACGACCCGCCCTCGCGGGCGACGTTCCCGTTCTCCCGTGCGTATTCCTGGCCATCCGCTCCAGCTTCGAAACCTTCGTATCGGTGGGTCCAGTCGGCCTGAGCGTGACCGTGGCCCTGCCCCGGGCGCGCAGCGGCCAACAGCCCACCGTACACGACCGCGAGCACGGCGTGCGACAGCAGCATCGTTGGTGGTGGCAGTCGAACGGCAGTTGGGATCCAACTACAGTAAAGGGGCGTGGGTGTTAGGGAGGTCTGTATATCTGCCAGCCACGGGGTTTATGTATGGGGCTTCGCCCCGCTTTGAGTGTGCGTGATGACATCGTGGTGAGGCACTTCCGTGGCGGACCCGCAGCGCTGACCGCAGTAAGGGGCCGCACGAACGGTACCATTGAAAGGAGTCACTGTCCAGTGTTCAGCCGAGAGTCCACGCCGAGCCTCGGCGTTGTGCAATAAGTGGACGTTCTGACGGTCTTCCGCAGTCAGGGCTAGCCAGGGCGCCCGCAGGCGAAATGCACGGAAACTGCTGGTAAGTGGCTGCATCAGTGCATCTTATCTGATTAACCGCCCGCTTAACGGATGCTATATGAATAGTAGAGCTCCGAGTCTCCGACGAGCGGTGGGCGCCGTCGGCTGGAAACAGTGAAAAACATTGTGACACAAGGCAGCCGTTGAGCAGGACCGAGGCTGCATTGAAATGGAGGAATGAGGGAAAGATAACTATGCGACATACAAAATCGTGAATGGTTGGGTATCTGTCCGTCCTTTCTTACTCTACCAGCTGCCGGAACTTCTCCTGAATCTCGTTGTACAATGCGTCCATCTTCTGCTTGATGGGCTCCTTTCCTTGCGTCGGAGACTGCATAATTCTGGCTGAGTACAAACAGAGTATCAGCAGCGAGAGCGACGAAGCTCACCTCGAACTTCATCTGCGACAGCTTGTACATGATGTCTCCCGCAGATTCACGGATCTTTGCGAACGTCACGTCGCCCTGCCCGACCGCGCGCTGGGCGGCATCATGGAAGGCGACGAAGTTGCGGAGCATCGCGCTCGTCTTGTAGAACGGACAGAAACGATCGTACTCGCTCATACCGTTCTGCTGAAGGAAGTCGTCCTTGAGCATACGCGCAACCTCGAGTGTGATCTTGTCGTTCTCGCCGAGCGCGCTCTTGCCGACAAGCTGGACGATCTCCGCGAGGTCTTCCTCCTTTTGCAGGATTTCCTTCGTCTTCGTGCGCAGATCAACGAAGCCCGGTTCGGTCGTCTCGTAGTACGGCTCAAGAACTTTGGTGTACTTGGAGTAGGAGAGTGACCAGTTGACGGACGGGAAGTGCTTCCGTTGGGCGAGCTTCTTGTCGAGACCCCAGAACACCTGCACGATACTGAGGGTAGCAGCAGTGACAGGATCCGAGAAGTCACCACCGGGAGGAGAAACGCTGCACAAAAAAGAGAATGTAAACCATTGTTTCGTGTGAGCTTGATGCCCGGCACTCACGCGCCGACGATGGATACGGTTCCTTGACGGACGGGATTGCCCAGACAAGTGACCTTACCCGCACGCTCGTAGAAGCCGGCCAGCTTGGTCCCGAGGTATGCAGGGTAACCCGAGTCAGCCGGCATCTCCGCAAGACGACCAGAAATTTCACGCAGCGCCTCAGCCCAACGCGACGTAGAGTCAGCCATCATGGAGACGTTGGTGCCCTGGTCACGGAAGTACTCCGCGAGGGTGATACCAGTGTAGATTGAAGCTTCCCGAGCGGCAACCGGCATGTTCGACGTGTTCGCGACGAGGGTGGTACGCTTCATGATGGGCTCTTGACGATCACCGACTTCCATCGTGAGTTCGGGGAACTGAGTCCGGAGTTAGTAGATCGAACAAAAGGACGAACGGCTTGAGCCGGAATAGCTTACATCCATGAGTACTTCAGCCATCTGTAGCACGCATTAGAAAGATGTAGACCATTTGCCATAAATGCTGGACAAACCTCATTTCCTCGCTCACCGCAACCGACGTAAATGATGATGTCGCTGTTCGAGTACTTCGACAGTGCCTGGGAGATGACAGTCTTGCCACAACCGAAAGCGCCAGGAATAGCAGTTGTTCCGCCCTGTACGCAACTAAAGCGAGATGTCACTATGCGGCAGCCTGTCACCGTAATGTTACCACTTACGGGAAGAGCGCGTCCAGAATACGTTGGCCAGTAAGAAGAGGGTGGTCTGCTGTGTGCTTCTCCGTGACTGGCCGAGGAGCACGGACGGGCCAGACCTGCATCATAGTGTGCTTTGTGACCTTGCCCTCGAACTCAGTCTCCAGAACGACATCCTAGAAATGGCATATAAGTCACAACACGACACTCGGCTAGGGCCTTTCAGACGCACGTCTACTGCGTAGCTGCCCTTCTCCGCGATGTGGGTGATAGTACCAAGCCCGCGAGGTCCGAGCATGATCTTGTGGTTATCCACGAGAGAGTTCTCGTACACGCGCCCGAAGATGTCACCTCCAGAGATGTGATCGCCGACCTGCAGGCGGTGGCGTTAATGCACTGTAGAGTATGCGACAACGGACCATATACCTTGTAGTTTACAGGGTTGAAGTCCCACTTTAGTGACCGGTCAAGGGCTTCGGTGTTGATACCCCTCGGGATGTAAATAGACTTGGACAGCTCTTGAATGGACTGCGGAGAGCGTTAGAGCGCAATCAGCTGTATCTCAGGAGCACATACCCTCAGTGGCCGCTGGATACCATCGACGATGTTACTCATGAGACCTGGACCGTATGTCAGTTCAATCATTGCTAAATCAACGGTATCCACGCGTACCAGGACCGAGCTCGACACTGAGGGGTTTCCCTGTCCGCAGGACGGGATCGCCAACGGCAACACCAGATGTCTCCTCGTACACCTGGATGGTAGCCTTGTCCGCATCGATACGGATGACCTCTGTGTACGGTCATCAGCTGCAGTACTCCACTATGTATTTGGCGCGTATACGCACCGCCGACGAGTTCGTCGTGGCCGACACGGACGAGTTCGTACATGGCGGAACCGGTCATGTTCTCCGCGATGACGACGGGACCGGACACGCCGAAGACCTGGCCGAAGCGGGACTCGCGGTATTCATCTCTGATCTTGGGAAGGCCCTTCTTTGCGTTTGGGAGTGCTCCGGCCATGGTGTTGAGCGGAGGATGAGGAGTGGATGGTGGTCAGGACGGCGCAACTCAAGCCAAGGCGCACACTCGAGTGCAAGCCAGGGCACACTGACGACAGTCGTCCCAGTACGGCAACGAGAGGGGCAGCTGGGACGGAGTCTGGAATCCCCGAGAAAGGCAGGGGAGTCCCAACAGGCGCCCGAGCGAGCGCCTACGCGCGTGAATGAGAGTGACGCGTCCTCTGTGCGAATCGCTCAGTGCGCCTCTGACCAAGCGCGTCCCCTCACCTCACCTCACCTCACCTCTACACTCGACCACAACAACCGCAGACGACATGCCTCCGAAAGCGTGAGTCCTTGTCGTGCATATATGTATTCTACGTTCTGACCTTGCAGCCACAGTGACTGGGAGAAATGTACGGTACAACTCGCCTCCCTAAGCGAACGTATGACTGACCTCCGTCTGAAGGGGAGAAGAAGACCGACGAGAAGGAGGAGAAGGAAATCAAACGTGAGTGCCACTAGCATTCTCTCATCAAACCTGTGTGCTGAGGAACATTGCAGCCCTCGATGATAGCGACATCCAAATCCTCAAGACATATGTGGGTACCCTCGCAGTACGCTTCGATTGTTCGCCGCTCATTCCTCGCAGGGCCAAGGACCATATGCTGCGCGTTTGAAGAAACTCGACCAGGACATTAAGGAGGTTCAGAAGCGCATAAACGAGAAGCTTGGTGCGTGCGCAACCTAGTCATCCTGCCGTTGTCCTAACTCCCTTGCAGGTGTCAAGGAGTCTGATACCGGCCTTGCATCGCCTAACCTCTGGGATCTTCCTGCGGACCGGCAACGTATGTCTGAGGAGCATCCCCTTCAAGTTGCGCGGTGTACCAAGATCATTCCCATGGACGAGGCGGCGGCGGAGCGTGCACGCGCCGTCAACCCCGAGGGCGCTGTACAGGGCCAGAAGGGTGCGGACGAGCAGGACAAGTATGTCATTAACATCAAGCAGATTGCGAAGTTCGTTGTCGGCCTCGGCGAGCGAGTAGCACCAACGGATATTGAGGAGGGTATGCGCGTTGGGTAAGTGCGACTTCAGTCGACGTCCAAGTGCGGGTACTCATACGGGTATAGTGTGGACCGGAACAAGTACCAAATCCAGATTCCCTTGCCTCCCAAGATCGACGCGTCCGTAACCATGATGCAGGTGGAGGAGAAGCCCGACGTGACATACTCTGACATTGGTGGCTGCAAGGAGCAGATTGAGAAGCTTCCGTGAAGTCGTCGAAACGCCCCTCCTTGCTGTGAGTAGTGTCAAGCCCGCGTTTTCCTCAAGTCCATTGTATTGACTGTACTCGATAGCCCGAACGCTTCGTCAACCTCGGTATCGACCCTCCAAAGGGTGTGCTCTTGTACGGCCCTCCTGGTACTGGGAAGACGCTCTGCGCGCGTGCGGTCGCCAACCGCACAGACGCCACCTTCATCCGTGTCATTGGTTCTGAGCTCGTACAGAAGTACGTCGGTGAGGGTGCACGTATGGTGCGGGAGCTGTTCGAGATGGCACGGAGTAAGAAGGCGTGCATCATCTTCTTTGATGAAGTCGACGCTATTGGTGGCGCGCGGTTCGATGACGGTGCGGGAGGTGACAACGAGGTTCAGCGGACGATGTTGGAGCTCATCAACCAACTGGACGGTTTTGACCCCCGAGGAAACATCAAGGTGCTCATGGCTACTAACAGGTAAGCTCTGCCCCCGTCGTTGAGTCAGGTTCAAGCTAACGCGTAGACAGACCGGATACCCTCGATCCCGCCCTGCTGCGTCCGGGTCGTCTCGATCGTCGTGTGGAGTTCTCATTACCTGACGTGGAGGGCCGTGCCCATATCCTCCGCATTCACGCCCGAAGGTTGGTTATGCATTTCACGTCGTAGATCGTGTCTCTTGACTCACCACACACCGACAGCATGAGCGTCGAGCGCAACATCCGTTTTGACCTGATTGCCCGCCTATGTCCCAACACGACTGGTGCGGAGCTCCGGTCAGTCGCAACGGAAGCCGGCATGTTCGCCATCCGCGCGAGGCGGAAGGTTGCGACGGAACGTGACTTCCTGGACGCCGTCGAGAAGGTCGTGCGGCAAGGCACCAAGTTCTCTAGCACGTAAGTGGTTTGCTGTGTTTGTGTTGAATGGTTGACTGACTGTCGTTCTGTGTAGCCCTCTGTACCAAGTGTATAACTAGTTTAGTAGTACCCTTCCATGTCGTTTATATACGCTGTTATGTTATCGGACGCTACGGGCCTTACTTCCTCTTTGTCTGCGTGGTCCGCATACACAATCTTGCGCCGGTGAGCTGTTGCATCCCGAGCCTGTACCGGTGGTATAGTGCGATCAGCGCCCAAGCGCGTCATCTGCGGATGTCGCGCGACGCGTCTGCGCAAGTTCCGTCCTCCCCAGCCAAAGCCTCTTGGACATGCACCTCCATCATCTCTGGACCCTCCTTGCACAGTCCTCTGGCAGCCACATCGTCGATAGGATTCGAGAGTGCAACATGCGGAGGCTGACGACCGTTTCCTCTCTCGCACGATTATCACGAACAGCCCATGAGAGGTCCAGGATCGGTACCGTCCTGACTCGCCCCCGTCATTCTCTGGGGTTCGCCACATCTTCACTCCGCAGACAAGACTTTGAATTCCACGCCGAGTCGACCACGGACAAAGCACTGTCGCCGACCGAGCTTTCCCGTTTGATAGAGGAGCACGCGAAGCACCCGCCCCGCCCGCTCACACTTTCCACGCTCCTCTCGTTCGCCCGGCCACTGACACCAGAGTCCGTGCTCAAGTCCGTCGGGTATGTGTTTACAGAGATCCCGAGGCGGCTGGCGATGCGGGCGCGGTCGCTCGAGTCTCTGCCGTTCATAGTTGGGATGAACCCGTTCATCGCACGAACGCTGGAGGCGCACAGGCGGTCGTTCCAATTCTTGATCAGGCATCCCCCGGTGACGACTCTGGAGGAGAACGCGAGGTTCATCGAACAGATGGCCGAGGTCGTGCAGAGTCATGCGAATGATATACCCGCCATGGCCAAAGGGTACGTGCTGCTCGTGTACTATGGAGCTGCGGGTGCCGGTCATTAACACCACGACGAGCGTAGCTTCCAGGAATGCTTGCGGTACATGTCCCCGGAGCAGATCAACGAGTTCCTCGACAGCGCGATCCGCAACCGCATCGCGGTGCGCCTCATCGCCGAGCAGCACATCGCCATCTCGCGCGACCTCGCGCGGGGCGACAACGCGGAGAACCACCTCGGCGTGGTCGACCTCGCGTGCTCCCCGAAGGAGATGATCGGCGTGTGCGGCTCGTTCGTGAGCGACCTGTGCGAGGCGACGCTGGGCGCGAGCCCGCAGATCGTGATCGATGGAGACGCGGACGCGACCTTTGCGTGAGTGCCCTTCTGCACGCGTGTGTGCGCACGAGTGCGTGTGGAGCGGACGGCTGATCGATGCTCGCTCGTCCCCGTGCAGATACGTCCCGGTGCACCTCGAGTACATCCTCACCGAGATCCTCAAGAACGCGTTCCGCGCGACGGTGGAATGGCACCAACGCCACCACTCGTACTCCTCCACCGCCCCCATCCCTCCCGTCGTCATCACGATCGCCGCCCCGCCCCGCCCGGACCCCTCCTCCTCACCCGCCTCCTCCTCCTCCTCCTCCCCGCGCCCGCGGTACCTCTCGATGCGCGTCCGGGACCAGGGCGGCGGCGTCCCGCCCGCGAACCTGACCCGCATCTTCTCGTACTCGTACACCACCGCGGGGCGCGGCGCCGAGGCGGCCAGCTCGCGCTGGGACGACGAGGGCATGGACGGCGGGCCGTACGCCGCGCAGCATGTGGGCGGGAGCGCGGCGATCGACGGGACCGGCGGGGGCTTGTTCACGGAGATGACGGGGCGCGGCGTGCAGATGGGGATGGGCACGATTGCGGGGCTGGGGTATGGGCTGCCGATGAGCAAGCTGTATGCGAGGTAATGTGAAGTCGTTTTGGTGGGTGAGACGCGGTTGCTGATAGGTGGGGTGCAGCTATTTCGGAGGGTCGCTTGATTTCAAGTCGTTGGATGGCTGGGGTGAGTCTGTTACTTGCGTATGCGATCCACTCATCACTGACTGGGAACGCATCGCCAACGTAGGAAGCGATGTTTTCATCAAGCTACGCTGCTTGGATGACGGTGCAGACATTGAGCTCTGACATCACACATGGATTCCGGATGTTTGTACTTCATAGAGGCGATTGGAATCTGGACAGAGTCCCGTTCGCCTGCACCATACTCATAGTGCCTGTCGCGGCGAACATGACCGGTCAACTGTACGATTGGACTTGAGGTATCATCATGCAAACGTACAAAGCACCTCCATATGACTCTTCCATGGTTCGACACTAGACCCGCGTGGTCTGAGTTCATACATCGCACTACGTGTATTCCTGTACGCCTGCTGGAAATTCACACCATCACCATCACACCTAGGACGGATGTACGAGAGAAAGCACCCTTGTGCCATCGTATTATTGCGAAGCGATGATGATGCGACGGAGAAGAATGGGGGGGTAACAGGCGAGAGAAACAAATAACAACAGCGCTCGACTTGCGGGATGGGGAGAGGCAGGCAGGCAAACGTGGATGGCAGCGGCGGACGATGCGTCGACGGTCAGGAGGGGGGTAATAAAATACAGGAGAACCGAATGGGTATGGCGGGATAGCAAAGGACCAACTAGAACAGACCAGCTCGGAATTCGTCAGCATAGAGTAGTAGATATCATGGATAGTTTGCGGGGGACGATTAGGGTAGCAGCGAGTCCGTATGATCAAGGTATCCCGGTCGTGGAAATCATCTTGCAGTGGTCTACATCGCAAGTCAGCTACAGCTGCGTTCTGCACAGGATTAGAGTGGGAACTCACCATGGTGCGGCTTGAGTGGTATGATGACATGGATTGTGCTTGGGACGACCGGTACGACCTCGACGTGGAGCCCAGGGTATTGCCGTGCGCGCTTGCGGACGTGCTCGGGGTAACAGGCACACCAGACGTCCGCGCGCTACG
The DNA here is from genome assembly GCA_008973685.1 of Trametes sanguinea. Lineage (NCBI taxonomy): Eukaryota > Fungi > Basidiomycota > Agaricomycetes > Polyporales > Polyporaceae > Trametes > Trametes sanguinea. The sequence continues at coordinate 2,397,673 of WAHA01000006.1, forward strand.
TGCAGTCAAGGGTGTGGGCGCGCTGATCATCGACTTCTTCGGGGTCTCGGTGACCTTGGTGTTGCGGCTGCCGAGGTTCGACGAAGCGGACTGCAGCAACGCCTTGGCCGTGCTGGGCGACGGGTTGGATACCTTCGATCGCCGGCCTGCGGTGATGAACGGATGCCGCAGCGCCGCCTGGGGCTTCAGGCGGCGCTCAGGATCCCAAACCAAGCACTTCGAGATGAAGTCCACGAAGAGGTCGTCCGGCGGGTTCTTCAGCGCCTGCGCGAGAGTTTTGGTGCCAGGTCGTCGCCTCTTGCCCTTCGAGTTGACGACAGGCCGAGGCGCATCCAGTCGTGTCTGCTGCTGTCATGAGCCTCATTCACTATAGACACTGAGGAGGTAGCCACGTACCAAAGAAGAGCCTCTTGCGCGAGCTGCGGTTGATGAAGTCCTTGTCCGGAACCCCGAGCACTTCCATGATGCAAGCAAGCTGCTCTTGCTCGTTCTCGCCAGGGAAGATCGGGAAACCGGTATACAACTCCGCCATGATGCAGCCCAAGCTCCACATGTCGATAGCCATGTGGTAGTTCATGCCGAGGATGACTTCAGGCGACCGGTAGAAAGCGACTCTGGATATATGTGTAGACTTGAGAGCAGCACGTCAGCATCGTAGCCTGCGCGCGCTGGAGACAAAGGTATAACCCACTTTTCTCGTGTTCGAAACAGCTGCTACCAAAATCGATGACTTTGATGGCGCTCTTGGCAGGATGACGAAGGAGGACGTTCTGCGAAACATCAGCATCATATACATACACGCAATGAAATACAAACACACCTCAGGCTTCAGATCGCAATGGACGATGCGATGGTGCCGCATGAGAGCTAGAGACTGCAGCATCTGACTAGTGAAGCGCCGAATGAGGCCCGTCGTAAATCCATGGAAGTTGTTCGCCTTGATGAGCTCGTAGAGGTTGATGCTCAGGAGCTCCATCGCAATGCAGAGATGGCCGCGGAAGTAGAAATGCTCCGTCATCTTGATGACATGATGTTTCTCCTCAGCGTCCTGTCGTGATGTGAGCAAACGGCACGGAATGGAACGAAGTGCCTGAATACTGACCCATTTCTTCAGATTCTCCAGGATCTTGATCTCGACGAGGGCCTGGTGGTGGAAGCGCTTCTTGTTCCGAATGATCTTGATAGCCACAGACTCGCCCGTGCCGTGGTCGCGACAGTGCAGCACTTGCCCAAAGGAGCCCTTGCCCAAGGTGTCGATGACCTCGTAGCGGAACGCCAAGTGGTCGTGCTTGACCACCAGGTAGTCCCCGCGTTCATCGTCGTACCCGTAGTTGTTAGTCGAGTTGTCAAGGGTGGCCATGTGCTTGTCGCTCCGTGCGCCAATGTAGTAGACGTTGTCGCACTCCAAGATCTCCTTGCGCTCGTACTCGGAGAGCCAGCGTACCTGATCGCTTTGCAGGACGGCTAAAGAGAAAGTGAGACCAAGAATGATGAAACGTATTCAAGGAACAACGTACCTTGTGGCGACATCGCAGGGGCCGGCGGGATAGGTTCAGGGAAGCGCAGCATAGCCTCGAGCTCTTCCGGCTTGCTGCCAGCCTGGATCTTCTTCGCGTGTTGCCTCTTGATGTACTGCATCATCTCCTCGTCACCCATGAGCTCCTCTTCGTCTACAGAGCTGGGCGCGGGAGATGGTGTAGACAGAGACTGCCGGCTAGTGGACGGCGTTCCCATCGTCTGCTGGATGCTCGGGGTCGAAGACGAATTCGACGACCGTGCGGTAGGCAGCGACATCTTGGGGCTAAGGAGCTTGAGGCCCTTGGAGGGCGAGAGAGCAGAGAACCGATGGTGAGAGTGGGTGGTCTGAGGCTGGTCATTGTGAGCGATGGAGGAGGTAGATGCGACAGAGCTGGTAGAGGATTTCCGGATGCCAAAAGACATTGACTCGCGGTTCTTGCGAGGGATGGTCGTACCGTTGGTCGTGGAAGAAGAGGCCGTAGATACTTGCCGCGGGACACGGGAGGAGGTCGTGGTGGTGGAAGGGGAGGCACGGATAGAATGACGCTGCGCCGCCGTGGACGTCCTTCGTCGCGGACATCTGTCCATTCTCCAAAACGCCGAATTCGTTCATCGTTTCGTTGCTGGCGACAGGGGAAGCCCCACGTGAAGACGCGAGACCACTCGTCGAGCCAACGATCATGCTAGCCCGGCGGCTAGCACCGTTGGCCTTGAGCGTCGGCGAGTTCGCAGCGGACGAGCGGCTCGAGATGCGCGGGATCTTGGTCGGGGTCTCCTTCGACAAAGCGCCCGACGCGTTCAGGGCGGCGA